>CM066034.1:329377060-330844056 GCA_033557465.1 Ichthyophis bannanicus | reverse complement strand
GATACAGTCCGCAACCCAGTATGAAGCAAGTACGCTTGCGAAGACCGTGAGCCGCCCAATTTGTTGGTGTCAAAAGACACAAAAAGCTGAGCAGCTTTACGCGTGCTCCCGCGTGTGGAGCGGGTCAAGGTAGGAAGTTTTTCAATGACCTTCTACAGACTCCAGGGTCCTATGGATGAACCTGTTTCAGCTCGGCCATCGGAGATGTGCGTCTGGGAAAGAAGGTAGGGAAAGTACCACCTCCTGATTGATGTGAAAAGGGGAGAACCACTTTTGGAATGAAATTTTGGACGTGAGTCCGGAGGACTATCCCTATTTTGTAGAAAACCCGAGTGTATAGGCGCGGGGGATCAGATCACCGAGCGGCCGGACAATTTACACTTACGCGTACTAGCGGAAGTGATGGGCTATCAAGAACAATGTTTTCCAGAAAGGAAAACGGAGGAGAACAGGTAGCCATAGGTTTCACAAGGCGGACAGGTGATTCCGCTGCCTAAAACCAGCATTCAGATCCAACCTCAGGGTGCTGGCGGGCGCAGAGGCTGGTTTTAAGCAGAGAAGAGACGCTCTTTTTTTTTTGAGAAACCTCGCTACAAGAGAGGCTCGCCTGGAAAGAGGTCGTGCCCCGATCCACCGGCACACATGATGTCTGCTGGCTGAGAAAGAGACACTGAGGTGACCTTTGACGGAGTTTGCACGACTTAAGTCCCAGATTAGAGAGGTATAGTAGCTGAACTGCAGGATCACCCGACACGCCCGGCAGCGAGCAAGGGATCCTGAGCATGTTGGGTACACCAAACGCGAACAAAGCGACGCCATTTGAAGGGGGTCGTAACATTTAGCGGTGCTAGATAGGTCGCCGAGACGCTAGGACGACCTCTCCCACCTCTTTTAGCCGGCAGGAAGAAGGCGGAGCAAGGACTACCCGCTCAGCAGCAAGGCCATTAGATTGAGCAGATCTGCAGGTTGGGGTGTAGCAGAGACCCGCTGATCACTGAAGTGAAGGAGATCCTGGGTTTGAAACCCCAGAGGGAAGGATCCTCTAAACCGCCTAATTGCCGTAGACAGGAAGATAGTGAAACCACGGCTGTCTAGGCCAGCGAGGGGCCACCAGGATCATGAAGGCTTTGTCTCGTGGAAGGCCACTCTGCTTGACAGAAGAGGGTTCCCCCCCCTGAGAGACTAGCGCGGATGGGTGGGAAAGCGTACAGGGAAAAAAGGCTCGCCGACCATGAGTGCTAGGACAAGGCCGTCCCCCCCTGCCCCCGCAACTCGAAGGGGATGTGGCTGACGAGAGCAGAAGCGAGGAAGTTGCCGGTTGAGAGGGCTGGCAAAGAGATCCATCGTGGGGAGGCCCCACTTTAGAAAGAGCTTCTGAACTACCAAGGGATCCAGGCGCCACTCGTGCGGCTGTAGGATCCTGCTGAGTTTGTCCGCCAGGCAATTTTCTTGGCCTGGGAGATAAACTGCCTTGAGAAGAACGCCGTGACTGACGGCCCAAGAGCAGAGCTTCTGTGCTTCCCGACAGAGAAGGAAGGAGCCCGTGCCCCCCTGCTTGTTCACGTAGAACATGGCAACTTGATTGTCCGTCTGGACAAGGACGTACTCGCTAGAGGTAATGAGGGAGAATGCCTTTAGATCCAGGCGGATCGCTCTGATCTCCAGGAAGTTGATCTGCTGAGCAGACTCCCACGTCAGGTCCAGCGGGCCCTGAGTACGTGCCCCTTGGCAATGCGCTCCCCAGCCCAGGAGGGATGCATCTGTCGGTCGCACCTGGGCCGGCTGAGGTTACTGAAAAGGCATGCCGAGTACCAGTCTCGGCCGATGAAGCCACCACGGAGAGACGAGATCAGCGGCTCGGAGACGCGCACTAGGTCTGCTAGGCCGCCTGGGGCTTGTTGCCACTGCTTGCGGAGACACCATTGAGCAGGCCGCATATTCAGGCGGGCATTGGTGGTCACATGCCGGTGGAAGCCATATGGCCGAGCAGTCTCAGGAAGCGCCTGGCGGAGACCAGGGGCTGGCTTGCGAAAACACGTGCTAGGTCCATGAGCCGTTGAGCTACTGCCGAGCGGTAGGAACGCTCGTGCCTGAGGAGTGTGCAGCCTTGCGCCGATGAACTCGAGATCCTGTGAGGGGAGCAAAGTTGACTTTGCGAAGTTTATAACAAAGCCCAAGTACTGCAGAAGAGTCCACCGTGCGGCGGCGTTGGTGACCTCCGGAGCGGACGCTGCTCCGATGAGCCCGTCGTCGAGGTACGGAAAGACATAGAGGCCGTGAAGCCGGAGATGGGCCGCCACCACCGCGAGACATTTTGTGAAGACCCGGTGCGGAGGACAGGCCAAAGGGCAGTACTCTGTACTGGTAATGATTTCCTGCCACCACAAACCTTAGTTATTGGCGGTGGCTTGGGTGGGATGAGGATGTGCGTGTAGGCATCCTTTAGATCCAAGGAGCATAGCCAATCTCCCTGCTGGAGGTAGGGCAGAAGGATTCCAAGGGGAAGCATCTTGAACTTTTCCCCGCACGAGGAATCTGTTGAGGTTTGCGCCGTTCCAGGATGGGTCGGAGGCTCTCCTGTCCTTTTTTGGGTAATAGGAAATACCTGGCAATAAAAAGCCTTGACCCGCCACTCAGGTGGTGGGGCACCGGTTCCACCGCCTGTTCCTGTAGGAAGACTGCTGCTAACTCCTGAAGGAGTAATTCCCTGTGCAGAGGGAGGTCTTGGAGGTTCTCCCGGAAAATAGGAGGGAGGGACCTGTTGGAAGTGGAGAAGATAGCCTTCTCTCACGACTTGAAGCACCCAGGGCATCTGATGTGATGCTGGAACCACCTGTGGGCGAAGTGAACCAGCCGGCCTCCGGTGCTGGGAGGTGGAACCAGCGGAGGGGGAGAGGCTATGCTTAAGGATGTCAAAAACCCCCACCCTGCTGAGCAGGGGCTGGTGGTGCAGGCTTGGGGGCTTGCTGCCTACGGGACCCGTTACCCCGTCCCTTGGCCTGCTGGCTCTGTTGGGGAGCTGCAGGGGCCTGATAATGGGGGTATTGTTTGTAGGCAGCCGCCTTTCTCGGGTAAAGGACTTCTTTCCCGAGCCCTTCTTCTCTGGGAAGGGGCGGAGGTCTTCCTAGAAAGCCTATCCTGGTGAGAGTCTCCGTCTCGATCTGTGCAGCCTTTTCAGCCATGGGCTTGCCAAAGAGTTCTCGCCTCGGCAGGGGACATCGACCAACTTGTCCTGCACCCAGGGCTCAAGGTCAGACGACTGAAGCCAAGCCTGTCGGCGGGCACCGATGCCGGCTGCGGCCACTCGAGCCGATGCTTCAAAGCCATCATAGGCTGCTCGGGATATGAATTTTGAGCATTCCGAATGCCTAGAGGACAAGGCCAGGAACCTCCGCAAGGGTTCCTCGGACAAACCAGCGGAGAATCCGGCTAGCTCTTTAGCCAGGTCTCGGAGATACATGCCCATGTATAGCTGGTAGGTCTGGACACGACACGCAAGCATAGAGCCCTGGAAACACTTCTTACCAAGGCCATCCAGGTTACGGGCCTCCCTGCCAGGAGGGGCAACCGAGGAGGGAGATGCATCTTCTGGCTCTTAAGACGATGCATGGGCCGATTCCACTACCATGGAATGGTGTGGTAGCTGTGCTTTTTGGAAGCCAGGGCTCTTGCGGGACTCGATAGATAGAATCGACCCGCTTGCTCAGGACCGGCGAGGAGGCCGGACTCTCCCACATGCGGAAGGAGTAGTCGTTCCAGCATGGGAGGAATCGGTACAGTAAAGTGTTCCCTGGCGGGAGAGTCATACTGGAGGGCGTCGAGCTCGTTCGGCTCGAGGCTCCTCCTCGGATCCGCAGGGGAAGGCCAAAGCCTTGGCCATATCCATGACGCAAGTCCGAGAACCGGGCATCCTCCAGGGGGGACTGCTTCCGAGGTTCGGACTCAGGTGAGTCCGAGGGGACACACCCGAGTCCGAAAAAAGAATCAGGCGACTCTTCCTCTTCAGACTCCCAGACCGACTCCGACGAGGACTCGGTGGTGTCGGCTCCGGGCAGGGCGCGGCGCCTGCCGCCCCGACGTCCGAGGGAGTCGGCGTCGGCGACCTCGGTCCCGAACGGGAGGCCGAGGGTGACCTCGACCGAGGATAGACTCGAGTTCGCTATGGACTCGAGGATTGGCTCGGTCTCCTCCGGGGTCGACTTAGAGACGTCGACGTTCCCGGCGGTCGGGAGCGGCCGCCAGCGAGGCCGCGAGCGAGCAGTGCCCGCTGCTGGTCCATGGAAGGCAGACAGTCTGCTCTCCAAGGCCGGTCAACCTGAGTCCGAGCTCAGGTGACCCAGCAGTCCCGACTCGGGCCCCGACGGCGTCGGGCCCGACGTCGGCGGTCTCGGAGGCGAGTCCAGGAGGACCACAGGACTTACCCGAGCAGGCAGCTCCGACTCCAGGCGAGTCGCTTCGAGAGGTGCTCCTTCTCCAAGGACCCGGGACGGCTATCGGGGCTATATGCGACCTGGCCCTCGCGGAGCCAGGAGCGTCCACCGACCGACGCCGCCCTCGCGCGGGTTTCACCTTCCGACGATGGTCCCTGGAGGGAGAACCCCTATCAAGGAGGAACTCCGGGCGACGGTCCGAGCTGGAACCCCTGGACGCGGAGGCCTCCGACGAGGTCCGGGTACGGCTGGGGTCAGCGAAGATCCTATCCCGCTGATGCCCGCCGACTTCTCAACGCTTTGGAGGACATTTTACCGCAGGGCCCACAGATCATTTCTTCATGATCCGGGCCCAGGCAGTGGAGGCAATTTGTCCGTGTGTGTCAGTTAGTGGACATATTTCGGTCACACTGACCACACCGCTTGAAACCACTGGCAGCCATCGGGGGAAAAAGGGGCCCCGGCGAGGTCAAAGGTCAAAGGACCGGGCTTGCCAGGGAAAAACACGAAAACGAAACTGACTAAGTCAGAAAAAAAAGCAAAAAACGAAAAAAGAAGAAGAGGACTCGTGACCGGCGTTCGTCGCGAGTCCGGGCGGGGGAAAAAGACGGCGTCGAACCGAAGGAAAAAAAGAGTAAATTATGAGTAAATATCAACTTTTTCGCGCGGGGACACGACGGGTACGTCTGTAGGGCTCCGCGGAAAAAAGAAGACTGGCTAAGATAGCACCCTTGGGCGTGAAAGGCGACCGCGGCAATGCGCGCTGCAATTCCCAAAGGCTTTCTTTGAAAGCTGGGGGAAAATTGCTCCGCGAGGGCTCCGTCGGCGCCGACGTCACCCATATGTGAGGACTGACTTCCTGCTTGGTCCTGGAGAAATCTTCTTACACACTCTTAACCTTTCAGGTAGGGAGTCTGGAAAAGTCCCACTCTCCGACCAGATCATATCCTTGATCACAGCTGGGAATGGAAGACAGTAGTGGATTTCCGCACTCCTTGAAGGAGTGGTGTACCTTAGGCTCCTGTTTTTTGCTAAAAGCATCTTTCAAGGCGGATGAGACCTGGCAATCAACGCTGCCAGCTCCTCCTTCTGGAACAGGCAGATCACTCCAGCCTCTTAATCTTCTGAAGGTGAGAGATTTCTTCAACTATGTCAGAGCCCAGTACCGACCCATCTGAATCAAAGTCAGAGTTGAAATCTCGAACACAGCTCCCAGCTGTTCCCCATCTCTAGGGGGGCAGCCCCCTCGCTGAGGATACTTGGCCAAAGGCAATTAAGCAGGGCTTTCACTCTCAGCCTGCCCCGCATGAGACTGCACCTGGGGGCACCAAGAGGCCATAGGGTCTGAATTTCCATGCCAGAAGGATCAGGCCTGCTACAAAAAAGAAAATAATTTCAGAGAGGACAATCTGGAGTCTGGAAGCTCTCTTCTCGCAAATCACCCCCCAACACCAGGGGGCAGAGCCGCTGCAGACCCACTAGAGGAAGAGGAGCAGCTCACAGCATGGTTGCCATACCCTCTGGCCAGCTAAATATTGTTATCCATAGCACCATCTGTCACCTTCTGCCCTGAGACAGGCAAGGCCAGACTAAACGCACCCCTGGCTTAGAGAGGGGATAAAGCTCTCTAGGGATGACTCAGAAGCTGCCATGCAGGAACAGGCAGAATCCAGAAATGAGGGCACTTTGCTTGCCACACGTCAAACATTTCCTGGACGAAGACACAGTTAAGACAAGTATCACGAAAGCACTCGTTAAGGCCAGATTAGCCATAAGGCACGTGCTAATTGCGCTTTTATTGCAACACACATCACAGGCACTAGGGAAGGAATTGTGTTGGAGCCACGTAGGCATAATGAACACTAGGACAGCATGACTGTCAGGCACACATGTAAAAATGCTACTAACGTGCGTAGAAAAAAGTTGGGGAAAACCTCCACATCATGTAAATGGTCACTGGCAGTTCACCCCAAATTGTGTCCCAAGAAGATTGAATCAGGAGCCCCCAATAAGGGCAATGATGAGGTCAAGCCTTGGTACTTATCCTCTGATGGCCTCAGGCAGAAGATCCGTGCCGGGCTCACCTCTACTCCCCTGAAACTGATTTAAGGTTTAAGGTTTAATTATTTGATAAA
This sequence comes from Ichthyophis bannanicus, assembly GCA_033557465.1. Taxonomy (NCBI): domain Eukaryota; kingdom Metazoa; phylum Chordata; class Amphibia; order Gymnophiona; family Ichthyophiidae; genus Ichthyophis; species Ichthyophis bannanicus. Next base: position 330,837,491 of record CM066034.1, on the reverse strand, counting down.
AACCGCCTTTCTGGGGTAATCAAAGCGGTGTACAGGTATTAAAATACATAAAAAATTCATAAAATACATAAATTATACAAAGCATAAAAAAAAAACATAATACATAAAAACTTCGGCCATGGCCAGAAAAGGAAAAGAAGTATACAATTTTGTAAAGGACAGAAGGATAATATGCAGGGGGTACGGGACAGGATACAACAGGTAGGTAGGTACAACGAGAGCGGGCTCATACAAAAGGAGAGGGGATTTACTGGCTTTGCAGCACTGTGTTTAAGATGGCTAGCAGGCAGATCCCTCTGAGAGCCATCTGCAATCTTTGGGAGAGAGCAGGGGAGAAAGAGGTGGAGGGAGGGGCACTGAGGGTATGCTAGGCTGCTGCACTCTTCCAGATCCTTCCAATTTCTGGCTGCTCAACAGGCTGTTATCATGATAAGCGCATGCAGCTGAACCAATTTTCCCCCTCCTATGGTTACCAAAAAGACCAGTCTAGTGGAGCCCTCGCATGTCGCACTCAAGTGAGAGAGTCACCCTCAAGGTGGTTGTCCCACAAGCGTTTAATCAATCTTTCTTCAGAGAGAAGAAAATCCATCCAACATCTGTGGGAAAGAAAGAAATATTGAAGAGGCCTCTGGTGGCTGAAGTGAATAGAGGCAAAAAGAGTAATGTCTTTGAAACCTGGGCTTTTCATTGGTTCTTTGCCTTCACCAGTCTGCTGGTAGGGGAATACAACCCACTCGTCTGGAATAGTCTAGCAGGACGATATGGAAGTTTTATTTAAACCATAAACCACCCAACCCACTTTTTCTCTCTGTTTACTCTGATTATTGGGCAGAGAAGATGACTTTTAAAAGGGGAACTAGGTGGAGGCGGAAGGGTTGAAAGAGAAAAGACGAGGTGAACCTTGGTGGTAAGCCTGGGGGAAGAGGGCTGAGAGAATGGAGGCGAGTCTAGGAGTGTGTTATGAGGGGACACAGCCCTAAAGGAGCATGAGAGAGAACAACAAGACAAGATCGTCTTTGGCCAAATCCTTGTTGGCTTTCTCCCATTAAACCATGACTATCTACATGTTCAATATAAAGAATAAAATTACTGAACGTGTAGATAGTCATGGTTTAAGTAAATCATTTTTATTAAGAAGAACAAATTGGCAAACCTCAAAAATACAAACACGCCCAGCATGGGCCAACCAGAGCGAAACAGCAACAGCCTCTGAGAGAGAGCAGTAGGAAGCATTAGGCAATGTAGTGCTATACAGACAATCAATACATGCTCCCCACCCTCGTTGTGAGCCCCAGGCAAAGAGCCACAGAAAGAGAATATGCTATATCCATAAACACAGATTCCCCCACCAAATCCCCCCATCCCCCACACCTCTCAGCCCACCCCTTCCCCCTGTAACCCCAGCAGCCCCACAATAGTGGCTCCATGGCTCCCTCCAGGGGCAGCACATCCATCGCACCCATCCCAACTCTCAGCTTCAACTCTCTACGCTCAGGGGGCCCCACACCTTAACAAATCGTTCCCACGCTCCTCCCGCCAATAACCTGGCCGTGCGTTGCTCCATGTGCAGCAGCTCCCTCATAGCCCGCTCCCACTCCTCTACCCCCGGGACCATATCTCTCAACCAATATCGTAAGAGGCAGAGTTTAACTACAATAAAGCCTTTAGCGCAGAGTTGGCGGGCACTGTCTCCAAGGGGTTGCACTCCTTCACAGGAACCAAAAAGGCACCACTCAGGGGACAACTCTACAGGCGTCTGTAGCCAACCCCCCAACACTCGTCCCACCCCAGACCAAAGACCTTGGACCCGACTACAGGACCAAAAGCGGTGCATGAGACCACCCTTATCCCCTTTGCAAAGTGTACAGAGATCTGATGTCGACAAGCCAGCTCGAGCGGCACAAATATTATGAACATAGGCACGCCAGAGGAATTTATATTGAATCTCCTGTAATTGAATTGATTCAGAAAGAGATTTAATGCCTTGGAATGCACCCCGCAGACACTCCACCGTAAGCTGAGGCATGCCATCCCTTCGCCACCTCTCCACCAAACCAAGCAGGCCGAGTAGCTGACCCTCAGGCGAAAACACCCTTCGGAGAGCCGCTATGGTAATCTTCCCATCTAAGGCTCCAAACAGTGACAACATCCCCTCGCCTTCCAGCACACCTGTGCACGCCCGGCACAATGCTGCCACGTAGTGGCGGGCCTGTAGGTAAAAGTAAAAATCCCGGGGATCCAAGTCATAGCGCCCGCGCAAAGAAGCAAACGAATCCACCACAACTCCATTCGGCATACGGAGGTGCCCTACAAAGCGAGCACCCCTAGAGGCCCAGACGAAGGCCACCCGGGTCCCCCAACCAGGCGGAAAGGCCGGATTCCCCCCCAACGGGAGACAATCCGTCACTCTAGGAGTCACCCCACGCCGGCGACAGAGGGCCCCCCACACCCTGCACAGGCCGGACCAGAAGCACGACTGCCTACAGCCCACGGAGAGCTGCCTACCATATGCGTGGACCACAAACAAGCGATGCTGTGGAGTCGCCATTTCATCAAGAATAGGGAGAGGGACAACTTCAGATGTCCCTTCTACCAGGTCCCGCAGAATGCGTGTCCAACACACCAAATTATACCACCGAAGTGATAGCAAGCCAGCTCCTCCATCCTCTCGAGGTAGCAATAAAGTGCGGAGCGCAATGCGCGCCCGCCGCCCTCTCTATAAGAACCGCAGCAGATGTCGGCCTATCTGCCCAAGGTCGCGGCGCGACAACCATACCGGGAGGTGGCGCAACACATAGGCCCAGCGAGGAAACTCCATCATATTGAACAGAGCTATCCGTCCCTGAAGCGACAGGGGCAGCTGCCGCCAAGATTGCAGGCGCCGCGCCATCCCGTCAATAGGAAGGGGGACGTTCACCTTGTACAGTTGGTCTGGCCGTTCAGGAATCTGAATGCTGAGATAGCGGAGCTGTCCGTCCGCCCAGAGGAGGGGGAACCGACCCACCCAGCACCACCGAGAGCATCCACCCACATCGAGCCCCAGAGATTTAGCCGTATTAATTTTCAAGCCCGAAAAGGTACCAAAAAATTCAATCAGCTGTAAGGCTCGCGGCAAAGACACCTGCGGGTCCGTAAGACAAAGCAACATATCATCCGCGAAGGCACTGATCTTAAATTCCCCATCCAGCCAGGGCACCCCCACCACAGCCCGCTCTTTCATTAACTGCACCAATAAGGGTTCCAAATGTAAAATAAAGAGAAGGGGCGATAGGGGGCACCCCTGACGAGTCCCTCTCTGCAAAACAAATGGTTCCGAGCGGTCACCCCCCACCATAATGAACGCCCTTGGTTCCGCATATAAAGCTCGTATCCACCCTACAAACGGACCCTCAAAGCCAAATCGGTGCAGCGCCTCAAACAAATAACTCCAGGAAACCCGATCAAAAGCCTTCTCGGCATCCAGGCTAGCAAGTAGGCAACTCTCCATACTCAGCAGCACCCGCAATATGTTTTTGGCAGCTACCCTCCCACGGACAAAGCCCACCTGATAAGGCCCAATCAATCGCGAGAGAACCTCCTGCGCTCGCGCTGCCAATACCGCTGCGAGGATCTTCATATCAACATTAATAAGCGAAATAGGTCTATAAGAGGCGGGATCCTCGAGGTTCTTCCCAGCCTTGGGAAGCAGCGTGATGGAGGCCGTCCGCATATCCCTTGGGAATTGGCCAGTCTCCAGCACTTCCGCGTATACTGCTCCCAACGTGGGCACCACCTGCCGCTCCACAATTTTGTAAAACTCCATACCGTACCCATCGGGTCCCGGCGCCCGATGCAGTTTGCCCCCCTTTATCACCTTCTGGATTTCCGGCCCCGAAAGCGGTTGATTCAACATCTCCCTCTCCTGCGGAGTCACTTGATTCAGCGACACACCATTCCAAAATGCCTGTCTATTCTGCTGGTCTTCCCCCTCCGGGGAGTAAAGACGACTATAAAAACGCCGAAAAACCTGAACAATCTCCGCAGGTTCTGTGCGCAGTCGACCCTGCTCATCCCGAATCCGCACCACCAAGTGGCTCCCCTGTCGCCCTCGCACCAACCGTGCAAGCAGCTTCCCAGAGCGATTCCCAAAGCAAAATAGTTGGTGCCGATAATACTGCTGATCGAAGACCGCTCGGTCCTGTAAAAGAGCATTCACCTGTCGTTGGGTCTCAAGATAAGCCTGGGCCGCTCCACTCCCCGGACATCGCAACACAGCGCGTTTCTGAGTTTGCATCACCTGCATCAGTTGTACCAATTCGGCATTGACCTTTTTCTGAGCTCTAGCCACATAAGCCATCACATGCCCGCAAATCACCGCCTTTCCAGCCTCCCACAATGTAGTCACGGAGGCAACGCTGCCCTCATTGAGCTCCAAAAATTCTTGCCAATGAGCTCGGACATACTCCTGAAAATCCTTTCTAAGCCAGAGGTGGCTGGGGAAGGACCATCTGCCCCCTACTCTACGGCAACCCGCCCAATCCATCGTCACCATCGCATGATCGGACACAATAGGACAAATGTCCGTCTTCCGCACCTTCCCGAGGTCAACCCACCGAACCAAAATATAATCTATGCGGGACCACGTCTGGTGCGCGCGAGATAAGTGGGTGTAATCCCGTTCACTCCCGTGCAGCAGCCGCCAAATATCAAGCAAATCACTAACCTGACAGAGATAGTGCACCCCTCTGGAATGCCATCTACCCGTTCTCTCTCCGGAGGAGGACTTATCCAGTGCCGGATCGTTAGGGCAATTAAAGTCACCTGCCAACACCAGGGGCACATTAGGCAAACTTCCAATCTTACGAGTAATCTGCTCAAAAAAAACATGTGAATATTGATTGGGGGCATAGATATTGCCCAAAATCAGTTCCTCCCCATTAAGTTTCACATGCACCCACAAATATCGCCCAAGGGGATCCGGGTCTTCGCTTATAATCTCTACCATAAGGCTCTTATGAAAGAGGAGTGCAACCCCCTTTTTCCGGCCCTCAACGGCTTCCGCCGCACATACATGGCCCACCCACTTTTGTTGCAACTTAGCATGCTCTCTAGCAGTCAAGTGTGTTTCTTGTAGAAAAGCCACTTGGGCCCGCGCTCGGTGCAGCGCCTGAAGCACCTTTGTACGTTTTATCGGGGTATTTAAACCCCCACATTCCAAGACACAAATCGCAAATCAGAACCCATTAGCCCCCATTGCCCTGCTGTGCACAGACCCGAATCCATGATTGCAACCAGCGTGCTGAGAGCTGCCCAGCCTCAGCGCTCAGCACCCCGCTCCAGCTCCGCTTCCCAAAAGTCCCTGATCTAGAGCCACGTAGCCCCTTCTCCCGAACCATGAGACTGCTCTCCCTGCCCTCCCAACCCTTCCTAGGAATCCCCACCCACCCCGGCCATAACATACCCTCCCCCAACCCCCCCACCCCCCCTGCCCCACCTTCCCTGTACCTTACCCTCACGCTCCATTACCCCCCTCCCCCACCCCATAAAAACACCAAGTGAGCAACTCCTGGCCCACCCCGCCAGGCCTGAGACCCGTCGCCGTGCGCTGCAGGGCCGTCCTGCCCCGAAGCGCTCAATCCCCTAGTAAGGGGACAGAGCCAAAACCCCCATGCCATAATACCACATGAAGCCTGGATTAAGAAGCTTGGCTCCCCAAACACACCCCTGTCATGCACACGGACCCCCCCTCCCACCCTCAACACACATACCAAGAATCCCCAATCTCGCCAGGGCCACACACCACCCAACCAAAAAAGAAAGAAAAAGAAACTCCTGCCATCCCAGTCCGACACATACACCCTCCCCCAGCTCCCCAATCATGGCTAACCCCCCATTACTAAACACTCACTCGCTCACTCAAACAATCCAACTACCATGCCGCCCCGGGCTCAAAATCTTTCAGGGCCACCCTCAAGCAGAGCTTTAAACACATAATAGGCATCACATAACAGTTCACTGTCTGGGCAACGAGTCCGGGCCCGGCTCCCAGCAATTCTCAGACCAGTCCTTTATCGGCTGGAGAAGTCAAGTCGCACTCCCTGTAATATCCTCCGGCAGCTTGGCCTTCTGTTGTCCGCTCTGCTCCAGTTCCGCGAGAAACCGCTTCGCCTCTGCGGTGGTAGCCAGCACCCGTTGTTTCCCCTCATGGTGCACTTTAAGGGTCGCCAGGAAGGCTAGGTTGAAGCGGACATGCTTGTTAAAAAGCGCTGCGCACACTGGGGAGAACTCTTTCCGTCGTGCCGCCACCGAGGCAGAATAGTCCTGGAAAATCAGCACAGAGTTATTGTCTAAACGCCGGTCCCGCTTCTTGCGGAACGCCTGCATCAGCTGCCACTTATGCTGAAAATTTAAGATCTTTGCAATCACTACTCGAGGGCACTGTCGAAGCTCACCTGTAGGCCCCAAGCGATGTGCACGTTCTACTTTCATATGTCCCACAAGGTCTGTGAGGCCCAGCTCACGCGGCAACCAAGTCTCCACGAGGTCTAGCAGCATCGCATCGGTATGCGATTCTGGTATGCCCACCAGACGAATATTGTTTCTTCTGGAACGATTTTCTAAATCGTCGACCTTTTCCAGCAGCGCATCCACATGTTTCCGCAACCTGCTCTCATCCCGTGCCCGCTTGCCTTCTTCTTCCTCCAAAGCCAACACCCTGTGTTCCAGCTCCTCCACCCGGTGTGTGCATTCAGTGAGCGCCTCAGTCACCGTTTCCAGTTTGCTGAGGATCAAATCAAATTTAGGTTCAAGCAGCCGAGCCACCTCCCGTGCCAGCTCTTCCGGGCCTGAGTCTACGCTCTCACTCCCCGGCGACCGAGGCACCGCCACTGTGGTAGCTGGTCCAGTAGCCGTGGAAGGCCCAGCCCGCAGCACCTTATCCTTGTCTTTCCGCGTTGGAGGAGGCATTGTTCGACGTGTGCCGCAACTCAGGATAACCTGCAGGTAACCCCCGGAGTTCTCCGGTGTTTTTGCCCAAAGATCTTGGGGTAGATAGTGAAAATATGCCGATTAATCACAGGACGGTCCCGGAGCGAGCAGAGAGCCCTCTCACTTGCTCATGCGTCACATGGTCTCTCAGTCATGGTTTAATGGGAAAAACACAACATGGATTTAGTCAAGGAAGATCTCGTCTTACTAATCTGTTATATTTTTTTGAAAGTGTGAATAAACAGGTAGATAAAGATGAGCCGGCTGATATATTGTATCTGGATTTTCAGAAAGCCTTTGACAAGGTCCCTCATTAGAGACTCTTGGCGAAGTTAAAAAGTCATGGGATAGGAGGCAGTGTACTATTGTGGATAAGGAACTAGTTAAAGATGGAAAGCAGAGAGTAGGGCTAAATGGCCAATTTTCTCAGTAGATCTGTGCTGGGCCTACTGCTTTTTAAAATATTCATAAATGACCTGGAAATAGGAATAATGAGTGAGGTGATCAAATTTGCAGATGACACAAAATTATTCAAAGTTGTTAAAACACAAGAGGATTGTGAAAAATTGCAATAAGGACCTTGATAAGACTGGACGTCCAAATGACAGATGAAATTTAATGTGGACAAGTGCAAAGTTATGCACCTAGGAAAGAACAACCCAGACTACAGTTACATGATGCAAGGTTCCACATTAGGAACCACCACCCAAGAAAAGGATTTAGGCGTCATCGTGGATAATACATTGAAACCCTCTGCCCAGTGTACAGCAGCAGCCAAGAAAGCAAATACAGTAGAATATTAGGAATCATAAGGAAATGAATGGAGAATAAAATCAAGGATATTATAATCCCTCTATTGTTCCATGGTATGACCACGCCTTGAATACTGTGTGCAATTCCAGTCATCATATCTTTAAAAGGATACAGCAGAATTAGAAAAGGTTCAGAGAAGAGCCACCAAAATGGTAAAGGGGATGAGAGGACATCCCTATGAAGAAAGGCTTAAAAAGGTTAGGGATCTTCAACTTGGAAAAGAGACGACTGAGGGGAGATATGATAGAGGTCTATAAATTAATGAACAGAGTAGAGTGAGTAAACGTAGATCAGTGGTTTACTTCATCAAAAAGTAGAAAGACAAGGGGACATGCAATGAAGCTACAATGTAACCCATTTAAGACTATTTTTCACTCAACGCGTAATCAAACTCTGGAATTCGTTACTGGAGGATGTAGTAAAAACTGTTAGTGTAGGTGGGTTTAGAAAAGGTTTGTACAAGTTCCTGAAGGAAAGGTCCATAAACCATTATTAAAGAGGACCCAGGAAATCCACTGCTTGCCTCAGGACAAGCATTGTGGAACCTTTGTACTTGTGAGTTGGATTGGCCATTGTTGGAAACAGGATACTGAGCTTGATGGACCTTGGTCTGACCCAGTATGGCCTTTCTTATGTTCTAAGAGTGGAGCTGGTACAATGGAATTACTATGACAAGAGGATCAAGGAGAGAAAGAGAGAGGGGTTTCCTCCCCCCCCCCCAAAAAAAAGAATACAGCTTGCAGGATTGAGAGATTAAGTGAGAACTTGGGCAAACAGGTGTAAAAAACTGTCAAGGACCTAGAGGAGCAGGGCAGAGGCGAGGGGAAGTAAAGGGATGAGAGAAGGTAGAAACTGGAGAGCTGGAGAAAAGGTCAAAGTGGGTATGGGAAGGTGATCAAGGGATAAGAAAAAAGAAAGCACTGAAGGTCAGGGAGGGTACGAGTGACAAGGAAAGACCTGGGGCTTATGACAGAACAGGTTAGAGAGGAAAGTAATGAGGGCTGGAGAGGTGGTGAGGCTGAAATAGGGAATGGGTGAAAGATAGAAGAGTTAATAGAAGGCTGGGGAAAGAGTGAAATATAGAAAGGGTTGAGTAGGGAGAAGTAAAAGATTGAAGCTGCTATGAGCTGGAGTGGAAAACTGAGAATTGGAGGATATATGAGAGAGAGAGAGAAAATAACAGAGTGGCTAGGGAGGGAGAAGAGAGAACCAGAAAAAATGATGAAAGGGAAAATCAAAGTTGAGGTTCAGGTGTAGGGAAGAAAGAAAGATTATAGTAGAGAAAGAAACTAGGAGGAGCCTGGAAAAGGCCCTAGAAGCTTACCAACAAAATAAAAATATGCATTGAGAGAGACCAGGCCCACCTAATACAAAAAATGGAATGCCTCTACATAGGTTTAAAAAAAAGGAAAAAGACTACTATTTTCAGTTTTTAGTGATATGAATATAACAGCTTTGGGAACGTGCATTTCTTATATTTGTATTTTGCTCAGTACTAAGTACATGAATTTCTGTTTCTCTCTCTCCAGTGTCACAACGCTAAGAGATGGTATGGTTTCTTGAGACTTCCATTTCAGTTTTATCTGCATTCATTAATTTCTAATTTTTGGTACTTTATTCTGAATTTGGTGAATGTTTTTCTGCATTCTGCCATGTGTGACCAAGGTGAGGTATTCTGCTAGAATGTAATTTCTGCATGGAAATCTTTAACAATATGGGGGCCAATGCAGAAAGCCGGCACTGAAGTCACATGCTATCAGCTATGTATGCATCTATGTAGCGTGCCGATAGCATGCGACTTCAGTGCTGGCATGCAGAAAGGGGCACATATACAAATTAGCCACACGTAAAACTTCAGCACAAATGTCAGCATTAAACTGGGAGAGCAAGCCAAATACATGTGCACACAAGTCCGAGTAAATTTGACATGCTCTCCCAGAGAAACAGGGTCATCTGAGGGGAAGTTTGACACTTCATTTCAGAAGATCCAGGTGTGGTAGGTGAAGGCCTATGATCCATACTGCTTGAACTGAACAGACAGGCCTAAGTAGCTTGACCTGTAAATGAAGCTTGTGGTTAGGCCCAGAGGAATGAAAACCCCATGTAGCAGCAGAGCGCAGACAATCCAATGATACCAGGAGTCTGTTCAGAAGGTCCAAATCATTTATTTGTGCACAAGACTCAAGCAGAATCACATTCAAAATGGCTGAGCAATGCTTTCTAGCAAAACAACAACTTTTATACTGTTCTTCTCCATTCTGGACATAGGCAAACTTTTCATTGGTCCCGGTAACCCCTCTCACCCATCTATTGGTCCCGGTACCACTACGTAGTTGTCCAATGAGGACTTTGGTCTGGGCTCAGCACCTGCTTGCCCCCCTTACAGTCCCCATTACAATGGACAGTTCTTAGACTCTTGATACAATTCTCCTCCAAGGTCACTGACTAACTAAAACATGTGGGAAAGCAGGGCACTGTAACTTTTCTTTCAGCAGAGTTAATTAATTCCATAGAAGCTTCACTCTCTTATCAATACCAATTAAAATTTGTTTTTCTATATTTTCTAGGTTTCGATTCTGCTTAGCTATGCTTAATTGTGCTTAGTTAAGTTTCAATTCTATGGAGGCAGCATTCAGGGGGGGTTTTCATTCCTCTGGGCCTAACCACAAGCTTCATTTACAGGTCAAGCTACTTAGGCCTGTCTGTTCAGTTCAAGCAGCATGGATCATAGGCCTTCGCCTACCACACAGGTATCAGGGAAAGTTCCCAATGCCATCAAAATACTGTCGGAGGCATGCAAAAGACATTTAAGCCACCTCAGACCAGACAGAGATACTGGCATGTCAGCTGGTTATATAATCCTCTACGTGTTTCTCTGTATCGGGCGCAGACAAGATGAGCATGCCATTGTAATATGCACAGCTCATTTGCATATAATTTAAATATGCTTGGCATTACTGAGTGTGCATACTTTTCCTTTGCTATTTGTACGTGTCAATCTCTTTTCTGCATTTGGTGTGTCAGAACTTGTGCATATAAGTTGCATTCTCTGTGCATAAAGGGCACATTAGTCTTCCTGCATCAGCCCATATATTTGTTTTGCTGTTTTCATAGGTAAAATTATTACTGTGTGTGCCCAGTAAATTAGTTCTGTTATGGCATGGTAGGTTTGCCATGTAGGTTAAGTACTTTTTGTTTTGCAGGGTTTTGCATTACTTCACAGGAAGGGTAATTTTCAAAAGCATTTTGGTGGATAAAGCGCTGCTCTATATGCAAAAATGGCCCACTCAATATGTAAGTAAATTTATGAGCAAAAACCTGTATGTTGATCTCAAATGGGGTGTAACCATTATATTCAACTATGCATCCCAAAGAGCAGGTGTAAAACGTAAGCAGAGTACCCCCTGGTAATTTTCTAAGGGTGCTTCTGCTTTGAAAATCCACTGATATTGGCACACAGGAAATTATCTGTGTACTTTTTACTCATGTGAACAGTTATAAGATTACCCTCAAATGTCTGGCAATGGAATATGTTGCTGTTACTGAAGTGATTTCAGAATCTGCATGTTTCTTTTCCTTTGGTGAGCTGTATGAGGAAATGTCCTAGTTCTTGATGCCAGTGAACTGACCGAGTGTATTTGACACTGAAGCCCATATTGAAAAACTGTGTGCAGAACATCTGCCTTAGATTGTTCACTGATGAAACAAGCAAAGATTAAAACGTGTGAGAAAAAAAAAGAAAATTTAATACCTTAGTTTCAGCAAGAGCTTGCAGTAAAATAAGTTAAGAATATTCTTATTTTCCTCTATATCACTGCTAACAAAAGAAAGCAGTTTTCTCTCCCCTGTAACCAGGCTATGTGATTTAAATTTTGTTTCTTGCTATGATCAATGTCTTATGTAGTAGAGCACTTATGATCTTTTCTATAGACAGCGGGATATATCGGGCTCACAAGTGGGAGACATCACACATCACAAGATGGAACAGCTCTCCTAGAGCTCAGAACTTTGTGTACATTTCTAAACATGTATAGCTCATGCCTGGCACTAGTCCATTTCCTCAGTCAGTTACATGGTTGAAAAAAAAAGATGCATGCAGTTCTTGGGGGTGGAAGAGATTTTGTGCCTAATCAATTTTACTTTCTACAAAAAAACACCTGCTAGAGGTGAGACACCATGCTTTTTCTGTTGATAAGTTGGACCAAGACAGGGCTGCTCATCTTCTTATAACTTGCCCATTGTTCAGGAGCATTCAGATTGTCAGGAAAATGCCAGAGTTGCTTCTGTTAAACATAGCCAACCTGCATATGCATAGTTTGACTGAATGCACACATTCTTTGATCACAGACCAGCAGCAAAGAATTAAGCAAGAACCAAGCATTTGCTCTGCATAATGAAGCCAACATAGCAGATTTCAGAAGAGCCATAGTAACTGCAGTGGCTCTGATCTGATGAGATTTTGACATAGCAAGTTTACAGTCCCTATGCATGGAGGGATTTCGTGAATGGATTCTTGTGAGATTATGTAGTAGTACTATTTATTCATTAAAATAGAAATGTGTTCCTGCTTTAGGCAAGAATATGGGATGACTCTGAAGAACTACTTTGCCATGATAAAACTGAATATACAGCCGATAGGTAATTAAGGCCTGAAGTTCACTTATTCTAGCTTAGTTAACCACTACTAAAAGGATCAACTTCTCAGCAAAATGCATAAGTAAAACAGATTCCACTGGTTCAAATGGCAACTTCACTATATAAGAAGGATGATACTGAGGTCCCAGCATTCAAGAAGCTTCTCTAAAGGTGCTCTAATATGAAGAAGCCCTTTCATGAATCAAGAAATTATAGCACAGCAATCAACTGGAAGTCTATCAATTCTGCCATGATATGCTGAACATGTACAGACAGAGATGTATTCTGATAAAAGGTATTTGGAGACCTAGACAACAGAGATAATACAAATAAAGCAATAAGGTGTCAGGAAGCTAAAAAATGGAATTGTGCACATTCTTGAAACAGCTGATGGAAAACTACTTCCACTTGAATGCGTGGGTACATCTGGTAGATTGTTACCTTGCATCTACTCAGATATCTTGAGTAGGCATTTAAAGTCCCAAATTGGAGAATAAACACTGCTCAACTTTGATGGTGTGAGAGCTGGCAAATTGAGATTGGAACAAAGAAAAGAGCTTGCATTCAGCATGATCAGCAATGTAGCTATTTGGAGCCTGCATGAGAGGTAGAACTGAGAGCCTTTTGAGCAAGGGGAACCAGTTCTGATAAGGCTGGTATAAGAATATGAGTACCACAGGACCCAGACTCTGTTGGAATTAGTGAAAAGATTTTTGCTGTGAGCAGGAAAAAGGAATGTGTAAAGGAAAGAATAAAACTAAGGGGAACGGCCAGGGAAAGGCTCAACAAATCCCAGGTGCCAGGTCACCATGGCACCAAAAAAATACCATGCCTTAGCAAATGGGATTTCTTGCTCCTAATTATTTTGTTGCATGGCTACAACCACCATTGAAAAAACAAGAGCACGTCTCCATCTGCACCATGGACCTCTCATATAGTGTGAGTTGTGCTGTGTAAGACTATTCTTGCCCAGGTTTCGTGAGACTTACAACAATGAAACTAGCACTGGAGCTCCTGTACCATGTAGATTAAATGTACTAGAGTTATACAATGCAGATGAAAACTAGTTCTTGTTTATACAGCAGCAGTAGCATAAAGGAATGGGAAGAAAGGTAGAAAGGTATAGAAAGCATCAGGGGGTGGTGTTGGTGAAAAATGGTTGTGCCTGCGAGATGAGGTGGTAGCTGGCTTGTTAGAGGGATAGGAAATCGAAACTGATGGGGAAGAGACTGGATTGAAGTAGATGGAAACATACCTGTGACAGGAGGGTATCAGAGAAACACTTGAGACATTTATCTGGCGACTGGCAGGAGACTACTAGAAATGGAGGAATCAAAGAAATAAAAATCTGAGTGATGACAGGGTGGGTGCAATGAGACACAGGATGCAGGGCAACAAGAGACACATCGGATAAAGAAAGGGTGCAGCACAATGAAAGAAAGCGAGAACAGATAATGACAGATAGGGACGTTGGTACAGTGAGTTTTCCACATCCATTTCCACTCTCCCCTTATCGTCTAATTACATTATGTTTGTAATATATTTTTACTTTGCTTGGCTGAAGCGGAACACAACTTTAATTTTTGTTACTTTTCTTCCCTCACATTGTTTGTCTTTTCCTTTGCTTGCTTGCCCCATGAGAGTACAAGTAGAAGGATAGTAAAATTTAAAAAACCACCTTTTTACCATGCCATCATTCCTTAGGATTATGTGACTTTGGGAGCCCTGTCGTCACCTTTTTTTTTTTTTTTTTTGAGTAATATATCACAGGAGTAACTTGCACTTTATTTACACTTGGAATGTTTTTAATTCTATTCAACAACTTTACACTCCATATGCAAATTGCTAGTTATGTGAAATGTCTTTCTTCAGCATAGGTTTTTCACCTTTTTGCTGATTTTGTTTATTCCCTATTTTGCATCGGCACAACTCCTATTATGAGCACAGTGAGTTCCCTGCATCCGCTTTCCACTTTTTTTGTTTTTATTGTACATTTATGTTGCATTGTGCTTTTCTAAAAGGGAACATATTTCACAAACATGTTTTGTTTTGATGAAGCGCTTAAAAGGTTTGATTTTTTTTTTTCATTATCCTCCTTTTCCATATTGGTTCCTTTTTGTGATTGCTTGCCCCATGAGAGCAAGAGTGAAAGGATAGCCCACTTTTATAGGCCCCTCTTTACCATGCTACTGTTCCTTAAAATTAAATAACACTGGGAGCCCCGTCTTTCACTTGTGGCTTGAGTAGCCATTTTATTACAATGTAATGTTGCACGTGGAGAAGGGCATCGAGGTCCCTCATTCCACTGGCTCTCCAATCAAACACTCCACTCCAGGCTTCTAACCCAGTCCGGGGTTTTGTAACAGTCCCCAACAAGCAGCCTTCTTAACCCAGCAACTGTCAGGGGCGTATTCCAGCTGTGGGAGTTCCCACTGAAGTCCAACACTCAAAGTGTAGCTACGCACCTGTAACAGGTGTTCTCCAGGGACAGCAGGAATCAGTCCTCACATATGGGCGACATCAGCGCTGATGGAGCCCTCACGGAAACATCTCCCCAGCTTTTAAAGAAAGCCTTTGGGAGATACCACCAGGCATGCTTGATCCCACTCCTGCCCAAGGGAGCCATCTTGCTAAGTCAGATGACATAGCTAGAGCAGACAAAAGATAGCAGCAAAATATAGACATTCCATGTGGAGAAGAAAGGGTTGTAAGGACTAGTTCCTGCTATTCCTGGAGAACGTCTGTTACAGGTGAATAACTGCTTTCTCCAGGAACAAGCAGGAAGTCACATATGGGACTCCCTTGTTACAGGCTACCAGGATCCTGTACAAAAACATGGCCAAGCCATAAGCAGCCGCGAGTAAGTCTGAAGAGAGATCCCAGGGAGAACATCACTTTTGGTAGCCTCAACAAAGAAGGGTCAGAGGATAGGAGTTGCCTAGACCTCGAAAAGATTACAGAGTACAGCCTAGCTGAAGGCATTGTCCTATCAGGACTCCCTCTCCAGGTAGTAGTGAGCTGCAAAGGTGTGGACTGAGAACCAGGTGGCAGCCCAGCAGATGTCTACCATAAGGACGGAGCAGAAGCTTGCAACAGATGTTGCCATAGCCCTGATGTTGTATGCCAATACCAGGTGCTCCAGTGAGAGCCCAGTCTGATCATGGATGAAGGTGATACAGTCCACCACCCAGATAGACAGGGTCCGCTTGGTAACAGCTTCTCCCAGGCAACTGGGGTCGTAGGAAACAAAAACGTGAGACTTTGTGGTGGTCCTGGATATGTTGCAAGTAGAAGGACAGGGCCTTCTTACAATCCAGAGTATGGAGAACAGCCGCTGCCTTGTCAGCGTGGGGACATGGGAAGAAAATGGTGAGCACCAACTCCTGATTGAGGTGGAATACAGATACCACCTTTGGAAGGAATTTAGGGTGGTCGAAGCATGACAGTGTTTTGTAGAATCTGGTGAAGGGTGGCTCAGTCACCAAGACCTGAAACTCGCTGACTCTGCATGCAGAGGTGAGTGCCACCAGGGAGACAACGCTCCTTGAGAGGTATCACATATGGCAGGTCACCAGAGGCTCAAATAGCAGCTTGGTGAACTGTGTCAAGACCACATTGAGGTCCCATTCTGCCGGGGGGTGGGCAGATAGGAGGCTTAGAGAGCAGGAGGCCTGCATGAACAGAGTAATGAGGGGCTGAGCAGAGAGGGATTTAACCTCAATAGAATTGTGATGCGCAGAGCACGCACGCAGGTGCACCCTGACAGATTTGGACTGGAGTCCAGCTTGCGAAAGATGAAGCAAATATTGCAGCATTCTGTGCACATTGCAAGAGAACAGGTCAATCCGCTGCTCTACACACCATACTGAGAATCTGCGCCACTTGAAGGCGAAGGCCCATCTCGTGGAGATGGAGAAGGGGGCCAAGGCTATCTGTTCAGCAACCATGCTGTTAATGTCAAGGATCCCAGGATGGGGTGGAGAAGGGAGCCCTCCTCTTGAGTAAGTAACCCGGGGCATTCCCAAGAGGGACCAGGGACTCCGTTGAGAGGCGGAGCAGCAGAGGGAACCAAGGTTGCCGGGGCCACCAGGATCAGAGAAGGCTTGTCCCGCAGGACCTTGAAGAGGGTCCGAGCAATTAGTGGCATGGAAGGGAAGATGTACAGGAAGTCCTCTGACCACAAGATGAGGAAGGCATCCGCCACTACTCGGAACAGGTGTGGCTGGTGGCAGCAGAAGTGGGGCAGCTGAGCATTGATCAGGCTGGCAAAGAGGTCCAGCCTTGAGGTGCGCCAGAGTTAGAAGAGCCACTATGTTACTCTGGGGTCGAGTCACCATTTGTGCGGCTGAAGGAGCCTGCTCAGCTTGTCCACTAGGGCATTGTCCTGGCCTGGAAGGTACACCTTTCTGAGAAACTTTAATTCACTGATTGCATACAGGCAGAGGGCAACTGTTTCCTGGCAGAGGTTGTAAGACCCTGTGCCCTCTTGCTTGTTCAGGTAGAACATCGCAACCTGGTTGTCCATTTGAACCAGCACCGACTGGTGCTACAGGCAGTGGTGGAAGGCCCTGATCGCCAGAAAAATGGCCCTGAACTCCAGCAGATTGATTTGCTGCTGGCTCTCTGCTAAGGACCAGCTGCCCTGGATGCCGAGTTCCTCGCAATGGGCACCCCAGCCCAGAAAAGGTGAAAGGCATCTACCGCTTGGCTGTTCTAAGCAGGGGTTCTGGAACAGAATTGGGGAAGTTTGGCATTCTGAGGACTTGCAAACAGGTCTATGTCTGGGGTTCCCCAGATCTGAAAAATGTGAGCAACCTTGTCTGCGTGGAGAGGCCACTCGTGGGGTAGTAGTACCTGACTAAGCTTGTCCGCCAAGAGATTCTGTTTGCCTGGGAGACAAACTGCAAGTAGGTGAATCTGGTGTTGTATGGCGAAGGACCATAGGTGTAGGGCTTCGCTGCAAAGTGTCCAAGAGCCTGTTCCACCCTGCTTGTTCAAGTAGAACATGGCTACCTGATTGTCCATCTGGACTAGAACTGTGTGGAAGCGAAGGTGGTCGTGGAACACCTTGAGAGCATTGTGGATGGCTCTGAGTTCCAGCAGATTTATGTGGAGTTGTGCCTCCTGCTGAGACCAAAGTCCCTGAGTGGAAAGATTGCTCCCCAGCCCAATTTGGGCGCATCCATCATCAGGGTGTATTGATGTAGAGGCTTCTGAAAAGGTGATCCTACAAGAAGGTGTTCTGGGAATTGCCTCCACTGGAGAGAGATGAGACGAGTGGAGAGTATTACCCTGTCTCCCAAACGACCAGATGCCTGAGACCACTGAGACGCCAGGGTCCATTGAGCTGCACGCATATGTAGATGAGCATATGGAACCACATGTACAGTAGATGTCATATGGCCCAGGAGTTGCAGCATTTCTCGAGCAATGAGAAAGGGTTTGAGGCCTGCTTGGGATGCAAGCTGAATGAGTCAAGCACAGCGGGCTTGAGGCAGAAAAGCCCTTGACTGTTGAACGTCTAGGAGGGCTCCTATAAATTCCAGAGTTTGAGAGGGAATGAGCTGGGAGTTTGGAAGATTTATTACAAATCCCATGCATGGTGCGTATGAGAAAGATTGGCCTCTAGAGGTGTGTTTGCTCGAATGAGCCAGTCGTCTAAGTAGAGGAAGAAATATCCCTAGAGTCCTTAGTAATGTAGCTACAACTGCCATGCACTTTGTAAAGACTCTTGGGGTAGAGGAGAGGCCAAAAGGCAGGACTCTCTACTGATAATGTTTCCCCTGGAACAGGAAATGCAGAAACCTTCTGTGTTCTGTGTGGATAAGAATGTGAGTATGTGTGTCCTTTAGATCTAGAGAACAGAGCCAATCCTGACTCTGGAGATAGGGGAGAAGTGTACATAGGGAGATCTTGAATTTCTCCCAGAGTAGATACTTGTTCAGTTTTCTGAGGTCCAGGATGGGTCTGTATCCCCCCTGTCTTCTTTGGAATGAGGAAGTAAGGAGAATAGAAGCCCAGACCCTTCTAGGAGAGTGGCACTTTCTCTATTGCACCCTGTGAGAGAAGGGAGGTGACCTCCCGCAATAACAGAGTGATGAGAGGGGGTTGAGAACTGAATTTTCTAGGAGGAGACTGGGGAGGTAGACTTCAGAAGTGAAGTTTGTACCCCTCCCTTACTATGGAGAGAGTCCAGTGTTCTGATGTTACAAGATGCCACCTGTGGGCAAAGTGACACAGTCTGTCTGGGATGCGGATGGAATCTGGAATCTCCAGAGGCAGGACAACTATGTTCTCCAGAAATGAGTCAAAGAGACCCTGAGGAGATTGGGTCTGCTGAGCTGGCTGAGACCTGGGAGTCTAAGACTTTCTTTGATGTTTTGGTTGTTGTTGCCCTTTTTGAGGAGCATGGATGGGGCAGTGCACCGCAGGGTTGTAAGAAGAGTAATACTTTTTTTTTTTTTAATTGAAAAAGAGTTTCTTTGCTATCTTCTTCTTAGCTGGGTTGGCAGTTGATCTAGAAAGTCTATTTAGAGTGGTGTTCTCAGAGACTAATTGAGATGCCTTATCCTGCTAGTCTTTGCCAAAAAGTTTTTTACCTGTGCAAGGTATATTACTCAGCTTATCTTGAACCCACTGTTCAAGATCAGAGGCTTGGAGCCAAGCAATCTTGTGTGCATCAATGCATATAGCTGAAGTTCTGCTGATGCATTCAAAACAGTCGAAGGTTGCCCTGTTAAATTTGGAAAACATTTTGGGCATGCTTCACCAGGGTGAGATAATCAGCTCTCTTATTGTCACGGAGGAGAGGAGCCATCAACTCGAAATCCCTAGCCACCTCTCTAAGAAACATACCCATGTAGAGTATGTAGGAACTGATTCTGGCCGATAACAGAGGCCTGAAAACAACAACCAAAAGCATCAAGGGTTCTCGATTCTCTGCCCTTAGGGTTCGAGGAGCGTGTTTTGGCACTTTCAATTTGATGCACTGCCGATTCCACCACAATAAAATGGTGTGGTAATTGCATCTTCTGGAAGCCAGGGCACTCTGGTACCCAGTACAAAGTATCAAGCCGTTGAGTAACTGGAGAGATGGTTAAGGGTGTCTCCCATGTTCGAAGCATAAGGTCGTGACGTATTCAATGAATAGGAAGAGTAGCAGCTTCTTTAGGGCTGCAGGGTATTGAAGAATTTCAAGTTCCTCAGCCCTAAGCTCCTTCTCCAAAGTCACCATGATGGAGAGGCCCTGAGCAACATTGCAGATAAAATCTTGAAAAGCATGTCCCCTACGGAGGACATGTCGACGTTGTGGGGACGGAAATGGATCCTCCGGCAGAATTCTCATTTCCCTTGTACCGGCTGATTCGTCATCCGACGAATCAGAGTCCAAAGACTTGAAGTATCGACTGGCCAGGTGCTCACGCTCTGCCTGTACTCAATACCACGCGAAACCAGCATTGGAAAGTTTCGGTGCCCAAACCTCAGTACCGGAGATGGACTCAAGGACCGGCATAGGTGGTAGCATGGTAAGTGGCAAAAATGTCAATGTCTGTACCTTTGGTACAGTTGTCAATACCAATGGCTGGGGAATAGACTATAGAGGCTTTACCGGCACGGAAGCCACTAGCAAGGCCACTAAGCTCCATTCAATAGCCAGGATATGTTGATCCATGGAGCTTGCTGATTGAAGGCCACGATCCCTGAGCATGGCACCAAGAGCTCTCCGGAGGTCAAGGCCTTGGGAGCATCCTGGGACCCCACTAATGCTTTGGAGGCAGGGACCTCCCGCTGGGATTGTTTGGCTGTTGTGTCTCCCCCTCCTGGGCAACACCTAGGGCATCTCGATGCCTAGAAGGAGATCTATCCTTGGAGGGCTGGCTAGTCTTCGATGAAGACCTGGGTTTCAATACCCGAGATCCCTGGGAGGAAGATGAAGCTCTCGATGACGTCGATGCTACAGACATTGCATCGGTGGCAGAGTGTGCCGGGTTTCGCAGCTCTGTTCTGCAGGCCTCTCTTTGTCATCTTCCTACAGAGAGGACAGTCAGTCGGTTGATGATCCTGTCCCAAACATTTTAGACACCAGTCATGGGTGTCTGTGGCTGAACTTGTACTGTCACATTTGGAACACTTTTGAAAACCACTAGCTGGTTTGTCCATTTTGGAAAACAAGGCCTAAGCCTTAGATAGCATTGATGCACCCTGAGGGAAGGGATTCTCCCCTAAGAAGAGTTTTTTTTTTAAACAGAAAGAAAGTAAGTGAGCACCGACAGGGAACAGGAAGGCAGACGCAACCACAAAAAAAATAAGAAAGTCTGATTTTCTGCAGTGACAGGAATTGTGGGCTCCGCGGAAAACGAAGAACTGAAGAGGGAGAGCTGGGAAGGCAACTACACAGGCGCAGTGGGATGCTCCTAAAAGCTTTCCTATTGGACGCTGTGGAGCGTTCCCGTGTGGGCTCCGTCGGTACAGATGTCACCCATATGTGAAGACTACATTCCTGCTTGTTCCTGGAAATATTAGATTTATACAGATGAGGCCCAAAGGTATGCAAATATTTATACAAATGAGGCCCTGCAATGAGTCTCCACACATGGCCTCAACTCTCTTGGGCTGCCCCTGGTAGGGTAACAAAAAGGGGGGAAATGATGGGGGATGGAGGCTATGATGATAGATGTCTCTGAGGCAACTGTGCTTTTACGTCATTTGTCAGGGATTGCCAACATGCTGCTGACAGCAAGCTTGGCGAGGGGCAGAGAGGAGTTGTTGGCTTCTGCTAGTACTATGCACTGGCATATTAAGGAATATATTTATTAGGCTCTATCTTCCCATAGACCCAGAAAAGGAAAATAGTCCTAGTAAATGAGGCCCTAAAGAAGCTGCAGTAGGCCTTGGAGGGGAAGGTTCCCCCTTCTTGAACTTCTGAGATACGGTATAATGAGAGATACCTCAGTCAATGGCTCCTAAATTTGAAGAAAAATTTGTAAAGGTTTAGGATAGTTCAAAAAAGAAAAAAGTGAGAGTACTAGTATAAAGGATGAATCTTTAATAACGCCCAACACGGCCATGTTTTGGCAAACAATTGCCTGCTCTTTTCTTTTCTGAGTTTTCTTGTAGGGTTGTCCTTTTGTCTTTTGCACTTTTGTTCTAAGGTCTGGGATAGGGCATCCCTTGCCAGTCAATGTGTCCTGGCATTTTTGCTGCTGCTGGTTAATAGGTCCACGAGGGATCCTCCATGACTGAAAGATGCTGTACCGAGTTTCTGGGTCCAGGGATTGCTTGTAAGATTGAGAACTCTGCTGAGCCTATTGGTTATCTGGATCTCAGTGCTGGGAAGAGATAAAGCTCGGCTTTGGACGTACTTGAAAATGGAAAAAAATCCCAAATCCGCATTGCTTTCCAGCACAGGAAGAGGGATCCCATTTCTTCCTGCTTGTTGATATAAAACATGGCACCTTGATTGTCCATCTGAACTAATACTGATCAAGCCCAGATAAGATCGATGAATACTTAAGAGTAAAAAATTGTTCAGAGCTCCTGATGATCGATATGGAGCAGTCTTTTAGAACGCCACTATATTCCCCGAGTAAGCTGGGAATCCAAGTGTGCTCCCCAGCTGATAATGGGTGCGTTTGTGATAAAGATTAAATAATGCTTCAGTATTGCAAATGGAAAATCTACTGTCAAGTCAAGTACTAACATTTACCACTGGAGCAGTTTGTAGCTTAACTATGGATGAAGTGTAGAACAAGAAGACTAGAACTTGAGATTCCATTGAGGTCTTCTCATTTTTAGACAGGAAAAAAGGACCACACATACTGCTGCAGTCATATGCCTTAACATTTGTATAAAAAAGTTTGCTATGACAGTGACATAAGTATGTACTTTGCAAAAATGAAGCATCAATTGCAATCTGACTGGTAGCAGAAAAGCTCTCACTTGTACTTTGTCGAGAGTTATTCTGATGAAGGAAATATAGTGGAGGAGTAATAAGTCGATTTCTCAAATTTGATGACAAAGCCTAGGCTCTGTAGTAGGTGAATTCTTTGGTCTGAGGGTTAGTACCGTTTCCTGAAGATGCTGCAGGAAATTAGTCACCAGGTAGCCTCATTTGTGCTGCAACTATGAGGCACTTGAAACCATTGAGAGAGATCGAAAAGAAGAACCTTGTACTCACCTGAAGCAGCTGTGTGAAGGTGGATGAAACCATGGAAATTGCTGATCCAATGGTAAAGTGAGGAATCTTAAGCAGTAACCTGCCCATATTATACTGAATTTAGGAATCCATGATGATTTGCAACCATTAGTGAAGAACGAGGTTCATCCAACAGGCAGTGTAATGTGAATATTTTGAAAGCTATTGGCTGTGACTGTTGGAGACTATCAAAAACATTTGGTTTTGGCTGAACAGACACTACCTACTTTGTCCTCTCTTTCACTGGCATGCTTTGAAGAGATGTTGCTGAATCTTTTGAGGCTGTCTCAAAGGTAGGAAGTTCTTCTATATTAACATTAATCCCTTTGGTACTGTCACGCCCATAGCCCCTTACAGCAGTGTGGAAGGGCATGCTTGTTATAGCAGATTCCACCACTTCAGCAATGTGCCTGACTGACTGACTTTGAAGTGCACCATGGGAAAGGTAGTCCAGTCAGGTTACACTTGACTTTTAGGCAGAAAAACACGCTTTTGTAGTTGGTCGAGAGTTAAGGCATTGACAGAATTTATTTATGAGGTAAACGCAAATAAGGTTCACAAATCGTCACCTATTGGATTTCTTCTCCAGGATTATATTTAGTACAACAGGATATAAATGAACTTAAGCACAAACAGCTTGTAATGTCTTTCAATGCAAAGCAGAAAGTCCTTTCCACAGCCACTGCTAGCAAACGTGCCTAGCCGTGCTGTTTAAAACAAAACCAAAAATATCAGCTTCACATAAACAGCTCTCTTTTCTGTTCCAAAAGAAACTTCTTAAATCCACCGTGAGTACGGCATAAGCTCTGCACTGCACTGACTTCAGCTGGTCAATGAGCAAACAATTAAGCAGCTGCAGACATTCTCAGCACAAGTATTTTCCTTTTCAAAGAATGTTTTCACTTCACATACAGGCTCTCTAGGGTAATGGACTCTGGAAGGTTCCCTTATGATGTATTCCCTCTCAGGACTTCTTTGTGCTTGGCAGTTTGGCATAAAGAACAGTCCATGTAAGAATCATCCTCTTCCAGAACTAATTCCTGTTCTCCTAACTGCATGGGTTCTACTTCTGGCTCAGAGGGCTTAGCTGACTGCCTCCCCATCAGGACAAGCGCTGTCTCCAGCAAATCTGTAATGCTCCCCATCAGACAGGCTTCCAAAACTCATACCTGGGTCAAGGCTTGGTTCAGTGGTTCCTCCCTCATATTCTGGCCAGCATATATCTGAGCTTCCTCGTCTTGTCCTCCAGCATGGGCTCTTGGTTCTCAGGGCTTCAGCTCCATTTCTCCTCCAGTAAGCATTCCTACTCCTTCTCCTCCCCCTTCCTGAATCTTCTGTCCTAGCTTTAAACCTCCCAGACTCT
The DNA here is from genome assembly GCA_033557465.1 of Ichthyophis bannanicus. NCBI lineage: Eukaryota > Metazoa > Chordata > Amphibia > Gymnophiona > Ichthyophiidae > Ichthyophis > Ichthyophis bannanicus. The sequence goes on along the minus strand of CM066034.1, from coordinate 330,813,519 downwards.
AACCCTGCCCTTTCTCCTCTCAGGTGTTGTAAATCAGTCTGCCTCTTGGCAGCTGAGTAATTTGGAAAGTCAGTGACGTAAAGGTTCCTTACTCTGAGCTTGCTTTCCCCCTCCTTCTCACCACTAGGGACACTCTGCAACCTATTGCAGCCTGGTACAATCTGGTTTCTAGGTACAACTGAGGTTTTGTATCTCTGACCTGGCAATACAGGTCCTTTGATAAGGGTAAATTCCCCCTCTTTATCCTTGTTTCCTGGGCCCTGATAAGCTTCCTTATCACAGTACTGAGAAGTGTTCATTTGTCTAGAGGATGATACAGACATTTGTGGTAGAGTGAAGAGATGCTGTTAACTGGAACAATGATCCTTAATGCTGTCATAGTTTCTTTTGCTATGTCCCTAAATATGGAGTCTCTAATACGTAGTACCTTTGTAAACCAGACGTGTCCAAATAAGCAGGATATCAGATGGTGATGCAAGCAGCACAGATCTTTGAAGGGGTGTCAGATACATCATAAGCAATAAGATGGATTTCACACTCATTTGCTTATACTAAAATGTCAGTATTTGGAATTACCTGTGTGCATAATTAATTTCTTACAGCTGGTACAGAATGCTGCTGCATATGTTATTCTTGATAAAGGACGCACTGAACATATCACCTCAACTTTACAAAAACTGCACTGGTTACCCATTGAATGGTGCACAGTTTATAAAATTTTACCATTCGCTTATAAGTGTCCCTTAATCATGAGGCTCCAACTTGTTCAATCAGCAGTATTAAGGGTTTATCGCCCTCCACGTTCTTTCCATGCTCAAGAAACACTATGCTTGGAAATGCCTTCTTTTTGTGAAGTACATTTTATAGGCTATGCAACAAATGTTCTTCAGGGAAGTTCCAAAGCTATGGAATTCATTACCTGTAGAGTTTATAACTTATGTGTGCATTTAGAAAGCAGCTTAAGGCTCACTTATTTCGGCAAGCCTACGTATCTGGCTGTGGTATATAAAGCGTAGTTACTCACCTTTAATAGGTGACCTCCGGGAACAACAGGAATTTAGTCTTCACATATGGGTAAGTCTGTACCGACAGAGCCCGCATGGGAACACTCCTCAGCATCCAACTGGAAAGCTTTGGGGAGCACTCCACTGCGCCTATGCGGATGTCTTCCCAACTCCTTCTCCGCAGTTGAGTTTGTAGCTGAGAAAGGAGAGAAAAAGAAACCCTACAACTCCTAGGGGAGGAGGGCAGGTTGTGAAGACAATTTCTGCTGTTCTCAGAGATCACCTGTTACAGGTGAGTACTACGCTATCTCCAGGAACAAGCAGGAATGCAGTCTTCACATAAGGGACTCCCTAGCTCCCAGATGAAATGACCTCAGAACTAGTGGAGGTTCACCTCAGAATAGACTTGATGAGGTCGTGGATCCCTCATGGATTTCCGATATCATCAAAGTCTGGGATGGAAGGTAGGCATGGCCTCCGTCTGAAAGAGGTGCTGGCATCCCAACAGGAGTTCTTATCCAAACAATAATGGGCAGCAAAGGTAGAGACAGAAGACTAAGATGCTGTTTTGCATATCTCATCAATGGCAACAGAGCATAGGTTTGGCACTGAGGTTGCTATGGCACGAACATTGTGAGCTGTGACATGCCCTTCAAGGGAGAGTCCTATCACAGGCAAATGAGATGCAGTCTGCTATCCATCTGGAGAGCATGTGTTTAGAGACAGCGAGACCCAGGTGACTAGGGTCAAAAGAAATGAACAGCTGCAAGGCTTTGCAGTGCTTGAGTCCTTTAGAGCTAGAAAGCCAACACATGCTTGCAATCAAGAGTGTGCAGGGTTGCTTCCGCTCGAAATGCATGCAATTTGGGAAAGAAGAACAGAAAGAAAATAGACTGGTTGAAATGAAAAGGAGACACCACCTTTGACATAAAGTGTGGGTGAGTCCTAAGAACGACTGTCATGGTGGAACCTGGTATAGAGCGGGCCACCACTACAGCCTGAAGCTCAATAATGCAGCCAGCTGAAGTGAGAGCAATTAGGAAGATTACCCTCCAAGGGAGGAACTTTAGTGAGGCCATGGCCAAAAGGTTCAAAGGGTGGCTTGAGAAGCTGAACTAGAACAACGTTACAGTCCCAGGCTACCGGAGGTGGCTTAATGAACAGTTTGGCAGGATAAGACCTCTCATGAAACGGGCTGTCCATCCAGTAGGAGGTGAGAGGCTGCAATTGCACTAAGGTGGACTCTCACAGTTTGCTTTCAGACCTATCAATGACAGATGGAGGAGATACTGGAGGAGTGACTCCACTGGAGCCAAAAAGGGGATCAAGATCCTTCTGAAAACAGACAAAAAATCTCTGCCACTAAAAAGTGTATGAACATCTGGAGGGTGGCTTCCTAGAAGCAAAAAGGATCTCCTTAACCTCTTGGGTAATGTCAAGGCCTTGGAAAGCTGTGGTCTCAGCAGCCAAACTGCAAGACGGAGAGACTATGGATTGGGATGGAGTAGTGAGCCATTATCCTGGGAGAGGAGATCTGGTGAAGATCCTAATCGCAGAGGTCGAGTCTGAGTCAGACGTGGTAGCAGAGGAAACTACAGTTGCCTCAGCCAGTGGGGGGCTACAAGTTATTATGGAGCCCTTGTACAACTGAAGCTTGAAAAACATCTTGGGAATGAGGGGTAGAGGAGGGAAAGCATAAAGCTGACCCCCATCCCAGCGTAGGTGGAAGGTATCCACTGGATGGTTAGTTGGTGGATGTTTGAGTTCTCGTGCAGAAGCGAGGAAGCTTGGTATTTTGGGGAGTCACGAACAGATGTCTGGAGTTCCCCAGGTCTGGAAGATGTAGGATGTTGTGTCTGGATGCAGAAACCATTCGTTGGGAAGAAGGATGCAACTCAGTCTACCAAGACATTGGACTTCCCCGGGACGTAGACCGCTTGGGAGGTGTATTTGATGAACAATGGCAAAGGACCACAGGTGTAGCGCCTCCTCGCAGAGGGCCTAAGAGCCTGTTCCTCCCTGCTTGTTCAAAAGAGCATAGAAATCTGATTGTCCGTTCTGACTTGGATCTGTTGTGCTCTGAGGTGGTGTTGAAACACCCTGAGGACATTTGAGATAGCTCAAAATTCAAGGAGATTGATCTGGAGTTGCGACTCTTGCGTTGTCCAGAGCCCCTGTAGTCAGGATGCCCAGGTGAGCTCCCCAACACAGTTTGGAGGCATCTGTCGTCAGGATGCACTGAAGTGGAGGCATCTGAAAAGATGACCCTATGAGCAGGTTTCTGGAAACCACCACTACTGAAGGGATGTAATGTGATGGGCAGTGACTTGAATCCTGTCCCAGAGATGGCTGGAGGCCTGCTTCCACTGGGAGGCCAGAGTCCACTGGGCTGTCTGTAGATGTAGTTGGGAATATGGAACGACATGTACTGTAGAGGCCAAGTGCCCAAGGAGCTGCAGCATATCTCAGGCTCTCAGATGGTCTTGTAGGAGTGTCTGGGACACTAGTTCAATTAGACATGCACAGCAGAGTTGGGGCAGGAATGCCCTGGACTGTTGGGTGTCTAGGAGGGCTCTGATGAACTCAAAAAATAGAGTTGGAGCGAAGTGGGACTTTGGGGAGTTGATCACAAAGCCCAAGTGTTGTAGCTCTGTGATGGTATGATGCAAGGACAGCAGTACCTCTTGGGAGGTGTCTGCTTTTATTAGCCAGTCCTCTAAGTAAGGGAAGACAAATATCCCCAGAGTTCTTAGGTATGCAGCTACATAAGAACATAACATAAGAACATAAGATATGCCATACTGGGTCAGACCAAGGTCCATCAAGCCCAGTATCCTGTTTCTAACAGTGGCCAATTTAGGTCATACGTACCTAGCAGTTCCCCCAAAAGACACAGGTTCCACAATGCTTGTACTGGGTCAAGCATTGATATCCTGGGTTCCTTCTTAATAATGGTTTATGGACCTATCCTCCAGGAACTTGTCCAAACCTTTTTTAAATCCAGCTACACTAACAGCCTTTATTACATCCTCCGGTAACAAATTCCAGAGTTTGATTACACGTTGAGTGAAAAATATTTTCTTTTATTAGTCTTAAATAGTTTACCCTGTAGCTTCATTGTATGTCCCCTAATCTTTCTATATTCTGATAATGTAAACAATCGATCTACGTTTACCCGTTCCACTCTGTTCATTAATTTATAGACTTCTATCATATCTCCCCTCAGCCGTCTCTTTTCCAGGTTAAAGAGCCCTAACCATTTTAGCCTTTCTTCATAGGAGTATCCTTCCATCCAATTTAGGTGGCTCTTCTCTGAACCTTTTCTAATAATGCTATATCCTTTTTAAGATACGGCGACCAGAATTGCACACAATATTCAAGGTGCGGTCTCAGCATGGAACGGTATAGAGGCATTATAATATCTTTTGTTTTATTTTCCATTCCTTTCCTTATGATACCTAGCATTCTATTTGCTCTCTTGGCTGCCGCTGCACACTGGGCAGAGGGTTTTAACATGTTATCCACAATGACGCCTAAATCTTTTTCCTGGGTGGTGGTTCCTAATGTGGAACCTTGCATTGTGTAACCATAGTTTGGGTTGTTCTCTAGGTGCATAACTTTGCACTTGTCCACATTAAATTTCATCTGCCATTTTGATGCCCAGTCTTCCAATTTATCAAGATCCTCTTGCAATTTTCCACAATCCTCTTGGGTTTTAACAACTTTAAATAGTTTTGTGTCATCTGCAAATTTGATAACCTCACTCGTTGTTCCTCTTTCCAGGTCATTTATGAATATGTCAAAAAGCAGCGGACACAGCACAGATCCCTGGGGTACACCACTATTCACCTTTCTCCATCGGGAAAATTGGCCATTTAGCCCAACCCTCTGCTTTCTATCTTTTAACCAGTTCCTGATCCACAGTAGTACACTGCCTCCTATTCCATGACTCTTTAGTTTTGCCAAAAGTCTCTGATGAGGGACCTTGTCAAAGGCTTTCTGAAAATCTAGATACACTATATCAACGGACTCACCTTTGTACACCTGTTTATTCACACTTTCAAAAAAAACCATAACAGATTAGTAAGACAAGATCTTCCATGTCTAAAGCCATGTTGGCTATCTCCCATTAGGCCATGACTATCTACATGCTGAGTAATTTTATTCTTTATGATGGTTTCTACCATTTTTCCCGGTACTGACATGAGGCTCACCGGTCTGTAGTTTCCATGATCACCCCTGGAACCCTTTTTAAAAATTGGTGTTACATTGGCAATCCTCCAATCTTCAGGTATTAGAGATGATTTTAATGATAGTTCACAGATTACTAATAGCAGATCTGCAATCTCATATTTCAGTTCTTTCAACCCCCTTGGATGTATACCATCCGGCCCAAGTGATTTGCTACTCTTCAGTTTATCTAATAGTTGTAATACATCTTCCCGCTGTATCGATATTTCCTTCAATTCTTCTGCAATTTTAAATACCACGTCAGTCATGGGTAACATCCCTACATCTTCCTCAGTAAAGACCGAAGCAAAGAATTCATTCAGTCTCTCCGCTATCTCCTTATCACCTCTTAGTGGCCCTTTAACTCCTCTTAATGGACCAACTGACTCTCTCACAGGTTTTTTGCTACGAATGTACTTGAAAAAAATCTTTATTTCGCGTTTTTGCTTCCGCAGCAAGCTTCTTCTCAAATTCTCCCTTTGCCTGCTTTATCAATGCCTTGCATTTGACCTGCCAGTGCTTGTGCTGTTTCCAGGTTGGCTCTTTTTTCCATTTCCTGAAAGATGCTTTTTTGGCAACAGCCTCTCTGACCTCACCTTTAAACCATGCTGGCAGTTTTTTGGACTTCCTTCCACTTTTCTTAAAGCGTGGAATACAGCTGGTCTGGGCTTCCAAGATAGTATTTTTCAACAACACCCAAGCTTGATGTAAGTCTTTAACCTTTGCAACTGCTCCTTTTAGTTTTTTCTTAACTATTTTCCTCATTTTATCATAGTCTCCCTTTCGAAAGTTAAAAGGTATTACTGTGGATTTCCTTACTATCCCTCCTCCACTAATTAAATCAAAGGCGATCATGCTATGATCACTATTGCCAAGTGGTCCCAACACCCTTATCTCTTGCACTAGATCTGGTGTTCCACTAAGGACTAGGTCTAATATGGTTTCCCCTCTGGTCGGTTCATGAACCAGCTGCTCCAAGAAGCAGTCATTTATTTCATCTAGGAACTTTATCTCCCTAGCATGTCCTGCCGTGACACTGACCCAGTCGATACCGGGGTAATTGAAATCACCCATTATTATTACCACACTGTAACGTTTGTTAGCTTCCTTGATTTCTTTGAGTGTTTCATCATCCATTTGTTCATTCTGGCCAGGCGGTCGATAGTACACCCCCACTGCCATCGCCTTCCCCTTTTTACATGGAATTTCAATCCATAGAGATTCTACAGCAAATTTTGTTTCCTGCAAAATGTTAATCCTTTCTGACTCAATGCCCTCTCTAACATAGAGCGCAACCCCTCCACCAATTTGATCAGCTCTATCATTACGATATAGTTTGTACCCAGGTATCACAGTGTCCCACTGGTTGTCCTCTTTCCACCATGTCTCTCATATTCCAATCATATCTAACCTCTCATTTAGTACTATATATTCTAACTCTCCCATCTTATTTTTTAGACTTCTAGCATTTGCATACAAGCATTTTAGAGACTGTATTTTATTCATATTAATTTGGCTATTGGTAGACATGGGTAATTTGGGATCTTTAAGCTCTGTCTGCTCCATACTCTAGGGCATTTGGGCTACTTTACTCTTTTTTGGAACCTCTCTGCTTTTGGTAGTATCCTTCAAGGATACATTCTTCCGAACCATCTGCTCTTGGGCGACTGTCGGCTTTCCCCTATCATCTAGTTTAAAAGCTGCTCTATCTCCTTTTTAAAGGTTAATGCCAGCAGCCTGGTTCCATCCTGGTTAAGGTGAAGCCCATCCCTTCGGAAGAGCCCCTCCTTTCCCCAGAATGTTCCCCAGTTCCTAACAAATCCAACCCCTCATCTCTGCACCATTGTCTCATCCACGTATTTAGACTCTGGAGCTCTACCTGCCTTTTGGGCCCTGCACGTGGAACGGGAAGCATTTCGGAGAACGCTACCCTGGAAGTTCTGGATTTCAACTTCCTACCTAAAAGCCTAAATTTAGCCTCCAGAACCTCCCTACCACATTTTCCTATGTCATTGGTACCGACATGTTCCAAGACAGCAGACTCCTCCCCAGCACTATCTAAGACCTTATCTAGGTGGTGCGTGAGGTCCGCTACCTTCGCACCAGGCAGGCATGTTACCAGGCGATCCTCACGTCCACCAGCCACCCAGCTATCTACATGCCTAATGATCGAATCACCAACTGTAACGGCTGCCCTAACCCTTCCCTCATGGGCACATGGCCCTGGAGAAACTTCCTCGGTGCGAGAGGGTTTTACATCACCTGGAGGACAGGTCCTAGTTACAGGATCACTTCCTGCCACACCAGGGTGATGCTCTCCTGTCACGTGACCTCTCTCCTCCATGGCAACAGGGATGCTGCCAGACTGGAGGTGGGACTTCAGGACTATATCCCTGTAGGTCTCGTCTATGTACCTCTCTTTCTTTCTTATGTTTTCCAAGTCTGCTACTCTAGCCTCTAGAGAACGTACTTGTTCCCTGAGAGCAAAGAGCTCCTTGCACCTTGTGCACACGTAAGACCTCTCACCAACTGGGAGAAAATCATACATGTGACACTCAATGCAAAAGACTGGAAAGCCCCCATCTCGCTGCTGGACTGCTGTCTGCATCTTAGTTTTTAGTTTTTGTTTAGATCTTTAAGTTCTTTACTTACTAAGGGTTGCTATGGATATTTATACCAATAAAACTGTACCCAATACGTTTAATATACTTTGTTCACCTGAAGCTTAATTGATCTCAGGTCCTTAGTGTATGACTGATTTGGGTAATGAGCTTCACCTGAGAGCACCTCCTGTCTTTTAAGATGTGTAAGTACCTATAAAGCTACGATTATCCCAGGGGTGGGTGGGTGGGTGTGGGGAGGGAAAGAAATAACACTTATTAAAAGAGGGCTGCTACACAGTACCCTGTCCTGTGCTGCTGAGGTAAGCTATATTCTTATTTGATTTAAAATTATAGCTCTTTGCTGCTGCTAAGCTTTAACTTATGAAATTTAAACTACAAGCTCTCTGCTGGGTTCTAAATTTAACCAGAAAGCTCTGTTCTGTGTTTTAAACTAAAAGTACTTTACTGATGCTAGGCCCTGAGTGATTATTAAATGTAAACTACAGCTCTCTGCTGGGTATTCAATGTAACCAGAAAGTTCTCTTCTGTGTTTTAAATTTAAACTTAAAACTGCTGCTACTAGGCCCTGACTGATTTAACAAAAAAATAGTGGGTTCACAGATTAAATAGCTTTAATAGAAAGAATTCCTTTCAGAAAATTCCCAGAAATATATACTCACAATTGCAGATTTCTCTCCAGAAGTAACAGTTCCCTTTTCTAGTCTTTCACTTAGGCACTCTTTGTTAATGCTTTTAGTATGTTTGTTATGTGGTGTATAGGTACTTATTGTGTATGCTTCTTTTGAACATCTAGTATAATAGGATGGAACAGAAATAAAATAGCTGCTAGCTCAGGTTGCATCTCTGGAGACAGGCTAGGTTAAAGACATTATACCCTTTTATAGATGGTGTGCATATACTGCAATTTATAGAGCTGGCAGGCTATGATATACACAGATTTTATTGACCCTTGGATCTCTCTTCCATGCTGTGGGCAGGGGCAGAATCCTGACTTTGATTGGGACATGACACCAGGAACCAAAGGACACAAAATAGTGTTTTGTTTTGTTTTTTATTAGGAATATACAATGAAAAACATTTTGTTTTTGTATCTTTTCAGCACAGCAAGAAAAAAAAAAAAAAAAAAAAGAGACAACGGGGCAAGATGGTATACAAGAGAACAGCTATGTGTTATAGCTCAGAATTTGATATATAAATACCTTTTCCTTGTTAGTGATTTTACCTTTTGGATAGGTAAGAGGAAGAGGAGAATCAAAGCTATTGCTTGTTTGTGTAGCACTTCCAAAGTTGTTATCTCATTTCTTAATATTTGATATACTACCCGCTGAGGGAACTTCAGAGTGATTTACAATAAAATGAGGTAAAACAGAAGAAACACAGAGAAAGGGAAAAGGCTACAATTTCAAAGTTGCTTCATTCTTCAGCTGAAATCACTGGAGAGTATGACTGCTAGTGCTGAAGGAGACAGAAAACCTCTCACTGTTGCCTGGAAACATCTTTGAGCCACGGTGGTCAGTCCATAATCTCTATGCAGTGCACAGACACTAACCATAACTGAAGTCCTACAAGCAGGCTAGAATGGTAATGGCCTTTGAGAATGCTGGTGATGGAACGCCAGGAGTGCTGACAGTTGTGCTGGAAAATTGGTGAGAAACCAGCTGATCTCACTGCAGATAGAAGCAGGATTCTGTGCTGGCCCAGGTGAAGGGGGAAGAGAGAGAGAAAAAATCTGGCTGAGGAGATCAGGTGCCATCCTGTGGTATAGAGTCTGCCATAGTGGACAAACATTGGTAAGACCCTCAAACTTTACTTTGGAAAGCGTTTGGCAAGCAGTGGCATCTTTGGATAAACTTATTTCTTTGGTAGCCACTATTACCTTAGATATACATGCAAGAGTGCAAGAGAAGAGCAAACATCAAGTGTTGGCCTATTGGGTCAAAGATCTAAAAGAGGGCCCTGGGAAGCTAGAAGCAACCCACGCTTTTCTACTGCAGGACATAACAGTAGAAGGACACAACAAGAAAGAATGAAAATTTGGAAAACGTCTCTAGCTTTTCAATCTGAGATTCCTGAATTTTGCTCAGGCACATTTGTTGTCAACCATTAATGACCCTCCAGATGTATATGTAGGAAGTGCTGAAGATGCTTGAGAATGCTCTCCACGCCAGTCAGTAAGAGCTATTATCTACCAGCAAGAGGAGAGGGAGGAGGGGGATTAAGAGGCAGGATCCAGTCTAGGTCAGACTGCTGACAGTCAGGACCTTTCAGCCTTCCTGGAGGGTTTGGGGATAGAAGTTCTGCAGAAAAAAAAAAAAAAAGGATTGTTACGGACTTCAGCATTTCCCCAAGATTGTGATTGTATCCTTTGCTTGCTTTTGAAGTATAGGAATGCTATGTTAATGCAAGGGAAGGTTTGGATATATCCCTGTTCTCTACTCTCTCCACCCCCTATATTGCCTCCATATACTCCTAAACAAAACCCCAAAACTGCCTCACCACTTCCAGAACCACACTCACTGCAACTGCCCTTCCCTCCAAACCTGCCTCGGCATGCCACACCAGCCCTAAGCTGCCTCCATACCCCAAAAACTATCTCCCTGCATATGACCCCTTCAAAGTACTCTCTCACAATACCGCTACCCCTCAAATCTACCCATTGCAATTACCACACCACCCTCTAAACTAGCCTTCAGCCCATAACTGCCCCTAAAAATGATCCTCTCTCTAAAATCTATCCTCCCAGCTTCAGCCCATGCACAGCAACTCCTCCAGATGGGCTGCATTTTTAGTCATACTGATCTATTCTTAGTTTTCTTTGCTGTTAACTGTACCACGAAAACCACTGTATCATATAGTTTTCTTATTAGTTATGTATTCTGCCAACTAATGTTTATGGGCAATGGTGAAATTAGACTTACCTGCTAATTTGCTTTCCTTGAGTGCCTCCAGTCCAGTCAAGCAGGTTGTTTCCATCTACCAGCAACTGGAGACTGAGCATGCTCAGAACCTTGGTGATGTCATCTCATATAGCCTATCAGTACCACCCACCAAGACCAGTATCTCACTGTCAAAGAAATTATCCTAACCATCTACTATCAAGTCAGACAGACAAACCAAACCAATATGAGAACAGACTAAGGAGGACCACAATTTCCACATCTCTTATTGGTCTCCGTGGTACTGTTCTTTGGTGGTTCCATTCTTTTTATCTGTGGCCAACTCTTCTTCTGTCTTCCTCTTCCCTGTGGTGTTCTCCAAGGTTCCGTACTGGTCCCGTTTCTTTTCAATATTTTCCTCATCCCTCTCTCACTTTTGGTCCAACAGCAATGGATATCCGCTCATTATGCAGATGATATAATACTACTTCACCATACCAGCCCACTCAACCCTGATCTCTCTTCTCTTGACACCTGTTTGTCTTCCATCTCTGATTGGCTCTCTAGTAATTTCCTTCACCTGAATCCTAGCAAATCAGCAGTCATATTGTTTACCCTTGACTCTTCCCTCTCCTTCAATGCCCATATCTCTTCACTTGTCCATTGTTCCTTTTGACCTTTCGGATCATCTGCTTCTCTACTCCTCACCTTATGTCCTCCATGAAATACATGCCAACCGGTTATACTTCCCATCCCCTACCCAGGCTCACTTGGTTTCCATCCACACCTTATCTTTATAATTTGGCCCCTGCCTCCTGGAATTCCTTTCCCCCAGCCCTCAGATTTGAACCATCCTATCCAAAATTCAACTCTCAAGACTCACCCATTTTCCATTGCTTTGACCTCCCAGCTCCATAATCATTGTCCTGTCCATTCCTACTCTTCCTCAACCCTCCCTTCCTTTTCCTCTCCCTTTTCCTAGTATGAATGTTTTTATACTTTTCTTTTAAGATTGGAGTTCTTTTTCTCCTGTTTCTTTTAATTTTATTATGTTTTTGTAAACCACCCTGCTGTTCCTCAAGAAGGTGGTAAATAAAGCAACAAAAACAAACATTGTGATTTCCCTCTTATCAGACCATTCTGCTTCTTTTTCTTTTTTGCTCATCTTTATACAGGCCACCCACACGATTCCCATACTGAGCACACACTCTGACAGAACAGCAGAGCACTACCCCAAGAAACCACAGAGCGCCCCAAACAGCCGGCCCTAACCTACATTGATTACTTCTTCGAGGGCCAGACTCACACCATCGAAAACCCTGGGAAGGTCCTGGACTGGACTGAAGGGACAAAGAAAGCAAATTAGCAGGTAAGTCTAATTTCACTTTCCTTATCATCCCTCTAGTCAGTCCAGATAAGGGGGACCTGCGAGCCCAGCCTGCAATAATGAAGCTCTAAATCTCACTTCCCTTGTCGCCTGCACATCCAACCAGTAATGACGCACAAATGTATGCAGTGACAATCATGTCGCAGCTCAGCAAATATCTATGGGAGGCACTAGAGTGCACTTGGGTCCATGATGCCACTTGTGCAATAGTAGAATGTGCCTGCAAACTCTGCGGCACCCGTTTTCTGCCACAGCAGGTAAGCCGAAGCAATCGCTTCCTTGATCCAGTGCACCACAGACACTTTGGAAGCTGCCACCCCTTGACAAGGACCACAAACAGGACAAACAGATGGTCCGACCTAGGAAAAGTTTCCATACACTTCAAGACTGAACGTGATGCACATCCAAAAGATGCAGTTGCCTGTCCTCTGCCGTGTTACCTCCCCCTGCAAACACCGGCAGCGTGACCGTCTGGTTTAGATGAAAAGCTGAAACCACCTTAGGCAAGAAGGATGGCACTGATCCAAGCACAACCTTCACCTTGGAAATTGACAGGAAAGGAACGCAACAGGACAATGTCTGAGGCTCTGAAGCCGGCCAGGCAGAACAAATCGCCACCAAAAAGACCACCTTCTAAGTCACATCTTTAATAATCACCCCTCTTAACGGCTCGAAGGATGGCTCTATGAGGGCTGGAAGTGCCAAATTCAGATTCCAAGAAGGAACCAGCAAGCGCTGCGGTGGTCTCACCTGCTTTACCGCCCTAAGGAATCATATCACATCCAGATGTATTGCCAGAGACACTCCCTGGACCAATTCCCAGTAGCACACAAGGCGGCCACCTGCACTTTTAATGAACCAAGAGCCAGTCTCTTGTCAAGCCTCACTTGGAGAAAGGCAAGAATCCCTGGCAAGGGAGCTGCCAATGGTCTTATAGTATGTTCCAGGCACCAACTCTCAAAAAGGCGTCACATCCTCGCAAAGGACAGTGATGCTGGAGTGCTTTCAGGCCCACAACAGTGCTATCAAGAGCCAAATTGTAAGAGAGAATTGCCAGCAACCTCCTTGGCTTGTCCACCAACAGCTGCACAAGGTCTGCGTACATGGATGGCGTGGCCAGTCAGCAGCAATGAGAATCACCAGCCCGCAACAATGAGAATCACCAGCCCCGCATGTGTCTCAATGCACTGCAGACGTCTGATCAGGGCCCACAGTGGGAACACTTACAGAAGTTCATTCCTCGGCCAAGGCTGTGCATCCAGTCCTTCAGACATCCGCTTCCACCAGCGACTGAAGAACTGCAACGCCTTCATGTTCGCAAATGTTGACATGAGGTCCATGATGGACTGGTCCCACCGTCGGGTCATCCATTTGAAGACGTTTGGATCGAGGGTCCACTTGCCTGGGTCCAAGCAATGTCAACTTAGAAAACTGGCCTGCACGTTTTACCTTTCTGCTACATGCACCGAGAGGACCACCAGATTTGCTTTTGCCCACACCAGAAGAGGGGCAACTTCATCCTCCAGGGTCACACTGCCCGTGCCACCCTGCCGATTCAGGTACGCCACAGTCACTGTGCTGTCTGAGAACACCTGAACTGCTGAAATCATTGAGCAAAAGAAACGCAGAGCCCAAAATACCACTCATCTCCGACCTGTTAATAAGCCAGCCGCTTTGCTCGCATGACCAACACCCCTGAATGACCTGGCCCCTGCACTGTGTACTCCAGTCAGACAAGCTTGTGTCCGTGGTCAGAGGGATCCAGTCGGGTGGCTCCAATAGCATCCCAGCTTGAAGGTTCTCTCTTACTAGCCACCACCACAGAGCCATTCTGGTGAACATGGGGCACACCAGCCTCCTGGACATCTTCTTTATATTTATTGAATTTGATATAGGCGATGTACAAACATAAAAAAAATCAAAGAGATGGCCAAGGGCCTAGAAATGGAAAGGAAGTTACAATGTTGATAGGAAAGAGGAGAGAAAATCAAGCACATCAGACAGAGGGGAACACATGGGGGGGGGGCAGGGGGGGTGGAAGGGTCACACAGAAGAGGTAGGAAGGTCATAAGCAGAGGAGAATAGGTGAGTTTTAAGTTGGGATTTGAAAGTGTGGAAGTCCTGTTCAAGACTGAGGGAGGTGGGTAAGGAGTTCCAGAGTGCAGGTCCTATGAAAAAGAAAGCTGAGCAGCATGTAGAGTTTAGGTGAGCCCGGGAGGGAGAGGGGAGGTGAAGGCGGTTTAGATGACATGATCGTAGGGAACGCGTGGGAGTGTGAAAATGAATAAGGTCGGCCAGGCAGAGGGGGGTGTGGGTGTAGAGGACCTGATGGACAAAGGTGAGAAGCTTAAAGCGAATGCGGTGATCTAAGGGGAGCCAGTGGAATTGGATGAGTAGTGGAGTAATGTGATCCAGATGGGAGGAGTGGGTGATGATGCAAGCAGCTGTGTTCTGGATGCGCTGCAACCGATTCAACCAAGTTTGGGGGAAGCCAGCGAGAGAAGAATTACAGAAATCTAATCGAGAGGGGACTAGGGAGAGGACAAGAGTGGTAATGGCCTGAGGGATGAAGAAAGGACGAATTGAACAAATCTGACGGAGATGAAAAAAGGAGGATTTAGTGACGTTAAAAAGATCAGAGTCAATGAGGACACCAAGATACCTGAAACAGGGGATGACAGGAATAGGGGAGCCAGCAAGAGATGGGGCCAGACCACTGTGGGGGAACCAAATGGCAAGTGTCTTGGAAAAATTCAGGTGCAGGCAGTTGGATGTGAGCCAGGAGGAAACAGCAAGAAGACAGGAGTTGAGGAGAGAGAGATCAGGCAGAAGGGGGGAGGTGTGATGAAGTAAAACAAGATCATCGGCAAAGAAGAAAGCTGGAATCCCGAATTGCTGTATCATAAGAGTGAGCGGAGCAAGGAAAACATTAAACAGAAGGGGTGCCAATACTGAACCTTGGGGACACCACAATGAAGGGGGAGCGAATCAGAGGAAGAGCTAGAAAGGGGACAAGGGAGAACAGAATAGGACCGAGAAAAAAAAGATAGGCGTGGAACCAACTGTACCACGAACCCCAGCATCGAAGACAGGAAAGAAGGAGAGAGTGATCAACAACGTCAAAGGCAGCAGAAAGATCCAAGAAAACCGCCACCGAGATGTCACCACGGTCGTGAGCCACATGAATTTCATTAAGAAAAGCGAGAATGACAGTTTCCACACTATGGCCAGAGCGAAATCCCAATTGACGAGGGTGAAGAAAGATGATAAGAGTCCAGATGGTGCTAAAGCTGAGTGAAAACCACCTTTTCGAGGATTTTAGAAAGGAAAGGAAGACAGGAAACAGGCCTATACTGAGCAGGGACAAGAGGGCCGAGAGAGGGTTTCTTGAGAAAAGGGCGAACTAGTGCGTGCTTCCAAAGAAGAGGAAAAGGTAGACAAGCTAAAGTTGAACACTGAAAGAGTAGGAGGAATAAGGGCAAGAGAGGGTGGGAGAAACCATGAGGAGGGGATGGGGTCGAGAGAGCATGTAGTCTTACTAGAAGAGGAGAGAGACTTGAGTTCAGAGAAGGTGAGAGGGTGAAAAGACATCCAGCAGTGGGAGAGAGTTGGGGAAGAGGAGGAGAGGGAAGAAGGGGGGGGGGGTGATAGAGGGGAAGGACATTGTGGAAGAGAGGCACGAAGGTTGATAATCTTTGATTGAAAGAAAGATGCTAACTGACATGGGCTAGGCACTGGGACAGGAGGCAGAGGACATGAGGATGGCTGGAGAGAGGAGAGGGATTTAAGGACAGAATAAAGGTGACGAGTGATTGGGAGCAGAGGTGATTGCATTGGAAAAGAAGGTAAGCTTTGCATGATGGACCTGGGAACGGTTGTGGGAGTGGTGGTCTTTGAAGGATTTCAAGAGGGATGGGGAGCGGGATTTCCTCCAGAGTCTTTCAGCGCGTCAAAGGTGAGAACAGAGAAGGTGGAGGCCTGGGTGGAACCAAGGTTGTGAGGGACACTGACTTGTGGGGAGGGGTCGAAGGGGAGCAACAATGTCAAGGGCTATGGACAGACAGGAAGTCCAGCAGGAGACTTGGGAGTCAGGAGACAAAAAGCGTAGTTACTCACCTGTAACAGGTGTTCTCCAGGAGCAGCAGGAATCAGTCCTCACATATGGGTGACGTCGGCGCCGACGGAGCCCTCGCGGAGCAATTTTCCCCAGCTTTCAAAGAAAGCCTTTGGGAATTGCAGCGCGCATGCGCGGTCCCCTTCCCGCCCAAGGGTGCCATCTTAGCCAGTCAGATGACATAGCTAAAAGACAGCATAAAAATTTGCAAAACTAAAGCAGATGATTGCAACTCCAAGGGGAGGAGGGAGGGTTGTGAGGACTGATTCCTGCTGCTCCTGGAGAACACCTGTTACAGGTGAGTAACTACGCTTTCTCCAGGACCAAGCAGGAAGTCAGTCCTCACATATGGGACTCCCAAGCTTAAGGCTACCGGAGAACCTAAGCACAAAAATGAGCTCCCTCTAGCTCAGCAGCACAGAAGGAAGGAATCTTCACTGAATTATTACCCACCGGTAGCCCAACATCCGGGATGGAGGGTAGGAGTTGCTCAAACCTCGAAGAGATTTCGGAGGACTGCCTGTCCGAAAGCACTGTCCCTGCGGGACTCCCTCTCGAGGCAGTAATGGACCGCAAAAGTCTGGCTCGAAGACCAAGTAGCGGCCCGGCAGATGTCTGCCAATGGAACAGAGCGGAGGTAAGCCACTGACGTAGCCTTCGCCCGAACACAATGAGCCGTGACCCGACTTTCTAACGAGAGTCCGGCTGCTCCATAAGCCCAAGCGATACAGTCAGCAACCCAGATGGACAGAGTACGCTTGGAGACAGGGAGCCCCAATTTATTGGGGTCAAAAGACACGAAGAGCTGAGCAGCTTTGCGGTGCTCCCGCGTACGGTCAAGGTAGAAGTTCAACGCCCTTCTACAGTCCAGGGTATGCAGGAACATTTCAGCTTGGCTGGAGTGTGGCCTGGGAAAGAAGGTCGGAAGTACCACCTCCTGATTGATGTGAAAAGGGGAGACCACTTTTGGAAGAAATTTAGGGTGAGTCCGTAGGACTACCCTATTTTTGTAGAACCGAGTGTAAGGGGGATCAGACACGAGGGCCTGTAGTTCACTTACGCGTCTAGCGGAAGTGAGGGCTATCAAGAATAAGGTTTTCCAAGAAAGAAAACGGAGAGGACAGGTAGCCATAGGTTCAAAAGGCGGACAGGTGATCCGCTGCAAAACCACATTCAGATCCCAGTCAGGCGCTGGCGGGCGCAGAGGTGGTTTAAGGAGAAGGAGACCTCGGAGAAACCTTGCCACGAGAGGGTCGTGGGAAAGAGGTCTGCCGTCCACCGGCACATGATGTGCTGAAAGAGCACTGAGGTGAACCTTGACGGAGTTGGACTTAAGTCCAAGATTAGAGAGGTAGAGCAAGTACTGCAAGACCACCGACACCGAGCAGGAGAAGGGATCCAGAGACTGCTGGGTACACCAAACGGAAAAACGACGCCATTTAAGGGCGTAGCATTTGCGGGTAGAAGGTCGCCGGGAAGCTAGGACGACCTCTTCCACCTCTGCCGGCAGTAGAAGGGGAGCAAGGACTACCCTTTCAGCAGCCAGGCCATCAGATGTAGAGATCTGAGGTTGGGGTGGAGCAGGGACCCCTGATCCTGTGTTAGGAGATCTGGTTGCAGCCCCAGAGGGAACGGAGCCTCCACCGCTAGTTGCAGCAGGAGTGGAAACCACGACTGTCTGGGCCACCGAGGAGCTATCAGGATCATGGAAGCTTTGTCTCGGAGAACCTTGAAAAGAGTTCGAGAGATTAGCGGTATGGGAGGAAAGGCATACAGAAGGCTTTTCGACCATGAGAGCAGAAAAGCATCCGCCGCTACTCGGAGGGGATGCGGCTGCCGAGAGCAGAAACGAGGAAGTTGCCGGTTGAGAAGACTGGCAAAAAGATCCAGCGTGGGGAGGCCCCACTTCAGAAAAAGTTTCTGAACTACCAAGGGATCCAGTCGCCACTCGTGCGGCTGGAGGATTCTGCTGAGTTTGTCTGCCAGGCAATTTTCTTGGCCTGGGAGATAGACTGCCTTGAGAAGAATGCCGCGGCTGACGGCCCAAGAGCAGAGCCTCTGCGCTTCCCGACAGAGAAGGAAGGAGCCCGTGCCCCCCTGTTTGTTCACGTAGAACATGGCAACTTGATTGTCCGTCTGGACAAGGACGGACTGGCGAGAAGTCAGGTGGGAGAAAGCCTTGAGAGCCAGATGGATTGCTCTGAGCTCCAGGAAGTTGATCTGCTGCGCAGACTCCCACGAGGTCCAGAGACCTTGAGTACATGCCCCTTGGCAATGCGCTCCCCATCCCAGGAGAGAAGCATCGGTCGTCAGCACTTGAGCAGGCGGAGGAGATTGAAAAGGCATTCCGAGTACCAGGTTCGGCTGATGAAGCCACCACTGCAGAGAAGAGGCCAGCGGGCCGGAGATCTGCACTAAGTCGGCGAGGCCGCCCGTGGCCTGTTGGCACTGCTTGCGAAGGCACCACTGAGCAGGCCGCATATTCAGGTGGGCGTTGGGGGTCACGTGGACGGTGGAAGCCATATGGCCGAGTAGTCTCAGAAAGCGCCTGGCCGAGACCAGGGACTGGCTGTGAAAACAGCCGGCTAGGTCCATGAGCCGCTGAGCTCTGTCGAGAGGCAGGAAAGCTCGCGCCTGAAGAGTGTGCAATCTTGCGCCGATGAACTCGAGATCTTGCGAGGGGAGCAAAGTGGACTTTGCGAAGTTTACGACAAAGCCCAAGTACTGGAGAAGAGTCACAGTGCGGTGCGTGGCTTGTGTGACCTCTTGAGAGGACGATGCTCTGATGAGCCAGTCGTCTAGGTAAGGAAAGACAGAGGCCCTGAAGCCGGAGATAAGCCGCCACCACCGCGAGACATTTTGTGAAGACTCGTGGTGCGGAGGATAGGCCAAAGGGCAGTACTCTGTACTGGTAATGATTTCCTGCCACCACAAACCTTAGGTATTGGCGGTGGCTTGGGTGGATGAGGATGTGCGTGTAGGCATCCTTTAGATCCAAGGAGCATAGCCAATCTCCCTGCTGGAGGTAGGGCAGAAGGATTCCAAGGGTAAGCATCTTGAACTTCTCCCTCACGAGGAACTTGTTGAGGTTGCGCAAGTCCAGGATGGGTCTGAGGCCTCCTGTTCTTTTTGGTATTAGGAAATACCTGGAATAAAAGCCTTGACCTCTCAGGTGGTGGGGCACCGGTTCCACAGCCTGTTCCTGAAGAAGACTTGCTAACTCCTGAAGGAGTAAGTCCCTGTGCAGAGGGAGTCGTGGAGGGTCTCCCGGAAAATAGGAGGGAGGGACCTGGTGGAAGTGGAGAAGATAGCCTTCTCTCACAACATGAAGCACCCAGGCATCTGATGTGATGTTGGACCACCTGTGGGCAAAGTGGACCAGCCGGCCTCCTGTGCTGGGAGAGACCAGCTGAGGGGGAGAGGCTATGTCGATGAAGTCAAAAACCCCCACCCTGCTGAGCAGGGGCCAGTGGTGCAGGCTTGGGGGCTTGCTGCCTACGGGACCCGTTACCCCGTCCCTTGGCCTGCTGACCCTGTTGGGGAGCTGAGGAGGCTTGATACTGAGGGTAGTGTTTATAGGCAGCCGCCTTCCTCGGGTAAAAGGACTTTTTTCCCGAGCCCTTCTTCTTTTGGGAAGGGGCAGAGGTCTTTCTAGAGAGCCTTGTTCTGGTGAGAGTTTCCGTCTCGATTTGCGCAGCCTTCTCAGCCATGGGCTTGCCAAATAGGTTTTCACCTCGGCAGGGGACATCGACCAACTTGTCCTGCACCCAGGGTTCAAGGTCAGACGACTGAAGCCAAGCCTGTCGGCGGGCACCGATGCCGGCTGCGGCCACTCGAGCCGATGCTTCAAAGCCATCATAGGCTGCTCGAGAAATGAATTTGGAGCATTCTCGAATTGCAGTGGACAAGGCTAGGAACCTCCGCAAAGGTTCCTCGGAAAGTCCAGCAGAGAATCTGGCTATCTCCTTAGCCAGGTCTCTAAGGTACATGCCCATGTAGAGCTGGTAGGTCTGGACCCGACAAGCAAGCATAGAGCCTTGGAAACACTTCTTACCGAGGCCATCCAGGTTGCGGGCCTCCCTGCCGGGAGGCACCGAGGAGTGCATCTTCTGGCTCTTGAGCCTATGCATGGCCAATTCCACCACCATGGAATGGTGCGGTAGCTGTGCTTTCTGGAAGCCAGGGCTCTTGCGGACTCGATAGATGGAATCGACCCGCTTGCTTAATACCGGCGACGATGCCGGACTCTCCCACATGCGGAAGAGTAGTCGTTCCAGCATGGGAGGAACCGGTACAGTAAAGTGTTCCTTTGCTGGAGAGTCATACTGGAGGGCGTCGAGCTCTTCGGCTCGAGGCTCCTCCTCGGGATCCGCAGGGAAGGCCAAAGCCTTGGCCATATCCCTGACGAAGTCCGAGAACCGGGCATCCTCCGGGGGGGACTGCTTCCGAGGTTCGGACTCAGGGGAGTCCGAGGGGACACAGCGAGTCCGAAAGGAATCAGGTGACTCTTCCACTTCAGATTCCCAGGCCGACTCCAAGGAGGAATCGGTGGGGTCGGGTCGGGCGGGCGTAGGCGTCGGCGACCTCGGTCCCGAACGGGAGGCCGAGGGAGACCTCGACCGAGGATCGACTCGAGCCCGCATGGACTCGAGGATCGGCTCGGTCTCCGGGGTCGACTTAGACGTCGACGTCCCGGCGGTCAGGGCAGAGGCGCCAGCGAGGCTAGCGATCAGTGCCCGCTGCTGGTCCATGAAGGCAGACAGTCTGCTCTCCAAGGCCGTCAACCTGAGTCCGACCTCAGGTGACCCAGCAGCCCCCGACTCGGGCCCCGACGGCGTCGGGCCCGACGTCGGACCCCTCGGAGGCGAGTCCACGAGGACTACAGGACTTACCCGAGCAGGCGATTCCGATTCCAGACGAGGTCGCTTCGTGAGACGATCCTGCTCCAAAGACCCGGGACGGCTATCGGGGCTATGCGACCTGGCCCTCGCGGAACCAGGAGCGTCCACCGACGCCGTCCTCGCGGGTTTCGTCTTCCGATGATGATCCCCCGAGGGAGAACCTCTGTCGGAGGAACTCCGGCGATGCTCAGAGCTGGAGCCTCTGGACGCCGAGGCCTCCGACGAGGTCCGGGTACGGGTGGGATCTGTGAAGATTCTTTCCCGCTGATGCCGCCGACTCCGTAAGGCTTTGGAGGACATTTTGCTGCAGGCCCCACAGATCAGTTCCTCGTGATCTGGGCCAAGGCAGCGGAGGCAATGATCATGTGTGTCAGTGAGAGACATGTTTCTGTCACACTGAACACACCTTTTGAAGCCACTGGCAGCCATCGGGTGAAAAAGGGCCCCTGCAAGGTCAAAGGACCGGGCTGCCAGCGAAAAACCGAAAACGAAACTGACAAGAAAAATCAGAAAAACTGAAAAATAAGAGAAGGACTCGCAACGGCGTCGCGAGTCCGGGCAGGAAAGAGACCGGCGTCGAACCGAAGAAAAAATGGACAATAAATGAAGAAAATCAACTGTTCTGCGGGGACTGGAAGACCACATCTGTAGGGCTCCGCGGAAAAAAGAAGACTGGCTAAGATGGCACCCTTGGGCGGGAAGGGGACCGCGCATGCGCGCTGCAATTCCCAAAGGCTTTCTTTGAAAGCTGGGGAAAATTGCTCCGCGAGGGCTCCGTCGGTGCCGACGTCACCCATATGTGAGGGCTGACTTCCTGCTTGGTCCTGGAGAAAAGGGAAAATCAGGAGGGAGAAGAGTGTCAGCAGCTGGGAAACACTGAAGAGCAAGTGGGGCGAGCCGACGCCTGTGGCGCACAGAAGATGGGGGAAGGTTACTAAGAGGGGGGGGGCTGTAGGAGGCAATGACAGGCAAGGCATAAATGATCAATCCAAGGTAAAGGACGAGAAGTTGTCTAAGTAAGTAAGTAGAGTCAGAGGGGGAGATAAGGTGAAGAGAGTGGCCGGCAGAGTGGGTAGGGAAGGAAATGTGTTGAGTGAGGGAAAGATCGTGAAGAAGGGAGAGGAAGGAATGCTCCCTAGAGGAGGCGGCGCAGTCGAGGTGTAAGTTAAAGTCACCAGCGATTAGCAGATGGGGATAAGAGATGGTGAGATCGGAGATGATTAGGAGGAGGGAGTCCCAGAGGTAAGGGCGAACTGCTGGAGGGGAGTATAGAAGTAGAATATATAAAGGTGGAGAGGATTGAAGGCATAGGAGAAGGGACACTGGATAGTGAAGGGAAGGAGAGAAAACCTGAGTGCTGGAAAGGTGGGAACAAAAGAGTGCTGCAACACCCCTGCCAGCTCGGCCTAACTAGGGGATGGATAGGGCAGCAAACCCGGGGGGAAGGCAACAGGCCAGGAGGGCATCCTCTCCCTCCTTGAGCCACGTTTCAGTGAGCAGCAGAAGGTTGTAGCGCTCTCGTCCTAAGGGAGCGGCAATTAAGAAGGCCTAGTTTGAGAGAGGGAGAGGGGGAAAACAGTGGAAGGGGGAGGGAAAGGGGGATGTAAGGAGGGCAAACAAGGGAGCAAATTATCAGAACATCTGAGTCGATGAAAGGAAGAGCTGAGGGGGAGGGGCGATTTCCCCAGAGGGCAGGAATAGGGAGCGCTGAAGAGGCCATCAGTACTGGAGCAAGAAAGGGGAGAGGGAAGAGTGACAGGCACTTACCTGAAGAGAAGCCAAGATGTTAGAGGTGGAACTGAAGGCAAAGAAACAGAGGAGAGTCAAAGAAGGGAGGATGGCAGGGATATTTTGCAGTACAAGACCTACGCTGGCGGAGCCACCCCAAGGCGGTGATGTTGTTGAGACCATCTCCCCAGCAGAGCCCTCCGCAAGGACCCTAAGAGTTGCAGGTAGCGCCATGCTGAGGGGGGCCACCAACTGAAGGAAAAGGTGGACCGGAGTCTGTATCTTCGGTCAAAGGGCAGGGAGATGTGACTTTTGTCATCCAAAACCGTGCCCCCAGATGTATCAGATCCTGAAAGGATTCCAGGTGACTCTTGGCAAAGTTGGATTACCCAAACTAGCTGCTGTAGGAGCATGATGAAGTAATTAGATCTTACCTGCTAATTATTGTTCCTGAAGGAACGACAGTCCAGTCCCTTTACTTCTGGGTTACGCAACCCTTCCAGCAGCTTGGAGGCTGAGCCCAACCTTTTTGGAGGTGGAGCGGTATAAATACCACTAGGGCCACCCACCAACTCCAGTAATCGAATGAAAAAGCAGACTAAACTAACTTCTGTTCACAACCTACAAAACATAACCTAACCCCGCAAGGGGATACTTAACCAACAAACTTTTTTTTTTTTTTTTTTTTTAAGGAAATAGAAAATAGGAGTAGAGGAGGAGGAATGGCTCCGGGGGGAGGTGGGTTTTTTACCCGAGACTGCCCGAGCCGACTTTCTCCTGGCCTCCTTCACCCAGACCTGGCTCCACGCTCGGTCCGCAGCTCCGCCCTTGCCTGATAAGCCTTCCAGGCCGACGGAACCGGGTGGGATCAGGGACTGGACTGTCTTTCCTTCAGGAACAATAATTAGCAGGTAATATCTAATTACTTCTTCCTTATCGTCACTCCAGTCCAGTCCCTTTACTTCTGGGATGTAACAGAGCAGTTCAATCCTGGGTGGGATCCGGCAAACCGGACTGAAGAACCGCCAGGCCAAACCGAGCGTCCGCTGAACTCTGAACGTCCAGCCTGTAGTGCTTGGTGAAGGTATGCAGAGAGGCCCAAGTCGCCTCCCTACAAATATCCAACGGGGGAACTAGGCTGGACTCTGCCCACGAAGTAGCCTGAGCCCGGGTGGAGTGCGCCCGCAGCCCCACTGGAACCTGCTTCCCTTTCAGGATGTAGGCGGAGGCAATCGCTTCTCTGATCCACCTGGAGATGGAGGCCTTGGCCGCCGCCTCCCCTTTGTGCGGGTCTCCGAACTGGACGAACAGCCGGTTGGATTTCCGGAAAGGTGCTGTGCGGGCAAGGTAACGCTTCAAGGCTCTCTGGATGTCCAGAAGGCGAAGCTTGCTATCCCTACCTTCAGGTCCCTCGGCCGGAAAGGACGGGAGGGTAACTGTCTGGTTCATATGAAAGGGAGAGATAACCTTGGGTAAGAAGGAAGGCACCGTGCGTAGGACCACCTTGTCCTTGAGAAAGGACAGGAAGGGGGGTTGGGAGGACAGCGCTTGCAATTCGGAGACCCGCCTGGCCGAGCAGATAGCGACCAGAAAGACTGTCTTCAGGGTTAAGTCCTTCAAGGAAGCCCTCTTTACCGGTTCAAAGGGTTCCCCGACCAATGCATTTAGCACAAGGTTGAGATCCCAAGGGGGAATAACTGACCTCCGTTGTGGACGCAGACGTCTAACCGCTGTTAGGAACCTGGAGATGTCCGCGTGGGCCCCTAGGGGCTTGCCGCAGACCTTACCTCTATAGCAAGCGATGGCGGCCAGTTGGACTCGTAAGGAGCTGTGCGCCAGACCCTTGTCAAAACCCGCTTGCAAGAATTCCAGGACCTCCGGGACTGAGGCCGAAAGGGGTTTCCTTCGGTGCTCTGCACACCACGCTTCGAAGATGCGCCAAACCCTTACATAGGAGAGACAGGTCGAGCGCTTCTTCGCATTCAACAGCGTTGTGATTACTGCTCCTGAATAACCTCGCTTCAGGAGACGCGCCCTTTCAATAGCCAGGCCGTAAGCAAGAATCGATCCACGTGAAGCATCAGAACCAGGCCTTGCCTGAGCAGGTCCCTTTTGTAAGGAAGCCGCCAAGGCTGGTCGGCTAACAACCTCACCAGATCCGCATACCAGGGGCGGCGCGGCCAATCCGGAGCTATGAGGATTACCAATCCCCGGTGAGACTCCACCCGCTTGAGAACCTTTCCGATCAGAACCCAAGGAGGAAACACGTAGAGAAGACCCTCCGCCGGCCACTTCTGAGACAGGGCATCCAGGCCTTCGGACATTCTTTCCTTCCGCCGGCTGAAGAATCGGTCCACCTTGGCTGACAAGAACCTTGCCATGAGATCCATGACTGGGAGCCCCCAACGGGCCACTATTCGGTCGAAGGTCTCCTGCTCCAGTTCCCACTCTCCGTGGTCTATCCTGTGCCTGCTGAGGTAATCGGCCATGACATTGTCCGTGCCTGCCACGTGCTGAGCTGAAAGCACTTCCAAACGGGTCTCCGCCCACTGGAAGAGAACTTCCGTCTCCTTCTCTAAGGCGGGACTGCTGGTGCCGCCCTGGTGGTTGATGTAAGCTACTGTGGTGATGTTGTCGGAGAGAACGCAAATTGCTCTTCTTTGTACTAGGGACTCGAGCGCCTTGAGCACTAGGATGACGGCCCGCAATTCCAGTCTGTTGATGGGCCATTGAGATTCCAACGGGGTCCAGCGGCCCTGGACGAGCTGGTCCTCGCAGTGAGCCCCCCAGCCTGCCAGGCTGGCATCCGTCGTCAACAGTACCCATAGATGAGGCTCGAGGGGCATCCCGCGCTCCAGATTCCTCGGGCACTGCCACCAGCGAAGGGCTCGTTTGGTCCGCGGAGCACAAGGTAGCTGCGTAGACAGGATATGATGTTGGGGGGACCACCGACGCAATAGGGCCCGCTGTAAAGGATGCATGTGGGCCCTGGCCCAAGGCACTACCTCTATCGCCGCCGCCATTGTGCCCAGAACCTGAAGATAATGCCACGCTGAGGGGTTTCGCATGCTCAGAAACTGCGTGACTAGTAGTCTTAGGTCCCTTGAACGCGTTTGTGACAGGAACACTCTGCCCCTACCGTTGTCGAATCTTGCTCCGAGATACTCGAGATCCTGGGAGGGAGTCATCCTGCTCTTTGCTCGGTTGATGACCCACCCCAACTCCTCTAGAACCTGAACCACTCTGGCCGTCGCCGAGCGGCTTTCTTCTTCCGACTTTGCCCGGATCAGCCAATCGTCCAGGTACGGGTGTACCAGTATTCCCTCCTTCCGAAGGGCAGCAGCTACTACCACCATCACCTTGGTGAATGTCCGTGGAGCCGTAGCTAGGCCGAAGGGAAGGGCCTGGAATTGAAAGTGGCCCCCTGGCACTGCGAATCTTAGGAACTGTTGATGGGACTTCCTGACCGGTATATGCAAGTAGGCTTCTGTCAAGTCGAGGGACGTCAGGAACTCCCCCCGCCCCTTATGGCTGCGATGACTGATCATAGGGTCTCCATCCGGAAATGTGGAACCCTGAGACAGCGATTGACCTGTTTTAAATCCAGGATTGGTCGAAAGGACCCTTCCTTCTTTGGCACCATGAAGTAAATCGAGTACCGACCCGAGCCTAACTGGTCTGGTGGTACTGGAACCACCGCACCGAGCGCCATTAGCCGTGCGAGGGTTGTCTCTATCGCCGACCTCTTTGCAGAAGAGCCGCAGGGAGACTGAACAAATGCTGGAGGTATTTGCTTTGCAAATTCGAGGGCATAGCCCTCTCTGATCACCTCCAGCACCCATTGATCCGAAGTGACCCGGGACCAGGCGGGAAGAAACTGCCTTAAACGTCCTCCCACCGGCAGCTCTTTCCCCTGGACCCCCGCCACTTCATTGTTGTTTTCTAGGTCCCGAGGAGGAGGAGGATGACCCAAAACCTCGACCTGCTCCCCGAAACCCTCTAAAGCCTTGACCCCTAGAGGGAAAACGTCCCCTGGAAATGGAGTTGGACCTGGCTGGGCGAAACCTCCAGGTGTCCCTAGCCTGGGTACGCGCCGGGGGTAGAGGACGTCCTTGTTTCGGTCTATCTTCCGGGAGCCTTCCTCCCTTGGACTCGCCAAGGTCCTTTACCAGCTTCTCTAAATCCTCGCCAAACAGCTTCCCCTTAAAGGGAAGACGACTCAGGCGTGCCTTCGAGGAGGCATCCGCTGCCCAATTCCGTAACCACAAATAACACCTAGCTGTGACCACCGAGGCCATGTTCTTGGCCAGGCTTCTGATGAGGTCATACTGACTATCTGCCAAGTAGGCTGCTCCGGATTCCAACCTAGCAGCGTTGGCCCGAGCATCGCCTGCGGAGCCCTCTGCTGCCTGAAGCTGTTGTGACCACCTTAAACAGTCCCGAGCTACCCAAGCTCCCGAGACGGAGGCCTGCAAGGCGAGTGCGCTTACGTCAAATGCTTGTTTCAGGAGCGTATCCAATTTTCTGTCTTGAGAATCTCGTAAGGCCGTACTGCCCTCAACTGGGATAGTAGTCTTCTTAGTGACTGCTGATACCGCTGCATCCACCCTGGGAGACTTCAGGAGCTCTTTGTCTGCCTCTGGAAGAGGATATAGACGAAGCATGGACCGGACTCCCCTTAAACTTGACTCCGGTTGATCCCATTCTTCCTGGATCATCCGACGCACCACCCTGTGGACAGGAAAAACCTTCTGGGATCTCCTAATGGCCTGGATCAAAGGATCCTCCAACACCTCTTTATGTTTATGTTTATGTTTATTTAAAATGCTTTCTATACCGCCCCATACCAATGGCGTCTGGGCGTATCTGAGGCCACATTGAGAACTTTCAGGGACTCATTAATTAACGCCGGGAGTTCCTCCCGGCGGAAGACTCTGATTATCCTGGATTGGTCCTCCTCTGGAATCTCCCCTTCTTCCAGCTCCTCTTCTTCTTCGTCCAAGTCCTTGTCCGAGTAAACCTCCTCCGGAGTGCCCTGCGAGGGGGACGCGAGGGGCTCCTCCTCACTCAGACGGGGGCGCTTAGGTGGAATGCCGGATTCTGGATTGCTTGCTCTCAAGGGTCTGGCTGACTTGTCTTCCATCGACGGACCAGCCTCTCCTGCTCCTAAGCCCTGCTTACGCAAGCAATAGGCCTTGTGAAGTAAGAGGATGAAGTCCGGGGAGAAAAAGTCCCCGGCCCCCCCTTCCCCTGCCGGGAGGGGGAAGGGGAGCAGGGAAGGAGTGGGTACGTCCGAGGACATAGAAGGAGGAGCCAGAGACCCCCCCTCCCCTTCTGGGAGGTCGCCTGACCCTTGAGAAGAATGAGACATGGTCAAATTAATTTCCTGCTCCACTGAGGCAGCCACTGCGGCACAGTTCCTGCAGATTCCTGCCTCTGCGGAGGTGCCCCTACGTGTGCCACAGGAAGGACAGCGAGACTTGGTCGCCATGACCTAGGGCTGAGAACTTCCTACTACGAGCACTCAAAAAACAACCAGCACAGCCCAGAAAGGTTGATCTTCCCTTTACTAACTGTGAGAGAGATAGAGAGAGAGAGAGAGACTCTCTCCTCTGGCAGATTGAAAAGAAAGGAAATAGTTCCCCCAAGGAAACTAACAGCCCATTTGTTTGGTAACTAAAAATAATAAAGGAAATTCAAATCACTCCGATTAACGCTAAAAAATAAAAAGGGAGCATAACATTAAAATTAAAATTAAACTAAAGATAAACTCCTTTTCCTCAATTAGAGGTACTTGCGTTCTTAAAGGCTGTGTTGGATCCTGGGCCCGACTCAGCGATCACTGCCCGTTGGCTCTACACGTGGTAGGCCTCACCACGTGGAGCCTGAACGGGGGGACCGCGAGTCTATCCTTTGGGCCGTGCTGCACTCCGGAGTTTGAAACCGCTGCTCCTCTTGTGAATCGCCGCTTTGATCGCTCCCCCGCAGTCACCGGGAAGACCGGGTCTCGCCCCCGCGTCCTTCAGCGCCGGGATGGGTCCGGCGGTAAACGCTGACTAGTGGCGCTGCCTCAAGCGCTCAGCCACCAGCAGGGCTTCGGCGCGAGGCAGGTCTGGTGAGTTAGTGCAGGATCTGGCGTCTCAGCAGCAGGGAAGAACAGAAAATCCTCCTCTATGCTACGAGCAGAAATCACCTCCGATGCCCGTTCCGGGGGGGGAAGGATGGAGAGAGAGCAGACAGTAATCAAAGGAGCAGAGTCCTAGAAAAACCAAACGGAAGGCAACCAATAAGGTAAAGGGAAAAATAAAGTAACAAATGTAAAAAAATAAATGAATTAAATAAAGAGTAGGACTCCAGTAAGCCCTAGGCTTACGGAACCCTCCAGCTGCTTGGAGGCTGAGAATACTGGAGTTGGTGGGTGGCCCCAGTGGTATTTATACCGCTCCACCTCCAAAAAGGTTGGGCTCAGCCTCCAAGCTGCTGGAAGGGTTGCGTAACCCAGAAGTAAAGGGACTGGACTGGAGTGACGATAAGGAACACTTGCCATATAGCTCTTTGGCATACGCCTTCATTCTGATCAGCCAATCATCGAGGTAGTGATGCACCAAGATCCCCTCGTGACGCAAAGCAGCTACCACAACCACCATTACCTTGGTGAATGTCCAGTGCTGTGGCTAAACCGAAAGGCAAGGCCCAAAACTGGAAGTGGTCCATGGGCACCGAAAAATGGAGAAAACACTGATGCACCAGGCATATGGGAATATTCAAATACGCCTCTGTGAGATTGAGAGCTATCAGAAATTCTCCTGCTTGCACTGTGACAATGACTGAGGCAGAGTCTAATGTGGAAATGAGGGACTTGCCGACTTCTGTTTACATGCTTGAGGTCTAAGATTGGCCTGCAGGTTCCCTCCCTCTTGGGGACCACAAAGTACATGGAATATAGACTGCTTCCAGACTGTTCCATGGGTACCGGCACCACTGCTTCCTGCTGCACCAGCTGTTGAAGCATCTCTCGGACTATTCCAGCCTTTGACATCCTGCAAAGCGAGGGTACAAAGACTTCAGCCAACAGGCACACGAACGCCAACACACACCCCCCTCAGATCACCTCCAATCCCACTGGTCAGAGGTGATCTGGGCCAAGGTGGGTAGAAACTGCTGTAGATGCCCTCCCACTGGCTCCACCCGCCCCTGGACCCCGTTTGTTTCACTGTGTCTTCTTGGAGGCCAAGGAGGTGGCAGAGTAATATCCTCTGCCTACATCTCTGCTCCCCCAAAAGGAAGATCCTCTGCTCGGGTACCATGCCCCTTAACGGGCTGCGCAGAAATGCCAAAAATCCCTCAGCCATCCACTAGCCGGCGCCAGACTCCTGGCATGCTTCGTCTTATCCTCCGGAAGCTTACTGCTCTGGAGTCAACCAGGTCCTTGACCAACTCTAAGGTTTCCTTAAAGAGCAGTTTCCCCTTAAAGGGAAGCAGACTCAGGTTCACCTTCTAGGAGGCATCAGCCATCCAGTTGCACAGCCACAAGAGACATCTCGCCGCACTCACCAAGGCCACACTCTTAGATGTGGCCCAAATTAGATTATAAAAAGGCATCTATGAAGGCAGCTGCACCCAACTCCAGGCAAGTCACCTCAGTGGACCTTTATGAACAGTGACCTTCTGCCTCCAGAAACACCTGAGCCCAGCAGGAATACACTCGGGTGACATAAGCCCCACAAATAGATGCCTGGAGCGCCATAGCATTCATATCAAATGTTTGCCTAAGCAGTGCTTCCATCTTCTTGTTCTGATGATCCTTCAAGGCTACACCATCTTCCACGGAGATGGTGGTCTTACGCACCATGGAAACGGCCGCACCTTCAGGGACCACAACCTCTCCTTGTCCTGGTCTGGCAACAGGTACAACCAAGCTATGGCTCAGCTCCCTCAAAGCTCAGCCTCTGGCATCTCCCATTCTGTGTCAACCATCTGCTGAATCACTCTATGCATCAAAAAGACCACCTGTGACTTCTTGCAGCACTGTAAAATCAGATCCTCTTAACGGTTCTTAACCCGTTGGGGCACTCTGCACTATATTTAAAGTTGCCAGGGACTGAGTGATAAGAGCTGGCAGCTCCTCCCTGTGGAAAACTCACCAAGTTGGGATCCTCTCCAAGCCTTCTTCCGCCTCCAGAGGAGGTCCCTCCTCCAACATATCCGAGGTGCCATCCAATGGGTCCTCCGAGGCATCCGAGAGTCCTGCAGTGGGGTCCTCCCAGAACTCCAGATCCAGGCAAAGGCGCTTCGCAGCAAGCTCCTCAGTCTGCTCTCCACCATGCTGTACCCCCACCTGCACCTCTGACCTGTTAACAGTGGGCAAAGCACCTGAAACTTGTCCTGCCTTGCTCTGCCTCAGGCAAGAAGCCTGAAGAAGGAGCGAAACAAAGTCTGGTAAGAATGGAGCCAGAGGAGGGCCCCCACTTCCCCCCTCCAATAGCCACACTTCTGGGGTTCATGGACAGAGTCCTACCTGGAAGCCATTTCAGCTCCAGCCAGACCCCCTGTCGCTAAATATGGTCTCCCTTCCCACCAAAGCCACAGGCAAGGGAGTAATGGAAGGACCCAGCTCAGACCATGGTTCACTGACTCTCCTTGTGGCTGAAGTCCCTGGCTCAGACAAGCTCCCTAAGCACTTCCTCTGCTGACCCAGGTTTCTTTTTCACAGGATCGGCAAATCCCAAACAGAGAGGCTGCTGCGACATGCTCTACATGCTACACATGTATCTTTCACTGACGGCATCCCTGCAACGATGTCTGACCGCTAAAGCAAGGCAACTAAATCAAAAATAACCTTTGCATCTACTGAGCATAGAAACTGCTGGTCTGCAAGCACCACTGACATGAACCACCAACCACGTTGCTGCCCTGGAGAGGCCTTCTCCTCCCCCCTCCCAAACATAGTAACATAGTAGATGACGGCAGATAAAGACCAGCATGGTCCATCTAGTCTGCCCAGCAAGATGGCAAGAGTAGGTGCAGGTCACGCCTCCCCATATCTTTGTTTAGGAGTGAACCCACCACTCCATATAGGACACCCCTATTTGTTGAGACGTTAGATAGTTCAGAAGTTATATATGTGTCAGTTTATTTTGTTTTTATCCTGTTGCTGTAAAGGGATCCACTGTGTTTGTCCCATGAAACAACTTCACAGCTTACGCGATGCGCCTGGCGCTAAGGCAGACCATACTGCAGCTTGTGAATCACACACTGCAGCCGATCAGGCACTGCTGGTTACTACAATAAGAGGGAAATGCACCAAGGGATCCCTCAATGGCAATCTCCCCCAAAGCAGGACTGAATCGATTCCCAGTCCCCCTCAGGAAACCTGCCCCAGTCTTCCTGGTATGCTCTCAGCACTGCTGTGGATCCAACAGACTCCCATTCAAGGGATCAGACTGGACATGTCTGTTCACAAATTTCTTCTTTTTTTTTTTTTTGCTGCCTCTGGCTGCTTCAATTTTGCTTGGCTGACAACGGCTCCTTTCAAATCCTACACCTAAGTCTCCCACCTAGGTCCATCCAGTGCAGCCCAGCACTGGGTAGACATACCTCACCAGCTGAGGAGACTATGATGCTGGTAGAGGGAGACAAACTGCTTGACTGGACTGCACTGGAGGGATAAGGAAAAGACTTATACCACAGTATGTCACAGCTACTTAAAGAACTAATAATGTAGAAATAAAAAAGACCACCATCAACTTGACAAGCATCATTAAGCAATATATAAAATAGATAAACCAAATAATACAACAGAAATAAACACCGAAATTTAAAACCACCTGCAGACTGTCATCAAGATCACGGCCCCAGCCTAAAAATGCTTGGGAGAAATGTTTTTAAACCCACTTTGAATTTAACCTGGGATGAATCCCAGAGCAAATACTGTGGGACTGAATTACAGAGCAAAGAGGCCAAACATAAAAACATACTGTCTGTGCATGCCAAACAAGCCTATACAGTAGCAGGTACTACAAATAACCTATCGCTCTGCAACCGCAAAGTGCGAACTGGAACATAAGATATCAGTATAACAAATAAGTAGCCAGGATGCCCAGCGCGAGACACCTTATGCATTAAACATCTTAAAAACTTTATTCTAGACTACATCAGCCAATGCAAACTGATGAACAACGGGCTAATCCTCTCATACTTCTTTGCATGATGGATTAATTTAGCTGTCCTATTTTGAATAGACTACAATTTCTTCAGCAAGGAGGATGGCATCCCATTCTATATCCGTTGCTAAGGCGGAGCTATATAAAGGCATTGGCAAACCACATACATAACTTTGGGTCCAAATGCTTAAGGGGCCCTGTGAGATGTAATCAGGACTGAGGTGGTTAGGTTTGCTGGCTTTTTTTTTTCAAGCATCTACAGATTTTTGCATTAATGTTCATAACACAGAAGTATGGCTAATATGCCTGGACATTTTTCAGGCATGTTAAACCTCTATCTGCAGTTGTCTAATACACTGGAAGCAGTCATGGTAGGCTCACTCACACAGGGGGAGTAACTAGCAACAGAGACAATGGGGTAGGATTAAACCAATGGCAAAGCACCGGGGGGGGGGGGGGGAGGGGTGGAAGCACTGGAATATTGCTCTAGGCATAGAAAAGAAAGGGGTGAGCTGGGGGCAATTCATGTGTTATATAAGGTGAAATTTAAAAACGTACATGTTTGTTTCCCTTCGTTCTGTTGGTCCAGTGCAGATGAGTGTGATATAGAAAAATAGAAACATGACGACAGAAAAAGGACTACATGGCCTATCTAGTCTGCCCTTTCATATTTATTTATTTATTTATTTAACATTTGCTTCTATACCGCGCTATTAAAATCAGCGCGGTGTACATCAAACAAGCATACTACAATGTATACAAACAACATTGAGTTTTACAGAGAACAGGAAATTGAACATGGGAAGGAAACCAGGGGAACTAAATACATATTAACTCAAACTATGTACAATACTTTAATGTAAATGGGTGTTGCATTAGTTTTGTGAAGCTAACCATTATCTGAGGAGATGATGTGTAGGGGCGGCAGGTATATGGGGGAAGTTTGCAGGTTGTTGGATGTGCTTCTATCACTGGAGGTTTCTGAGTAATATTTTGTGAATAGGTGGAGTTTTAAAGCTTTTCTGAATAGTATGATGCTTTTTATTCCACGGATTTCATGGGGGAGTGCATATCAACTACAATAGTCCCCTCTTTACCTTTAGAGATCTTCTGCGTTTGTCCCATGCTTTTTTGAATTCAGATACTGTCCTCGTCTCTGCTACCTCCACTGGGAGACTATTCCACACATTTACCACTCTTTCCATAAAGAAATATTTCTACATATTTCTCCCGAGTCTATCCCCTTTCACACTCATCCTATGTCCCCGCATAACAGAGCTTGCTTTCAATCGAAAGTGACTCTCCTCTTGTGCATTTATGGCACAGAAATATTTAAATCTCTATCCCACCTTTCCTCTAACGTATACATGTTAATATCTTTAAGTCTGTCCTCATATTCTTCATAACGAAGTCCACTTACCATTTTAGTAGCCACCCTCTGCACCAACACCATTCTGTTTATATCCTTTTGAAGGTGTTGTCTCCAGAATGCCACACAATATTCCAAATGAGGTCACACCAGAGACTTATACAGAGACAATATCACCTCATCTTTTCTGCTGGCCATTCCTCTCCCTATGCACCTAAACATCCTTCTGGCTTTCACCGTCACCTTTTCTACTTGTTTAGCCACTAAGATCATCAGAAACAATCACACCTAGGTCCCGCTCTTTTGTGGACAGAATTATTTCGCCCCCTTACACTGTACCGCTCCACTGGCTTTTTTCAGCCCAAATGCATGGCCCTGCATTTTTTAGCATTAAATCTCAGCTGCCAAATTCTTGACCATTCTTCAAGCTTAGCTAGATCCCTCCTTGTGTTGTCTACTCCTTCCTGGGTGTCTACCATATGGCAGATTTTGGTATCATCCGCAAAGAAGCAAATCTTACCAGACAGCCCTTCCACAATATTACTAACAAAGATGTTAAAAAGAATCGGACCACGGACAGATCCCTGCGGCACACCACTGGTAATCTCCTTCTCCTCAGAGTGAGCTCCATTTACCTGTAACCTTTGTCGCCTCCCACTCAACCAATTTCTAACCCATTCAGTCATTTAGAGTCCATTCCTAGAGTGCTCAGTTTATAAGTTGTCTGTGAAGAACGGTGTCAAAGGCTTTACTGAAATCTAAGTACACTACATCTAGGGTTCGCTCTTAGTTCAACTCCCTGGTCACCTGTGGCAGGTGAAAGCCTGTGATCCACGGTGTCTGACATAAGCAGGCCAGCATGGCTAGCTTGACCTGTAAATGAAGCCTGTGGAGAGGCACATAGGAATTGCACATCCCCCAATATGCTGCTATTGTAGGATAGAACTCTGTAAGAGAACTAAACTAACTTAGGTAAGCAAAACTGAGAGATGGAAAAATACAGAAAAATGTGTTTAAAAGTTACTGATAAGAAAAAGTACATCTGCAAGGAATATAATTGGGAGTGCTGACAGATGAGTTGCAGAGCCCTGCTCCCCTGCATGCACAAATTGGCTATATGGCCTTGAGAGTGTGAAAGTAACAAGTTGATGAACTGACCATTGTAATTGGGACTAGAAGGGGGGTATGCAGGTGCCATGCCCACAGAAGGGACATAATTGGATAAACTTATCAGTACCGGGACCAATGGAAGGGGTACGGGAGGTACGAGAGAGTACCGGGACCAATGAAATGTTTCTCTATACCTAGAATGGAACAGAAGTCTATAAAAGTTGTTGTAATG
Source organism: Ichthyophis bannanicus (assembly GCA_033557465.1). Lineage (NCBI taxonomy): Eukaryota > Metazoa > Chordata > Amphibia > Gymnophiona > Ichthyophiidae > Ichthyophis > Ichthyophis bannanicus. The sequence goes on along the minus strand of CM066034.1, from coordinate 330,777,781 downwards.
CTTGAAAACTTTGCTCAGCCATTTTGAAATTGACTGGTTCGAGACGTGCACAAATAAATGATTTGGACCTTCTGAACAGACTCCCGGTATCATTGGTTTGTCTGCGCTTTGCTGCTACAACCCACAGAAATCAATCAGATTTGTCTGACAAGACCTGCCTCTGGTAAATCCATGCTATCTCGGATCCTGCAATCCATTAGACTACAGAAACCTCACTATTCTTTTTAGCAACATTTCCAGTCATTTAGTCTAACTTCTCTGGTGAGTAATTTGTAAAGGGACCACATGTGCCTTTCTCCAGTCCTCTGAGACCACTCCAAAGAAGCATTGAAATGGTCAGTCAGTGAGCTGCTAAAATGTACCCAAGTTCCTTCAATATTCTCAGATGTATCCCATCCGGCCCCATTGTTTTGTCTACTTTTAGTTTTGCTAGTTCCTCACAAACAATCTTCTGTAAATTGCTCAAAATCCCTATCACTTCTGTTCCTATTTGTGGATGTTTTCTAAGGTTCTGCTCCTGGCCCTTAATCTGTGAACACAGAAATAGTAATTAGATCTTACCTGCTAATTAGTGTTCCTGAAGGAACGACAGTCCAGTCCCTTTACTACTGGGTTGCGCAACCCTTCCAGCAGCTTGGAGGCTGAGCCCAACCTTTTTGAGGATGGAGCGGTATAAATACCACTGGGACCACCCCCTAACTCCAGTATTCGAATGAAAAAGCAGGTATAACCAACTATTGTACACAACCTACCTAACAAAACATTTTAAGAGATATAAAGCACTCACTTATTTAATGAATTAATTAAAAAATTTTTTTTTTTTTTTTTTTTTGGATATCATAGGAAAGGAAAAGAGGAATGGCAACGGTTGGAGTGGGTTTGCCCGAGCTTGCCGCCGCGGGTCTGTGCTCGTTCAGATGGTCTGCGTTCGTTCCGAAGGTCCGCGTTCATTCCGATGCATTCCTATAAGCAATAGATTTTAACTTTAGCCGGAATCGGGAGGGATCAGGGACTGGACTGTCGTTCCTTCAGGAACACTAATTAGCAGGTAAGATCTAATTACTATTTCCTTATCGTCACTCCAGTCCAGTCCCTTTACTACTGGGATGTACCCGAGCAGTTCACCCCTGGGTGGGTTCCGGCATACCGGAATGAAGAACCGCCAGGCCAAAACGAGCGTCCGCTGCACTCTGAACGTCTAACCTGTAATGCTTGGAGAAGGTATGGAGAGAGGACCAAGTCGCCGCCCTACATATGTCCAGGGGGGGAACTAGACTGAATTCCGCCCAAGAGGTAGCCTGCGCCCTAGTAGAATGTGCCCGCAGGCCCACGGGAACTTGTTTCCCCTTTAGGATATAGGCGGAGGCTATTGCCTCCCTGATCCATCTGGAGATAGAAGCCTTGGCCGCCGCCTCCCCTTTGTGTGGACCCCCGAACTGAATGAATAGTCGGTCGGACTTTCGGAAGGGTGCTGTGCGAGAGAGGTATCGCTTCAGGGTTCTCCGGATGTCGAGAAGTCGAAGCTTGCTATCCCTGGCTTCCAACCCTTCTTTGGCGATGGCCGGGAGGGTCACCGTCTGGTTCACATGAAAGGGAGATATAACTTTAGGCAAAAAGGAGGGAACTGTGCGCAGAACCACTTTGTCCTTGAGAAATGACAGAAAGGGTGGCTGAGCGGACAGCGCTTGTAGTTCCGAGATCCTTCTGGCCGAACAAATGGCTATTAGGAAGACAGTCTTTAGGGTTAAATCTTTTAGGGAGGCCTCCTTCAATGGTTCGAAGGGATTCCCGATCAAGGCATTTAGCACCAGGTTAAGATCCCAAGGGGGGATGATCGACCTCCGTTGTGGACGTAGGCGTCTCACCGCCCTTAGGAACCTTGAGACATCCGCGTGGGCCCCTAGGGGTTTGCCACGGACCTTGCCTCTGTAACAAGCGATGGCCGCGAGCTGGACCCTTAAGGAGCTGTGGGCCAGACCCTTGTCCAACCCTGCCTGCAAGAACTCCCGGACCTCTGCGACGGAGGCCGAGAGTGGCTTCTTTTGGTGCTCAGCGCACCAGGATTCGAAGATGTGCCAAACTCGTACGTAAGATAGACAGGTCGAGCGCTTCTTGGCCTGCAGCAGAGTTGAGACTACTGCCCCTGAGTAACCTCGTTTCAGGAGCCGTGCCCTTTCAATAGCCAAGCCGTAAGCGAGAACCGATCCACATGTGGCATCCGCACCGGACCTTGTCTTAGCAGATCCCTCTTGCAAGGGAGCCGCCAAGGATGGTCGGCGATCATCCTCACCAGATCCGCGTACCAGGGTCGGCGAGGCCAATCCGGGGCTATGAGGATTACCAATCCTTGGTGTGCCTCTATCCGCTGGAGGACCTTTCCGATGAGAGCCCAAGGGGGGAAAACATAGAGGAGGCCCTCCGAAGGCCACTTTTGGGAGAGGGCGTCCAGGCCCTCTGACATTCTTTCCTTCCGGCGACTGAAGAATCTGTCCACCTTGGCTGACGAGAAGCGTGCCATGAGGTCCATGACTGGGACTCCCCAGCGAGCTATTATTTGGCTGAAGGTCTCCTGTTCCAGTTCCCACTCTCCGTGGTCTATCTTGCACCTGCTGAGGAAGTCGGCCGTGACGTTGTCCGCGCCCGCCACGTGTTGAGCAGAAAGTGCCTGCAGGTGGGCTTCCGCCCACTGGAAGAGGGTGTCCGCCTCCTTCTCGAGGCCGTGGCTGCTGGTGCCTCCCTGGTGGTTGATGTAGGCCACCGCGGTGACATTGTCGGAGAGGACGCGAATCGCTCGTCCCTGTACCAAGGCTTCGAAGGCCTTGAGAGCTAGGGTGACGGCCCGCAATTCCAGTCTGTTGATGGGCCATTGCGATTCCAACGGTGTCCAGCGCCCCTGGACAAAACGGTCTCCGCAGTGTGCTCCCCAGCCTGATAGACTGGCATCTGTCGTCAATAGTACCCACTGAGGGGGTTCTAGAGGCATCCCGCGATCCAGGTTCCTTGGGCATCTCCACCAGTGGAGTGCCTGTTTGGTCCGCGGAGCGCAAGGCAACTGTAGAGAGAGAGGATGATGCTGGGACGACCACCGCCGCAGCAGGGACCGTTGCAATGGTCGCATGTGGGCCCTGGCCCATGGTACTACCTCTATTGCCGCCGCCATTGTTCCCAGAAGCTGAAGATAGTGCCACGCCGAGGGGCTTCTTCTGGCCAGAAACTGAGCCACTAGAAGTCTTAGATCCCTTGACCTTGTTCGTGACAAGAACACTCTGCCACAGTTGGTGTCGAATCTTGCCCCCAGGTACTCGAGTTCCTGGGAGGGGGTCAGTCTGCTCTTCGCTCGGTTGATGACCCATCCCAAGTCCTCTAGGACCTGGATCACTCTGGCCGTTGCCGAAAGACTTTCTTCTTCGGACTTTGCCCGGATCAGCCAATCGTCTAAGTAAGGGTGAACTAGTATTCCCTCCTTCCGAAGGAAGGCCGCTACAACCACCATTACCTTGGTAAATGTTCTGGGAGCCGTAGCTAGGCCGAAGGGTAGGGCCTGGAATTGAAAGTGGCCTGCTGGGACGGCGAATCTCAGGAACTGTTGGTGAGACTTCCTGACCGGGATATGCAAGTAGGCTTCTGTCAAATCGAGGGATGTTAGAAACTCCCCTTCCCTGACGGCTGCTATGACAGAACGTAGAGTCTCCATCCGGAAGTGCGGCACTCTGAGGCAGCGATTGACCTGTTTTAGATCCAGGATCGGTCGCAAGGAGTCTTCCTTCTTTGGCACCACGAAATAGATAGAGTACCGACCTGAGCCGCGCTGGTTTGGCGGCACGGGGATCACGGCTCCGAGCGCTCTTAGGCGTGCGAGGGTTTCCTCTACCGCCGCCCTTTTTGCAGCGGATCCGCAGGGGGATCGGACAAAGGCCGGGGGTATTTGTTGTGCGAATTCGAGGGCATAGCCTTCTCTGATAACCTCTAGGACCCATTGATCGGACGTGACACGGGACCAGGCGGGAAGAAAGAGCGTCAGGCGACCGCCTATCAGGCGCCTTCCCTCCTGGACCCCCGTCATCTCATTGTTGTTTTCTGGAGCCCGAGAAGGAGGAAGAGGCTGCACCAAAGCCTCTGCCAGCTCCCCTGAACCCCCTGAAACCTTGACCTTTGGAGGGAAAACGGCCCTTGGAAAAGGGGGCTGGCCTAGTTGGTCGAAACCTCCGGGAGTCCCTCGGCTGGGTACGCACTGGGGGAAAGGAGCGCCCCTGTTTTTGTCTGTCTTCCGGAAGCCTGCCTCCCTTCGACTCTCCTAGGTCCTTGACTAACTTCTCTAAATCTTCACCGAACAACAGCTTCCCCTTAAAAGGAAGTCGGCTCAGGCGCGATTTTGAGGAGGCATCCGCTGCCCAATTTCTTAGCCAAAGATACCGCCTAGCCGCCACCACTGAGGCCATGTTCTTGGCCAAACTTCTGATGAGGTCATACTGACTATCTGCTAAATAGGCTGCTCCGGACTCCATCCTAGCCGAGTTGGCCTGTGTTTCGGCCGATGATCCCTCCGTTGTCTGGATCTGTTGAGCCCACCTTAAACAGGCCCGAGCCACCCAAGCTCCTGACACAGAGGCCTGCAAGGCGAGAGCGCTTATATCAAAGGCTTGTTTCAGGAGCGTATCCAACTTCCTGTCTTGAGCATCTCTTAAGGCCGTGGCGCCTTCCACTGGGATAGTGGTCTTTTTGGTGACTGCTGATACCGCTGCATCCACCCTGGGGGACTTCAGCAGTTCTTTGTCTGACTCTGGAAGAGGGTAGAGGCGAGCCATGGTTCGTACTCCTCTCAAGTTTGATTCTGGTTGATCCCACTCCTCCTGTATCATCTGACGTACCACCCTGTGGACAGGGAAAACTTTCTGGGATCGTCTGATGGCCTGAATCAAGGGATCTTCTAGTGCCTCGTCCTCTGCCGGGGAGTCAGAGGCTACGTTGAGGGCTTTTAGTGACTCATTGATTAAGGAAGGGAGCTCTTCTCGGCGAAAAACTCTAACAATGCGAGAATGGTCCTCCTCTGGGATCTCTCCTTCTTCCAGCTCCTCCTCCTCGTCCTCCAGCTCCCTTTCCGAGGCCTCTTCCTCTGTGGTGCCCTGCGAAAGGGGTGGGAGGATCTCTTCGCTGATTAGTCTGGAACGCTTGGAGGGTACCCCTGAATCAGGACCGCTCGCTCTCCTAGGTCTGGCTGGTCTGGTTTCTGTTGTGGGAGCTGTATCGCCTGGTCCAAGTCCCTGCTTGCGCATACAGTACGCCTGGTGTAGCAATAGGATAAAGTCAGGGGAGAAGAGATCTCCGACCCCCCCATCCGCCGTGGCCCGGGACGGAGGGGTGCGAGAGCCTCTGAGTTAGCCGTCGGGGTTAATTGGGCCCCCACCTCCGCTTCCAGGGGGTCCCCGTGCATCTGAGGTCCTTGGGTCATGGGCAAGCTGAGTTCTTGCTCTACGGAGGTGGAGACTGCCGCACAAGCTCTACAGATGCCTGTCTCTGAGGATGTGCCCCTCCGTGTGCCACAGGATGGGCACTTTGACTTAGAGGCCATGCTTTCCAGGAGGCTCAATGGGGCGGAGCGTAAGTGACCCGGTCTAATCAATGCGCTGTAGGAGGAAGACCCCACAATCACCCCACAAGACAACCAAACTAAATTCCCCCAATAATGTGTAAAAAAAAATGTTGCAGGTCCGCTCTCCCAGTGAAGTCCCCTCCCCCAAGTAATGTCAGCGTTTTCGCGGGCAATAGTATGGCCTTGGAGCTGCAGGAAAGGCAGGCTCACAGTAAATAAAATAAAGGGTAAAATCAATTAAAATCAATTAAAATCAAGTAAAATTTAAACATTAAAAAAGGAAATGCTGCCGATCCAGGCTAATACTTGCAGTTTGTAGTTTGTTCTGCAAGCGGGGCCCGCAGCGCGATTCCTCTCCGTCGGCTCAACACGTGCTAGGCCTCGGCCACGTGGAGTCCGGCACGGAGGATCGCGCGTCTGCCCACCGCTTAAGTTCGGGCCTTTACCGCTTGGAAGAGGGGGGCGGGCTCCGCGTCGCCACCGCTGTAGACGCCGCCGCTTGAGAGCCCTCCGAAACTGCCGGCTTTTTGATTCGGGGCTTCGGGAAGCTCGGCCGCACCCCGCTGCACCGGGGGGGGGGGGGGGGGCAAGCAGGTTCCCCTCGCGTCGCTGCCTCCAGCGCTCAGCCGCCTCGGGGGCTTCGGCGCGAGGCAGGTAGCTCCTGGAAATTAAATAACTCCGGCACAGAAGAGAGCCTTCTTCCCCCTGCAGCAGGCAGCTCAGGCAAGTCCTCCGATCTCCAGCCCGGGCCGTGGGGGGGGGGGGGGGGGGGGGGGGAGAGAGAAGCAGGAAAAAATTAAAGGTACAGGATCAAATAAAAAGAAACAATTTCTTTAAGCAAAAAGAAGACAAGAAAACTAACTAAGACAAATTAGCTAACTTAGGATAAGGCAGGACTCCAGTAAGCCCTAGGCTTACGGAACCCTCCAGCTGCTTGGAGGCTGAGAATACTGGAGTTAGGGGGTGGTCCCAGTGGTATTTATACCGCTCCATCCTCAAAAAGGTTGGGCTCAGCCTCCAAGCTGCTGGAAGGGTTGCGCAACCCAGTAGTAAAGGGACTGGACTGGAGTGACGATAAGGAACAGAAATTTGTTAAGCAATTCCACTTTATCCTCATCAGCTTCTACATATTCCTCCCTTTCACCCTTGGAGTTTGATAATACCTCTTTTGCCCTTCTTCCTCTAACATATCTGAAAAACGTCTTGTGCCCCCCTCCTTTTATTGCATTTACTATTTCTTCTTCTTGTATCTTTGCTTTCTTGACTATTTTGCTAGCTTCTAAGTTTTTCCAAATATAGATGTTTGTCTTCCTCTCTCTGTGATATTTTATTTTTTGAAGACCACCCTCTTTTTTTCCACAGGCAACTTCTTTTGAGAACCATAGTAGTCACCTTTTCCTTCTATATTTAATTTACCTTTGTTGCCCTTAAAATATCCCCTTTCAATTTTGTCCATTGCTTTTCTACATCCCCCCAGCTATTCCCATCCCACTAACAACTCCTTAGTCCCACTTAGCAAAGTTAGTTTTCCTAAAGTCTAAGACAGTCACTTTTGAATGGATTTTATCAGCCCTAGTACTAACACTGAACCAAACCACCTGGTGATCAACGGATGCAAGATGATCTCCCATTATGACATCAGAAACACTTTCCCCATTGGTAAGCACCAAGTCAAGTATGGCCCCCTTCACGTGTGGGTTCTGTTAACAGTTGCCAGAATAGTTCTCCCTGTAGAGAATCTAAGATCTCCTTACTTCTAGATGACATCGCAGCAGGGATGTGCCAATCAACATCTGGCATAATGAAATCACCTATCAGTGGCACCTCTCCTTTCATGGCAATACTGCATATGTCTTCTATTAAATCCCTGCCCTCTTCTTCTCCCTGAGAGATCTGTATATCACACCAATGCAAACAGATTTCCCTTTCCCTCTTTCAAGTTTAAACCACAATGCATTTTCTTCCCCTGTAAGCTCTGTAATTCTATAGCTTTAATATCTTTTACATATAGTTCCACTCTTCCTCCCTTCTTCCTACCCTGTCCTTCCTGAATAAAGTATAGCCCAGTATAATTGCATCCCAGTCATGATTGTCCATGAACCATGTCTCTCTGACTGCAACTAAATCCAAGTCAGCCTGCTACATTAAAGCTTCAACATCTGGGATCTTCTTTCCCATGCCAAGGGCATTTATACATACTGTTTTTGAGATGCTGCCCCTTTTACCCATTTTTACAGAGGCATTAAATGTTTCGCTTACCTGGGGTCTTTCACCCATCCCCAACGAATCTAGTTTAAAAGCCCTCTTCAGTAGGTTAGCCAGTCTGCTATGAAGGACACTTTGACCTTTCTTGGACAGTCGGACGCCATCTCTTCTCTGCAGCCCTAGGATCATCAACCAATAGTCCAGGAAACCAAGATTCTCTCGATGACACCATCCACACATCCATCTCCAGGATGCGAGCTTCTCTGCCTCGGCCTTTACTCTCAATATGGAGGATTGAAGAGACCATCACTTGCACACCTATCTGCTTCACCCTCTGTCCCAGAGCCATGAAGTTACTTTTGATATGCTCAGAGGAATAACCAGCAGTATCATTTGTGCCGACATGGATGAGCAGCATCAGATAATGGTTAGCAGATTTGATGAGTCTTAGCAAACTTTCCGTAACATCTTGGATTTTGGCACCTAGTAGACAGCACACCTCTCTGTTCATCAAGTCTAGTCAGCAGATGGATGCCTCAGTACCCCTCAGATGAGAGTCACCAACCACCACTTCCCTTCTTTTCCTTGTGGTACATGATTCCGCAACGTTGGGGTGCTTGAGCTCTGGTTCTTCCCTTGCCTGGGATACTTTCACGTCCTCCACTTCCAGGGCTACATAACTGGTTCTTTAATTCAAGGGGTGGAGGAGTTGGATTGTTGATTGTGTAGGCTTTGGTAATGTGTCCAACTCTCTTCATTCTGTAGCATACCATCTTCACCTCTACGGGAGAGCTTGGATGTTTCAAAAAGCATCTCATCAATGTACTTCTCACAGTCTCAAATGCTTCTTAGCCTCGCCACTTCTTCTCCGAGCTCTTCAACTTGTTTCATGAGGGCTTCAACGTTCAGGCATCCGGCACATGGAACCAGTTCTTCAAATGGCACTGGGCTCTGTCTGGTCAAAGGCAGAAGCTGTAATGAGGGCAACAGCTTTGGCAATACAATTTTTCCCAACCATCGTTCAGTTGGTACCTGTTGAAGTGAGAGAAACCTACCAAAGTCTCTTTGGGGATTTTGTCCCCCACTAGTAGATGTTGAAAAACTCAGAGCTGATTTCACTCCCCTTATAAAGGGCTAGAGTTGCCTTTTGGTCTTCTGTATGACTTATGTCAAAAGCTAAGAAGACAGAATAAAACATACATTGAAGACAAAAAGAAAACCCTCAAAAATGCTTGTTTGAGCTTCCAACACCCCATCAAAACCAAAACTGATTCAGTCAAACACATTTCTCCTTGATCAACAACTCAGAGGTGAGACTTGAAACAAAGGATAAATTAATCCCAAAAACTCCAAAATGTTTAATAATGCGCTCGCTGTTTTTATTCTCTATTGTTACAGCTTCCCTGGGTGATTTCTGGACTGATCTGGCAGAACTCAAGGAAAGGATATTAATAGATAAGAAAGTTGAGATTTAAACTTATCGTCCATGCCAGACTAGTCGGAAGTACCCATGCTCCACCTAGATTGGATGGGAGGAAGCCACAAAAGTAAAGTCAAACCCAAAGTCTGAGCCCATCTGGTTCCCACATGGAATCTCTATGCCATCTATAACCTCCAAAATCATGTGGTTTCCGTTATCCGTTGATGCATCTGTACTTGGAGTGCAACTAAACTCTTATATAACATGTGACAGTCATGTGTCTTCTCTCATTGGTTCATTCTTAGGCTCTCCCAGGAAAATCTTAAATTTCTACTGTATAGAAAGGATCTCTTGTATCTTATTCATTCTCTAGTTCTAAATCTCATTTGATTACAACAATGAAGCTACAGAGTAACCCATTTAAGGCTAATAAGAGAAAATATTTTTTCACGCAATGTGTAATTAAACTCTGGAATTTGCTACCGGAGGATGTAGTAAAAGTTGTTAGGGTAGCCGGGTTTAAAAAAAGGTTTGGACAAGTTCCTGGAGAAAGATCCATAAACCATTATTAAAGGGGACCCAGAATATCCACTACTTGACCCAATACAATCACTGTGGAACCTGTAACTTTTAGGGAAACTGCTAGGTACTTGTGACCTAGATTGACCACTGCTGGAAACAGGATACTGGGCTTGATGGACCTTGGTCTGACCCAGTATGGCATCTCTTATGTTCTCTCTTTTGGCAGGTACAAAGTTGACCTTAATTAAAAGGCTACAAAACAATATAAGAAACACAGATACACAGAACACTGGAAATCTACAGCTCGTCAAATTCAATTTAAGATTCTACTTTTGGATCACTGGTCCTTTTATATTGGCATATCACAGTATTTAGCTTCTCTCCTAATACCATGCACCACTAAGTGCCCTCGAAGAACATCACACATCTGCCAATTACACTTGCCTTCATCCTATGACATTTGCTTTGAGGACATATGAACATTCTCTTTTACTTATATAGCTCTCCCGTACAACATTATAGACTTCCTGAAGAAGTCAGAAGAGAAGATGATAATTATTTAAAATTCAAGGTGGCTTGAAGATACCTTTTTTTGTGCTTTTCCAGGACAGGTATAGTATTATACAGTCTCTCCCTTATCAATTGGTGTTAATTTCATCTCTTCTCAGTTGAGACTATATATTTAATTTTATATACTGCATTCTTTTGAAATCAGTATGGTTTACACAGAACATGAAATTTAACATTTTACATTGAACAGGGGTGTCAACTTGGATAACAACTGGGAGAACTATCTTACGTAATAAAATCTGTTTCTTGGGGGCTTCACATAAGGGTAGTCTGGGTGAGATTGGCTAACCTGTTAGAGTATATGGTTATGTTACATGGTCAGAGTACAGGTGGACTAGATGAGTCTCTATTGCCTTTCTGAAGATAGGCATGTCAGAGATTGTCTGGATCGAGGATGGAAGAGAGTTCCATAGTGTTGGTGCACATAACGAGAATGCACGGTTCTTAGCAGATTGGGTTCTTTTTGTTATTGCTGAAGGGGTTACGATTGTATTAGCCATTCCAGTTCTCCTGGCTCCGTTCTGAAGAGTCTAGTGTATGATGTCTGAGAGGGAGGCTGCGGATAGACTATGCAGTACTTTAAATGTAAGCAGTAAAGTTTAATATTTCAGGCGACTTGATATTGGTAGCCAGTGTAATTGCTTTAAGATGGGCGTGACATGCTCAGATCTAGATGATCCTTGCATAGTTCGAGCAGCATTCCTGGCTATTTGGAGTGGCTGTAGTGCACTTCTTTGTAGGCCTTGGAGCATGATGTTGGCGTAGTCGAAGTACAGGAGTAGTGCCTGGAAAATGGTCCGGAAGTCTGGCGCCTCTAAGTAGTAGACGTAAGTGTCGAAGGGTTCTCATTTTATGATATATTGCCCTGGTAAAATTGTTTATGTGAGTCTGCATACAGAGTAGTTGGTCAAGGGTGATTCCGAGATGGCGTACTTCCTGCTTTGACATCAGCTCAGCATCTTTTACCCTAATAGAAGTAGGTGGAGTGAAGGTCTGGCTCCTTAATATGAACAACACTTCTGTCTTCTTGCAGTTCACGTTAAGGTTGTGTGTAAGGAGCCAATCTGAGACTGCATTGAAGCATTCTGCTATCTTGGTGCAATCCGGGTTGCCTGTAGAGAACAGGGTATATAGAAATACATCATCAGTATATATGTGGTATAATATGCCAAAATATATTGTCTTTTATGTGCTGCCCTTGTGTTCCTCATCCTCATGTTTTCTTCTCTTACCAAGCATGAAGTATATTAATTTTCTATGTCGTCTCTGTCTAATCGGTATTATAGACCAAGGAGCTTATCCAAAGTTTGAAGTTCCTGGGAACCTAACAAGGAAGGCCTTTGCTCAACTTGAGCATGGTGGTTCCCATTTTCACATGACTCTCGTACAATCAGAAGCGAGCCTAAATTCAAGCAGATGTATTTTACTTCCAAAAGCAAACTTATGGAGATGGTACCCTGCAAGGCCCAAGAGGAAGGGGACATCAGGGTCACCAGCCCTAAGCTCAGATTTCAAGAGAAGAATACCACACAAAGCAGGGGTATTGAGCTTTTCTCACAAGAAAACGCCTCCTTTAGTGGGTAATTGGGAACTCCTCTGTCTGTGTCCCCTGAAACAAGTTAGAAATGCACTCTGCCCTCTATGAGAGGTGCAGGCTATGCTTCTATCCAATCTCCTCTAGAGGAAGAAAAAATATTGAAGGAATGCAGCCCTCAAGGGGAAAAACACCAAGAACACAAATATTCCATTCTGGGTCAAAGGTCTATCAAGCCCAGCATCCTGCTTCCAACAGTAGCCAGTTCAGATCACAAGGACCTGGCAGGATCCCAAAAGGTAGACAGATTCCATGCTGCTTACCCTAAGGGATATGCAGTGTATTTCCCCTGGTCCAGTTTAATAATGGGTTATGGACTTTTCCTCCAGGACCTTGTCACAAGGGCTGCCACCTGCACCTTAAAGGAGCTCAGAGCCAACTCCTGATCCAAACTGGACAGTAGGCGGCCAAAGAGGTAAATATGTCCACCTTCCTGGCATACAGGGCCTAAAGAGAAACACCACTTCTTGAAGACCCTCCAGACCTTTATTGGCCTAGGAGGTAGATGCCTACTGAGCCCTGAAGGGGGTTTCAACTATAGCAACAGAGTAGCCTCCTTCTTGGCTAGTATGCCTCTTAAGGGCTAGGATGTAAGCAAAAAGGGAATTGGATCCTCCATGATCAAAGGGCCCTGCTACAGAAGGCCTTTCTCCTGAGGTAACAGAAGCATCCCTCAAGACTCAAGAGATCTTGCACAAACAGTATGCTGCCACCAGTATGCCCAGGAATGACCAAATTCTGCATAGGTGGTAGCTTACAGAGGGCCATATGGGAAAAACATACAGTATCCTCACCTAGGTTCATGCCTGAAGCAGGGTGTTTAAGTCCATCACCTATGGATCATTCTAGCAGCTGAAAGAAGAAAAAATCTTTACCTGGGCATTTACCCGAGTGGCCATCAGGTCGAATACTGGAAGGCCCCATCTCAACACTATGGAGGCTGAATGTGCAAAGGGCAAAAGCTCCCATTTGCTGGGATCAACCATGTTCTGAACTCAAGACATTGGCCTGCACATTGTTGATACTTGCTACGTGACCACAGACAGAGCAATCAGATGATCCTCTGCCCAAAAAATGGGTTCTGCCACCTCCATGAACACTGGCACTGCGAGTGCTACCTTGTCTGTTGATGTAAGCTATTGCCGTGGCATTCTCCAATAATACCCAACAGCTCTGCCTTCCAGGAGAGACCAAAACCTTTCCTGGGCCAGGACGGCTGCTCTGGTATCCCAGCCTGTTGATAAACCAGAGAGTTTACCGAGGTGGCCAATGCTCCTGAGCAAACTGACCCAGACAGTATGCTCCACAGCTCTGCAGACTGACATCTGTGGTAACTATCACACAATCTGGAGTCTCCAGAGGCATCCTGTCCATCAGAGGGCAAGTCTGCAACCACCAACCCAATTTGTCCTTGATCACTAGAGGAAGAGGAAAGCACTGGTTGAGCTGCTGGGAGATTTTATTTATTTATTTATAGTCTTTTTTATACCGCGCTATTCAGCATCAGCGCGGTTTACAAGAAACAATGAAAACACACATTTCCAATAGTACTTTGTGTTTACATATGAACAGGAAATTCAACTTGGTTAACAGGGTAACTATATACAATAACAGTATATACAGTTCGCAGACTGGTCATGTGCTCATTTTGGTTTCAGACAATGGAGATTTGGGTAGTTTCAGCAGTTGGTGCTGAGCTTCTATTGGTTTCTGGGTAATGCAGGAGGAAGAGGTAGTGTTTCAAAGCCTTCCTGAATTGGAATATGTCTGGGATTGCTCGGATGTTGTGGGGGAGGTTATTCCAGATCATTGGTGCATAAAATTTGTAGGCCCTGCTGGATGTTGACTTGGTGCATTGAGATAGAGTCAAAAGATGGACTCTATGGGGACACATGTGCACCCTGGCCCAAAAAGTACCACTTCTAGGATCAAAATCATGGACCTCAGGAACTGCAAGTAGTTCTGGGCCCTGGGAGCTGCTTGACAGCAAAGATCCCCGAGTTGCTGCAGCTTGTCCAGAATCTATGGGGTGAGAAACACTTGGCCCAAACACGTGTTCAAGCAAGCCCCGAGATACTCCAGGTAGTGGGAATGGACGAGGTTGCTCTGGGGAAGGTTTATCACCAAACCCAGCCTCACTAGCCAGTAAATCACCTGGACAGTGTCAGCTCTGGATCTCTCCATGGAGTCAGATTAAATCAGCCAATTGTTCAGGCATGGGTGAACATCGATTCCCTGCTATGCAGGAATACCGCAATCACCACCATGACTTTTGAAAAGGTGTGAGGTGACATGGCCAGACTAAAGGAAAGGAGATGAAACTGGAAATGGTGGCCCTGGACACAGAAGGGGAGGAAACACTGATGTGAAGTATGCCTCGGAAAGGTCCAAGAAGGTAAGATACCCCCCCCTTGTTGAACTGATGCAATGACTGATCTGATGGCCTCCATATAGAAATAGGGCACTCATAGCTTGGTACTGACTGCCTTCAGATCTAGACTAGGTCAAAATGACCTGCCATTTTTTTTGGCACATAAAAAAATTGAATACTGTCCCTGATCTTGCTCTGCAAAGGGCACACATACAATAACTTGGAATTGAAAGAGGTGTTGGAGAGTATCCACTACAGCCACTTTCTTGACTGAGGATCTGCAGGGAGATTCACCCAAGGTGTCTTGAAGAGGCTCAGCAAACTCCAATGTGCAACCCTTTTCTAGGACCTTGGGGATCCATTGGTCCTCTTTGAGGCCACTTTGGATCCTAATGTTGCTCACTCTCTTATCCACTTATGTGCATCTTACCATACCTCTAGTACCCAGTTTTGTGGTGATCTTTTTTTGTCTTGATTAGATTGTAAGCACTGATGAGCAGGACTGCCTCTTACATCTAGATGTACAGTGCTGCACACACCTTGTAGCTCTATACAAATCAGTAGTAGTAGTAGTAGTAGTAATATTAGTAATATGGGTCCATTCTGAGTAAAACAGCTGAATCCACCCCCTGACTGGCTGCTCTCCAGAAGGAGCCCACTGTATCTAATTTTGAGACCTTACCAACTCCTGAAGAGGCAGTTGTAGAATCATGAGAATGCTGGGATACTCAAAAGGGCTGACCTTTCATGGGATTTAAGCCCACAGGAGAAATATTTGCACACAATTTTTACACCGCTCCTTCCGGTGATCAGCAGCGGTTTACATAGGCTATTATCAAAGCTCTTTCCAGTCCTAGACTATCCCTATGGCTCCCTGCTGAGCACTATACGAAGTAACCCTGGGCCAATCTTCCAGGAGCCTGGACAGGCAAGCTTCGCAAAAGGTCTTTCACAAATTTCTCCAGGTCCTCCCCAAACAGCGATCTGCCTTTAAAAAAAAAAGAGAGTTTGCTCAGTTGTAACTTGAAGACAGCATCAGCTGGCCAGTTCCAGAACCAAATCCACCTTCGGACCATAATCACTGTGGCCATGGCTTTAGCCAAAATTCTCATCAAGTTGTATAGGGCATCCACCACAAATGATGCTCTGGACTCAAATCTTGCCACCTCCAGGCTATGTGGCAATTACTGAATCCAGTATAAGAGTGCTTGAGCCACCCATGTCTACACAAATCATAAGTTGAAGGGATTCTTGAGGGGGGCCTCCACTTTCTTAGTCTCCTTGAGCACAGTGGCCCCCTTCCATTGGAATGGTAGTGTACTTAGCCATTGCCATGAGCAGTGCATCAACCTTAGGGAGCCCAAAGAGCTGCACTATCTCCCCTTGGGCTGATGATACAGCAGAGCCAGGACCTTGGTGCCTCTCACCCCAGCTACCACTGAGAGATGAACTTGCACAAAAGCTCAGGGAGGAAGAAAGGGTGTGAAAAACAAAACAAAAACACGACGACCACCACATGCACTCCAGCATAAGGTCCACTTGCAAAACCCCCACAAGAGAGGGCTCCAAAATGCACGGGACTGCCATAACATCCTGAATAATGGTAGAAAGATCTGCCCTGTGTAAAAGACAGATCAAATCGATGAATCCTCACACTAAGGACTCAGTCACTTAGGACAAGGAATCCTCTTCCTCTCAGCTGTCCCCAAGGTGTCAGGGCTGGATTCCCAGAGAAATAGATGGGCAAAAAGGCATAGCAGGGGCACTTAACTCTGTTGCTGCTGGAGGAAAAGATGCCAGAGGGCCCAGAGGTCAGGGCCTCAAACCCCCCAAAAAGGAAACTACCAGCATCCAAAAGAGAATTAACAGCTCATATGCTGCTTCAGGTGCTGCTGCTCAAATCCCACTATGAACTGACACAGGGTCCCTCGAGGACCTGCAAACATGAACCTGCAGTCTCTTCTCCAAACTTCCCCTCTGCTGTGACCATGCAGCCATCCAAGATGGCTGCCATTTCCACTGGCAGGAAATTCAGGGGACAGGGCAGGGGCAGCAAAAGCAGCATCATTTCCCAGGTCCACCATGGGGGGGGGGAGGGGGGAGGGATCAACACTGCCAAAAAACATGCCTCAGGGTGTGTCTCAGTTACACTCATTGCAAAAAGAGCCTGCTATGGAGATCACCCGATGGGAAACCGCAAGAGACACAGCACAGGGGATTCGGCATCATGGCAGAATTGACAAATGGCAAAAGGAAAAACAAAACCACAATTTTAAAAAGCCTGTCAAAAAAAGCTGGGGCAAAAAGGAAACCCCCAAATTGGAAAGAGTCCCACACCTGACAGGCTGGGCAGAGAAACCAGAGGACTACCCCAGCCACCCATACAGATCTGGGAAAGCTTGGCTGCTTCAAAGAACAGTTTTTGGGTTTTTTTGTTTTTTTAAACTGCTTTACTGCATGCAACAAAAGAGCCAACTGAAAAAAAAACAAAGGCAGAAAAACAAAAAGGACAAAAAGGCTAAAGTATGCAGATAAACAGTGCGAGTGAAGGGGGGCCTGGGTACAGACTTATTAAGACCCTCAGGGGCCCCTATAAAAGGTTCCTCCTGTCCACTTTCCGGCCCACCATTGCTGGAACCTGTGGCTAACAGCGCTGGGCATAGGCAGCTGCCGACTCAAGACAAGAGCGTATCCAAGCTCCAAACATCATTGAGACTACGGGTCTCAAATCACACAGACCTCAAGATCGTGATCTGGGCCGGGGGAGACAAACTTAGAAACATGATAGCAGATACAGATCATACAGCCTATCCAGGCTGCCCATCCATACCAGCTTCAAAGCTATACAGTCCCCCCCCCCACCTTTAGGGATCTTCTGTGTTTGTCCCATGCTTTTTTGAATTCAGATGCTGTCCTCATCTCTACTACCTCCACTGGGAGATATTCCATGCATCTACCACTCTTTCCGTAAAGAAATATTTCCACAAATTACTCCTGAGCCTATGACCCTACATGCATATCTGAGGCAACGGAGGGTTAAGTGGCTTGCCTGCTCAAAGGCCAAAGCCCTAGACACACACTTATCAATCCTTGCTCTACTCAAGGCAATAAAAAACAAAACAAAACAAACACTCTGGAGCCTGATCAATAGGAGGATGAAGCTTCAGGAACATATATAACAGTACCTGCTCTACCAGAGGCAGCCAGAGCCAAACCAGGGGCTGGAGTACTTGGAGTACATTTACCAGTACTTGCTCTACAAGAAGTAGCTGAAGATCCCTGCTCTAGCCCAGGCAGCTGAGAGTTAAACCCTGGAGCCTGACAAACAGGAGGCCTGCACCCCAGGAACACATTTAGCAGCACTAGCTCTACTAGAAGCAATCGATAACTGGATCCTGGGAGCCTGTTCAAAGGCCAAAGCACTGGAAGAAAAAAACTTACCAGTACCTTCTCTATCAGATGCAGCAGAATGCTCGAGTCCTGTGAGTATATACAATTAAAACCAGAATCCTGGGAGCACACTTACCAGTACCTGCTCTATGAGGGGATTTAGCTCTCAGGCTGCTGTCCAGGAGCACCATTAGGAAAGTTTTCAAAGGAATTTGCCAGCTAGTGATACATTTTCCAGACTGACATGTTGCTTCCACTTAGTATGTAAATTTGTAGCAGTGGACATCTTCAGTCCAAATTTTCAAAGGGAAATTCTATTAATACGACAGTAACCTCCATCAGAGAAAGACACAAACAGAAACATGCTCTCTTCTTTACAAGCACAGACACATAAAACACAAACACTTCTGGTGTTGTGCTGCTGGCTGCTGCTCAGCTCTACCCATCATCATATAAAATTATTGCAGTTAGTAACAAGTTTGCCTCAATCTAGAGCAGCCCCCCCCCCCCCTTCTTCTCATTCTTTGCCCTCAGCACCCTTCCCGCACACCCCCACCCGGCTAGGGCACCGACTTTCTCCAAGGTCAGCCCAGCACTTCTAAGCAGAACTCACTCTTCCCCTCCCCTACCTCAAGCAAAGGTTTTACTTGTACAGCAGCAGAGCCTCCTCAGACTCGTCTCTTCCCCCACTGTGCTGCCATTGGCTGGATCCTGCATACAGTCCCTGCTGCTAGTGAGAATGGAAGCAAGCAGGACAGGCTTACTCTTACATAGGGGAGGATTGGATTACTGCAGATAAACGTTAAGGGGGGGGGGGGGTTATTATATAAATTAATCTTCCATTAGGAATCCCATATAAAACATGTACAACTGCCTGCTGCATTTACCAGTGTAAGTAATTTAAGGAGCTCACAAAGTAATTTTAACAGTGCATGACATTCGCTAATTTGACATTTGATATGATGTGCACAACTACTGACAGCATGGTTAGTAACAGAGTTAATCTTACTATTGTAATCAAGATTTAAATCAAATATTACCGGTATGAAAGCAGGACATTTATGTGATATTTAAAATGGTATTTGGTTAGAGAAAAAATTACTTATATTTGAAGAGTTTAAAAGTTTATAAATTCTGCTTGATTTATAAATCTCTTTTGCACTTTTTGCTTTTGAGCAACACAGTGCTTTGTTTAAAGACACCCCCCATATTGCAGAAGCTTTAAATTAAATAACCAATTATCAAAAGGACGGTTTCAGTGGCTTGTATTTTTCCAATACTCTGACTTATATCAGTTTTAATATCTGCACTTTGAAGAGAAATATCACTTAAGCATCAGGTAAAATTAAATATTTACAAAATTTCTTTACTGAAACATACAATTCATGGAATTACAATATTTAAATATGATATCAAAATATTTTTCTTGTACTGTTTTTGTTTTGAAGCCAAGTATTCTACTGCTTTTGATACTGTCAAAGATCAAGTGGATCCTGTTATACTGATTTTCTGCCGAGTAAAAAAAATAATCTGGTTTTTGCTTTTTTACCATTTCTTTTATTTTTATATAGATAAAGTTCAAGATGTTATTTATTATGTCTCACCAGAAAACTGTTCCACAATTTTGTTTTATTGTTTAAGATTTCAGCAACCAATACAGGCAAATTGCTGAAACACGGCCATGTTGGGTTTTTATTAGGATTGTTCTCTTAATTCATTAATTTTTTTTATTTGTATAATTTATTTATTTAAAAGGATTTATATACTGCTTTGTCCTGAAATCAAAGCAGTTTACACGTCAAATAAATAAAAAAAAATAAAAAATCAGGGTTAGTAGGGGTAGGCATGCAGTATAATATACATAATAAATTCTTTTTTAGATATAGTTATAATGCCTTTCCCAGCTTGTGTCTGATTCTCGCTTCAGTCTTAGGCCTCTTCCCAGTGTGGGCAGCTGTAGGTCTGCTGTGCTTTCCAGGCCCGATGTTGCTAGCACACAGCTAAAAGGCCATTCTGTTAGCAAACTTCCAGCAGCCAGATGACCAATGGCAGCTGGAAATCCGTTTTAGCCCTTGATTTTCAGCAATACTGTAACTGCCTATTCTTCAAAGGGACTTCTGCATCAAAACACACTAAGTTATGCTGCAGAAGTACCACAAATTCAGAATTTTTCTCCCATCTTTCTGCAAGACTAAGAGAATAATAAACCCATAGTTGAAACCTGTGCGAGTCAAGATTTTTCCATAAGACAAAAAAGAGTCAGAACTTAACTGGGGGCTGGTACAACCATAATTATTCTCAAAAAATACAGGATTATAACATTGCTACAGCCTTACCGGTCATGGGATCAAAGAGTTGATTAGCTTCCAAGTCTGTAAAGGTATTGGAGCAGTTAGGGCACTTGAAAGAGGCACGGTTAGTAGAATCTCTCTCATCTGTTTCAATCCTCCTCCTCATGTGATCCAACTTGTACTTCACTACATTGACCAAAAGGCGGTAGTTGATGAAGTAGTAATTGTGACGTGTGGTTTTGCCATCTGCAGCAGTCTCAACCCTCATTCTACATTTTATAAATTTGTCCCCCTTCAGTGTATTCAGAACAGCACGTAGCTGCTTGCGGTCAAATTTCAGCAATTCCAACATGTCCTCCTCTTTCACACAAGGGTTTCGGATCAGTATGTCTAAGGCCAAAGCATGCTCAAGACCATAGAATCCACGCACAACATACTTGGCAAGTCGCTTCAGTGTTGCCGGAACCTCTGTCACAACATCTGGGTCTGTCATGTCAGGTGCTGGGCTGCAAAGGGGGCAAAAAAAAAAAAAAAAAAGGGAAACGAAAGTTCATAAGATAATAGTTTTTAAACCCAGATTATCCCTAAAGCAAAGGAACAGGGCTTCAACTTCAGAATAAAACAATTCTGTCATTATAGCACTCATTTGGTAAAGGAAAAAAATTCTTATATACCAAATAATTTTCTTTCCTTGAATCCTGCTAGATCGGTCCAGATGTATGGGTTATGCTACCTTGTCAGCAGATGGTAGCAGACTTGAGCAACTTTCAATATATCTCCTAGTACAGCACTGAGAGAAGTCAGTATTACATTTCCCATCAAAAACTAACATTAATAAACAAATAGGAATTACACTTACCTGGTAATAGTGGTTCCTTGAGCGACTCCAGTTTAGTCCTCATCCTCTGGGTAGTGAACCTCCTCCTGCAGCTGGGAGACTGGGCATGACAAACTCATGACATCACTGGATATAGCCTGCTGGTCTTTCCCATTAGCCCCCAGTGAACAATTGACAAAGCAGACTCAAAGGAGCAAAAAAAATCAGTAACGTTTTTTTTTTAACTTATTATATTCAAAAGCACGCAGAACATATAACCTATCTACCTACTACTCCCCTTCCAGAAGGAAAGGGACTGCTTCCTGCATGCTCTCCTTTCCGTTGAATGCCTAGCCCTAAACAATCCAGAGCAATATAGCAATAAATATAAATATAATAATATAACAATATAGCGCAAAACAAATGGAAGCATCAAAACGACTGAACACCAGTGAAGGCCTACATCCACTTTTAACCTTGCACTTCCCCCAACAGAAGGACCACTGCTACAACCCCATCCCCGGGCGGGAATGAGGACTAAACTGGAGTCACTCAAGGAATCACAATTACCAGGTAAATGTAATTCCTATTTCCTTATCGTTCCTCCAGTTTAGTCCTCAACCTCTGGGATGTATCAGAGCAATAATCATTGGGAGGGACTTTTCCAGCCGGATCTCAACACCGCCTCCCTGAAAACGGCATACTTAGCCACCAGAACATCTACGCAGTAGTGCTTACTGAAAGTATGGAGAGACAACCAAGAGACCTCCCTACAGATGTCCACTGGCGGACCCAAACTGTGCTCCGTCCAAGACGACGCTAGCACTCTGGTAGAGTGAGCTCGTAAGCTCCCTGGGACTGTACGGTCCCGTAGAAGATAAGCCAACACACTCCTGCTCCAATCCATCCAGAAATGGACTCCTTCGCCAGGCCCTCCGAACACCCCGAAGAGAGACGATCCGCCTTGCGAAAGTTTCTGAAACCTTTAAACAGTGCCGCAGCGCTCTCTTGACGTCCAAACTGCACAAGCTATGGTTCAATACGCTCCCCTCCGCCGCACCTAGCGCTGGAAGAGAGACCATTTTAGTTAGATGAACGTAGAAACCACCTTTGGCAACAACGACGGAACCAGCCACCAAGCCACCTTCTGTCTGGAGACAGACAAAAAATGATTCCTGACAGGTCAACGCCTGCAAATCTGAAAATCGCCTCGCCGAACAGATGACTATCAAACATACCGTATTCAAGACAAAACCCTTAATCTACGCCTGCCACAAAGGGCCCCAATGGCGCGCTAGCTAACGCTCCTAAAACCAACTTGAGCTTCCCCGGTGGAATTAATATCCTACGACAGGGCTACAGTCTGGTAACTGCCTGAGAAAGCGGACCACATCAACCTGTGCATGAGAGCCACTCCCTGTCCTTTGCCCTTATAGCAAGACAGAGCTGCTAACTGAACTCTCCGGGACCTGCCTTTACCAAACCCGTCTTGCAGAAAACTTAATACCAAGGGAACTGACACTGTTGTCGCGTGAGCGTGCCTCCGCGAGCACCCGTCCTCAAAGATGCGCCATATACGCACATATGCAAGGGACGTAGACTTTTTTTTTTGCTGCAAGGTGGCAAAGACTGCTGCCGAGCAACTCTTTTACCTTAAACTTGCCCTTTCAATGGCCACCCTGAAAGCAAAAACCGATGCACCTGAGGCATTCGAAGGGAACTCCGTAGCAACAGAATCTCCAATGTCGGAAACCTCCATGGATTCCCGTCAAGCAACTGTATGAGGCAGGCATACCACGGGCACCTCGGCCAGCCCGAGGCCCCCAACCACACATTTCACAAAAGCACTTCGATATGCAGAACCACTCGACCTATGAGTGCCCCCGGTGGAAAGACAGAGAAGATCGGACGACGGCCACCGTTGAAACAGTGCGCTGATGCCTTCCGACCCCCTTTCGCATCGTCTGCTGAAGAAGCAACCCGTTTATGCAAAGTGAAACGCCGCCATGAGGTCTATTACTGGCTGTCCCCATATGTGACAAATCTGTGCGAACACCTCCGGATGCCACTCCCATTCTCCGGCATCTACTCGGACCCAGCTGAGGAAATCCGTCGTCACAATGTCCTTACCCGCAACATGTGCCACCGAAAATGCTGGCAGCCAAAGCTATATCCACACACAGATCCTCTGCCGCGGCCGCTATGGTCACACTTCCGGTTCTGCCCTGCCGATTGATGTGGGCCACCGCCGGAGTTGTCGGACAGTACTCGCACCGCTCGACCTGTCACCGTAGCTTCGAACGCCTGCAACGCCCAGCGTATCACTCGCATATCCAGTCGGTTGATTGACCACTGGGTCTCCAGTGTACTCCAAGAGCCTTGCGCGAAACGATCTCCAAACGTAGCGGAGTTTAACAAAGTTTTTGGCCAAGCTCCTGGAGGAAAGGTCCATAACCTTTTATTAGAGAGAAGCTGGAAAATTATAATTTTTTTTATACCATCTTTCTCCAATTCAAGAAGTTCTACAAGGCACACAACCCAACAGAGCGTCACATCTGTTGTACATGCAACGGAACCCTTAAAATATGAGCATACATCAATCCACCGCTTGCCCCCATACAAGCATTGAGTAGCCTATTCGTCTTTTTGGAAACCAACCAGGTCCTTAAGACCTGGATTGGCTACCCTAGGAAACAGGATACTGGACCTGAAAGAGCTTGGTCTGACCCAGTATGGCATTTCTCGTAGCCTTATGAACGGAACCTCACCAAGGTCTCTGCCTTGGAAGTAACAGGCTGCGCCTGGCCCTATGGCCAGCTCACACGGAGCAGTGAGGCCTAGTGGTTGAGGCAAGTTTCCAGAGGACCAAGGGTTTGAATTCCAATCGAGACCACCAACCTTGGGCCATAAAAACTGGGGTTTCTGGTCCCACAGGTGGTCCTTCTGGCCTTCGTTAAGCGACTTAACCCCCTGCCTCAGGTACTAAAAGATAAATTGCAAGCCCTTCAGGGACAAGGGAAATAGAAATACCGTAATCGACTGTATGCCACCCTGACCTGTAGGCAAATCAGTATACTCAAATAAATAACTGACTGGGAATATGTGACCGTAGCAAAAACACTGGCAGTGGAGAGACATCAGAGCTGGTGCTGGTTCCTGGTATTCCTTTCTCGCTCTCCCAGTCCTTCTGCCAGCATTGAGAAAAGGCTGAGAATAGATTGTCCAGTGTGCCGGGAAGCTTGTGTCCTGGACATTAGTGAGAAAGAGGGGCTAGGATCTAGGAGCAAAGCCCAAAGAGAAAGGGAAACTGGTGACTGACACTGTAGCTCCTCCGGACGGCTCACTCCACAGCAGATCCCACAACTGCATCTCCAACCCCATGTAACACCATGGGGACCTCACGCACTTTATTACAATCGACATCCCCCCATTACTGGAGAAATTACCTTAGCTTGATAATACAGTCTGAGCAAAGAAATGCAGTCTCACTCTGCAAAGAGTGCACCCAAAAATCATGCCTAAGCAATTGTGAGCACATACAAAATGCACATCTACATATACGGGTGACCCAGCACCTGTCACCACTGTTCCCTCTAAGCTGTGCGCGTGTGCACACACCTCGACGAGCGAGCGCACATACTTTACAACAGAGCGCACAAAAATTATGGTTCTGATAGAAAACACACAGACGTCTTAAAATTTAAAAGTTGTGATTGTAATTACTAGAAATTTTCCGCTTCATTTAGTAATCTTCTATTTTCATTTAATTTGATTAAAATCAATGTGGTGTACATACTGTATTCTAACATGCAGTCAAATTTTAAAGTATATAACTCTGAGTGTCGTTATGTGGCGCACAAAAATGTAACCTTCCTTCAAAAGATGCACAGCCGATATTTTATGCGCACACAACCTACAGAAAATTAGAGGGAGTATTGCCTGTCACCCAAACACAGTGCAGTGAGCACGCTTGAACATAAGCTGAATGCATGGCGCATACACAGAGTATCGACTTTCTCTATGAAACCTTCCAGTGCCCTGGAGCGCTAAGCCCCAGACTGTGCTACCTAGACATCCTTCTCTTCACCCTCAGCACAGGCGGGTCAGTGCCCCTGCTAAGTGCATAAAGCCCTGCTCTGACAGTACAGGCTCTAGAAATAAATGAGAATTTCCTGGGAAGGGCATGCTAAATGGAGCTATGAATCACCAAGGCAGCTCCCCCCCCCCCCCCCCGGCCTTCCTGCAGTCAGAGAAATAGCAGTGGGATACACAGACAACCTTGCAAGTGGAGGTCTTAGAGGTTGCTGCCTGTGTGAACCTGATGAGGAATACGATTTCGTATTTTACCCCCCCCCCCCCCCAGGGATGGGGGCACTGAATACTATATGTGATTCATGAGCAGCACTGCCATCTGGTGGCCTTTAGGGCACCAGAGCCCAACAAACGATACAGAAGAGCTTTAAATCTTGGTCATATAATCTTGATTTGCAGAACATTATAGTTGCTTGTTTAGTCACTAACCCCTGAGTGCCCATGAGGTGGCCCTGTGGTTATTTCTTCCCTGACTTGCAGACACGGTCACAGAAAGGTACTACTGAGTGTACCAGCTGCCCTCTGGTGGCCATAGACCGTTGCACAGGCACTTCTTTGTTGACAGTTTAACTGTCATTATTATATTTTTTTTTTATATCCTAAGGTTTCCTAAACCTGTCCCTGTGAAACCACAGGCGTTTGGGCAACTTTCACTATAGAATACACAAAAGCACACTTCCAGCCTGTCCCTCCTTCCACCTACAAGTTAGGGCTCTGCTCTTGAAGAATCTAAAAGCTGGCAATTTGCCTAATATCCCAGGACTTAACAGATGCTCCTCAGAGACATGATTAGGAGGGAAAGAACATGTGGCATCAGAGATCAATGCCAAAACTGCTGTCCTATAAAACTAAGAATAAACTTAAAAATAAAGAGGACTGTCAGTTAAAATGAATACAAACTTGGAGGTATGGTGCTTCGTCAAGATGGCGATTCCCAACTAACCGTTCAGCAGCATGTTTTCTTCGCTTATGGGCAGGAAGCGTAAGGGGAGAGGTGGGTCGGCACCCTCCCAGCCCTCCTCGACCTCTACTCCGGTTTCTGTTGGACCTATCGATTCTTTTGTGATTCGTGCTGCCCGGGACCCGACTGAGGGGGAAGAACGCCGAGCTGCTTCCGCGTCGGAGTTGGGTGACTCGGCGGGAGCTTCGGCTACATCTATCTCTCCCTTGAGCCCGGCGCTGAAAATCTCCCGACAGCTCCTACCTGAGGATTTCCTGGAGTTGGATCCCCCCTTGGCTAAGGGTGGGGTTACCGGCTCGGGAGGGTCAGGCGTGGTGGAGTGTCAGCAGCGGGAGAGTGCAGCTTTTGAGCAGCATAGCCCAGTTTTGGGCTCAGCGCCATTGAGTGGGATTAGCGCAGGTCGAATTATACCTGTGCTATCTGGAGGCCGGACACTAGCGCCTATGGAATCTTCCGCCGTACCTGCGACCTCAGCTGTGTTTTCCTTGCAGCGCCCTGAGAGCTTTACCTTAGAAGCTATATGGCAGGCGATTGTTTCGCTAGGAGAAGCTTTGGTTCCCAGAATTTCTATGTTGGAAGGCAAGGTGACCAACACTATTTCTCTAGTGGAGGATTTGGAACGCCGAGTGGTGGAAGCTCGCTCTGAAGAGGTAGAGAATCGGAGAAGAATTTTGGAATTGGCTGATCAATCTGATGCCTTCAGAAAGAATTTAACTTCCGTGCAAGTAAAACTGGAACATTTAGAGAATGTTTCTAGAGCAAATAATTTAAGAATAATTAATTTCCCTAAGTTGTCTACTATTTCCCCTAAGGAGATGTTTCGTCAGTATTTAGTGGATGTTCTGGGGGTTGCCTTGGAGCTTATTCCACCTATGGTAAAAGTTTATTTACCTAAAGCCAAATTACAACCTGATTTGTCTCGATTGGGTGGGGAAAGGGAACAGGGGAATTTGTTAAATATCTCTGAATTATTAGAAGAGTCTGATTCTGAGGCCCCAGTTCCTTCTACCTTGTTAGTCACCTTTGCACTATATTCTGACCGTGAATGGTTTCTAAAGCTTTTCTTTAGAAAACGCAATTTATTGTTTAGGGGCTTGATGATTCGCATTTATCCTGATCTAGCGAGAGAAACACAGAAACGCAGAAGGGAATTTCTTCTTCTGCGCTCTGGAGTTTTGCAATTGGGGGGGCTTTTCTTTTTGAAACATCCGTGTAAGTGTTTGGTTAAATACCAGTCTGTTTCTTATGTGTTTTATGATCCCCCTCAATTGACTGCTTTCATTAGTGCTAGGAGGTCTGAGTCCCCCAGCAAGGATCCACCTGTGCTCACTTGAATATTTAAATTGGGTTAATTGGTGTATCGTTTGATGCTATTTCTTTTTTGTTGTTAATAAGAAGATAGTCCCCCCCCTTCCCTTGTGGTGGGCTAGTGTGAGCAGACACTCTGAATATTTTGCTTATTGTACCTGTAGAGTATGATGTATCTCTTGTTTTCTTTTTCTTGTGTTTTTGCTCTATTACTGTCAAGAAGAGTTTGTAACTTTCTTGGATTATATTTGAATAATTTCATAAATATTAAATAAAAAAAAAATAAAAATAAAGAGGACTGACAACAGCCCCCTTAAGGCTGAGGAACCCCTCGAGTCTCAAAAAACCTACAAACAAAAACACTAGACCTAAAAATCTAGCTATTCTGCCTGTCGTCTTCCTCACACAGGCAGCTCACTGCAATACTCGCCATGCGGTCTAAATACCTAGAGAAAAAATGGCCGCCCCTTTGCCAACGAATTTTGACGCCAAGAACAGCCGCTGCAAAAATGAGGCCTCAGCAGATCGACAGAGCCCGAAGGCCTTACCTGCAGGGCCGAAAGCCACACAGCCTGCTCCTACCACCTTGAATTCATCCGATCCTCAAGCTGCGCTGTCGTGCCTGGCAGCCGCAGCGAGGACCGCTCAGCCGGTTCCAGAGTAAAATTAAAATCCCGCAGCAACGGAGAGGCTCCGTCTCACACAGCTTCAGTGTGGCTGTACAGGTCCCGGAGCTCTCTCCCGTACCATCAAGGGAGAGAGATCCGCACCGGCGAATGCCTGCAGTAAGTGGAGGGAAGGTGAGAGCTGCTACTAATTTAAAGAGCCAGGCTCAAATTTAAAATTACTGTAAATATAAGGAAATTTGCTCCTAACAACTAAAGGGAACTAATCCCTGATTGCCAATTAACCAAAGGTAACTGAATTAAAAGTAAAATCAAAGGTAAAAATCAAAGGTAAAATCAGAATAGAATTTGTCACACTAAACGCTCCTTATCTGTTCCCCCAAGTGAGCCCAGAAGCTAGGCTCACTACGTCCTCCTGCTGCATGGAGACTGGACACACTGGGGGCTGATGGGAGAGACCAGCAGGCTATATGCAGTGATGTCATGAGTTTGACATGCCCAGTCTCCAAGCTGCAGGAGGTGGTTCACTACCCAGAGGTTGAGGACTAAACTAGAGGAACGATAAGGAACCACCTAAATTTGGATGTTAATGTAAAGAAGTATTTAGCTCTCTTACCACAATGAATTCTGCAGCAAAATATAATACTGACAAAGCGCTCAACAGCAGCCAGATTCCTAAACCTGAAGAAAAGTCTTCCAGGGTGGATCCAGGACTGGTTTAGCAGGATTCAAGGAAAGAAAGTTATCAGGTATGTAAAATTGCTCCTTCCCTATCATCTTGCTAGACCAGTCCAGATGTAAGGAATGTATCCACGCAGTCAGGACCTAGAGTAGGAGGAAAACTATATTCTGGACAGAACTGCCTTATCAAAACAGTGCCCTTTGCTCCAGCCCCCCAGATTGAACTTGTAGTTCTTCAAAAAAGTGCTCAGTGAAGACCAGGTAGCCGATTTACAAAATGTCCTCTGGACATAAGGCAGACTCCGCCCAGGAGGATGTCGGTGCCCTAGTGGATTGATCTGTCTCCCTCTGGCATACACTAACCAGCCAGACTGAAGAAAGTTCTTTCTCCAGAAGCTAAGTGTGAGGAGAAAAGGGAGATTCCCCTGGTGGTAGTTAGGATCTCCATGATCTGCCTCTTTCGCAGAAAGATCCTTCTGACCTCTCAGAACTCTGCTGGCTTGGCATATAGTAGAGCCTTCTCTCAAATGAAGTTAGCAGGCCTTCTCCTTTTTCTGGAATGTGTCTGGCATCCAACTGCATTCATTTCTCCACCTGTCACTATGCAGCATTGCATAGAGTATCAGAGAGAAAACCCCCAGTCTGGTCCCTAAGGTCCTGCCTTAGCCCCTAGGCGAGCTGGGATTAGCCTTAAGCTCCTTAGAGTGGAAGCCCTCATCACAATTGTGGCAAAGCACATGTCAATCCCTAGGAGTAGGAAGGAATATTGGATTCAGAGGGGGAAGCCCCCCTTCAGATGCTTTATTAGCTGCCGCGTTAGGCTTAAGCATCACTGTGTGCAGGCTTGGTACCAAGCCATTTTATGCTGGATGCAACAACTGTCAGATGGCCTGGAGGCTATGAGATTGAAAAGTGGACCACCCAGCTAGCCAGTGTGCTCTAAGTCTTGATAAGTAGCCAGTGAGTAGCTCTGGTCCTATGCTTAGTCAGTAGATGCTGCCTCCAAGCTGTGGATGAGCAATATCCCCTTTAAGGGCCAGTTACCTTCGGGGTGGGCCTGGTGACATGGTGAAAGTCCTTGAGAGGTCATACATTGAGCCTGGTGTCTCCCTCAAGCACCTATGATTCCGGATAGGGCCTGGCCATTTTCTCTTCCCCAAATGGCTTTTATGGGGGCCAGTAATCCCCTTCAGTGAGTTCCAGAAGTCCCTTCTAAGGTGCAGCCAGTTGGGGTGTGGCTTTCTCTGTGGAAAGCAGGTCCTCCGTCTAGGTTGGTGATAAATTAGCTCCTCTTGCAGTGTTCACAATTGTTCTTCAGTGCCTCCTGCATTTGCAGACTATTTTACACATGCCCCCTGCAGAGCAGGGCCAGAAATATTACATCAGCATGCAATCAATCAATACATACATATTACTGCCCAACAAGGGATGCTCCTTCTGGCATATCTTGACCTATGACTACTACTATTAATCATTTATATAGTATTACAAAACATATGCAGCACTGTACAGACACAGAATAAGACAGTCCCTGCTCATCAGAGCTTACAATCTAATCAAGTCAGACAGTAAAATAAATGAGAACAAGGGTACAATAAGGAAGGGTAAGAAAATAGAAGGAGAACAAAGGATTAAAATCCAAAAACAGCCTGAAAGAGGTGAGCCTTTAGCATGGATTTGAAAGGGGGAGAGATGCAACCCGACGTAAAGATACGGGTAGTTTGTTGCAGGCATAAGGAGCAGCAAATTGAAAGGATCGAAGTCTGGAGTTGGAGGGGAAAGAGAAGGGCATAGGGAAAAGAAAGCCAGAGGAAGAGCGGAGTTCACAAGAAGGGGTATAGGGAGAGAGAGGAAAGCAGTGAGGAGCAACAAAATGAATGCATTTATAGGTCAGGAGGAGAAGTTTGTATTGGAAATGGAAGGGAAGCCAGTGAAGTGATTTAAGAAGAGGAGTTATACAAGTAAAATGGGACTGGCGGACAATTAGCAGCGCAGCAGAGTTTTAAACAAACAGACTGAAGGGGAGAAAGATGACTCAGAGGAAGAACAGCAAGGAGGAGGTTGCAATCATCTAAGCGAGAGGGGATTAAAGAGTGGGTGTTTTAGTTGTGTGTTCACACAAGGAAGGGTGAATTTTGTGAATGTTATAGAGAAAGACAGCAAAAACCTGCCATTTCTATCTGTTGGATACGTGAGGAGGAGGAGGAGGAGGAGGCGGCGGAGTCGAAGATGACCCCAAGGTTACGGGCTGAGGAAAAAGGAAGCAGAAAAGTTATCAATAAGAAAGAGAAAGGAGGAAAGGGGGCAGGGCGGGGGGCGAGAGTGTTTAGGGGGAAAAAATAAGAAGTTCAGTTTTGTCCATGTTCCATTTCAAACAGCAGCGAGACATCCAGGCAGTGATATCAGATAGGCAGGCAGACATACAGGCTTGGAGTGTAGGAGAAATATCAGGTGTAGATCAATTTGAGAGTCATCAGCATAAAAATGATGCTGAAAACTGTTAGGGAAATCAGAATCCTATATATGTGCCCTTTGTAATAATAATGCTTAGTTTAAGTGCATATACAAGAGGCCTGCACAAGAGAAATTAGAATCTTATAGAAATCAGAATCCTATGTGTGTGCCCTTTGTACATTCTGGTGGGTATGGAAAAAGGAATGTGCTGTGTAAGCTAAACTGATTGTTCTACTCAAGGATGACTTGTTTTTGCATTAGTTACTGATAAACTATAGTGGGCCCCCAGAAGATGGGTGGATGACGTATGACTATGTTTCTGATAATGTATAAAATACGGACAAGCCCTCCACCCTTTGGAATAAACTTGCATACTATCCTTCTGTGTGGTCTGTGAGTTTTATTCCCCTGGATTCCAGCCAGCTGGAGCAGCACACCGCAGATGAGGGTTTAGGATTTCCTGGCCTGGAGTGACCAACAAGGAGCAGACCCATTACATTTGGTGTCAGAAGTGCGATACTCCCGTGGCCCAGGGATCCCTGTGCTTTGGTAGCACGGTCTAAATTAGAACTGGTATTCTCCCTTTGGTTGGGAGTGTCCCTATTGCTTTGGTAGCATGGTTAAATGGTAATTAAGACTTTCCTGTTCCCTGGGTGGGAATCGGTGGGAAAGCTAGATTTCTTTTCTTTTTCATCTGCGGCTGCTGTGAAGGCTGTGTGCTTGTGTGTCTGGCCAGCCGTGCGTTTGTTGTGAATTAATTAGAGGATGGGGGGGTCCCAAGGTGAGGGGACCACTCCAGAATCCGCGTGAATGTATGTTCTGCTATATGTTGTGATAAGTTTGATAAGTTTTAAAACTGCAGCTAAAAAACAGCCATTCTACATAAATTGTCAGTGTAAGTTACAGGATTCTGCTGAATAAGCCTGTTAGCATGTTTACTGTGCTTAGTTTATCTCTGTGCCTATACGACACCCCCCCCCCCCTCTCTAGATCTGATGACTCCGTGTCCCTGGAATGTAAGTGACAAGTGCTGTTTGTTTATTCTTCCACTGTTTTGCTTTTCCCTCCCCCTCCCTTTCTGTTCTTTGTGTTCGAAGGTTACGGACAGGCAGACAGAACAGAAACTTAAAGTTAAACAGCATACTAAAACGTAAATTATTATTTGTTTGCAGAGTGTCTATTTATTGCCAAGACAAGCTAAATAGAAAGAAAATTACTTTTGTACTCAACAACGGTATAACTGTCACTGAGATATGTAAAAGGGTGTGTCTGTATTTAGACACCCATTGCTATAGCAATGTACTGAATAATGAAATACTAAAAGAGCTCTTAATCTGCTTCACAATATCCCTCTCAGAGTCTCATTGGCCAGCTTGGCTAAAGGTGAATTGGCCACAGGTAAAGGTGTAAATAACAGCTGGGGCTCGCTGGGATTTTCCCACGGTGGAGTGACTCCTGCTGAGTGGAGGTGCGAAGACGCGTCCTGTTGATTTCAACAGTCTCACCTCCTTTTCTGCAGAGAGGTCTCTTTACTAGCTGGTAATGATCCTAGGTGACTAGAGGTATTGTGAATCGGACTGTAACAGTGAATTAAAAAAGCAGGCACTGCAGCACCCCAGTAAATTCTGTGCACAGATCGAGGTAAGGAAAAGGGGGACTTTGGTATCTACCTTGGTGGTTTCTATATTCTATTGGGAACTGAGACTGATTGTGTGCGAGTGAGATGTATAATGTAAATAGTGGAGGAATTTGGGGAGTGGGGTGCGCTCCAAATACCACGAGGGTCTAGTTCATTATGCAGGGCGAACTTTCTTAAGAAAGCACTTGTAAGCTTTGATTTATCTCTTCTTTAAATAAGAACTGAAACAGAAGTTTCCCAAATAAGTAACTCCTTAGTGTTCTTCCCAACAAGCTGAAAAAAAAAATATGTTTTGTTTACAGTAAATATTGTTTTTCTTTTATTGCTGGTTGGTGCAGGATTTAAGGAATCTGAATAAGATTGTCCAGACCTAGCAACGGATACTTTCCTTTGAAAACCTTATTTCAAAAGAAACCCCTTGATTTGTATATTTATGCTTTTGGTTAAAAATATTGAGCTAAATTTTGCATGAACGCAAATAGTTTAGTATTGTAGATTTGAGGTATATGTTTGTCTGCTCTCTAGGCACTATGTAGATGATCTTCAAAGTTGGGGCAGGAGAAACCAGTTGTGATAGAAGCCATTCATAATCTGCTGCATTTCTTGGGAATGAAAGGATTTAGGGTGTCCTGGAAAAAAAATTAGGTTGGGGCTATCTCTTCCCCCTACAACATAAGAAACGAAACCAGAAACTTAACAAAGAGAACAAAGAAGAGAGAGGGAAAGGGGGCAGCCCCTCCCGTGGGCTACAGAAGGCACAAATGGTTAAAGAGTTAAAAAACAAAACAATGATTTTTATATTTTGTGGCAAGCACCTCAGAGGTCATAATTATTGTTCATATATTACAAAACACAGAGTTGTAACTATAGGAATTTAATAGCAATCACAATTAGTGACAATTCTCAAGCAACTTTTTCTTTTTAAACTTTTAGTATTTAGGACTCTTGTTCAGCTATCTGCATTTGCCTGAAGGAATTTGGACTTAAGACAGACTTGCTGTTTACTTTGCTGTGTTTGAGATAACATCAAGGTTGAACTGTTACTCTAAGTAGATTGCTTTAACAATTTCATTGTTTCAGATCAGTTTGATACCAGTCTCAAGTATTATGTATAAGATTTTAATTTACATGTGACAAAGCATGATTTTGAATTCACCTTTTTGCAGTTTCATGTTATTTGAATGTCTGTTTCTTGAACTGTAAGATTTTAAGTTAATTACTTTGCATTGTTAAGCTCGGTGCTGATGACTGACGAACAGGACAGTAGCACCATGGGTGCTGGCTATCTTTCTGATTTGATGTGTTGGGGTCCAGAGAGAAAAAGTTTTTAACATTTCAGTTTTAGTAATACAGTATATTGTAGCACTATGACATACAAGTTCTCTTTAGTTTACACACTTGCACTTTATGTTACCAAAATACTTGTTCTAGCAGTACATTATGTAGAGGTTCAGTACACATAGAAATTATAGAATTTTGGAAAGAGGCTGATCTGAAATTGCTCTGTTCCCAAGCATATAGATCTTATTTAGTGGAAAGATGAAACTTAGTTCCCAGAAAACATGAGAATATTTGTAAAGTTAGTAGACAAATAAAACAATAACATTAACTTGAGTTGATTGGATAAACAAAATTTTAATTGTTAGCAACGATCTAGGAGAGGTTTGGAAAAAAAAAACAAAAAAAACAAATAAAAAAGATAACCGAGAGAGAGAGAGACAGAAGGTGAGGCTACAGCCTTGGAAAAGGCAATAAACGTGCTGCTCCGAGTGTGATGATCTGGGCCACTGGAATTCTGACTGCTTTAAGACTTCTCGAGGACCCAAAAGGCCTGAAGAATATGAACCTTGCATATTTATGCCTCTGAAGAGACATGACTAGGCAGGGGGGAATAGGCCGAGAAGAACCCGAGGAAACATTGCCATGAGGCCCAACCACATATGCCTTGTATCCTCTTAGATCTCTCACCTTAAAAGGATCTCTTTTTGACACCATAATTAATGAGTAGCTTACTCAAATCCTTGTGAACAATGCAATTTTAAAATCAGTCCAACAGCACTCTCACTGAGAACAGTGTATACGATAGATTCTAGTTATACGAGAGATATGAGCCATGCTCCTTCCTATTGGGATGTTATAAAATGCTGTGAAGCACTAGTCTATATTGTAAGGACTTTATCTATATTTTGTTTAGGCAGTTGCT
This sequence comes from Ichthyophis bannanicus, assembly GCA_033557465.1. Classification (NCBI taxonomy): domain Eukaryota; kingdom Metazoa; phylum Chordata; class Amphibia; order Gymnophiona; family Ichthyophiidae; genus Ichthyophis; species Ichthyophis bannanicus. The sequence goes on along the minus strand of CM066034.1, from coordinate 330,743,047 downwards.
AATTAGAATGAGCACTGTTTACTCATATTGTTATTCTTATTGAAAAGGATCTACATTTATATGTATATATACCTTTGTTTACAAAAATACTAAGTTTCTAACAATTGTTTGATGTTCTTAGCAGCCTTGCCAAATAAGGATACACTAATATGGTATAAAAAAGACAGAAGGACCTATGCATGTAGTTTGATGGAATGATGTAAGTGGAAAAAAAGTGGTGTTGAGAGGAGTGTGATGGAATATTCATGTTGGAAAAGAGAACTCAGATTAACATTATAAAATGGTGAGGGTAAATTGAAGTGTGAAATGATGTATCCGATGTATCCACCTAGAAAGAAAACTGACAATGAATACTTTACAATATTTGATTATGCCATCCCCATTAACTCCAATTTTGAAAGTTGTCTAGCCCAGAGATATACCCAATAATTGGAAATAGATATTTGGAGATAGGCTGAGTGCACTTTTCATCCTAATGAGCTTTGGGGAGACCCACACTGGCCACATGGTGCTTTTCAGATGTTTTTATCCCTTTTTGCCTCTATGTGTCCTGGCCCGACACATGAAGCTAAAGGAGGAAAGTTACTTACACAAATTTTTACAAATTGGTATAATTCTAAAATTGTGAAAAAATTTGAGGAAGTGTGGGCATCTTGTCAAAAATGTATTAGCTAAATTGAGTTGCTTAGGATTGGCTGTTGTGTGCAAACAGCAACCCACGAAGGGGGGATCCTCCGAAATCTTTAAAAAAAAACTTTGTAAAGACACTAAACTGTCTTGCCTTTGACTCTGTTCAATAAACAAACAACCAAACAAATTGCCCCAAGGGAGTAGACTGAACTTTTTCTCCCTCTGAACTGTTATATGGAAGACTGCTTACCTTTTATACTCCTGAGCCTCACATTTGATATCTTGTATTTCCTAGCAGCAGAGGCAACTCTCTTCCCTCCACAGGTATGCTCAGCAGGTCCAGTCCTTTCTGCTGGATGACTCAGCTCTTTTCTTTCAATCCGGAGACTGGATTTTGGTAAAGACATATCACCAGCACATGGTACAAGCCACTTTTCCAGTATGGGATCGTTCCAAGTTCTTCTGATAACATCGATTACAGTGAAGGTGGCGGCTAAAAGATCCTGAAGCCATTGCCCTCGCTGGAAACATTCTCCATATACAGATCAGGCTTCAGGACCAGGATGAGAAGTAGCTGACGCCGGGGCAGCCAAGGCCCTAGCAACTGGATAGGAGAGGAGAAGACTCCTGAAGAAAGGCAGCTTTCGGCCTAGAGGTACCGAACCAACATATCCCTTCAAGGTTGGTGACAGGTCAGAGCACCTCACAAGCACGGTACCTTAGACCCGCTCTACAGACCTCCAAACTACAGTGATCGCTATCACATGGTCAGCCATCCTGTGTGACTCCTCCCCTTCGTGGATCCATGCGTCAAGAATCAAGCGTGTATCGTCTCCACTGACATCTTCGGTTCCAGCCTCCTGACCATCACGCACAAGACTGTGTTGACTCCTCCTACCACTAATGTGGTGCCTCCTTCAGCCCGTTTCGGGAACTGTTAATACGGCAATACTACTTGCCCAGACTGCCTTACTTTTTGTGTGCGCAGCTCGCTACAAATTGAAGCTTTTCTCTCAACATGTCTCATTACTGTACCTTCTAATCTGTGTGAAATGTAGAAGTTTACTGTACTTGACAATTTAAACTGCACCCAGCCCCATGTTTCTTTTTCTACTTTCTTGTATAACATTGGTGTTACTTGCCCCTCTTTGGGATATGACTAGGTCCCTTGCTCATTGTAAACTGTCTCTAGTTTTAATGCTACAGATTGTTTTATTGTTTCTGCTTTTAGCCTGTCTAATACTGCTCTATACTGTTCTTCAACTACAGGGAAGTTTCTCATGATTACTCTGATGTATTTTTCTTTGGGGTGGTCTCAAAGGACTGCTTATTGCCCTATTGAGCGGTTTTATAATTCTTGTTCTTTTTTGTTGTATATTTTCATTTGTTCTTGGCTGTTGTTGAAAGGCCCTACAAAGCTCTACCACTTTTATGTATTCCTATACTCCTGCTTTTATGGTGACTGATGTACCTGAGCTGCCACATACCGATGTTCCATTAATAATGTCTGTTTAGTTATTTTGTAGTAGATTGTTAGGCTGTTCTTATAGTGGGCCTATGCAGGCCCAAAGGGGGGATTGTTAGGGAAATCAGAATCCTATATATGTGCCCTTTGTAATAATAATGCTTAGTTTAAGTGCATATACAAGAGGCCTGCACAAGAGAAATTAGAATCTTATAGAAATCAGAATCCTATGTGTGTGCCCTTTGTACATTCTGGTGGGTATGGAAAAAGGAATGTGCTGTGTAAGCTAAACTGATTGTTCTACTCAAGGATGACTTGTTTTTGCATTAGTTACTGATAAACTATAGTGGACCCCCAGAAGATGGGTGGATGACATATGACTATGTTTCTGATAATGTATAAAATACGGACAATCCCTCCACCCTTTGGAATAAACTTGCATACTGTCCTTCTGTGTGGTCTGTGAGTTTTATTCCCCTGGATTCCAGCCAGCCGGAGCAGCACACCGCAGATGAGGGTTCGGGATTTCCTGGCCTGGAGTGACCAACAAGGAGCAGACCCTTTACAAAAACCATGGGAGTAGATGAGAGCACCAAGGGACTGGGTGTAGACAAAGAAAAGGAGCGGGCCTAGAACAGACCCTTGAGGTACACCAACAGAGAGGGATAGCAGTAGAAGAGGAACCACCAGAACAGACACTGAAAGAGCACTGGGAGAGATAAGAATGGAACCATGACAGGACAGAGTCCCTAAAAGCAAGTGAAGGCAGTGTATCAAGGAGAAGGTGGGGGTCAACAGTGTCAAAAGCAGCAGAAAGGTTAAGAAGAACGAGGACTGAGTAAAGGCCTTTGGATTTAGCCAAGAACAAGCTACTGGAGACTTTGGAAAGAGACGTTTCAGTGAAATGTAAGGGACGAAAGCCAAACTGAAGTAGATCAAGGAGGTCTTGAGGGGAGAGAAATTCAAGGCAATGGCAGAGAATTGCACATTTAAGAATTTTGGAAATGAAGGGAAGAAGGGAGATGGGTCTATAATTAGAGGGACAAGTAGGGTCAAGTGAAGCTTCTTGAGGAGAGGTATGACCAGAGCATGCTTGAAGGCTGCAGGGAAAGTAGCAGTGGAGAACGATAGGTTGAGATTGTGTGTAATGAAAGGGATGACAAGAGGAGGCGATATTAAAAACATAGAAAAATGGTGACAGAAAAAGACCACATGGCCTATCTAGTCTGTCCTTCCATATCAACAACTACAACAGTCCCCTTTTTTCCTTTAGAGATCCTCTGTGTTTGTGCCATACTTTTTTGAATTCAGATACTGTCCTCATCTCTACCACCTCCACTGGGAGACTACTCCATAAAGAACTATTTCTGCATATCACTCCTGAATCCATCCCCTTTCACCCTCATCCTGTGTCCCCTAGTAGCAGAACTTGCTTTCAATCGAAAGAGGCTCTCCCCCTGTGCATTTATGCCATGGAGGTATTTAAACATCTCTATCCCGCCTTTCCTCTAAGATGTACATATTAAGATCCTTAAGTCTGTCTTCATATGCTTTATAATGAAGACCACTAACCATTTTAGTAGCCACCCTCTGTACTGACTCCATCCTGTTTATATCCTTTTGAAGGTGCGGTCTCCAGAACTGCACACTATACTCCAAATGAGGTTGCACCAAAGACTTATACAGAGGCACCATCACCTCCTTTTTTCTGCTAGCCATTCCTCTCCGTATGCACCCAAGCATCCTTCTAGCTTTTGCTGTCGCCTTTTCTACCTGTTTGGCTATTTTAAAATCATCAGAAACAACCAAGCCTAGGTCCCGCTCTTCTTTAGTGGACAAAAGTACTTCACCCCCTATACTATATTGTTCCCCTGGATTGCTGCAGTCCAAATGCATGACCTTACATATATTTTTAACATTAAATCACAACTGCCAAATTCTAGACCATTATTCAAGCTTAGCTAGATCCCTCCTCATGTCATCTACACCTTCCTGGGTGTCTACTCTATTGCAGATATTGGTAACATCCGCAAAGAGGCAAACCTTACCCGACAGCCCTTCCGCTATATCACTAACAAAGATGTGAAAAAGAATCGGAACAAGGACAGATCCCTGGGGCACACCACTGGTAACTTCCTTCTCCTCAGAGTGAGCTCCATTTACCTGTACTCTTTGTCGCCTCCCACTCAACCAATTTCTAACCCAAACAGTAACTTTAGGGTCCATCCCTAGGATGCTCAGTTTGTTTATGAGGAACTGTGTCAAAAGCTTTACTGAAATTTAAATACACCACATCTAGGGCTCTCCCTCGGTCAACTCCCTGGTCACCCAGTCAAAGAAATCAATAAGACTTGTCTGACAAGACCTGCCTCGGGTGAATCCATGCTGCCTCGGATCCTGTAATCCGCTGGACTCCAGAAACCTCATTATTTTCTCTTTCAGCAGCGTTTCCAATAATTTACTCACCACCGAAGTTAAACTAACCGGCCTATAGTTTTCAACCACATCCTTACTTCCGCTTTTGTGTAAAGGCACTACATGAACCTCTCTTCAGTCCTTTGGCACCACTCCCGACTCCAACGAGGCATTGAAAAGGTCAGTCAGTGGAGCTGCTAGAATGTCCCCAAGTTCCCTCAGTATTCTAGGGTGTATCCCATCCAGTCCCATTGCTTTATCTACTTTAACTTTAGCTAGTTTCTCATGAACACAGTCTTCTGAAAATTGTTCAAGATGCCCCTCGCTTCTGTTTGTAGGTGTTTTCTGAGGTCCTGTTCCTGGTTCTTCATCTGTGAACACAGAACAGAAATATTTGTTAAGCAAGTCTGCTTTATCCTCATCAGCTTCTACATATTCCTCCCCTTCACTCTTGAGTCTGACAATACCACTTTTGCCCTTCCTCTTCTCACCAACATATCTAAAAAATGTCTTATCCCCCATTTTATTGCATTGGCTATTTCCTCCTCTTTTTGAATCTTTGCTTTCCCCGACTACTTTGCTGGCTTCTCTAAGTTTTTCGAAATATACAGGGTGGCCCAAAAAAAAGTGAGAACATCTCATAAATTAATTTTATTGGCCTAGACTGGCCTCACAGGCAGTGGTATGAAATTCTCTTGAACATGCTGGCAGGGCCCCCCTCCCTTGCTCTCTCAAGAAAAGGAACTCCAGTGGAAGAGGCTTATGGTAATGGAGGATCCTGGCTCCTTTCAGCTTATGGCTTGGCTCTTGTAAACAGTAACACAGTATATGATGGCAGATAAAGACCAGTATAGTCAATCTATTCTGCCTAGCAAGGTGAGAAGAGTAGGTGGTGCACCTGCTGCTCCATGCAGGTCACCCCTCCACCATGCCTTTGTTTAGGTGTGTACCCATCACTCTGTGAGGCCTAGACTCTCCAAGAAAGGCTAGTCTGGAGCAGTAGTAAATACCTTGCTTAAGGCCTGGAGGGCCTTTATGTCTATAGATGATAAAGTCTGTAGAGTTTGAAAATTTTTGTTTCTCTTGATCCATGGAAGCCTGAAAGGAAGACATTATTGCTGTTTGATCATTCCTGCAGTTTGGCTTAGACCAGGGCTTGGCACTAAACTCACAAAGTTCAGTTAATGATCCTGATGTGCTATATGGAATCTCATCCAAGGGATTTCATTGGTGTCAAATTTTCATGTCCCCCATTTCCTCATGGGAGTGAAGCACTTCCGTCTGCCTGTGTGTCCAGTTTGGCCTTGGTGGAGTTACTTTCTGATGTTGAAGGCATAGAATGGGGTTTTCCTTTGAGCCCATTCATGTGGCCACCTCAAGAGGTGGATTTTTAAGGTGTTTTTTCTGGTGGCTCTGGCATCCAAGCTACAGGCCTAGGGGGTCTTTCTTCTTCATCTTTAAGGATTCTGTCTCCTTGTGGACTGTTACATTCTTTTCTCAAAAGTGGCCGTCCTCTTCATTTTAACCAGACTGTCATTCTGCCCTCTTTCTTGGAGGAGAATTTTCAGAAAGACCCCTCACTGTGTCTCGTAGATGTGTAGAAGGTGTTGATGAGATACCTGGGAATTTTCAATTCTTTCTGCCAGTCACATCATCTTTTTGTCCTCTTTGGCAGACTGAGGAAGGAACTGACAGCGGCCAAATCATCTTTTATCTAATGGACTGAAGTGGCCATTGGTCAGTGTATATACTGGATGGTAAGCACGTGCCAGAGGGAGTCAGAGCTCACTCCACTAAGGCACAGACCTCCGCCTAAGTGATTTGCACCAGTGTCTCCAGAGGACACCTGCAAGTCTGCTACCTGGTCTTTGCTGAGCAGCTTTGTAAATCACTACAAGTTGCTTGTGGGGGTTGAGATAGATGATACCTTTTGACAAGGCAGGTCTGCCTCCAATTACATGTATCAAAGTTCTCCAAGCTGACTGCCCTGTTTACTGTAAATGTTTCAATGTAAACCACTTGACCAAAGGATAAAACGGTATAAAATAAAGCTGTTAAATAAATAAAATCAATCTAAAACCATAATTTACTTCCTATCTTTATGCTCCTTCCCCACCAAAACCACTCTACCCACAGTAAGTTTTTGTTTTTTAAATTTATGCTACTGTAGTCATTTGCTCTAGCATTTATAAAATCTGAGCCTTTAGACATTTTCCTCTAGTATGACAGGTTAGCAATGATGTGTAAACACATCCCCACAGTTCCCCAATTCACCCATCTATCACTGCTACAAACAGTGAACTGAAATAAGCATAACCCCAGAACCTTGATTTCTTTGGATCTGTACGAGGCCCATGAAAACTTGTCTACAAAGAAGCCCAAGTGGCTCCCTCTTACTCAGAGCCATTATGCTCAGATCTTCTCCCAGGAATGGAGCATATATCTCACAATCATTTAAAAGCAGGAATATCTTGGCTCACTAGTCTACTCATATGTCCCCTTATCTGCCATCATCATGGCTTCTATTTGTTTTTGGTTACCACCACTTGCATTTATCTCAGGTATGTATGAATTCAGTTGCTTTTCTGATTATTACCATCTTCTGCTGCAACATTATTCCAGACAACCACCAACCTCAGTAAAGAAGTATTTCCTCAAACCTGCTTTTTTTTTTTTTTTTTTTTTTTTTTTTAAAGATCATATCTTGAACCCCTATTCTTGTGTATTTATACAGAAAAAAATAGTCCCTTAAATTATTCACATAGAAACACTTATATTTTATTGAACTATCAACTCTTGTTCTCTCCTTTTTATACTAGGGACTCTCAAACAGAAATCTGGAATTTCCTAGAGCAGAGGTACTCAAATCCAGTCCTGGAGGGCTGCAAAGCAGTCAGGTTTTTGGGATATCCCTAATGAATATGCATGAGATATATTTGCATGCGCTGCCTCCATTGTATTTGAATTTCTCTCATGCATATTCATTAGGGATATCCCGAAAATCTGACTGGTTTGCGGCCCTCCAGGGCTGGATTTGAATACCTCTGTCCTAGAGGTTCCTGTGAACACTTCAGGGAATCTAATGGATAGTTGGGACCTGTACTGGCTACTTTTGTAGACAGGATGCTGGGCTCAACAGACCTTGGTCTGAATCAGCATAGCTTCTGTTCAGAATGTATGTACCAAAAACATGAAAACAAACACACACTTATATGGCTTAGTTCAGGGATGAAGACCATTATGCACTACCTAGGAAGCTTATGCACCACTGCAGTTTTTGGAAGCTAGGGAAAATCTTGGCCTTGCTTTTCCATGTGGTGCTATTTTGCTCATCAACTTTCAAGAAAATAGATAAATCATTCTGAAAACACCAGATACAGAAATAGTAAAATAACTTTAAATGGCAAATGGTTGCAACAAGACAAATTAAAGAGCATCTACTCTAAAAAGGTAGAATATAAATAGAAAAAACAAACCAAAAACAGAGACTGAGAGTGAGGATTTCTAGTATACTGTGAAAGCAGGAAAGATACAAGAGCTGTACAACAGAAAGTGATACTTGAATACTAAAATAGTTTTTTTTTAGCTTAACCTAATGATACAGCAATGACGGGAAACAAGATGACCCAAGTTCATGTTCATCTTCTTTCATTAAGACTTTCTGAACTTTAGGAAAGTCACACTAAGCCAACACAAATCAAAAGCCTATACATAGGTGCTCTCTAGAGTTCTTTTCCTGTCTAACAGTACATCCTTATACTACACTGTACTTCTCGTACTCCGACTAAAGAGCATTACCATGACATAAAATTTTCCATATGCTGCTGATCTGGAGCACAAGATCTGCAACACCCACAGTCACAACTGTGACTTCAAGCTGCTACCAAAAAATAAATGACAGCCAGCAAGGACGCCATTGAAGCTCATGATGAACAGCCCCACTCAGAGAAACAATGCCTTCCTGTGACTAAGACACACTTAGGTGACTCATGCCTCATCAATGCATTGGGTGTCGGCATTTATTATACAGAGACAGCTCTGTTTTAAATATTTTTAAAGGAAAATGAAGATAAAGGAATCTGACAAGTAGACTCTCCTTACGAGATAACAGACTAATAATTTCTGGTTCTTCTCCCATCTTTATTATTCCAATGCCATGGCCAGGCTAAAGTTGTTATAAAGATTTAAAAGGAGACTGGCGTTAGTACAGTAGGTTCCCTCTGGCCATCAGTTGCCAAAAAAAAAAAAAAATCAAAGAGCAGGATATTGTATAAAAGACCATGAATAAAACAAACAGTTTGTTATACTGACAGGACAGTTATGGACTTTAATGATAGTTAGGAACAGCCAACTGGCAGCAGTGATGAAGGGCCCGAGTTCCTCACTTTTAAAGATCCTTCATATAGTGAAGGCTTGGCAACCTCCAAGAGAAAACTAATTTTTTTTCTGCTGTGTTTTACACCTTGCCAAGATTTTTGTTTACTTCATGGCCTATTCTGCATCTCATAACTAGCAGTCACTACTGTACTCGTATTATGTCTAGAAGCATGCACACTGAGCATTTTAACAGCTGAAGAGAAAAAATAATAGGCCTTGGAAAGGTCCAATTATGTTAGAACTCCCTTTGCTGGACCGATGCAATGACCAACCTGAGAGAAATGGGGCACTCCGAGCTTAGCATCGACAGTCTTCACATTTAGTATGTGACGAAATGAACTACCTTTCTTCAGTACTGCGAAGTAAATGCAATACTATAGTCTACACATCTGCAGGAAATGCTGAAGAGAGTTTCCTCAATTACCATTCTCTCGGCTAGGGGAACCACAAGGAGACTCTAGAAAGGCATCCCATAGAGGTTCCTCAAACTCTAGCACATATCCCTTTTTGAAGACCTCGAGGATCTATTGGTCTGATGTGATGTAGGTCCCTTCCAAACAAAACTGCTGAAAATGTCCCCAACTACCTATCTCTGAAAGGACCCAATGGATCTCAGTAAGGGCTTACCAGCTTCTAAGGAGGCTCCTGCTGAATCCCATGAGCACAAGGATCCATGGATGGACTAATGCTTTTTGGGTTTAAAGCCATAGGAGGAACAGGTCACGCCAGAGCTCTTTTTGGCTGCCAGCAGAGCCCTACAAGAGAAACTCTCTGGGCCTATCTTTTGCCTCTGTGGGTGAACTTCTCCTAGGACCTTCACCAGGCTTTTCCAAGTCTTGGACACAGCACTGGCAGACCAATGCCAGAGCCAGAGCCAGATACAGGTTTACCACAATCCCTGCCATGGTCCTTGAGGAGATCCTAATCAAATTGCACAGAGCATCTGCCACAAACAAGGCTCCAGATTCAAGTCTCGCGACCTTCAGGTTAACTGCTGGATCCAGCACAAGAGAATTCAGGTCACCACACCTGCACAAAGTACCCAAGGACAAAGCTATAAAAGCAATCTTGAGCAGAGCTTCCACCCTCATCATGAGTCTTTTAGTGCAGTGCCACCTTCCACCTGTTGGCTGTGTGCTTAGTCACCACTGTGATCAGGGCATCCACCTTAGGGACCCCAAAAAGCTGTTCTCTCCTATCTTGGGGCAGAGGATACAAGCAAGCCAGGACCTTAGCGCCCCTCAGCCCCAGCTCCCATACCTCCAACTTAGAGGACACAAGCTTTCACAAGGGCTCAGGAAAGGTGGGGGGACCCAAACCTAGAGGGCCTCAGCAACCCCTCCAAGATAGGGTTTGCTTGAGAAACCTGAACTGGAGGGGAGTCTAATGTGCAAGGCTACCATGGCATCCTGATTAAGGCTGGCCAGGTCCTCCCTATGAAAAAGAAGCATCACTGATAGATTTTTACCCTCTGTCAGGGAAAGCTCCCCTCCTCTGCTGACTCACCAGTTGGAGACAAGGAATCATCCTTTACACCAGGGTTCCTCCATAGGGGGGAGACTGAAGAACAGGGATGCTTAACTTCCTTACCAGAGGGGAGACCCCATAAAGGACCCCCAGTAGCAGAGGCCAAGACCTTTGCGAGGGGGGCTGCCAGGCAGCCATCAAAGACTGAAAATAGCCCATGAACTGTTTCTGAAGCTGCTGCTTAAAGCCGGCTGAAAACAGGCTCTGGAGCCCCAAAAGACCCACAGGAGCTTGCAGCTACCCCACCATGTTCCCCTTCAGCCAGGAACAAGCGGTCACCCAAGATGGCCACCATTTCCACAGGTGGGAAGCTACAGGAGACTCAGCAGAGGGAGCAAAATTAGCATCAGGTGCTAGACCCACTTTGGGGGGGGGGGGGGGGGCATCCCAAAAATGCCAAAACATTGTGCCCCAAGGCTTCTTCATCACACATAGGGCAAAAAGAGCCAGTCGGGGAATTCAGCTGACAAGAAGCACAAGTAGCACACCTCCATGAAACAGGCTAAGCTTGCAGAGCTCAAATGTGGCAAAAAAATAAAACGCAGATGAAAGAAAGGAAAATTACAGCAAAAAAAAAAAAAAAAAGGCCAGTTCAGTACGCTTAAGCAGTCACAGCCCAACAGCAGCTGAGAACTGAGCATGTCAGGATTTTGAGATCCCAGTAGAAGAGCTCCCCCTTGAGCCTCGACCTCCAGTCTCCTATTATCAAAGCAGCCTCATCATTGGCCAATTATCCACTTATTTCCTGACCCTTGATACTTTGCACCTTTTTTTTTTTTTTTTTTTTAAATAAATCAATGAGAATATCAGGTAAGGACAAGACAAGTGCGGAGGGTCTGCCCTGCCAGGATGCCTCCCTCCATAGGGGAACCTGCTGTCTTTGTAGTACTGTATCTCTTCCACTAAGTCCTTACCTATGCGACTTGTCTTACCTTCCACACTATGTACTGTAAAAACTGAACACTTCCGGGTGGATCCTGGACTGGCCTGGAGGGGCTCAAAGAAAGACAATTTGCAGGTAAGGTCTAATTTCGCATTTCTAATCATCCCTCCAGGCCAGCCCAGAACACATAGGATGTACGAAAGTCATGTTTAACTATGGGAGGGACTGGCGAGACCAGCTTGCAGTACCGCGGAAGCAAACCTTGCATCCCCTGCAGCCTGAACATCCAGTTGATAATGCTGGGTGAAGGTATGTCATGACGACCAAGTCACTGCCCTGAAAATGTCCACTGGAGAAACAAGGCCTGCCTCCACCCATGACGCAGCATGCAACTGGGTCGAGTGAGTCCTAAGCCCTACTGATGGCAGCCTACCACGCCCCTCAAACTGTGGTTATGGCCCTCTTCATCCACCGGGCAATCATGGCTTTAGAAGCCGCTTCCCCTATGCGGGGGCCTCTGAACAAACAATCTTTCTGACTTACGTAGAGACTGTCTGCCTCAGATACTTTTGCAAAATCCTGAGCAGATCAAGTAGATGCAATAGATGATCCTCCGCAGAATCCCCAGATTAGGGAAAGCTGGCAAGGAGACAGTCTGATTCAGGTGGAACTGCAAAACCACCTGCGGAAGGAAAGAAGGAACCGGTCTCAAGATGACCACCTTCTTGGATATGAGGAGGAATGGCTCCCTGCAGGACAGAGCTTGAAGCTCCGACACCCGCCGGGGTAACAAGCATCACTAGCAACACTGTCTTTAGGGTAAGATCCCAGAGGAACTCCCTCGTGAGAGGTTCGAAAGGCGTTTCCATCAGCAATGAGAGGACCAGGTTAAGATCCCAAGCAAGGATCACCATCCTGACGGGAGGCCGAAGTTGCTTCACCGCCCCAAGATGGGCTGCCAGAGAGCACCCCTCACAAACCAGCCTCTGTAAGAGGAAAGAGCCACTATCTGGACTTTCAGCAAATTCAGGGCCAATCCCTTGCCCAGACCATGCTGTATGAACAGCAAGACTCCAGGGAGCGCATAGCTAAAAAGGCGAAGACTCTGCTCCTTACACCAGCCCTCAAAGATCCGCCATACTTGCACATAAGCCAAGTGGGTGGAATGCTTCCTGGACTGTAACATGGTCACTATGACCACTGGGGCAAAACCTCACTGTCTTAGCCATGCCCACTCAAGAGGCATTTTGCAAGCAAGAACAGACTCGCCTCCATGGCCAATCCACTAGTAACTGCCGGAGATCCGCATACCAGGGTCGCCACGGCCAGTCTGGTGCAATGAGGATCACCTGCCTGTTGTGAGCCTCTAACCCACGTAAGAAACGCTCGATGAATGGCCACGGGGTGGGGGGGGGACGTAAAGGAGTCCCTCCAACAGTCAAGCCTCGGCGAGGGCATCGAAGCCAGACAAGTGCTCTCTGTGCCTGCTGGAGAATCGAGTCGACTTGGCATTCTTGTGCATCGCCATGAGGTCCATGAAAGGCTGTCCCCAATGCATGGTGATGTCACGGAAGACCACCGTGTTCAAATGATAATTACACTTACCTGGTAATTGTAGTTCCTTTAGTGACAACAGTTCAGTCCTCGACTTCTGGGTTGTGCTCCTCCTCCTGCAGCTTGGAGTCTGGACATGTCAAATTAATGACATCACTGGATATATATTGCTGGAGCCTCCCATAATCCCCAGTGAACTATTGACAAAGCAGACTCAGAGCAACAAATAAGTAGCCAACCAGTCAATTCAAAAACTTATCCAACTTACTAAACCTGAACTTCAGAACAAATTTGAAAACAAAATCAGTCCCATACCGATTCCTTCTGAGAAGAAAGTGAGAAAGCATAGGACAGAGCCAAAAGACCAGCCTTAATTACAAACGTATGCTTACCTGTAATCGTCTGGACACCACAATTAAGGATTCACTGAAAGAACACTCCCTTGGACGGGATCGAGGACTGAACTGGAGGAGTAGCCTAGTGGTTGGGGCAAGGTACTTCAGGCTGGAAGGTCAGGGGTCAAATCCCACTAGAGGACAGTAACCTTGGGCCAGAAGGACTGGGGTTTCTAGTCCCACAGGTGCTCCTTGTGGTCTTGGGCAAGCCACTTAACCCTCCATAGCCCATGTTCCCTGTAAAATAGTTATCTCCAAGTTATAATACCCTGTTCAATGTAATTTCAGTTTGTTCAATGTAAACTGCACTGATGCAGAATAGCGCGGTATATAAGAGAACGTAAATAAAATAAACAAATAAATAACTGTCATCACTAAAGGAACTACAATTACCAGGTAAGTGTAATTATCATTTCCTTAGCATTCCTCCAGTTCAGTCCTCTACTTCTGGGATGTAACAAAGCAGTGATCATAGGGAGGGACCCTTAACTCCGGCTCACAAAACTGCGGAACCGAAACAGGCATCCTTCGCTGCTAACACATCAAGGCGATAGTGCTTGCTGAAAGTATGAAGAGACGACCAAGTCGCCGCCCTAAAGATATCCCCTGGCGGAACCAAGCTGTGTTCCACCCAAGAGGCCGCCTGCGCCTTGGTCGAGTATGCTCGCAAACCGGACGGGACTAAGCGCCCCTGCACCAAATATGCGGAAGCAATTGCCTCTCTGATCCATCGGGAAATGGACGCTTTTGCTGCCTCTTCGCCCTTGCGGGACCCCCCAAACAGCACAAAGACGATCAGTCTTGCGAAAAGATTCGGAAACCTTTAGATACCGGCGCAGCGTCCGCTTGACGTATAAGAGGTGCAACGTATGGTCCGACGACATACTCACGCCCGCACGTAGCACCGGAAGCGATACTGATTGACTCAGATAAAAAGGAGACACGACCTTAGGGAGAAAGGATGGCACCGGTCTCAGGACCACTTTTTCATTGGAAAACTGAAGGAAATGCTCTCTACAAGATAAAGCCTGCAGCTCTGAAATTCATCTTGCCGAGCAGATGACAACCAAAACACGGTCTTTAAGGTCAAGTCCTTTACTGTAGCTTGGCCTAAGGGCTCTTTCACTAAGGCCCCTAAAACCACATTTAGATCCCACGACGGCATGACTACTCGACGAACCGGTCTAATTCTGGACACTGCCTTCAAGAAACATAAGACATCCGAGTGCGCCCCTAGGGACTTGTCCTGAATCTTACCCTTGTAACAGGCCAGGGCCGCAACGTGCACTTTCAAAGAACTGGTCGCCAACCCCTTATCAAAACCGTCCTGCAAGAAACTCAACACGACTGCTACGGAGGCTGTGGCTGCCCGGATATGCCGACGAGAGCACCAATCCTCAAATATACGCCAGATGCGGACGTAAACTAGCGAGGTGGATCTTTTCCTCACCCGCAGCAAAGTTGCTACTACCGCCACCGAATAACCTGTTTTCCTCAGCCGCGCCCTTTCAATGGCCAAACCGTAAGCGAGAATCGATTCACCGGAGGCATTCGAAGCGGGCCCTGCACCAGTAGGTCGTCTGACGCCGGCAACTGCCACCGCTCCCCGTCCAGCAGCCGAATGAAATCAGCATACCACGACCTCCTTGGCCAGTCCGGAGCCACCAGGAGCACCCTGCCGTGATGGGCCTCGATCCGCTGCACCACGCGACCTATCAGTGCCCATGGAGGAAAGACGTAAAGTAGGCCGTCTGCTGGTCACGGTTGCATCAGAGCGTCGAGCCCCTCCAACATTCTTTCCCTCCATCTGCTGAAAAATCGGCTCGCCTTCGCCGACCGGAAGGTTGCCATAAAATCCATGATCGGTTGCTCCCACCGGCGGACTATGCGCGCAAACACCTCCGGATGCAGCTCCCATTCCCTGGTATCCACTTGAACTCTGCTGAGAAAATCCACTGTCACATTGTCCTTCCCCGCAATGTGCACCACTGATAGAACTGACAGGCATTGCTCCACCCAGGCGAACAACAACTGTGCCTCCTCCTCCATGGCCGCACTGCTGGTGCCTCCCTGCCGAATGATGTAGGCTACCGTCGTGGAATTGTCCGACAGCATTCTCACCGCTCGACCTGTTACCTTTGGCTCAAAAAACTGCAGTGCGAGATACACCGCTCTCAATTCCAGCCGGTTGATCGATCATCCGCTCTCTTGTCGCGACCAAGTGCCCTGCGCAAACAGTTCTCTGCAGTGAGCTCCCCAGCCCACCAGGCTCGCATCCGTTAACAGGGGAAGCCACTCCAGTTGTTCCAGAGGCACCCCCCTGTCTAGAGGGACTCGGGACGGAGCCACCACCACAGGGAAGCTCTGACCAGAAGTGGACAGGGGAGACGTTTGCTCAGTGAGTCATTCTGATGCGACCACTGCCGAAGCAGTGCACGCTGAAAAGGTCTCATATGGAATCTGGCACAGGGAACGACGTCCAGTGTCGCCGCCATAGTGCCCAATAGCCGTCGGTGCTGGAGCCCCAGCGCACATCGATGTGGAAGAAACACGAGCCCTTTCCGCGTGTCGAAGCGCACTCCCAGGTACTCAAGATCCTGTGACGGCACCAAGCGACTTTTAGCCAGGTTGATCACCCAGCCAAGACTCTCTAGGAACTTCATCACCTTGGAGGTAGCTCGAACACTCTCTTCCTCCGACTTCACTCGAATTAACCAGTCGTCGAGATAGGGATGAACCAACACACCTTCCTTCCTTAGCGCCGCCGCCACCACCACCACCATCACCTTGGTGAAGATGCGCTGTGCCGTCGCAAGCCCGATGGGCAATGCTTGAAATTGATAATGATCCCAAGGAAGTGCGAACCATAGCCACTTTTGATGGGCCGCCCTGATCGGAATATGCAAATAGGCCTCTGTAAGATCCAGAGATGTCAGATACTCGCCCTTGCGAACCGCGACAATCACTGACTGCAGGGTTTCCATGCGGAAGTGTGGAACCCGCAAGCACCGATTCACCCCTTTGAGATCTAAGATAGGGCGCAGGGAGCTGTCCTTCTTTGGCACGACAAAATAGATTGAGTATCGACCCGTACTGTAATCTGACAAAGGAACTGGAACGATCGCTCCCAAGAGTAGGAGCCGGTCGAGGGTACTGCGAATCGTCCAGGCTTTCTGCGAATTTCTGCAAGGAGACATTACGAAGGAATCAAGGATGGGTCTTGCCAATTCTAGCGCGTAGCCCTCCTGAACAATCTCCAAGACCCACTGGTCGGTCGTTATGCGGGCCCAGGCTGAAAGGAAAGGAATCTTGACAGTCTCCCACCTATCTGCTGCCTTTCTGCCTGGACCCCCACACCTTCATTGGGATTTATGGAAGGGCTGGGCAGGCGGCGCCGAGAAGCCTCTACCTGTGCCCCGGAACCCCCGAAACGCTTGAGCTCTGGAAGCAAACTTGTCCCTCTGATAGCAGAAGATTCCGGGGATCCCGGATGGGCAGCTCTCTATACGGACCACGAAAGGCTGGCGAGGCCTTCCCAGCCTTCGGCTTGTCCTCAGGAAGCCTACCCCCTTTGGTCTCTCCTAACTCCTTCACTAACTTATCCAGATCATCCCCGAACAACAACCTGCCCTTAAAGGGGAGCTTGCTAAGACGTGATTTAGACGAACTATCTGCTGCCCAATTCCTCAACCAGAGGGAGCAGCGCACGGCCACCAAGGAGGCCATGCTGTTGGCTAGCGCTCGAATCAAGTCATAATGGATGTCCGCTAGGTATGCTGTGCCGGACTCCAGCCTATCCAGCTCTGCCTGCCACTCAGAATCCAACTGGGAGGACTGGCGCAAGCGTTGAGACCATCTGAGGCACGCCCTTGCCACCCAGTCTCCACAAATGGAAGCTTGACGTGACAATGCATCTGCCTCAAAGGACTGTTTTAACCAACCGTCCATTTTCCTATCCTGCGCATCCTTTAAAGCCGCGCTGCCTTCCACCGGTATAGTGGTTTTCTTGGTGACCGCCGCCACTGCTGCATCGACACGGGGAGAACGAAAACGCTCCTTGTCCTTATCCGCTAGGGGGTATAGCCTATTCATCGTTCGAACTCCTCGGAGCCCCAACTCCGGCTGATCCCATTCATCCTGAATCATCTTGTCCACCACTCGGTGGACAGGAAACACTATTTGCGATTGTCGCACTGCTTGGATGATGGGGTCTTCCATACTGTCGTCCTCTGCGGCTGGGACGGCCGCCAAATTCAAAGTCTGGAGGGACTCCGTGATCAGAGCCGTGAGCTCTTCCCTCCGAAAGACTCGAATAATCCTCGCCTGGTCCTCTGGCTCCAGGATCTCTCCTTCTAGGTCAGTCGCTTCCATTTCGAGTTCTGGATCGACCTTGTCCGATCCAATTCCCTCTACCTCGGAAGGGGACCAGTCACAGGGTTGCGGCCTTTTAGAGGGTCCAGGGGAAGGCGATCCTTTCTTTGCGCGAGTGGGCTGCTGCGAGAACACCGCGATCAACGCGTAATCCGGTATTTTCCCCTGCCGCCTCATGCAGAAAGCCTGGTGCATGAGCAGCACAAAATCTGGGCAAAAGTCTTCCGTCTGCGACCGAGCCCCAGAAGCTGGCCTCGCCGGCAGAAGTACTCCACTGATCTCCAGAGCATCACGTGAGGTAGAGGCACCTAGTTTCCCTTCCTTGGGAGCTTCCGCTGACAGTGCCTCCTCAGGACTGGCTTTCGCCTCCATCTGCTGTTGCAACCCCTGCAAATACACGAGTCCGCTAAGGTGTCTTCTTCTGCCTCAGCGTTGAGTGTAAGTCATCCAAATCTTCAAAATGCCGAAGGACTTTAAAAACCGCTGGAGAGGCACAATTGAAAGAAGCAGGGCTATCCTGCCAAAAGGAGACTAGCCCGATGCCTAGAGGCCTCCCTGGAGCTCATGCCATGCAGTCCCCGAAGATCTAAGATAGCCGCCGCTACTGGCGAAAACAAAAAAGGCGCCAAAACACACACGCGGAAGACGGTGGGACTCCCACTCGATCCCCTGCCCCCAGAGAAAGCCGCGCAGCTAGGTAAAGCCCCTAAAATTCACTCACCGCTCATCGACGGGGCTCCGGCCCGCGTGGTTTTCTCGATCCACAAGCTGTGAGAAAAACCGCCGGGCGAGCCTGCCGTCTGTGCCTTACCGCCACCGGAGAAGATCCCCCGTTCACAGCACCACCAGGGAAGCCTGCCTCCACTCCTGCCTAGAGTTCTCTTCCGTCCAGTCCAGGAGGAGAGGTCTGTGGATGCAAGCCTTCGAGCCCCCCAAGGCCCCGCTGAAAAAAAGGCAGGCAGGAACCGGTACCAGGACAAATTAACAAACAGCTCTGACCTTAAAGGTATAGCACCCGCAAATAAAGAAAAGTAAAGTAAGTAAAAAGAATGAAAAAATCTCCCATTGATTACTCTAAACTACTCTAAAAACTATCCTATCGCTCCTTATCCGTTCCTCCAGTGAGCCCAGCACCCTAGGCTCACTACGTCCTCCTGCTGCGTGGAGACTGGACACACTGGGGATTATGGGAGGCTCCAGCAGTATACATCCAGTGATGTTATTAATTTGACATGTCCAGTCTCCAAGCTGCAGGAGGAGGAGCACAACCCAGAAGTAGAGGACTGAACTGGAGGAATGCTAAGGAACTCCCATTTGGCTGAATCCAGTCAGTACCGGCTGATGAAATCCACTTGTACATTGTCCTTGCCTGCTATGTGCGCCACTGTGAGGGCCGCAAGGTTCTACTCTACCCAAGCCATCCATGATGGCCTAACTTTCCACCAGCAGGGTTGCACCGCCTGTGCCCCCCCGTCGGTTGATGTAAGCCACTGAGGTTGCATTGTCTGAGCAGACCCACACTGACTTCCGCACCACCAATGGTTGGAAGTACTGCACAGCGAGGAACACTGCTCTCATCTTTAAGTGACTGATGGATCACACACTCTCTTCTGCAGTCCAACTACCCTGTGTCACCTGCACCATGCAATGTGCCCTCCAGCCGGTGAGACTGGCATCTGTCGTCACTAGGCTCCAGTGCAGGCACTCCAAAAGTATGCCTGCCGCCAGGAGGGCTGACTGCAAGCACCACTGCAGACTGTTTCTCATGCTTTCCACACACTCCAACCTCCGAGAAGACCAGAGGGACAATAGCACCTGCTGCAATGGGCACATGTGTAACTGGGTCCCAGGGTATGATGTCCAGAGCTGCTGCCATGGAACCCAGCAGCTGCAGGTAATACCATGCTGCTAGTGTTTATTTGCTCAGGAAGCACTGCACCTGAGCCTGTAGCTTATGTATCCAATTCTTGGGACGTGAAACCAAACCCACCTGAGTGTCAAAGCGAGCTCCTAGGTAGACCAAGCATTGCACTGGTTGAAGTTGGCTCTTGGTCAAAATTGACCACCTGCCTACTCTGCAAGACCTCCAGCACTTGCTGTGTAGCAGTGGAGGATTCCGTCTCAGACTTTGCCCTGTTGAGCCAGTCGTCCAGGTATGGATGCACCAAGATAGAGTAATTGAACCTTATCTGCTAATTAGTGTTCCTGAAGGAACTCCAGTCCAGTTCCTTTTCTCTGGGTTGTGCTCCCCTTCCAGCAGCTTGGAGACTGAGCATGTCATCCTTTTGATGATACCAGGATATAAATACCCCTGGCAACTCCCACCAGCTCCAGTATCCTATGGACAAAGCAGACTTAACGGAGAGACAATTAAGCAGATTAACCAACCAACTAACTACATCTAATCGAAAAAAACCCCAAAATACCGCCTCCCCCCCCCCCCCCCCGAGGAGGCAGCTTACCTGACACACCACTTGCCCTTACACTCTCAACCGCCAGGGCACTCAGCCTGTCCATTCCACCACGTCACAGAGCCCCTCAGCGAGGAGCCTTCAGAAAAAAAACTTTCCTCTGCTAAAGCTTCGGGCCGGCGACGCCTCATTCACATTGAAGTCTACATTTGGGTGGGATCAGGGACTGGGCTGGAGTTCCTTCAGGAACGCTAATTAGCAGGTAAGGTCTAATTACTCTTTCCTAAGCGTCCCTCCAGTTCCAGTCCCTTTCCTCTGGGATGTAACAGAGCAGTTCATGCATGGGAGGGGCCTGCAAGACTGGACTGAAGTAGTGCCAAGCCCGGCATCTCCCGCTGCCTGAACATCCAAACGGTAATGCTTCACAAAAGTATGCAGGGACGGCCACATAGTCGCTCTACAGATATCCAGCGGTGGAACCAGACTGAACTCCACTCACAAAGCCGCTTGGGCTCGTGTAGAGTGTGTGCCCGGAAAACCACCGGAACGGATCTTCATTTCACAATGTATGCCGAGGCAATGGCCTCCCTAATCCACATGGAAATGGAAGCCTTGGCTGCTGCCTCTCCTCTACGTGGTCCCCAAAACAAGACAAACAACCGATCCGATTTGCGGAATGCCGCTGTACAATTCAGGTAGCGCTTCAGCACCCTGCGAAAGTCCAGGTGGCGCAACCAAGCACCGATGGGCCCCTGCCCAACCTTAGAGAAGGATGGAAGAGACACCGGCCGAGTCACATGAAAAGGCAAAACCACCTTGGGCAAAAAGGAAGGCACTGTCCGCAAGAACACCTTTTCTCTGAAGGAGGAGAGGAACGGAGGGCGACACGAAAGAGCCTTCAGCTCCAAGATAAGTCTAGCCGAACAGATAGTGACCAGAAAATGTCTTGAAAATCAAATCCTTTAGAGAGGCTCGCCCTACCGGCTCATAGGGTTCCCCAGCTAGAGTGTCCAGCACGAGATTGAGGTCCCAGGGGGGAACCAACGACCTCTGCTGTGGCCACAGGCACCTCAACCGCTCTCAGGAACCGCCCTACATCCGGATGTTCACCTAAAGACTTACCTTGAATCTTGTGCCGGTAACAGGAAATCGCTGCCACCTGCACCCACAAAGAGCTGGCCATGAGGCCTCTCTCAAAACCTGCCTGTAAGACGTCCAACACCTCTGGAACCGAAACTGCTATAGGCCTCTTCTCCCGGGCTGTACACCAGTCCTCAAAGATGTGCCAGACTCACACAGAGGCAGGTCGAACGCTTCCGAGCGTTTAGTAATGCCGTGATCACTGCCCCGGAATATCCTTGCTTTTGCAGCCTTGCCCTTTCAAGAGTCAGGCCATAAGCAAAAATTGATCCACCTGCGGCAACCGAACTGGGCCCTAAGCTAGGAGATCGTCCCTGGCGGCTTCCGGTGAGAGACAATCTGCCAGCAGCCTTGAGGTCAGCATACCACGGATGCCGCGGCCAATCCGGGGCTATCAGAACTACCCACCCTCGGTGGGCCTCTATTTGCTGGAGAGCCCACGGAGGAAACACAAACAGAAGCCCCTCCGTGGGCCACCTCTGAACCAGAGCATCTAGGCTCTCCAACATCCTTTCCCTTCTTCAGCTGAAGAAGCAGTTTGCTTTGGCTGACCCACACCTTGCCATGAGATCCATGATGGGAGGCCCCCATCGGTGCATCACCTGCTCGTACACCTCATGACAGAGCTTCCAAACTTGAACCTGGTCAGATAGTCCACAGTGACGTTTTCTACCCCGGCTACATGCCCTTCCGACAAGGCCTGTAGATGGATTTCGGCCCAATCCAGCAGACCCTCCGCCTTCTCCTCTTAGAGAGGACTGCTCATGCCGCCCTGACAGTTGATATAGGCCACCGTGGTCAAGTTGTCTTGAGAACAACCAAACCGCCCTTTAGCGGACCCAGCACTCAAATGCTCCGAATGCCAGCGCCAGTGCTTGCATTTCTAACCTGTTTATGGACCATTGGGCTTCCAGGGCACTCCAGCGACCTTGTGCAAAATGTCCCTCGCAGTGAGCCCCAGTCAACTGGTGTCTGTCGCCAACTGAATCCACTGAGGGGACTCGAGGGGCATGCCCTGCTTCAGATTCCCTGGCTGGAGCCACCACTTCAGTGACCTCTTGGTCCCTGGGGGACAGGGTAGCAAAGCAGACAAAGGCTGGCGCTGATGAGACCAGCGACGGAGAAGGGACTGCTGTAGAGGTCTCATGTGGGCCCTTGACCAGGGCACTAGCTCGATCATCGCCACCATGGTCCTCAGCACTTGAAGATAATGCCAAGCAGAGGGCACCCTCATGGCTGGGAACTGACACAGACGCCGTAGTTCCCTCGCCCTCTGAACCAGCAAGAACATCCTGCCTCTGCGAGTATCAAACCTTGCCCCAAGATACTCGATCTCCTGAGAGGGAACCAATCTGCTCTTGGTCAGATTGATCACCCAACCTAGGACACCGACCACCCTAGCCATTGACTTTACACTCTCTCCTCCCTGGACTTGGCCTGGATCAGTCAGCTGTCGAGGTATGGGTGGAACAGAATCCCTTCTTTGCGTAGAGCCACGGCTACCACGACCATAACCTTAGTAAAGGTGCGAGGAGCCATCACTAGACCGAACGGTAATGCTTGAAACTGGAAGTGTCCCATTGGTACCGCAAAACGCAAAAACTGCTGATGTGACACGTGGACAGGAATATGTCCATCGTTTCAGTTTGCATCATTCTGGGATACTTATTTTATTTTTTACGTGGCAGTTACCCCCTGCTTCCCTGGGCTACCAGCTCAGCTGGAACTGGGATTGGAATCTTATGTCACAAATCTTCACTCACAAACCAGGTAGTTTGCTTTTATTCTACATTCCCAAGTGTTTCTCCAGGCTAAGGACAGAGAGAAAAAAAAAAAAAAGAGAACACCCCCACCCCCTACCGTTAGACAATATGCAGTTAGACAAAAAAAAAAACAACCACACCCAAGCCAAACGCACAGAGAGAGTGGGGAGAATACTTGCAAGAACCTGTACTTACCACTCCAGCAGGGACTCCTGGGGGTCTACCTGGCTGCCTCTCCAGACCACCAGCACTATAACCCATGGATAACGGTGCTGGATGAGGACTTCTCTGACTCCAGGAGGAATGGGCGTACCCAAACCTCTGAGCCTACAATGGGCCTTTAGAGCTCAACCACAAGGGCCAGAAAATCTTGGTCTGTATACAGGTCAAACTTCAAACCCCTTCATCAGACCACACGCAAAGAATACTGGCAATTTCTAGTGCTGCACCACCACTTACATAGGTGATAAACTCACTGAAACGTTCTTGTTCTGCCACTATCTGCTGACTGGGGAGTACAACCCAACTGCAGACTGGCCTAGCAGGATGATAAAGAATATTTGGCAACAGCAATCCCAGGCTTATTGAAATCAAAACAAATAAAAAGCTGGGTGGAAATTCTATGGCTTTAGTCAGCTACAAATAGAAGACTTAGGGGTATGTTTACCAAATGGCAGAAAAGCAGAAAGCCTGGTGTAACAGGCGCATAAACTCTGTGAAGAATCCCCCCCCCCCCCCCCCCCCCGAGTCCCTGTGACCCCCAGCCCCTGGGATGTCGAGGGCCCGGGAACTATCCCCCGCAGAGAGGAAGGAGGCCCCAGCAAGGTCTGAGCCTCCTGGACTGGCACGGACCCAGATTCCCGCACCTTGTCCTGCATCACCTGCTCCATGCTGGTAGCCTCTACCGCACAGCTGCTGCACAAGCCTTCGTCTGATACAGACCCTTGCCGGGTTCTGCAGACTAGGCACTGTGGATGTGACAGCATGGGAGCCAGCCCGCTACCCTATGATCACCATTGGGGAAGGCCCTGTAAAAAGAAATCCTGTTAGTGCTGAGCTGCCTCCTTATTTAACTTAATTTTTTTTTGCTAACAAAGGAATCCAGAGGCACAGGAGGGCATGAAGAAGACCCCAACAGAAGCCGTCACGCACCCCTGGTGGCAGAGTAGGCCACTCCAAGTGCCACAGAAAGTGTGGGAGAAACAGAGCAGTCCTGCCTTCCCACACCTCAGCCGCCGCCAAAAAACCATGAGGCGCTAGGCCTGAATCCCGGCAAAGCCTCTTCGTGCCGAAACTCACAGCGCCCCAGGAGTCCTTCTACCTGAAAACATGCTGGAAAGAAGAAGGGCCTTCTCCGACTGCCCCGGACCTCATCGCTCTCGCTGCCGGTCAGTCCTCTGCACTTCCACTAGCCCAACTGCCCTCCTTGCACTCAGCCTGCACACGACTTTGGTGTCGAGGGGGAGGAAGCAAGAACACTCACAACCCACAGTGCAGCACAGACAGCTCCTCACCCATTCGCGGGATCGGGAGCCGTCTTCCAGCCCCGGATTCCCGGCAGCTGCCTGCACACACCTCCGGACACCCAGCAAGGAGGGGGGGGGGGGAAATCCTCCTCAACACAAACCCTGTTCCTCGGGGATGGAGCCTGCAGTATCTTCCCTACTACTACTTTTTTTTTTTTAACTAAGAAATAAAACTTAAAGGAAAACCACCAAACCAAATTAAAAACCCTAACCAAACTGACTCCTTCGGTGAGTCCCACACTGTGGCTCACTACCTCCTCCAGCTGCTTGGAGACCGAGCATACTGGGTGCCAACCGTACTAGTACTGTTGACTTCAAGTTTGGACATGCTCAGTCTCCAAGCAACTGGAGGAGGTGTACTACCCAGAGATGCGGGACTGGACTGGAGGAACGATAAGGAAAGGATGTTTTTAATAGATCCTTGGAGCTTTGTTGTTGTTAAGTGCCGTCGAGTCCGAGTCGACTCATGGCGACCCTCTGGATACCTATCCTAAATTGTGTTCGGTCTTGAGTCAGGCGGCTCATTATTGACAGACTGTTACCCGTAGCTGCTGTTATTGTATCGATCCATCTCATTGCTGGCCTTCCTCTTTTGCGCTGACCTTCTATCTTGCCAAGCATGATGTCTTTCTCTAATGATCTCTCTCTTCGCATGATGTGTCTAAAGTATGAAAGTCAAAGTCTTGTCATCTGAGCTTCTAAAGAAAGCTTAGGTTTGATCTCCTCTAGTAGTACCGACTGGTTTGTTCTTCGGGCAGTCCATGGTATACACAGTATTCGCCGCCAGCACCATAATTCAAAGGCATCAATTTTCTTCCTGTCTATCTTTTTCAATGTCCAGCTTTCACATCCATATGATGTTATTGAAAATATCATGGCTTGAACAAGTCAAATCTTTGTATGGAGAGAGACATCTCTGCTCTTGAGGATCTTATCTAGGTCTTTCATAGCCATTCTGCCAAGAGCAATGCGTCGTCTGATTTCTTGACTGCTTGCTGCTTCTTTATTGATAGCTGATCCAAGTAGGTTAAAGTTGCTCACGATTTCAATTTCTTCTCCTTCAACGATGAACCTGTTGATTATGCCAGTTGTCATGATCTTTGTCTTCTTTACATTAAGGTGCAGGCCCATTTTGAGACTATGTTCTTTGATTGTGAGAAGCAAATGTTTCAGATCATCTTCACTTTCAGCCAGTAATGCAGTATCATCAGCATAGCGAAGGCTGTTAATGAGTCTTCCACCAATCTTCACACCTCTGTTGTCTTTATACAATCCTGCTTCTCTGATGATTTGTTCTGCATATAAATTAAACAGGTAGGGGGAAAGTATGCAGCCTTGTCTTACACCTTTGCTTATTTTAAACCATTCTGTTTCTCCTTGTTCCGTTCGAACTGCTGCTTCTTGATCAATGTACAGATTGTGCAAGAGTACGATCAGGTGTTCTGGTATACCCATGCTTCTTAATGTGGCCCAGAGTTTCTCATGGTTTACACAGTCAAAAGCCTTGCTATAGTCAATAAAGCACAAATAGATATCCTTTTGGTATTCTTTAGTCTTTTCAAGGATCCATCTCACATCCGCAATGTCTCTCGTTCCTCGCCCTTTCCTGAACCCTGCTTGCATTTCAGGTAGTTCTTGTTCCAGGTATGGTTGAAGTCTCTTGAATAATCTTCAGTAGAATCTTGCTGGCATGTGGGATCAGAGCGATTGTGCGATAATTTCCACAGTCAGTTGGATCACCTTTCTTTAGTATTGGTATAAACACAGATCTTTTCCAGTCAGTTGGCCATAATGTTGTCTTCCATATTTCTTGGCAGAGCCTTGTAAGTACGGTAACAGCTGCATCAGATTGCTGTAATACTTCTATGGGAATGCTATCAATGCCTGGTGCTTTGTTCTTTGATAAGGCTTTCAATGCTGCTTTAACCTTGGAGCTTTAAGTTCCCAAAAGTGGTAATAGGGAAGAAGTGATAAACCACAGGCCAGTAAGCCTTACCTTAGTGGCGGGAAAAATAATGGAGGCACTCTTGAAAGAGTAAATAGTGGACTCTCTCGAAACCAACAGGCTGCATGATCCAAGGCAACATGGTTTTACCAAAGGACGATCTTGCCAAACAAATCTGATTGAGTTCTTTGACTGGGTGACCAGAGAACTAGATCAAGGGCATGTGATGAATGTGATCTACTTTGATTTCAGCAAAGCCTTTGATACTGTTCCTCAAAGGAAGCTTATCAATAAACTCAACAGCTTGGGAATGGGTCCCAAGGTGGTGAACCGAATCAGAAATTGGCTGACTGAGACAACAGAAAGTAATGGTAAATGGAACTCACTCGGATGAAAGAAAAGGTGATTAGTGGTGTGCCCCATGGTTCAGGGCTCTGGGACCAGTACTGTTCAATGTATTTGTGGGTGATATTGCTGGAGAGACTGAATGGAAAAATCTGTCTTTTTGTAGATGACACGAAAATTTGCAAGAGTTGTCTCCCCTGAGGGAGAGGATAATATGAGGAAAGATCTACAAAAGCTGGAAGAATGGTCTAATGCTTGGCAGTTAAGATTTAGTGCAAAGACGTGCAGTGTCATGCACTTGGGAAGCAGAAATCCAAGAGAATTGTATGTGATAGTGGGGCGAGAGGTTAGTGTGCACGGACCAGGAGAAGGACCCCAGAGTCACTGTTTCTGAGGATCTCAAGGTGGTGAAACATTGTGACAAGGCAGTGGCAAAAGCCAGAAGGATGCTAGGTTGCATACAAAGAGGAATTACCAGCAGAAGAGGTACCAATATCACTGTACAAGTCGCTGGTAAGGCCTCACCTGGAATATTGTGTTCAGTTTTGGAGACTGTGTCTCGCAAGGGATATAAAAAGACTGGAAACAGTTCAGAGGAAGGCGACCAAAATGATTTGGAGCCTGCATCAGATGATTTATGAGAACAGACTTGAAGACCTAAATATGTACACTCTGGAGGAGAGGAGGGACCTTTAAATACTTGTGTATTAATGAACAAACAAACTTCTTCCAAAGACGGGGAACTGTAAAACTAGAGGGCATAACATGAAGCTGCAAGGGGGTAAACTGAAAGGCAATGTCAGGAAATACTTTTTCACTGAAAAGGTGGTGGATGCTTGGAATGCCCTCCCGATGGAAGTGGTGGGGGCAAACACAGTGACAGAATTCAAAACGGTATGGGACAGACACAGTAGATCTCTTTATAGCAAGAGGATAAAATCAAAAAAACAAACATAACCATCTTTTATATCCCAAAAAAATAGGGGTGACCTACACGAGCAATGGGTACACCCCTAAAAAAAGGCATGGGGAGGGAGGTGACCCGCACGGAGCGGCTGGTACACCTACTCTTGCCCCCTTGCTGGGCAGCCTAGATGGACCATACTGGTCTTTACCTACCTTCATATACTATGTTACTATGTACAGTATATATACATAATTAACATATTAGCATATGGATAACAAAAAAGTGTGCAAGTAATCTGAAACATTATAAATTAACCTAAGCAAACATGGTACCTTTACAGGAACAAAAGAAGATGCATAGACTTACATGCTAAAAGCACGGTATGGCTGATGGGTATTGGGCGTCACTGTGAAAACCAGTCAACCTAAATCAAAAATTGTAAGGGATATAAAATTCCATAGAAAGAATGAAAGACTTCAAAATGATGATTAATATAAGTGAGAAAAGCCTGTAAAACCTAATTAGATCTTACCTGCTAATTAGTGTTCCTGAAGGAACGACAGTCCAGTCCCTTTACTTCTGGGTTACGCAACCCTTCCAGCAGCTTGGAGGCTGAGCCCAACCTTTTTGGAGATGGAGCGGTATAAATACCACTGGGACCACCCACCAACTCCAGTAACCGAATAAAAAAGCAGACTTAACGAACTTCCATCAACAACCTGAGTCTGCCCGAGCCGGCTTTCTCCTGCACTCCTTCACCCAGAACTGGCCCCACGCTCGGTCCGATGCTCTCCTATGAACAATAGGCCTTAACGGCCGACGGAACCGGGTGGGATCAGGGACTGGACTGTCGTTCCTTCAGGAACACTAATTAGCAGGTAAGATCTAATTACATTTTCCTTATCGTCACTCCAGTCCAGTCCCTTTACTTCTGGGATGTACCAGAGCAGTTCAATCCTGGGTGGGATCCGGCATACTGGACTGAAGAACCGCCAGACCAAACCGAGCGTTCACTGAACTCTGTACGTCCAGCCTGTAGTGTTGCCCTACAAATATCCAGCGGAGGAACTAGGCTGAATCCTGCCCAAGAGGTAGCCTGAGCCCGAGTGGAGTGCGCACGCAGACCCACTGGAACCTGCTTTCCTCTCAGGATGTAGGCTGAAGCAATCGCTTCTCTGATCCACCTGGAGATGGAGGTCTTGGCCGCCGCCTCCCCTTTGTGCGGGCCTCCGAACTGAATGAATAGCCGGTCGGACTTCCGTAAAGGCGCTGTGCGAGAGAGGTAACGCTTCAAGGCCCTCTGGATGTCTAGGAGACGAAGTTTGCTATCCCTACCTTCATGCCCCTCGGCCGAGAAGGCTGGGAGGGTAACTGTCTGGTTCACATGAAAGGGAGAGAGAACCTTGAGCAAGAAGGAAGGAACCGTGCGCAGAACCACTTTGTCCTTGAGAAAAGGACAGAAAGGGGGGCTGAGATGACAGCACTTGTAATTCGGAGACCCGCCTGGCCGAACAGATAGCGACCAGAAAAACTGTCTTCGGGGTTAAATCCTTTAAGGAGGCCCTCTTTACTGGCTCAAAGGGTTCCCCGATCAAGGCATTTAGCACTAGGTTGAGATCCCAAGGGGGGATGACCGACCTCCGTTGAGGACGCAGTCGTCTAACTGCTCTTAGGAACCTGGAGACGTCCGCGTGGGCCCCTAGGGGCTTGCCGCAGACCTTACCTCTATAGCAAGCGATGGCAGCCAGCTGGACTCGTAAGGAACTGTGCGCCAGACCCTTGTCAAATCCTGCTTGCAAGAATTCCAGAACCTCAGGGACTGAGGCCGAAAGGGGTTTCCGTCGGTGTTCCGCACACCACGCTTCGAAGATGCGCCAAACCCTTACATAGGAGAGACAGGTCGAGCGCTTCTTAGCATTCAACAGCGTCGAGATTACTGCTCCTGAATAACCTCGCTTCAGGAGCCGCGCCCTTTCAATAGCCAGGCCGTAAGCGAGAATCAATCCATGTGAGGCATCCAAACCGGGCCTTGCCTCAGCAGGTCCCTTTTGCAAGGGAGCTGCCAAGGTTGGTCGGTGATCAACCTCACCAGATCCGCATACCAGGGGCGGCAAGGCCAATCCGGAGCTATGAGGATTACCAATCCCTGGTGAGACTCCACCCGCTGGAGAACCTTTCCGATCAGGACCCAAGGAGGAAACACAGAGAAGACCCTCCGAAGGCCACGTCTGGGACAGGGCATCCAGGCCCTCGGACATTCTTTCCTTCCGCCGACTGAAGAATCAGTCCACCTTGGTGGACGAGAACCACGCCATGAGATCCATGACTGGGAGCCCCCAACGGGCCACTATTTGGTCGAAGGTCTCCTGCTCCAGTTCCCACTCTCCATGGTCTATCTTGCACCTGCTGAGGTAATCTGCCGTGACGTTGTCCATGCCTGCCACGTGCTGAGCTGAAAGCGCTTCCAACCGAACCTCCGCCCACTGGAATAGAGCGTCCGCCTCCTTCTCCAAGGCGGGGCTGCTGGTGCCGCCCTGGTAGTTGATGTAAGCCACCGCGGTGACATTGTCGGAGAGAACGCAAATTGCTCTTTGTTGCACTAAGGCCTCGAGGGCCCTGAGCGCTAGGACGACGGCCCGCAATTCCAGTCTGTTGATGGGCCATTGAGATTCCAACGGTGTCCAGCGACCCTGGACGAACTGGTCCTCGCAGTGAGCTCCCCAGCTTGACAGACTGGCATCCGTCGTCAATAGTAACCACTGATGAGGCTCGAGGGGCATCCCGCGATCCAGATTCCTTGGGCACCGCCACCAGCGGAGGGCCTGTTTGGTCCGCAGAGCACAAGGTAACTGCATCGACAGAGGATGATGCTGGGGAGACCACCGACGTAATAGGGCCCGCTGCAACGGCCGCATGTGGGCCCTGGCCCATGGCACTACCTCTATCGCCGCCGCCATTGCTCCCAGAACCTTCTTTGTAGAAGAACCGCAGGGAGACTGAACAAAGGCTGGAAGTATTTGTTTTGCAAATTCAAGAGCATAGCCCTCTCTGATCACCTCTAGGACCCATTGATCGGACGTGACCCGGGACCAGGCGGGAAGAAACTGCCTTAAGCGTCCGCCCACCGGCAGCCCTTCCCCCTGGACCCCCGTCATCTCATTGTTGTTTTCTAGGTCCCGAGGGGGAGGATGCCCGAAAACCTCGACCTGCTCCTCGAAACCCTCTAAAGCCTTGCCCCTTCGAGGGAAAACGGCCCCTGGGAAAAGGGTTTGACCTGGCTGGGCACGCACTGGGGCTAGGGGGCGCCCTTGCTTCGGTCTATCTTCCGGGAGCCTGCCTCCCTTAGACTCGCCCAGGTCCTTTACCAACTTCTCTAAATCCTCTCCAAATAACAGCTTCCCCTTAAAGTGAAGTCGACTCAGGCGTGCCTTCGAGGAGGCATCAGCTGCCCAATTCCGTAGCCACAAATAACGCCTAGCCGCCACCACCGAGGCCATGTTCTTGGCTAGGTTTCTGATGAGGTCATACTGACTATCCGCCAAGTAGGCTGCTCCGGATTCCACCCTAGCCGAGTTGGCCTGTGCTTCGCCTGTTGAGCCCTCTGCTGCCTGAAGCTGTTGTGACCACCTTAAACAGGCCCGTGCCACCCAGGCTCCTGACACGGAGGCCTGCAAGGCGAGAGCGCTTACATCAAAGGCTTGTTTCAGGAGCGTATCCAATTTCCTGTCTTGAGCATCTCTTAAGGCCGTGCTGCCCTCAACTGGGATAGTAGTCTTCTTAGTAACTGCTGATACCGCTGCATCCACCCTGGGAGATTTCAGCAGCTCTTTGTCTGCCTCTGGAAGCGGGTATAGGCGAGTCATGACCCGGACTCCCCTTAAACTTGGCTCTGGTTGATCCCATTCTTCCTGGATCATCTGACGCACCACCCTGTGGACAGGGAAAACCTTCTGGGATCTCCTAATGGCCTGGATTAATGGATCCTCCAACGCCTCCTCCTCCTCTGCTGGCGTGTCTGAGGCCACATTGAGAACTTTCAGGGACTCATTAATGCCGGGAGCTCCTCCCGACGAAAGACTCTAATTAACCGGGATTGATCTTCTTCCGGGATCTCCCCTTCTTCAAGCTCCTCCTCTTCCTCATCCAAGTCCTTGTCAGAGCTATCCTCCTCCGGGGTACCCTGTGAGAGGGACGCGAGAGGCTCCTCACAACTAAGACGGGAGCGCTTAGGCGGAATACCGGATTCCGTATTGCTTGCTCTCATGGGTCTGGCTGACTTGTCGTCTGCCGACGGACCAGCCTCTCCTGTCCCTAAGCCCTGCTTACGTAAGCAATAGGCCTTGTGAAGTAAGAGGATGAAGTCAGGGGAGAAAAAGTCCCCGGCCCCCCCTACACCTGCGGGGGGGGCGAAAGGGGCAGAGGAGGAGTGGGTAAATCCGAGGATGTAGAGGGAGGGAACTGGGACCCCCCTCCCCTTCTAGGGGGTCTCCTGACTCCTGAGAAGGCTGTGTCATGGCCAAGTTAATTTCTTGCTCCACGGAGGCAGCCACTGCAGCACAACCCCTGCAGATCCCTGCCTCCGAGGAAGTGCCCCTGCGTGTGCCACAGGATGGACACCTAGACTTGCCCGCCATGTCCTTGAAAAGAGTTACAGAAGCCCTTCCTACTCCGAGGCTTCACAATAGGCCTAAGCACCAAAAACTGTACAGCACAGAAACAGAGGCTGAACACTCTTATATGGACTGAGTGTGTGTGTGTGTGCTCTCTCCTCAAGCAGATTAATAGTTCCTCAGAAAAGGGAAACTAACAGCCCCTTTTTTCTTGTTAAACTAAAATCAACATTACCAATAAAAAACAAATGAAATCAAATAAAATCAAATGAATTTGCTTTTAACTGAAATTAAATGAAACCTAAAGGAGGAGCAGAGGGATTAAATCAATAAACTCCTTAAATCAATGTACTTGTGATTATAGCTTCTGTTGCTTGGCCCGACTCAGCGATCACTGCCCGTTGGCTCCACACGTGGTAGGCCTCACCACGTGGAGACCTGAACGGGGGACTGCGAGTCTGTCCTCCGGGCCGGCCGATCTCCACCCCGAATGCAGTCCGGAGGTGGGAACCGCTCTTCTAAATGAAGATCGCCGCTTGAAACCGCTCCCCCGCAGGTAAACGGGAAACCAGGAGCTCGCCTCCGTGTCCTTCTGCTCCTGGACGGGTCCGGCGGTGAAAATAGAATTGCGGCGTTGCCTCAAGCACTCAGCCACCAGGAGGGCTTTGGCGCGAGGCAGGGCAGGTCCGCGGTGAAATTATGCAGGAGCTGGCCGTATCCGCAGCAGAGGAGATCTGAAAAGTCCTCTTCGCTGCTGCGTGCAGGAAACCACCTCCGATGTCCGGGCAGACGGGGGGGGGGGGGGGGGGGGTGGGGTGAGCGGGCAGGAGGAATTAAAGGTGCAGGACCTGAAAAAAACTAAACGGAAAGAAATCAACAGTCAAATAAGGCCAATAGAAATAAAAGTAACTAAAGGGAAAATTTAAATGATTTAAATAAAAAGGAAGACTCCAGTAAGCCCTAGGCTTACGGAACCCTCCAGCTGCTTGGAGGCTGAGAATACTGGAGTTGGTGGGTGGTCCCAGTGGTATTTATACCGCTCCATCCCCAAAAAGGTTGGGCTCAGCCTCCAAGCTGCTGGAAGGGTTGCGTAACCCAGAAGTAAAGGGACTGGACTGGAGTGACGATAAGGAACTAGGCTATATTCAATGAGGAGGGGGCTATGTAGAGTGGACTTAGATGGAAAATCTTAATCAAGCTTAAGGCCAAGGCTAGAACAAAGTATCAAAAGAGAAATTATGTTAGTATACCAAACATTGCTTGATACCACAGTGATCATGTTTTCTACTGAACCCCATTCGGGAGCCTAATGCAAAAATAATCGGTCAGCTAAACATAAGGGGGAACACTTATCACTATTAATAAGGGAGACCCGTGAAGTGACAGATTATAAGACTGAATTACCTTGAACTGGAAATTGTGATTTTAAGGGTGAATTCCAATGAGAGATGATAAACACAGTCAGCTTCAGCAGCATGAACATTCAAAAGCACTGAAAGAACCAGTGCGCTGTGCTTGAACTTTAAAACTCAATTTGGCGCCAAAAACGAGAGATGGTAGCCATCGTGACAATGTAAATAGACTAAAAGATGTAGGAGCTATGGTAAAGTTCGTAAGAGATGGGAATACAAAAAACAAACTGTTATTCAATTACGAACAACAATCCAGTTTAAGCCAGTACTGGTGGACCTGAACATGGAACTTGAGTAAAAATGAGCGTATATAATACAAAAATGCTATAAAACTGGCTGTGTCGGGTTATTGGTATTCCTTGTGTACTACAATAAATCCCTTTTTACCACCTCATTTTGGATTTGTACACAATTTTAAGATGCCAAACTAACAGGGCTTTCTGTATTAATACCAGAAATATATGAATACACTGCTGATAAGACATGGATAAAATTATAGAGCAAGGCTCTAATTAGCAATCTCCTTACTCAGTCGGCCATATTCCAAGCAGCAGAAAGGTTTCAACTGGGAAAAAAGATTATTCCAAACAAGCCCTGGGGCATTCCTGAGGCTAAGTGGCCAAATCAAATGTTCACAGAAGCAGGAACCTCATCAGTTACAAAGCTAATTTGAACAGATCCATTAAAACAGGGCAAGATACGCATTTTTGTTGTTGGCAATAGATTCACTGTATAATTATCTAACAGCATGTTGAACTATCTGCAAGAGGAAGTAACCTGAAATAATGAATATTTTATGCAGTTCTGAACTAAATGGCAACACTCCTCAGGGGGCTAGAATATGCAAAACAATCATCACTACCAGTTGTGGACAAAATCAGCAACTTAAAAAGCTGAAGGCCAGCAATGAATAGAAAAAGAGCTACACTAGCTGGACTGACCCTAAATGCTTAGTGCTGACACTAAGCTAGAGGCTAGCAAAGCTACTGAACTACAGAATCAGTAATAGGAATAAGTATAAGGTCTCATTTGTACTTGTTTTCAGCCAGAAGAGATTGAAATAATTTATTCCTATCTCCTTCTATCAGGCTATTTTTCATGATCCTCTTAATCTACTATTTCCAACATTTATATGTCTATAAATAGACAACAGTTCCACTGAGCGACATGTTACAAATAAATCATTCTTGCGGTGGTCCCTTTTCAGCTTTTTAGGTTAAAACTGCGCTTTTTTTTTTAGGGTGAGAACACAGCTGACTGATTGTGAATAGCCAGACATCACGAAGTTTGCCAAGGACAAGAATTTCTATGGAAAGTAGAGAACTCCTTTTTAATAAAATAAAATATTATTTATTTATTTTATTTATTTACATTCTCTTATATACCGCGCTATTCTGCATCAGTGCAGTTTACATTGAACAAACTGAAATTACATTGAACAGAGCATTATAACTTGGAGATAACTATTTTACAGGGAACATGGGCTATGGAGGGTTAAGTGGCTTGCCCAAGACCACAAGGAGCACCTGTGGGACTAGAAACCCCAGTCCTTCCGGCCCAAGGTTGCTGTCCTCTAGTGGGATTTGAACCCCTGACCTTCCAGCCTGAAGTACCTTGCCCCAACCACTAGGCCACTCCTCCACTCCATATCTACCCATGTATCTCCTCAGCAGATTTTTAAACTTTGCACTACCAAACTGTTGTTCAGACTTCATAAAAAGAATTATTACAAACTAGCAATTAGTATGGTATGGGCCACAGTAGTATAAGGTCACCAGAATTTTTTCCAGACAAATCTGGGACATTTATCCAAAGCAATGGGGGGGGAGGGGGGAGGTAATTCTAGGATTGCACAAGGGGTGGGGGAACGAAGAGGAGTTATTCTTCTCTCTTCGTCCATTCTGTGATAGCAACATCACTTACAAGCTGATGACTCACCAAAGAAATAGAAACAGTGATGCATTTCCCCCCATGCCCCGTAAAATATAAAATTAGCAGATGTAAATTCCAAAAAAACTGGCATATTGCAAATCACTAAACTGAAAATAAAAAATTTTCTACTTCTGTCATCTAGCCTTTTTTCCACCAGGGACATTGTTTCCAGGGTCTCCTGTCCATTAGTCACTTCTTTTCTCTCCTCCTGTTTTCACATTCTTCCCTACATCCACCTCTGCATTGATCTTTTCAGCTTTCTTAATCATACTTCTAGAACAGTCCAGATGACACAATTACATTCCTTTGGCAGCAGGTGGAAGCAGACTTATACTTCCTGATATGGTGTCCTACATGGAGCGGTGGGTTCACCCCTAAACAAAGACATGGGGAGGGGTGGCCTGCACAGAGCAGCAGGTGCACCTACTCTTGCCATCTTACTGGGCAGACTAGATGGACCATACTGGTCTTTATCTGCCGTCATTTACTATGTTACTATAATGACATCATTCAAAGATGCTCGACCACTAATGCAGCACTGAAAGAAGCCAGTAATTGTCTGTCTCCAGTAGATGGCAAGTTGTATGTGAAATGGTACAGCAGTTATGATATGGCCCAGGAGAGCCAGACCTAATACAGTGCAGTGTCTTAAAATTGAGCCCGATAGGGCCCTACGGAACTAGGGTACCTCCTTAACTGCTCAAGCTGAGACAGACACAGAGGATCCAATGTTGTTTCCTGTGGGTTACAAGCGCTTGGTGGGCTGATGAGGACTACGAGATCCCCATAGGGCACTTGAGAGGGGCAAGTAAGTTAGATCCAGGCTCTGCTTCCCTCTTGCTGTTTGTGATTTGTTCCAATATTTTTTTCAAAATTTAAATCTATTTTTACTGTTTTTAAATTGTCTAGGGTTGTATTTGGCTACATAAAACTGCTTCAAAAAATAACCATCAGACCCATTTGCGCAGTGGGACCACCCCAGCCTGTGAAAGCATTCGGGGAAGCTCACATCATGTTTACCTAACCGGCTTGACAGGCACAACGATTCCCTTTTTTCCATGGTGCAGTGCCTTTGCCACAATCAGTTTTTTGCAAAGTACATTAACTTTTTTTAGCACTTTTTTTTAATCGCCTATTTTCTTTCAGCCGCATAGAGCAAGGTGAGCATGCCATGTGCCCACAGCTGTGCCAAACAGTGGCACCCGTAGGATTAACTCTGTGATGTGCTCCTTTCAGAACCAATGTGATGGGGATGCAAGGGTCCAAGATTTTCTGGAATCATCAGGGACCCCTCCTCATCACACTCTACGCCCATGTCGACCACAGGGAGGTGGCTCTTGCTGACTACCTCCACAATGTGCAACAACCTTTGCTGGTCTTCACGAATGAGACTGTGGGTATGCATCCACCAGATCCAAAGAAGTGAGCCTCTCCCCACTGCAGAGAGCCCGAATGATGGACCAGAGCATCTTCATCCAGACGTGAAGGACCTCAGAGAAGCATTTTCCCCTATCAGGTCGAGGATGGGCCTGAAGGAACAGTCCTCCTTTGGTACAACGAAGTCTATGGTGTACATTCTGCAGTCCAATGTATAGGATAAAGGGAACAATGACCTGGAGGGCTTCCAGCCACTCTAGGGTAACCCAACTGCAGCCTTCTTGGTGTCAGAATCGCAGGAAGAGTCCACAAAGGCATCAGACATAGGCTCCTTGCATTCCAGGGCAGAGCCATGCTGAATGACATCGAGTACTTAATGATCCGCAGTAACCCAGGCCCAGGTAAAAGATGTATATGACTGCCTAACTGAGGCACCTCATAATGAGTCCGCACCTGTCATTGCCCCAAGAGCCCCCAGAAACAAGACAGAGGAAAACTTAAAGATGATGAAGATAAAGAGGGTGTATGCTTCCAAGATCCTCTGGGCTTGTCCCTCAGGAGATGCTGGGGCTTCAAATCAGTCAGGTCCTTTATCAGCTTCAAGATCCTCACTGAAGAGGAGCTTCTCCTTAAAAATGAACTTAGCCAGATGAGCCTTAGGAGCCATGTCCACCGCCCAATTCCATAGCCAGAGCCACTTTCTCACACTGTGGTCACTGCAATGTCCCTGGCAGCTAGCCAGACAAGATCCTACATGGTACTAGCCAGGTAGGCTCTAGCAGATTCCAAACGGACTGAAGCATCGCCTTCCAGCAGCAGCTGCACCCACTGAAGGAGGAGCTCTCCAGTCAAACCTCCATATAATTGCTGCCTGAACCAATGTTCCCTCTAATTTTCTGTAGGCTGTGTGCGCATAAAATATCAGCTGTGTGCAGCTTTTGAAGGAAGGTTAAATTTTTGTGCGCCACATAACGACACTCGGAGTTATGTACTTTAAAATTTGACTACACGTCAGAATACAGTATGTATACCATATTGATTTTAATCAAATTAAATGAAAATAGGCGATTACTAAATGAAGTGGGAAATTTCTAGTAATTACAATCATAACTTCTAAATTTTAAGACGTCTGTGTTGATTTCTATCAGAATCAGAGCCGTAATTTTTGTGCACTCTGTTTAAAGTATGTGCGCTCGCTCGGGGAGGTGTGTGCGCGTGCACACGCGCACAGCTTTGAGGGAACAGTGGCCTGAACAATAAAGGATGAGGCCAAGAACTCAGCCCCTGAGGGACACATCCACCTTATGATCCAGCTGATCATTAATGGTGGCCTCACCCTCAACTAGGATGGTGGTACGTCTGGTAATAGTTGCAACATGTGCATCTGCCTTTGGAAAATGCAACCATTACCCAGAACCATTACCCAGCTCCTGCTGAGGAAGGGCATAAAGCCTGTTCAGGACTCTGGTGCCCTTCACTGAGGCATTTTGAGAATATCATCTTTCCGAGATTATGTCCTGGAGAACCTGCAGAAAGGGAAAAGCCTTGGTAGGTCTTTGGACTCCCTGGAGAAGAGGGTGACCATGTGACTCCACACTAGTTGCAGGAACATCCGAAATCTACAGGAAAGAAGCCACTTGCAAAACAGGCCCGCTAATTCATCTCTCTTAATGAGGCAGAAGATGAAGATTCTTTGCGGAGGAAAAGCCGGAAGATTCATGCAACAACCAGCTCAGGATCATCATCTGAGCAAACCTCAAGACTTGGGTTCCCAAGAGAGGCATGCGTCATCAGAAGCCCCTTGCCGCTGCAAGGTGATAAGTTGACCTGGCTACCACTTACTGAGACAGAGGAACCCCCACAGTGCAGGAACATGTGGAGTCTCCCTGCTCGGATTCCCGCTGCTTTGCCAGAAGGAGTAAGCCTGTGAAAGAATGATAAGAAATCTGAAGGTAGGGGCCCTGATCCCGAGAGCAGGACCAAGGCTGTCCCCACAAGCCCCAAAGATGGCTGCTCTTTCCCAAACCATGACAGGAGCAGCAGCCAAGAGAGAAGAAGCAGGCGCAAGGCCGCGTTCTGCGAGGTACCCTGCCCATCGCAGTTAAAAACAGAACACCAGCAGTGCTCGTCACCGCAGCACGCAACAGGGGCGTGCACCGAAAGAGCGCACCCAAGGAGCACGTGCTCCTTGGGTGCGCTCCTTGGGGCTGCTCCGGCAGCGTAGGCCCTTTCCTTACCACCCTCTTTTCTCTCTTTACACTTTTGGCCTCCTTTTTGCTTACGGAGACTGCTACGTGCTCTCTTCTCGCTCCGCTTCTGCATCCTGCCTGTCTCATCACCCTCCTGCCCCAGGTACGCCTACCATCTCACACCTATACCCCCTCCTCCTCTCTTCACTCAATGGCCCACATTCCCGTGCTGTGGGGTCGTCGCCAGGATAATACCGCCAACTCCCGATCTCGATGTTACTCTAATGTCCGCCCCTGCCTGCCTTTCACATGTACTCCCCCCTTGCTCCTGGTCCCCTTGAGTCTCGCTCAAGCTCCCCTCAAGATAGGTCTTCTGAATTGTCGATCCCTTAGATCCAAAACTCTGCTTGTTCAGGACCTTATAACACAATCCTCTTTCGACCTCACCCTCCTTACCGAAACATGGCTCAAGGATAGGGAGGATGCCCTCCTCGCCTGCTGCCTTCCTGCTGGCTTCACTGGAGCTTCAGTCCCCCGCATAGGCCGCTCAGGAGGTGGGGTAGCAGCCATCCTGCATCCCTCTCTCATATTCACTCAAGTTTTCTCCCCCCCTGCTACATTACCCTGAAGCCCTTCTACTCCATCTCCACACTTCACCCCCAATGCATATTCTTCTCATCTACTCCCCCCCAGCTCCAGCTCTTCTTCCTGATCTCTGGGACTCTCTTCTCTTAACCATCTCTGACCTCTCCCTTACCTTTCCCCACCTACTTATCGCAGGTGACTTTAATCTTCACCTTAACCCCCCTTCCTCTTCTAGAGACCACTCTTTCGCCTCTCTCCTTCACGACCCGTCCCTCTTACAACATGTCCCTTTCCCTACTTATTTGGCCAGCTACACACTTGATCTCCTCTTGACTTCATCCTTTTCTACTCTACAGCTTTATAACCT
Organism: Ichthyophis bannanicus; assembly: GCA_033557465.1. Classification (NCBI taxonomy): domain Eukaryota; kingdom Metazoa; phylum Chordata; class Amphibia; order Gymnophiona; family Ichthyophiidae; genus Ichthyophis; species Ichthyophis bannanicus. Next base: position 330,702,921 of record CM066034.1, on the reverse strand, counting down.
GTCCTCTCTACATCTACCTTGGTCAGACCACTTTTGCCTCTCTGTCTCCTGTTCTCATTCAAGAGCGTCACCCTCGCCCTCTCCTCCCTCAGCGTCTCCCCACCTACAATACTCTCGCCACATTACCCCACTCACCATCCAGTGCTTTCCCCCTACAACGGAACTTTTCCCCACCGAATTCCCCTCTCTCTCCCCTAACTCCCAGGCCTCCTTTTGGTCCTCTACCCTCTCTGCTGCCCTTAACCATTTAGCTCCCCTGTGACCCCGTCCACCCAGACGCCACCCTAAACAACCCTGGTTTCATAGTGGCCTCCACCTGCTCCGCACTCATCTTTGTAGGGCCGAGCGCTTATGGCGTAAGGCCCCCTCCCCAGCTACTCTGTCATCATTCAAAGCGCATCATTCACACTACCGCGCAAAAGTGCATCTCGCTAAGCAAACATATTTCTCTACTGCAATTGCCAACACCCCCAACCAAACTCGTCACCTCTATTCTACACTCAAATCCCTTACTTCTCTTCATTATCCCACCTCTGCTGTGGCCACTCAGCCTTCGCGCCCCCCCCCCCTCCACTTCTAGCTTCGTTTTTTAGTGATAAGATTCTCTTCCTTGCGAGCGTCTCTTCCTTTCTGTCCTGCCCCTATCCACTCTCCCCCCCCTGCCGCCTCACCCCCTCCGTCCTCCCACCTTTCACACACATGGGCCTCCTTCTCACTACCCACCTCAGCTGAGCTCCATCAGCTCATTTCTTCTTCCAACAAAACATCCTGTCCTCTCGATCCCATTCCCTCCTCTTGGTTACTTATGTCTTCTTTGGCACTCCTTCCCCCTATCCTCACCATGCTTAATTCAAGCCTTTCCATGGGGATCTTCCCCCAATCCTGGAAGCACGCCCTAATCCGCCCCATTCTCAAAAAATCCCTCCCTCGACCCTTTGATTCCAGCACACTACCGCCCTGTCTCAAACCTCCCCTTCCTTTCTAAACTTCTTGAAAAAGTTGTTTTCGCACAGCTTTCTCACCACCTTGATTCCACTAACTTTCTTCATCCCCGTCAATCAGGGTTCCGACCAGGTTACAGCATCGAGACTGTCCTGCTTGCCTTCACTAACTCACTGCATGTAGCCCACGATCACAGGGACATCTCGGTGGCCTTGGATCTATCTGCTGCATTCGATCTAGTGGATCACTCCCTTCTTCTCCGTTTATGTGAAGCAGGTCTTTGTAGCACCGTTCACCACTGGTCTCATTCTTTCCTCTCCTATAGGTCCTGTTCAGTCCTCTCCTCCTCTCCCTCCATCCGACCCTTTTTCTCTGCCATGTGGGGCTCCCCAGGGTTCTGTACTTGCTCCTCTTCTTTTCAACCTCTTCCTTGCCCCTCTCGCCCTTCTGATACAGCAATCCGGGATCTCGGCTTTCTACTATGCCGACGACATCGTCCTCCTTCACCACACCTTCCCTTCTCACCCTGACCTATCCGCACACAACTCCTGCCTTTTTTCCGTCGCAAGCTGGCTAACTCAGAACTGCCTCCATCTCAACCTAACCAAAACCACTGCCATCTGGTTTTCCCATGGTAGCCCACCCCCCACGCTGGCTCCGTCCTTACCTAATTCTCCCATCCCTCTGGTCTCTACGTTCTGCTACTTGGGTGTGCTCTTCGACTCTGATCTTTCTTTTCAGGCACATGTCTCACATATCACCAAGACCTCTTTCTTCTTTCTGCGTCAAGTTTGTGCAATTCGCCCTTTTCTCACCCCGCCTGCCCTCACCACACTGTTACTGTCACTAGTCATGTCACACCTAGACTTCTCTAATTCCATCTTCACTGGCCTTCCCAAATCTCAACTCAGACTACAGAGGATTAAAAATACTGCTGCTCGCATCATCACTCACTCCTCTCCACGTGACCACGCTGCTCCCCTACTTGCTCATCTTCACTGGCTACCTATCCCCTTTTGCTTTCAGTTTAAGCTGCTCACTCTTGTTCATAGGGCACTTCACACCAACACCCTGCAATACCTGGCGGATCTCATCATCTTCCATACCCCCAGACACACTCCTCGCTCATTTCACCTCAAACGCCTCCATCTTCCCTCCCCCTCCCTTGCACACCTTCAGTCCACCCGCTCCTCAGCCTTTTTTTTCGCAGGCCCTGCCCTCTGGAACTCACTCCCCACCTCCCTTCGTATGGAGCCCCACCACCTCACCTTTAAGCGGGATCTAAAGACCCACCTCTTCTCCCTCGCCTTTGACCTTCCCTCCCCCTTTGTGTAACCCGACCTCCAGTCTCGTCCTACTCTCTTTTTCTTTCCTGATTACCTATCAATAATTATAACTTCCTTTCTTCCTTCTGGCCTCGTGCCTTTTTCTTATGCAGTTTTGTATATTGTAAACCGCTCTGTTTTTCCAAAGGGCGGTATATCAAATAAAATAAACAAACAAACATGAGTGAAAGCGCTGCACAAGCCTTTACTGGCTGCAAATCCAGACTCTGAGAAGCATCCTTGTCCACGAGGTATGTTACTAAAAGCTCATCTTCTTCTGTCATGAAAGGCTTAGAGTTCATAGGTCTGGCTTGACATTTACTGCAGCCCAGAGAACGTGTCCAGTGTGCCATGTGGTGTCCCTGGTGCTCAGCACAGAAACGCTCAATGGACTTATGCATGGAAATTTGCATATGGACACTTTGCATAAATAACTTACAAGTGCATGTGGTGGTACAGCAGTTACAGTGTAAGACCGCAGGCTCCATGTGCACCAAGAAAAGAAAGGATTAGCACTGAAAAGAAAAAAAAAACACCACACACAAATGCCAAACCCAACGACAGATCATGTTATGGAACATTGAGATGCCCCCTGCAGCAGTGGCTGACAAGGCCGGCATATCAAACAAGAACTGCGCTTACTCCACAAAGCCCAGGACTAAGGACATTGCTAGACTTGGGCCACTCTGATGCGCTCTGCTCTTTCCTCACATACCTTCTCTCTCTATATCCTTCTGATAGTTGCTCTGGAGTGCCGGGGGGGGGGGGGGGGTGGGAAGGAGGTTAAGGTCTGCATAAAGACAGGGCCTTGATCTGTTCAAATATCAGGCTATCTACTGTTCAGGAATACTGATGGGGAGGAAGGTCCTTTGTCCCATTCATGCAGAAAACTCCAGCAGGGTACTCTTAGATATGCTCTGGAAACATCTGCCCGAGTTCTACTGGGTCCATTGCACTCCTTGGGATGGTTGCCCATAAGCTAATCCATTTCCAAAGCCAAGCCGTGCCGATCTTGCATCCACTACCTGCTGGAGACAGAAATACTGAGGTATGCCCCTAGCTGTACTGGCTCTAGTAGTAGGATGATGACACTAGACGTTTCCAGTTGCTCTCCACCTCCACCTCTGATGGCAGGGGGGACACAACCAACATATCTGGACTGGCCTAGCAGGACAATTTGGAAATCCTAAAGGAACTGTAGCAAACCTCAGAAGAGATTTCCCGACATGTTCCTTCAACTTCAATGAAGAAATCGTTTGGGGGTGGGGGGAGTTTGATCTCAGTTGCTATGTTTTTGAGCTGGCCTGTAAACGTAAAGAAAATGTATCAAGATGTGCAGTAGGACCCACAATAGAATTTGGGGCATGTGTAGTAGAGAAAGCATGTGCAGCATTCCTCATGAAATTATTTCCAGTCCTTCTGCATTTTGTGTGTGTCCGTGATTGGAAAAGCCGAGAAAAGGGGATAGAGCTATGTTGGAAAACTTTGTTACTTCCATAGAAACGTGCTGAGCCATTTCTTTAGTGGGAAAGAGTAATTAGACCTTACCTGCTAATTAGCGTTCCTGAAGAGACTCCAGTCCGGTCCCTTAACTTCTGGGTTGTGCTCCTCTACCAGCAGCCTTGGAGACTGAGCTCTTCAATTTTTTTTCCATGATGATCCTCCAGTATAAATATCACTGGCTCCTCCCATCAGATCCAGTATACTATTGACAAAGCAGACTTAATGGAGAGACATTAAAACAACTAACCAGAACCGAATACACTAACAGAACCACAAACTGTCCGCTGAACTCAAACAAGAAGACTGATAAGCGTACCCCTGCACGGCCTCATAAGGGCCCAACTCCTCCTGGCCCCTTGGAGAGAAAGATCTTCATCCCACACCCCCCAAGAGAAAGAGAGAAGGAGTACCTGACCCGAACTTACCCGTAAGTTCAAGAGGCCCATGCCTACGGCATATTGACACTGACAGCCGAATATCCGTCACCAACTTACCTGAAACAACAAAAGTTGGATATTCCTTGACCTACCCGAAGCTTCGGGACGATCTGATCCAACTGGGTAGGATCAGGGCCCGGACTGGAGTCTCTTCATGAACGCTAATTAGCAGGTAAGGTCTAATTACTCTTTCCTAGGCGTTCCTCCAGTCCGGTCCCTTAACTTCTGGGATGTAACAGAGCAGTTCACTTCCAGGAGGGCCCTGACAGAGCGGACTGAAGCACCGCCGACCCAAACTCCGCATCTTCCGAGGCCATCACATCCAACCGATAGAACTTAGCAAAGGTATGTAACGACAACCAAGTCGCCGCCTACAAATCTCCCTGGGCGGAACTAAACTGAACTCCGCCCACGAGGTAGCTAAGCCCCTGGTTGAATGGGCCCGGAACCCTACCGGGACCAGTCTACCCTTCTGAATGTATGCACCGGCAATGGCTTCCCTGATCCATCTGGAAATAGAACCCTTAGCCGCCGCTTCACCCTTACGCGGCCCTCCGAACACCACAAACAGATGCTCCGACTTTCGGAACGACGCCATCCGCCTCACGTAATGCCTCAAGATTCTCTTCACGTCCAGCCTGTGGAGAAGCAACTCCTCAGCCCCTTTCCCCACTCCCAGGAATGAGGGAAGGGAAATCGACTGATTCACATGAAACGGTGAAACCACCTTGGGCAGAAACGAAGGTACCGTCCGCAAAACCACCTTCTCCTTGAAGAATGACAGAAAGGGAGGCCGACAAGACAACGCCTGCAGTTCCAAAACACGCCTCGCCAAGCAAATGGCCACCAGAAACACCGTCTTGGGGGTCAAATCCTTCAAAGAGGAACGCTCAATCGGCTCATAAGGTTCCCCCGCTAGGACATTCAAACACCAGATTAAGATCCCAGGGAGGAACTGACACCACTCTCTGAGGCCTCACGTGCCTGACCGCCCTTAGGAATCTAGCTACGTCTGAATGCTGCCCCAGCGCCTTTCCCTTGATCTTGCCCCTATAGCAGGAAATGGCCGCTACCTGAACCCGAAGAGAGCTGGCAGCAAGCCCCTTCTCCAAACCTGCTTGCAAGAATTCCAACACCTCTGGCACCGAGGCCCCCAAGGGCCGAATCTTCTGATCCTTGCACCAACCCTCAAAGATGCGCCAAACCTGAACATAAGACAGGCAAGTAGAACGCTTACGAGCTCTCAACAAGGTGGCAATCACTGCTCCCGAATAACCTCGCTTAAGCAGCCGCGCCCTTTCAATAGCCATACCGTAAGCGAGAACCGATCCACCTGCGGCATCCGCAACGGACCCTGGAACAATAGATCCTCCCTCGCCGGCAGGTGCCACGGCCTGTCGTCCAACAGTCTTACAAGATCGGCATACCACGGACAATGAGGCCAATCCGGTGCTATAAGGATCACCCACCCCTGGTGGGCCTCCACCCTTTGTAGAACCTTTCCTATCAGTGCCCATGGAGGAAACACATAAAGCAGTCCCTCCGTGTGCCACCTCTGGACCAGAGCATCGAGGCCCTCTGACATCCGCTCCCTCCTTCTGCTGAAGAAGCGGCTGACCTTGGCAGACTGGAACCTCACCATCAGATCCATGATGGGCTGACCCCACCGACGAACCACCAGCTCAAACACTTGTGGGCAGAGCTCCCACTCTGCGCCTGCTCAGGAAGTTCGCTTCCACATTCTCCACTCCGGCCACATGCTGCGCCGACAGCGCCAACAGATGGGCTTCTGCCCAATCCAACAGCCCCTTTGCCTCTTCCTCCACGGGAGCGCTGCTTGTGCCACCCTGCCGGTTGATATAGGCTACCGTGGCCACATTGTCTGAAAACACCCGGACCGCCTGCTGGCGTACCCACTGCTTGAAGGCCCGAAGCGCTAGAACTACAGCCCGAAATTCCAGCCTGTTGATGGACTACTGGGCCTTCTCCAGAGTCCAAGTCCCCTGTGCGAAGTGCCCCTCGCAATGTGCTCCCCAGCCCGATAAGCTGGCATCCGTCGTTAACTGTAACCACTTCGGGGCTTCTAAGGGCATGCCCCTTTCCAAGGTGCCCGACCGGAGCCACCACAGCAGGGCTTCCCTCGCTTCCTGCAGAATGGGGAGCCGCATCGACAGGGGCTGACTCTGATGCGACCACCGATGGAGGAGAGCCGGCTGGAGGGGTCTCATGTGAGCCCTGGCCCACGGTACCATCTCGATCGTTGCCGCCATCGTCCCCAGGACCTGCAGGTAATGTCACGCCGAGGGCGAGTTTCTTGCCCGAAACTGACGAACCAGCAGTTGCAGCACCGCTGCCCGCTGAACCAGAAGGAACACCCTTCCTTCCCTTGTGTCGAATCTTGCACCGAAGTGCTCTATCACCTGGGATGGAAATAGTCTGCTCTTTGCCCGGTTGATAACCCACCCCAGACTCTGCAGGAAACCGACTACTCTGTCCGTGACTTTCCGACTCTCCTCCTCGGACTTGGCCCGAATCAACCAGTCGTCGAGGTACGGATGGACTAGGATCCCCTCCTTGCGCAGCGCCGCTGCCACCACTACCATCACCTTGGTGAAGGTGCGTGGCGCCGTCGCCAGACCAAAGGGCAGAGCTTGGAACTGAAAATGTCCCCTTGGCACAGCAAGCCACAGGTATTGCTGATGAGACTCCTGGATTGGAATATGTAAATAGGCCTCTGTCAGATCAAGAGATGTCAAAAATTCTCCCTGCCGTACTGCCACTATTACAGACCCCAGGGTTTCCATATGAAAATGCGGAACTCTGAGACATCGATTGACGTGCTTCAAGTCGAGAATTGGACGGAAAGTGCCTTCCTTTTTGGGCACCACGAAATAAATGGAATACCGATCGCACCCGCACTGGTCGCTGGGCACCGGCACCACCGCCTCCAACTCCAGCAGCCTGTCCAGAGTTTCCTCTACTGCAGCCCTCTTTGCTGGGGACCTGCAGGGAGACCGAATGAATGCTGGAGAGACGGTGCTTGAGAATTCGAGAGCATAACCCTCTCGAATTACCTCCAGCACCCACTGGTCGGACATGACCCATGTCCAAACGGAAAGAAACCGTCTCAAACGGCCTCCTATCGGCAGCCCCCCCGTCTGGACCCCCCTCACTTCATTGCGACTTTCTTGGACCCACGGATGAGGAGGAGGCACCGAAACCCCTTCCGGCCCCCCGAAACCCCTGACCTCGAGAGTTAACACGTCCTCTCTGAAACGGGGCATTCCGCGATGCCCGAAACTTGCGGGGGTTCCACTACTGAGTCCTGGCGGGAGTGGAAGAGCAAGACTGCTTCTGACGGTCCTCAGGGAGTCTGCCTCCCTTAGACTCTCCCAATTCCTTCACCAACTTGTCCAAATCCTCGCCAAACAGTAGCTTGCCCTTGAACGGCAACTTACTAAGACGAGTCAGAGGAACCATCTGCAGCCCAACTGCGTAACCAGAGATAACGACGAGCCGCGACCACCGACGCCATGTTCTTAGACAAGCTTCTAACCAGGTCATACTGGCTGTCTGCCAAGTAGGCTGCCCCTGATTCAATCTTGCTCGCTTCCCCCTGCGAAGCACTACCAGAGTTGCCCGATGGATGGAGCTGTTGCGACCACCGCAGACAAGCGCGTGCCACCCACGCGCTACACACTGAGGCTTGAAGGGCCAGGGCACTGATGTCAAAAGGCCTGTTTCAACAGCGTGTCCAACTTCCGGTCCTGCGCGTCCCGCAGAGCCGCACTGCCTTCCACTGGGATCGTTGTCTTCTTGGTGATGGCTGAGACCGCCGCGTCCACTCTCGGCGATCTCAATAGCTCCCTGTCTTGTTCCGGTAAAGGGTACAAACAGGCCATGGACCTCACACCCCTCAGGCCCGAATCTGGCTGATCCCATTCCTCCTGGATCATCTGCCTCACCACCCGGTGCACCGGGAAAACTTTCTGAGCCTTCCTAACCGCCTGAATAAGCAGATCTTCGAGGACCTCCTCCTCTACCGGCACACTCTGAGCCATATTGAGAGCCTTTAAGGATTCAGAAATCAAAGCTGGTAACTCCTCCCGGCGAAACACCCGCACAATCCGGGTTCTCTGTTCCTCCTGAATCTCACCCTCTTCGAGTTCCTCCTCTTCCTCTCCTACATCCGGCTCAGACAACTCCATCTCCCGCTCCTCAACCATAGAGAGGGGAGGCGACCCATCCTCAGCCATCCTTTGCCGCTTCTGCGGTATAGAAGATCCCCCCTCACTGGGGTCCGAGCTTATCTTGGGTGGGCCGTCTCCTGCGCCCTGCTTCTGCTTCCTAAGGCAAAAAGCTTTATGCAGAAGCAGCACGAACTCTGGGGAGAAATCACCCAGACCCATCCCCTCCTGCCCGGCCGGCAATGAGGAAGGGCCTGGAATGTGCAGCATAGAGGCCTGCCGCTCCACAACTGGGACCAACGGACCCTCTGGCCCCCCCAATTGGGGCACCACCTCCCCTGAACCTTGAGGTGTGCCCTCTGCTGCTTCCAGAGCCAAAGAAGCCTGGATTTCCTGTTCCACAGAGGCAGCCTCCATAGCACACCCCCTGCAAATGCCTGCTGCCGATACCGCCCCACGCTTAGCACCACACACTAAGCACTGAGGCCTGGCTGGCATACTGGCCCTGTGACTAACACACACCAAAGACACCCTCTCACTAAATTAACTGCAACCCCCGGTTTTCTTTTTTTTTTATTTTATTTTAAAACGAACTGTAAAATTAAACAAATGCAATAAATGTATTTAATAATGTATCCAATAAAGGGAACCCTCTCTGAGCTCCCCAGAGAGCAGCCTGATATCCGGCCTGCTCTCCTGCGCGCCAAAAACACACACGCGAACAAAACTACAGGGGCAATCCCCTCCCCCTTCCAACTTGGCCCGTACCTCTGGCGCTGCCTTCCCAGCCAGCAAGGATCCTCCAGAGAAGATAAACGGGCTACCGGTACCGCAGTTCAGCGCCACGCGGTCCTCAGCTCCACTCAGCCACTTCCTTTCCGTGCTGCTGAGCTCCGGCATGCCAGTCAGCTCCCTTCCACATGCTCAGCCTCCACTAGGGCTTCGGCACGGGCGGGCCCGGGATTTGAAAACCGGTCTCTGCTCAGCCTGAACTCCGCTGCCTCTCGCCGCCGCTCCCCCACCCAACGGCTCGAGAGGCGCCGCTGAGCTTTCCCTTCTGTGCTCAACCCCTCGGGAGCCGCCGCTAAGCAAGAAACAGAGAAAAAGAGAGAAGAGGAAGGGAAAGGATCTCTCTCGCTAAATCCTGATACTATTCAACTACACACTCGCCCGCAAAAACAAACCCAGCACAAAGGTGCCTTCAAAAACTGAATTAAATAAAAGCAAACAGAATAAGAAAGGAAAACGTCCTAGATCTCTCCACTAAGCCTCTCACTGGTTTAGTACTCCTTCCAGCTGCTTTGGAGACTGAGCTAAAACTGGATCTGATGGGAGGAGCCAGTGATATTTATATTGGAGGATCATCATGGGAAAAAAAATTGAAGAGCTGTGTCTCCAAGGCTGTTGCTAGAGGAGCACAACCCAGAAGTTAAGGGACCGGACTGGAGGAACGCCTAGGAATTTATTTTTCCAGAATCCCCAGTTCAATCAGGTCCATTTTTGACCGAGGACAAGTTCAGGTATTTTTGACCTCTTTGCTATAACTTTCTTTCCTACATCCATTGGGTTGTAAAGAATAAAAATCATGACCGGGTTGCAATGGGCAAATAGTGTGCTTTGTATTAGCACATTTAAAACTAATCAAAGGAAATATTTTTTCACTCAATGTGTAATTAAGCTGTGGAATTTGTTCCTAGAAGATGTGGTTTGTTACCATAACTATATTTAAAAAGGGTTTAGACACGTTTCTGAAGAAGTTCAACTAACCGTTATTAGTTATTTAATTATAGAGAGCAAACACTGTTAACGAGCAATAAAATAATGATTTATTGAAATTCTGTCAGATATTTGCAACCTGGGTTGTCCACTGTTGGAAACATGATGCTAGGCTTGATGGATCCAATATGGCACATCTTAGGTTCTTATATGCCCCATAACATTGTTAACATTACGAAGCAAAATCTTCCTGAAAACAGAAGTGTCTGCAACTTCTTTCTAAAGGCCAAATGTCCTTATACCGAGCACGTGGAAGATCATTCCGCCACTTAGGCATGATAGAAATTCCCTGGCTCAGCTTTCAGTCAACCACATCTATTTAGTAGATATAGGAAGATACTTCATCGCAAATAGCCCCCCCAAAACGGCATAAACCATAAACGTGAAATGCTATAAATCAGAAGCCAGCCTAAGTTTGGCAGATAAGGGGTGGCATGCTCATACTGGCAACACAAAAGGAGCCGGGCAGCAGCATACTACAGTAGTTGAAATGCAGTTAACAATGGAATCATTTAAAGAGTTATCATAGTCTTGACCTACAGTGGCAGGAAACCAGAACAAGCATCTCTGCTGGCAGATAGGATGGGTCAACTACCCTTTACCTGCCGTCATTTACTATAGTATTATATGATTGGGTTGAGATCAAACGTAGTCGGTATATAATCACCACGGGCATGCTGCATACCGGCCCTCACGTACAGTTCTCCGAGACCGAGTGAGGTTCGCCTACCAATGACTTTTCCAGATGTGGGGATGAATATCTTTGAAAACTTTGCTACCACTGCCCAAAGGCTATAAAACGTTTAACGGACCAGCACTAACCTGTAAAAGAGCAAGCAACTCACGCGCTACCTTATACACTAACAACTTTCCACGCCTGATCAGCCTCATAAACGCATGCGCACAAATTATAGAGCTTACCCGCCCCCCTTCTTTCCACGGCGCACGCCGATGACGCACCTCACATCGTGAAAGTTTATTGGTTGCTACTCATTACAAGGCGAAGCACTGGTCGTTCATATCTTAGAAGAGTAAGTTGTTGATAAATGAGAGAGAGGTTTGAAACGCATACCCTGCTGCTTCTGTTTTCTTAGTCGTGACGTCATCAAACTGGTAGGCGGTGACTTTAATGTTGCTTGATGCGACTATTATAAGGGTAATCTGTTGACCAATCGCAAGTCTAAGAAAACTAGAGGTGTGGAAAACCGTATTTTCTAATGGCTGAACAAGAGGAACAGGAAGTTGTTGGTCATGTAACATGGACTCGCTAGACAGGGTGAAGGTGCTGGTATTGGGAGATTCAGGTAAGGTTTTATATATTTGTATTCGCTGGCGTGAGGGGGAGGCAAGGAAAGAAAACTTGCATCATTGAAAAATAAACAAATACAAGTTATTAATTTATTGGCTCAGAAAAGTCCTCGAAACAATGAATTGCATGATTTAGTAGCAACTTTGAGTATCTAGTTGCCAACGTGTTTGCCTTTTGAAAGTGGTCATAAGACTAAAAATGTAACTTTGGCTTTGCTGTGTTATATTTATTTCATTTTGTACTTATCTATTAAAGACATTTCACCCGCATGTGGCATGGTCTGTACATGAAGAGGGTAATTTTATAACTGTGTACGAATGTTACTTTATGTCGCACCACCTCAGATAACCTTTAGGTTAGTGGTTCCCAAATTTGTTCTGGGGAAACTCCCAGCCAGTTGGGTTTTCAGAATATCTGCAATGAACATGCATGTGTGCAGATCGAGCTCGTCCATATTCATTATGGAAATCCTGAAACTCGACTGGTCCCCCAGAACAAATTTGGGAAGTACTGCACTAGATAGCAAATTTTATTAGAAAAAAAGACTTTTAGCTAATTTGTAAAACTCCCTGGGAGGAGAAGTGGTGCTATATATATAAAAATATATTAAAGCAATAGAACTGCAGAGCTTATGAGGTAAGGAGGAGACACTGTGGGTTAATCTGAAACAAAAAAAAAATTGGAACATTTATTTAGATCTGATTACAGACCTTCCTTGCAAACAGAAGAAATTGATAAAACAAGTACATTAAATCTCTATTTATTACATTTAATTACTTCATCAAAAACATTTGTACAGTAAAATGATCACACAAAAACACTTCTGGTTTAAAGTGTTGTATAACTATTGACATAATAATTAAATCTCCTTGGAGACTGTGTAGGTCACATACTTTTGTGTGAAATCCAATCAATGCGTATGTCATGCCTAATGATGTATCTAAGGCTATCAGCTGCCCTTCATTTTATATGTCTAAAAAAATAGACTCTTTATGTTCTGCTCCTCAAAATAATTTCTATGAGCAGTTAGTGTGTCCCTCATTTTCTTCCCTTGCATTCAACAAAGAATCTTCCTTAAAACAAACTACCTTTGATTTCCTCTGATCATCAATCAAAAACCTGAAAGAAGTTTAGTGCTATGCTTTCCTGGTAGAAAGACTCACAAAAAGCATGTGATCCACAAGGAAGAAGATTTTAAAAGCATTTCACCGCTTTGTACCCCCCCCCCCCCCCCCCAATACACACACACTCGTTCTGGAGGTGGCTGACTGGATTATAGGGGCAGGGATGGGAATAGAGGCTGGGAGAAGGCTGACTGGCGTTCAGGAGGTAGGAGCTGGGGGGAGGAGTGCGGCAGGGTGACGAGAGAGAGGAGAGAGTGCAAGACTAGGTGACATGGATAGGAAGGGAGAGAGATTGTAAGACTGGATAACAGGTTGTGGAGGGGGGCTGTTGGCTGTGTATTCTGCCACTGGGTTTGCAGGAATGCATTAAGGACCTGATTTACTTTTCCTCCCCCTTTGGGCATAGAATGGGAAAACAGCCTTAGCAAATCAAGCCCTAAAGGAACAGTGGTAGACTTCCTCAGAGGAGATTCACACACGTCTTCCTCCCCCCCCCCCCCAACCCCAGCTTCTTAATTTCAGTGAAGAATGGAGAAAATAAGGGGGGGGGAGGAAGACTTTTTGATGATGTAAACAGCCGATCTACATTTTCCCATTCAACTCCATTAATTTATAGACCTCAATCACATCTCTCTTCAGCCGTCTTTTTTCCAAGTTGAAGAGCACTAACCTTTTAAGCCTTTCCTCATAGGGGTATCCTTCCATCCGCTTTAGCATTTTGGTGGCTTTTCTCTGCACCTTTCCTAATTCTGCTATGCCCTTTTTTAAATATGGCAACTAGAATTTCACACAGTATTCAAGATGTGGTCGCATCAAAGAACAATACAGAGGCATTATGATATCCTTTGTTTTATTCTCCATTCCTTTCCTTATGATTCCTAGCATTGTATTTGCTTTCTTGGCCGCCACTGCACATTGGGCGGAGTGTTTCAACATATTAGCCATGATGACGCCTAAATCTTTTTCCTGGGCAGTGGTTTCTAATGTGGAACCTTGCATTGTGTAGCCATAGTTTGGGTTGTTCTTTCCTACGTACATAACTTTACACTTGTCCGCATTAAATTTCATCTGCCATTTGGACGTCCAGTCTTCCAATGTATCAAGGTCCTCTTGCAATTCAATTTATTAAATAGTTGTAATAAATCGTCCCAGTTTATCGATATTTCTTTAAATTCTTCCGATATATCACCTTTAAATACCATTTCATGCATCTTCAGTAAAGACCAAAGCAAAGAATTCATTCAGTCTCTCCATTATATCCTTGTCCTATCTTAATGCCCCTTTTATTCCTCTATCATCCAGTGGTCCAACTGACTCACAGATTTTTTGCTACAAATGTACTTGAAAAAGTTTATATTCCTTATGTGAGACTATACCCGCCTTAGGCACCCGCCTAGACATGGGGTATAGCCTGGGTTGTTAAAGGAATACTCTGTAGTCGTGTCCAAAGTGTAAATTAAAGCTGGGCTTTATTCCCCTTCCCTTGAGGATTGCCTTCTGAATACATCAAACGAGGATAACACAAATAAACTGTTGCTTCACAGATAAATACAAGTTTCTCCAAATGATACTAATACTTCTTCTTGCTTCTTTTTAACAAAGAGATTCTATCTCATCTGAAATGCATAAAGCACACTCCATTGGTTCTGGAATGACCTCTGGGTTTGAACTTTCCCACTGCATAACCTCAGGACCTGGTCCTGTATATGGGCACCATGTTTCTGTATTACTGTTTTCAGAACCTTGCCCTCGGGAGACCTCAGCTTCTAGGAGAGGATACTGTTTTGTGCAATCAGAGACATAAGGAGCTGTGCTTGGGGTTTCTTCCCAACACCTATTCCAATAGGGGTTTTCTATCACCCTGTAAGCTTGGCTTTTTCTAAAAGGACCCACTTCTTTCCCTCCTTAGACAGGGTACTTATCTTTCTTCTGGGTGAAGATTGTTTCCAGCCCTTCCTCCTCTAGCCAAGGCTGCTTCTCTGGGGTGCAAACTGCCTTTCTCCGTGAGTACCAGACACTGGGCTTAGCTGAGCTGAAATCACTTCCTGGTTTCAGTGAGCTTTCCTGGGTGTGACTTTTGCTCTCTGCCTGCTTGGTTGCTTTCCTCTGCACGAGGACCCCTCTGGCTTGGAAGTCTTTTGCACTGTTCTTCCCAGCCCTCTCGGGTTCAACAGCCTGCTTCCATTCAGCCGTGTTCCTTATCGGTCCTACAGTTCAGTCCTCCACCACTGGGTAGTGCACCTCCTCCTGCAACATGGAGACTGGACAAGTCAAACTTGTGACATCACCGGGTATATCCTGCTGGTCTTCTCCCATGATCCCCCACAGTGTGTCCAGTCTCCATGCAGCATGAGGACGTAGTGAGCCTAGGTGCTGGGCTCACTTGAGAAGCAGTTTAGGAGCAGTTAGTCAGGATTTGATTTACCTTGCATTTCTTTTGCCCTTCTTTAGGTGTAATCCTGTAAATTGAATTCATTTTCATTTAATGTCATTTACTTTTACTTTATTTATTTTCACCTAGTCTGCCTTAGTGTAAAGGGGGGTTCTGTCCCTTTTCAAAGTTCACGCTGCCAGCTAGCCTCTCTGCTTGGGATTCTTCGGTCTCTGTGCCCGGTGATGATCTCTCCCCCAGGACTGTACGGGAGCCTCAGGCCGTTCGAGGTTCTTTAGCCGGTGGGCCGGGGCTCGCAGCGTCTGCTACTTCTGGTGGCGCGAGGCAGCAGCGTGTCTGGACAGCTCTTCACCCCGCATCTACAGCGGGATAACTGCTGCATCCCGACGCCACAAGGGAGTCTCTCGAGTCCGCATGGAGGGGCTCTGAGCTCTTGCCGCCTCTGTGGTGTTTGGCGCCAAACGGGCCTGCTTCGGATTGGCGCCATTTTCTCGGCAGGGCTGAGGCCTCGTGGCGGAGCAGCCCCGCGTTTGAGCAGACTACGCTGTTCCACGCGGCTACACCCAGATAAGGACTTCCTTTTGCTGTTACTTTTAATTTTAATTCTAATTTTAATTTCCTTTTAATTTTCATTTCCTTTTAATTTCATGATAGTTTATAGTTCTTTGAATGCAATGTGATTGGTTTGGGTTTTACTTCTTGGGGGGTGCCTTTACCTTTGTCTGCATTCTGGCAGTTAGCGACGTCTGTCAGCAGCAGGTTTCCGTGCTAGGATTTGGCCATTCAGGGTCATCGGCGGCACAACCACCTACAAATTGAGCCCTTTCTGAAATTGTCATTTACATAAGGATGCTATTTCCATGTTTATACGCTTGGAAATTGTGCAGACAGCCTCTAAATGTCGTTATGCCATCTGCAAATTTGATCGCCATGCTTGCTGATCTCTTTTCCAGATCATTTCAGTGCAGTAGATGTTACCAGATGCCAGTTCCAGTGCAGATCCCGAGACATTCCACTATTTACGGGTCTCCTGTGAGAAAAGTGGCCATTTAGTCCTATTGTGTTCCTGTTTTTGATCCATTTCCCATTCTATAATAGCACATCTCCTCCTTCCTCAGGAGAAGTTCATAAGGGGCTTTGTCAAGTACCTTCTAAAACATCCAGATACATATTATTTGGCTTACTCACATGTTTATTAACCCTTTGAAAAGACGTGCTGTTAGAACAAGTTCTATCATTTAACTGGCACTGAACTCGGATTCATTGGTCTGTAGTTTCCAAGATCGCCTTTGAAGCTCTTTAAAAAAAACAAAACAAAAAACCCAATTAGTGTTACATTAGTAACTCTTCAATCTTTAGAGATCATTAATACTAATGTTATGATTGAGCCTGGCTGATATTATGAATGATCACTATTAGACAAAAATTAGCTAGGTTAAGACACTTTGATTTGGTTTTCTGCACTATGTTATCAGAGCGCAGCTTGCCCATTTGGCGGGAACACTGCCCATCTGGGCCATCTGGGGAAAGGCCCCTGCTGGGGATTGTGAGAAGTGTTGCTGGATGGCACAGTCCGGGGCTTAGTGTTCCAGGGTCCTGGAAGGGTTGATAGCGGCAGTCAGGCCTCCCTGTCTTTGCTATGACGGTCACCTAGGTTCAGCGTCCTGTGTTTTGGGTGACAGGAGTGGGACACCTGGACATGTGGTGCTGGATGTTGGATAGGCTCATACTGCTTAGGTGCACTCTCCTTGAGTGCGTCTGCATGTCCGTGTTCCGTCTGTGATCTCATGCTCAGGTGATTGTTGCAGCAATGACAGAGATCGCTTGGGATATCGTGAGCGGGGTTGTCATGGTGTTGCATGGGGTTGCCAATGCAAGACGGGGCCATCCTGAGGAGTTTGGGCCTCAGTCATCAGCTTTCCCTTCGGTGGCCCGGCTGTCCAGGAGGCACCCCTCCAGATCCGCCGGTCCAGTTCTTCTCTGCCTCTTCTCAATGTGGGCAGGGGGGCTGGCAGATCTGGAAATTCACGTCCACTGCACGTTCTACTGTTTTACCTCTGTCTGGGAATATATGACCTCAGAACCCCAAATCATTTGTTTGGTGGGGTGCTGCTGTCTGTTGTGCAAGACAAGGTGGTCAACAGTCGGAGGCTGTCGTCTCTTCCCCTTACCCCTGAAGGTGCTCACAATTTAAGTTTTTTGTACCTGCGGAGGTGTATGTTGTTAAAGGCTAGCAGGCGCACCTGTGGGACCAGAATCCTCGGTTCTTCCGACCTTCCGTTGAGATGCGCGTATGGGGTTTACTCCCTTGGTCGGCTAGCAACTTGCTTCACCCATTGGGCCTTCCCTTTCCTCAAGGCATCGTTGCGTCCCACTTCTTCGTGGGGGCTCGCCGCAGGGCCTGGAGTTATGCTCAGCCGGTTCCAGCCAGGGCTGAGTCCTTGGGGGGAGGCTCCGATCCTAACGATACAGGGAGTGCTGGGATCCGTTCAACCAGGTTCCTTCGGGCCCAGCGTACGTCGTCTTTTGCTGGCCGGTTTAGGTCTTCGAGTCGTGGCGGTGCTCCGAGAAGACCAGTAGGCTGCACAGTGCTTGTCTTGGAGCAAGCACGGGATATCTGTAGGTTCATATTCAAAACCGTCCGGTTACATGTCCCTCCATTGTGGAATGCTGTACTAGTAGGCATACTTCATATGCTGGGCTTACAAGTTGGCTTCCGCGCTGCTCGGCATCAGCCAAGGTGACTGCCGGTTTAGGCTGTGGAGTCAGCCTGGAGGAGGGGCCTTGCGTTCTCTGGACAATGCCCTGTTCGGTTGTGTGCCTTGTGGCCCTTATGGAGTTGTAAAAAGGAAAAAAAAAAAAAAAAAAGAAGAATCAAACAGGAAAGCCTTCCTAATTGTCCCCACTTCTTTTTTATAAGGTTCTGTCCCTTTCTTCCTGGAGCTTGGCCGGAGCGTGGTTAGACTCAGCTACATTTTGGGGATCCTTTATGTACAAGGCGTTTTAGTGTACGCAGCACGCCCAGTGTTCCATCGTCTGACTGGAACGGTATGCGGTACGTCAGCCGTGGCAGGCGTTCACGGACACGGTAGCGGATCGAGTGCTGTAGATGCTGTCTGAGATCTCCGGGATGGTGGCCTATTTTGATCGGCAGGGTGGAGTCGGTCGGGTGGTCAGGGTGGCCCGAGCGAAGGGACAGCATGCGCGGTTGAAGCCTTGGCGGCCTGCGTTTCGGTGGGGACACTGTGGTGGCGAATGTCCTTAGCGGGGTCCGAGTGTTTGCCGGAGGAGTGAGATTGCATCAGGCGGTGTGCGCGCCGCATGTGCTCAGATGCGGTCAGCCCATATTGGACCTCATGGCGACCTGTCAGTCTGCGGCGATGGGTCGTTGTTTAGCAGAGGACATATGAGGCTACTGGATAGCGTCGACGCATTGGTACGGGGCCGTGACCCGGTCCATTCTATGCCTTTCAGAGGTCATAGTGAAAATGGCCGACTGGGTCTGGTTGCTAAGATATGTGCTCTTCATTAGTCAGTGGGGACCATTACCAGTGTATTCTGCAACATTTGCGTGAGCTTGCATAATCTTTACTTGCAACCAATCGAACTAACTGTCCAAAACCAGTTGATGCAGTCACTACTTAAATTTGCCTCGCTTGACAGTAAAAGAAAAAAAAGACATTTATTTTATACCGATAGGTCACTCACAACATATTTGGCGATTCTTCGTCCTGGTGTTAATCATGCAGATAATTTCTGCTCTAGTTGTGGTGATGTGATTTTTACATCACAAAAATGGCATATGACTGTGGCGGTTCAGAAAGCCTACAATTTATATTTTGGCTGCAGAATAAAAGATCAGGATAAAAGCTAGGCGCCACACATATGCTGCAATACATGTGTAGCAGATCTCAGGCTGTGGATGGATGGGAAAAGACCATCAAAGTCTTTTGCGGTTCCAATGATCTGGAGAGGGCCCATGGATCACATCGGCGATTGCTACTTCTGCATGGTTCCTCCAATTCCGGAGGGCATATCCAGGTGATGTAAGCGGTTGGCCTACTGGCATTGCGTTGTGGGCATGGCTACCAGAGTCTCCTTTCTTTTTTGTCACACCATGTAAGACTCCACATCTTCTGAAACAACGCTGGACTCTGGGGCACTTGACACCCTCTTATATGCCCTTGGTGGATCACGCTTGGTTTATTGCAACTCATTGCTTAGCTGCATTCCACATTCTCAATTAAAAAGACTCCAACTGGTCCAGGACATAGCTGTAGAGCTACTTTGTGTTGCAAAGAATAAAGCCCTTAAGAGGTGTGACAAATAGGGTGTTTGACGCTGGTGGTTTTTCCATTTCTCTCATTTTGCTTCCCACCTCTGTCTGGATGGACCTCGGTTCCGTTCTCCCTCGTGGAATCCGGCTGTGCCTGTTTAGTTGTCGGTTTGGGACTTACGCAAGAACACTTTGCTTGTAACCTGCGTTCCTTGGACCTTAGGTGAGGTTCCGTCGCTTTCTGGGAGGTCTCTTCGCTGTCTGTCCCTCCTTGGAGGCGGGTTCTGCGGGAGAGCAGCGGTTGCTAACACTTGACACCCTGGTGGGGTCGAGAGCCAAGGGGGAGCTCAAGCGGATTTTTCAGGCGGAGCTCCGGTAGCCGCCTCAGTAGGTCTGTTTCTAGGGCATTCAGTGTGTTTGCGATGGTGAGTTTGTCTTTCTGAAGCACTAGCGCTGCTTGGGGCAGAGTTCTGTGCTGTTTTCACCAGTGAAGAGGATCCAAGTGGGCTCTCGGTCATGTCTTCCTGGTTGGCTTACCGCCTGTTGACGTGAGGAGCGGGCTGGGGTCGATGCCTGCTCTGTTCGTTTAGGGGCCGAGCCGACTGGATAGGTCCCTCCCAATGATTACTGCTCTGGTACATCCTAGTGGTGGAGGACTGAACTGTAGGACCGATAAGGAAATGGAAATTACACTTACCTGGTAATTGATGTTCCTTGAGGGAGTACAGTTCAGTCCTCATTCCCGCCCGGGGATGGATGTTTCAGACGCGAGGCGTCAGTTCCGAGTATGCTTTCGGATCCTAGAGTCGGCAACGGGCTCTGATTGGCAGGTAATCGCGAGAGCAACCTTTTCTGCCTATACTCTTCCTTAGTTCTCCTTCCTTCTAGCTCTCTGTCTTCCGCTGTTTGGTGCGCAGGGGGACAGGGGCACGGAGGAGGGTGTTTTCGGCCTTTCTTTTTGGGGCCCTGTGATTTTAAAGTTGAAGTTTGAGCATAGCTTTGTATTTAGTACTTTAACTGGTTGTTTGCTCCTTTGAGTCTACTTTGACAGTAGGTCACTGGGGGATCATGGGAGAAGACCAGCAGGATATACCCGGTGATGTCACAAGTTTGACTTGTCCAGTCTCCATGTTGCAGGAGGAGGTGCACTACCCAGTGGTGGAGGACTGAACTGTACTCCCTCAAGGAACATCAATTACCAGGTAAGTGTAATTTCCATTTTCTCCAAGACAGCGTGTCTCTCTGTGTCGGCTCCTGAGACCTTGTCTCCTTCTCTCTCCTTCCCCTGATCTCCCTGATCTCCTTGATCCCCTCTTGTGGGATTTCCCACCTGGTTTTATTTCCCTGCTTGTTAGACGTAGAACGTGACTCTTCCCTCAGGTGAGCCTGATTAGGACTCTGAATTTCTACTGCGTCACTAATGCCATGAGGAAAGTTTGTTTCTCCATTCCTTGCTTCCCTGCAACCTGAATGTATCAACTGCACATGTGGCTGTGAGGTAAGCTCTTCTTTTTCATTTCCCTTTATTATCCCAGGCTCAGTGCTGTCTACCTCATGACACTTATCGTCCCTCCAGTCTAGTCCCGAACTTCTGGGTTAAGCACCTCCTCCCGCAGCTTGGAGATTGAGCATGTCACTCTTTTGGTGACACCAGTATAAATACTCCAGGGACCGCCTCCTTGTTTCAATATTCTCAATCTCCAAGCAGCTGGAGGAGTTGGGAGCCCATGAGGTTCAGGGTTCACTGAAGCAATCATTAAGGAGGATAGGATAGTAGTTCAGTTGTAAGGTTAATTGGAAAAAAAAAGGGAGATATCCCTTTAAGAAGGGATCAGTGCAGTCTGCTCTGCTTGTAGCTGTTGCTGTCGGCAAAGGCTGCCCTCCCCTCTTCCCCCCCCCCTTGCCTGGAAGCCGTGGAGCACCTCCGGGAAGAGTGAGGGAGTAGCTGGTTGAGCCTCTGGTTCGCAAACCCAGGTGAGGAGCCGTTGAGGTGTGTCGGGAGACGAGCGGGCAGCGGGAGGTCCCTCAACCACGGTGGTGTTCATGGCAGCAAAGGGTTTGAGGGCGGATCGCACTTTGACGCTACAGCCTGTAACACAAGTGGCTGGGAGCGGCGAACCGGAGTGGAACTTGGCATGCAGTGAGAGCGAGGTAAGCGCCATCGTCAGAAGCAGGCAGGCAGCTGTCAATGAGCGCAGGACCAGGGGGCAGGCATTTCAGAGCAGTTGGGCCTGCATTTTGTGGCGCCAGCGCAGGAAAACTGAGCTAACTTGCATTTTCCTTTCGCGGGAAAGCAGAGCTAGTGTAGTGTCACCTGAAATAGGCTTGGTAGGGGGTAGAAGCCTAGGACTGCAATTCATGGTTGAGTTGTAAAAAAAAAAAAAACAAAAAAAAAACTTTAAAGCAGATTGCAGCTTTAGGAGTTGGTTGTGTTTAGAGCATTATGCCTTCTAGGGCTCAATGCCTATATTTGGGGCCAGACGGAGGAAGGAGTGTGTAGGAGCTGTGCTCTGGAAGGGGCGTCGGTGGAGATGGCTGAGGACAGTGGGGGGGAGGTTCAAAAGGGAACTGTTTCTGGCTCTCCATTTCCTCTTTCTCCGGCTGTGTCACCCTCGGAGCCAGTGCCGGGGCCTTCCACGGCACCAGATGTCCACGCTTCTCAGCCACTATTACAAGGGCAATATTTTCTCAGGACTTTATGGTGCTGCTCCAGCAGGCTATCGGAGGGTCTGGATGGGGGTCTGCAAGAGTGGCGGTAGACGGGAGTTGAGCTTGAAGCAGCCGGGGATGCCTCTAGATGGGGGTGTGAGTGGCACTCCACTTAAAAAGCTTAGGATGGTTAATGACAGGGCAGAACAGGCCTTACTCGTGGAAGATCAGTCAGAGAATGTGGAGGACTCCAAGGTAGAGCAAGACCTGGAAGAAGGTAAGATTGCTGAGCAAGAGGACCAGGCAAGAGTGGTCCGGGTGCTCAGGAGAGAGGAATGGTCAGTGCTTATCACGGAGATTCTTAAAGCACTGAACATGCCGGCAGTGGGTCAAGCAGAGGATTCCACTTTAGAGGACCTGTTGCAGGTGGTGCGAAAGTCCCAGAGCGCATTCCCAATACATAGTGTTTAAGGAGATGATTCAGGAAGAATGGGACATGCCAGAGGTGGGGCTGAAAGACTCCAGGGTAATGGCTCGCCTTTATCCGTTAGAGGAGCCGGATAGGGATCTTTTTAAGTCTGCAAAGGTCGATGCGGTAGTTTCGGCCGTTACTAAAAAAGACGACAATTCCGGTAGAAGGTAGCGCCGCTCTTAAAGATGCCCAGGATAGGAGGCTGGACTCTTTGCTAAAGCAAGTCTTTGATGTCAATGCGCTGTCCTTGCGTGCTTCCATTTGTGGGGTTTGGGTGGCAAGGGCTTGTCTTAGATGGTCCCAAAGAATCAAGGGGCTTCAGGTTGAGGATGCGGTTGAGGAAGCGTCCAGGATGGAGTCGGGGGCGGCTTATTTGGTGGATATTCATTATGTTCTTATCTGAGGTCTATCGACGAGTACGGCGTCTGTTGTGGTGGCGCGAAGATATTTGTGGCTACGTAATTGGGCTGCAGATGGCGCCTCTAAGGTGAGACTAGGTAAGCTCCCTTTTCAGGGTAAGCTCCTCTTTGGAGAGGATTTAGATAAGCTAGTCAAAGACCTCGGAGAGTCGAAAGGTGGAAGGTTGCCGGAGGACAAGCAAAAGCAGAGTCATCCTGTGGTGCCGTCTAAGAGTCAACAACAGGAGTTTCGTCATTTTCATCCATCGAGGTTTGGTCAGTTTCAAAGAGGACGTTTTCAGTATAGATCTCAGGGGTTTTGGGGGTTCAGAGGAGCAGGTAGAGGTTTTAGAGCCTCCTCTTCCCTGAACCTTAAGAAGTCGCAATGATGCGAGGGGGGTCCAGGCAGGATTAGTGCCCGTGGGAGGCTGGTTGAGGGAGTTCTGATGTGATTTGGGCCCAGGCAAGATAGATCAGTGGGTGTTGGAGGTCATTCAGAGAGGGTATGCTCTCGAGTTCCAACGGCCAGTGATCAACGCTTTCGTGCAGTCCCCTTGCAGGGGGAGGTCAAAGCGGGCTGCAGTGCGAGACACTTTAGAGAGGTTGCGGGCACTCAGAGCAGTGGTGCCGGTCCTAGCAGACCTGTACGGATGCGGTCGATACTCCATATATTTTGTGGTTCCAAAAAAGGAGGGAACCAGGAGGCCGATTCTGGATCTCAAAGGTGTAAACAGGTGTCTAAGGGTATCGCATTTTCGGATGGAAATGCTGAGATCGGTCATAGTGGCAGTTCTGCAGGGACAATATCTCGCGTCGCTAGATCTGTCAGAGGCGTATCTGCACATACTGATTTGGTTAGAGCATCAACGATTCCTTCGGTTTGCGGTCCCCATGGGACATTTTCAGTTCCAAGCGTTGCCATTCGGTTTGGCAACAGCGCCGCAAACCTTCACCAAGGTGATGGTGGCGGCGGCACTGCGCATGGAAGGGGTATTGATACACCCTTACTTGGACGATTGGTTGATTTGAGCGGTCAAAAAGTGAAAGCGAAGTAGCTACCCGCCGAGTAGTTCAATTTTTACAGAGCCTGAAGTGGGTAGTAAATGTAGCGAAGAGCAAGTTGGTGTCATCACAGGAGCTAGAATACTTGGGGGCCCGCTTTGACGCGAAATGTGGCAGTGTTTCTTCTGCATCTCAGATTCCTAAGGCTCAGGCAGCTCATTCGAGCGTTTTTTGGGCAGAAAAGCTCCCTCGGCGTGGTATTATTTACAGCTGTTTGGAACAATGGCGGTCACGCTCAAGTTGGTGCCGTGGGCAAGGGCCCACATGAGGCCGTTGCAGGGAGCTCTACTCAGAAGATGGGTCACATCAGTCCGATCAATTATCGCAGAGGTTGCCCTGTCTTCGGGAGACGAGGCAGTCACTGCGTTGGTGGCTAGCCCCAGGGTGTCTAGAAAGAGGAATGCTTCTGGAAGCGCCGGCCTGGAGGCCGTTGACGACAGATGCAAGTCTGTTTGGCTGGGGGGCGCACTTCGAAGGACAGTGAGCCCAAGGTCAGTGGACAGAATGGGAAAAAAGTTGGTCAATCAACAGGTTAGAGTTGAGGGCAGTCACTCTAGCGCTAAGGGCGTTTTGGTAGCATCTGCAAGGAAAAGCGATTCGGTTGCTGTCAGACAATGCCACAGCGGTAGCTTATATCAGTCGCCAAGGGGGCACCAGCAGCGTGGCTCTCGAGGAAGAAGCAGAGGAGCTACTAAGCTGGGCTGAAGTGCATCTGGAGGCGTTATCGGCGGCGCATGTAGCAGGGGTGGACAATGTAGCAGCCAATTTTTTTTAAAAGAAAAGAAAAAAAAAAGTCGGGTCAAGGTGGACCCGAGAGAATGGAGTCTCCATCAAGAGGTTTTCGAGCTGTTAGTACGTCGATGGGGACAGCCGGTGATGGATCTCATGGCAACGTTCGTGTCAGCAAAGGCAGAAAAATTTTACAGCAGAAGGCGAGAGAGGATGTCCGACGGTTTGGATGCTCTGTTGCAGACAGGGTCAACTCCTGTACGTGTTTCCGCCATGGGTGATGATAGGTCGGGTTCTGCAGCGAATAGAGCAACACAAGGGTCTGGTGATCCTAATTGCGCCGGATTGGCCAAGAAGGCCATGGTATGCCAACCTAATTCGGTTCCTGGCGGAGCCTCCGTGGAAGCTGCCGGTCCGGGGGGGATATGCTAGTGCAGGGTCCGTTGAGTATGCCTCAGGTGGATCGATTCTCACTTACAGCTTGGCTCTTGAAAGGGCAAGGTTGACGGCCAAGGGATACTCAACAGCGGTAATTTCTATCTTATTGAAGTCCAGGCGTAGATCTACGTCGATGGCGTATATAAGAGTTTGGCAGCTGTTTGAGGCATGGTGTGAAGATAGATACGTAAGGGCCACCATTCCACATATTCTGGCCTTTTTGCAGGATGGTTTTGAGAAGGGTCTAGCGGCAGCATCTCTTAGAATTCAGTTAGCGGTGCTCTCGTGTTATCGCGGGAAAGTGTGAGGGATGGTGCTTGGCTCACTTCCGGATGTTAGAAGGTTTTTGCGAGCAGTGTCTCTGCTGATGCCGCCATGCAGTTCTTCGGTTCCGGTATGGGATTTTAATTTGGTGCTGGATGCATTGGTACAGGAACCTTTTGAACCGTTGGCTAAGGCAACGTTGAAGGACCTTATGCTGAAGGTGGTGTTTTTGGTGGCGATTTCTTCGGCAAGGAGAATTTTGGAGTTACAGGCGTTGTCGTGTAGGGAGCCTTTTTTGTCATTTCAGGATACGAAGGTAGTTTTGAGGACGGTTCCTTAATTCTTACCTAAGGTGATATCGGTGTTTCATGTGAACCAGGTGGTCTCTTTGCCGGTGTTCGAAAAAGAGGGCAAGGATAGATCCAAAAGGCGACTACATAGGTTAGATGTTGGGCGAGTGTTAAGGACGTATTTGCAGAGAACAGCTGTCCTCCGCAGGACAGATAGATTGTTTGTTTGTCTTGTTTGGGGGACAGAAACAAGGTGAGCACGCATCTAAGTCGTCCATTGCAAGGTGGCTTAAGGAGGCTATTGCATCGGCATATATTTTAAAGGGCAAGGTGGTTCCAAAGGGCTTGAGAGCTCATTCGACTAGGGCGCAGGTGGCGTCCTGGGCGGAATTCAGTTTAGTGCCACCAGTGGAAATCTGTAAGGCGGCGACATGGTCGTCATTAAATTCCTTTATCAAGCATTACAGAATTGATGCTCAGGCAGGGGAGGACACTAGGTTTGGATCAGCAGTGCTTCAGGCTGGCCTGGAAGGTCCCCCCCCATTAAAGTTTCACTGCTCTGTTACATCCCCAAAGGTTCGGGACTAGACTGGAGGGACGATAAGGAAGGTGAAATTAGACTTACCTGTTAATTGTTGTTCCTTGAGGAACTCCAGTCTAGTCCCGCAACCCTCCCTGGTGTAATGTATTAGACAGTAGCCTGAAGCAGATTAAGAGAGATAATTTGGCTGCAGGGACGGCCGGGCGTGCAACAGTAAATGCAGGGAGTGGGGGGTGAGAAATTATTCAGCAGTTGTGTTATTGTCGTCTTGGGGGTTCTTGAGAGAGTGGGCGAAGCAAGGCTATGCAGTAGCACAGATGGCAGTTACCGGTTAAGTTCCCTGTTAACTTGTTTAGGTATGTCAGGGTTGTACAATTCTACAGTTATACAATAATACAATTTAATCAATTATACAAGGATAGAGTTATAAAGTTATGACGTGTTAATGTCTACTTACTTATTGCTCTGGTGAGTCTGCTTTGTCAATAGGTTACTGAGACAAGGAGGCGGTCCTTGGAGTATTTATACCGGTGTCACCAAAAGAGTGATATGCTCAGTCTCCAAGCTGTGGGAGGAGGTGCTTAACCCAGAGGTTCGGGACTAAACTGGAGTTCCTCAAGGAACAACAATTAGCAGGTAAGTTTTTTGGGTTTTTTTGTTTTTTTTCTCTCGACCTCTCCGCTGCTTTCGATCTTGTCGACCACTCCCTCCTCCTAGCCCGTCTTCGCGAGGCGGGCCTCTGCAGCACCGTCCTTCACTGGTTCCATTCTTTTCTCTCCTCTAGGTCCTTTTCAGTTCTCTCTGCCTCCACTCCCCCAACCGCCTCTACACCTTCTCCCCTGCTCTGCGGTGTCCCCCAGGGCTCTGTTCTGGCTCCTCTCCTCTTCAATGTCTTCCTTACACCTCGTTCACTACTGGTTCAACAACACGGGATTTCTGCCTTCTACTATGCTGATGACCTCCTTCTTCTATACAACACCTCTCCCCTTTCCCCTGACCTCTCCCCACTGAATACCTGTCTCACAGCTGTAGCCCATTGGCTTACCACTCATTGCCTACACCTTAATCTTACTAAGACTCTGGCCATCTGGTTCTCACATGATGGTGCCCCCCCTCTGGTTTCCCCCTCCTTCTCTGGTTCGCCCATTCCCTTAGTCTCCACCTTTCGCTACCTGGGTGTCCTTTTTGACCCTGACCTCACCTTTCGGGATCACATTGCTCACGTTTCAAAGACCTTGTTCTACTTTCTGCGTCAGATTTGTGCCATTCGGCCCTTTCTCTCTTCACAGGCTCTCTCTACCCTCCTTCTCTCCTTGGTTATATCTCGCATTGATTTCTGCAACTCCGTCCTGTCTGGTCTCCCCGCCTCCCAACTACTCCGTCTTCAACGTATCCAAAACACTGCTGCCCGGCTCATCTTTCATGCATCTATCCGTGATCATATCACTCCTCTCCTCATCCGTCTCCACTGGCTCCCTGTCAAGTTCCGCATTCATTTCAAGATTCTGGTCCTTCTCCACCGCATCCTCTACACCCACTCCCCTCAGTATCTAGCTGACTTGGTTCACTTTCACAATCCAACTCGTTCCCTACGCTCCTTTCACCTGAATCGCTTGCATCTTCCCTCACCCACCTGTGCTCGCCTCCAATCCACTCGTTCCTCTGCATTTTTCTTCCTTGCCCCTGCCCTGTGGAACTCTCTCCCCTCTTCTATCCACCTCGAACAAGAGCATGCCACCTTTAAGAACCGCCTTAAAACTCACCTCTTTACCCTTGCCTTTGACCTTCCTGAACCTCCCACATGACTTTGTCTTCCCTTCCCCCTCCCCTCACTTTCCCCTCTACCGTCCTGTTGTATGAATCTGCCTAGTTTGCTTTCCTATCAGTCGATGTAACTTCTTTTCCTTTTTTCCCTTCACCCTACGGTGACCATTATGATTTGAACTCTGTAAACCGCTATGATGTTCCTTTACGTTTAGCGGTATATTAAGCTAATAAACTTAAACTTAAGTCTAATTTCACCTTATGTACTTTTGCTTCCACATCAAGCTTTTTTTCCAAATTCTCTCTTTGCCTGCCTTATCAATGCTTTGCGTCTAGCTTACCAGTGCTTATATTGTGTCCCGTTTTCGTCATTTGACTCTGTTCCATTTCCTGAAAGATGCTTTTTTTGGCTACAGCAGCCTCTCTGACCTCGCCTTTACCCTCTTGCATAGGTTTTCAACCCAGTCCTCGGGGAACCCTAGGCCAGTCAGGTTTTCAGGATTCCCACAATGAATATGCATAAGATAGATTTGCATACAATGAAGGCAGAACATGCAAATCTTTCTCATGCATATTCATTCTGGGAATCCTGAAAACCTGACTGTCCTAGGGTTCCCTGAGGACTGGGTTGAAAACCCCTGCCTATTCGTAAGAAAGGCCTGGCAATTTACTTCTGGTCATACCTTACCAAGAAAACCAAGGGACTGCTGGGTCGCCAGGAGTCAGTATTGACCAATGGCATACACACACCCTCCCCTCCCCGCCCTCTACACATGCAAACAGGGGAGAGCATATTCCACATAGCTTGGCTTAGAAGTGAGGTTCATGGTATGTACAAAACTAAACCATTTCAAGAAATTGTCCCAAAGTATATGTGTACTTTGTATGAATTGGTGCAATTATAAAATTACCCTTGGTCTAATTGTTGCCCAGCAGCAGGAAAAAGCAAGAACTGGCAATTACCAGTTACACTAATAGACTTGTTAAGTGTCATCAAGTCGATTTGTCAGCTTATGGCAACCTTGTGAATAGTTGTCTTAAACTGGGTTTGATCTTAAGTTAGGCAGCTAATGGTTGATGCAGTGACATCTATAAGTCATATGTTTTCTGAAATGTGCCATTAATCACATTGTGCTCATTGTTCGTGAGGGGCAGATGGTAAAAATCCCAACACCAGCTGGTGCAATTGGCCAGGGATTGGGCAACATAGGGACGGAACATGGATGTTGATAGCGCATCCCAGTGACCTTGGGTGACACTGGCTTATGCTAACCGCACATATTACTATTAATGTGGGTGCATTAGTGCCTCCTCAAGGGGTGGCAGTAAGTGAACCCGCATTGAGTGCACTTACTATTTCAGTTCCAGTGCAGTAATTGAAGGGGACATACAGGTGCCTTAGTAACATTTATATG
Organism: Ichthyophis bannanicus; assembly: GCA_033557465.1. Classification (NCBI taxonomy): domain Eukaryota; kingdom Metazoa; phylum Chordata; class Amphibia; order Gymnophiona; family Ichthyophiidae; genus Ichthyophis; species Ichthyophis bannanicus. The sequence goes on along the minus strand of CM066034.1, from coordinate 330,673,628 downwards.
TGATGCAGTTAGTGTCTGCTTGAATGTTTGCATAATCTGTATGTTAAAATATAAAAGTGTGACTGTTTACAATTTATAGACCTGCTTGCCAAAGATGAAGTCCAGAAAAATTACTGGAGGCCATTAGAAAAGAGGAAACTAATGCTTGAGTGGAAAAATGATTAGCAGGATGCCAGATGGCTTCAGAAACAACCGGCTTTAACAAAGACAATCCATAGAGTTACTGAAATGTTTTGATTGATTTAATTTTAGGTTTAGTAAACTTAATATGGAGAACATGTTATATTTATTAATTTTATTTTATTTTTAAATATTTCTATAAGCCATATGCCACAGCATTCTAGGTGGTTTATAGTATACCATAAAATGCTTTGCACCATACACCCACTCACGCGCACACATGCACCCTAGTTCTGCACTGCAAACACACATTTGTGTATATAATTTAGCTCCACTATGTTGAACAAGGCTCATTAAACCTGGACATGGCACCTAGAAATTGCACCCTGGTGGCCAGGATTTTATGCTCCTAAAATTGCTGGTGATGTCACGTTCTTGGCTTTTGAGAGACTTGAACCTAGGACATCGGCAAACTTTCTCCACCGCCCAGCTCGACCCACATCTGGAGAGCTGATTGCAGTGGAGGACTGAGGCAGCATTGGCGAATACAGCCTTTTTGATGTAGCACTGAGACACAGAGAGATAGAGATAGACTGGGTGATAGTTGGAAGGACAATGAGAAAGAGAGACTGCATGATGGCTGTGGAACAATGAGAGAGAGAGATTGAATATTAAGATCTTTGTCTGTCCTTATATGCATCATAACAAAATCCTATAACCATTTTAGTAGCCACCACCTGCACATACTTCAACCTGCTTTTATCCTTTTGAAGGTGCAGACTCCAGAATTGCACACAATACTCCAAATGAGGTCTCATAAGAGACTTATACAGAGGCATTATCACCTCCTTTATTCTGCTGGCCATTCCTCTCCCTATACATGCAAGCATCCTTTTGGCTTTCACTGTCAAATTTTCTACCTGTTCAGCTACTGTAAGATCATCAGACACAATTGTGCCCAAGTCCTGCTCTTCTTTTTGGACAGAAGTACCTCACCTCCTACACTGTACAGCTCCTTTGGAATTTTGCAGCCTAAATGCATGACCCTGCATTTTTTAGCATTACATTTCAGTTGCCAAATTCTAGACCATTCTTGTCTACTCTACTGCAGATTTTGGTATCATCCGCAAACAAGCAAGCCTTACCCGACAGTCCTGCAATATCACTAACAAAGATGTTAAACAGAATCGGACCAAGGACAGATCCCTGCGGCACACCATTGATAATCTCCTTCTCCTCAGAATGAGCTCCAATTACCTGTACTTTGTCACCTCCTACTCAACCAATTTCTAACCCAGTCAGTAACTTTAGAGCCCGTCCCTATGTTGCTCAGTTTGTTTATAAGTCGCCTGTGCTGAACATTGTGCATTTAGATTTCAGTAAAGCCTTTGACATCTAGGGCTCTCCCTCAGTCCAACTCCCTGGTCACCCAGCCAAAGAAATCTATCAGATTTGTCTGACAAGACTCACCTCTGGTGAGTCCATGCTGCCTTGGATCCTGCAATCCATTGAACTTCAGAAACCTCACTATTCTCTCCTTTAGTAATCTTTCCAGTGGGGGTCCGGGGGCAATGAGAGAGACAGAGAAAGACTGGGTGATGGCTGGTTGTGAGAGAGAGACTGGGTGATGACTGTGGGGGCAGTGAGAGAGAGAAACTTGGTAATGGTTGGATGTGGAAATGAGAGAGAGAGAGACTGGGTGATGGCTGGGGCAGTGGAAGAGAGAGGGACTGGGTGATGGCTGTGGAGCAATGAGAGAGAGAGAATGGGGATGGATAGGTATGGAAATGAGAGAGAGACTGGGTGATGGCTGGGAGGGGCAGTGAGAGAGAGAGACTGGGTGATGGCTGTGGAGCAATGAGAGAGAGAGACTGGATGATGGAGGGAAAGAGAGAAAGACTGGGTGATGGCTGGGGGCATTGAGAGAGAGAGAGAGAGAGACTGGATGATAGTTGGAGGGGTAGAGAGAGAGAGACTGAGTGATGGCTGGGGGCAATGAGGGAGAGAGAGACGGGGTGATGGATGGATGTTCAAATGAGAGAGAGAGACTAGATGATGGCTGTGGAGCAATGAGAGACAGACTGAATGATGGAGGGACAGAGAGAGAGACTGGGTGATGGCTGGGGGGAAATGGGGGGGAGAGAGGCTGGGCGATGGCTGGGGAGGAAGTAATGAGAGAGACTAGGTGATGGTTGGAAGGGCAGCGAGAGAGAGGCTGTGGAGCAATGAGAGAGAGACTGGTTGATGGATGAATGTGGAAATGAGAGACAGATAAAGACTGGATGATGGCTGTGGAGCAATGAGAGAGAAACTGGGTGATGGTTGGAGGGACAATGGGAGAGAGAGGCTGGGTGATGGCTGGGGGGAGGGAGCTATGAGAGAGAGGGTGATGTTTGGAGGGGCAATGAGAGAGAAACTAGGGTGGGGTAATGAGAGAGAGAGACTGGGTAATGGATGTATGTGGAAATGAGAGATAGACTAGATAATGGCTCTGGAGCAATGAGAGAGAGACTGGGTGATGCCTGGAGGAGCGCAGAGAGAGAGAGACTGGTTGATGGCTGGGGGGCAATGAGAGAGAGAGAGTCTGGGTGATGGCTTGAGGTGCAATAGAAATATGATGGCAGAAAAAGACCACATGACTTCTCTAGTCTGCCCTTCCATATCAACTACAGTAGTCCCTGTTTTACATTTAGAGATCCTCTGTGTTTGTCCCATGCTTTTTTGAATTCAGATATTGTCCTCGTGTCCACTGGGAGACTATTCCACGCATCTACCACTCTTTCCATAAAGAAATATTTCCACATATTACTCCTGAGTCTACCCCCTTTATTTATCTAGGTTTATATACTGCTTTTCTACCAGTCAAAGCGGTATACATTCAGGTACTGTGTATATATTTTTTCACAATCTATTTATTTATTTTTATCTGATGCAACAGAGGCTTAAATGACTTGCCTAAGGCCACAAGGAGCACCTCTGGTACTAGAAACCCCAGTCTTTCCAGCCCAAGGTTGCTGATTTTTAGTGGGATTTGAACCCCTGGCACTCCGGCATGAGGTAACTTGCCGCAACCACTACACCACTCCTCCCCTTTTACTCTCATACTATCTCCCCTCGTAGCAGAGCATGCCTTCACTTCAAAGAGTCCCTTCTGTGCATTTATGCCATGGAGGTATTTAAAAAGTCTGTATCATATCACCCCATCCTGCCTTTCCTCTAACGTATGCATATTAAGATCTTTAAGTCTGTCCTTATATGCATCATAACAAAGTCCTATAACCATTTTAGCAGCCACCTTCTGCACAGACTTCAACCTGCTTTTATCCTTTTGAAGGTGCAGACTCCAGAATTGCACACAATACTCCAAATGAGGTCTCATAAGAGACTTATACAGAGGCATTATCACCTCCTTTATTCTGCTGGCCATTCCTCTCCCTATACATGCAAGCATCCTTTTGGCTTTTACTGTCACGTTTTCTACCTGTTCAGCTACTTTAAGATCATCAGACACAATTATGCCCAAGTCCCGCTCTTCTTTTGTGGACAGAAGTACCTCACCTCCTACACTGTACAGCTCCTTTGGAATTTTGCAGCCTAATGCATGACCCTGCATTTTTTAGCATTACATTTCAGTTGCCAAATTCTAGACCATTCTTCAAGCTTAGCTAGATCCCTCCTCATGTTATCAACTCCTTCCTGTGTGTCTACTCTACTGCAGATTTTGGTATCATCCGCAAACAAGCAAGCCATCTCCAGGAACAAGCAGGAATGAGTCTTCACATATGGGTACGTCGGTACCGACGGAGCCTGCACGGGAATGCTCCCCAGCATCCAATCAGAAAGCTTTTGGGAGCATCCACTGCGCCTTTTCCACTGCCTTCCCGCCTTTTCCACTGCCTCTCCTCAGTTTTCATTTTTCCGCGGAGCCGGCAGGACGTCCTCCTGTCACCGCAGAAACTTTTTTCTTTAAATTCTTTATTTCTTGTTTTCTTGTGGTTGCGGCTGTTTCTCCCGCCGCCACCAGTACCGCCGGTGGGTTTTTCTTTTCTTTTTCTTAAACTCGGGGAGATTTTTCTCTCAGTTTCTGCCTTAAATTTTTTGGGCCTGCAAGGCCTCTCCATCATGGAGCCTTCTTCCCCTAAGAAGTGCCTTCACTGTGGAAACACAGTTTTCTTTTTAGACTCCAATTCCAATACCCCGGCATCGGCATCAGTGTTGAGTACTCCACTCTTCACCAGGGATCGTCATCTGGCATCCTCGGTACCTTCGGGACCAATCGATACGTCCCAAATTGACTTTCCTGTATCTGAGCCATGCTCGGTGGTGGCATCCGCTTCGAGCGGTACCGATTCCCCGGCATCGGCGTTGAGTGCTCCACTCTTCACCAGGGATCATCATCTGGCATCCTCGGTACCTTCGGGACCGATCGATATGACCCAGATTGACTTTCCGGTGTCGGCAACATCGCCGATACCACCACTGACGTCGGTACCCTCTAGACATGCATCGATAGACTCGCTCCCTTCGATGCCGAGTCTGGAATCGATATCTAGTCTAGATGACTGGGTACCGACGCGTCTCGGAACCGACCCATATCGTTTCCGGATACGCAGTACCGAGGATATTCACCAAGCGTTTCTGGTTGCCTCGGTACCGCTTGAGCAGCCTCCGATGACTGCTTCGATGGCGTTACCGTCTTCGATTCCGACTCGGCTACCGGTATCGATGTCGGTTCCTGCAGTTACACCGGTACCATCGATCCTTTCTATGCCTAGTTTGGAATCGATACCTGGCATGGACGATGCAGTACTGACTGCCTCAAATCGTGACTGCCAGTACCATTATCCATCTAGTGGGGTTCTTTTTCTGCACCAGACCACTACATCCTCTGGTGCTCAGGCTGCCCCTTCAACCTCAGCCTACCCAGGAATAGTTCCCATTGGAGATCCCTCTTTTCAGAAATTTATCCTTGACATGGCAACATTTCTTGCTATTCCTATCCCTGGCTGTGATCTACTTGAGGCTCTCCTGCAGAAAAGGAAAATATAATGCTTCCTTTACATCATTCTTTGCAGGATCTTCTTCTGAGAATATGGGAATCACCTTTAAGGGTTCCCTCACCTTCTACAGCAACTGATGTTCTGTATCAGGTGTCCCCCTCTCCAGGGTTTCAAAAAGCTCAACTTCCCCATCATTCCCTTGTAGTGGAATCAGCAATGAGGAAGGTAAAAAGCAAGAAGAAGCATTCTTCTTATCCGCCAGGTCGAGCATCTAAAGCACTTGATGCCTTTGGACGTCAAACCTTCCAAACATCTATGCTGGCATCAAGGATTATCTCTTATATTTTTTATATGAGTCTATCTCTCCAGGAGGTCACAAAGAAATTATCTCTTTTGACTCCTTTTCTATCGGAACCTAAGGCTGCAGACTGTTCCTTGCTTCTTAGTCATAGCCAGAATATCTCTTGGTTTCTTTCTCATGCTTCTCTAGACTCTTTTGAGTCTGTTAGCAGATCCTCTGCTATTGCCATAGGAGCACGTCGTAGAGCCTGGCTCCAAGCTTCAGACTTGAGCAGATGGGCACAACACACACTGGGTAATTCTCCTTGTACTGGAGAAAATCTCTTCAATAAGGAGGCTTTATGTCAGGTTGCTCATTGCTCCACTGACATCCCTGGTTCTAGGAACCATCCTAAGCCTTTTTCTTCCTCAGGAGGTAGGAAATGTCCTACCAAACCTTCTTTCCCTAAGAAAAGAAGGTTTCACTCTTCTCCTGCCCATCATTCAGAGGTACCCAAGCAGGGGATACCTCGTCCTGGTCTGAAGAATCCAAACACTAGCCAGTCTCAGCATACCCAGCAACCATAGGTTCCTGAAGGTTGCAACCTGCAGTTAACTTCTTCTTAGCAGAAGTTTGTTCACTGTTTTTTTCTTTAAAGCTCTACATGTGGCTAAGCTGTCAGGATATTCTTGTCCATGGGTTACAGATTTCTCCTCTTCTTCCTTCCAAGAAGAGAAGTTAACAACTATCCCATGATAGTTTCTGTCCCAACATCAACATTTTTTCCTTCAGCTGACTCACCAGATGGTAAGTCACCCTTCAGTTACCTGTTCTCTCTACCCTCTCATCCAGGGTTTCCCTGAATGAGTGGTACCATACTGAACAGCTTCTCTGGCCTTTCATTCCAGTGTAGAGTTTTTTCCTTGAATAAATTCTCTGGACAGCTTATCAGACGGATAGGAATTTTTTTCCTCTCCCTTTGTCTGTTCTCTCTGTTTTACACAGAAAGATTCTCTCTGCTGTCTCTTTTTTAGCTTTTGTTCATGCAGGAGTTCCAGTGATTAAACTACTGGTACTTCTTACAAGTTCCAGTCTGTCTTCCACTACTTTTGTCTAGCCTTAGTAGTGATCCAAGACAGTCCTCATCTATCTTGGATAACCCTACTCACTTCAGGCTTCTCACATTATCTTCTTCCTGGCCATCTCTATTTCCTGGGATGTGGCAACACACCTGACCTATAGTCAGTTTTATCTCCTAATTCTCCTGCATACTGCTCTCTGCAATCCTCAGAGAAGCTTTCTACTATGGGCCCTTGCTAGAGAGCATTGAACTTTGTCTCTGATGGCTATTCTATATAGTAGAAAAAGCTTATCAGTCATTTTCCATGACTGTGAGGGTTCTCCACACCCTCTTGTCTCCTGTTATAATACAGGATATAAGCTTTTTCTGCGTGAATGTCCAAGGAGTTTCCCAATCCTGCAGGAATATGTTCTTTTTTTTCCTTTCAGCTTGGCCTCATGCTATCCTACTCCTCATGGACAGCACATATTCTACTAGTAACGCATGATACCCCTGTGTCCCTCCAATGGGTCATCCTGGTATCTCCTTCTCTGCGTTTTCTGTCCATTTACCATGTCAGAGTTCTACAGAACTCACGACTTGCTCTCTACAGACTGATATTCTCCTCTGTTTTTTCACGCAACCATCCTGGTTATTTCACTGGATAGCATTCCTGCACCCTCTTAGCCCGGAGGAATAGATTCTCTATATATCTTTTCAAGTAGGTTCCACCTTCTTGTAAATAGATGAATCTTTCTCCTTCACATCTCTCATGTGAATGTTCTTATGGGGCTTAGTTGCAGACATGTACCTTCAGTCTTACATATTCATGTATGTATATATCTCTATATATTTCTCTACATACATATGTCTGTAAGCTGTGTGTGCATTAGTTATGCCCATATATATATATAGTCTCTGTCTAGATGCTTTTTATAGGTAGATATGTATTACATATTATCTCCCTAACTGTCTATGCTATAAAGGTTTCCACCTTCTTAGAGGTTCCAGACAGTGGGCTGGCATATCTTCATACTGTCCCTCGGTATGTGGGGGCTGTTATGCACACAACCACTACTGTGGTACTAACAGCTTCCACTTTACTCTAGGTCTCACTATCCCTGAAGCATCATGCTTCAATATCTTTCCTAACTCTCACCAGCTAGGAAAGACAGTGTAGATCTCCAGTAGTTCTGAGGTTTTCAGCCTTTCACATATCTGTCCTCCTTGGGAATGCGGGTTCTTTTTCCATACCCCTTCTTCCCTCCAGGACTGGGCTACTTGTCTAAATCGGTCAGTCTTCCTCTTTTACTCCTCAATGTTAATGACTCTGTAGCTAAAAGAGTTTTCAGCTTTTTTCCATAAAGCTTTTCACTGAAGACCTGCCGTTCTTATACTACCCCAGTTGACACCTGGGTCACCTGCCAATTCCAGATTTGGACCTTCACCCTCCCTGCTGTGAGGTCACCTTGAGGATCCTCTACTGAATCTCCAGTAGACTCCATCACGCTCTCTACTTCCTACAATCCAGTAGGTAAGATCCATTTTATGATTGTTCATTAAATAATTTTAATGGTACTTTATCATACATACCAAGGACTCCTCTCCTGTAGTCCTTAGCTTTGCTATTTTTTCTTACAGCTACCTCTCCTTTCAACTCCTACCCTCCATCCCTCATGGGATGCCGGAGATCCATGTGTGGGAACTGCAGTCCTAATCCAGGGACACACATTTTATGGGATCTCCCTGGCATCTATAGCTAGGGAGTCCCCATATGTGAAGACTCATTCCTGCTTGTTCCTGGAGATAGCACAGTTACTTACCTGTAACAGGTGATCTCTGGGAACAGCAGGAATAAGTCTTCACAACCCACCCACCTCCCCTAGGAGTTGTATCTATCTATCTTCCTTTCCTCTTTCTCTCCTTTTGTCTCAGCTATGAAACTCAACTGAGAGGCAGTGGAAAAGGCGGGAAGGCAGTGCGCAGGCGCGGTGGATGCTCCCAAAAGCTTTTTGATTGGATGCTGGGGAGCATTCCCGTGCAGGCTCCGTCGGTACCGACGTACCCATATGTGAAGACTTATTCCTGCTGTTCCCAGAGATCACCTGTTACAGGTAAGTAACTGTGCTTTACCCGACAGTCCTTCTGCAATATCACAACAAAGATGTTAATAAACAGAATCGGACCAAGGACAGATTCCTGCGACACACCATTGATAATCTCCTTCTCCTCAGAATGAGCTCCAATTACCTGTACCCTTTGTCACCTCCTACTCAAACAATTTCTAACCCAGTCAGTAACTTTAGAGCCCGTCCCTATGTTGCTCAGTTTGTTTATAAGTCGCTTGTGCTGACCATTGTGCATTTAGATTTCAGTAAAGCCTTTGACATCTAGGGCTCTCCCTCAGTCCAACTCCCTGGTCACCCAGTCAAAGAAATTTATCAAATTTGTCTGACAAGACTTGCCTCTGGTGAGTCCATGCTGCCTCGGATCCTGCAATCCATTGAACTCCAGAAACCTCACTATTCTCTCCTTTAGTAGTCTTTCCAGTGGGGGTCTGGGGGCAATGAGAGAGACAGAGAGAGAGACTGGGTGATGGCTGGTTATGAGAGAGAGACTGGGTGATGGCTGGGGGTCAATGAGAGAGTGAGTGGGTAATGGCAGGGGGGTGGGCAGTGAGAGAGACTGGGTGATGGCTGGGGGATCAAAGAAAGAGAGAGAGAGAGACTGGGTGATGGCTCAAGGAACAATAAGAGAGAGTGTCTGGGTGATGGCTGGGAGGCAATGAGAGAGAGACTGGGTGATGGCTGGGGTGCAATGAGAGAGAGGGTGATGGCTGGTTGTGTGTGTGAGAGAGAGACTGGGTGATGGCTGGTTGTGTGTGTGTGTGAGAGAGAGAGAGGTGATGGCTGGGGGCAGTGAGAAAGGGGACGGGGGCAATGAGGGAGAGAGACTGGCTGATGGCTGGTTGTGTGTGAGAGAGAAAGAGACTGGGCTCGGAGAGCAATAAGAGAGAGTGGCTGGGTGATGGCTGGGGGTTTAATGAGAGAGAGAGAGAGACTGGGTGATGGCTGGGAGGCTATGAGAGAGAGAGAGACTGGGTGATGGATGGAGGGGCAATGAAACGAGAGAGAGACTGGGTGATGGTGGAGAGGGAGCTGTGAGGAGGTTTTTTTATGTTTTTATTTGCTTCTCGTATTACCATGTCTGTAGTAATGCAACTGCCTAGTACCCAGAAGATCAAGGGTTCGATTCCCACTGGCATTCCTTATGACCTTGGGCAAGTCACTTTACTCTCCACTGCCTTGGAAGAAAAGGCCTGGCAATCTACTTCCAGTGATACATTGCCAAGAAAACCCAGAGGTAGCTGGTTCACCAGGAGTTAGCACTGACTTGACAACACACAAAAAAAAGTAATAAAGGAAGGAGCAGCAGACCATGACTCTGCACCTGCACATGGTTGTTTTGAGGCTCACCATGCTTCCCACCAGTGTCTGCTGCCCTAGGTCACTGCATAGTTTGCTTAGAGGATGGGACAGCCCTGGCCACAATTGTATACTGGAACCAAGGAGAACACCCTTCCTGCAGTGATAGCAGGAACAAACTAGTTGGCAGGAATAATTTATTTGAACCAAAAGTGAGGTAGCCCAACATGTGTTTCGGCTGAGAAGCCTACTTGCCAACAATTGTATGGCAAAACACACAGATTGACAATCCCATTCTCCAGGTGATATATTGTCAATCTGTGTGTTTTGCCATACGATTGCTGGTGAGTATGCTGCTAATTAACCATTCATTTACATGAGTTCTTATTATAGCTCTGCATGTTATAATCTTTGATTTCATTGTTGGAATATATTTATACATTAGTCACTTCATTTATCATGGACATTTTATATGTTTAAGTAATTACACATCAGTTCATTTACAACTTTTTTTACATTGACTTCTGATTCGTTTATGCCGTTTTTAAATAAGTTTATGCATATATTTTCTAACTGTTGTATTATGATTATTGTTTTTATTATTGTGATTTTAATTTTGTTTGCTTTAGAGATCTAAGTCCCTTGAAGAAGGCTTCCCAGCCAAAACGTGTGTCGGGCTACCTCACTTTTTTATTCAAATAAATTATTCCTTCCACGGTGGTACCGTATCCTGCCTGGTTTGTGCTCAACTGCACACTGGACAAATGGTTTCAATGTTTTATTTACAATAATGCTCTGATCCTTTTCGTAGATAATGATTCCTAATGTGTAACCCTGCATCATGTAACTGTAGTTTGGGTTATTCTTCTTGAAGTGCATAACTTTGCACGTCAGCATTAAACTTCATCTGCCATTTGGATGCCCAGTCTCCTAGCTTTTCAAGATCCTCTTGTAGTTTTTCACAATCCTCTTGTGTTTTAACCCGTTTTGGACAGCTCGCATATTCTTTCTCTGTTCTGTATGATTTATTAGATTTGTTACACTCAAACAACTATGAAATACCGGCAATAATAAAAAATATTAAAACTTTGCAGAAAATAGAAGTTTCACATAGTGTATGTTTTTCATACACTGCTCCAATATAGTATATTGCCTGTCTTCAGAAAAGATAGGATTCAGTTCCAATATTCATTGACATAAACATACTGTATGATACTATTGAAAGTGCAGTTTTCATGTAAAACACTTTATTATGATATAATAGAGTTTGTCAACAGTCCATTCTGACAGCAGAATATGATACACGTGAAAACCCTTCTGATGCAGTGCGTTGATATTGCACCATTGAAACACCTAGAACAGAATGCTTGAAAGCAATTAGTTTCGACAACGTATTAGCCCAGCGTTTGAAAAACATACAAGGCACCAATAACTCTGACATTAAGGGGTATGTTTACTAAACCGTCTTAACGTAGCACTGGCGACGTTATCGCACAATCACACTAATGCTGTGAAATCCGGCTCTGAAGGGTGGAGTAAGGCCTCCCAGAGGGCGGAGAGTGGGTATCAGTGGGCGGACAGTGGGTGGGGAGAGGCTCCGGGCACACTAACGCTGTGAAATCCGGGTCTGAACACTAACGCTTTGAAACCCTCGCGTTAGAGGCACATTTGCAGGGGAGAGAAACCATTTCAGTCATCAATGTACAGCAAAGACAGGGAAACCCAGAAAAGTGATAGTAGTGATACATGTGCAGGAACCAAAAAGGCAAATAAACATATAAAATGACCAGAACCACATCTGAAATCCCAATAACCAAGCTAGCCAATAGTGATATTAATGATAAACATAAAGCAACACTACTGACAAAGTGTAAAAAGGAAGATATCATGTTTGGAAGGGTCTATGCTCTGTCCCCCTACAAAGTGAATGATCCCACATTGAAATAGCGGTGATCAGGGTTTTTGTCGTTTATATTGGGTAGGTTTGTTAGGGTGTGCACATGTGCAGCAGCAGCAGAGTGGGCATGTAGGAAAGGGCAACTGTACTGATGCTGTAAATAGGATACAGGGGGCTGCAGGCGGCACATGCTGTGGTCCAGCTGGGGCACAGTGCAGACTAGGCAGATGCCTAGGTGGCACATAGGAATGCCGAAACTATAAAGCAGCAAGACAGCAACTGACAAGGGACCAACATGGGCACGAGTGTGTGTCCCACAGTGTCACAAGGGATATTACCCAGCAGGTACCCCCAGGGCACATAACATTGGCAGGCGGTGCCGGGGGGAAGCGCGCAAGTCCATGTAGGCACTCCTACCCGAGAACCAACACCATAGGCAGCTGCCTAACGGCACACTGGATGGCCTAGGACTGCACACCACCAGCATAAGGGCATGTCAGCATGGTGGCGTAGGGGTGCTGGTGGCGGAGTGGGCAGTGGCATCTGCCCACAGCAGACCACGGCCAAGCCCCGTTTAGGTGGGTGCCGGGCACTGCAACAGACAAGGTCTGTCTGACAAACATGCATGGTATCTCCAGGGAATGATCTGCCCCTGTGGCAACAGTTTGGTGCAGTACACACAGCCAGTGTGTTCAGGAGCAGAAGGTCACAAGTTTAAGTCCCAGCTGTGGCTCCTGCCAACCTTGTACCCATATTTTACCCAGTACCAAACCATGGTAATAAAGATGGAACCTTTATTGCAGATAAATTAAACATGCCTGAAGTGCCTATATTTTACCCTACAGAGCACAGACACCATAAACATGTGCAATCCCTAGAGCAGAATTTCCCAACTGCAGCCCTGGAGGGCCAAACACCATTCAGGTTTCATGCTGTCCCTAATAAATATGCCTGTGCTGCATTTGTATGCATTGCCCCATTGTATGCAAATGTATCTCATGCATATTCATTAGGGACAGCATCAAGACCTGAACAGTGTTTGGCCCACCAGGACCGGAGTTGGGAACCTCTGCCCTAGAGCAACGGCCAACAGGGGCAGAAACACCCACAGGCTCTCACTATCCAAAGCCTCACGGAGAGTCAGGCTGTTGGGCCCTGCGCGGAGCAGCATCTCCCAATACTGGCACCTGCATACCGTAGCAATGCCGTCCTAAACTTGGGAACACGTTCTACATATATCAAAAGGTTGGTATGATTAATGTCAGCTAACAAATCCTACGTTAAACACGATTTGTTGATAGAGATTCATCATAGCAACCTTTCTGATATCTGTGGAGTGTGTTTCAGTTATTGCTTCTGACAGTGTTTACCACCCCGGGGAGCGACCCCAACAGTATTGCGTACCATAGCAATGCCCGCACTGTGCCCAGGACTGGTGTGGCGGCCAGGGCTGCCACAAACCTCCATATTTGCACAATGCTGGCATAGGTGTGGGAGTGTGTGTATGTCTATCCAGTGTGTTGTGGCTGTCTACACCTTACTGAGCCCACACTGCTTGCACTGTTTCCAGTATTAGCCTGCCAATGTGCATAATGAGGAGCAAGGTACTGTGGTATGGCCCGGACAGGGTGGCCTGGGCAGGATGCATCTGCACAGGGTATAGGGCAATGGCTGGGACATTGTAGTGCCTGACCACCACCTGCACGGACAGGATGGCCACAGCATGTCATGCTGGGAGGTCACTCTCACCCTGACTGAGCAGTGACCACGGCATGGCTAGGTTCCTCCATAGTGCTATGCAGCATTTCTTTCAAGTGATATTTATGGGTTCTCTTTTCTGGGGCCCAGTCACTGACATACCTGCTTGGTGTGTGTGTGCTCACATCCCATTTTTGGGTGCACACAGTTCCTCCAGGAACATGCACTATGTATTAGCTAGCAGACTGTCTGCAGTTAGCGCGTGTATGGCTGGAACACCTTGCAGGGTGCAGCGGGTGGAGACTGACTGTGCCCTCTGCTGGTGAATGTCAGATAGTGGTGGGGGGCAGCTGAGCTTCTCTAGCGTTCTGCCTGTCTGCCATTGCCTTATGTGATGCATACAGATCTTCATCGACTGCCCTGTAGGGTGCCTGTTCCCCAGCAGGACTGGGGTTAATGGTCCTCTCTACTGCCACCATTGCAGAGATGTACAATGTGGATCTGTTGGTGGGAGATCCTGTCCCCACACCCTGAGCCACAGAGGGCGGGTTGGGTGGTGCTACATAAGCCGCTTTTGGGTCCAAACACCCCCCCTTCACCTATAACATGTGACCATGGCACCCACACAGGATATGCACTATTCGGGGTGCATCATAGTCCACAAGGGCTAGACGTGACTGGGAAATACAGATGGACACAGGTGTATCCTAGGTGTGTCTGCAAGGACTACCTATCACACACTGGCAATGATGGGGACCTGCAGCATAGCCTATCTCAGTCAAGCCAGGTGCTGCGGACCTGGTGCTGGGTGCCCCACCTCATCCTCAGGGTGAGCACAGGACCCGCACAATGTCACGGTCTGTAGCTAATCTGTGCCATTAACACACACGGTCAGTTCCCCCTACCAGGCCTAGGTTCTGTGGAGGTGCATACCCCATTATGTGATCAGCTGTAGACTGCTGATCTGCATGTGCAGTGCATCATGGGTACGGGTGGGTTTACCCTATCCTGGTAACCACAGCAGACAGTTTGTGTGGTGACTTGCAGTCTTTCTGTAGCCAGCCAGCAGTGTGGTAGTAGCTATAGAGATGTAGCCTACTGGTTACTTCAGTGACTGTGGAGGCAGAGGTCATGGGTTTGATCCCACAGTGGTGTTATTTAGGAATTCTGTCTGAGGCTTTTCCTTTTCATTTCAATCGGTGCTGCCAGCAGAAACACCCTCACAGTGCCTAAGGTGCCTCATAGGCGCCCTTTAAAGTGCCCTATAAGGCGCCCTATACAGCACCCTATAGGGCACATTTATAGGGTGCCTTGGCAGACAGGGCACTTTATAATGTGACCTATAGGGTGCCTTATGAGGCACCTTAGGTTACGGCACTGTGAGGGTGTTTTTGCTGGCAGCACTGATTTAAATTAAAAGAAAATGCCTCGGACAGCCTTTTTAGATTACACCACTGTGGGATCGAACCCATGACCTCTGCCTCCACAGTCATTGCAGTAACCAGTGGGCTACATTGTTATAGCTTCTAACACTGCGCTGGCATGTACTTAGGGTTAACCCACGTTAACATGGCATGGCGCCCACTATCGCGCGATACAGATTCTTGCTACCTTAGGACTGGAACGCCCACTCCTTATATGGCATTCTTCACATTATCGCTGCAACTAGCGCCGGTAACATTAAGACGGTTTAGTAAACATACCCCTAAGTAACTTACAGTTATCTAAACCTATTTTCTAACGTCTACAAATATCTACTATTTTGCAAATAAAAGTATTACAGCCTCATAAGCTATTTACTATTTTTGGTGATCTTTTTATGTTGAGCCGCCAGTACCATCAAAATCAGCAAACTTCAAATACATATTAAACTAACTAGATCCTCAGATAAAAAATCTGTATATAACGCTTTTTGACATAACGATAATAGCTAAACATAGTTCCACTGAATTTATAACCATTAATTAGTAAACAGTTGAGTAGTAAGTATGGAAACCTTATGTACGTAAAACATAACGCTGGTCCAAAACGGGTTAACAACTTTGAATAATTTAGTGTATTCTGTCAATTTGATCTCCTCACTCATTATTCCCATTTCCAGGTCATTTATAAATACAGAAAGTGCCTGACTTATGTAAGTGTATTGTTCCACGATTCTATGCATAAGTCGATATTTGCTTAACTCTGAGCCATGTTATAGTATACACAATAATAAGAAGTGACAAAATAATAAATGTTCATATATCTCTCCAGGAACAAGCAGGAATGAGTCTTCACATATGGGTACGTCGGTACCGATGGAGTCCGCACGGGAATGCTTCCCAGCGTCCAATCAGAAAGCCTTTGGAAGCATCCCAACACGCCTGCGTGCTGCCTTCCCAACTGCCTCTCCTCAGTTTTCGTCTTTCCGCGGAGCCAGCAGGACGTCCTCCTGTCACCGCAGAAAATTCTTCTTTTATTTTTTAGTTTTCTTGTGGTCGCGGCTGCCTCCCCGATGCCACCGGTACCGCCGGTGTTTCTTTTTTCTTTTCTTGTAAAATTTTTTTCCTTTTTAAGGAATATTTTTTTTTTCCTTGGTGTCTCACGGTTCTCAGGCCTTCTAGGCCTCTCCATTTTCCTTCATGGAACCGCCAGCCACTTTCCCCAAGAAATGTACAAACTGTGGCGGTACAACTTTATTTTTAGACACTCTCACAATCGGTGTCTAACCTGCTTGGGTCCTGACCATTTTCCTCCGGAGCCCTCGGGCAATAATATTGTGAGAAGAAGTTTTCAACATCGAGTTCCCCCTCGACACGCGGTCCCCCTCCAACTTCAGGGCACCGACCATATCTTCTACACAGGATCAGGTAACCCAAAAACAGTCTGTTAAGACTAGCCAATCCTCGAGCGGCACTTCTCATGCACAGCATAGAGATGCCTATGGCCTTGTCCTCGAGAATCCACTGGCTTCAAAACTCCGGTGGGAGTCTTCGGCCTACAAAGCCTGTGTGGGGTTTAGGTTGTTCCTGAGGTTCACCCCTCACAGAACATACCTGAGCCATGCCCGGTGGTGGCATCTGCTTCAAGCGGTACCGATACCCTGGCATCGGCACTGGTGTTGGATGAAACATTCCTCACCAAGGATCGTCGTCTGGCATCCTCGGTACCTGCGGGGCCGGTGGATACGCTCCAGATCGACCTTCCAGTATCGGTACTGACACCGATACTAGTACCGATGTCGGTACCCTCCAGACGTGCATCGATAGACTCGCTTCCTTCGATGCCGAGTCTGGAATCGATCTCCAGTCTGGAGGACTGGGTACCGATTCGCCTTGGTACCGACTCCCGTCTGTACCGAAGGCTCGGTTCCGATAATTCGGATCCGCAACTTTCGGTTCCTCCGATACTGTTAGAGTTGCCACCGGCTGGTCTTCATCCACCGGTATCAGATACTGTACCGAGATCAGTACCATTGCTGTCGGTACCTTCCATGCTTCTCTCGTCAGGCTCGCTTCCCTCGATGCCGAGTTTGGAATCGATCCCTAGCATGGACGATCTGTTACCGACTGTCGCTGGTTCTGACCTGCAGTACCAGCAACCACCATCTAAGGATCCCATACTGCACCATTCAGGATCTTCTATTCCTATATACTTGAATAGATCCCTCGGTGCCAACGCTAGTTCTTTATCAGATCTAGCCTATCCAAGGGAAGTTCCCTCTGGGGATCCTTCTTTCCAGACTTTCCTCTTGGATATGGCAAAATCACTTGCCATTCCTATTCCTGGACAAGATCCTACACGAGGGAATACAGAATACCTCTCTGTTCCTAGCAAAGCAAAGGAGAATATAATACTTCCTTTGCATCATTCTTTGCAGGATCTCCTTCTACGAATGTGGGAAGCTCCTTTTAAAGGTACCCCCACCTTCCAGAGCAACTGATCTCCTATATCAGGTGCCCCCCTCACCAGGGTTTCAAAAGACTCAACTTCCTCATCATTCCATTGTTGTAGAATCAGCAATGAGGCGAGTGAAGAGTAATAAAAAGCACTCTTCTTGTCCGCCAGGTCGTGAGTCTAGGACACTAGATGCCTTTGGACGTCAAACCTTCCAGACATCCATGCTTTCAGCAAGAATTCTCTCATATATTTTTTTATATGGGTCTATCTCTTGAGGAGGTCACAAAGAAATTATATCTTTTGACTCCTTTTCTTCAAGAGCCCAAGAGTAAAGACTATTCCTCACTGGTTAGTCATACTCAAAATATCTCTAGGTTTCTTACTCGTGCTACCCTAGACTCCTTTGAGTCTGTTAGCAGGACTTCTGCTGTGGCTATAGGGGCACGACATAAAGCCTGGCTTCAAGCTTCAGACTTGGACAAATGGGCACAAGAAAGATTGGGAAATACTCCTTGCACTGGAGAAAATCTCTTTAACAAGGAGTCTTTACTCCAGGTTACTCGGTTATCCACTGACTTTCCTTTTTCCAGAGGCTATTCTACGCCGCCTTCTTTCCCAGTAGGTAGGAAATGTCCTACCAAACTTTCTTCCCCTAGGAGGAGAAGATTTTACCCATTATCTGCCCATCATACAGATGTTCCCAAACAGGGGAAACATCGCCCTAGTCTGAAGAATCCACAACATCAACAGGGTCAACAAACCCAGCAGTCGCAGGGTTTCAAATAGTTCATTGTCCCTCTTGGTTGCTGGTTAGGGTGTCAGTCTGCCTTTTTCACTGGCAGTATCTGCACTAAATTTATCCTAACCTACCTAGATATCTCTTCATGAGACATCTTTTTTCTAAGAGTCTTATGATGATCATGCCCATACTTACCTCTCTTTCCTTCAAGAGGAAGAGGAAACTGATAACAACCATCAATGGACAGTTGTTTCCCTGTACTGGCATGTATCATCTCACCTGTCAGAGACTTCCTCCATAGTCGGTCTCTTGCAACTCTGTCTTACCTTCCTCTTTCTACAACATTGGGTTGTAAGAGTGGTTCTTTTACACCGGTAAGCTCCTATAGTCCTATACCTGTTCTACTGGGGGATTCTCCCTTCTGGAGTTCTTTTCCCCTTGTTACCTTAGGGCAGCTCATCAAACAATAGGAAGTCCTATCAGGACTGTTTCTTTTTCCCATTCTAAAGAAGGGAAAAGGGAAAAGAAAATTTTCTATGCTGCCCGGGTAGTTGCTGTAGATACAGCAATTCCTAGTGGTTAGACCACTGGTTGTGTTCTCTACGCAACCAGGGCTTCTCCTCCACTAGCAATCCTCCTAGCCTCAGTGCTAAGTCCCAAACAGGTTATTCACCTTCTTTGGGAAACCCTATTGTCACAGTCTGGTTGGTTAACTTCTATTCTTTGCCTTGGCAGAATAGCTGTTCACCTGCTGGCTTTCCACTGCCAGTTTTTTCTTCTACCAACCTGCAGCATGCTCTCTTCATTTCTACAGAGTAGCTTTGCACTATGGGCCCTTGCTAGAGAGCATCAGTATCTTGCCTAGCAGATAACCCCAGATAGTTAGGGGGAGGGGGTTCCCCCAGTCATATCTGGCGGGTATTCCCTGCCTTTTACATCTCTTTTTTGAGGCATAAGCCTCAGGCCTTTCATTACGTGAAAGCCTAAAGGAGGGCCAATTCCCTGGCTTGGCCCATATCTCCTTGAGTCTTCTCTTCAGAGATACCTTTCTCCAATGGCAGCTAGAGGATGCCTAATACCCATCTTGCCCTCATGGGCGGATCACTAGGGTATCTTCCTCCAGAGGCCTCCTCTATTCAATCTCCATACTGCAATTCTGGAGATATCTGGACTTCCTGTCTACAGACTGATGTTATCCTCTGCCATTTTCACGTAGGCCATTCTGGTTATTCAAGAGCTCAAATTCTGCAAAGAATTCAGCCTTCTACTTGTCAGGGAGACTTCCCTCTGACTGCCAGTCATAACCAGGAAAAGAGGATTCTCTATTTACCTATTCAAGTAGGTATCCACCTTCTTGCTGTCAGATGAATCTTCCTCTCTCCCTCTATACCTAGAGAGGATGGGGTTCTCTGGACATCTCTCCATCCATATGCCTGGAGTTATGTGTCTATATGCCTACCTATTTTGTCTAGGTATATTTAGATAGATTAGATATATAGATATAGGTATATAGATATCTGAGTGTCTTCTGCCCATACATATCTCTTTCTAGATGTATGCATATATACCCTATATGTGTATATATTTCTCTCTCTCTCTCTCTCTCTCTCTCTCTCTCTCTATATATATATATATATATATATATATTTTTTTTTTTTAGATAGATAAGTAGATGGATACAGATCTATCTGTCTGTTACGTTCAGATATCCTTACATTCCTATCTGATCCTGACAGATGGGCACTGCCCCCATGAATGCTGTGCCAGCATACTTAGGGGGCTACACCTATAACCACTCCCTGTGGTAATTAACAAATGTTTCCTTACCATAACCTTTTCAGGTTAGGTACTCCTGAAGCTCTCAATGTACCCTTTTTCTTTCCTAATTGACCCCATTTAGGAAAGACATTGCGGAGCTTCAGTTACTATAAAGCTTAGCGCTCCTGAGTCTGTCCTTACTTTCTTATCAGATGCAAGGGTCTCCATACCCTTTCTCCCCTACATGGACTGATTCCAACCCCAGTCCAGTTGGGTCAGACTCATTTTTTCTCTTGGTCCTACATTTGTACTATTTTTGGACCACAACAGCTTAAGCTTTCTTTAATAGTACCTTCTGCGTCTCCGCTGAAGCTCTACCTCTCATACTACCCCACTTTTTCCCCTGGGGCTATTTCTCACCCTGAAGGGTTCTGACCTCCACTTGTTTTTATTCTACTTTATTACCTCTACTTCTCAGTGAGGTACCCCTTGAGCACATTCACTGTCTCTTCCATCAGATCCATATGTAGCTCAGTGCACTTGTGCAATGCCAACAAGGGAGGCCCAGATTATAATATTTCACTACTAAATGCCCTTGATACAGGGTCTTCCCCTTTTGAAGCCCTGTTCTAGACAGCTGTTCCACAGCTCCTTTTCTGTTTTCAACTCCTACCCTCCATCCCCAGGATTCCTGAGGTCCTGAGGAATAGCATGGCTTGTTCTAGACTCCCTCAGGGCATCTGAGCTTGGGAGTCCCCATATGTGAAGACTCATTCCTGCTTGTTCCTGGAGATAGCACAGTTACTTACCTGTAACAGGTGATCTCTGGGAACAGCAGGAATAAGTCTTCACAACCCACCCACCTCCCCTAGGAGTTGCATTTTCTCTATCTCTATCTTTCCCTTCCTTGCTCTTTCTCTCTTTTTGTCTCAGCTTTCAAACTTATCTGAGGAGAGGCAGTTGGGAAGGCGGGAAGGCAGCACGCAGGCGTGTTGGGATGCTTCCAAAGGCTTTCTGATTGGATGCTGGGAAGCGTTCCCGCGCGGACTCCGTCGGTACCGACGTACCCATATGTGAAATCTTATTCCTGCTGTTCCCAGAGATCACCTGTTACAGGTAAGTAACTGTGCTTTATTCAAAATCAACAAAAAACTATAATACTGTGAGGGAATAATCAACACTGGAGTCACTTTCTTAGGCAGGGATAGTGGCACAAGAAACAAATGATGGCTTTCCTCCAAATACAGGGGTCTCTGCTGGTACTCAGTTCTCGACCATTTATCGTGAGATGAAAAGAAGTTTGAACAATTGCCCTTTTCTTCTCTTTGCACACCTCTTTATAATATGAGAAGTATGGTTGCCCATGCCTTTTTGTTTGATTGGAAATGTACAGGGAGAGTTGCCTTTGCGATGCCTTTCAATGTAGGAGGGTTCTCAGACCCGGGGGTGAATAGAAGCTTTACTTTGTACGTTCCGGATGCATTCCCCCACACCCCTCCCAACAGGAGCTGATCCTCTTCTTGGAAGCTTTGTGCCCAGGTTTGGTCTTTTCCTCCTTTGAATGGACATCCCAGATAGTATTTTGTGGTAGAAAATGCCAGTCTCGACAATGAAAATTTGTTCCAGAAAATAGGGCCCTCTGTCAATGATTTTTTTTTTTTTTTTTTTTTTTTTTTAGCTACTCGGGGTATTGTTTGCAGCCTCTCCAGAAACGTTTATGTTGCGAATCCCTGCAAAATTCTTGAAACACTGAAACCAACCCCTGCTGGCCAAAAGGATTTGAGTGTCATCCAGATACTTGGCCTTGATTCTTCAAAAGGCTTTTGGCCTTGACCCAAACTAATTGCAGGCTTAGGGGAGCATGCTTTTGAAATCTGATCTTCCATCCAAATTGACAATTTTTCCATCTCACTAATGGTTCCTTCATAGTTTTTTAGTGATTTATTGTTGTCATCGTTGCAGTAGCTTTAACATACTCTCTTATGCGGGCGGCATCTTTGACAATGGTGTTGATTGTAGATGGTGCATAGGCAAGTTCACAAGCAATGGAGGTGATGATTTGGCCACCTTCATGCTTTTGTATGATTTTCATTTTGGTCTACAAGTCTGTGACATGAAACTTGCAAGAAGGCTGTCCCTTTCCACCGGCCATTGTTAATGTCAATTAGCTTTGAGTTGTTGCCACGTGCCACAATTTAAGACATTTTCTTGCAATTGATGGCATTTTTACATTATCTAAATTTTCTGTGTAGGTCTGGATTGACATATGTTGGAGCTACATAGGTCAGGGTCCTTCTGTTTGTTACAAAGCAGAGGGCCCAGCACAGATCCTTGGGGTACTTCCACTTTCTCCATTGAGAAAATTGGCCATTTAGCTCTACTCTCTGTTTTCTTAATTTTAACCAGTTCCTAATCCACAATAGTACACTGCCTTCTATCCCATGACCTTTTAGTTTCGCCAAGAGTCTCTCATGAGGGACCTTGTCAAAGACTTTCTGAAAATCCAAATACACTATATCAACCAGCTCACCTTTTATCTACCTGTTTAATTCACACTTTCAAAACATATAATGGATTAGTGAGACAAGATTTTCTTTGGCTAAATCCATGTTGTCTTTCTGCCATTAAACCATGACTATCGGCATGTTCAGTAATTTTGTTCTTTATAATGGTTTCTACCATTTTGCCCTTCATAAAATACAAGAGATCACAGAGAGAGGAAGACAGGCAACTATATTTGGAAAAACTTAGAGCAGCTAGCAAAGTAGGAAAGCAAAGATTCAAAAAGAGAAGGAAATAGCCAATGCAATAAAATGGGGGGATAAGACATTTTTCAGATATGTTAGTGAGAAGAGGAAGGGCAAAAGTTGTATTGTCAAACTCAAGGGTGAAGAGGAGGAATATGTAGAAGCTGATGAAGATAAAGTGGAATTGCTTAACAAATATTTCTGTTCTGTGTTCACAGATGAAGAACCAGGAACAGGACCTCAGAAAACACCCACAAATAGGAACAGAAGCAAGGGGCGTCTTCAACAATTTTTAGAAGACTGTGTTCGTGAGAAACTAGCTCAACTTAAAGTAGACAAAGCGATGGGACCGGATGGGATACACCCTAGAATACTGAGGGAACTTGAGGACGTTCTAGCAGCTCCACTGACTGACCTTTTCAATGCCTCATTGGAGTCAGGAGTGGTGCCAAAGGACTGGAGAGGGGTTCATGTGGTGCCTTTACACAAAAGCGGAAGTAAGGATGTGGTTGAAAACTACAGGCCGGTTAGTTTAACTTCGGTGGTGAATAAATTAATGGAAACGCCGCTGAAAGAGAAAATAGTAAGGTTTCTGGAGTCCAGCGGATTACAGGATCCGAGGCAGCATGGATTCACCAGAGGCAGGTCTTGTCAGACAAATCTTATTGATTTCTTTGACTGGGTGACCAGGGAGTTGGACCAAGGGAGAACCCTAGAAGTGGTGTATTTAGATTTCAGTAAAGCCTTTGACACTGTTCCTCACAGGCGACTTATAGACAAACTGAGCACCCTAGGGATGGACCCTAAAGTTACTGTTTGGGTTAGAAATTGGTTGAGTGGGAGGCGACAAAGGGTACAGGTAAATGGAGCTCACTCTGAGGAGAAGAAAATTACCAGTAGTGTGCCCCGGGGATCTGTCCTTGGTCTGATTCTTTTTAACATCTTTGTTAGTGATATAGCGGAAGGGCTGTCGGGTAAGGTTTGCCTCTTTGCAGATGATACCAAAATCTGCAATAGAGTAGACACCCAGGAAGGTGTAGATAACATGAGGAGGGATTTAGCTAAGCTTGAAGAATGGTCTAGAAGTTGGCAGCTGGGATTTAATGTTAAAAAATGCAAGGTCATGCATTTGGGCTGCAGCAATCCAAGGGAGCAATATAGTATAAGGGGTGAAGTACTTTTGTCCACTAAAGAAGAGCGGGACCTAGGTGTGATTGTGTCTAATGATCTTAAAGTGGCTAAATGGGTAGAAAAGGCAACAGCAAAAGCTAGAAGGATGCTTGGGTGCATATGGAGAGGAAGGGCTAGCAGAAAAAAGGAGGTGATAGTGCCTCTGTATAAGTCTTTGGTGCGGCCTCATTTGGAGTATTGTGTGCAATTCTGGAGACCGCACTTTCAAAAGGATATAAACAGTATGTAGTCAGTACAGAGGGTGGCTACTAAAATGGTTAATGGTCTTCATTATAAAGCATATTTGGACAGACTTAAGGATCTTAATATGTATACACATTAGAGGAAAGGCAGGATAGAGGTGATATGATTGAGACGTTTAAATACCTCCGTGGCATAAATGCACAGGGGGAGAGCCTCTTCGATTGAAAGCAAGTACTGCTACGAGGGGACATGGGATGAGGGTGAAAGGGGATAGATTCAGGAAAGATATACAGAAATATCTCTTTAAGGAAAGAGTGGTAGATCCATGGAATAATCTCCCAGTGGAGGTGGTATAGATGAGGACAGTATCTGAATTAAAAAAAAACATGGGACAAACACAGAGGATCTCTAAAGGAAAAAAGGGGACTGTTGTAGTTGTTGATATGGAAGGACAGACTAGATAGGCCATGTGGTCTTTTTCTGTCATCATTTTTCTATGTTTCTACTGGCTCACCAGTCTGTAGTTTCCTGGATCACCTCGGGAACCCTTTTTTGAAAATGGGTGTTACATTGGCCATTCTCTAGTTTTCAAGTACTACAGATAGTTTACAGATTACTAGAAGTAGGTTTGCATTCTCAAATCTTCTCTCTTAGTGCCCCTTTTTTAGCCCTCTATTATCTAATGGTTCAACTGATTGATTGGTATTTTGCTGTGAATGTACATGAAAGTTTTTTTTATTATGTGCTTTTGCTTCAGATTCTCTTTGCCTGCCTTATCAATGCCTTGCACTGTTCCATACTTACTGTATGCTGTTTCCTGTTTTCATCAAACTTTCATGAAGCTTTCCTAACAGGGGATCTACAGATCAACCAACAGGATTTGAGGGTTTATTTTTATTAAATTGCTAGCTCTCTGACTGGGAGCTCTTAAAGGGGTTTTTGTATATTTTTAAAGCAAAGTTACTTTCTTTTTGGTGCTTTAGTAGAAATTTCCTTGAGCAGAGTAGGTTGTTGAACTCTAGTAACCTCCTCAGCTTTGGGAACTGCTGACACCTAATTAGGTGTTAGGTCCCTCCCTACCCACCCCGACTCCCACCCACCCCTAGTGAGCAGCCTTGCTTTATAGGGCACCTCCCCATTTAACAAAGCACAGAGACTTGGACCAGCACATTTTAAATATAATTAAAGAGATTTAACTGCTTTTTCTCTGAAAGGACAGCTGGGAAACCGGCTGGTACTTGGTAGATCTCTCTCTTTTGCTTTAACAGATACCTAAGCTCCACAAACAGAACAATGGCTGGGAAAAATCATATTGCTGAAGCTGTTGCCCCCATTACAGCTTCTGCCTCTGTCCAGACAGAGGTCCTAATGCCAGTTGAAGGACCGGTTCCATGTGCAGGGTGCCTGCATGCTGAGGAAACAAGTGGAGGAACTCAGAGAGGAGGTGGCGAGGCTGAGGAGCATTCAAGACAGTGAGAAGTACATTGATGAGATGCTTCTTGCAGCAACCAAGCTCTCCAGCACAGGAGAAGATGGGGGCCAACAGAATGTCGATGGTTGGACACAAGTCACCAGGGCCTGCAAAATCACCACTCCAACTTCTCCAGCCCTTGAATTGAAGAACCATTATGCAGCCCTGGAAGTGGAGGAGGTGAAAGCATCCCTGGAAAGGGAAGAACCAGAGCTCAAGTAGCCCAAAGTTGCAGAATCAGTGATCACAAGGAAACGAAGGGTAGTGGTGGTTGGAGACTCTCTTCTGAGGGGTACTGAGGCGTCCATCTGCCGACCAGACTTGATGTCCAGAGAGGTATGCTGTCTGCCTGGTGCCAAAATCCAAGATGTTACGGAGAGTTTGCCGAGACTCATCAAGGCCACTGACTATTACCCAGTGTTGCTAATCCGTGTTGGAACAAATGATACTGCCAGGTATACCTCGGAACATATCAAAAGTGACTTCATAACTCTGGGACAGAGGGTGAAGCAGTTAGGTGCACAGGTGATGTTCTCTTCAATCCTCCCTGTTGAGGGTAAAGGCCAAGGCAGAGAGGCTCGCATCCTGGAGATGTATGCATGGCTGCGTGGATGGTGTCATTGAGAGTGTTTTGGTTTCCTAGACCATGGGATGCAGTTCCAAGGGTTGCAGAGCAGAGATGGCATCCATCTGTCCAAGAAAGGCATCTTCGGTAGTAGACTGATTAATCTACTGAAGAGGGCTTTAAAATAGATTCGTTGGGGATGGGTGAAGAAAGCCCCCAGGTAGGTGAAAGCCCCCAGATAGGTGATACCCATTTCCATAAAGGTATTTAATGTAATAGGGGTAACGTATGTAAAGCAGTGTGTATAAATGCCCGTAGCATGGGAAATAAGATCCCTGATGTTGAAGCTTTGGTTGGAGTGGCTGACTTGGATTTAGTGGCAGTTACAGAAACATGGTTCACAGAAAACCATGATTGGGATGTAACTATACCTGGCTATACTTTATTCAGAAAGGACAGGGTAGGAAGAAGGGGAGGAGGAGTGGCACTATATGTAAAAACTAGTATTAAAGCTTTGGAATTACAGAGCTTAAAAGGAAGAGAGGAGGCACTGTGGGTTAAACTAGAAAGAGGGAAAGAAATCTATTTGCATTGGTGTGATATACAGACCTCTTACAAGAGGAAGAGATGGACAGAGAGTTAATTGAAGACATACGCAGCATTGCTAGGAAAGGGGAAGTGCTACTGATAGGAGATTTCAATATGTCAGATGTTGATTGGCACATTTCTGCTGCAGTATCATCTAGAAGTAAGGAGATCCTGGATTCTCTACTGGGAGAACTATTCAGGCAATTGGTAACAGACCCCACACATGAAGGGGCCATACTGGACTTGGTGCTTACCAATGGTGAAAGTGTTTCTGATGTTGTAGTGGGAGATGATTTTGCATCCAGTGATCACCAGATGGTGTGGTTCAGTATTAGGTCTAGGGCTGTTAGAATCCATTCAAAGGTGAGGATCTTAGACTTAGGGGTATGCTTACTAAAACCCCGTTAAAGTGCGGGCCGCGGTAGTGTGCGGGTGCCATATAAGGAGAGGGCGTTTCCTGCTGAAGAAGAAAATCCGGAATTTACATATGCGCTAAGGTGCGCGGCGCCCTTGTGCGCCCCGCACATTAGCGCATCAGATAGCTGCGCGGGAGGCATAAGCGGCGCGCTGATGTGTACACAGAAGAGCAGAGCCACAGCAAAATGGTCGAGGCACTTACCAATGGTGCAGGGATCAGGAGTTTAATCCCCCACAGTGCCCAATGAACAAGGCTGGCTGAGGCGTTAATTTATGAGGCACATAAATACTGGGCGGCATAAGGTGGCGCGCTAATGTTTTTGGCGGCATATTAATACTGGGCGGCATAAGGCGGCGCGCTGATGTTTATGGAGGCATTATAATACTGGGCGGTATAAGCGGCGCGCTGATGTGCACACAGAAGAGCAGAGCCACAGCACAATGGTTAAGGCACTTACCAATGGTGCAGGGATCAGGGGTTCGATCCCCCAGAGTGCCCAGTGAAGACGGCTGGCTGCGGCATCAGTTTAGGAGGCATTGAAATAATGGGCGGCATAAGGCGGTGCGCTGATGGGCATAAGGCGGCGCGCTAATTTTCTAGGAGGCATTTCAATATGGGGAGGCATAAGGCGGCGTGCTGATGAGCAAGCCGAAGAACAGAGCCACAGCACAATGGTTAAGGCACTTACCAATGGTGCAGGGATCAGGGGTTCGATCCCCCACAGTGCTCAATGAACAAGGCTGACTGGGGCGTTACTTTAGGAGCCAATCTAATATGGGGCGGCATAAGGCGGCGCGCTATTGATTTAGGAGGCCTTTTAATATGGGGAGGCATCAGGCGGCGCGCTGATGTGCAAGCACAGGAACAGAGCCACAGCACAATGGTTAAGACACTGACCAATGGTGCAGGGATCAGGGGTTCAATCCCCCACAGTGCCCAATGAACAAGGCTGGCTGAGGCATTGCGTATTATGGGGAAGATTGCTTTAGGAGGCATTTTATGTCTATTTTAATTATCATTAATAGCAAACGCACTCTCAAAGCGTGTTAACATAAGGTGCCCTATAAGGCACATTTTAAAGTGCACTGTCCGCCAAGGCACCCTAGAATGTTGCTTATAGGGCACCCTATAAGTTGCGTCACAGGAAAATGTATAGTGCCCCTTATATGGATGGAAACCATAAGGTGCCCTATAGGGCGCCCTATAAAGTGCCCTCATAGGCACCTTATGGGTACAGTACGCTGAGGGTGTTTTTGCTGGCATCAAAATATGTACATCAAAAAACAGATAATGTTTTGGACAACCCTATCAGATAACCCCACTGTGGGTTTGAACCCATGACCTCTGGCTTCACAGGCAGTGACGTAACCATTGGGCTACAGCTCTATAGCTACTAGCAAGCCCCTGGCTGGCTGCAGAGAGCCTGCACGTCACCACACAGACAGTCTGCTGCGGTCACCAGGATAGGGTTAGCCCACCCGTACCCATGATGCACTGCACATGCAAATCAGCTGTCCACAGATGAACACAAGATGGGGAATGCACCCCCACAGCACCTCGGCCTGGTAGGGGGAAGTGACCGGGTGCACCCCCACAGCACCTCGGCCTGGTAGGGGGTACTGACCAGGTGTTTTACTGGCACAGAGTAGCTACACACCGTCACATTGTGCGGGTACTGTGCTCACCCTGAGTGTGCGATGAGGCGCCCAGGACCAGGTCCACAACACCTTCCATGGCTGAAAGAGGCCATGCCGTAGGTCCAAAGCAGTGTTAATGTGTGAGATAGGTAGTTTCTGCACAAACACCTTGGATATCTCTGTCTGTCTCAGTCAGGTATAGCCCCTATGGACCCCTAGGAGGATTATGTACCACCACTCTCCTCCTCCAGGGCTGAGGGTGGCAAACAGGGTCTCCCATCAATAGATCCACATTCTACCTCCCTGCAAAGGTGGCAGTAGAGGGGAACATCAACCCCGGTCCTGCTGAGCAACAGACACCCCACAGGGCAGTCAATGCAGCTCTATACGCATCCATAACACAATAGCAGACAGACATTAGGCCAGGATATGGTAAGCTGCACCCCACCACTATCTGATATGCTCCTGCAGCAAGCCATCATCCGCTGCACCTTGCAAGCCGCTCCATCAAGACACATACCAGCTGCAAACAGTCTGCTAGTTAGTCCATAGTGCATGTTCCCAGTGGAGATGCGTGCACCCAGAACTGGGATGTCAGCATACATAGCAAGCAGATAAATCAGTGACTGGGCCCCAAAAGGAAACCCATATCTATCACATGAGAGAAATACTATATAGCACTATGGGGGTGCCTAGCCATGCTGTGGTCACTGCACAGTCAGGGTGAGAGTGATCTCTCAGCAGGACATACTGAGGTTACCCTGTCTGTGTAGGTGGTGGCCGGGCACTAAAATGTCCCAGTCAGTGCCCTATGCCCTGTGCAGATGCACCCTGGCCAGGCCACCCTGTCCGGCCTATACCCATGGTACCTTGCTCCTCATTATGCACATTGGCAGCCTAATGCTGGCAACATTGCTGGCAGTGTGGGATGTGGAAGGTGTTTGCAGCCACCACACACTGGATAGACAGACAGCCACCCCCACACCTATGCCAGCATTGTGCTACTATAGAGGAGTTCAGCAGCCATACCCACCACACCAGTCCTGGGCACAGTACAGGCATGGATATGGTACGCAATACTGTTGGGGGTCACTCCCCAGGGTGGTAAACACTGTCAGAGACCAGCCCTGAAGCACACATCGCAGACATCAGAATGATTGTTGTGATGGAGCTCAATCAGCAAACTGTGCTTAACGTAGGAATTGATATCTGCCAGTTATCATAGGAAACGTTTGCTAGCTTTGTACCGTATACCCAGGTGTAGGGTGGCATTGCTAAGGTATGCAACTGCTAGTATTGGGAGATACAGGCAGGGCCCAATGTCCTGCCTCTCCAGGAGGCATTGGCCAATGAGGCCTGGGGGGGGAGGGGTGTGGGTGTGTTTGGCCCTGTTGGCTGCTGCTTTACGGCAGAGTTCCCCAACTCCAGTCCTGGTGTTCCAAACACTGTTCGGGTTTTCATGCTGTCCCTCATAAATATGCATGAGCTACATCTGCATACCATGGGGGTGGTGCATAGATATGCAGGCATCTTTATTAGAGGCAGCATGGAACCTGAATGGTGTGGGGCTCTCCAGGACTGCATTTGGGAGACTCTGCTCTAGGTAATGCGCCTGTTTATGGTGTCTGTGTTTGGTGTGGTAAAATATAGGCGTATTAACCATGCGTATGTTCTCAGCAATAAAGGTTTGTCCTTACTATCACGGTTTAGTTGTGGGAAAAATATGTGGACAGGATTGGCAGTGGCCCCAGCTGGCCTTTGAACCTGTGACCTTCTGTTCTTGCACACACTGTCTGTGTGCACTGCACCACCGTGTTGCCACAGATATGCTGCATTCCCTGGGGAGTCCATGACTGTACATCCGACAGAGCCTGTCTGTTGCGGTGGACGGTGCCAGCCTGCACAGGCCTAGGCCAATGTGTGCTGTGGCTTGCAGCCACTGACCCCTCCACCACCTGTACCCTTCCGCCAACATGCAGACATGTCCTTATCTTGGAGAAGCATATGACCTGATTGAGTTGTGGCACTCCAGGACTACATTTGGGGGACTTGGCTGTAGGTAATGCCCATTGTTATGGTTTGTGTGTGGTGTAGGGTAAAATATGGGTGTTTGAACCATTCTTATGTTCTCTGCAATAAGGGAGTGTCCTTACTATCACTGTTTAGTGGTGGGTAAAACTATGGGGACTGGGTTGGCAGGAGCCCCAGCTGGGATTTGAACCTGTGACCCTCTGGTCTTACAGGCACTGGCTGTGTCCGTTACACCACACTGTGGCCACAGAGACAGTGCAGTCCCTGGTGATAGGAATCCTGGCTGGACGAGTCAGAAACCCTGCTCTGCACAATTTTATTGTGGGCTCATTTACCTTGTACGGAGACATAAGTGCAAATAAGCCTCAAAATTAACCTCGAAAAAAGGGGCAGAAACCCATGACCAAGCTGGGCAACAGTGATATCACTGGGCAACCATAAAAAACACTCCCAGGAAAGCTCCAATAAAATGAAATGATTTTGGGAAGGGTCTACGGAGCGTAGACCCTTCCAAAAATCATTTCCTTTTTTTAGAGCTTTCCTGGGAGTGTTTTTTTATGGTTGCCCATTAATATCACTGTTGCCCAGCTGGATTATAATTTTTTAGGAATTTGTTGTGGTCATTTTCAATTTATATTTGCTATTTTGTTCTGTGCACATGTATCACACTGCTCACGTTTTTCAGGTTTCCCCGGTTTTGCTGTACATTGCTGACGGAAATGGTTTCTCTTCCCTTTAAATCGGCTCTAACGCGAGGGTTTCACTCGCGGTATTTGTTTTGCCGAAATTCAGCCCCGCTCCTGTGCGGGGAGCCTCTCCCCTCCCACTCTCCACCCATTGACCCTGTCCCCCCGCACCTCGGGAGCCTTCCTCCACCCTCGAAATGCCTTTCCACGCCTCTATCGCACATCAGCGCGCCGCACACTTTTGCGGGTGGCACGCACGTGTGCGGGGCACCAAAAACGCACTATTAGCGTGCGCTAAGGTACCTTAGCGCACGCTCAAGTGCGCCCCGCACAATTGCGCGGTTTAGTAAACATACCCCTTAGGTTTTTGAAAGAAGTAGCTGAAAAAGTGAAGAAAAAGAGGGAGGCCTTCATGAAATACAAGAGATCACAGAGAGAGGAAGACAGGCATCTGTTTTTGGAAAAACCGAGAGAAGCTAGCAAAATAGTCATGGAGGCAAAGATTCAAAAGGAGGAGGAAATAGCCAATGCAATAAAATGGGGGGATAAAACATTTTTCAGATATGTTAGTGAGAAGAGGAAGGGCAAAAGTGGTATTGTCAGACTCAAGGGTGCAGGGGAGGAATATGTAGAAGCTGATAAGGATAAAGCGGAATTGCTTAACAAATATTTCTGTTCTGTGTAAAACAGATGAAGCACCAGGAGCAGGACCTCAGAAAACACCCACAAACAGGAACAGAAGCGAGGCACATCTTGAACAATTTTCCGAAGACTGTGTTCGTGAGAAACTAGCTCAACTTAAAGTAGACAAAGCGATTGGACCAGATGGGATACACCCTAGAATACTGAGGGAACTTGGACGTTCTAGCAGCTCCACTGACTGACCTTTTCAATGTCTCATTGGAGTCGGGAGTGGTGCCAAAGGACTGGAGAGAGGCTTATGTGGTGCCTTTACACAAAAGCGGAAGTAAGGATGTGGTTGAAAACTACAGGCCGGTTAGTCTAACTTCGGTGGTGAGTAAATTATTGGAAACGCTGCTGAAAGAGAAAATAGTGAGGTTTCTGGAGTCCAGCGGATTACAGAATCCGAGGCAGCATGGATTCACCAGAGGCAGGTCTTGTCAGACAAATCTGATTTGATTTCTTTGACTGGGTGACCAGGGAGTTGGACTGGGGGAAAGCCCTAGATGTGGTGTATTTAGATTTCAGTAAAGCCTTTGACACTGTTCCTCACAGGCGACTTATAAACAAACTGAGCACCCTAGGGATGGACCCTAAAGTTACTGCTTGGGTTAGAAATTGGTTGGGTGGGAGGCGACAAAGAGTACTGGTAAACGGAGCTCACTCTGACGAGAAGGATGTTACCAGTGGTGTGCCCCAGGGATCTGTCCTTGGTCCGGTTCTTTTTAACATCTTTGTTAGTGATATAGCGAAAGGGCTGTCGGGTAAGGTTTGCCTCTTTGCGGATGATACCAAAATCTGCACTAGAGTAGACACCCAGGAAGGTCTAGATAACATGAGGAGGGATCTAGCTAAGCTTGAAGAATGGTCTAGAATTTGGCAGCTGGGATTTAATGTTAAATAATGTAAGGTCATGCTTTTGGGCTGCAGCAATCCAAGGGAGCAATATAGTATAGGGGGTGAAGTTCTTTTGTCCACTAAAGAAGAGTGGGACCTAGGCGTGGTTGTGTCTGATGATCTTAAAGTAGCTAAACAGGTAGAAAAGGTGATGGCAAAAGCTAGAAGGATGCTTGGGTACATACGGAGAGGAATGGCTAGCAGAAAAAAGGAGGTGATAATGCCTCTGTATAAGTCTTTGGTGCGACCTCATTTGGAGTATAGTGTGCCATTCTGGAGACCGCACCTTCAAAAGGATGTGAACAGGATGGAGTCGGTGCAGAGGGTGGCTACTGAAATGATTAGTGGTCTTCATTATAAAGCATATGAGGACAGACTTAAGGATCTTAATATGCACACCTTAGAGGAAAGGCAGGATAGAGGTGATATGATTGAGATGTTCAAATACCTCCATGGCAGGGAGAGAGCCTCTTTTAATTGAAAGCAAGTTCTGCTACGAGGGGACATGGGATGAGGGTGAAGGGAGATAGATTCAGGAATGATATGCGGAAATATTTCTTTACAGAAAGAGTAGTGGATCCGTGGAATAGTCTCCCAGTGGAGGTGGTAGAGATGAGGACAGTAACTGATTTCAAAAAAACATGGGACAAACACAGAGGATCTCTAAAGGTAAAAAGGGGACTGTTGTAGTTGTTGATATGGAAGGATAGACTAGATAGAAAAAGACCACATGGCCTGTCGTCATGTTTCTGTGTTTCTATCATTTGGCTCTTTTTTTCCATATTCTGAAAGATTCTTTCTTAACTATAATAGCCTCTCTGACCTCGCTTTTAAGCCATGCTGGCTATCATTTGGCCTTCCTTACACTTAAAGCATGGACTACATCTGGTCTGGGCTTCCAAGATAGTATTTTTAAATAACGCCCAGGTCTGATGTAAACTCTTGACCTTTGCAATCGCTCATTTTAGTTTTCTCTTAATAATTTTCCTCATTTTATCATAGTCTTCTTTTTGAAAGTTAAATGTTAGCGCAATGAATTTCTTTGCTCTCTTCCATCCATTTATTAAATCAAATGTGATCATGTTATTACTACTACTATTAAACATTTATATAGCGCTACAAGGCATACGCAGCACTGTACAGACCCACACAATGACTGTCCCTGCTCATCAGAGCTTACAAAAGATAAAATTAAGAGTAGACTAGGGAAGGGTAAGGAGACACAAGGAAAAGGGATCAGGATTCAAAAACAGCCTCAAAGAGGTGAGCCTTTAGCATGGATTTGAAAAGGGGCATTGATGAAGACTTGGATAGTTTGTGTCGGCCCTCTTGCAA
Organism: Ichthyophis bannanicus; assembly: GCA_033557465.1. Taxonomy (NCBI): domain Eukaryota; kingdom Metazoa; phylum Chordata; class Amphibia; order Gymnophiona; family Ichthyophiidae; genus Ichthyophis; species Ichthyophis bannanicus. The sequence continues at coordinate 330,639,342 of CM066034.1, read as the reverse complement.
AATGGCGGTGTCTGGCCCTGCACGGTGCATGCTGGGATGCACTGGGTGAGGTCAGATTGCCATATAAGACATAATCTACCTTATATGGCAGTCTGACCTCGCAAGGTGCATCCCAGGATGCACCGCATGGGGCCAGATACCACCATTTTGCAAGATGGCTGACACAGAGTGGAAGCGCATAGGCCAGCGCTCCTTCTTAAGATGCATTTAGGGGTTGCCAGACCACCAGGTAGGAACCTCTAGACCACCAGGTTTTCTTTTTTATTTAATGGGGAGTGGGAGGGAAGTGGCCGCTAGACCACCAGGCTCTTCTTTCATTTAATGGGGGTGGGATTAGGGCCGCTGGACCACCAGGGATCATTTTATGGTGGGACATGGCCCCCGTCAGTATTTTGATGGCATCGGGGGCCTTTCCCGATGCCTTCAAAATACTGTCGGGAGTGGGATTGGGGCAGCTGGACCACCAGGGATAATTTTATTGTCGGGCATGGGCCTGATCATCTGACTAGGAGATGATCTAGGCATTCGGGAAAGCATCCAGTGCCATCAAAATACTGTCAAGGGTGCGCGTTAGAGGTTTACTTCTACCCGGACCCTGAAGTAAAAATGTTGGTGCTGTGGCTGGTTGTGACATCCTCTACACCTGTCTGCATTGGGCGTAGCTATGATTTGCATACCAGCCCGCCTGATTATAATAGATTTAAATAATTGAAGTTCATTTAAATATGCATGGCGTTAATTGGGCGCTAGTTTTTCTGCCGGCGTTTACATCTGTTTCCTGCATTTGCAAGATCGTTAAAAGTGCTTAAATGTGGCGTTAGAGGCTCATAAAGCCCACGCTAAGCTTTCTGCATCAGCCTGTAGGTCTAAAATAGATTCTCCTCGTGTCTGATCCTGAACCCGCTGCTCCATGAAGCAGTCATTTATTTAATCTAGAAACGTTTACCCATGCCCTCTATGGAACAGAGTCCAACACTAAGGCACAACTCCACGCAAACAGACAAAACCAGTACAAAACGTGGAGTACTTAGAAGGATGTATTTTTATTGAAATTCATATGCCACTGGCCCGACACAGGCCGTGTTTCGCTGCCTTCATCAGGGACTTGAAGTGGACTTAGAAACTAAAAACATATAAATTAAAACAATTACATAAAATCATTAGACGTAATAACCTTAGAATGATACCATAAAAAAGCTACATATAAATAGAGACAAATAATAATCAATTAATAATCTTACAATCAGCATAAGAAATCAGACCGTATATAAATAAATAAATAACCAGTTATAAGTTATATATAAAAAGATAAAAATTAAAATTAATGGCACATAAAAATGAAGAACTAATAAGAACATTAAAAAATGAAAAAACATACCTGCTTATATCCTTGAAACTATTTGTATGTCACTACACCTTTTATGAAAGAGGAGGAAAACATGTATGAATCAAAATACATATTAAAATCAATTATAATAAAAAAGGACAAACGCAGATAGGAAGGGTGTGTATCAGTAGAATCTAAAGGACACCAAGGAAAACAGCACAAAAAACACATTGTATACCAGTGTCAAATTTCTCCATACAGGAGTAAGTCAAACAACTTTACCTGTATAGTTCACTTTTCAACGCGTGTGATAAGGAAACAACTCCTATTCACTATGTAGCAGATTGAAAAGTCGCTATGAATTCACTCTAAAAGTTCTGGCGTGTACACTAAAAAGGTCATAAAGGGATTTTTTTAAGTTTTTAACTAATATTGCATATCCATTAGAAATATGTTAATAATAAACCAAATTATCCATTAAGGCTCCCAAGCTTTCACAAAGTACCACTAGAACAACAATGTCTCCTTTGAAGGAGGGGGGGAGGGGGGAAAAGAAAGGAAAAGAAAAGAAGGGAGTAATTTCAGAACCATGAAATCTAATATAAATAACTTGCATCAAATGAGACACGAAAACAATCTTAAAATAAAAAAGAAGGCTTAAAACAATATATCACGCCTTGATGGGCTGGAAGGATCCTTCAAAATAAACAGCTACGCTGAAAAATGAATGAACGAACAGCCCGCGGGATTAAAAGGTAATAAACAGCGACATCTATAATTCATAAGACCACTATGATAACAAACATCAACAGTGATAATAGAAAAAAATATATATATATATTACATATATCAAGCTTTATAACAAAACCAAATTATAAAAGACATCATGTGTTTGATAAGAACTGGCTTCCACCACCGGCAAACATTAAAAACAAGAAAAAATGGCAAAGCCTATCTGTATATATATTACTTCAAAAACTCTTCTATCAAAAAACACCATACAGAAAAATACTTCTATAAAAAATTACGAACACTATCCCAAACATAGACACTTCTGGAGCCAAAAACCAATGAACCAATCTTCGAAATTTGCTTACATATTTTTAAACGTCCAGACTTTATGACTGCTACGAAAGCCGTCGATACTCTTAAAAAAACGCCAGCGCCTGCGCTTAGGCAGGGAGATGTCTTTATAGCAGCAAAGTGAAAACAAAAAAATGATGTGTACATCTTGTCGCTGCAAACCAGGCTACCATAAAAATAAAGCTTATAGCAACTTTGTAAGTAAAAAATTGACTTAAAAAGAAAATCTTAAAATGAAAACGAGGCTTAAATCAATATATCACGCCCTGATGGGATGTCAGGAGGGATCCTTCAAAAATACAGCTGACGCTGAAAAATGAACAAACAGCCCACAGAATTAAAAAGTAATCAAAACAGCGACATCTGTAATTCATAAAACCACTATAATAACAAACATCAACAATGATGATAAAAAAAAATGTGTATGTGTGTGTGTATATATATATATATATATATATATATATATATATATATATAATCAAACCTTATAGCAAGCATCAAATGTTTGATAAAACTCCGGCTCCCACCACCGGCAAACATTAAAACAAGAAGTAGGCAGAGCCTATCCATATAGGCTCTGCCAGAGGGCCTCGCTAGAGGGCCCTTCGGTGCGGGCCCGACAAGACGGGCCGACGAAAAACCCCACCACTCTGCAGCTCCTATTATTTACAGCATCCTGCCTCCTAACTATCAACAGTTCGATCTCTCCAACAAGAGCACCGTCGGCCTCCTTTCCCGCTGCACCAGAAGATTCAAAGGAACCTTCGGATCACAACTCCATCCAAGAAGAAACACAACGTCTTTCCCCCAAATCTCGCCTGTATCCCACCAGCCTGACCAGAAGAGCTGCCTACACCTCGCACTAACTTTACCCTTCTGAAGAGGTCCGCTGCGTCCTCGGAACCGGCGTCCTTAAGGAAGTTGAAATAATCGCGCTGTGAACGAGGTAAACTGACTATTCAAAGACTCTTAGCATTCTCCAAGCCCACACTGACTTCAACGATAGCCTGATTCTTCCATCAGTTATCCCCCTGCATTGTTTATATTCTCATAGTATGTCTTACTGCTGATATCCCTGAAAATACCTGGTTTAGCTTTACCCATATATCACAGTGTCACTGTTACATCATAACTATTTTGTTGTTTCATTGTTTCTCTTCTCGCTGATAACATTGTTATCTGTGAACTCTATCCAAACCTGCCTACTGTTTTGCCTACGATATCCTCTACCTAACCTCATAACCCTATACTGAGTACCCTGCCTAAGATCAGTACTCAGTACAGTATTCTTTATTTATTTATTTATTTATCTATTTCTTCTATACCGCCCCTTCCAGAGATCAGGGGCGGTTTACATGGAACAAGTAAACAAATTTGTATACTAATGTATACATTACATGGAACAGAGATTACCTTCCTTACTGCCTGGATCCCCATCCTAACACATACTCTAGACCCCGGCATCACTCAGATCCCAATCCTCTACAACACCGGAAGAAGCAGGACTGAATTCCCCTGCCATACTACCACGAGAACCAGGATATCATATTCACACCTCCTGCATATCCCTCTGCTGAGTTCTAAGAAGTCTCCAACTGAGAAGCACAAGAGCCAACGCCTACTCAAATACGCACTAATAAATGCCAGATCCATACGCTCGAAATGGCCAGCAGCCAGTGACCTGATAACAGCCCACAGCCTTGATATATTGCTGATAACTGAGACGTGGCTAACCAACAGTGACAATGTTATCATCAACCAGCTTCTACCGCCAGACTTCTCCATCTTTGTCTGCCATAGGTCCAACCAGAGAGGGGGCGGCACACTCATCCTTGCCAAATCTTCCCTCCAGTTTAAGTTAAACAGTACCACCAGCACACCCCACCTGGACGCTCTTTCCATCTCGAATGAGCACTGTACGATCAACTTACTATACTGAGGTCCATCATTGTCCCCAGATGACCTACCGACCATAATCAACATCGCCTGTAATTCCCTTAACCCGCGATCTCCAAATTGGCTAGTAGGAGATTTCAACTTGCTTTCCTTACAAGTCACTCACTCATCAGCCTTCCTTGAAGCTATGTCCCAACTGGGCTATGAACAACTTACCAACGCTCCCACTCATAGTAAAGGAAGCAAACTGGACCTGATCTTCGCTCCGCAGTCTGCAGCCAACTCAACCCAAAGCCTTCTTACCTCCATAACCCCCGTACCCTGTTCTGACCACAAATTACTCCTATTCCACATCCCCACCAACTACCTCACCGTTGATTGCAGTAAAGCAGAGCGCCCCCCGAGAACCTTAGCAACATGTTTCCGACCCTTCGTTAAGGAAGAAGCCCTGGAGAAGATTTTACCTGCACTCTCCAGCGCCCCACTCTCCCCAGACAATTTAGTATCCAATTGGGACAATGCTCTTAGAGCCGCTGCCTGCCTCCCAGCTGCTAACAGAGTTTCGACTAAACGAGAACATACCCCATGGTTCTCACAAGAGCTACGAGGATCCCTCCTTCAGCTGCGCAGATTTGAGAGACAGTGGCATTACTCCCGGACCTCTGCGGCACTCTGTGCATACACCTCATACCTACAAACTCACCGAAAAATGACGATGGATAAGAGAAAACAGTACTACTCGGAGATATTAATGCGGTCTATAAACAAACCTCACAACCTTTTCAATATCGTAAAATCCTTAACAGGTGATCCAGCTACAACTCATTCACCCATGCCGCACCCACAGGACTACGCAAATCATCTACAATCGAAGATGATCCAGACCAACACGATCTCTACCTCCACATCCCACTCCAATCCAGGTACCACTACTCAACCATCCGTTCTATGCAAATTCTCTGAGGTATCCAACAGAGAGATTGAAGATATCATCTCATCTATTAACCTAACCTAACCACCGCACCCAATGATCCCTGCCCAGCCAACTGGATCAAAGAGCTGCGTCATGAGCTTAGCCCAACCATAAGTAAAATTTTCAACCATTCTTTCTTAACTGGGTCCTTCCCACAGAGCCTGAAGTACTCATCTATTCGCCCACTCTTGAAAAATAGCAAACTCGACCCTTCTAAAGTCGAATCTTTTAGACCAATTTCGAGCATCCCCCTGTTAGCCAAAATCATGGAAAAAGTAGTCCAGCGACAAATCCAACATCATGTGGACACCGAAGCCCCTCTCGACCCTTCTCAGCACGGCTTCAGAGAAGCCCATGGGGTTGACACCCTCCTCACAACCCTCTTTAACAACCTAGTCATAGGCCTTGACAATGTCCATCAAGGATTTATTCTTATCTTTCTGGACATTGCAGCCGCCTTTGATTCCGTTAACCATGATACTCTTCTTCAACGCCTTCAAGAAAAGGGCATTCAAGGCCTAGCTCTATCCTGGTGCAAATCATATTTAAGTAACAGATGGCAACAAGTCCAAACAGGCTCAGCGACATCAGAACCATTTCCCCTGATGCAAGGTGTACCTCAAGGGTCATCCCTATATGCATTAATGTTTAACATCTATATGCAGCCCATTTGCGCATTGATCCGTTCCTTCAACATCCAATGTCTAGCCTATGCGGATGACATCCTGATGTATGCCCCTTTCAAGATTCACCAGCCAGACTTCGCACCAATAGTAAGATGCTTTGAAGCTGTCGTGAACTGGCTCCTCACACAAAACCTACGTATAAACCACAACAAAACAGACGTCCTGTTCGTCACAAGGAGCTCAAGTTTCAAACCACCATCTTCACTACAAGTCAACATGATGGAACTTAAGGCACAATCCACAATCCGATATCTAGGTATTACGCTAGATCAGCGGCTCGACATGTCAGCGCACATTAAGAACTCCACCAAAGCAATATACCATAAGATCCGATCACTTCGACATCTCCGCCCATTACTTGACTTCTCCGATTATCGATCAATCTTCCAAGCCTTGGTAATCCCACATCTAGACTTTGCCAATATCATCCTCCACGGGCTCTCACAATCAACACTGAACTCTCTCCGTCTGGCCATGAACTCAGCTGCGAGAGTTCTCGTAGGAGGATCACGTTCCGACCACATAATGCCAGTCTTGAAGAGCCTACACTGGTTACCTCTACAGGCCAGAACTCTCTATAAAGCTCTAGTTATGACATTCAAGGCCTCAAGGACCCAACCCCTCTCGCCCATCAGTAATCTTATACATGTCACTTCAGCTAATAGAACCAGGAGGCCCTCTTTTTTGAACACCATTGATCTTCCAAGATTGTTGACGAAATGCTCTAAAACAGCCTGCAAAGCATTCTCCCTTTTCGCACCCAGAGCCTGGAATGCCCTCCCACCTGAAATCAGAGCCATCACAAACTTAACGTCATTCAGGAAAGCTCTTAAATACCACCTGTTTCTAATATATTATTCAGAATCTACACCCAGTGAGCACTGCTCCCCAGGCGACTCCATTTCTATGACCCCTTCAGAAAACGGTTAATCGACATGACCCTACGCTCACCACACCCTGTCTTTACTCCTTTTGATACTCAGCGCTTGCACTCGTAATGTATTTACTACAACCATGTAATTAATTATCATACCATGTATATAGCTCCCCCAGTTATCTCCATGTTAGTTTACCCTGTTCATTGTAAAAAACCAATGTTGCCTTTACATTGTGTTTGTTGTTTTGTTCATATGTACACCGCACTGATTAAAAGAGCGCGGTATATAAGAAATGAAAATAAATAATAAATAAATAAATATATATATATTGCATATATCAAACCTTATAACAAACATCAAATGTTCGATAAAACTCCGGCTCCCACCACCGGCAAACATTAAAACAAGATAAGAAGTAGGCAGAGCCTATCCATATATAACTTAAAAAAGATCTCATCTATCTAAAAAAACAACATACATCAAAAAAATATACTTCTATAAGGAATTATGAATGCTATCCCAGACATAGTCACTTCTGGAGCCAAAACAAATTAAAGGTTCATGAGCCAACCTTCAAAATTTACTTAAAAATTTCTAAAACGTCCAGACTTTGACTACTACGAAAGTAGCCGATACTATTGAAAAAATGCCAGCGCCTGCGCTTGGGCAGGGAGAAGTCTTTATAGCAGCAAAGTGAAACCAAAAATTGACGTATACATCTCGTCGCTGCAAAGTACTCCATGTTTTGTACTGGCTCTATGGAACAGAGCCAGGAACATTATTACATCTCTATAATGGTGCCCATGTTATTCCTGCATATCTTGGACCTAGAGACAGTTGTTGCCAACCACCAAGTCCCTCTTTTCTATGTGAGGACTTCGGGTCTGTTGTTGCTTCGGTCAGGCAGAGTCCCTCGCCTCCTTAGACCTTGCCAGAACATATTTTCACATCCCTCTGTGGGAGCATCTTTGGGGTTTCTCCACCACTATATTCTTAGCCATTTCCAGTTCCAGGCTCTGCCCATTAGTCTAACCATGTTTCCCCTGTACGTTTTTCAAGGTAATTTTGGTGGTAGCAGCGTTTCTGTGCCAACAGGAAATTTGAGTTCTTTCATACCTGGACATTTGGTTGATCCGGTCAGATTCTCTGGGAAAATTGAGAGATGGTATTGATATTGTGAATTATTGACTGGAAATGTTGGTGTTAATAATCAACTATCCCAAGAGTGGCCTGCTTCTTTCACAGGTTCTGAGTACCTGCAGGTTCTGTTCCATACACGCCTGGATTGAGGTTCCTCACAACGGAGAGGTTCCTCATGCTTCAGAGCCCACTTGGGGCATTTTGTACTATGTTTGTTAGTTCCATGGACCTGGGACTACCTTCAGGTCCTTGGGTCTATGGCTTCTACCGTGGAATCAATTTCATGTGTCAGGGCACTCTTATGCCAGCTGCAGATGCACCTGGTTACCCTCTGGTCTCCCTGTCCCCGGTTGACCAGATCTTCCTCTCCCCTGGAAAATAAAGGAGCAGTTGAGGTGGTATACCGCTCCCTTGGGTTTTTGCAGCCCAAATGCATGGTCCTACATTTTTTAGCATTAAATCTCAGCTGCCAAATTCACGACTATTCAGTAGCTGAAATTTAATGCTAAAAAATGTAGGGTCATGCATTTGGGCTGCAAAAATCCAAGGGAGCGGTACAGTGTAGGGGGTGAAGTACTTCTGTCCTCGAAACAAGAGTGGGACATGGGCGTTATTGTTTCTTAAGGTGGCTAAATAGGTAGAAAAGGCAATGGTGAAAGTCAGAAGGATGCTTGGGTGCATAGGAAGAGAAATTGCCAGCAGATAAAAGGAGATGATAGTACCTCCGTATAAGTCTCTGCTGCAGCCTCATTTTGGAGTATTGTGTGCAAATCTGGAGACCACACCTTCAAAAGGATATAAACAGGATGGAGATGGTGCAGAGGCTGGCTACTAAAATGGTTAATGGTCTTCCTTTTAAAGCATATGAGGACGGACTTAAAGATGTTAATATGTATACATTAGAGAAAAGGCGGGATAGAGGAGATAGGGAGGACCCCTATATCCTTTGCTTATATGAAAGTCTGGAGAGTATTTAAGATGGGGTTCCTCTCGATCCATGGAGGCCAGGAAGGTGGTTATTTGTCATTATTTGGTCATCCCTGTAATCTGGCCTGGAAGAGAGTTTGGCCCTGAAGGTTCAAGTTAATAGCGCTGACATCCTACAGGGATTGAATTCAAGGGATGTCACTGGCAGCACACCCTGATGTCTCCCACTTGCTCATAAGAATAAAGCGGATCTGTCTGCCTGTGTGTCCAGTTTTGCCTCAGAGTCTGTTTCTGCTGTTGAAGGCATGGATTGGGGTTTCCCTGTGAATCCATTCATAAGGCCTCCCTCAAGGATTGGAAATTTTCAAGGTGGTTTTTCTGATAGCTCTGGCATCTACCAGGCTGGTGTCTGAGCTGTAGGCTGGGCCTTGTAGGGGTCTTTTCTTGGTCATCTCAATGGCTTTTGTCTCTTTGCAGATGTGCTATTCTTCTCCAAAGCTGCAGTCCTCTTTTCATTTTAATCAGACTGTCGTTCTGCCATTCTTCTCAAAGGAGGATTTTCAGAAGGTCCCCTTGCTGTATCTGGTGGACATGTGTTGATCAGACACCTAGAAATTACCAATTCTTTCCACCAAGTGCATCTTCCTTATCGTTCCTCCAGTTCAGTCCTCCACCTCTGGGTAGTGCACCTCCTCCTGCAGCATAGAGACTGGACAGGTCAAATTCGTGACATCACTGGATATATCCTGCTGGCCTTCTCCCATCATCCCCCAGTGTGTCCATTCCACAGGTACACTACCAAAAAACTGCCTCCAGTTTTGCAACTGATTCCTATAGATTTTGGGGTGCTGAATCCAGGAAAAATAGCCAAAATGTTCCATCACGTCACGTTTTCTTGCAAAATTAGATTTCTTACCCATATAAGGAATGTTCACATAATTTCTTTTTAGCCGACTGCAGTTTATTTTCTTGGCCCAAAATAGAGGTTGTAATGGTTAACTAACTAGAAACACTCCCTCCTGATATTTTAAAGTGTTTTGTATTCATTTTATACATTAACAGGACAATTGGGAGGCGGGGGGCTAAATCCAGTACTCGCGCTGGCGCATGTTCTTTCCTGTTCGCCTCGCCTCGTTCGCTCGCTCGCTCAAACACGGTGGTTGCGACATGAACGTTCCTGTCAAATTTCAGTTTCTTGCAAGTTCATTATTACCTTTTGTTTGCTCAGTCGTAATCCAGCTTTATTCCGAAGTGGTTCACTACAGTTGTAGTTTGCAGTGCTGTGTATTTGTGATGGCTCACAGAGCCAGAGGTTGCGTCAACTCTCCGGACAGTTTTTGTTTTATTTGTGGGGAATATACCGTGAAAAAGCGGCAGAGGAACATTTCTGCATTTATTAAAAAAGTATATTTCGCCTATTTCGGTTTGAAGTTAGGCGATCAAGACAAACCGTGGGCTCCTCACAAAGTGTGCAAGACATGTGAGGAAGATCTACGCTTTTGGATGAAAGGTAAAAAACAAGCATTTCGTTTCGGAATACCTATGATGTGGCGTGAACAAAGAGACCACAGCAGTGACTGCTATTTTTGCTCTTGCATTGTGAAGGGATACAACTTAAAAAATAAGTACGTAATAAGTTACCCCAACCTTCCCTCAGCAATTAGGCCTATGCCTCATAGCAACGAAGTACCTGTGCCTGAACCACCAAAATCTTTGGATCATATTTGTGTGGACGGTTCTGATCATGATGAGACTCATCAGATGGCTTTTCCCGATGAGTCCAGTACTTCCGAGTTTGAAACTGAACCAGATCCGAAACCTGAACTTTTCTCTCAAGCTGAATTGAATGATTTAGTCCGGGATTTAGGACTCACAAAAGATGCTGCCCAACTGCTAGGTTCTCGGCTTAAACAGAAAAATCTATTGTCACCAGGAACAACTTTTTATTGGTACCGCAACCGCGAGACACAATTTTTGAAGTATTTCAGCAAAGAGGAAGATTTGGTATTTTGCAACGATATATACGGAGTGATGGAAAAGTTTAAACTCAAGTATGATCCTGCTGAATGGCGGCTGTTCATTGATTCGTCAAAAGACAGCATAAAAGGTGTTCTTCTTCATAATGGCAACACATTCGCTTCAGTTCCTATTGCTCACTCTGTTATTCTCCAAGAAAAATACGAGAATTTGGCCCTGATTCTTCAGAAGATTCGTTATGATGAGCATAAGTGGATGATTTGTGGAGACTTTAAAATTCTATCCATGCTATTAGGGCAGCAATCCGGTTTCACCAAATATCCCTGCTTCCTTTGCTTGTGGGATAGCCGGGCCCGCGACCTACACTGGGGGAAAAAAGACTGGCCAATTCGGGAGTATTTGAGACCCGGTGAGAAAAATGTTCTTCATGAGAGCTTGGTACCTCGTGATAAAATTCTATTACCACCTCTCCACATTAAGTTGGGTCTCATTAAGCAATTCATCAAGTCCCTTCCAAAAGATGGTGAGTGCTTTCGGTACCTTTGCTCAAAGTTCCCCCAACTTTCTGAAGCAAAGCTAAAGGAAGGAGTGTTTGTTGGCCCTGATATAAGGAAACTCATTTCAGATGGAGCATTCGCTGAAACGATGTCTGAGAAGGAAAAAGAAGCCTGGGATTCCTTCAAGGATGTTGTTCTCAAATTCTTGGGGAACAGGCGGGATGAGAACTATAAGGATATTGTTGCCAGGATGCTCAATGCCTTCAAAGAACAAGGCTGTAACATGAGCCTGAAAGTCCATTTCTTGCACTCCCATGTGAACTACTTTCCCAAAAACTTGGGGGCGTACAGTGAAGAACAAGGTGAAAGGTTTCACCAGGACATCAAGGACGCAGAGAGAAGGTACCAAGGAAGATGGAACACCACTATGATGGCTGATTTCTGCTGGTTGCTGCTGCGGGAAACCCCAGATGAAAAATACGCCAAGCAGCGCACCAAGAGAAGCATTCGGGGGAAGAAGAAACGGGCCCACTAGGAGATTGATTGACCCAAGAATGACTTTAAAATCTAAACTGTGTTGACAAATATCGTGTTTTTACTAAACTTTGAAATAAAAATTTGCTAGTTATTACCACAGTGTCGGATCTCATTTATTAGAATTTTATTTTCACACCATCGGGTGTTTGTCTTCATGTATTGCAATGGTGCGGTTTGCGTTTTCTATTCTTACATACATACCTGTACAACATTTTTTGCACATTTCTTTGCTTTGCTTTGTGTCTAACCTCGCTCTTATATGCTCAATGTTTGTGCACATGTATGTGGCTGTTTTAAGTGCAGACAGTTTTGCTACCATCACAGTGTGTTTTGTTGACATTACTCTATTCTTATGTGCTGCCTTGTTACAATTTTCTTTATTCTTATTTGAATAACTACTAAACAATTAGTATAACGAATTCATCCAAGAAACTTTTATCTCGATCGCACTCAATCTGAAACGTTCACCTCAAACTGCTAACCCAATGTAGCAAAAAATCTGTACGTGATGGAGCAAATTGGTTACCAGATTTGGATTCAGCGCACCAAAAAACGTAAAAATCAATCGAAACATTAGAGGCAGTTTAAAAAAAATTTTTTTTAGTGTACCTGTGTTCTCCATGCAGCAGGAGGATGTAGCGAGCCTAGGTGCTGGGTTCACTAGTGAAACAGATAAGGAGTATGGTAGATAGGTTAAGGTTTCTTTTATGCACTATGCTTTCATTTTATTTTCATGAGTGATTTGTTAAAAAAAAAAAAGAAAAGCTAGAGGAGGGGATCGAACCGGTTTTCTTCTTTCTCCCTTCCCCCTTGGTTTTCTCCCGGTCAGTCATTCTGTCTTCCCCTCCTAGTTCGGATGGAGGGGAAGTGAGCAGCAATCCAGAGCCCTGCCTGTCTGTGACGGGTTCTTCAGGGCACTTCATTTGCAGGCTCTGCCAGTACCAGATCGCCATCTCTGTGGTGGCTGTTCGGCATGCTATCCAAGAGCAGCACCGCAGATCGCAGGGCTGCCGTTCCGAATGGCGAAATAATGCTTGAGAGCATTTTGAGTCCCGAAGTGGGGTAAGTGCTCCGGCGGGGGAGCTCGCAGCCCGGAAGGTGTGCAGGCCTTAGGGCATTTTGACAGTGAGGTAGGCCTGCTGAATCGTGCGCCGTTGATCCCTGCGTTTTTTGAGCACGAGGCAGCTTCAACTTTTTCCTATGGCCTCAGACTGTTTTGTTTTGTTTTTAAGTCTAGTCTAGCGTTTTAATTTATTTACTTTGATTTAATTTAATTTGTTAGTTATTTTGTTCTTTTCTGATACTTGGGGTTTTTATTTCAGGGGTTTTCCTTCATTGCGGGGCGATATTAATTTATTTGGAGCTAATGGGAGATAAATTTGTCAGTATGTTTCCTTTAGCCAAGCTCACCTTGCATCCCCTGGATTTCCTGGCAATCTGCGTCGGGAAGGAAGAACATTGCTAGGCTTTTCAGCATCGGTGAGTGCTTATATGCGGCGCTGACAGGTGCAAAGGCCGGGGGGCTGTGATCGTGTCTCGGCGGCGGCTATCAGGCACGGCAGTTGATATGCGCGGGACTTTATCCTGTGCATTTTCCGTGGCGTAGGCCGCAACCAGCGGCAGCACTTTTTTATTTATTTTGGTGCCTTAAAAAAGGGTTTATTTATTTGGATTATTTTGACTTTAAAAAAAAAAAAGAGAGAAGGAATTGGAAAGGACAATTGAATAAAAGGAAGGTAGATTGATTTTAGTATTTTTTATTGCTTTAAGGGGCCGCAAAAAAAAAAAAGTTCTCATTTTGGAGGGGCATCCTGCATTGCAAAGGTATATTGAACTTTGTTCATTATTGCTAATACTATTTATTTCTTCTATGGCCTGTATGTTCTGTACCCCAAGGTTTGCTTTCCAGGGATCTACTTTTATTTTCCCCTCTTCAACACAATGGCAGGCACAGCATAGTAACATAGTAAATGACGGCAGATAAAGACCAGCATGGTCCATCTAGTCTGCACAGCAAGATGGCAAGAGTAGATGCACCTGACGCTCTGTGCAGGCCACCCCTCCCCATGTCTTTGTTTAGGGGTGAGCCCACCACTCCATGTAGGAACCCCTATTTGAGACTTTAGATGGTTCAGAAGTTAAATGGTATAATTTATTTTGTTTTTATCCTGTTGCTGTAAAGGGATCCACCGTGTTTGCCCCCACCACTTCCATCGGGAGGGCATTCCAAGCATCCAACACCCTTTCAGTGAAGAAATATTTCCTGACATTGCCTTTCAATTTACCACCTTGCAGCTTCATGTTATGCCCTCTAGTTTTACAGCTTCCCCGTCTTTGGAAGAGGTTTGTTTGTTCATCATTTCTCTTTAAGTATTTAAAGGTCTGAATCATATCTCCCCTGTCCCTCCTCTCCTCCAAAGCATACATATTTAGGTCTTCAAGTCTCTTCTCATAAGGCTTCTGACGCAGGCTCCAAATCATTTTGGTCGCTTTCCTCTGAACAATTCCCAGTCTTTTTACATCTTTTGCAAGATATGGTCTCCAAAACTGAACACAGTATTCCAAGTGAGGCCTCACCAGTGACTTGTTCAGTGGCATAAGTACAGTATCTTTTCCTTTCTGCTGGTAATCCCTCTTTGTATTCAGCCCAACATCCTCCTGGCTTTTGCCACCTCCTTGTCGCACTGTTTTGCCACCTTGAGATCATCAGAGATAATCACACCAAGGTCTTTCTCCTGAACCGTGCATACCAACCTCTCGCCCCCTATCGTGTACATTTCCCCATGGATTTCTGCTACCCAAGTGCATGACACTGCACTTTTTCGCATTAAATCGTATTTGCCAAGCATTAGACGAGTCTTCCAGCTTTTGTAGATCTTTCCTCATGTTAACCACTCCCTCGGGGGAGTCCACTCTGTTGCAAATTTTTGTGTCATCTGCAAAAAGACACTTTTCCATTCAGTCCTTCAGCAATATCACTCACAAATACATTGAACAGTGCCAGGCCCAGGACCGAACCCTGGGGCACCCCGCTAATCACCTTCCTCTCATCCGAGTGAGCTCCATGTACCATCACCTTCTGTCGTCTGTCAGTCAACCAATTTCTAATACAGTTTACCATCTTGGGACACATCCCCAAGCTACTGTGTTTATTGACAAGTCTCCTATGAGGAACAGTATCAAAGGCTTTGCTGAAATCCAGGTAGATAACATCCATTGCATGCCCCTGATCTAGTTCCTTGGTCAAAGAACTCAATCAGATTTGTTTGTCAAGACTGTCCTTTGGTAAAATCATGTTGCCTTGGATCTTGCAACCTGTTGGTTTTGAGAAAGTTCACTATTCGCTCTTTCAGGAGCGCCTCCATTACTTTTCCCGCCACCGAGGTAAGGCTCATGGGCCTGTAGTTTGACACTTCTTCCCTGTCACCACTTTTGTGTAGAAGTACAACATCAGCCATTCTCCAGTCCTGAGGAACCTCTCCTGTCTCCAAGGATCTATTGAAGACATCCTTTAACGGTCCTGCAAGAACCTCTCTGAGCTCATTCAGTATCCTGGGATGTATCCCATCTGGTCCCATGGCTTTGTCCACTTTCAATTTAGCAAATTGTTCTAACACCTCATCTTCTGTGAATGGTGTGGTATCTACTTCATTCCCATTTTTATATTTGGGAATCACAGCTGGTCCATCTCTAGGATCTTCTTTAGTAAAAACAGAGCAGAAGTATTTGTTTAGCAATTTCGCTTTTTCAGTGTCATTTTCCACGAGTCCTTTCCCAGCACTTCTGAGTCCTGCAATTCCAACTCTGATCTTCTTCCTTTCCCCAGTATACCTGAAGAAAGTTTTGTCGCCACCCTTAACATCTTTAGCCATCTTTTCCTCTGCCTTTGATTTTGCTATCCTTATTTCTCTTTTAGACTCTTTGAGCTTGATCCTGCATTCATTTCTGTGTTCTTCTGTTTGCAAGCTTTTGAATTTTGCGAAAGGTGTGTGTGGTTTTTTTTTTGCCTTTATTTGAGCAGCCACCTCTTTGGAAAACGAAATAGGTTTCCTTCTCCTCTTGTTTTTATTTACTTTTCTTACATATTTATCTGTTGCCCCTTTTATTGCCACCTTTAGTTTAGCCCATTGCAATTCCACTTCCCTTATCTCCTTCCACCCCGTCATCTCCTCCTTTAATTAGTCGGCCATTTTATTGAAGTCAGTGTTTTTGAAGTTTAGGACTTTGAGCTTGCTATGATTGGCCTGTACCCTGGCTTTTATCTCAGACCACACCGTGTGATGGTCGCTGTTGCTCACAGGGGCACTCACGCAGACATTCGACACGCTATCACCATTGGTGAGCACTACATCCAGCGTTGAGCTTTCCCTGGTTGGTTCCATCACCATTTGTCTAAGTAATGCATCTTAGAGAGCATCCACAATTTTTTGCTTCTTTCCAGATGTGCAGAAGGAGTAATCCAATCCACATCAGGTAGATTAAAGTCACCCAATATGATTGCTTCCCCCTTTGTTACTATCTTGGCAATATCTATAATCAATTCGTTATCTCTCTCTTCAATTTGAGTCTGAGGTCTGTAAACTATAGCAATATGGATGACAGTGCCATCTCCTCTTTCCAACGCAATCCAGAGCGCTTCTTCTTTTCCCCATGTCCCCTGCATTTCAGCTTTAATATTGCTTTTGACATACAAGGCTACTCCTCCTCCTCTTCCATTTTCTCTGTCTCTTCTGAATAGATTATAGCCAGCTATGGCTATATCCCAATCATGTGAGTCATTAAACCATGTTTCTGTAATGGCCACAATGTCCAAATCCGTTTCCACCATTAGAGCTTCCAGGTCCGGAATTTTGTTGGCTAAGCTTCGAGCATTTGTGCTCATTGCTTTCCAGCATTTACTTGGCTTATGTGTATTTTGCATTAATTTTGTTCTGCCGACCTCTTCCCACTTGTTTTTGATGTGTGGTTTAAAAGTGTGGCTGTTTCTGATGATGTTCTGCTTTTGCAGGGGGTGGCATGCAGATGTTGACCTTCCACATCCGTCACCCCCTTTTCCTAGTTTAAATGCATATCCACATACTGCCTGAATTTTTCACTTAGGATTCTTTTCCCTGCGACAGAGCAATGTAGTCCATCAGCACAGTATAATCTCTTATTGGTCCATCTGTTGCTCCAGTCGCCAATAAATCTGAATCCTTCTTGTTTGCACCAGGTCTGGAGCCATGTATTAAAGCTGTTAATGTGATGCAGCCTTTTTGTCCCCTTACCAAGAACAGGTAGAACTTCTGAGAATGCAACAGTGTTAACAATGGGCTTGAGTTTCTCTCCCGGAAATTGGAAGTCCTTTTGGGCTGTAGAGGCACTGTTTCTAGCCAGGTCATTTGTGCCCAAGTGGATAATAGCATCAAGTTTGGAGTGTTCACTTTTTGCGCTAAGTATTTCAACAACTTGGTTTGTATTCCTGCTGGCTGAAGAGCCTGGAAGGCACATGACTATCTTCTCTCCTTTGAACTGTGTTCCCAAGTTGGTGCCTCTGATGATGGAATCTCCAAGTAGTAGTAGTTTTCTGTTTGAGGTTTTCTTCATATTTGGTGCTTTAGCAGGAGATTGGGCATTGTCTGACTCATTTAAGGGCCCTTCAGTTTCTTTGGATTGGGCATCCTCATTGGCCAAGGCAGAGAAGGCATTGTACAGGGATATCTCTTGATGTATGGGATGTCTCTGCGTTACAGGTCACAATCTACCAGAACCCACTGTGATCCATTTGTTCCTGGAGTGTTTGATTCTTTGTGGGAGCGGTGGTGGACTTTGTTCAGTTTGTATCCTAGAAGAGGTGCGCTTCATTGCAGCCAGTTCCTCCCTCAGTAGAGACACTTCTTTATGCATGGCAGCTAGGTCTTTCCTTAGTAGAGACTATGGAACATCCTCAGCTGGCTGAAAGTTGGTAAAGGAAGCTTCTTGCAAAGCTGACTCCTTCAGTATCTCTCAATTGGGGGCCCAGAGCCTTCTGGCTCATGGCAACCAGCTGCATTTAGGCGCGAGTTCTTCTTATTCAGGCCCACATGTGTTTACTCCCCTGCTGTGTTTTGGGTGCCGGGGAGAGGCAGACACTGGAGGATAAAGCAGGACGGAGCAGCTTCTTCCTAGGGGGCCAGTTGCAGTTTCCTTTTTAGTTCAGTTAATTAGATTGATTTCATTTTATTTCTTCAAAGGCAATGTGCCTGAGCCTGTGGAGGTGCACTGTGCTGGGGATCCGGTTACATACCCGGGTTCGGATTGAGGGAGTTCCTGGGGAGTGTTCCAGCCCTTTCCACCATGCCGACCAGTCCACAGTGCTGGGATGGGATGGTTTCAAGGGGTATGACTCCCACTTAATCCTTAAGCATTCCTTGTGTTATACAGTTCAGACTTATTCAGTGCACAATGACTTGATGCAGACATGTGGGAAAGGCCTAATCAGATAGACCATGGTTGTGGCTGCGCAAAGTTCAGAGAGCTGTATACCTGGTCAGGTGATCTAAAAGGTTGATACTTTGTTGCTTTCTCCAGAGAAGGGTCTGATAGAAAGTTGGAGACAGGAATAAATGTGTTTAAAAAAAAACTGCATATAGGTTTGTAGCAGCTACATCCCTGTGGAAAACAGGAAGTACCTGCATACAAGAAGTGTATGTAGTTAGAAAGATAGTGGATAGGAAGCAAATGAAATCCTCCCATCTGTCTATGGTCAGGGAGTATCCGCTCGTTTGGGGAGTGCCCCAACGGGGTGCATTTGCTTCCAGAGCTCAAGGGTTTTGTGGCTTTCGGAGAGCAGGTAGAGGATTCTCTGTTACCTCTACTGCAACTGCCCAAAAACCACAATGAAGCAAGGTGGGCCCAGGTGGCAGTTCGGTCAATAGGAGGAAGTCTTCGGGAGTTTATTCCTTCCGGGGTCCGGATATCGGCAGAGCAATCGGGGTTAGAGGTGATACGTGAATTGTATGCCCTAGAATTCACTCTCCCAGTGCTAGATTCGTTTGTTCTGTCCCCTTGCAAAGGAACAGCGGAGAACAGTTGCAATTTGACAAATTTTGAATCGTATCTTGCAGTTAGGAGTGGTGGTGCCAGACCCATAAGAAATTTTCGGTGTCTGGCGCTACCCTATTTAGTTCATAATTCCAAAGAAAGACGGGCCTCTCCGTCCTTTCTAGTTCTCTAGGAAGAAAATCGCTGTCTCCGAGCCACTCACCTTTGAATGGAGCTGTTGTGATCGGTAAGGGTGACGGTTCCACAGGGGGAGTTCTTCTCCTCCCTTGCTCTTACAGAAGCATACTTACACATTTCAATATGAGCAGCACATCAGAAGTCTCTAAGGTTCGCCTTCCCATGGGGACATTTTCATTTTCAAGCCTTGCCCTTTGCTGGCCCCGCGCACCTTCACCAAGGTTATGGTGGTGGTTGCAGCGGCTCTGTGGAAAGGAGGAATCTTAGTTCACCCTTGCCTCGACGATTGGCTGATTCGACCAAAGTTCAGGGCCGAAAGTGTCCGGTTACGAACAGAGTAGTATAATTTCTTCAGGCTCTCGGCTGAGTAGTCAATGCTGTTAAAAGTTGCTTAGTCCATCTCAAGTCCTAGAGTACTTGGGAGTGCGGTTTGACTGCCAATGGGGAACAGTGTTTCTGCCGGAGCGGAGAGATCAGGTCCTGCAACAGCTAGTATGCAGGTTTCTGGCGGATCCGGCGCTGTCGGCTTGGAGCTATCTTTGGCTACTCAGGACAATGGCGGCGACTCTGGAGGTACGTCTGTTGGCCAGAGCTTGCATGCGTACCTTAGAAAGGTCCTTATTACGACGATTGTCACACCAGCACGATTCTCTGAACAAACGTTTCCATTGTCCTGCGCAGGTCAGGCGATTCCATCACTGGGGGGGCGGCTACTCCCAGGAGATCTTGCGGCGGGCATGTCGCTGGAACATCCGCAGTGGCTTCAGACGTTGACAGATGTGAGTCTCGCAGGCTGGGGAGATCATTGCGAGGATCTTTTCGCACACGATGTTTGGAGCAAACAGGCGGCCCATTGGTCGATCAACCATTTGGAGCTGAGAGCGGTAGCTCGGGCGTTTCAAGCGTTCAAATCTGAAGTAAAGGATCGGGTAGGGCGAGTGCTGTCTGACAGTTCCGCAACAGTGGCTTACCTAAGCCAGCAGGGGGGCACAGGCAGTGCGGCCCTGGAAGAGGAATCAGAGACTGTTCGCTTTGGTGGAGTCCCGACTGCAGGCGTTTTTTTGGCAGCGCACATTGCAAGGGCAGACAATGTAATGGTGAAATTCTTCAGAGGAGTCCATGTGGAGATCGGAGAGTGGGAGCTTCATCCGGAAGTGTTCGCACCGATAGTCATTAGGTGGAGTCCTCGATCATGGATCTCATGGCAACCTTTCATTCAGCCAAGGCGATTCATTTTTACAACAGAAGACAAGAAAGGATGTCGGAGGGAGTCGATGCTCTGATGCAACCATGGCCGTCGCCCAGCCTTCTCTGTCTTTCCCCCGTGCGCTCATAGGGCGAGTGATTCAGCGCATCAAGGCACATTGGGGGAGAGTGGTGTTGGTGGCGCCAGATTGGTCGAGGCGTCTGTGGTGTGCCGACCTGGTAAGGCTGCTGGACGGGAAGCCTTGGTGATTGTCCATAACGGCGAAACGGTTGACTCGGGGTCCCCTTCGTATGTCTCAGGTGGATCGATTCTCGCTTACGGACTGGCCGTCGAAAGGACAAGGTTAAGAAAGAAAGACTAGACGGGGGGAGGATTGCAACCTTACTTCGAGCCAGAAAGTGGTCCCCTTCCCTAATGTATGTGTGTGTATGACATGTATTCGAGGACTGGTGCGCTCAGCAGCAGGGCCATGATTCCACGGGTTCAGTTCCTGTGGCTCTCTGTTTTTGTTTGGCAGGCTGCGGCCTTCTCGCGGAATGGTGGTCCCTCCGGGGGATCTCAATTTTGGCCTGGGGGCCTTGACTAGAGAATTTTTCGGGCCCTTGTATCAGGTTTCGGTCTAGGATTTGGTTTTAGAAGCAGTGTTCTTGTCCTTTCCTAGGGAAAAGGTGGTTTTGTGGTCAGTTCCGTTCCGTTCCTTTTGTCCAAAGTACTTCTCCTTTTCTCATGAATCAGTCGGTCTTGTTCCCAGTTTGGGATCTTCGAAGGAGGATGCGTCAGTTCACAGTCTGCGTCGGTTGGACATAAAAAGGGCTCTGCGTCAATACTTATAAGTTTCGGAGGCCTTCCGTAATTCGGAGCATTTGTTCTTTCCAGGGGCCCACGTAAAAGTGAAGCGGCAGCCAAAGCTTCAATATCCAGTTGGTACCGGGGGACAATAGCATCAACATATCTCTTGTATGGACGTCAGGCGCCCGTGGGATTGCGGGCTCCCTCTCCTAGAGTGCAGGCGACCTTCGGGGTGGAGCATAGTTTGGTTCCACCGGTGGAGATTTGCAAAGCAGCGACATGGTGGTCCCTCCATACCTTCAGTATGCACGATCATCCGGATGTTCAGGTGGCGAGTGCTGCCTGTTTCGGGTCGGCGGTGCTGAGATCCGGCTGGAAAGGTCCCTCCCAATGATTACTGTTCTGTTACATCCCAGAGGTGGAGGACTGAACTGGAGGAACGATAAGGAAATAGAAATTACACTTACCTGGTAATTGTTGTTCCTTGAGGAACTCCAGTTCAGTCTTCAATCCTGCCCGGGGATAAGCAATTCAGATGTAGCTCTTCAGTTTGGAGAGGGTTTTCAGTCGCTAAGACTGTATTATGTGTGATATGCCAGAGATCGCGGTGGTATCTTTTCTTTCTCTGACCTCTTTTGGTCTTCCTTCCTTTCTGGCTGTCTTACTCTGATCGGGGAGGAAGAGGACAGGGGCAAGAAGGAGGTTGTTGCTTTCCCCTTTATTTTAGGGGATTTTAGTGTTAAACGTTAAAGGTTAAATTTAGAGTTGTAATTTAACACTTTAGCTACTTATTTGTTGCTCCTTTGAGTCTGCTTTGTCAATAGTTCACTGGGGGATGATGGGAGAAGACCAGCAGGATATATCCAGTGATGTCACGAATTTGATGTCCAGTCTCCATGCTGCAGGAGGAAGTGCACTACCCAGAGGTGGAGGACTGAACTGGAGTTCCTCAAGGAACAACAATTACCAGGTAAGTGTAATTTCTATTTTTTATCTTCCTTGGCGGTCCAAGGAAGGGACTGGCAATGGCCTAGTCCTCTATTGGCTACTCATCAGGAGTGGTGTAGCAGCCTAATGGTTAGGGCAGTAGCCTGGAAGTGGGGAGACCAGGGCTCAAATTCCACTGACACGCCTTGTGGCCTTGGGTAAGTCACTTAACCCTCCATTGTCTCGGGTACAAGTCTTCTGGGGACAGGGAAATACCTGCAATACCTGATTGTAACTTGCCTTTTAGCTACTACTGGAAAGGTGTGAGCTAAATACTAATAAATAAAACAAAATAAAAAAATTCACTCTTTATTTACTGCTCCCTCTGGCACCATGTGCTTTTGAGAGGGCCTGATGCCAGCACAGCATGCTCTGTTTTTATCTACTGGGTCAATGTAAGTTTTAAGGTTTTACCCCTTTTTCCTTGATATTGTGGATGTGAGCAACAAAATCGTATGGCACCAGTACCTCACACAGCAATTTACACCTGATGTTGCTGGATTTTACTATCCAAACTCTGGAACACAACTCCTAAGCTTACATGATGGGTGATAAGATGTTGCTTCTCCCAGAATTTTCCTTCCTTCTATTATAATCAAGTCCTCTCCTGCCTGATTCCGCTAGCAATGATACAATATTGGAGCTTGTGATAAGGAAGCTTATCATAGTTCAGGAGGGAGCTATAAAAGAGGTGAATTGGCTCTGAACAAGCAACCTGTCTTTGCTGGTAGAAATACTAAAACAGAATGTTTTCATAAGACTACCAGTCCCAGAATGCACCAGGTTTCAAACAGCCTCTAGAAGGGCTGAAGTGGGGAAACGTGTGTTCAATCAGGAGAGCTATGAGGTAATCCCCAATCACTCATCTCCAAGGGCAGGGCTTGATTCAGCACACCTGGGCTGTGCTAGGGTGGAGTGTCCCTCTAAACACTTTAAAAGTAAAAGATATTCTACACAGACAGAACAGGGAGAAACAGAACAGGGAGAAGCAGAAGCTGCAGATCCAGAAACAGAAGCCATTGGAGAAAGAAGAGAGAGAACTACAACAGCCGAAGCAACGTGGAAGGAAGAACAGAAAGACATCTTGGAGGTCTAAAGAAGGAGCCCACAGCAGTACGTGTGTTAGGAGTGATTCCAGAGGCAAGCATACTCCATTGGACTGGAGGAAGCCAGAGGATTGGGGTTATAGAGCCAGGAATTCCCAAACGGCACCTTTGAGGGAGACGGCTGCATTTGGAAGGGGCCCTAAGACCGGTGCAAGAAGGTATGTGAAGAGAGACCCAGTGTCCAGGGATCTTAATTGGAAGGCTGGACATAAAAGCTGGACTACTTACTGGCCAGGATACCAGGAGAGGAAACCTAACAGCAAGGGAAGCTCAGGTATGAACTTTGATCTATGCCCTAGCTCTTCATCTGGAAGCCAGCAGGGAAACAAATATTATCCTGAGAGTGATCAATTAAGGAATTCCTCTGAGCCAGACCATGATATTGATTCCATGATATTTGAGGAAGAAGGAGATATATCAAATGATCAGTTGGAATACATGGATTGCTCTCTGTCTAGGCTGCTGTTTTAAAGTAGTTTCTCACTAATACAACAACCACCAAAAGGAACTGTAACTTGTTCTTTGATCTACCCAGAAAAGTCTCTGCAAGAAAGCTTTAGGGTAGGATTGAGCCACGTAGAGAGAGTGAACCAGCAAAGGGGTTTGCAGCTGGCTAATTATTTGTAATTGAGCCAGGCACAAGTGCACGTGAGCTCTAGAAGGAAACTTCTTCCTTGTGTGTGTGAATAGAAGAAAGTTATCCTTGATAAAGAACAGTTTTTTTCTACTTTTGGGTTTGTTTTTGCCTTTTGGGAGCACTGCTAAGAAGGTCATTAGCAGGAGCCATCAAAAAGACCTTTTCTGTTTCCCATCAAGGTCTTTATTGATTTATTGCTTAAGAAGTTCAGTTACCTTATATCATGTTTTGTTTTTCCTGAGTACAATACTTGAAGCAAGTGTCCTTTTGTGTTACCAAGTAAATCTGGGTGGGAGAATTAACCCCATGAATAAAATCTGTTTTTCTTTGCTTACACTCGAGCATCACAACTCATTATTTTGTGAACGGCTGATTCTGGTATGAATGAACTACAACCCCCACACTCCTTTGCAAGTCATAATAATATTTTGCCTTTGCCAAGACTGTGGACATTCACTACCAGCACCCCCGTTTACAAGCTACTGGACTGAAACACAGCTGACTTCTATAAAAGGACAGTGATATTCCAGACACTGGAATCTGACATCCCAGGAGGAATCCTATTAGAAGTGAAGGCATTGTTTTGTTGTTGAAGAGGTGTCTTTTTGCAATCTCTGTGTAATACATTCTAATAAAATCCTTCCTCAAGTTACAGGACCGCTGGAAATACCACCAGAGGTAATCTTGTTGTCAACAAAAGAGAGAGAGAGAGAGAGAATATTACTTACGAGATTTAACCTATACATATGAGTCCATGCAGTTTCACTCTGTTAAAACAAAATTCCAGACAGATGAACCACTGCTTTACACTAATCAGGTTACTTAATGTACCTTTGTATTACTTGTGTATTTTACAGGGGTGGGGAAATCATCACTTGTTCATCTGTTATGCCAAAACCAGGTCCTGGGAAACCCATCATGGACTGTGGGCTGTTCTGTGGATGTCAGAGTAAGTGAATATTTTCATTTGTCTGCGTATTTTCATAATATGAAGAAATAATTGCTGCTTATCCTGCTTGACCAGTTTAAACTTGAGTTATGCTCTTTTGCCAGCAGGTGGAGGCAGACTTGAACAACTTTCAGTGATGGCATCACTTGCTATATCCACTGATGCAGCAGTAATATTCTGCTTCCAGCAGATGGCAAGATGCTAGGCCTATCAGTACAGCTGCACCAGTCCAGACTCTCCTGGCCCATACTACAGTGTTTTGGTCATGGTGATCGTGTCCAGTAGAGCCCAACATTCCTCGGAGCTCAGGTACACCCCTGTCTTCTGGAGTAAGCAATAGTCCTGTGTCCAGTGCTTGGTGGGCTAGAGAGGGGCAGGAGGACTCCACACGGCCCCTGATGGGACTAGTAAGTCGAGCACAGACCACCCCCCTTCCCTCTTGCTGTCCTTGATCTGCATGCTGTTGTTTTGCTTGTTGTTTTCCTTCCATTGATTTTAATGGGCTGTTTTTGTTTTGTCTTTCTTGCCACATTCAAATAAAGCTTCTTCAAATTAGAAAAGATTTCAGTCAGCAGCTGGGCCTCTCAGGCCTGCATGGGCATTTGAGGCTTCCCGGTCAGTCCAGCAGATCTTTGGATTACCTTTATGAGACTCCCTTTCCACTGACCCCCCCCCCCCCAACCCCTCCTTCCCCCCAGTAGTTTTTTTTTCTTTTGTTTTTCCCTCACAACTGCTGTTTTTTACTCCAGTTGTGTTGGGATGTCAAGGGCACTATTGTTTATTCCCCATTTTAGGACTCTCCACTGCCGGAGTGGGAGGGGGGGGGGGGGTGGCTAGGGCTCAGAGGTACTATGACCCTTTAAAATAGCTGCTTGGTCTTGGTGGACATGAAGTCTAGCAGGATGGCCCCTAACTGCAAGCCCCCCCCCCCAGTTCAGACAATTTGTGCTGAAGCTACTGAAACAGCTTTTGGGTGAAGTTAGGACCTGATCCTGTGCAGCAGCATGTAGGGTTTTGAGGAAACCCCCTGAGCTGGGCCCTAAGGTCCGCTTTCAACTGCCCCGCCGGGTGAATTGGTTCAGCCCATCGAGCTCCTTGCAGGGGGAACCCTGATCCCGACTATGACAAAGGACCCAACCTTTTCTGTGGAGGGAGGCTCATTACTCCAGGAGTCTTGGGTTCAGAGGGTTGAGGCCCTCCTTAAGAATACCTTTGCAGCCACCTCCTTCATCTTTCAAGCAGCACGGTGTGCATGTGTGTATCCATAGTCAAAGAGGGTCAAGCCCTCTGGTTATGGATAAAGCTGCTGCTGGACAGCCTGAAAACTGTTTGTTTATGTTTGAGTTACTTGATATACCTGCTCCTTCATAACACCAGGGCGGTGTACAATTCTTAACAAAATAATATGGCCGAAGCCAAAGAAAGGAAAGAGGAAAGGAACTACAGTGTAAGTCAGAAAAGGGAGAGAGCTCAATCATTCAGGACAGAAGAGTCAGACAACAGAAATATTTATAAAGTCAGGAGATAGAAGCTGGGAGATCAAAGGCAGAAGAAAAGAGATGTCTTTAGGTGGGTGTGGACTGCCTAGGTTTAATAGAGATCTCTTCCAGATCCATGGAGATGGTGGTAGCAGCCATACCATAGATCTGGTTCTGCATTTATTTATTTTATTTATTTCTGGGTTTTATATACCGCTTTATCCAGGTAATCAAGGCAGTTTACAAGGAACTCAATGAACTAATACAGTGAACATCTTCAATTTGAGTTTGTAAACATTACATGCAGGCCTTTAGGATACAAAGGGGTTAGACCAAATTTTTTACAATTAACTATTTATTTAACCATATGCATTGTACAGATCTGTGTTATGGTTCTATAGTGTAATGAGGTATATCTATAGTGCAATATGTAGGTTATAACAGTAGGAGTAGGTATGTAGATTTGGCAGATTCAGGTCATGTGGGGTATAGATTCAGGTTTTCGATTTTGTTAATAATATTCAGTAAATAGATATGTCTTGAGTCTCTTTCTGAACGTGGTCAGATCATTTATTTCCTTTAGGCTGTCTGGGAGTGCGCTCCAGAGGACTGGGGAATAGAAGGTGAATGCTCTGTTTGATTAGTTTTCCTGAATTCCTTAGGGATTGTTAGTGAGTTTTGGGTACATTCCCTTCTTTGTCTTGTTTCTGTTCATGTTTGTATTAACAAATTGAGGTACATTGGTGCTGTGTTCTTTATTGTTTTGAACGTGGTCATTAGTATCTTGTATTTGATTCTCTGTGTTACCGGCAGCCAATGTAGGTGGTGTAGGATGGGTGTCGTGTTCTGATTTGGCTACCTTCATTATGGTGCATGCAACAGTGTTCTGTGCCATCTGTAGGGTGTTCAAGGTTTGCTTGGGGAGACCTTGAAGGATACTGTTGCCAAAATCAAAATGGGGGCAGACCGTTTCTTGTGACACAGTGCGGAAGTCATCAGTTGAGGAGAGGTATCAGGTCTTGCAGCATTTTTGTTTTATTGTAAATTGTTTGTGTTGTCATGTGTTTTATCAGGTTGAGGTTCTGGTCCAATAGGATTCCCAGGTGTTTAATTTTCTTCTTCACCTCTGTTGCTAAGTGCCGTCGAGACTGTGTCGACTCATAGCGACCCTCTGGATAGTTGTCCTAAATTGTGTTCAGTCTTCAGTCAGGTGGCTCATTGTTCACAGACTGGTATCCGTAGCTGCTGTTATTGTATCGATCCATCTCATTGCTGGCCTTCCTCTTTTGCGTTGACCTTCTATCTTGCCAAGAATGATGTCTTTCTCTAATGATATCTCTCTTCGCATGATGTGTCCAAAGTATGAAAGTCAAAGTCTTGTCATCTGAACTTCTAAAGAAAGCTTAGGTTTGATCTCCTCTAGTACTGACTGGTTTGTTCTAAGGGCAGTCCATGGTATACACAGTATTCGTCACCAGCACCATAATTCAAAGGCATCAATTTTTTTCCTGTCTGTCTTTTTCACTGTCCAACTTTTGCATCCATATGATGTTATTGAATGCCATGGCTTGAACGAGTCAAGTCTTTGTATGGAAAGAGACATCTCTACTCTTGAGAATCTTGTCTAGGTCTTTCATAGCCATTCTGCGTCATTGAATTTCTTGACTGCTTGTTGCTTCTTTATTAATAGTTGATTCAAGTAGGTTAAAGTTGTCCACTATTTCAATTTCTTCTCCTTCAACGATGAGCTTATTGATTTTGCCAGTTATCATGATCTTTGTCTTCTTTACATTAAGGCGCAGGCCCATTTTAAGACTGTTTCTTGATTGTGAGAAGCAAATGTTTCAGATCATCTTCACTTTAAGCCAGTAATGTGGTGGTATCAGCATAGCGAAGGTGGTTGATGAGTCTTCCACCAATCTTCACACCTCTGTTGTCTTTATACAATCCTGAATCTCTGATGATTTGTT
The DNA here is from genome assembly GCA_033557465.1 of Ichthyophis bannanicus. Lineage (NCBI taxonomy): Eukaryota > Metazoa > Chordata > Amphibia > Gymnophiona > Ichthyophiidae > Ichthyophis > Ichthyophis bannanicus. Next base: position 330,611,098 of record CM066034.1, on the reverse strand, counting down.
CTTCATATAAATTAAACAGGTAGGGGGAAAGTATGCAGCCTTGTCATACATCTTTGCTTATTTTAAACCATTCTCTTTCTCCTCGTTCCGTTCAAACTGTTGCTTCTTGATCAATGTACAGTCTGTGCAAGAGAACAATCAGGTGTTCTGATATACCCATGTTTCTTAATGTGGCCCAGAATTTCTCATGGTTTACAGTCAAAAGCCTTGCTGTAGTTGATAAAGCACAAATAGATATCCTTTTGGTATTCTTTAGTCTTTTCAAGGATCCATTTCACATCCGCGATAATGTCTCTCGTTCCTCGCCCTTTCCTGAACACTGCTTGCACTTCAAGTAGTTCTTGTTCTCTTGAATAATCTTAGAAACATAGAAACATGATGACAGAAAAAGACCACAAGGCCCATCTAGTCTGTCCTTCCATAACAACTACAACAGTCTTGCTGGCATGTGAGATCAGAGCAATTGTGTGATAATTTCCACAGTCAGTTGGATCACCTTTCTTTGGTATTGGTATAAACACAGATCTTTTCCAGTAAGTTGGCCATGATGTTTTACAAATTTCTTGGCAGAGCCCTCTAGTAAGGCCCCATTTACCTGTAGTTGCTGAGATGGCGAGAATGCTTTGTTCCTGGAGATCATAAGGACTTCGGTCTTTTTTAGATTTATTGTAAGGTTAATGGAGTTGAGCCAGTGTGAAACATTGTTGAAGCATTCGCCTATTTGCTGGTGGTTTGGATCTAATGTTTTGAATGTCGTGAACATCATTATGTCATCCGCATATATTCTATAATCAAAGTTGTTTGCTCTGATTATGTTGCAGATGGGCTGGAGGTAAATGTTGAAGAGTAAGGCAGATAACGTTGAACCCTGGGATACTCTGTGGATTTGGTTGAATGGTTTTGAGAGAGATTGATCAATTTTGACCTGTTGTGTACGGTCCGAGAGGTAGGATATAAATCATTGACTTATAGTGCCTTCTGTGCCAAGTTGTTGAAGTGATTAGGATGTTGTGGCTGATGGAGTCGAATGCTGACGCTATGTCTAGAAAAATAAGTACGAAGGATTGTTTCGTGTCTTCATTTCCTCAAATTATTTGGTCAAGTAGGGAAATGAAAAGTGTTTCCACACCACGGTACGGCCGTAATCCATATTGATATGTATCGAACGGAGCATATGTGTCTAAAGGATCTTAAAGTTGCCTGGACTGACTTCTCAATTATTTTGGATATAAACGTAAGACTCTGTATCAGTCTATAGGAGCCTGGGCAGAGCTTATCGAGTGAGTGGTGTTTTAGGATTGGATGGATAGTTGCTTCTTTGAGAGCTCTTGGCATGAGCCCTTGAGATAAGGAGAGATTGACTATTCTTTGAATGTAAGGTGTTAATTCCGCTCGAGTTAGTTATTTTCACCCTGCTTACTGGGCAAGGGTCATGGTGGGATGTTGTACTGATGGATTTGATACATATACTATGTTATTGCTCAATCTGTTCAGGGCTGCTTAGAGAGAATGAGGTCCATAGTTTGGTATGCTGGACGTTGATTGTTTCTTTCGTTGGGTTGGCTATTGATTTCTTCATGTAGTAGTTTGCATTTGGTCGGCAGATGCTGCCTCCAAGTTGCTGCTGGGTAATTCTCCTTAAGGATCTTGTGAAATGATATAAGGCCTTAGAGAGGCTTGCCCACAGAGACATCTGGGGGATTAGGTCTCCATGGGCCAGGAATGTCTCTTGTTGTGCTGTGAGTAGAGCCTAGAGACACCCTTGGACATCTAGGAATCCAGATAAGGTGTGGTCTTCCTTTAGGTCTCTGTCCAAGAAAGAGCAATCCTTTTGCATCTTGCAGCATGCTCATATCATCACCATGACTCCATTGGAACCAGTTATCCCCCCCCCCCCCCAATGGTTTCCAGCATATCCCTCCTGAAGTGCAGCTAGTTGAGGTATAACTCTGTGTTTCTCTGAAGGGACCCATACCTTGTCAAACCAGTGGATTCTCAGGGTCCTCAATCAAGGCTGAGTACATGTTAGTCACTGACTCAGGCCAGAATTAGGTTAAAAAAAATAAAGGTTTAAAATAATTTGTTTTCATTAATTATGGCATTACTTTTATGGACTGCCCTTGGAGTCGCCCTGTGGTTCCCTGCTCAAGCAGATAATGTTTGAGGATTCTCTGCAGTGCTTCCTGCAGTTGCAGGATAAGCTACCCAGCCCTCTGTAGAGCAGAGTCAGGGAGGTTATTCCATTTACATCATAGTGCCCAGGAAGGGAGGTTCACTATAGCCTACCCTGGACCAATGTTTATTTATTTAGCAAACATTTATATACCGCTACTTCCAGCGATCAGCAGCGGTCTGATTACATAAGGAGAACTGTCAAATCAGTACAGTAAATTTGGGGTGCGTACAAGTTGATTCGGAGGGAAGGCACATCACACAAGCGGGTTCTGTTTGAGGATATGGGCACTAATTACATATATACATATATACATTTATATAAGAGGATGCGGGCACTAATTACATATATACATATATACATTTACATAAACGAGCAGGTGTACATAATTATGTTTTGGTCTCCCAGGGTGGTTAAGCTTAGACCCCTTGGGTTAAATGTTCCCCAGGTCTCCCAGGGTGGTTAAGCTTAGACCCCTTGGGTTAAATGTTCCCTCTAATTTTCTGTAGGCTGTGTGCGCATAAAATATCAGCTGTGCAGTTTTTGAAGGAAGGCTAAATTTTTGTGCGCCACATAACGACACTCGGAGTTATATACTTTAAAATTTGACTACACGTCAGAATACAGTATGTACACCATATTGCACTAGAAAATATTGTAGAACTTGTGAAAACCGTAAATACACAACAACTTTTAAATTTTAAGACGTCTGTGTTTTCTATCAGAATTAGAACTGTAATTTTTGTGCACTCTGTTGTAAAGTATGTGTGCTCGCTCGGCGAGGTGTGTGCGCGTGCACACACTCACAGCTTAGAGGAAACAGTGTCCTGGACCTAAGGTATTTGGTGCCATATTCTGAGTCCCTCGTTTCCGGATGAGCACCATCAGGTCTGTCATGGCATCAGTCAGGCAGGGAGAGTTCCTCACTGCCCTAGAGCTTGCCAAGGTGCATTTTCACATTCCCGTGTGGGAGCAGCAGCAGCAGCTTTCCACTTTGTGTTCTGGGCTGCCTCCTCCAGTTCCGGGCCCTGCCTTTTGGCATCGCCACACTCCTCACATTTTTCAAGATCAGTTTATACTTTTCTGGGTTGAGCTTCCTCGTGACGGCAAGATCCTTCAAGCTTCAGCCAACTCTGAGCATGGTGTGCCCCATCATCTTCATAGGACTTTGGGCTAGGGCGCACCTGCTAGTTTTCCTGGTCTCTCTGTTCCTAGTTTGACAAGACCTTTCCTCCCCCTGAGGAGATAAAGAAGTGTTGATGAGGTGGTGGTGGTGCTGCTGCTGTCTGATGGCCTGGATGCTGTTGGAAGCACTGATTGAGTGATTATCACCTATGATGCCAGCCTGAGGGGCTGGGATGGGTGCAGCCTGGGCCATTTGACCCAGAGTCTCTGGACATTCATCTACTTGGAGGCAAGAGGAATCTGCCTGGTCCTTGAGAGATTATGCTTTTCTTAGTGGGCAAAGTGGTCTGAGTTTCTTGCACAATGTTATGACGATGGAACATGCAGTGCTTGAAGCGGCATTGGTGGTATATAGCATAGCTGTCTTCTAAGCAGTTGACCTGGGATTCACGGCCAATGCAGTATTTGTTTTAAAGTGTCTCTCAAGGTCACGGTGTTGAGTGGAGGGGCATTTGGTTGTCCTGTCCACAGCGCACATTGCAAATGTAGGCAACTTGCAGCCTGACTTCATGAGTCGGAACTCCGTGGAGCCAGGCGAGTAAGAGCTCAGCCCTTGCGCATGCATCCTAATAATGCAGAGATGAGGCCCACTTAGGAGAATGCCAGTATAGGGAACTTTTTTCAGCTGCAGGAAGGATCCATAGATGGCGGGCTTCGATGCCCTACTTTAGGAGTAGCCTCAAGAAAGGATGCTGTATGTCTCCTTCCCTAGACTCTGGTGAGCCATCTTTTGTGCAGGTTTCAGGCCTATCCGGACCTGGTGATCCTAATGTCCCTAGACTGGCCTTACAGGCCATGCTACATGGTTCTCTTGAACCGGATGGCATGTTCTCCTCTCTTGCTACTTCAGGAGAAGGGCCTTCTGCTCTGTGGGCTCATGGTAATGGATGGCCCTGGTCCCTTCTCGCTTATGGGTTGGCCTGTGAGAGACACAGAATTTCCAGGAAGAGCTACTCTGGAGCAATAGTTGACAACCTGCTTAAGGCCCATAGGGCCTCTAATTTTCTCAGCGTATGTGAGTCCTTCTTGCAGTCTGACCTGGTCCAGGGCTGGTTCCTAAACTCTCAAGGTTCATGTGGCGGTCCTTCATGCTATAGGGGTTGTATATGGGAGTGAAGCAGTTCTGCCCACCCGTGTGCCCAGTTTTGTCTTGGTGGAATCTTTATCTGGTGTTGAAGACTGAAACAGTCTCCCTTTAAGCCTATTCATAATACCTTCTTCAAGGATTTGTCCTTTAAGATTAGTTTTTCTTGGGGGCTATATCATCTGCCAGCCAGGTATCCTAGCTGCAATCCTCGTCATGCAGGAAACCTTTCTTGGTCATCTCGACAGCTTCTTGCAGACATTGCCATCTTTTTTCCGAAAAGTCCTTTCATCTTACCTAGATGGTCATTCCGCCTTCCTTCTCGGAAGAGAATCTTCAGAAATACCCCTCGCTGTGTCTGATGGATGTGCGGAGGTGTTGATTAGATACCTAACAATTGCTGCTACCTTTCTCTGGGTGGATCATCCTTTGTCTTCCTCTGCAGTCTGAGGTAAGGACTAGCATCAGCCAAATCCTCTATTGCCCTGGATTAAGGAGACTAGTGGGTCAGTGTACATTCTGACTGGTCAGTGTGTGCCGAAATGAGTCAGAGTTCACTCTGTGCAGGCACAGGCTTCCTCCTGTGTGGAATCTGCCTTGGTGTCTTCAGAGGACATCTGTATAGTGGCCATTTGGTCTTTCCTAATCGTCCCTCCAGTTCAGTCCCTCACCTCTGGGTTGTGCTCCGCTTCCAGCAGCTTGGAGACTGAGTACATCATCTTCTTGATGATCCTGGGATATATATACCTCTGGCACCTCCCACCAGCTCCAGTATGCTCAGTCTCCAAGCAGCTGGAGGGTGCAGTAAGCCAGGGTGCGAGGAGTGGAGGAGTAGCCTAATGGTTAGAACACTGGCTTGGGAACCCAAAGACCAGGGTTCAATTCTCACTAGCACTAGGACTCCTCATGGCCTTGGGCAAGTCACTTAACCCTCCATTGCCTCAGAAAAATCCAAGTTATCAATATCCCTGTTTAATGTACATTACCAAGTTTAAGTTACAATGTAAACCACTTTGATTGAAATGATAAAGCTGTATATAAAACATGTTAAATAAAACCTGTTTCCTGGAGAGGCAGCTAAGGAGTGAGTAAGGCTTTATTTTTATTTTCCTTTATTTTCTTTCTTTCTTTATTTTATTTTATACACATTTATATACCGCATCTTCCAAAGTTCAGTTGCGGTTTACAGTGAACAATAGTTAACAAAGCAAGTTTGTTTTACAGGGAACGTCATATTATAACAGAACATATTTACAAGGAACATCATATTATATATAGAATATACAGTCTAAACAATGTGGGATAATACAGAACAGAATAAACTATATACAGTTTTATATATGTATTTATATACATGGAAGTGAAAGGACATAAGCTGTGAAGTCATCATGAGCTTCTTTCTGCTGGTTTGTTGCCTGCTTTGCCTTCCAGCCGGTTCTGCAGCTTACAAGCCAGCTAGGCGGCTAGAAATAGTTGGGCAGGGGAAGAGAATCCCCCCCTCCCCCTCTCATCTCAGTTGGGCTGGGGAAGGAGGAGGCTTCGGGCAGAGGGGAGCATCAGCCAGAAGTTCCTTTCACAAGAGTGGCTTCCGATCCTGTTAGCGGGTGAGGAGCTTCTGACTGGAGGAGCCAGCTTCTAAACAAAGGGGCATTTCAGCTTGTTCCGTTCCACCTCGCTGCCGAAGCCCTTCAACCCAGCTGAGCGAGGGAGCAGGCGGCAGCTCAAGTTCGGCACAGGGTAGCCTCCCAGAAACAGTAAAAATGCCAGCGGAGTTTGCACGCAACGGCAGAACACATGGTGGGGTAAGGAAGCCACGCGGTTGCTGCCCGTGTAGTGGGTGATGCATGGTAGAGCTCCGGTATTGTCTGAAGCTCAGGCCTTTTCCCCTTTGCGTGCTTTTGCAGCTCCTCTCTCTGTCTTCGGTTCCAGTCACTGGTATTTCCTTCCCAGTGGGATGTGGAGGCTGTCTGAAGAGTAAATAAGAAGAAAGTTGAAGAGTTTTTATTTAGTTTTGGTTAAAAAAAAAAAAAAAAGGAAACAAAGGGAAGGTTAAAGACTTTGTTTAACTTTTTGTATTTTACCTGCTTGTATCTTAGGTAAGGGAAGAGAAAGAAGACAGAGCCCTATATTGGGCCATGCTGGCGAGACCGCAATGCTTGGTGTGTGGGACCCGGTGAGGAGCGGTTTCGGACGTGGACGTGTGCAGGGAATGCGCTATGGAGGCCATGTCTTTGGAGCAGGGGTTACAGGAGAGTATGAGCCAGGAGCGCACTCTCCTCTTATCCCAGGAGTTGATGGAATCCGTAGAAGCGGAGGTCGGGGCAGAGAGCCCTGCTTCCCTGAGGCCGGAGCCTCCTTCCTACTCCCAACCCCCTCCTAGACCCTCCACTTCATGGGGTGTGGAAGAGGGGGCTGTCTGGGGAGGTTTCTCTCTGGAGTTCATCTTGCTGTTGTATAAGGCATTCTGCCTGCGTCAGCAAGGGGCGCAGGGTCCCGCACTGGTGCGGGAGCGCTCTGTGAAGCAGACCGCTGACCCAAAAGAGGTTGTGTTTGTATTGGAGTCAGCGAAGCGGGCCAGGCTCACAGACGACTGGGAGCAGCTTTCCCCACGATCTGAGGCCCAGAACGGAGAAACTCTAGATCTGGAGATGGATGAGGAAGATGAAGAATTAGAAGAAGGCGAGATTCCGGACCAGAAGGAGCAGACACGGATTGTTCGGATGTTCTGCAGGGAAGAGTTGCCAGTGCTCACAACGAGTCCTTAAAGGTCCTTAATGTCTCCACAGGCCTACCAGCAGAGGAAGACTCACTGGAGAATCCACTGCTTCAAGCAGTGTGGAAGACACAGAAGGTTTTCCCGGTCCATCGAGTGGTTAAGCAGATCATCCAGGACAAGTGGAACCTGCCAGAGGCCAGCCTACGGGGGATGTGAACTATGTCGCGCTTGTATCCATTGCTGGAACAGGAGAGAGAATTGCTCCGGTGGTGGACATGGCGGTGTCAACAGTGACCAAGAAGACAACAGTCCCAGTCGAGGGCAATGCGGCTCTCAAGGATACCCAGGATAGGAAGCTGGAAACCTTATTAAAACAAGCCTTTGACATTAATGCCCTAGCTCTACAGGTGTCAGTATGTGAGGCCTTGGTGGCTAGGGCCTGCCTTCATTGGTCACAATGAATCCAACAGCCAAGCGACCTGTCAGATGACTCGACTGGGAGACTGCAAGGATAGAGTCGGGGGCAGCTTACCTCATGGACACTCACTACGATCTTATCAGAGGGCCTTTCGAAGAGTATGGCCTCGGTGGTGGCAGCCCACCACTACCTTTGGCTCTGGAATTGGGCTGCTGATTGTTCTTCCAAGGCTCGTCTCAGCAGACATCCCTTTAAGAAGAAGCTGCTATTCGGGGAGGACCTGAACAAGATGGTAAAGGAGTTGGATCCGAGGGGAGCCCAGGCGGGGGTGTTGCCAGTGGGGGGTCGGCTATGGAAATTTTACCCTGCCTAGGCCCGGGTCACGTCCGATCAGTAGATCCTGGAGGTCATCTGGCGTGGCTGTTAGGGGCAGTGGTCCCAGTGCCCAAAGACCAGTGTGGCTACAGTCGCTACTCCGTTTATTTTGTGGTGCCCAAAAAGGAGGGTTCCTTTTGGCCAATCCTCGATCTCAAGCAGGTCAATCGTTGCCTGCAGATGCCACATTTCACATGGAGACGCTAAGGTTGGTGATAGTGGCGGTCTGCAGGGGGGAGGTCTTAACGTTTCTTGACCTCACCGAAGCATACCTGCATATTCCCGTCTGCTCGGCCCCTCAGGAGTTCCTTTGGTTTGCAGTACCAAGGGGTCACTTCCAGTTTCAGATGTTGCCATTTGGCTTGGCGACGGCCCCCCTGTACTTTCACCAAGGTCAAGGTCATAGTCATGGTGACTGTGGCGCTGTGCAAGGAGGGAGTTCTTGTACACTCGTACCTCGACGACTGGTTGATCCGGGCCAAAACCAGAGAGGAGAGCGTAAAGGCGACGGTCAGAGTGGTGCAACTCATGCGGAGTCTGGGCTAGGTGATCATCCTGACCAAGAGCAGGTTGACTCCGACTCAGGAGATCGAGTACCTCGGAACGAGGTTCTACACCCGCAGTGGCAAAGTGTTCTTGCAGCTCACCGGGCGCAGAAGCTTCAACAATTGGTATGATGGTTCTTTACAATGGCGGAGCCCTCGATCTGGCACTATCTTTAGGTGCTGGGGATAATGGCAGCAACTCTCAAGCTTGTCCCATGGGCAAGGGCCCACATGAGACCATTGCAGCAGTCTCTGCTCTGTTGCTGGTCCCACCAGCGTCAGCTGCTTTCAAAGAGGCTCACCTGTCCGCCGGTGATCAGGAGGGCACTCGGGTGGTGGCTCCATCCAGGAGATCTGGAGGGAGGGCATGCCCCTCAAGTCACCACAGTGGATTCAGCTGATGACAGATGCCAGCTTGTCCGGCTGGGGAGCTCATAAGAACATAAGATATGCCATACTGGGTCAGACCAAGGTCCATCAAGCCCAGTATCCTGTTTCCAACAGTGGCCAATCTAGGTCATACGTACCTAGCAGTTTCCCCAAAAGACACAGGATCCGCAATACTTGTACTGGGTCAAGCATTGATATCCTGGGTCCCTTCTTAATAATGGTTTATGGACCTTTCCTCCATGAACTTGTCCAAACCTTTTTTAAACCCAGCTACACTAGCAGCCTTTACTACATCCTCCGGTAACAAATTCCAGAGTTTGATTACACGTTGAGTGAAAAAATATTTTCTTTTATTAGTCTTAAATAGTTTACCCTGTTGCTTCATTGTATGTCCCCTAGTCTTTCTATATTCTGATAACGTAAACAATCGATCTACGTTTACCCGTTCCACTCCGTTCATTAATTTATAGACTTCTATCATATCTCCCCTCAGCCGTCTCTTTTCCAGGTTAAAGAGCCCTAACCTTTTTAGCCTTTCTTCATAGGAGTATCCTTCCATCCCCTTTATCATTTTGGTGGCTCTTCTCTGAACCTTTTCTAATAACGCTATATCCTTTTTAAGATACGGCGACCAGAATTGCACACAATATTCAAGGTGCGGTCTCACCATGGAACGGTATAGAAGCATTATAATATCTTTTGTTTTATTTTACTTTACTTTACTTTATTACACACTTGATAGACCGCTTACGTCAAAAACATTAAAGCGGTGTACAAACAAAGTAAAAGGCAGCACTGCAAACTACGGAAAGAGGAACGCCAAAAATAATAGGAAAGAAAGAAAAGAATAGCAAAACTATACAAACAATAAGCAATAGTCAACAACCAAACACAGGTAAAGGACAATAAACAAAACTAGCAAAACAGACAAGGGGGACAACAGGACCAGACTAAGCAAAACAAGACAGCAACCTGGGAAAACATCATGGAGGGCAAACAGAGGGGAGATCAAACACTTTCTGAAACAAATGGGTTTTGAGTAAGGATTTGAACTGCGAATAGGAGGCTTCTAAACGGAGGGACGGGGGCAGGGCATTCCATAACCAGGGTCCAAGAAAGAAAAAGGCAGCGTGGCGGTTTTTTTCAAGATGTGCGTGAGACGGAGATGGTAAAACCAGACGATTAGCGTGAAGGAAACAGAGCTGACGGTAAGGTGTATGAAGAGAGATTAAATCAGCCAAGTACAGAGGATTGTTAGTGTAAATTGCACGGTGAGTGAGGATAAGTTTGTAATGAAATCGAACACGGAGGGGCAGCCAGTGAAGGTGGATAAGAATGGGGGTGATATGATCAAAACGACTGGCGAAGGTGATAATACGGGCAGCAGTATTCTGAATGAGCTGAAGGCGGTGAAGTTGATACTTGGGAAGGTTGGCCAGAAAGATATTACAGTAATCAAGACGACTGATGATAAGAGCAAGGACAAGAGTAACCAGAGACCCGAAAGGAAGAAGTGAACGAACAGCCCTAAGCTGGCGGAGAATAGCAAAAGAACACCTAGTGAGGGAGGAGATATGTTCATGGAAAGAAAGGGAGGAATCAAGAATTACCCCAAGATACCGAAAAGAAGATACCAGAGGGATGGGGATAGAATCAATCGTGGGGGCAACAGACGGACAGGACCCGCTCAGAGAAACCCACATAGCAGTAGACTTAGATGGGTTAAGACAGAGGAGGTGTTGAGAAAGCCAAGAGGCTACATGAGAGAGGCAAAAATTGAAGGGGGTGAGATCCAGTGAAAGTGGAGAGGTATGATAGAGCAAAATAATATCGTCGGCATAAACATAACAAGACACTGGGTATTGCTGAAGTACAAGAAGCAGGGGGGCCAGGAAAATATTAAACAACAAAGGGGACAGTACAGAGCCCTGAGGGACACCGCAAGTGAGAGGAAAAGAACTAGATGACTTACCGTGTAAGGTAACAGAAAAGGAGCGAGCAGTGAGAAAGGAGCGAAACCAAAGAAGAACTGCACCGCGTAACCCCACCTCAGCAAGACGAGTGAGAAGAAGAGTGTGATCAATTAGATCAAAAGCCGCAGATAAGTCAAGAGAAACCAAGAGAGTAATATCACCACGATCATGTGCAACATGTAGTTCATTCAAAACAGCCAAAAGGACAGTCTCAGTGCTGTGACCCTGTCGGAAACCAGTTTGTCGAGGGTGGAGGGTGTTTGTGGCCTCAATGTGAGAGGACAACTGAATAAATGCAAAACGTTCCAGGAGTTTGGCCAGATAGGGGAGGTTCGAGACAGGGCGTCAATGGGCAAGGACAGATGGATCAAGAGAGGGTTGTTTTAAGAGTGGATGGACAATAGCTGACTTCCAAGGGGAGGGGAACAATCCAGAGGAAAAACTTGTATTAATGATGGTAGTGATGATGGGGACCAACTGCAGTGAGGGATTGGACAACCAACGAGAAGGGATTGGGTCCAGGGAACATGTGGTCTTACGGGAGGTGGATAGTACCGAGAGAAGTTCGGCAGGAAGAATCGGATGGAATGAAGACCAGGTGTGGGCAAGAGCCCGATTGGGTAAAGCAGAAGACAACAGCAACTCACGATCAGTAGCAACTGGGTCGTAAGGGGAAACAGGTGGGGAGAGAGGGGGCGGTAAGGGAGTGGAAAAGGAGTGGAAAAGGAGGCACGGAGGGTAAGAACTTTATCAGAAAAGAAGGTAGCTAGGGAATGGGGATCCGGGGCCTTCACAGCCATGACATGAGGGGAACTGGTGGATGAAAGTTTGTGCAAGATCTTAAAGAGCTGACGAGAAGAGTTCGCTGCTTCCGTGATTTCAGTCTCATAATGAGCCCGCTTGGCGGATTGAATAGCCAAACGGTAGGCAGCATATAGCTGCTTAAAGCGGACATGTAATTCAGGGGAGGGATGGCGGTACCAACGACGTTGCACCTGACGAAGTTGAGCCCGCTGCAGCCGCAAAGCTGGATGGAACCAAGAAGAGTGACCGGGGTTGGATGGACGGTGGCAAGGCCGCAAGGGTGCTAGCTGATCTAGAGCATCTTTAAGGAGGGAGTCCCAAAGGGAGGCCTGGCTATCAGGAGACAATGATGCAAAATCCAGGGGAAAAACTGAGGAAGCGGGAGGGAAGGAACATAGAGTATCCGGAGTCAGACGGCGGCGAAGAGGAGGAGGCGAAGAAGACGCCAAGGGAGGAGTTGCCACAGTGGGAGAAAAAGTAACCGAAAAAAGGACACAACGATGATCGGACCAAGGGATGTCCAACAAAGAAGGAGAGGAGATGATGCCACGAGATCCAGAGTATGACCAGCAATATGAGTAGGGCCTATAACATGTTGATGAAAGGCAATATCATGAAAGAAGTTCAAAAAGGCAAAGTCCTTCGGTCTACTGGGGTTTTCAGCGTAGATGTTAAAATCGCCCAGAATAACAAGGTCGGGAAACTGCAGGACAACATCAGAGAGAGATTGTAGCATACGCTCCCAGCGCTCCGTAGTAAGGGAGGGTGGGAGATAAAGAAGCAGAAAGTAAAGTGGAGGGGAGGAATGAAGGCGGAGAAGAAGCGACTCAGAGAGTACAACAGAGGGAGATGTTACTTCTTCAAGAATGATAGCTGTACGGTAAAGCAGTGCAACCCCCCCCTCCCCCCCGGCCAAGCCTGGGGGAAGAAAGAGCTGAATATCCAACGGGTAGAGAGCTAGCGAGAATAGGGCCGTCGCCCTCCCTAAGCCAGGTCTCTATAAGAAAGCAGAGGTCAAGGGAATTTTGCGAGATCAAATCAGACACTAGTAATGTTTTAGACTTAAGAGAACGGCAATTCAACAGTGAAACCTGGAACACGGTGGTGGGGGCCAAGGCAGCGGACATACAGGAAAGAGAGGGCTGCCGTGGCAAAGTCTTTGTAGGTTTGCAGAGAATTAGGCTAGCATAACAACGAGCCCGAGAACCAGAGAGGGAGCTAATTAACGGCAAGGAGCGTCGACCCCAGAACACTGGGATGGCCGACATACCTGTCTGCTGAGTGAAATCTCCGGAGTGATTACCCAAAGAGAGATAGCACGTCCACATAAGCAGCAAACCAAGGACCGCAGAAAGCGCGAATAACCGCGGCTGCACCCCTCGCTCGCCCCAAGGAGCTCGACCAAGGAGCAGGACCTGCTCCTTGGTCGCGCGCCCACGGCGCGGAACGCCGTTGGCAGCTTGATTATATGCAGTGCTGGAGTACCTGGAGGGCTCGTGACCGCGGGAGCGCAGTCACGTCACTTCCGGTCACAGGAGATAGATCCGGAGGCACAACAGTAGGTAAAAACAAATGCAGGAGACCTGAAAAATACAAAGCACAAGCAAGGCAATAATAGCAGGCTAGACAAGGCAAGTGCAGACTGAGAACGCCGTTGGCAGCTTGATTTTATGCAGTGCTGGAGTACCTGGAGGGCTCGTGACCGCGGGAGCGCAGTCACGTCACTTCCGGTCACGGGAGATAGATCCGGAGGCACAACAGTAGGTAAAAACAAATGCGGGAGACCTGGAGGGCTCGTGACCGCGGGAGCGCAGTCACGTCACTTCCGGTCACGGGAGAAAGATCCGGAGGCACAACAGTAGGTAAAAACAAATGCAGGATACCTGGAGGGCTCGTGACCGCGGGAGCGCAGTCACGTCACTTCCGGTCACTGGAGATAGATCCGGAGGCACAACAGTAGGTAAAAACAAATGCGGGAGACCTGAAAAATACAAAGCACAAGCAAGGCAATAATAGCAGGCTAGACAAGGCAAGGAATTTTCCATTCCTTTCCTTATGATACCTAGCATTCTATTTGCTCTCTTGGCTGCTGCTGCACACTGGGCCGAGGGTTTTAACATGTTATCCACAATGACGCCTAAATCTTTTTCCTGGGTGATGGTTCCTAATGTGGAACCTTGCATTGTGTAACCATAGTTTGGGTTGTTTTTCCCTAGGTGCATAACTTTGCACGTGTCCACATTAAATTTCATCTGCCATTTTGATGCCCAGTCTTCCAATTTATCAAGATCCTCTTGCAATTTTCCACAATCCTCTTGGGTTTTAACAACTTTTTCCCGGTACTGACGTCAGGCTCACCGGTCTGTAGTTTCCCGGATCACCCCTGGAACCCTTTTTAAAAATTGGTGTTACATTGGCGATCCTCCAATCTTCAGGTATTAGAGATGATTTTAATGCTAGTTCACAGATTACTAATAGCAGGTCTGCAATCTCATATTTCAGTTCTTTCAACACCCTTGGATGTATACCATCCGGCCCAGGTGATTTGCTACTCTTCAGTTTATCTAATAGTTGTAATACATCTTCCCGATGTATCGATATTTCCTTCAATTCTTCCGCACCTTTAAATACCACTTCAGTCATGGGTAACATCCCTACATCTTCCTCAGTAAAGACCGAAGCAAAGAATTCATTAAGTCTCTCCGCTATTGCCTTGTCACCTCTTAGTGCCCCTTTAACTCCTCTATCATCCAATGGACCAACTGACACTCTCACAGGTGTTTTGCTATGAATGTACTTGAAAAAATCTTTATTTCGCGTTTTTGCTTCCGCAGCAAGCTTCTTCTCAAATTCTCCCTTTGCCTGCTTTATCAATGCCTTGCATTTGACCTGCCAGTGCTTGTGCTGTTTCCAGGTTTCGTCGTTTGGCTCTTTTTTCCATTTCCTGAAAGATGCTTTTTTGGCAACAACAGCCTCTCTGACCTCACCTTTAAACCATGCTGGCAGTTTTTTGGACTTCCTTCCACTTTTCTTAAAGCGTGGAATACAATTGGTCTGGGCTTCCAAGACAGTATTTTTCAACAACACCCAAGCTTGATGTAAGTCTTTAACCTTTGCAACTGCTCCTTTTAGTTTTTTCTTAGCTATTTTCCTCATTTTATCATAGTCTCCCTTTCGAAAGTTAAAAGGTAGTACTGTGGATTTCCTTACTATCCCTCCTCCACTAATTAAATCAAAGGCAATCATGCTATGATCACTATTGCCAAGTGGTCCCAACACCCTTATCTCTTGCACTAGATCTGGTGTTCCACTAAGGACTAGGTCTAATATGGCTTCCCCTCTGGTCAGTTCATGAACCAGCTGCTCCAAGAAGCAGTCATTTATTTCATCTAGGAACTTTATCTCCCTAGCATGTCCTGTTATGACACTGACCCAGTCGATACCGGGGTAATTGAAGTCACACATTATTATTACCGCGCTGTAACTTTTGTTAGCTTCCTTGATTTCTTTGAGCATTTCATCATCCATTTGTTCATTCTGGCCAGGCGGTCGATAGTACACCCTCACTGCGAGGGACACATTGCCCAGGGACGCTGTAGTGCTCTGGAAGCCCGCTGGTCCATCAACAGGCTGGAAATGTGGGCGGTGGCTCTGGTGCTCCGGTCCTTCGAGTGCTGGATGCAGGGGAAGGCGGTCTGGGTTTTCTCAGACAATGTGACCATGGTGGCCTACATCAACCGCCAGGGAGGCATGGGCAGCGCCTCCTTGGAGGAGGAGGCGGAGAGTTTGATGGAATGGGCAGACATCCATCTTCAGGCCTTGTTGGCAGCGCATATGTCAGGGATTAAAAATGTCACTGCAGACTACCTAAACCGAGTTCAGGTGAATCACGGCGAATGGAAACTCTGCCCGGAGATCTTCAGATAGGTGGTGAGTCGTTGGGGCCCTCCAGTCATGGACTTCATGGCAAGGTGGGGTTCGGCCAAAGCAAGCTGTTTTTTCAGCAGAAGGAGAGAGAGGATGTCAGAGGGCTTAGACACTCCGGTTCAGAAGTGGCCCATGAAGGGTCTGCTGTATGTGTTCTCCTCATGGGCTCTCATAGGTAGGGTTGTCCAACGCATAGAGGCTCATCAAGGCTTGGTCATCCTGATAGCCCCAGATTAGCCAAGACGTCTGTGGTATGCCGACATGGTGCAGCTACTAGCGGATCGTCCTTGGAGGCTCCCAGTGCGAGAGGATCTCTTGACTCGGGTCCTGGTCCGAATGCTGCAGGTGGATCGATTCTTGCTTACGGCATGGCTTTTGAAAGGGCAAAGTTGTTGAAGTGCGGGCACTCGGTGTTAGTAATCGCAACCTTGCTGAAGGCTCAGAAGAATTTGACGTGCCTCTCCTATGTCAGGATCTGGCACATCTTTGATGGCTGGTGCGCAGACCGGGAGTGTCGCCCTACAAAGACGTTCTAGACTTCTTGCAGGCAGGCTTCAAGAAGGGCCTAGCCACCAGCTCCTTGAGAGTTCAATTGGCAGAGATTTCCTGATATCGAGGAAAGGTCCAAGGGAAGTCGTTGGGGGAACACCTGGACGTAGGGCGGTTCCTCCAGGTGGTGGGGCGCCGTCGTCCACCTCGGAGGACAGTGGTCCCATCCTGGGATCTCAATCTGGTACTGGAGTCTCTGTCGGGGGAGTCCTGTGAGCTGGTGGGTTGGGCTTCCCTGAAGGACTTGACCCTCAAGACAGTGTTTCTGGTTGCAATTTGCTCGGCCAGATGGATTTCTGAGCTGCAGGCCCTATCTTGTCAACCTCCCATTTCTTTCCTTCTCTAAGGAGAAGGTGTCCTGAAGATGGTGCCCTCCTTTTTGCCCAAAGTGATTTTGACATTTCATGTGAATCAGCCGGTCTCCCTACCATCCTTGGTGGGAGGGGAGACCACGGATGCACGTCTGCTTGTTTTGATGTTTGGAGAGTGCTGAAGTGCTACCTAAAGAGGACTGAGGCATTTCGCAGATCGGATTGGCTGTTTGTATTGTTCGAGGGGGGCCACGCAAAGTAGAGGTGGCATCCAAGGCCTCCGTTTCCAAATGGATCAGGGAAGCTATTGCTTCAGTGTACATTTTGAAGGGCAAGCCCATTTCAGGGGGCTTGTGGGTCCATTCCACACGAGCCCAGGTAACCTCATGGGCAAAGTACAGTCTGGTGCCACCAGTGGATATATGTAGGGTGACGATGTGAACCTCTTTGCATACCTTTGCTAAGCATTAACGTTTGGATGTCCAGGTGGCGGGGGATGCATGTTTCAGTGGAACGGTCTTACGGGCCAGTCTTGCAGGTCCCTCCCGTTGATCGAACTGCTCTGTTACATCCCAGAGGTGAGGGCTGGACTGGAGGGATGACTAAGAAAGAGTAATTAGACCTTACCTGCTAATTAGCGTTCCTGAAGGAACTCCAGTCCAGTCCCTGATGCCAATGTTCCCTCTAATTTTCTGTAGGCTGTGTGCGCATAAAATATCAGCTGTGTGCAGCTTTTGAAGGAAGGTTAAATTTTTGTGCGCCACATAACGACACTCGGAGTTATATACTTTAAAATTTGACTACACGTCAGAATACAGTATGTACACCACATTGATTTTAATCAAATTAAATGAAAATAGATGATTACTAGAAATTTCCCACTTCATTTAGTAATTACAATCATAACTTTTAAATTTTAAGATGTCTGTGTTGTTTTCTATCAGAATCAGAGCTGTAATTTTTGTGCGCTCTGTTTTAAAGTATGTGCGCTCACTCGGCGAGGTGTGTGCGCACGCACACGCGCACAGCTTAGAGGGAACAGTGCCTGATGCCGCCCAGAGAGTATCTGTATAAGAGATTGTTGATGTGACACCGGCACGGAGGTTGAAGTCCAGGGGCTTTGGGGGGTTGTGGTTTGGTTTGGCACCTTGGCACCTGTGCTTTGGTTTGGCACCTTGCGAGGCAGAGGCAGAGTGGCGGAATGGACGAGCTGTCTGCTCCTTGCTATTTGGACTCGGTGGTGGGTCAATTCACAGGTAAGCCGTCTCCTCTTTGGGGGGGGGGAGGTGGAGAATCCCTTCCGGAATGGGGAGGGGAACGTAGGTTTGTTTGTTTTAAGTTGTAGGTAGTTTGTTAATCTACTTAATTGTCTCTTCGCTGAGTCTGCTTTGTCAATAGGATACTGGAGCTAGTGGGAGGTGCCAGTGGTATATATATCCCAGGGTCATCAAGAAGATGATGTACTCAGTCTCCAAGCTTCTGGAAGGGGAGCACAACCCAGAGGTGAGGGACTGGACTAGAGATCCTTCAGGAACGCTAATTACATAGTAACATAGTAAATGAGCTACGAGCTATGGGATCCTTACAATACACCCAACTGATCAGTACCCCAACTCACAGACACGGATCATCACCAGACCTCATATTTGTGCCCAACTTTCTGATGGACAGCGGTAACATATCAACACCCAATGTCACACCTGTACCGTGGTCAGACCATCACATAATCAAAATAAAGCTGATGGCACAAGGGCAAAACCACGACGAAAACTTGGACAACCCACCAGCACAAAGAAGATTTAAAAGCTTCGACAGGGAACAATTTCTACAGGACACTCTACCCCACCTGAACACGGAAGTAGACGATCTAGACGAACAAATCAGAAAATGGAACAGCACCATCAATGCTGCTGCCAAAGCAACCGAAAACAGACCCAAGAAAGCTCGCCGCACCAAAGCACATCACACACCCTGGTACTCAAAAGTCATACAGAATGAGAAGAGGGAACTCAGGAAGTTAGAATGGCGATGGAGACACACCAAGTCACCCAACACTCAGGCACTATACTTAACAAAACAAAAAGAATACAACAAACTCATCAATCAAACGAAGAAAGAATACCACACTAACATCATACTCAAATCGAACAACAAACCGAGAGAGCTGTTCGAAATTGTGAAAACCCTCACCAAGGAACAGAAAACCGAGAGCGAAGTGCAAATAGACCCACAAGCATTCGCAGACCATATCCAAGAAAAATTCCATTCAGCCTCACAACAGAAACCAGACACAAGCACCAAACCAACCACTCCCTCAAGAAAAATTTGGGACAAATTCAGCACCCCATCCACAGAGCAGCTCTCACACATCATCACCACACTCAATACAAGCACGGCACAAACAGACCCATGCCCAGTTACATGGATTAAGGCGACAAAGTCAAATTTCATCCACACCATACCCAACATGGTGAACCGTTCACTAACTCAAGGAATCATGCCAGACCAGCTAAAACCCGCCACAATGACCAATCCCGAAGAAATCACCACTCGACAAGAACAACCCAGCAGCCTACAGACCTATCTCAAGCATCCCTCTACTGGCTAAGATTATTGAGAAAGCGGTACAACATCAGCTACAAGACCACATCGACAACTACGCACAACTGGACCTCAACCAACATGGTTTCTGCCCCAACCACGGAGTCGAAACACTCCTGCTATACCTATTTAACGACATACTACACCTCATAGACAACAGCAAGAACGGAATACTCATGATCTTCATTGACATTTCATCAGCATTTGACACAGTGGACCACAGAACTCTACTAACAAGACTATAGAACATCGGATTACACTGAGCCACATTGAGGTGGTTTCACTCCTACTTAACGAACAGACAGATACAGGTCAAGATCAGTCCCAACACATCGCGACCCATAAAGGTCGTGCAAGGCGTACCTCAAGGATCCGCCCTATCAGCACTATTATTTAACCTCTACATCCAGCCAATATGCAGCATCATAAAAGAACACAGGATAAAATACACAATCTATGCGGATGACATAATGATATACACACCAATCACCCTCGACAACCCAGACTACACCAAGATAACAGATTGTCTCATGCACATGAACAGCTGGTTTCAAGACAACAACCTAGCCATAAATTACAGCAAGACTGAGGCTCTAATTATCACACGAAACTCCGACTTCATCCCTCCTTGCAACATCAAGATGGACAACACAACCATACCCATACAACCAGAAGTGAAATACCTCGGAGTGACCCCGGACAAAGAACTGAACCTTCAGTCCCACATCAGCAGAACCACCAAAAAGGCATACCACAGGATGAGACTAGTCCGGCACCTCAAGCCCCTCCTCTCTCAGGAACACTTCCGCACAGTCTGTCAGGCACTAATAACCCCAATCCTAGACTTCTGCAACCCAGTCTATCTTGGCCTAACAAAACAGACACTCAGAGCACTGCAGTTGGCGCAAAACACAACAGCACGCATAATAATTGGCACCACAAGACAAGAACACATCACATCCACTCTAAAAGATCTCCACTGGCTACCAATCAGCTCCCTCATCAGATACAAGACAGTCATAAACATATTCAAAATCAAACAGTCATCAGCTTTCAGCCTACACCCACTCATACAACCCGACAACAGCACAAGACCGAGGAGGAGAGGCACATCCAACCGTGTCAATACACCTAAAGACACCACCAAGTTACACAAGGACACCGAAAAACGAGCTTTATCAAAGGCGGCACCAACCATTTGGAACGCCCTCCCTGATGAACTACGGTCAACAACAGACATTAAGGACTTTAGGAAACTGCTAAAGATGACTCTCTTCATAGAGCACTAAGGTGATGTCACTTCAACTGTGCAACAGACAATACCCTAGCTCAACCAACCTCCCCCGCAACACGATCTAATATTGAAGCAAAGTCCTGATGTACATAGTACTGTAAATAGCGCACGCTGTAAATGGCTCACCAAGAATCATCCACCAGCTACACACACATGCACTCACCGATCAATGCATGCGCACAATAGACACAGTATTTTGTTGATTGTTTGCGGTGTAGACCGCCTTGATTGTAGGAAAAGGCGGTATAGAAATCCATTTAATTAAATAAATAAATAAATGACCGCAGATAAAGACCAGTATGGTCCATCTAGTCTGCCCAGTAAGTTGGCAAGAGTAGGTGCACCTGCTGCTCCATGCAGGTCACCCCTCCCCATGTCTTTGTTTAGGGGTGAACCCACCACTGCATGTAGGACACCCCTGTTTGTTGAGAAATTAGATAGTTGAGTTTATTTTGATTTTTATCTTGTTGCTGTAAAGGGATCTTCTGTCTGTGCCATGCCATTTTGAATTCTGTCACTGTATTTGCCCCCACCACTTCCATCACGAGGGCATTCCAAGCATCCACCACCCTTTCAGTGAAAAAGTATTTCCTGACATTGCCTTTCAATTTATCCCCTTGCAGCTTCATGTTATGCCCTCTAGTTTTACAGCTTTCTGGTCTTTGGAAGAGGTTTGTTTGTTCTTTAATTCTCTTTAAGTATTTAAAGGTCTGAATCATATCTCCCCTATCCCTCCTCTCCTCCAGAGGTCTAATTACTCTTTGCTGAGCACCTCGTGAAGCACTACAAGTTGCTCATGGGAGATGGTACAGATTGCACTTTTGGCAAGGCAGCTTCCCACCCTGCGTCCTGACTGCTTGGGTACATCCCACATGTTTGAACTGGTCTAGCAGGACAATAAGGAAGAAAAAATTGTACATACTTTGATATAATTTTACTTTCCTTGAATCTTGCTAGAGCAGTCCATGACCTACCCCAGAAGACCCTTTCTGCTGGTTTGGGAGTCTCTGGCTGACATAGAATACCTAGCCAATACCATGGTTTTATGCACATTCATTGTAGTAAAAGAGCCAGATATTTACTTGAGATAATTGTTCCAAGTTTGTTTTGTAGGTCAATAATGTGTTTCTGAGTTGTATAGTCTTGTTTACAGCTTGGTAAGTGTCATACTAGTTTCTCTCACTGCTGCACCATAGTGAGTCATGCCATCACTGAAGTTGCTCTGGTCTGCCTCCACCTCCTGGCAAGGGAGCATAGCCCACTTATTGGACTGTTCTAGTAGAATTCAAGGAAAGAAAATTATTAGGTATGTAAAATTTCTCCTTCATGTCTGCTTTGATAGCTTATCATATATCAGACTGCCCATTATCTACTAAGTCTCTGCACAGTGCATACCCCTTCATCCACTGATTCTGACATGTCCCCCCCCACCCCCGGCTCCATTTTTAACAATTTTGTTACTAATTTGGGCTTCTCCTTGCCAGATTCATGACTACAGAGAAGGAACACCAGAGGAGAAGACATACTACACAGAATTATGGGATATTGGAGGGTCTGTGGGCAATGCCAGCAGTGTTAAGAGCACAAGAGCTGTGTTTTACAATGGTGTAAATGGTAAGATAGTCTCTGCTGAGCCTGTTTCAAAGTATAGTAAGGTAATAAATCACTAATAATGAACATTATATATTTCTCTCTCTGAAAATGGATCAGTAATAACAATAGCATGATTTTCTATAGTGCCTTGCCTGCAAACGGAGCCCTATTGGATTTTCCAGGCACAGCACTTCTAAAACATGCTGCCCATTTTTAGATAGAAAGCTATTAACAGCTATGAATCACTTTTCAAAAATGGTAAGGGAAGAGCACTAATCAGGATATCTGAGCATAAGTAACAATGCCAAGAGACCTAGAAATCCACTTGACTCAGAAGAGTGCCACACTCCTTGGAAATACATTTTCACATGGTACTTCTTTCCTACTTCTCTGACAGAATTATGTAGATCACTTGATTGTGCAATAATGTTTCAGTTGAGTAAATAATTTATTGTTGGAAATACAGCCTTTCAATTCCTTAAGCCCGATCACAGCTGTGACACACCACCTTGAGTTTCTTTTCTTTGCTAAAAATACAAAAAACAAAAACTGTCACTCTGATGTCTATTTCATGTGTAAACTGCTTCAAGTCTTGTCACTCTCTTCTTCTTCTTTCCTGAAATCACAGAGCAGGACAATGCCCATCTCTCATCCTCCAAACTTACCACTTGTCCTCCTGACTCCATCCCCACTAGCTCCCGGGTGCCATACCTTAAAGCTGTCATCCTACTCCCCGCCATCTGTCACTTTCTATTGCAGCCTTTCTCGCTACTTTTAAACATGCTGTAAGCACACTGCTCCTCAAAAACCCTTCAATAGACCCTTCATCCTGTTTCCCTCCTCTCCTCTGTGTCCAAAGCATTTGATGGGCTGTTTATATTCAAGATATCCTTGACCCATCAATTTCACAAGGGCTGAATTTAAGATTTCAGTGTCCATAGGCAAGACTGGAACATGAGAGCATGGATCCTCCCTTATAGCTCAGAGAGGCAGGTGGAAGACTCTCTAAAGCAGTCATACAAGTGTTGGGCCAGAATGCCCTTGTGGTGCTTCCTTGAAGTGGCATTGGTGAACCGCCCTAAAGTAGTTGCAGAAGACTCTTTTTGGAGTCTTAGGCAATTGCCTTTCCTTGCCAGACCAGTCCAGAACGTATGGAGTTTGCCCATCAGTCAGCAGATGGAGACGGAGAAACAAAAAGGTCATAAGCTCTGCCCTATGTAGGGTACCATGCAGCCACATGCTTCTCAGTATTCTCTGTCTCCAGCAGATGGTTGACACACAACAGTGCAACATTTTTCTGGATTAAGTCTGATGGTGACTCCTGGGCCTATTTGGTGAACTGGCCACCTGTTTGTGCCCAGGCAGACATGAAGTATCTCTGGAGTCCTTAGCCTGGCCCTTGGGGGAATACCTGGAGGAGTCCAGGTCCCTTCCTTTCCTCCCCCTCTGTTTCTTGATTCCTCTTTATCTTTCTCCCTCTGCTATGTTTGCCTAAAGAGAGCAATGTTGGCTTATGTAGCAGTCCTGTAGTCCTATGGAAGTAAGTGCCACGGGGCAGAGGTGAAGTGTATGTCTGGAGAAACAGGAGATTTCTGCCAAGGCAAGTGCTGGGAGAGAGCGAGAAGCCAGTGGTATGAGGTGCTGGTTGTACCAGTAGGGCCAAGCACAAAGCTGGGAGCAGTGTATGGGGAGTTGGCTGTGGCAGTAGGGCCCAGAGCAGTATAGGTGGAATTGGAGGGCTGAGAGCATTAAGTGTACAGTTGGCTGCATCAACAGCAGCGGGCATAGTGCCGTTGACTGTTGACAAGTGTCTGGAGGAAAAGTCCCTAAACCATTATTAAAGTGGACTGGGGGAAATTCACTGTTTACCCCTGGGATAAGCAGCATGGAATTTGTCTACCTTTTGGGAACCTGACAAGTATTTGTAACCTGGATTGGCCACTGTTGGAAACAGGATACTGGGCTTTGATGGTCCTTTGGTCTGATTAGTATGACATATCTTATGTTCTTATGTTTTATTTTGTGCCGTGAACATTAGTGGTCAAACTTGGAGTGAGTCACCAAGAAAAAAACAGCACTGCCACGCAGGCAAACAGCAACAGTACAGAGACGTAGGCAGGTCTGAAATTCTCACCAATCCTTTATTGATCCATATATAATAAGGGAGGCCAAACCCGACACAGGCCATGTTTCGAAAAAATCTTTCTTCAGCGGTAGGCTCACCTTACACTAAAACATATTACAAATCATTAAGAAACAAATATTAAAACATATTACATACAAGAAAGAACTGTAAAAACACAAAGGTAAAAAAGGTTCCTGTGCGGATATCCAGTTTAGTCCTCCACAATCGGGTACTGCCCCTCTCACTGCAGCCTGTAGACTGGACCAATCAAATCTTCTGTAGTACATATCCAGCAGGAGCTCCCAGAAGCCCCCCAGTGTGTCCAGTCTCGTTGCAGTGTGTAGACGTAAAAGTGTGTCCTCTGGGCACACTTAGTGACCTTTGCAGGAGCAACACTAGTTAGTTGTTTTTAGGGTTTGTTTTGGGGCATTTCTCTACTATTTTTGTTTTTGGTAGCTAGCTGTGCCTTTAAAAAAGAAAGACAAAAGAAGCCTGTCTCCCTGGAGCTGTGCCACAGGAGACTAGGAGAAAGTCAGACCTGCTGGCTGCTGTTGCCTGCCTAGCACATTTTATCAGCCCTGGGTGAGCTTCCCCTAGACAGGACGGGGAATTGCCATACCTATAAGGCAGTGCCTGGTACTGGGAGATTGTGGCTGAATCTTCTGTTCCTGAGCTGGTAGGAGTTTGCATTTCATTTTTTTCTTTCTTGTGTGCAATGCTCTGTCTGGGATGCCAGCGTTTCTGTAGGCTCTCCTGAGCCCATTTGGCAGTTTTTATTCAAACTGCTCGTGTGCCCTGTGTTAGAGGGTCGTTTTATTTGTTTTCCATATTATTTGGTGGTTTTTATATTTTCGCGCCGTTTTTTACTGCGGGTGAAAAAGTGCGGCGGCCATTTTGGATTTTAAAAG
Source organism: Ichthyophis bannanicus (assembly GCA_033557465.1). Classification (NCBI taxonomy): domain Eukaryota; kingdom Metazoa; phylum Chordata; class Amphibia; order Gymnophiona; family Ichthyophiidae; genus Ichthyophis; species Ichthyophis bannanicus. Next base: position 330,586,127 of record CM066034.1, on the reverse strand, counting down.
TGCTTTTCCAGGCATTTTTGATCGCTGTGCACAGGTTCCCCTAGCGTTTTTGGGGTTCCTCTTTCTGGCGATTTTGCTCAGGGCACCCCAGGGATCCTGGGATATATTTTGTTTCTTGTAAAAAAAAAAAAAAAAAAAGTTAAGTTACTTTTAAATCGGGGCTGATTTGCATAGGATTGCCCAGGTGGTGTGGGCTTTCCTGTGGCTGTCTTATTCTATTCCCCTGGGCAGAGGTGGCCTTGGAATGGCTTCCAAGCCCCAGTGTGTGATTTGTGGGTCCCGCAGGACGGCAGGGACTGACTCTGGCATCTGCAGGGGCTGTGCTGCAGTGCCCTCTGAGTTAGAGCAATCTGTGAATGTTCAGGAACAGGCTACCCCTGGGGATGCTTCTACTTCCGGGGACAGCGTTCTTTCTCCAAGCATCCCTCAGTCTGGCTCGGTTCCTCCGGCCAGCGGTTCAGTGGCTGCGCTCCAGCAGGCGTCTGTTGCTGCCTCAACTATGGACTTCTCCCCTGATTTTGTACTCCTCATGCATCAGGCATTTCGCCTGAGCAGGTCCGGACAGTTGCCGGCTGTCTGGCCCCCTTCCCTCCCCTCGGGGTCCTTGGGGGCGGCTCAGTGTCCCTCATCGCCCGGGGGCAAGCGGCTTCGGTTGGGGGGACAAGAGCAGGACGCCCTGGGTCTCCTGGATTCCGAGGCAGAGGGCGATCCTGAGACTGAAGCGGAGGATTTGGAGGATGGGGAGATCCCTGGGCCGGAAGATCAGGCTCGGGTCATTCGAGTGTTCCGTAGGGACGAGCTGGTTCCTCTGGTCACGGAGTCCCTTCAGGCGCTAAACCTTTCGGCGGTGCGGCCCCTGGAGGAGGAGGGTCTTGAGGATCCTCTGATTCAAGCAGTCAGGGATGCCCAGGTGGTTTTTCCCGTCCACCGCGTGGTGGATCAGATGATCCAGGCGGAGTGGGAGCACCCGGAATCCGGTTTGAAGGGGATTCGGACCATGAATCGGCTTTATCCTCTTGCTGACAAGGACAGGGACTTGTTCAGGTCCCCCCGGGTGGATGCTGCGGTCTCCGCAGTGACCAAGAAAACCACCATCCCGGTTGAGGGGGCGGCGGCCCTCAAGGACGGGCAGGATAAGAAGGTTGATAACTTGCTCAAGCAAACCTTCGATACGGATGCCGTGTCATTGCAGGCCTCTATCTGTGGGGCTTGGGTGGCTCGGTCGTGTGTCTGCGGTGGTCACAGCAACTGCGCTCGAGCCCCGGACTAGACCAGCAGGGTCTGGTGGAGGTGACCCGGCTGGAGTCCGGCTCGGCTTACCTGGCGGATCTGTTTTATGATTTGATCCGCGCGTTGGCTAACAGTATGGCATCCGCGGTAGCAGCGCGCCGGTCCCTCTGGTTGCGCAGCTGGGCGGCGGACAGTTCTTCTAAGGCCCGCCTCAGTAAGCTGCCGTTTAAGGGCAGATTATTATTTGGGGAGGCTCTCGAGAAATTGGTAAAGGATCTCGGTGAGTCCAAAGGGGGCCGGCTTCCGGAGGATAAACCAAGGTCCAACCGGTCCACCTCGTCGGCGCGGGGATCCTTTCGGGATCAGCGCAGGTTTCGGCCCTCCCGCCAGTGGTCCTCGCAGCGGGGCCGGTTTGGAGCCCGTAGCCAAGGATTTCGGGCTTTCAGGGGAGCCGGCAGAGGCTTCTCCGCAGCCGGCTCTTCTTCGGGTTCTTCCTTTGGACGCAAGCCACAATGACGCCAGGCAGGCTCTGGAGGGAGGACCGCTTGTCGGCGGTCGCTTGCGCGACTTCTTTCCTCTTGGGCCCAAATAACGTCGGATCGCTGGGTGCTACAAATTATAGAGGAGGGTTACGCTCTGGAATTTGCGTTCCCACTTCCAGATTCCTTTGTTCTGTCTCCCAGCAGGGGCGAGCAAAAGACGAGGGACATCCGCGTGACCCTGGCTCGATTGTTAGCGCTGGGAGCGGTGGTTCCAGTGCCTCCCTTGGAAAGAGGCGCTGGTCGCTACTCCATCTATTTTGTGGTACCCAAAAAGGGCGACTCTCTGCGTCCGATTTTGGATCTCAAAGGCGTGAATCGCGCGCTCAGAGTGCCGCATTTCCGCATGGAAACCCTGCGGTCAGTCATTGTAGCGGTGCGAAAGGGGGAGTTTTTGACGTCCCTCGATCTTACCGAGGCCTATCTGCACATTCCGATACACCCAGCCCATCAGCGGTTTCTCCGCTTCGCGTTCCCGTGGGGCCACTTTCAGTTCCGGGCCATGCCGTTCGGCTTGGCTACGGCCCCGCGCACTTTCACAAAGGTGATGGTGGTGGTTGCGGCGGCCTTGCGCAAGGAGGGCATTTTGGTCCATCCTTACCTGGACGACTGGTTGATACGAGCAAAATCCGGTCGAGAGTGCCTGCGGGTCACGAGCAGGGTGGTAGCTCTGCTGCGATCCCTCGGCTGGGTGGTGAACGAAAGAAAGAGTTGTCTGCGGCCCTCGCAGGACCTGGAGTATCTGGGGGTGCGCTTCGACACTGCTCGGGGGCTGGTGTGCCTTCCCGAGCGCCGCGTCCTGACGTTGCGGGCTCTTGTCCGACTATTTCGGGGGATGCCCGCTCCGTCGGCGTGGTGGTACCTACGGCTTCTCGGAACGATGGCGGCGACCTTAGAGGTGGTTCCATGGGCGCGGTTCCACATGCGCCCGCTACAGAGGGCGCTCCTTCGTCGCTGGTCCAACCAGTGCGATTCCTTGCACAAGAGACTGCCCTGCCCGAAGGCAGTGCGGCGGTCGCTTCGGTGGTGGCTCTCCTCCGAGAACCTGACGCGGGGGATTCCCTTGGAGCCTCCTCTGTGGGTCCCCCTCACTACGGATGCGAGCCTAGTCGGCTGGGGAGCACACTGCGAGACCCGCTTCACGCAGGGGGTGTGGTCCTCGCAGGAAGCGTCTTGGTCGATCAACCGCCTCGAGCTTCGGGCGGTCCGACTAGCCCTGATGGCCCTGGAACCTCTGCTCCTGGGCCGGGCGGTCCGAGTCTGGTCGGACAATGCGACCACGGTGGCGTACATCAATCGCCAAGGGGGCACAGGGAGTGTGGCCCTGGAAACAGAAGCGACGGCCTTGTTCAGCTGGGTGCAGACTCGGCTGCCGGCGATCTCGGCGGCGCACATTGCAGGCGCTGACAATGTCCAGGCCGACTTTCTCAGCAGAGTGCGGGTGGACCCCGGAGAGTGGGAGTTAAATCCTCAGGTATATGCGCAGATAGTTCGGCGGTGGGGTCCGCCCATCATGGATCTCATGGCGACCTTCCAGTCGGCCAAGACAAGTCGCTTCTTCAGCAGACGGCGGGAGCGGATGTCCGAAGGACTCGACGCTCTCATTCAGCCGTGGCCGACGTCCGGGATGCTGTACGTTTTCCCCCCGTGGGCCCTGATCGGTCGGGTCGTCCAGCGCATCGAGGGCCATCAGGGCCGGGTGCTGCTGGTGGCTCCGGATTGGCCCCGGAGGCCCTGGTATGCCGACCTCGTTCGGCTTCGAGACGGCGTGCCGTGGCGCCTTCCGGCGCTACCGGATCTTCTTCTTCAGGGCCCCTTGCGGATGCCCCAGGTGGCTCGGTTCTCGCTTACGGTTTGGCCATTGAGAGGGCTCGGCTGAAAAAGAAGGGTTATTCGCCCGCGGTGATTTCCACCTTACTGCGGGCAAGAAAGTCGTCCACTTCTCTTACTTATGTTCGAATTTGGAGAATTTTTGAGGACTGGTGCTCCCGGCGTGGAGTTCGGGCGGCGACGGTCTCGGTGCCCATCGTGCTCAGCTTTCTGCAGGATGGCTTCGAGAAGGGTCTCGCGGCCAGTTCCCTGAAGGTCCAGTTGGCCGCGCTCTCTTGCTATAGAGGCAAGGTCTTGGGCCGCCTTCTTGGCGCTCATGCGGATGTGCGGCGTTTCTTGACCGCCGTGTTTCATTTGCGGCCTTCCCGCAGAGCGGTGATTCCTCCGTGGGATTTGAATTTAGTTCTGCGGGCCCTGGCTCGGGAACCCTTTGAGCCCTTGCGGAGGGCATCCTTGAAGGATCTCACGTTGAAGACGTTTTTTCTGGTAGCCATTTGCTCGGCACGGCGCATCTCGGATCTACAGGCCTTGTCATGCCGAGAACCTTTCTTGTCTTTTTCTGCGGAGCGGGTTGTGCTCCGTCCGGTTCCCTCCTTCCTGCCAAAGGTGGTGTCTCCTTTTCACCTGAATCAGGCAGTATTTCTACCAGTGATTTCGGCGGCCTCGGTCGAGTCGGTGGACAAGGGGCTTCACCGGCTTGATGTGGGCCGCACGCTGCGTCGGTATTTACAGTCTACCGAGTCATTTCGGAAGACTGATCGGCTTTTTGTGCTCTTTGGGGGTGCACGGAAAGGGGAGGCGGCGGCGGCTAAGGCCTCCATTGCTCGATGGCTTAAAGAAGCGATCGCCTCCGCGTATCTGTTGCAGCGGCGGCCGGTTCCGGAGGGGCTCCGGGCTCATTCTACTAGGGCTCAGGCGGCCTCTTGGGCGGAGCATGGTCTGGTTCCACCAGCGGAGATCTGTAGGGCGGCCACTTGGTCGTCTCTGCATGCTTTCAGCAGGCACTATCGCTTGGATGTGTCAGCGGCTCGGGATTCCTGTTTTGGTTCGGCGGTTTTGCGCGCCGGCCTACAAGGTCCCGCCCGGTCTTAACTGCTCTGTTACATCCCGATTGTGGAGGACTAAACTGGATATCCGCACAGGAAATGGAAATTACACTAACCTGGTAATTGTAGTTCCTGTAGGATCCAGTTTAGTCCTCCTTCCCTCCCGAATATCTGCATGATCTTGCGGCGCGCTATCCCGAGCGGGAGATTCTAAGATAGTTTTGCGTCCCGTTCGGACCTTAGCGGCAGTCGTGCTTATAGCTATGGCTCTTCCCTTTCTTTTGGGGTTCCGTAAGCTCCTTAGTACCTGGGGGGAGCTCTGTGTCAATTTAGGGGCGTCGATTCCGGCGCCGTGCAGTGTTCTGACTTCCTCGTTTGGGGAGGGAGTTGGTTATTTCAGGGGGGGAAGTACAAGGTTTAATGTTAATCTGATAATAATCTGATGTGTTGCTTCGTTCAGTATGCTTTGTTACTAGTACACTGGGGGCTTCTGGGAGCTCCTGCTGGATATGTACTACAGAAGATTTGATTGGTCCAGTCTACAGGCTGCAGTGAGAGGGGCAGTACCCGATTGTGGAGGACTAAACTGGATCCTACAGGAACTACAATTACCAGGTTAGTGTAATTTCCATTTATATGTATAAAAGACATGCAAGCCTTATATTTATGAACCATATGCTGTCATATATTTATATGTATCTTACGAAAACATATAAAAACATAAATATATTAACTATAAAAACACAATAATCAATAAGTAATATATAGAAGACGAGCAAGACTTATGTTTTTAAACCATGTACTAAAATATGTTTATATGTATCATACTAAGACATATAAAAACATAAATATATGAAACCTTGATATATAAAAACAGAGCTCCCTCTGGAGAAATCAAATATATATAAAAAGTATTATAAACTAAATGTATATAAAAAAATATTTTAAAAAGATGAAAACGCAATAGCTACATGCAGATACAAACATAGATCATTGTGTTTAAAGTAAAACAATAAATAAATAAATAACATATCATAAAAAGCAATACCATAACAAGGATAAATGAAAAATGCTTAATAATCAATCTTATAAGACATGGAGAAAAACAGGAGAGACTGAGGATCAGAATGGAGAAAGGACTAATATATAGGAGCAGGAGTGACAGGAGGTACTATTACCTTAGGACCGTGAACAAACACAAGTATATCGCTGGAAGTGAAGTGTGCTTCCTTCACTGTAAATGCAATATATAAAAAAATAAATTAAAAAGCTGGGTACACAAAATATAATTAATGTCCAAAAATAGTTTAAAAGATGGAATACATCTTTTAAAACCAAAATAACCAGCTGTTAAAACCAGAACAAAATGGTGTAACAAGACTAATGTAATATTAGGGAGTAAAACTATAAAAAATATCAATGGGAAAAGGTGTATCAGAATAAAAGGAACACCCTATAATCCAGGTTTCAGGCGTAGTGCTCGCAAGCCACGTATTAACACTAAGGAGGAGATATATAGACAATATGGATGTGAAAAACTTAAGAAACAATGATTGTGCTCCAAGAATTTATTACCTATCTAAAAAGAAGTATTAGGTCAGAAATCGCTGATTATGGAACATAAAATTGATAGTAGCCATCTTATGCATCGTCCCCGAACTGACATCCATCATACGCGGGTCCAACTTTAGTGCATTCATTTGCTCGAAACTACCAGCGGGTAAATGCCATCTTAAGTTATTTCACTTGCAAAAAATGCTTATATTTAAAAAAATAACTATAAGCTGTTACAGAAATAATGGCGTACCATTTGATCAGAAAAATAAACAATGAAGAGATGCACCGCATATGCCACATTATAGCCAATGTTTAGAATATAAATTTAAAAAGTTGCATATTGTAAAATACCTTATCATAAAGGAGCGACTAAACCTTATAACAACCACGTAAACCACTGCACTCTCACAACCAAAACTAGGGACACTCCCGCAAAAAGCACAAAGACGTGCTGTAAGATAACAAGTGAGCGACTATGTGTGTTAGTTTACAAAATATATTAATGATACCCAAACCCAACATGTATCTAGTTCATTGAATAAAAAAACCTCACATATTCATAAGCTGCCGAGATTTTCGATCCAGGGAAACAATAGACGACACTATCAGCATAACCACATTCGATAAACTGAACGCCAACGCATGCGTATATAAACTAAAGCGCGCGGGAGCAACCGGGACCCACAAAACGACTGCATATACTGGACCTACGATTAATTAATAAAGGAATATGCCACTAATATTAATGTTGTTACCAGCATAGGCACGTGAACTGATGCAAGTCAGAAATAAGGATTAAAAATAATAAATAAATAATAAATCCTATATTTCCTATATTTGTCATCAAATGGTTTCATTTGACGGTGGAATTTTTATCACTCCTGTTTCGTTATGGGTTTCTTTTGATGTATGCCTTTGGCGTTCACTATACAATGGTTGCCTATGCTGCCCGCAATGCCTGCTGTCCTCCCATAGAAAGATGATCGGCTGCTTTTAGACATGCACGTTTAATTCAACATTAGCTAGTTTTGCCATCCTAGCTGTTTTTTAGCCTCAATTCGATTTATTATTTATTTTTGATTTTTAATTTTTAATTCTTATTTCTGACTTGCATCAGTTCACGTGCCTATGCTGGTAACAACATTAATATTAGTGGCATATTCCTTTATTAATTAATCGTAGGTCCAGCATATGCAGTCGTTTTGTGGGTCCCGGTCGCTCCCGTGCGCTTTAGTTTATATACGCATGCGTTGGCGTTCAGTTTATCGAATGTGGTTATGCTGATAGTGTCGTCTATTGTTTCCCTGGATCGAAAATCTCGGCAGCTTATGAATATGTGAGGTTTTTTTATTCAATGAACTAGATACATGTTGGGTTTGGGTATCATTAATATATTTTGTAAACTAACACACATAGTCGCTCACTTTTTATCTCACAGCACGTCTTTGTGCTTTTTGTGGGAGTGTCCCTAGTTTTGGTTGTGAGAGTGCAGTGGTTTACGTGGTTGTTATAAGGTTTAGTCGCTCCTTTATGATAAGGTATTTTACAATATGCAACTTTTTAAATTTATATTCTAAACATTGGCTATAATGTGGCATATGCGCTGCATCTCTTCATTGTTTATTTTTCTGATCAAATGGTACGCCATTATTTCTGTAACAGCTTATAGTTATTTTTTTAAATATAAGCATTTTTTGCAAGTGAAATAACTTAAGATGGCATTTACCCGCTGGTAGTTTCGAGCAAATGAATGCACTAAGGTTGGACCCGCGTATGACGGATGTCAGTTCGGGGACGATGCATAAGATGGCTATTATCAATTTTATGTTCCATAATCAGCGGTTTCTGACCTAATACTTCTTTTTAGATAGGTAATAAATTCTTGGAGCACAATCATTGTTTCTTACGTTTTTCACATCCATATTGTCTATATTTATTTATTTATTTATTTATTACATTTTCTTTTATACCGCGCTATTTAAGATCAGTGCGGTTTACAATAAACATTGAATCTACACATCTCAGTTTAGTGATTTGTGCTTACAATAAACAGGTAAAAATAACTCGGATGTACAATGAACAAGTTTCTTAACAGGGAGAACAATAACTATATACAGGCCAGTTAATGTAACTATATACATGGTTACGTGCACAGCACGAGCTTCTCAGAGTAAGTTAAGTATGGAGGCGGTTAAGGTGTGGTTGCAGGTATTCAGACTAGGAGTGTATGATGTATGGGCTTGAGGAGCTACCATGAGGTGTGGAAGTAGGTGACTGTGGAGGGGGGGCTGCGGCATCGTAGTAAAGGAGAAAAAGGTGATGCTTCAGTTCCTTCTTGAATTGGGAGAGATCGCTGATGGTTCTGATAGGCGCCGGGAGTGCGTTCCAGCAAGATGGTGCAAAAAAGGCAAAGGCTCTAGATCTGGTAGCTTGAGAGCACTTAGTACTTGCCTTAGGTAGAATGAGGGTGTTGGCAGCATTCGATCTCCTTAGCCGGTTAGGAGGTGTGATGGATACTAGGTCGGTGATAGCAGTAGCCGGGAATTTCTTGATGGCTTTATGGGTCATTGTTAGAACCTTGTAGGAAATCCTGGCCTGTATGGGCAGCCAGTGCAACTGTTTTAGTATTGGAGTGATGTGGGATCTTCTGGAAGCTCCATGAAGGATTCTTGCAGCAGAATTCATAGCAAGTTGTAAGGGGTTGGTCGTATTCTTTGGTAGGCCATGTAATATCGCATTAGCATAGTCAAGGTGGGGCATTATTAGGGCCTGAAAAACAGTTCGGAAGTCTTCAGGTTCTAACAGCTGACGAAGATGGCGAAGGGACCGGATTTTGTGATAGACAGATTTTGTTATGTTATTGATGTGAGCCTTCATATTAAGCTGCTGATCAAGTATAACTCCGAGGTATCTTACTGTAGTCTTGCATGTAAGCTCTGCGTCCCGAACTTTGATAGATAGAGGTGGGATAAAAGCCGGGTTCCTGGTGACGAAGAGGGCTTCGGTCTTTTTGAAGTTTAATTTAAGCCTTTGTGCATCTATCCAGTCGGTGACTGCATCAAAGCATTTGATTAGAGGAGAGAGGTCAAGATGCTCAGTCGAGATTGGCATGTACATCAAGACATCGTCGGCATAGACAAGGCAGTTGATGTTAAATGAGTGGATAAGGTCACAGATGGGTTGCATGTAAATGTTGAATAGTAAGGCCGATAAGGAGGAGCCTTGCGGGACACCTTTAGTTTGAAGGAAGGGGTCAGAGGTGGAAGGACCAGAACGTACATGTTGCCAACGGTCTGTGAGATAAGACGCGCACCAAGATAGAGCTGAGCCGTGAACTCCCTTATCTCTGAGGCGATGAAGGAGAATTTCGTGGTCTACTGTATCAAAGGCAGCGGCAATGTCCATGAATATTAGAACAAAGCCTTGTCTGATGTTATCCAACCCTATGGAAAGGGTGTTGAATAGGGTTGTCAGTAGCGTTTCCACACCATGTGCTTCCCGGAATCCATGCTGGCAGGGATGAAGGGGTGCGTTGGAATCTATATGATCCTGTAATTGACGTTGTGTAATCTTTTCAATGATCTTCGAGAGGAGAGGTATGCTGGAGTTAGGCCTGTAGGAATCCATCGATGAGGGGTCCAGCTTACTGTTCTTTAGGAGGGGTCTGATCGCAGTCTGTTTCAGGCTACAGGGGAATGTTCCAGTAGAGAAGGATCCTTCTATAAGCTTGGATAAGAATGGGCTGAGCTCAGCACGTAAGGATTTTATCCAGGGAGCTGGGCACGGATCAGCGGGTGCTGTAGTGGTATTTATATTTAATATGGTGTCTTGAATGACTCTGTTAGTTGGGGTAGAGAATGATGTGAGGGTGTGTTGGGTTTCACTTAAGAGATGATCAACTGAGGGATGAGGGGTGGAAATGGGTGGAGTAGTTGAGATGAGGGGCTTAGTAGGTTGAGCAAGCTGGTTACTTTTGTTGCGTAAGTAATTGGCATATTCCTGGGGGTCTGGGTGGAACGAGTTTCCCTGAGATGGTTCCTTTGCTAGGGATTTTACAATTTGGAAGAGCTCGTGGGGTTTGTTCAGGGAGCGTTGTAGTCTGTTTGCATGATATTGTTTCATACTTGATGCAATGGCTAAACGATGTTTTACTAATTGTGCTGTGAATGCTTCATGGCTCGCGGTTGTTCTAGATCGTCTCCAGTTCCTCTCTAGTTGTCTGAGATGAAGAAGCGATTTGCGTAGTTCTTGGGAGTACCAAGGAGCATTCTTCTTCTTATGTGAAGCTTTATATGATGGAGGTCTATGGATTACGGCGTCTAGGTTTGAGTTATATATCTCCTCCTTAGTGTTAATACGTGGCTTGCGAGCACTACGTCTGAAACCTGGATTATAGGGTGTTCCTTTTATTCTGATACACCTTTTCCCATTGATATTTTTTATAGTTTTACTCCCTAATATTACATTAGTCTTATTACACCATTTTGTTCTGATTTTAACAGCTGGTTATTTTGGTTTTAAAAGATGTATTCCATCTTTTAAACTATTTTTGGACATTAATTATATTTTGTGTACCCAGCTTTTTAATTTATTTTTTTATATATTGCATTTACAGTGAAGGAAGCACACTTCACTTCCAGCGATATACTTGTGTTTGTTCACGGTCCTAAGGTAATAGTACCTCCTGTCACTCCTGCTCCTATATATTAGTCCTTTCTCCATTCTGATCCTCAGTCTCTCCTGTTTTTCTCCATGTCTTATAAGATTGATTATTAAGCATTTTTCATTTATCCTTGTTATGGTATTGCTTTTTATGATATGTTTGTTTGTTTGATTTATTTATTGTTTTACTTTAAACACAATGATCTATGTTTGTATCTGCATGTAGCTATTGCGTTTTCATCTTTTTAAAATATTTTTTTATATACATTTAGTTTATAATACTTTTTATATATATTTGATTTCTCCAGAGGGAGCTCTGTTTTTATATATCAAGGTTTCATATATTTATGTTTTTATATGTCTTAGTATGATACATATTTTAGTACATGGTTTATAAACATAAGACTTGCTCGTCTTCTATATATTACTTATTGATTATTGTGTTTTTACAGTTAATATATTTGTTTTTATATGTTTTCGTAAGATACATATAAATATATGACAGCATATGGTTCATAAATATAAGGCTTGCATGTCTTTTATACATATAACCTTTTTTACCTTTGTGTTTTTACAGTTCTTTCTTGTATGTAATATGTTTTAATATTTGTTTCTTAATGATTTGTAATATGTTTTAGTGTAAGGTGAGCCTACCCCTGAAGGATTTTTTCGAAACATGGCCTGTGTCGGGTTTGGCCTCCCTTATTATATATGGATCAATAAAGGCTTGGTGAGAATTTCAGACCTGCCTACGTCTCTGTACTGTTGCAAACTTGGAGTGAGGCAAATGCTAGCTCTATATGCCATGCCTGGATCTTGTGACGGCGCCTAGGAGAGCTTGGGGCAGTTTGACTATCACAGCAGTGTGGCTGGGCACCCTTGCCATGGAGATTTATGGACAGATTCAGCCGGCTGTGGAGGGAGGCTGATAGACCCAGTGTTTATCCTCAGATTCACTTGTGCACGAGGGGACTGGCTTCAACGAAGGTTGACAAGCCAGAGGAGCCTCCAGCTACATGAGACAGCGCAGGAATGGCCACCATTTTGCCAGCTGTAAACTCTGTTTTAGTGAGCCTCTACCAAGCCCAGCTCACCCCCAAGTAAACTTTTAAAAAAATTATGCACAGGTAGGCCCTTGGCACGGCTGTTTTTAGAAGCATATCTTGCTTATCCAAAGTACGAGAAGGTGTTGCAGGCTATATCTATTCTGGTTCCGGAGGAGCAGAGGTGGTGGCTGGTGGTGCACCCGGCAGGTCGTGCAATCTGGTTCTGCCCTGTCTGCCAGCTGGAGCTGTAAAAGGGTCATTTTTGATTCCCTGTAGGTTCTGGGGTTGGCCTTGGGTCGGTGGATTCCTTGACTGAACAGATACTTTTTGTTTCCTTGCTAGTTTTGGGTGCTGGTTCAGTCAACCTCTCAGAGGGCTGAGAGTCCAGACCCCCTCGTCCTTCCCCCTATCATAGTATCTGGGGCATAGATATTCTGCTGTTGATACTTCACGGTTTGAGAAACAGATTGGTTCTGTTTGTGGTAGTCTTGGGCTGTAGCCTGGAGAGCAACCTTTAGGGCTCAATGCCAGGTCGCCATTCTCCGAGTGGCATGGTCATGGCTTTTAATTCCACTACCTCTGCCTGTGATGAGAGGGGGGGGGAGGGGTCCCAGGACAGCTACAGTTTGCTACAGAAATATATTTACATTTAACAGTCCCGCCCTGAGTCAGGAGTGCTTTTTAAGATTCCACTCATTTTGTACTAGTCTGAGATGAGCAGGAAAGACCAAATTTTCCTTCCTTATTTTCTTTCCTTTTAGTCTACCAGACCAGTCCAGAGGCCTGCGCTCAGTGGTCCCTGGTATGAATTTTATCACCTTTTCCTTTCTACCTCTTTGTACAGTCATTTGTGCTGTTTTTGTCATCTCTTCTTTTCTAGCTTTGTATGTAGTTTCTTGGGTGGCATTGTCAAAGATTTCTGCAGTTATCCTCAGCTGCATATTCGAAAGAGGTGTGGCCCCCTCTCTCTCTAGGTATGTGTTGTTATTTGAGGGGGGAGGCGTGTCGCCTTCTGCTTTGTTGTGGAAAATTACTGAGGAACATGTGGCCGCATGATGCCCTAATATAGGGTGGTGCTCACAAGCTTTTGTTCTGTCTCCATTTGCTGGCTGGTTTGAATAACCCACTCATATACTGGTCTGGTAGACTTAAGGAAAGAAATTAGCAGGTAAGACCAAATTTCCTTGATGCCTATGCCTAAATTGAGACTTGGATTTTTCACCCCTTACCCTCTAAAGAGGTGGCTCTTATCAAAGTCTTTAATGACCTTGTACTGGCCAATTCCAAGGACCTTTACTCTGTATTTACCTTCTTTTGACTTATCTGTTGCCTTTTTTTAGCACAACTTTACCTGAACTCTGAGATTCAGTTCTGTCTTGGTTCCTTTCTACCTCTCTCAACACACTTCCCTTTCATCCGTGCTAAACCATTCCAGACAAATTGGGTTATCTTCCTGCCAGCAGATGGATTCAGAGCTAAGTACTTGGCATCTGTGTGTGTATTTGCTTAAGTTTTTAGACTGCATCAACCACTTTATGCAGTGTATTTTATTTAATTCATTACGTTTTTATACCGCTCATCCAAAACCGCTCTTAGTGGTGTCCAATTTAAAAAACAAACATATTGATCATTAAAAATTAACAACACATTCAATATTCATAATTCATAATCCCCCTCCTCAAGAAAAAAGCTTTTAAAAACAAATATATTTTCAGTTTCACTTTGAAAAATTGTCTGTATCCTTCCATAACTTTCTGTACCTGAAATAAACAGACAGTGATGTGTACAATAATTAATAAAATACAAAGTACATAGAACTAATTAAAATCCCAAACCAAACAGCATTAAAAATTACAGTTAAGATACATTTATAAATCCCCATAAGTAGACATTTCATATAGCTTGCTATAGCCCAGGAGTCGCTCAGTATTCTCTGTCTCCAGCAGATAGATGCAGGGACTCCAGGTACTTCCTGGTCCCCAAGAAATCAAGGGGTGTTCACCCCATTCTTGATCTTTGGAAGCTCAACAAATTTATCATCAAAGAGAAATTCCGAATGCACTCCCTGAATTCATCATACCTCTCATCCAGCCCAAGGAGTGGCTGACCTCACTGGATCTGCAGGATGCCTACACACACATCCCCATCCACCGACAGCACAGGAAGATTTTGCGCTTCCAAGTACTGGGGAACCACTACCAGTAACGAGTCCTCCCATTTGGGCTGTCACCAGCACCGCATGTCTTCACCAAATGTGTTGCCATGGTGGCAGCTCATCTCCACAAACACGGCATATGCGTCTTTCCTTATCTGGACAACTGGTTGATCTCTGCCCTGTCCCCAAGAGAACTAAGGGTGGCAGTCGGGATGGCCACCTCACTCCTCTCATCCTTGGGCTTCCTAGTGAACCACACGAAGTCACACCTCCTCCCTGCACAGAGTTGGAATTCTTAGGAGCCAACATAGACACCATCGTATCCAAGGCGTTGTTACCGCAGCACCGAAAGGATACCATAATCCGCAACTCTACGCACTCAACAGCAAAGATACTCCTGCATCTCTTGGGCCATATGGCAGCATCCACGCATGTTCTTTCCCTTGTGAGATTGCACATACGCCGTCTGCAGTGGCATCTGTGTACCCATTGGAGTCAGCATTCGCAAAGCCTTTCCACGGTGATTACCATAGACGTGACTGTAGAAAAATCACTGCATTGGTGGATGCATGAAGCAAACCTCTCACAAGGCAGACACCTCCAGCAACTCGCTCACCAACTGACAATCACCACCAATGCCCCGACAGTGGGATGGGGGGCGCACTGCCTGCAACGCACCCAGGGTTCCTGGTCAGCCATGGAGAAGACTTTCCACATCAATGTGCTGGAGCTGAGAGCAATCCTATATGCTCTTTTGGCCTTCCAAGCCCACATCTCGGGCAAAGCGATCATGATACAGACAGACAACTAGGTGGTCATGTTCTACATCAACAAACAAGGAGGGACCGGGTCCCGCTCCCTTTGCAAGGAAGCCCTCCAAATCTGGAACTTTGCACTCTCCTTTCAATGCACCCTGCAGGCCTGCTACCTACCAGGAATACACAACGAACTAGCGGATCGCTTCAGCAGACAGTTGAACCCGCACGAATAGGCTTTCCACGCAGAGGTATCATTCGCCCTCTTCAGGAGGTGGGGCCAACCGCAAATCGACCTCTTTGCAACCAAAGAGAACATGAAGTGTGCCGTGTTCTGCTCCAAGCACCCTGCATGCAACAGAATGGCAACGGATGCCTTCATGTCCTGGGGGGAGTGATCTCTAGTTTATGCCTTTCCCCCATGCTCCCCTCATCTCTAAGACAATACAATGCCTCATCAGAGACAAAGCACAGGCCATCCACACTGGCCCAGGCAGGTCTGGTTCCCCTACCTTTGTCGCCTAACCCTGGAACCCCCAGTGCGCTTGCCTCTGAGACCAGACTTGATCACCCAGGACGACGGTGATACCCTTCACCCCAGCCTACGGATGCTGTTGCTGATGGCATGGAAGCTGAAAGGCTGACTCTGTCGTCCCTCAACCTTCCACCTGAGATCCAACAAGTCATACTGGCGGCATGACGCCCCTCCACCAGGAAGTCTTACAGCTTGAAATGGCGACGCTTCAGCGCATGGTGCACCTCTCGCCAACTGGACACCTTCTCGTGCCCGCTGCCTCAGGTCCTTGAGTACCTCGCCTTGCTCTCCGCACCTGGGCTCAAAACACAGACCATCAGCCTTCTGAGCCTTTGAGAGTACTTCCATCTATGGCGCCGTTGGATGACGTCGCCACTCGTGGCTGACATCCTGCTGTCCACGGAGAACTCATGTTACAGGTAAGTAACTTAGTTGTTTCCTCTTCCCCTTCCCCCATTAGCCCAGGGCCGGGGAGTGATGGGGAGTGTCAGGAATGTGGATTACAGTACTAGCAATTGTAGCTGCTTGCATGGAGGCAGTAGCAGCCTGGAGATAGTTGCTTTTAGGGTAGCTCACCCCATGGAAATCAGGAACCAGAACTAGAGCCCTGGGTTCCCTGAAAACACTCGCAACCTTCCTGTCTGTAGAATAAGTCACAGTATGTTTGAAAGAAAGCAGCAAGAACAAGCAAGCCCTTACTCAGCAAACGGTAAGGTGGGGGTGTTGGTCACTAATTAAGGCCTCAGTTGATGATTACTGTACTCGCATCCAGTTCTGTGAGCAGAGAACCACCAAATGGCCAGGAAGCTGTGTAAAGCAGGCCAAGGTCATCTGGATATTTATATTTGGTTAACCTGTGGAAACCTTATTGTAGAAAACAAACAAACAAAAAAAAAAAGCTCACTGGTATCAGGGTGCTTAGAGCCAGGAAGAATGCAAGGGATAGGTGCTGACCTATTGAGTTTAACAAAATACCAGAGCTGCAGACTGAGATGGCTAACCTCTGGCAACTTTTCTGAACATACAGGGGCTCAGACTAAGAGGAAAGTTGGGTAGTGAGAAAACTGCAGATTCGCTGCTGAGGCAGCAACTGGAGTCTCCCTCCATCCTGGTAGCTGAGACACTGTGAGGAAGACACATAGTGTCTCTCCAGTTTAAGGTTAGCCATAAGGGTGTGGTTCTAAAGGAGAGAAGCGAGATCTTGACAAAGTAGCCTCCGTAGCAAACCTGTAGGTTCACGGTGAGTTGGACCTAGCAAATCACTAAAATATGTAGAAAGGAGGAAAACAGTGAAACCCTAACTTTTTGGTATTGTGAGTTCTGCCTCTACTGGCTCCCAAGCATGCAGGCTAACCTTTTTGGAGAGTAGTGATCCTAATTGGAATCAGGTGTTGAACAAGCTCCACATAGCTGTTACCAATCCAAGGCTCTAAAGACTACAGCTCCAAGTGCCATGGGATTTCCTGCTGAAGTAAAGGGGCTGTCCCTAGATCTTATTCTGAGGTGTGCACAGAAAGCAGGCATGTTTATTTATTTTATTTATTTATTTATTTATTTAACATTTCTTTTATACCGCGCTATTTACAATCAGTGCGGTGTACATTGAACAAGAACATACTACAATGCATACAAGTAACATTGAGTTTACAATGAACAGGGAAAATTAACAGAGGACAACCGGGGGAACTATGTACATATTAACTTAATGCTATATACAGTAATATAAAACTCGTTTGGATGTTGCGTGTGCTTTTTGTGTGGTTCGCCAATAGGACTAGAGAGAAGGTTGACCAACTAGCCCTTTTCTGGTTGTATTGAGGTGTTAGTTTTGCTAAAGTCTAGGTTGCCGTCTGGGTAGCATTTTGTGAACAGATGGTATTTCAATGCTTTCCTGAATAGGATTAGGCTTTTGATAGCACGGATTTCGTGGGGTAGCGCGTTCCAGTTTAGGGGCGCAAATAAGGAGAAGGCCCTGTTGGAGGTGGCTTTCGTGCACTTCGTTATTATTTTCGGGACTATTAATGTGTTCATTGATGTAAGTCTTCTTTTTCTGTTTTCCAGGGTGCTATGGATAAGCTTGCTGATTGGCGTAGGGGGGTAGTTATTTAGGGCCTTGAAAGTAAGGACTAAAGACTTGTACTGGATTCTGGCATGTAAAGGTAACCAATGCAGTTCTTTCATGATGGGTGTTATATGGTCAGATCTTGATGAGCCAGAGAGGACTCTGGCAGCTGTATTCATAGCTAGACGGAGTGGATTTAGAGTTGATTGAGGGAGACCATGGAGGATGATGTTGGCAAAATCCAGGTGTGGGAGGACTAATGCCTGGAAGGTTGTTCGGAAGTCTGTGGGATCTAGTAGGGGGCGGAGGTGACGTAATGATTTGATCTTATAATATATGGTTTTTGTGACATTCTTCACATGTGTTATCATATCGAGGTGCTGGTCCAATGTGATGCCAAGGTAACGGATTGTAGCTTTTGATTTCAACTCTACGTTGTTGATGAGTAGTGATGGAGGAGGTATGAACTTGCGGTTCCTCGTGACGAAAAGAACGTCAGTTTTGCTATGGTTAATCCGAAGGTTTTGTGATAGCAACCATCCGGCTACAGCTTCAAAGCAGTTGATTATTGGGGAGAATACTGGATGGTCAATTGTGAACGGCATATATAGGAGGATGTCATCTGCGTAAGCGAGGCATTGTACGTTAAAGGATCTGATCAGGTCACATATCGGCTGCATGTAGATATTAAACATCAGTGCCAATAAGGATGATCCTTGGGGTACTCCTTGTGATTGCAGGAATGGTTCTGAGGATGCATGGCCTGTTTTTACTTGTTGCCACCTGTTAGATAGGATTTACACCATTCGAGTGCTGTGCTTTGAATCCCCTTATCTTTCAAGCGTTGTAGGAATATGTCATGACTCACAGAGTCGAAAGCGGCGGAGATGTCCAGGAAGATGAGGACGAAACCCTGTTGTATGTTATTTATTCCTGTTACCAGAACATTGAATAGGGTTGTAAGGACTGTGTCGACTCCATGTGCTTCCCTGAAGCCGTGTTGAGATGGATCTAGTGGTGCTTCAGTATCGATATGATGTTGGAGTTGTTGTTGGGCGGCTTTCTCAATGATTTTTGCAAGCTGTGGGATGCTCGAAATAGGCCTAAAGGATTCATCCTTGGATGGGTCAAGTTTATTATTCTTCAGTAGGGGCTTGATGGAAGTGTGTTTCAGACTCTGCGGGAATGAACCTGTTGAGAAGGACAGATTCAGTATTTTGCTCAATATTTGACAGAGGTCATGTCGCATGTCCTTGATCCAGCTGGCTGGACATGGGTCATTAGGAGCTGTGCTGGGATTGATAGAGGCAATAATGTTCACAATCTCTCTATTTGATACAGTGGAGAAGTTATGAAATGGCATTGCATGGGATGCCTTAGGTGAAGTGGAGGCATTATTGACATTTATGCCTGTGTTGGTTTTAATCATCTTTGATTGCAGGTAGTTTGCGTTGAATGTTGAATGGAAAACAGACAGACAGAAAGAAACAGTACCTCAGAGATGAATTAATTTGACCTAGTTCTATCTTTTGTATGCAAGGCTCACAGTAAGGGATAATATGACTCCAAATGCCCCTCCTCAGCAGCACAGCTGTGCTGGGATTTGAAGAGAAGGAATCCCCCATAGAAATTATTGCCTGGATACTGGCAAGGGCAATTCCAAAGGGATCAGTGGCCAGAAATTGCTAATCACACACCCTTCCTTGTGTATCAAGGATGACTGTACTAGGTAAATACCAGTGCTTTTCAGTAATTACTTTATTAGGTGATTATTAAGGCTGATGGAGCTGGTGAAGACCAGTGTGCATGAAGGCTGTTTTGTGCTGGGTGAAAGTCAGCCCTTGTTGAGGAGGCCTGTGCTGGGTGAAGACCAGTGTTCAATGAGGTTGGCCATGATAGGTAAAGTCTGGCATTGTTCAGCGCTGTCTATGCTAGATTTGAGGCCAGCATGCTTCGATGCTGGCCAGGCTGGGTTAAGACTAGCATGCAACAACACTTGTCCTGCTAGACTAGGGACTTAGGCCATGTGGTCTTTTTCTGTCATCATGTTTCTATGTTTCTATCTAGTCTGTCCTTCCATATCAACAACTACAACAGTCCACTTTTTACCTTTAGAGATCCTCTGTGTTGGTCCCATGCTTTTTTGAATTCAGTTACTGTCCTCATCTCTACCACCTCCACTGGGAGACTATTCCATGGATCCACTACTCTTTCCATAAAGAAATATTTCCGCATATCGCTCCTGAATCTATCTCCCTTCACCCTCATCCCATGTCCCCTCGTAGCAGAACTTGCTTTCAATTGAAAGAGGCTCTCTCCCTGAACATTTATGCCACGGAGGTATTTAAACATCTCAATCATATCATCTCTATCCCGCCTTTCCTCTAAGATGTACATATTAAGATCCTTAAGTCTGTCCTCATATGCTTTATAATGAAGCCCACTAATCATTTTAGTAGCTACCCTCTGCACGACTCCATCCTGTTCACATCCTTTTGAAGGTGCGGTCTCCAGAATTGCACACTATACTCCAAATGAGGTCGCACCAAAGACTTATACAGAGGCATTATCACCTCCTTTTTTCTACTAGCCATTCCTCTCCGTATGCACCCAAGCATTCTTCTAGCTTTTGCCGTCGCCTTTTCTACCTGTTTAGCTACTTTAAGATCATCAGACACAACCACGCCTAGGTCCCGCTCTTCTTTAGTGGACAAAAGTACTTCACCTCCTATACTGTATTGCTCCCTTAGATTGCTGCAGCCCAAATGCATGACCTTACATTTTTTAACATTAAATCCCAGCTGCCAAATTTTAGACCATTCTTCAAGCTTAGCTAGATCCCTCCTCATGTTATCTACACCTTCCTGGGTGTCTACTCTATTGCAGATTTTGGTATCATCCGCAAAGAGGCAAACCTTACCCGACAGCCCTTCCGCTATATCACTAACAAAGATGTTAAAAAGAATCGGACCAAGGACAGATCCCTGGGGCACACTACTGGTAACATCCTTCTCCTCAGAGTGAGCTCCATTTACTTGTACTCTTTGTCGCCTCCCACCCAACCAATTTCTAACCCAAGCAGTAACTTTAGGGTCCATCCCTAGGGTGCTCAGTTTGTTTATAAGTCGCCTGTGAGGAACAGTGTCAAAGGCTTTACTGAAATCTAAATACACCACATCTAGAGCTCTCCCTCAGTCCAACTCCCTGGTCACCCAGTCAAAGAAATCAATCAGATTTGTCTGACAAGACCTGCCTTTGGTGAATCCATGCTGCCTCGGATCCTGTAATCCGCTGGACTCCAGAAACCTCACTATTTTCTCTTTCAGCAGCTTTTCCAATAATTTACTCACCACCGAAGTTAAACTAACCGGCCTGTAGTTTTCAACCACATCCTTACTTCCGCTTTTGTGTAAAGGCACCACATAGGCCTCTCTCCAGTCCTTTGGCACCACTCCCGACTCCAACGAGGCATTGAAAAGGTCAGTCAGTGGAGTTGCTAGAACGTCCCCAAGTTCCCTCAGTATTCTAGGGTGTATCCCATCCGGTCCCATCGCTTTGTCTACTTTAAGTTGAGCTAGTTTCTCACGAACACAGTCTTCTGAAAATTGTTCAAGATGTCCCTTGCTTCTGTTCCTATTTGTGGGTGTTTTCTGAGGTCCTGCTCCTGGTTCTTCATCTGTGAACACAGAACAAAAATATTTGTTAAGCAATTCCGCTTTATCCTTATCAGCTTCTACATATTCCCCCCCTGCACCCTTGAGTCTGACAATACCACTTTTGCCCTTCCTCTTCTCACTAATATATCGGAGAAATGTCTTATCCCCCCATTTTATTGCATTGGCTATTTCCTCCTCCTTTTGAATCTTTGCCTTCTTGACTACTTTGCTAGCTTCTCTAAGTTTTTCCAAATACAGATGCCTGTCTTCCTCTCTCTGTGATCTCTTGTATTTCATGAAGGCCTCCCTCTTTTTCTTCACTTTTTCAGCTACTTCCTTCGAAAACCATAGCGGTCTCCTTTTCCTTTTGCCTTTATTTACCATTTTAACAAAAAGGTTGGTTGCCCTTAAAATACCCCCTTTCAGTTTTGCCCACTGTTTTTCTACATCCCCCAGCTGTTCCCATCCCACTAACGACTCCCTGAGGTATTGGCCCATCTTCGCAAAGTTAGTCTTCCTAAAGTCTAAGATCCTCACCTTGGAATGGATTCTAAGAGCCCTAGTCCTAATACTGAACTACACCATCTGGTGATCACTGGATGCAAAATGATCTCCCACTACAACATCAGAAACACTTTCACCATTGGTAAGCACCAAGTCCAGTATGGCCCTTCACGTGTGGGGTCTGTTACCAATTGCCTGAATAGTTCTTCCTGTAGAGAATCCAAGATCTCCTTACTTCTAGATGATACTGCAGCAGGAATGTGCCAATCAACATCTGGCATATTGAAATCTCCTATCAGTAGCACTTCCCCTTTCCTAGCAATGCTGCGTATGTCTTCAATTAACTCTGTCCACCTCTTCCTCTTGTGAGGGAGGTCTGTATATCACACCAATGCAAATAGATTTCTCTTTCCCTCTTTCTAGTTTAACCCACAATGCCTCCTCTCTCCCTTTTAAGCTCTGTAATTCCAAAGCTTTAATAGTAGTTTTTACATATAGTGCCACTCCTCCTCCCCTTCTTCCTACCCTGTCCTTTCTGAATAAAGTATAGCCAGGTATAGTTACATCCCAATCATGTTTTTCTGTGAACCATGTTTCTGTAACTGCCACTAAATCCAAGTCAGCTACTCCCACCAAAGCTTCAACATCAGGGATCTTATTTCCCATGCTACGGGCATTTATACACACTGCTTTCCATATGTTACCCCTCTTACCCATTTCCATAAAGGTATTTAATGTATCACCTACCTGGGGGCTTTCACTTACCTGGGGGCTTTCTTCACCCATCCCCAACGAATCTAGTTTAAAGCCCTCTTCAGTAGATTAGCCAGTCTACTACCGAAGATGTGTTGACCTTTCTTGGACAGATGGATGCCATCTCTGCTCTGCAACCCTTGGAACAGCATCCCATGGTCTAGGAAACCAAAACGCTCTCGATGACACCATCCACGCAGCCATGCATTCATCTCCAGGATGCGAGCCTCTCTGCCTTGGCCTTTACCCTCAACAGGGAGAACACCACCTGTGCACCTAACTGCTTCACCCTCTGTCCCAGAGCCATGAAGTCACTTTTGATACGTTCCGAGGTATACTTGGCAGTATCATTTGTTCCAACATGGATTAGCAACATTGGATAATAGTCAGTGGGCTTGATGAGTCTCGGCAAACTCTCTGTAACATCTTGGATTTTGGCACCAGGCAGACAGCATACCTCTCTGGACATCAAGTCTGGTCGGCAGATGGACGCCTCAGTACCCCTCAGAAGAGAGTCTCCATCCCCCACTACCCTTCGTTTCCTTCTGGTCACTGATTCTGCAACTTTGGGGTACTTGAACTCTGGTTCTTCCCTTTCCAGGGATGCTTTCACCTCCTCCACTTCCAGGGCTGCATAATGGTTCTTCAATTCAAGGGCTGGAGAAGTTGGATTGGTGATTTTGCAGGCCCTGCTGACTTGTGTCCAACTATCGACATTCTGTTGGCACCCATCTTCTCCTGTGCTGGAGAGCTTGGTTGCTGCAAGAAGCATCTCATCAATGTACTTCTCACTGTCTTGAATGCTCCTCAGCCTCGCCACCTCCTCTCTGAGTTCCTCCACTTGTTTCCTCAGAGCTTCAGCATGCAGGCACCCTGCACATGGAACTGGTCCTTCAACTGGCATTAGGACCTCTGTCTGGACCGAGGCAGAAGCTGTAACGGGGACAACAGCTTTAGCAATACGATTTTTCCCAGCCATTGTTCTGTTCGTGCAGCTTAGGTATCTGTTAAAGCAAAAGAGAGAGATCTACCAAGTACCAGCAGGTTTCCCAGCTGTCCTTTCAGAGAAAAAGCAGTTAAATCTCTTTAATTATATTCAAAATGTGCTGGTCCAATTCTCTGTGATTTGTTAAAGGGGGAGGTGCCCTATAAAGCAAGACTGCTCACTAGGGATGGGTGGGAGTCGGGGTGGGTAGGGAGGGAACTAACACCTGATTAGGTGTTAGCAGTTTCCAAACCTGAGGAGGTTACTAGAGTTCAGCAACCTACTGTGCTCAAGGAAAGTTCCCCTAAAGCACCAAAAAGAAAGTAACCTTGCTTTAAAAAATATACAAAAAACCCTTTTAAGAGCTCCCAGTCAGAGAGCTAGCAATGTAATATAATAAAAACAAACAAACAAACCCTCAAATCCTTACTGTTTGTTGATCTGTAGAGCCCTGGTTAGGAAGGCCTCAACTGGGCAGGGCACTGGAGCCTTTTATGTAGGCCTCAGCTGCACTCACGAAATCAGGCTCACTAACTCCTGATTAGGTGTTAGCAGTTTCTAAACCTGAGGAGGTTACTAGAGTTCAGCAGCCTACTGTGCTCAAGGAAAGTTCCCCCTCAAATCCTTACTGTTTGTTGATCTGTAGAACCCTGGTTAGGAAAGACTTGTCTCACTACACTAGTACTGGCGCCAGGCTATGCCCATCATGCTGGATAGGCATCAGTATTTATTTTATTATTATTATTTGGCGTTTCTTTTATATCACCCCTTCCTGAGATCAAGAGCGGTTGACAATTGAACAACAATATTACATAGAACAAGGTTTTAACAGTCAGTATATTCAACAAATATCTTAACTATATACATACAATGGTGAACATGAACTATTTACATTGGGTGTGGTACTTCGACTTCATAACACATTGGGTGGATGTTATGAGGAGGGTTGATTTTGTGATGTGGGAAGTAGTGTGTCTCGTATTATTTCCATAGTGCTGAATGAAGAGGAGGGTTTTTAGCTCCTTCCTAAATGTGTTCAGGTCTTTGATGGCACGTAGGAAGGCTGGGAGGGCATTCCATAGTGAAGACGCCACAAGGGAAAAGGCACGGTTGCTTGTAGATTGGTCTTTCTAAATGTAGGAGGGATCACAAGCGTGTTTTGTAAATGTTCTCTTCTAGATCTTATATATGTGGCATGAGTAATTAGAGTTGAGAGGTATGATGGAGCAAGGTTGTTTGCAAGTTTGAAGGTTGTCATGATCATTTTATATTTTACTCTGCTCGTTATTGGTAACCAGTGGAGGTCATATAGTAAAGGTGTTATATGATCTGATAGGCATGCTTTGCAGATGATTTTGGCAGTTACATTTTGTAAGATTTCTAGTTGATAAAAATGTTTTTTTGGGGATACCGTAAAGGAGGCTATTGCAAAAATCGAAGTGGGGGTGTGTGTGATTAGAGCATGGACCACTGATCTGAAATCATGTGTGTCAAGAAGAGGTCTAAGGTGTTGTAGTGTTCTCAGTTTGAAGTATATTGTTTTAATTATTTGATTTATTTATTTATTTTATTTAGACATACTTGTATACCACCTTATCCTAAAATCAAAGTGGTTACAACACATCACAATTGGGTTACATTCAACATGTGGGTACTTTACAACATTTAACATGAGGGTATTTAGTAACATTAAGATAACACTGGTTGAGGGTTACATTTATCATGTGGGAAGATAAGGATTGACCTAGTAAGACTATGAGATACCTTACTACTTTTTTGACTGGGCGGGTATGTTATTTATAGTAATGTTTGGGGGGGGGGGTGAAATTTTGTATTTCTTGATATGCATAGAACCTCAGTTTTTTTTAAAATTGATAGGTTATTTGAAGTTAACCAGTCTTGCGCTTCCAGGATTCAATTGTGTGTTGGAATGAGTTTAGGCTGTCAATGGGGAATGAGTTTAGGCTGTCAACATAATATCATTCGTATACATATGATAATTTACTTTGAATTTCCTGAATATCTTACAAATGGGTTGTATATATAGGTTGATAGTAGGTCTGATAGGGCTGAGCCCTGAGGTATTCCTTGTTTCTGTTAGTACAAGATACCTCTAACATTTTCAAACTGCACTTGTTGGGTACGATCAGTGATGTAAGATTGGAACCATTTGAATGCTGTTCCTGTTATACCTGTTTGTGATAGCCTAGTAAATAATGTGTTATGATTGACATTATCAAAAGCCAATGTTATATCAAGAAAGATAAGTATGAAAGATTGTTTTATGTCATCTATCCCACGTATAAGGGTGTCAAAGAGAACTATAAGGAGGGATTCAACACCATGATATAGGCGGAATCCAAATTGCTATTCATCAAGGGGAGCATTAAGATCAATGAAGTTCTGGAGCTGGGTTTGAACAGTTTTCTCAATTAGTTTAGCCAGAAAAGGTATGTTGGGTCAAGGTTGTCTAGGGATTTGTTCTTTAGTATGGGCCAGATCATGGAATGTTTGAGATCATTTGGCATGAGGCCTTGCTGGAGGGATAGATTGACTATTTGAAGTAGGTTGGGCGCTTACTCCAATTTAGTAGCCTTAATCCATGATACAGGACAAGGATCAAGCAGGGAGGTTGTGGTGGTAATTATGGTGATGGAATTTAGTCACTGTTTTAAGTCTATCATGTGAAATGAATGGCATGTGTTGATATTTGTAGGGTGATGTTCATGCAGATATGGAATGTTTGTTTTTGGTTTTGTTTTTTAATTTATCCTGAAAATGGTTAGCTAGGGTTTCAACATTTATATTGTATGGATTGCTATGGTTTTACTGGGTAAGTGCCAGCACTCATTGATGACTGCACCGGGTAAAATCAACATCCCTCAGTTATTGGCAGTAGCTAGAGCCAACACTCCTCACAAACGATACTCACTAAGGCTGGCTGCACTGCCTAAGGAGCAGTGCTCATCAAGATTGCATTGAGGTTGGAGAAGGATAATCAGGGTTCTTTGTTGCTTATTGCAGTAGTGTCTTGCCCCGCTATGATATTAAATTCAAGATCAAACAGCCACACGTCCATGGTATTTAATAAGCTATTTAATATGACAATTAGCTAGACAATATAACAATAAGTTAGTGATATTACAAGGACAACACAACAGTTGATATTGCATCTCCAAACTCCCTGACATCATTGCAGGGCAATTTACCAAACTTTGACATCATCACAGCCCCTTTATCATCAGCTGGGAGAGCCACAGCGAAGGCTGGAGAAAAGTCTGGGATCCTTCATGCGCTGGCCAGGTGGATATCAGCTCTCTGCCTGTCCTGGATTTTCTAGCTCTTTTTATAGATTTGTAACAAATGTCACAGCTGGACCGCATGACTCCTCACATGAGATTTATTCTCCACACCAAACACCTTTGATAAACAGTAACATCTGACCAGTCCTTCTCCAGCCTTTGTTTGTTCTCAGAGTTAATAAACAATTCTGGTCAGTCATTCCCTGCACCTTTGGTCTCCGGGCTAGTAAGCAATAAAGTACAGCTGGCTCAGCATGATTTCTCATATATGGGATGATTCAAAAGTTCAATATTCCTTGCTGATTCAAAGAAATCTTTAATTTGTAATACAAGTAGATAAAGGGTACTGCATAGGAATGCAGAATGTGCAGGTGGTGTACTAGCACTCATCAAGATAAGGTGCAGGTGGAGACCAGTGGCCAACAAGGTCCATGGCCAGTAGGCATTGAGGTGGATGTTGCTGAATTATACTGGTGTTTGCAGAGGGCTAGTTACATTGGGCAAATGTTAGTAACATTCGGAGCAGACTGAAGGGATGCACGGTTGGCACAGTCAGTACTTATGGTACGTAGACAGGGCTGTTGGATAATTGTGGCACTTGACAAGTGAGATGCAGCCTAGTCCTGCAAACACCAGTGAGTTTTGGCTTGGGGCGGTAACTGTTTTTCACCCATCTGGTATAAGGGGTTGCTGTGGTACATCCCACTTGTCTAGATTGGTCTGGCACGGACAAAAAGGAAAGTGCAGTTATTCTTCCTTGATGGTTTGTTTCTTGAATCCTGCCAGATGAGTCGAGGTTCCTACCCCAGAAGATCATGGCACCTAGGAAATGGGGGTCAGTAGATGGCCCTGCAGAGCAGTGGTTTATTGCAAGATGCCTTTTAAGGTTGAAGGATTGCAAGCTCAGTACTACTCTGGACTGAGTTAGCTGGGATACTCCTTTGGATTCTGGAAGCGTATTGGGGAAGTTATGGCTCTATAACAATTATTGTTCATAAGTAAATAACAAAAATGTTTTGGTATAAAACAGGATATTGCACTTAGCACTCAAAATGGTCCTTAGCTTGGACAGAATAATACTGAACAACTTCTAGGCTCCATCATGCTATAAACAGAAGCCAAGTACTTTTAGCTCCATTTCCATCTTCAGGCAGGGGGAAATAACCCATTTGTCTGGATATCTGGTAGGACTCAAGAAGCAACAATCATCAGGTAAGCATAATTAAACTTTCAGTGTGTCTTCTGGAGGATCCTCTTCCACCACTATTCTGTTTATAGTGCTCCCTGGGGTTCGGCCCTGGACCCTCATTTTCTTCTGTCTGCACCCTCTGTTTTGGTAGCCTGATCTTTCCATGGCTTCTGATACTATCTCTGTGGATGACTCAGATCAATCTCTTTTTACAGGAGCTCTCAACAACTGTCCAGTTAAATCTCAGCTCTCGTGTCCAATATTGCTGCCTGAAAACTCAACTTGGCGAAAACAGAACTTCTGATTTTTCCCTCTTTCCCAAAACTTCCTCTATCTCTATGCATGACTGCATGTCTTTTCTGTTTTTACTAAAGTGTAAACTTCAAAAGTAGGGACTGTGTTTAAATGAAGCTGTAAATCACTGCGTACACCTGAGCGCTATCCAAATGATAATGCAAACTGCAGCCCAGCTCTGATATTTTAAACAACATTCAGGGAGTCCATATGGTATCAAAAATACTAATGATTTAATTTGTTTTTGTTAAATGATAGGCATTATATTGGTCCATGATTTAACAAACAAGAAGTCATCCCAAAACCTGTACCGGTGGTCATTAGAAGCCTTAAACAGGGATACACCACCAACTGGAGTCCTGGTAACAAATGGGTGAGTCAGCAGCACTCTGAGGTGAAGAATGAATTCCTCTTTTGAAGAGAAAGGCATGCTTCTGTTTCTCTATTTAGTGTGTTTGTTCAAAATGTCCCAATACCTGTTTAGCCTAATAATTCATTAGCATTGTGTATCATTTATTGAATTTGATATACTGCCCTTTTGAAAATTACGTTCAGAGCGGTTTACAGTTAAAATAAGTTTTAAAAGAAGAAACTGAAAGGAACTCCAACATTAGTATAGGAAAGATAAAAACGAGTTAACAAGACACGAAACATTTATAACATAGAAGGAAAGCTCATGAGAAGGGGATGAAGGGGGGGGGGGGACCGAGGGAGGCAGAGAGGCACCTCTTAGAACCGAATCAACTTGCTACAAGGCCAAAAGCCTGCTGGAATAGATGAGCTTTTAAAAGGGTCTTGGAATTTTTGAAATTAAGTTCTAAGCTAATTTCTTGAGGGAAGGCTATTCCACAGGGAGGGAGCATTGAAGAAAAAGGCTGACTCCCTGGTGGACTTGAATTTAGCTCTGATTGGTGGGGCAATGATGGGCCAGTTTCCATGGAGTGACCGCAAGCAACGGGGAGGGGCATATGGAACAGTGAAGGTCGAAAGATAATCAGGGGTTGTATTGCAAAGTGCTTTGTGGATAGGATAGAGTATCTTATATTGATTGCAATAATGAACAGGAAGTAGAGGGGTTACATTGTCGTATTTCCTAGTTTGGGCCAGTAAACAGATGGCTGTGTTCTGAATGGATTGGTATCAGGGCAACCCTGTGAACATGATGTTGCAGTAATCGAGCCTAGCAATAACAGCATTCAGATAACAGAGGTTCTTCATGAACAAGCAGGAAGTCAGCTTTCACATATGGGGGAAGTCGGCACCAACAGAGCCCGCGCAGAAGCATTTCCCCAGCTTTTAAAGAAAGCCTTTGGGATATGCTACCATGTGTCCATGCCCATGCATGATCCCATTCCTACCCAAAGGTGCCATTTTGCTCAGTCTCCTTTTTTCCATGGACCCCAACAGATGTGCATCCCGTTTACCCGGAAAAATTCCCGTTATTTCCTTAAATGTTAAGCTTCTCTGGGTGGCAATCGGTTCCTCTTCCTGCCTCGAGCCGGCGCCGTTCTCGGCTCCCTTTTTCATCGAGGTCTTCCTCGACTGGCGTTTGTGCCTTTTTTTCGCCTGGGGGTCATCGATTCCATCTGGGTGCCACCCACCATGTCTCCTGGTGGGTTAAAAAAATGTAACCGCTGTAATCAAACCATGTTAGTAACTGATACTCATGACTGCTGCTTGCGCTGCTTGGGCCTGGACCATGACAGCGCCTACTGCAACCTGTGCCAGGTCATCACGCCTAAAACCAACAGAAAAAGGTCGGAGTTGTGGGAGAAATTTGTTCCCCAGGTCCAACTCGACCCCAGTCTCTCCGATGGCGAGCTCCAAGCCCAGCACATCCCGTGAGGCCTGAGCATCCTTGGAATCCCGCAGAGGTGATTCCTCCAAGAAGACCTCTGACTCAGAGAAAAAGAAGTCGTCTTCAAAGTCTACAGAAAGTTGCACCAGAGAAGCCCAATAAAACCACCCAGAGGGACTTGGGCGAATCCGAGAAGTGCCCCACCAAGGTCCTCGAGAAAGATTCCTTGGCCGGTGGAGACCATGCAAGGGTTCTCAAGGGCCCAAGATCCTCGGCGCCCATGCCAAAGGCTGCGGAGTCTTCTGGTCTGAAAACCAGAATGGCAGCCTTGGAGCAGAACATCACTGCTATCCTGGCCCTGCAGCAGGTGATGATGACCGACTTATCCGCCCCGACAACCGGACCCTTGACTATGAGGGAGTCCCCCGGTCATCGAGCTGAGCTCGGAGCACCACCGGCCTCAGGTAAGCCCTTAGTGCCAGTCGAGATCCTGGTCCCATTCTTCGGGCATCCAGTCCTCGCCGGCCAGTGTCCATTATTTGGACCCCAGGACCTTGGCAAGCTGCCGACCATTCAACGCTGACCTCGAGCCAAGGAGTTGTAGGGCCTCTGACTTGTCGTTACCGCTCGACTCCGAGTGGGAGACGGATGACAAGGCCTCTCCAGACACCAAGTGGCACCGAGGGATTCCCTTGGACTCGACACTCCGGCACTACTCTCCTCCTCAAGAAGTGGCCTTCCATAACTTTGTCATGGACATGACCAGAGTCCTCTCGGTGCTAACCGAGGCAGAGGAAGACCCGCACACCGATGAGTTGGAGATTCTTCAGTATTAGTCTCCACCTAAGGAAACCCTCACGGTGCCTGTGCCAGCCAGTCCTTGAGAGGCTACAATTTCAGATGTGGGTGGTGAGCCGGTGCCTCAGTGCCATGTACCGCGTCTGCAAGGGCCCAGGGTTCCACAAACCCCCAGCTCCCGCATAACTCCATGGTTGTTGAGTCAACCATACAGAAACTCAAGAGCCAGAAGATCTACTCCTCGGTTCCCCCTGGGAGGGAGCCCAGAGCCCTCGACTCTCTTGGGCGTAAGTGCTACCAAGGCTCGATGCTCGGGTGCCGGATCCAGGCTTATGAGCTTTACATAGGCATGTACCTAAAGGCTCTGGTCTGAGAGCTGTCTGGGAACCCCTACAAGGTTCCAGGCCCTGACTTCGGGGATCAAGGACTGTTCCAAGTTCCTCTCCCGGGCAGCCTATGATGGCTTCGAGTCAGCCGCTCGGGTAGCCGCGGCTGGCATCAGGGCCCAATGTCAAGCCTGGCTACAATCTTCTGACCTCGAGCAGTGGGTCCAAGACAAGCTGCTCGACGTCCACTGCATTGGGAAGAACCTGTTCGGCAAATCCGTGGCCAACAAAGCAGCAGAGATTGAGGCCAACATTGTGACCAGCCAGAGACTCTGTAAGAAGACTTCATCCCATCCCCGCAAAACAACATCGGGGAAGAGGCCCCTTTTCCCGAGGGGGGGAAAAAAGAATCCTTTGGGCAGGGTCACCAATACCAGCCCTTTTCAGGCCAGCAGCATGCTTCTCACCCCAGAAGACAAGGGCACGGAGCTTAGAAGACAAAAGCATCTAAGCCCCAGACCCCAACTTCCAACCAGCCTGGGTGGGAGCTTTTGAATCTCCCCTCCCCCAGGAGACCTTCAGCAGCCCACAGGGGGGGTGCTTGATGCTCTTTGCTCACAGATGGGCTACAATCACCTCTAACCAATGGGTACTGCAGGTAGTCAGGGAAGGATATCTTCTCCACCTACAGCAGATTCCACCCAGGTTCTTTCCCGGTGCGACCCCTTCCTTCACCAGACCCTGCTGCAGACAGAGCTCGTAGGTCTTCTCAGGGACAACGCAGTCGAGCCTGTACCCAAACACTTATGGGTCAAAGGCTTCTACTTCAGGTACTTCCTCGTCCCAAAGAGGACTGGGGGCCTCAGGGTCATCCTAGACCTGCGAAACTTAAACAAGTTTCTGGTGAGAGAGAAGTTCAAGATACTCTCCCTTGGAACACCGCTACCTAACCTCTGCCAGGATGACTGGCTGTGCTCCTTGGACCTAAAGGATGCGTGTACACACATCCTAATCCACCCCTCCCACAGGCAGTACCTAAGGTTTGTGGTAGGAGGAGAACACTACCAGTACAAGGTGCTACCCTTCGGCCTCGCATCCTCACCAAGGGTCTTCACAAAATGCCTAGCAGTGGTAGCTGCCTACCTGCATCTGCAAGGGGCCTTTGTCTTCCCCTACCTAGACTACTGACTCATCACAGGCAGCACAGCCGCAGAGACAAGACAGGCCACAGGACGTGCAGCCCTCCTGGGCCTGACTGGGATTTATCAACTACCCCAAATCTCACCTCCCTCCATCTTAGAGTCTGGAGTTCATAGGTGCTCAGCTGGACACCCTACAGGCCAAGGCTACCCTCCCCAGGGAGAGGGCAGAACATCTCGGACAGCTAATGGCGGAAGTTCAACACTGTCGTTCAGTGCCAGCTCATCTCCTCTTCTGCCTACTGGGCCATATGGCTCCCACAGTCCACATGACCCCACTAGCTGCTTACACATGTGGGCAGCTTAGTGGTGCCTCCGCTCGCAGTGGATGCAAGCCACAGGCAGACTGTGGTGCAGGATCAGGGTATAACCCACACAGTGGCAACTTCTCTGCCACCTACTAGCAGGGATGACCTTTCAGGCACCTGCACCCCAGAGGATCCTGACCATGGACGCCTTCCTCCTAGGTTGGGGGGTGCACTGCAGGGATAGATGCACACAAGGCAACTGGTCCCAGGCAGAATCTTGACTTCAGATCAGTCTCGTGGAGATCAGGATGATCACCCTGGCCCTACGTACTTTTCGCCACCGCCTGCGACACCAGTCCGTACTGATTCAGACAGATCCCCAAGTTGCCATGTTTTACATCAACGAGCAGGGGGGCTCGGGGTTGTACTCCCTCTGCCAGGAAGCGGTGACCCTCCTGTCCTTTGCAGTGCGCAGCAACATGCTCTAGCAGGCGGTTCACCTCCCGGGCCAAGACAACCTCCTGGTGGACAGGCTGAGCAGGATCCTCTGACCACATGAGTGGTACCTAGACCCCAGAGTGGCCACTCAGCTCTTCTGCCTCTGGAGCAGGCCCGTGATGGATCTATTCACCACTCCGGGCATCACCCAGCTGCCCTGCTTCTGCTCTCAGCAACTACACCCAGAGAGGGTGGCGGTGGATGCCTTCCTGATCGCGTGGACGGAAGGCCGCCTCTATGCTTTTCCGCAGATCCCTCTGGTCGCCAAGACCCTCTTCAAGTTCTAGCACAAGGGTGCATCTCTAATACTAATTGCCCCAGGTGGCCCAGACAGTCCTGGTTCCCACTGCTGCTCTCCCTATCAGCAGCACGCCTAGTCTCGCTGGGCCATGCCCCGAACCTCCTGACACAGGAAGAGGGCTCTCTCCTGCACCCCAATCTGGGGTTTCTAATGCTAACAGCGTGGCTGCTGAAAGTATAGCATTGGCCCCTTTCAGCCTCCCAAAGGAGGTTGAGGAAGTCCTGCTAGTCTCCCGAAAGGCTTCCACCAGGCGAGCTTAAGCCTTTAAATGGTGAAGATTCTCCATATGGTGTGTGGAGAGACGGGAGAACACATTCTCATGCCAAGTGCAGTTAGTGCTCCAGTACCTACTGCATCTGTCGCACACCGGACTGAAGTCCAACTCGGTGAAAGTGCACCTGAGTGCAATAGCCGCACACCACCCCCTATTGAGAGAAAACCCCTCTCGGGTCAGCTCCTGGTCTCTCTGTTCCTCCACAGCCTCCTATTGTCTAACCCCCTGTCCACCCTCTGGCGGCAGAGTGGGACTTCAACGTGGTGCTTTCACAGCTCACTAGACCGCCATTCCTGCCTCTAGCCACTTGCCACCTGCAGTATCTTTCATGGAAGGTCCACTTGGAGAATAAGCGAACTTCAGGCCCTGGTGGCAGAGCTATCATATACAAAATTCTATAAGAACAGGGTGGTGGTCTACACCTTCCCCAAATTCCTTCAAAAGGTGGTATCTCATTTTCACCTCAACCAAGAGATGGTTCTTCCCACTTTCTTCCCATGGCCTCATGCTGGTTGGGAGGAAATTGTACTCCATACACTGGATTGCAAACGGGCCCTGTCCTTCTATCTACAGCAAACTCGGGGCCATCACAAAGCTCCTCAGCTTTTTGTTTCTTATGACCCTACCAGACTGGGGCTTCCTGTGATTAAGCGAACTCTGTCCACTTGGGTGGTGGAATTGCCCTCGCCTATGAGTGAGCTGGGCTCTCCCTGGAACACCGTATCACAGCACATTGTGTGAGAGTGATGGCCACATCAGTGGCGAACCTGCACTCGGTGCCGGTGAAGGAGATCTGCAAGGCTGCCACATGGTCTTCAGTTCACAAGTTCATGGCTCAGTACTGTCTGGAGAGCGAGTCCTGTTGGGACCATGCCTTTGGCCAGGCGGTACTCCGCAAACCTTTCGGGGTATAGGCAGTTCCTGCCCTCCACCATTGGTGATGTCATGGTTCGGCAGCCTTGAGCTGGGGAGTCCCATATATGAGGAATGACTTCCTACTTGTTTCTGGAGAAAGTGTAGTTACTCACCTGTAACAGGTGTTCTTCAGGGACAGCAGGAATCAGTCTTCACAACCCTCCCTCCTCCCCTAGGAGTTGCCTCCCTACCTTGTTTTAGTTCTTTTATTACCATCTTAGCTATGTCATCTTATTGAGCAAGATGGCACCCTTGGGCGGGAAATGGGACCCCCCCCCCCCTTGTTGTCGGTGGGAAGGGAATCACGCATGTGTGATAGTATATCCCAAAAGCTTTCTTTGAAAGCTGGGGAAATGCTTCCACACTGGCTCCGTGTGTACCTTTTTATGAGGACTGATTCCTGCTGTCCCTGGAGAACACCTTTTACAGGTAAGTAACTATGCTTTTGAGCAGCAGGATCAAGAAAGGGGCGTATAGCGTGGAATTGCTGAAGGGCTACAAAGGCAGATTGAGCCAATTTACTGATGTGGTTTGGAAAAGACAATTCACTGTCGAGGATAATCCCTAAGTACTTGAAGGCTGTAACAAGAGACAGAGGAGTGTTGACCTTGGATGGGGCTAGGAAGGGGACTTCAGAAACACCTGTTATCCATATAGCTGATGATTTGGCCAGATTCGATCGTAAAGCATTCTTTTGTAGCCAGCTGGCTACTTTGGCTAGGAAGTTGTGTATTGCCAATAGATCCAGGGAAAGACTCAGTCTGAGCAAGAAGAAGGATATCATTTTTATAAAAATACAAGAAAAAACAAGGGACTGGATAAGGGTGGCCTGGAGAGATAGAAAGATATTGAAGAGCAGGGGGGAGAAGACTGACCCCTGGAGGACCCCACATTGAGGTTGGGACGCAGAGAGTGTATGGTTTGTTACTTGAAAAGATCTACCGGTAGCAGATAAGAAACAAATCAGGATAACATGGTTCCACGAAGGCCGATATTGCACAAATGATGGAGGAGAAGAGTTTGGTCTACCAGGTCGAAAGCTGCTTTGAGATGGCCCATGTGAACTGGTTTCGTTCTTTATAAGATTGAGCTTTCCTAAGAGCTACGGATATAATTGTTTCAGTACTATGAACTGGGACAGGACAAAGTTCGGTTAGTTTAGATAAGAATGGGAGATTTGAAATAGGGCAGTAATTTTCCAGATCTGATGGTTCTAATTTAGGCCCCTGTAGGATAGGACATATTATTGCTTTTTTTCTATGCATGTGGAAAGGAAGCAGAGGTTGAGACTAGTCTTAATAATTGTGCCTACAATTGGGATTAAATCCAAGGCACTTCCAAAGAGCCAACTGGATGTAATTGCATTAAGGATGCATGTAGTCTTTTTTTTTTTTTTTTTTTAAAGACTACCGAATGTTTTCTGCAAAGAGTGTTCAGTGATACGAGCAAAGTTTGCCGAGGCATGCCCTAGATTAAGTTTGGATGGTCTTGTACAAGAGGGGGCAGAAAGTTGGTGCCGCAGGCAAGCCCTGACGAGCAATGTTTACTTTTAAGGTAAAGTGCTGTGCAAGGTTGTCAGGGTAAGCATACAGGACTGGGGTATAATGAAGGCTTAAGGATGCTTAGCTGGGAAATGATGGTTCTGGGGGAATAAGCGGATTCACTTATCTTAACGAAGAAATAGTCCCACTTCGCCAACAGGACTTTGGGACCTGTAGTGATGGTGGCGATTCTTACAGATAGATAATGCAGAAGGGAGCCTGGTCTTCTACCGGGCTCTCTCAGCCACCCTGAGCTGCCATTTCAGCAGCTGTAGGCCCTTGTGATACCAAACGTTTTCTTAGGAGGGCCAGATGAGGCTACTCGTGGGGCTAAAACATCTAACTTGAGATTCATACTTGCAGTGACCAAGGCAAGGTTAGGAGTAACACTAAAATGAAATGCAGTGTACTTTCTGAGCCAGATGAGATTGCTGCAGGACTTGAGTTTTCTTTATGATGGGAGCCATATGTGAAAATTAATGGGGGCTAGCATAGCCAAGTGGCTTCCTTTATGACAAATGTAATAACTCGTGTAAATTCTGAAGCAAAATGGATAGCAGGGCATTTGCGATTAAAGAAGCTGAAACTAGACATTATAAGAGCTATTAAAAGAACAATCCAGAAGGATGATATATTAGAAGTAAGTTTTTTAAGGTAGATCCCTGTTTGTACTGCAGAATCCCCAGCTAAGAGAAGACTTGTTTTCACTCGTACTGTATTGTTTTATTGACGGCTGGCTCCTGGGAAGCACAAGAATAGCTCCAGATGAACATTACATCATACCTCAGTCTGCCAGGGATTTGGATTTTATAAGTGAAGGATGCAAACTTCCCAACTCCTGGTCATGAGACTTTATACTTATTGGTCAATGTCAGGAAGTAGCTCGGTCTTAAACTCATGTTTTCCCTCCGTTAATCTTTTTCCCAGGTCACCTTTCCATTTTGTGCAGTGCTAAATACATTTTATTTTGTACACATGTTACATGGTTTTATTGTTTGAGGTAGTGCACAGAGCAATAATTTGCTCCCCCATGTTTTCATAAACAAGAGGCCTGATATTCAAAGGCACTTAACCAGATAGCAGATCAAACTATTTTGGTAAGTGCTAATAAGAGGAACATTCAGCGGCACTATCTGATAATGCAGCTAAATAGTGCCAAGGCAGTCATCGGAAATATCTGGATAGTGATAGGGCGATCCATGGGTAGAGTAGAGGTAGAACTGGGTATTATCCAGATAGGTGTGATTTTCAGCACCACTATCCAAATAACTATCTGCATGACTTAAGACAGCAAAAAAGCTGTTCTATATTCTTTGTAGATAACTATCCGGATAACGACTGAATATCATTGCTATCTGGATAGTGCTTGCACGGACCTCTCTATCGGGATTGTTGGTGCTGGCCACTATCCACATAACCCGCACTATAAATATCCAGATTTTATTTAACTTCTGCAGTTCGTGTTTTTTTGGGGTTTCTTTTAATATAAAGTTCGCTGTTGGCCCAAATATGATGACGATCTGTTCCATCACTCCCAATTCACCAGTGAATTTTTTATTTCTATGCACAGTGTCAGCAGTAGTTGGAGTTGAAAAATCAAAGTTGAGCATGATAAAAATCGAGAAGTAGAATATATCGAAGTAAAGCAGCACAAGGGATCCTATCAGTTTAGCCTAGTGATGATTATTCCTATTTTAAGAGCCATGATAAGAACACCAAGGAGATACTGCTTTTAGTTGCTGAGTGGAGAGGCTGGGTTTGATTCCAGGGTCACACTCTTGCTTTTTCAAGAGAATGACATAGGAGTTTGCCTCTTTAAAATGACAATTGCCAATAACCCAGAGACCAGCTCTCAAGCTCTGCTCTGGCTTCTAAACCCCAGGGAGACTACTGCTGTAGTGCCAAACGTTTCTATGAAATAAAATAGAAAATATTGGCAGCTATGACATTTTCTCAAAGAATCAGAGTTGTGAGGGGTTGCATTTATTGACTTTGTTGTATCTATGATTTCTGTTAGCACAAAAAAGCAGCACAACCAGATAAACTTCCAAACAAATTCACTTTAAACCAAATTTCCAAGCGAATAAACTTTGACCCTCAGTCACCTAAAAGATAGACTATCTATAGGATTTGCTATTCTAGAATAAGTATACTAAATGAGTGGGTTGCATCTTTTAATGAATATGTTTGCTTTCATGTAAAGGGACTATGACCGGGAGCAGTTTGCGGATAACCAGATTCCATTATTGGTAATCGGTACCAAACTGGATCAGATTCCAGAGAACAAACGCAATGAGGTTTTGGCCAGGACTGCATTTTTGGCAGAGGACTTCAATGCAGAAGAAATTAATTTGGTGCGTGCTGACTTTCAAGCTTTATTTGTGGGGCAACCACTCATTCCCCTTCCTCTTCTCTTTCCCCTCATTCTAGGATTATGACATGACTATATAGAAAGATTCCATTAACAAAATCATGGACATATACTTCCAAGAAATATTACCTTTAATTGGATTAGCCATTACCTGAGGTTTAAAGTTTTATAATATGCTACATTGGCTTATTTCCATAAGTAAGCAGAAAGGAGTCTAAGGAGGAGGTTTGTTTTGTCAATCTGTCTTTCTCCTTTCCCTTGCTTCCTGCTTTATGGGATTGATTCTATAAAGCATGCGTGGACAATTACATACTAGAAATGCATGCAAGTTTCTGATGTAAAGGACTTACACGTGCGCTTTAGGCAGTCTGTATTCTGTAAGAGTGCATGTAAGTCCCTTCATGCGTACTTTCGGTTAGGATGGGTATAGGGGTGGCACTTAGGTGGAGCATAGGCGGTACCTAAATTTATGCACATTTTCTCCAAATTGAGGCATGGGCAGTTATGCCTGCTCTAGAGCAGACAGAGCTGTCACAACTAGGTGGAAGCATGCCTATCTACTCCTATACTATAAAGTAAAGTACACATGTACTTTACTTTATAGAATAGGTCCACGTATATGTGTGGCAGCGCATGTTACCTGGTCAGGAGATTACAGAATTATCCTCTGAGGGTAATTTTATAACCCCCCGCCCACCCTTGTTGGCACATATTCCCTTGTGTGCATAGTCTGCTTGTTGCTTGTTTCATAAAGGGAGGCACGTGTGTGTCTCACTTTATAAAACAGATTCATACCAATATGCCAAACACCAGGCACATCGGTAACACCTGCCCTGGAGCAGACATAGCCGGCAGCACCTAGATCAGTCAGGGACACACGTACGTCATAGTATTCTATAATGTACATGTGTCCCTCGAGGCCGTGCCTACACTTCACCCACACTGCACCCTCATGCATCCCCCATATGAGATTGGCATGGAGGACACTTCCACACGTGCTTATAGAATGGTGCCTTATCAAAGCACACATGGAAATGCCCATGCACATATGTAAGATTGGGGAAATCCAGACTTGCACGCATAGGGGCCGTGGATATTTCCGCAGTTCCGTGTCCAGCAGATCATTGAGCAAGAAACGTCACACATCAGTGCCACTGATGAGAGTTGGCAGTACCCAGGCTCGCACCAGTACCCACCACCTCCAAAGTCACACATTCAAGAGTCTCATATGCAGCTGTGGGGCTCTGCATCACAGCTATAAAAGTCTTTAGTTTTTACATAAAGATGTTTCACTACTTTTTCTTATCTTTTTATTTTGATTTTTGTAAAGACAGTATAATAGCTTTATACAGTTAACTGTACATGTTATATGACCAGCCCAGCAGGAAGTACTGTGTTTATTGCTTTTTACCTTTCCAGGACTGCACCAATCCTCGGTATTTGGCTGCAGGCTCATCTAATGCTGTCAAACTCAGCAGATTCTTTGATAAGGTAATGTTTGAGGGCTTGGACATACCAGAGTTAATTCTTTCTCTTCCAGAATACATAGGACAGATTTGCTGTGGATCACAAGATTAACCCCTGTGCCCTTTACTAATTATCTACCAGCTGTCTCTGAAAGATCATTCAGAAGAAGATGGAAGGATACTGTGTTTGTAGCTAATTCTACAGCTTGGTGAAACAAATGTTTTGCTTACCCAAATATGGCTCCTAGCATTTTTCCAAAGCTTAATTATTCACATCTTTTATTCACAAAAAGGTTGTTTCTTTTCTGAAGTTAGTGTTGCAGCCATGACCACTGGCAAACTGTTTCCCAATTTCGCCATTCTTAATGACAGATTCCTCCCTCTCCATCTGAAGATGATGGAAATTTTTTACCATTAACCTGAGAGGATAACGCCCCCCTATTTTTTGTAAGATTTCTGGAGGCTCCGGTTGATAAATATGTAGCATAATTATGTAAAAGAACTCTACACTAGCACCACTAAAAGAGCATTTGTATGTAAATCCTGCACTACTGTAGTATATCTGACATTTGTGGTAGAGGAGGAGTATTGTTTCTACCTTACCTAATGAGTTTGGGCAGCATCTTGATGCCAGTGCAGGTAGATCAAGGAGAAAGCAGAAAAGGGTTGATATAGTATTTTCCATGGAGGTTCCTAGCAGTGATGGAAAACTACTGGTTTCTTTTACAGTCCCTAACTAATTGTAGATATTGGCTCAGCTGCTGCAACACTTGGGGAGTGAAGGGAAAGGGTTAGACAAAGCAAGGTGTGTAACAATGCATAGTGACATCTATAGGGAGCTTAAGACAAGAATGTCAAATTCTTTTATTATTATTATTATTATTCAAATCATTATCCAAGCACATTTAAGACTACCGGAATGAAGTTGTCTGCCAACTAACAGCAGTAGCTTCTTACAGAACATGTGGAGGGTAATTTGGAAACTCCTGTGGATTTGTTAGGAACTGGGGAGCATTCTGGGGAA
Organism: Ichthyophis bannanicus; assembly: GCA_033557465.1. Taxonomy (NCBI): domain Eukaryota; kingdom Metazoa; phylum Chordata; class Amphibia; order Gymnophiona; family Ichthyophiidae; genus Ichthyophis; species Ichthyophis bannanicus. Next base: position 330,545,268 of record CM066034.1, on the reverse strand, counting down.
AGGAGGGGTTCTTCCGAAGGGATGGGCTTCACCTTAACCGGGATGGAACCAGGCTGCTGACATTAACCTTTAAAAAGGAGAGAGAGCAGCTTTTAAACTACATAATAGGGGAGAGCCAACAGTCGCCCAAGAGCGCATGGTTCGGAACAATGTATCCTTGAAGGATACTACCAGAAGAATGAAGTTAGGGCATATCAGCAGAGAGGTTCCAATAAAGATAAAAGTAGCCCAAATGCCCTTGAGTACGGAGCAGACAGAGCTTAAACATTCCAAATTATCCCTGCCTACCGATAACCAGATTAATATGAATAAAATACAGTCTCTAAAATGCTTGTATGCAAATGCTAGAAGTCTAAAAAATAAGATGGGAGAGTTAGAATATATAGCACTAAATGAGAGGATAGATATGATTGTCCTCCTTCCACCATGTCTCTGAGATACCAATCAGTGGGACACTGTGATACCTGGGTACAAACTATATCGTAATGATAGAGCTGATCAAATTGGTGGAGGGGTTGCGCTCTATATTAGAGAGGGCATTGAGTCACAAAGGATTAAAGTTTGCTGTAGAATCTCTATGAATTGAAATTACATGTAAAAAGGGGAAGGCGATGGCAGTGGGGGATGTACTATCGACCGCCTGGCCAGAATGAACAAATGAATGATGAAATGCTCAAAGAAATCAGAGAAGCTAAGAAAAGTTACAGCACAATAATAATAATTGACTGGGTCAGTGTCACAGCAGGACAAGTTTCTAGATGAAATAAATGATTGCTTCTTAGAGCAGCTGGTTCATGAACCGACCAGAGGGGAAGCCATTTTGGACCTAGTCCTTAGTGGAACACCAGATCTGATGCAGGAGATAAGGGTGTTGGGACCACTTGGCAATAGTGATCATAGCATGATCGTGTTTGATTTAATTAATGGAGGAGGGATGGTAAGGAAATCCTCAGTACTACCTTTTAACTTTCGAAAGGGAGCCTATGATAAAATGAGGAAAATAGTGAAGAAAAAACTAAAAGGAGCAGTTGCAAAGGTTAAAGACTTACATCAAGCTTGGGTGTTTAAAAATACTATCTTGGAAGCCCAGACCAGCTGTATTCCACGCTTTAAGAAAAGTAGAAGGGGAGAAGCAGTGGTGAAAGTTACCGGGGCTTGGTGGCTGTCCTGCTCTTACATCAATTGGTGCCTGCAGTGGAAGCTCCTCCCATCTTCCCCCGATATTGGAAGTCTCCTGCAGCATTTAAACGCCCGCCGCCTTCGAGGCCTACGGTCGCCGCCTTCGAGGCCCACGGTCACGTGCCCGAAGGGGGTGTGACCAAAGGGGAACACCCCTATGTTGCCCCTTCGGTGCCAGTTCGGGGACAGTTTGGCTCCTTGCCGTTTTTGGGAATGCCCAGAGGACATGCGAAGCGGAAAAGTAAGTCTGTGAAACAGTTTTCTATCTCTACGTCTACTCCGACTGTGTCTACTGGTCCTATGGATCAGCATGTGGTTTTTCTTCAGGACGTGCTGTCAGGCGCTCAAAATATTTCCTCTCCTGCCTCTGGTGCTTCTCTAAGTTCTATCGATAGGACTCCTCCGCCTAATCCAGGGCCTTCTCAGACTTGCATTGCAGACTTTTCTTCTGTGGTTTTCTCTGTTCCTGGTGTAGAAGAGGTGACGCTTGCTGCTCCCCTCCCAGTGAGGTTTCTCCATTAGTTCCTCTTCCAGTTGTTAGCTTAGGTGGTGATTAACATCTGACTTCAGCTGTTAATCCTGTAGAAGTTACATTGTTGGATATTTGGAAGCAAGTTTCTGATACAAACACTTTAACTAGATTTCCTTATCCGTCCTCCAGTTCAGTCCTTCACCACTGGGTAGTGTACGTCCTTCTGCAGCATGGAGACTGGGCATATCAAAACTATGACCTCGCTGGATGTATCCTGCTGACCTCTCCCATCAGCCCCAGTGTGTCCAGTCTCCATGCAGCAGGAGGACGTAGTGAGCCTAGGTGCTGGGCTCACTCTAGAGGAACAGATAAGGAGCAGTTTAGATTAGTTGGTTTTGTTTCTTTTCTCCCCTGTTCATTTGTTAGATTTTAAAAATAAATAAATAAATGTAATACCTTATTAATCGGAAGGGCTTTGGGCATCCGGGGACCTTCTTCCTCCTCCTCCCTTCCATTTTCCTGCTCCAGGGCCCTGGTCTGCACTCCCTTCCTAGTTTGCACGGAGGGGAGCCTTGCAGGACGCAGTCTGCCCAGCTCTCTCTTCTAAACCGGTCGGCCGTGGGATTCAGAAGCCGACAACGGAGTCTAAGCGCAGAAGCCCTCTTTGCAAGCGCAGCTCACCTCGGCAGGGAGTTGCGTCGCAGATTGAAGGGCGCAGCGGAAATCTGACGTGCTCAAAGAGCCGGCAATCAGTGCAGGTTAGTGCCGGAGCGCTGCGCAGGTCAGCAGACAGGCACGCTCGGTGTCGCCGCAACCTCATGGGTGCCTAAAAGGCCCTCCTTCGGGTGTGCAGCCTCTTCCTGTGTTTTTTGAGCCGCGTGGCAACGGCTGCGCAGTCGGCAGGACAAGAAAGAAAGAGTTGCTAGTTCGTCTCCTGGGGGGTTCTAGCAATTATCCTTTAGCAATTAGTTTGTTTTGTTTTTATTATTTTTGGTTTCTTGAATTGCTTTTGTTGATTTCTTTCTTATTTCTCCCCTCGGGGTGAACCCCCCCCCCCCCCCCCCTTTTAATTCAGTTTTTTTATTTTTTCTCTTGTGGCGGAGTCAGCCCTTTATTTTCTGTGACTAATGCCTTCACGCCCACAGTGTTTAGTGTGTAGCTCACACAGAGGCACGGTTTCAGACACAGGGGTTTGCCGGGGCTGCGCTGTGGCTTTATTTTCCATGGAGCAGGAGATGCAAGAGAAGGCTCCCGTAGGGGCGGACAGTACATCGCCAAGAGTTGAGGACGAGTCACCGCAGGAGGGGCCTTCAGTGCCACTCCTGGAAAGCATGGCAGGACTCTCTGGTTCTGCGGCGGGGGCGGCTCTCGGGATTTTTTTCCCCAGACTTTGTGCTACTAATGCATCAGGCTTATTGCTTGCGCCAGCAGGGGTCTGGGTCTGGGTCTGGGTCTGGGTCTGGGTCAGGTCCTGTCCAGCTGCCGATGCTAATACATCAGCCCGGGCCGCAGGTGGTCGGTAGTCTGGAAAGACCGATCAAGAGGGCACGACCTCAAGAGGATCAGTCCATAGATCCGGAGTGGCTCAATGATGATTTGGAGTTGGACCCTGAGTCTGGAATGGAGGAGCTTGAAGAAGTGGAGATTCCGGAACCTGAGGACCAGTCGAGAATTATCCGTGTATTCCGAAGGGAAGAGCTTACAGCGCTCATTAATGACTCTCTTCAGGCACTCAACCTAGCTCCCATTCAGCCTTCAGAGGAAGAAGCGCTGGGGGATCCTGTCATCCAGGCAGTGCAGCAAACTCAGGCGGTGTTCCCGGTCCACTGAGTAGTCGACCGAATGATCCAAGATGAATGGGACCTGCTGGAGGCAGGGGTGCTTAGTATTAGAGCTATGAATAGGCTCTACCCCCTAGCTGACAAAGAAAAGGAGAGGTTTCACTCACCGTGGGTGGATGCAGCGGTGTCTGCAGTCACAAAAAAAGATAACTATTCTAGTGGAAGGGAGGCAGTGTTGAAAGATGCACAAGACAGGAAGGTGGATGGTTTGTTAAAGCAGGCCTTTGAGGTCAATACTATTGCCTTGCAAGCTTCCATTTGCGGGGCTTGGTGGCAAGAGCATGCCTCCGTTGGTCACAGCGCTTGCAGCAATCCACAACGCAGATGCAGGATCGCATGATAGAGGCGATGCACCTGGAATCCGGTTCAGCATACCTAGCGGATGTCCACTACGATTTAATTAGGACATTGGTGAATAGCATGGCCTCCCTAGTTGCCGCGTGCCATCATCTGTGGTTAAGAAATTGGGCGGCAGATGGCTTCTTTAAGTCACGTCTCAGCAAGATTTCCTTTAAAGGAAAGTTATTGTTTGGGGAAGATCTCGACAAGTTGGTTAAGGATCTAGGGGAGTCCAAAGGTGGCAGGGTGCCGGAGGATAAGCCTAAGCAGGGCAGAGCTCTCCCTGCCTCGCGAGGCCAGGCTAGGGACTTCAGGAGGTTTCGTACCTCCCATTTCGGCGGTTTTCAAAGACGAAGGTTTCCGTCAAGGTCCCAGGGGTTTCGTGGATTCCGAGGGGCAGGCAGAGCCTTCGCAGCTTCCTCGGCAGCTCCCGGACGAAAGCCACAATGAAGCGAGGGGGGCCCAGGTGGGAATTCGACCGATTGGGGGATGGCTTCGGGATTTCCTTCCTACCTGGTTCCAAGTAACTTCAGATCAATAGGTACTGGAGCTAATTTGCGAGGGCTATGCACTCGAGCTTGCTCGTCCAGTTCTAGACTCATTCGTATTGTCGCCTTGCAGGGGGCAACAAAAGATGTTCGCAGTAAGACAAACCGTAGATCGGCTCTTGCAATTGGGAGCTGTGGTGCCGGTGCCACAGAAGGACTACGGCACTGGTCGTTACTCTTATTTATTTATTTCATAGTTTCCAAGAAGGACGGAGCGCTTCGGCCCATTCTGGATCTAAAAGGAGTGAATCGCTGTCTGCGGGTACCGCACTTCCAAATGGAAACCTTGCATTTGGTAATAGTGGCGGTGCGACAGGGGGAGTTCTTGACCTCATTAGATCTCACCGAGGCGTATTTACACATCCCCATCAGACCAGCTCATCAGAAATTCCTCAGGTTTGCTCTCCCGTGGGGTCATTTTCAGTTTCAAGCATTGCTCTTCGGGTTAGCGACGGCTCTGCGCATCTTCACCAAGGTCATGGTGGTAGTAGTAGTGGCAGCTCTGAGAAAGAAAGGAATCTTGGTGCATCCTTATCTCGACGATTGGTTAATTCGAGCGAAATCCGAGGCTGAGAGTGTTCGGGTTACGGATAAGGTGGTCAGGTTCCTTCAAGACCTCGGCTGGGTAGTCAATGCCTCCAAGAGTCATCTAGTCCCATCCCAGGACCTAGAGTACCTGGGAGTGCGCTTCGATACTCGCAAGGGAGCAGTTTTTCTGCCTGCTCGACAAGCTCTGGCTTTACAACAATTGGTACGCAGATTCCTCGCAACTCCAGCTCCGTCGGCTTGGGGCTACCTTTGGTTACTTGGAACAATGGCAGCAGCTCTGAAGGTAGTCCCTTGGGCAAGGGCCCACATTCGACCATTACAAAAGTCATTACTCCGGTGGTCACACCAGAGCAATTCCCTGAACAGATGTCTCCCCTGCCCTCTGAAGGTCAGGCAGTCTCTTCGATAGTGGCTCTGTCTGGGCCAACTAGCGGCGGGTCTTCTGCTAGAGCAACCTCAATGGATCCCGGTTTTGACAGATGCAAGCCTCGCAGGTTGGGGAGCACACTACAGGAATCTCTTCGCTCAGGGAACCTGGAATGAACAGGAGATTCAGTGGTCAATCAACCGTCTCGAACTGAGAGCGGTATTTTTAGCACTGCAGGCATTCAAAGCTGTACTGCAGGGCTGAGCAGTGCGAGTACTGTCGGACAATTCAGCGACGGTGGCTTACCTCAATCGGCAGGGTGGCATGGGGAGCTCGGCCATGGAGAAGGAAGCAGAAGCTCTGTTTGCCTGGGCGGAGCCCCGGTTACAGTCTATCTCGGCGGCACACATTGCAGGAACAGACAGTGTGATGGCGGAGTTCCTCAGCAGGGTCTGGGTGGATGCGGGGGAATGGAAGCTGCATCCGGAGGTCTTTGCTCAGATAGTCCGCAAGTGGGGGCCTCCGATTATGGATCTCATGGCGACTTACCATTCGGCCAAAAACAGTCGGTTCTTCAGCAGAAGAAGAGAAAGAATATCAGAAGGAATCAATGCCCTGTTGCAGAATTGGCCAACCCAAGGCCTGCTTTCTCTTCTCGCCGTGGGCGCTTATAGGGCGAGTGATTCAGCTCATCAAAGCTCATCGGGGGAGAGTAGTTCTAGTGGCCCCGGACATATAGAATCCTTGGAAAATGTTTCTCGTGCAAAGAATATTCAAATTTAGAATTTTCCTAAGACGCGTTTTATGTCACCTATATTCCTATTTAAACAGTATTGTAAGGATGTGCTGTTATTACCAGAAGCTGACACTATTATGATTTCTCATCTTTTTTATTTGCCTGAGCGGGCAGTATCTGTGGATAATAGTTTGTCCTTGTCAGTGGATCAGACTGATGTGGATTTAACTGATTTTTTGGAAAATTCTCAAGCCCTGATTCCCTTTTGTGCCACACTAGTGATTTCTTTGTCCAATCTTGTGGATAAGGCTGTAATTATGAAGGCCTTTTTTTTTTTCAAAAAAGGATTTACTTTTTCATGGTCATAAGTTATCTATCTTCCCTGATGTTTCCCGCTATACGCAAACTCGGAGAAGGGCCTTTCTTCAGCTTAAACCTCGTGTTTTGGCTGGGGGCGGAACTTTCTTTCTCCAATTTCCGTGTAAATGTTTGATTTTCCTCCAAAGGATTAGATATGTTTATTCTGATCCCACGCAACTTGAAACCTTGTTAGTGCCTATGCAGGTCTGAGATGAATGTATTTATGCTATTGTTTTTTATTTCCTGATTATTTGTGGTTCGGGGTTGTAGCCTTTAAATTTTGCCCTTGGTTTTCTTTGGCACTGTCTTCTCCATAACGTGGGCTATGTAGCGGCTTGATGAGTTTGGTTCTCCTATTTTCTCTGGATGTATATTGTTATATATTTACCGCTTAATTGCCTTTTCTGTTTGTATTTGGAAAGTAATAAATAAAATTTATATTATAAAAGAAAATAAAAGTAGAAGGACGTCCAAAAAACTGCCAGCATGGTTTAAAGGTGAGGTCAGAGAGGTGGTTGTTGCCAAAAAAGCATCATTCAGGAAATGGAAAAAAGAGCCAAATTACAAACGGGAAACAGCACAAGCATTGGCAAGTTAAATGCAAGGCACTGATAAGGCAGGCAAAGACAGAATTCTACTACTACTACTATTCAGCACTTATAAAGCGCCACGCACGCAGCACTGTACAGAATTCGAGAAGAAACTTGCTGTGGAAGAAAAAAAACGAAATTAAAACTTTTTCAAGTACATTCGTAGCAAAAAACCTGTGAGTCAGTTGGACCATTAGATGATAGAGGGGTAAAAGGGGCAGTAAGAGGGGACAAGGCTGTAGCGGAGAGACTGAATCAATTCTTTGCTTCGGTCTTTACTGAGGAAGATGTAGGGATGTTACCCATGACTGAAGTGGTATTTAAAGGTGATACTGTGGAAGAATTGAAATAAATAGCGATACACCGGGAAGATGTATTACAACTATATGATAAACTGAAGAGTAGCAAATCACCTGGACCAGATGGTATACATCCAAGGAAGTTGAAAGAACTGAAATATGAGATTGCAGACCTGCTGTTAGTAATCTCTGAATTATCATCAAAATCATCTGTAATACCTGAATATTGGAGGATGGTCAATGTAACACCAATTTTTAAAAAGGGTTCTAGGGGTGATCCGGGAAACTACAGACCGGTGAGCCTGACGTCAGTACCGGGACAAATGGTTGAAACCATCATAAAAAAACAAACTTACTAAACATGTAGATAGTCATGGCTTAATGGGAAACAGCCAGCATGGCTTTAGACAGGGAAGATCTTGTCTTACTAATCTGTTATGTTTTTTTTGAAGGTGTGAATATACAGGTAGACAAAGGTTAGTCTGTTGATATAGTGTATCTGGACTTTTAGAAAGCCTTTGACAAGGTCCCTCATCAGAGACTTTTGGCAAAACTAAAAAGTCATGGGATAGGAGGCAGTGTACTATTGTGGATCAGGAACTGGTTAAAAGATAGAAAGCAGAGGGTAGGGCTAAATGGCCAAATTTCTCAATGGAAAAAGGTGAATAGTGGAGTACCGCAGGGATCTTAATATGTACCGCAGGGATCTTAATATGTACACCTTAATATGTACCGCAGGGATCTTAATATGTACATCTTAGAGGAAAGGCGGGATAGAGGTGATATGATTGAGATGTTTAAATACCTCCGTGGCATAAATGTTCAGGGAGAGAGCCTCTTTCAATTGAAAGCAAGTTCTGCTACGAGGGGACATGGGATGAGGGTGAAGGGAGATAGATTCAGGAGTGATATGCGGAAATATTTCTTTACGGAAAGAGTAGTGGATCCATGGAATAGTCTCCCAGTGGAGGTGGTAGAGATGAGGACAGTAACTGAATTCAAAAAAGCATGGGACCAACACACAGGATCTCTAAAGGTAAAAAGTGGACTGTTGTAGTTGTTGTTATGGAAGGACAGACTAGATAGGCCATGTGGTCTTTTTCTGTCATCATGTTTCTATGTTTCTATGATCTGTGCTGGGTCTGCTGCTTTTTGACATTCATAAATGACCTAGAAAAGGGAATAACGAGTGAAGTTATCAGATTTGCAGATGACACAAAACTATTTAAAGTTGTTAAAACCTAAAAGGATTGTGGAAAATTGCAAGAGGATATTGACAAATTGGAAGACTGGGCATCCAAACTGCTAGGTGCGTATGACCTAGATTGGCCACTGTTGGAAACAGGATACTGGGCTTGATGGACCTGGTCTGACCCAGTATGGCATATCTTATGTTCAAATGGCAGATGAAATTTAATGTGGACAAGTGCAGAGTTATGCACCTAGGAAAGAACAACCCAAACTATGGTTACACGATGCAAGGTTCCACATTGGGAACCACCACCCAGGGAAAAAAAGATTTAGGCGTCACCGTGGATAACATGTTAAAACCCTCCACCCAGTGTGCAGCGGCGGCCAAGAGAGCAAATAGAATACTAGGTAACATAGTAAATGGGGGCAGATAAAGACCAGCATGGTCCATCAAATCTGCCCAGCAATACAGCAAGAGTAGGTGCACCTGTCGCTCTGTGCAGGCCACCCCTCCCCATGTCTTTGTTTAGGGGTGGACCCACCATTCCATGTAGGAAAGGAAAGGGATTAAAAATAAAACAAAGGATATTATAATGCCTCTGTATCGTTCCATGGTGCGACCGCACCTTGAATATTGTGTGCAGTTCTGGTCATCATATCTTAAAAAGGATATAGCATTATTAGAAAAAGTACAGAGAAGAGCCACCAAAATGGTAAAGGGGATGGAAGGATACTCCTATGAAGAGAGGCTAAAAAGGTTAGGGCTCTTCATCCTGGAAAAGAGACGGCTGAGGGGAGATATGATAGAGGTCTATAAAGTAATGAATGGAGTGGAACGGGTAAACGTAGATCGATTGTTTACATCATCAGAATATAAAAAGACTAGGATATGCAATGAAGCTACAGGGTAACCTATTTAAGACTAAGAGAAAATATTTTTTCACTCAACTTGTAGTCCAACTCTGGAATTTGTTACCAGAGGATGTAGTAAAAGCTGTTAGTGTAACTGGGTTTAAAAAAGGTTTGAACAAGTTCCTGGAGGAAAGGTCCATAAACTATTATTAAAAAGGGACCCAGGATATCAATGCTTGACCCAATACAAGCATTGTGGAACCTGTGTCTTTTGGGGAAACTGATGCTGGAAATGGGACTGGTACTGGAATGGGCTAATTACTGGGGCTGGGAGGCTGATATGGAAATAGACTGATATTGGGGCTGGGGGGACTAGAAATGTACCAAGACTAGGTTTTTGGAGATGAGACTGGAAAAGGACTGGGACTAGAAGGGAGCTAATTCTAGGGCTAGGGTAGTGAGATTGAAAGAAGGCAAATGCTAGGTTCGGAGTAGGAAAAAGACTGTGATGCTGAAGGAGAGAGAAGAGAGAAGAAGAAATATATTGTGGAGAGTGGGGAAGAAGCAAAGTCACCCAAGTGAAGGTTGAAAGGGAGAGGTATAAGAATGAGGAAAGACAAGGTTGATGAATATTGGAGAAGGAAGTAAATGAGAGGGCGCTGGGAAAGGGGAGTAGGAGGCAGGGACACAAGATGTGGGAAAGCGGGGACTCTAACAGGTGGAGACTCTTAAAATTGTGTGAGAAAACAGAAGAAAGACTCTAAGGCTGGGTATTGGGATTTTAAGTGAGGACGAGGCTTGAATGGGAACTTGGAGTTGCTTGGGGGGATAGTGGGGGCTAAGAAATTGACCAGAGATTGAGGACAGAGGGGTCAAGGTGATTTGGTGAGCAGTATGAGTAGGGCTGTGAGACCAAGTGCAGAAATATGGGGAGGGGAGGGTTTGGGGAGAAATTGGGGCGGTTGTAAAGGACAGAGTGCTATGGAGTAGATAAGAACCACGGGAAAGGGACAGGTCATTCTTGAAGCAGGTGAAAGAGGGTAGAAATGGGAGAAGTGAAAGGGGAAATGGAAGCCTGGGTTGGGGGTAAGACATAAGAAAGGGCCTGGAGGTGGAGAGATAAGTGTTAGGCAATGACGTGGGTCTGGTAAAGGGCTGGGAAGCAGAAGGTAGTAAATGAGACTGGGGAGGAGATGAGTACATAGGGAGGAAATGGCGGACTAGAGAGTGGTTGAAAGACGGGGGAGGGGGGATAGGATGCTGGCAAAGGAATGAGACAAATGTGGAATAGAAAGACTAGGGAAGTAAGATTAGGAAATGGAAAACTGGGAAGTGGGTGAACAGTAAAAAGAGGAAGACTGAAGACTGTAGAAAGGAGAAAGAGGAATGGAATGAAGCTATAGTTAGGTAAAAGGCAAAGGAGAGAAATAGAAGGATCAATGTCAGAGAGAGATGTAGCGAAGGAAAGGACAAAGAAGACAGGGAGTGTGAAGCAACAGAAATTGGAAATGGGATCTTGGAAAAGGACAGAAGAAAACCAACAAGAGGAAGTAGAAAAGAAAGAATGGGACCAGCCCAACTGGAAAAATAAGTTGATCAAAGGTATGAAAGAGTGTTGGGTTTTTAGAGAATAAAATATGTCAGCTTTGAAGCTGTGCATTTCTTACAGTTCATTACAGGAGGAAATGCATTTCTGTTTCTCTTTCTTCCATGTTTCACAACTTGGTGTCTGATTTTGGGGTTTTCCATTTCAATTGTGTTTTGTAGTTTCTTATTCTTTAATTGGTGATGGTCTGTGTTTTCCATGTGCAGTCAAGATAAGGGATTCTGTTAACATGTAGGTTTTCTAGGAATCTACAGTAGTAGTTCAGCTTGTTCTCTTTTCCAACTGGGGGTTGCTGGTGTAGGGTTTATTTATTTAGCAGGTTTTTTATACCGTTTTATCCTTTAGTCAAAGCGGTTTACATTATAACACATTTTGTAATACAGTAAGACAGGAACATTAATTAACTTGGAGTATTGGTAACATAACTAGGATAGAACATTAAATGCTGTGAGTGGGATGTTTATTAACATGGGAAGTAGGGAAAAGTGTTGATTATGGTTGATGTGTATGTGTCTTATTCCAGGCTATGTGATAGTACCAAAGTGTTCAGAGAATAGTAATGTTTTGTGCTTCCTGCAGAAGTCATGGATGTCTGTTGTGGCTTTGAGTTCTTGTGGTAGGGAGTTCCATATTGTTGGGGCATATGGAGAGGGTGCCCTGTTACGTGTTAGTTGTTTGCATATTGTATTGGCATTGGGGGGTCAGAGGTAGGTTTTTGTTGCTAATTCTCATCGGTCTCAGTTCTGGATCTTTTTGGATCAGTGATTGTAATGTGTCTGCAGATGTGTAGTGTAGAATTTTGAATATGGTGACAGTTATTTTAAATTTGATGCTTGCAATTTGAGTTTTGATAGTGCTTTCGAGTATCCATTTTGCAGGGTTTTGTGTTTTGATGTTCAATATCTAGCTGTGGAGGGAATTTAGTGGTGTTGTCACTGATGTGTAACTAGAATTTGAATAAATTTGTTTTGTATGTTGAGACAGAGAGCAGAACTAGGGTGTTTCACTTTACATCTGTTTTTGGGAGAGTTTTATTGGCGAGTCTGAGAATATGCCATATGAACAAATAATTATGTCCTTTTAGACCGATAGTCAAAGACAATTTAGGCGTTTGCTGGCAAATGCATAATTATCCTGACCATGTAATTTAAAAAAATATGCTGATATTATCAGGCTTTTAAATTGCAGAATGGCCAGATATTATCTATATACTTCTGGGGCATGTTAGGAGAGGAGCAAGGGTAAGCCAGAAAGTTATCCAGATAATTGCAATAAGCAGCTGCTATTCAGGTAAGTTTAGTTTAGTTTAGGTCTGTGGAATATTAGGCCTAGTCTAAAAAGGTAATACAGTGACCAGACCATCACTCTTTATATATTCAGCACCACAATTTATATGGATAGTGACACAGAATACACAGATTAAGTTGAATGGGAGGGTGGCATTTAAAAAGCCAGTGGCCTGAAAATTTACTCCTGTTTGCGCAGCTTGCATTGCAAGATTGGACCCGGGGGGGGGGGGGGTGCGCAAAAGCAAAAGTTGATTCAGGGTGCTACAATCCCTTGAGTTGGCCCTGCAAATGCAGTTTTCGTACCTACAGAATTTTGAGTTAGAAGTTGGGGTTGTAACATTTTTATCACATATAAAACTGGGCTATTGACTGACTAACTGTTTTCCATAATTTAGTTTTCCAAATCTTTTGCCTTTGGTCTCCCATGTTCCCATTCCTTCTCCAGTTTTAATTCCAGCTATATTCCTAGATATCATCATTTCTTGGTCATATGTCTACTGAATTTATTTCTGATTTCTTCCCTAGGTTATAGAGAAGAGATACTTTTTACGTGATGGCAATCAGGTTGGTTTCTTTGTCTTATTGTTGAGTTCGTACTAGCTCTGTATTAGCCATGGCAGCTCTTTGTCATTCTCCATTTTCCAGTAATGTGGATAAACAAAGGATGTTTGCTTTTTTGGGAGGCTGAATATAAAGCTGGTCATTTTAGAAGCCTTATTTGTGATTCCACTTCTAAAATCAGGCATTTACACATGGAAATGAAATCCACGTGTAAATGGCCATTTTAGAAAGGGCTGAATTTACATTTAGTTGTGCTCAATATTTAGAAGTTGCAAGGGGACATCTCAGGGGTATGGTTAAGGAGTGGCCTGGGGCAGTCAAAAATCTCCATGCATATACCCATTTCATATAGGGAATATAGGTGTATGACCAAAATTGTGAATGTCTGAATTTACACCTGCTCCCAGGCACGTTTTGGGTTATACAAAAATGCTTGGTTTGGTCAGCCCTTTCCCGGAGGGATTAAAGGGGTTATCCTCCTCAATTCCCTTCTCTCTTTGTTTATTTCCTCTTCAAAAGTTAAATCACATAGATATAATAGCATCTGTTGCTTATTGATGTATTTTTATGTATAGGCTTGCAAAATAGCTGCTATATATGTGTACGTGCCAGTTTTTACAACTTCCATCCTCCAGCTTCACTTATCAGTACATACACATGCATTCCTTCATCTCCTTATTCTGTATTTTAGAAAAGGCTCCATCTGTAGCAGAGCCTTTTCTAAAATATTGCCAGAATTGTGAACGTCACAACTTTGATGTTTCAATGCCAATCTCTATGTCTTTTCTAACATGTGCCTTTTAAATTTTGTTGGTGTTTTTGTTAGCTCTTTTCCTTCTGTGTCTGAACCAAATTTGGCATTGTAGGCATCTGTCCATCCCCTCGAGCATCATTCAGAACTTATTTGCATCCAGTTAGCAAGGGAGCACTGTGGAACAGTTTTCTTTTACCTCTAGTTTTTGTTGCATTATGAACCCTTTCTCCATGCCTCTTGCACAAAAAGATTGGCTTTGCTATTCCATTCCCCAAACATAAATAAGACATATAAGGCACTTGATAATGAAATTATCATAAACTGTGAGAAACTTTGAAAAATATATAATAAACAAAATAGGGCTTTATATTAACCTTTCGCAACCCCACCTTTTTCTCTCAATGTATTTGAACTTATGTGAAGGAGAGCATGGCTAGAATACAAGGACTGATCACCTAACCTCTAATCTTGCTCTGTCATGAACCTTGAAAATTTCCTTTGCCTCTGTTTTCACGGTTGTAATTGATTTGAGCTGGTGATGTTTATTACTGAAGCATGATACTGTGCTGTCTGACAATAAAACAACCCACCTATTGCTATTCTCTGAGCAATCTGCCAATTAAAAATAAACCTCTGCATTAAGCTAACATTATAATTTTTGAGATGTAGAATATTTTTGGCTACAGTGATACTGCTGAAGTTAAGAAATATGGCACTTCTGAGACCCTGTAACTTAGTTCCCACACCAGGACTTTCTCTTGTTTATACAATATAGAATCTTTTTTATTGAGACATAGAAAATCAAGAGCATTGATCTGGTTTCTGGAAATTGCAGAAGTCATGCTGGGCCTTTAAGTACTTAGGTAACAGGAAAAAAGGGTGAAAGAGTGGCAAGATTGCCCATAACAGACACATAGGAAGGGTACTGCTTCTGCCATTACAACTTTATTTGTCCTCCTACAGATCCCAGGCTTCTCAGAGCGAAAGCGGTTTGGAGGAGGTGCATTCAAGAGCTTTCATTATGACTGAAAAGCTGTCCCCTTTCCCTCCCAGCTGAGATACACAGGAAGCAGAACAGTACCATTCCAGCAGCCTGACATCCAAAATGAAGGGTTTTGTGCTTTGGAGGAATGATGAGCCCGACAATCCAAATACTGTCTGCCAGTTATTCCATTCTTAAGCCTTGCAAGCTATGAACTAATCTCATCTCATCCCATCCTTCAGCTTTCTTTAGAGACTTTAAGAGCCATTTTGTAGGACTCCGCATCTCCTTTCAAGCTGTACTGGAAAGCTTTCATGAAGAAGATTCATGATTGGTTGGACTTGTACAATCAACTTTAGAGCTGTGAAAAACTTATTGTGTTTGTAATTTACTTCATACACAGTAAAGACATTTTATTTTTATAGTGTTTATTTGTTTTGTTTTTTTCTAAATTTAGTGTGGCATTTTTTTGTCCCCCTTTTACAAGGACTATCAGAAGTTCTTAGCAAAATGCATTACAAGCATTAGTAAATATAATTTAAAAACACTATACCCACCCGATTAATATTATATAATTCTGGAATGTGCTTTGGGTGCTAATTGTGATGGCATGAGGTAAAAATAGAGTAGTTAAAATGTTTTGCTTGAGCGGTATATCAAATGTAATAAACACAAATGTAATAAACAAGGCTGCTATAGCCATACACATTATGATTTCAAGTTCATACATGGAAGAATAAATTACTCCCAGACCTTTTAAAAGCATATAGGCACTACCCACTGCAACTTGGCTTAAGACCACTTGTCAGTTTATGACTTTAAGCATGTCTTTTCATTGTTCTAATATATTAGATCTTCCATTTAATTTATAAAAAGATCTACTGTTTGACAAAGAATAATATTGTGCTGGCATAGGCAGGTATTGGTACCTTCCACAGATTCTTAATAGCAGACTTGGCTGCACCAATTATCTCTTCCCCCTCTCCCATCTTGTTCACCTAGAGAAAGATGACTAACCACAGTAAATACAATAAGAGAATAAAAGCAGTTAGTGAGCTGAATGGACAGTGGCTAAAAGTGCTGAGCAGCAGAAAACGCCCCTGCAGCCTTGGATTCTTTCTGTGATTATTGTAAACAAATAAGCAATGGTTTACATTCTCACCCTGATGTTGGTCACTTATCCAAAAACACAAAGGATCTGATTTATCAAGGGCTCTCTCATATTCCTTATTGGAAGGCCATTGATAAATCTGGCTCAGAGCAACATAACAGAATATGCCAATTGTCATGTGCATTAGAGCAAAGCCAAGAAAATTGTCAACACAATAATGGGTGATTTCAGTTACTCCAGTATAGATTGGATAAACGTTGTGTCCTCATTCTCACACACACTAATATCCACACCTCTTCCCCTCAATACCTGGCTGACCTCCTCCGGTTCCACGTCCCTCCCAGTCCGCTCCGCTCTGTCCACAACTACTGTTTGGAGCTCCCTTCTCCCTCACAAGCACACCTTGAGCACACCCGTTCTTCTGCCTTTTTCTTTCTGGCCCCTTCCCTCTGGAACTCCCTTCTCCAAGAACTTCGTTCTGAGCCCTCTTTCACTCACTTCAAATCTGCACTAAAGACCCATCTGTTCCAATGCGCCTTCAATCGCCCTCACCCTCCTTAGTGACATTATACCTTTCATTCCCCTTCTACTTTCTCTTCTCCCTCTGCTCTTCTGTACTTCCCTATCAATTATTGGCATTCCTTTCTGCCTTTACCTCAGCAGTCATTTGACTTTTGTATTGTACACCGCTATATGTCCTTTGATTTAAGCAGTATAACAAATGTTTGAATAAAGATAAATGCGCGGCGTTTTTCCGTATTAAAGACAAGGAGGGTAAGCGCGGGCAGCATAAACAGATGACAAAGGTCTCCTGAAGAAAACTTTTGAAACGCCATTAAGGCGCCGGAGCTGGGCGTCGAGACCCTAGTTTTAAATACAACTTTGTATACAACAGAGACCCTAGGTTTAAATACTATACTGTATACAACAGTTCATTTGAGGATATTTTCTCTAATGCAAAGATTTTGAAAGATGATTTTGAGATGGCATGTATGATAAGAAAACCTGGGATGTGTGTTGTATCCTTTTAAAAAGCATTGGAAAAATAAATAAAAAAAGAAGCTCTTTACATTTTCAAGTTTCTTGAGCGTATTGACCGTATATTTGCTGAATAAAGATAAAGACATGCTAGGGAGATAAGTTCCCAAATGAAATAAATTACTGCTTCATGGAGCAGCTGCTTCAGGAAAAAGCTAGAGAAGGAGCTATTTTAGACTTAGCTCTTCTACCAAATCCTGTACTTCACAAAGGACTAACTGTGTTGGGACCATTTGGCACTAACGATCGTGATATGATCAAATGTGACTTAATAACTGATGTGAGTACACAAAGGAAATCTACTGTGTCATCATTTAGTCTTTAAAAGGAAGACTATGATAAAATGAGGAAAGCGGTTACAAAAAAACTAAAAGGAACAGTTGCAAAAGTCAAGAGTTTACATCAGGCTTGAATGTTTGAAAATACAATCCTGGCATCCTAGATCAGCTGTAGCCCACGCATTAAGAAATGTGGAAGGAGGCAAGCTGAGAAGACGGGAGGAGGCACGATGGTGGCAGGGAGCTGCTTCGGGGAAGACAGTTGATCTGATTGCTCAACTTGATACCAGGGAGAAGGTTTGCTGAGCTCATGGGGTGCCACAAGTGGAAACAGGCCAGCCTGTTCTCGGGTTTGGCGGCAGACAGCGTACCTGGGCAGCGGGTGTTAATTCAGTGCGGCTATCTCCAGGAACAAGCAGGAATAAGTCCTCACATATGGGTACGTCGGTACCGACGGAGCCCGTGCGGGAAAGCTCCCCAGCTTCTTAGAATAGAAGCTTTTGGGACCTCCCACTGCACATGCGCACTGCCTTCCCGCCTTCCTGAACAGCTCTCCTCAGTTTCTCTTTTTCCGCGGAGCCAGCAGGTCGTGTTCCTGTCACCGCTGAAGAAATTGTTATTTTATTTGTTTCTTTAGACCGCGTACCTGCCTTCCCCATACCGATACCGGTATCGCCGGTCTTTTCTTTCTTTCTTTAAAAAATTATAATTCTTTTTTCTTATTTTTTAGCTTTTTGGTCACTTCAGAGAGGCCTCTCGGCCTACTCAATTTCTCCTCATGGAGAAGCCAGCCCCTGGATTTAAGAAGTGTTCCAAATGTAATGCTGTTATTTCAGTCACAGACACCCATGACTGGTGTCTGAAATGTTTGGGGCCTGACCATTCCATACCGGACTGCCCATCTTGCTCCCACATGTCTAAACGTGGGCTGCAGAACCGGGCCAACAAATTCCATGTGCTGTTTGCTTCAGAGAATACAGCATCACAGTCATCCAGGTCTTCTTCTCCGGATGGATCTCAGGTAACCAAACCTTCTGTGGGTAAGTCCTCAAAGAGCAAATCTCCTTCAAAGCATCGAGAGGCTCTTAGCTTAG
The DNA here is from genome assembly GCA_033557465.1 of Ichthyophis bannanicus. Classification (NCBI taxonomy): domain Eukaryota; kingdom Metazoa; phylum Chordata; class Amphibia; order Gymnophiona; family Ichthyophiidae; genus Ichthyophis; species Ichthyophis bannanicus. The sequence continues at coordinate 330,527,232 of CM066034.1, read as the reverse complement.
AACTTGAGGACCCTGCCCCAGCCAAACAACCCCGGCGGGAAGTCCAACTTCCAAAAACGCCAATTCAGGGGTCTCAGGTTGATATCGATGCTACGGCCTCGACAGATCACCTGTTAGCCTGCTCTGGGGTACCGGGTCACTCCGGTACCGACATCCAGGCAGCTATGGCGTCCATGGGCGATACTGTACAGTCCATGCAGCAAGCCGTCATGGCTTTCATTAAAGCTGCAACGCCATCGGTTCCGCTTTCAGCGGTTCCGGGCCCGATACCGGTATCGTCCGCCATGCCGGTATCGAGGCCGTCCACCTCTAAACGCAAGTCGGTACCGTATGGGCTTTCGCTCCATACCGGTTCCATACCCGATACGCCCGATATCGATACCGATCGGTACGCGTATCGTGCGTTAGAGGAAAGCACCGATTCCTCTGAGGATTTTCACTCCTCTGATGATTCTGCTGAGTTTTCACTCAACTTACCTGAGGAGCCCTCTTCTCCTAAAAGGAGAATGTCCCCTCCAGAGGATTTGTCCTTCCAGGACTTTGTTTTAGATATGGCTACAGCCCTTTCTATTACCACATCCTCTGAAAAGGAACCCAGATCCAAAAAACTGGATATTTTGGGATACTCAAAGGCCCCTAAGGAGGCAGTTACCCTGCCTATCCATGAAATCCTTCAAGAACAACTGATGGATTTCTGGGAAAATCCTTTGACTTTGTCTCCTTATTCCCGTAGGTTGGACACCATGTATAGGGTCCCTCCTTCTCCTGGTTTCCAAAAGACTCAATTGCCCCACCACTCTATTGTGGTGAAGTCTGCAATGAAGAAGATTAGGAGTACCAAAAGGCACTCTTCCACCCCTCCAGGACGGGAATGTAAGACTTTGGACTCTTTTGGTAGGAAAATTTTCCAGGCTAGTATGCTTATAGCCAGGATTAATTCCTACAGTCTCTATATGGGCATGTTCCTGGAGGAACTTGCCAAAAAGGTGCGGCATTTTGCCCCCTTTATCCCTGAGGATAAAAAGCAGGGATTCCTTTCCCTAGTGAAACAACTCTTAGAGGTTTCTAAGTTCTCTAATAGGGCAGCATATGATTCCTTTGAGGGAGCCAGTAGGGCTTCGGGCATTGCTATTGCAGCCCGACGTCTTGCTTGGCTCCAGGCCTCTAATCTGGAACCTTGGGTTCTAGATGGCTTACGGAATCTGCCCTGTACAGGTGAGAACTTATTTGGGGAAGAGTGGCAAATCAAAGCCACCCAGATGGATGCTGAAAATGCCACCTTGGAAAGACTTTCAAAGTCCACTTCAATTCCTACTAAGAAAAAGTCTTTTAAAAGGCCTTACTATAAGAAGGCCAGAGTTGCTTCAAATACTGGCCAGCAGTCTTCTCAACCTCGCTATACTGCTAAGCGTCAGCAATCCAAACAAGCACGAGCTAAGCCTGCAGCAGCTACTGTAGCTCAGCAGGCTCCAACCCCTCAGGGGTTTTGACTTGCTCCTAGGGAACTTGCCACTTCTGGTTCTAACACAACCAGAACCTCTCACCATACCCGGAAGGTTGGTTCACTTTGCTCCCAGATGGGAACAAATCACAACAGAACAATGGACCCTCTCTATCATTCGAGAGGGTTACAAACTTCATTTCTCCAGCCTTCCTCCCCATCATATGGTGAGACCATTCAATTCTCCCCCATCTCTCCTAACCCTGTTGGGTCAAGAGGTTTCCTCTCTTCTTGCCCAAGGGGCCATAGAAGAGGTTCCTCTTCCTCAACAAGGGTCCGGTTTCTACTCCCCTTATTTTCTCATTCCAAAGAAGACAGGGGGATTCAGACCAATCCTAGATCTGAGAGAATTGAACAAATTTCTCTTCAAGGAGAAATTCAAAATGCTGTCTCTCGGCATTCTCCTTCCTTACCTCCAGGGTCAGGACTGGCTTTGTTCTCTAGACCTACAGGATGCGTATACACATATACTCATCCATCCATCCCACAGAAAGTATCTTCGCTTTCTGTTTCAGGGAAAACATTTCCAATACAGAGTACTCCCCTTCGGTCTAGCCTCTGCTCCAAGAGTATTCACAAAATGCATGGCAGTCGTAGCCGCATTTCTAAGAGGCATGGGAATCTTTGTCTTCCCATATCTGGACGACTGGCTCATCCGAGCTCCAACTCAGTCACAGGCCCAGATTTCCCTGGACCACACAAGGAGCCTTTTGCAGTATCTGGGACTGGTAGTAAACCTTCCCAAGTCCCAACTCATCCCTACTCAATCTCTAGAATTCATAGGGGCCCAGTTGGACACCATCACTGCAAGGGCCTACCTTCCACATGTTCGAGGCCAGCGCCTCCTGAGTTTGGCCTCCCAAGCTCAGTCCAGCACTCACTTGACAGCCAGGGAAATGCTACGCCTACTGGGTCATATGGCCTCCACAGTGCATGTGGTGCCCTATGCTCGTCTTCATATGAGAGCAGCTCAATGGACCCTGGCCACTCAGTGGACTCAGGCTTCAGGAGCGCTCTCAGACCAAATACAAACCTCCGATCGTCTGTTTTGGTCCCTCCACTGGTGGACTTCCACCAAGAATCTGTTGTTGGGGGCTCCATTTCAACCATTGCTACCCCAAGCAACCCTCACAACAGATGCCTCCCAAACAGGGTGGGGAGCTCATCTGCAAACTCTCTCCACTCAGGGCACTTGGTCTCTACAGGAGACCACCCTTCATATCAATCTTCTGGAACTGCGAGCAATTTACCTTGCCCTCAAGGTCTTCCACTCCCTCCTAGCCAACCTCACTGTCCTAGTTCAGACGGACAATCAGGTGGCCATGTTTTACATAAACAAACAAGGAGGGACGGGCTCTCTGTCGCTTTGCAACGAAGCTCTAAGACTATGGGCCTTCGCCAGAGAGCATCAGATTCACCTGCTAGCAGTGTATCTCCCAGGAGTTCAAAACTCTCGGGCAGACAGGCTCAGTCGAGTTCTGCTGCCACACGAATGGTCCCTACATTTGGACCAAATAAACCGAATCTTTCAGGAATGGGGGACCCCGGACATAGACCTCTTTGCAAGTCCGTGGAATGCCAAACTTCCCCGGTTCTGTTCCAGAACTCCGTGTCAGGGAGCTCAGGCTACGGACGCCTTTCTCCTGAATTGGAATCAGGCATTCCTATATGCCTTTCCACCCATTCCTTTGATTCCCAAGACTCTGTTCAAACTCCAGAGGGATCATGGAACTATGATCCTCATAGCTCCACGCTGGCCACGCCAAGTGTGGTTCCCTCTACTTCTACAGCTCTCCCAGGGATCCTACTTGGATCTGGGAGCTGCGCCAGACCTCCTGTCTCAGGAGGAGGGGACTTTGTGGCACCCAAACCCCAAATCCCTTCACCTCAGTGCTTGGTTACTGAAGGCTTAAGCCTTCAAGACTTTCATCTTTCCCAACCAGTGAAAGATATCCTTTCTGCCTCTAGGAAACCCTCTACCAGGCGTTCCTATGCTTTCAAATGGAAACGTTTTTCCATTTGGTGTGCTCAGCAGGGTCTTGACCCTCTGGCACTTCCTTTGAATTCTCTTCTTGATTATCTCCTGCATCTATCCAATGCAGGCCTCAAGACGAATTCGGTAAGAGTCCATTTAAGTGCTATTGCAGCATCCTTGAAACATATAAATGGACAACCTATCTCCTCTCATCCTCTTGTTGCAAGATTCATGAGAGGCCTCACTCTCACTAAACCTCCCATCAGACCACCCCCGGTCGCATGGGATTTGAATCTAGTGCTCGGTCAACTTATGAAGCCACCTTTTGAGCCAATGTTTTCCACCTCCTTGAAATTTCTTTCCTGGAAGGTCATCTTCCTCATTGCAGTCACTTCGGCTCGCCGCATCAGTGAGCTGCAGGCTTTAGTGGCTAATCCACCTTACACAAGATTTCATCATGATAAGGTGGTCCTTAGGACGAATCCCCACTTTATGCCTAAAGTGGTCTCGCCTTTTCATCTTAATCAAGAGGTATATCTACCTGTCTTTTTTCCAGCTCCTCATGCATCCAATGCAGAGAGGAACCTTCATACTCTGGATTGTAAAAGAGCTCTCGCTTTTTACCTTAATAGGACTCAGCCACATCGAAAGTCTTCTCAACTTTTTGTGGCCTTTGATCCTTCCCATTTGGGACTTCCAGTCTCCAAGCGTACACTTTCCAATTGGATTGCTCAGTGTATTTCTTTTGCTTACCAGAGCAAAAACATTTCTCTGGAAGGCCATGTCACTGCTCACAATGTGAGGGCCATGGCAACTTCTATGGCTCATCTGCACTCTGTTTCCATAGATCAGATCTGTCGAGCCGCTACCTGGGCCTCGGTTCATACCTTCACAGCCCATTACTGTTTGGACAAGGACTCCCGCCGGGATGCCTTGTTTGGCCAGGCTGTCCTCAAGCACCTGTTCCATTCCTAAACAACTCCTGCCCACCTTCCCAGAATGGATGCCTGAGATCCATACGAAGATGGCGAACCTTTACAGGGGATCCCATGCATCTAAGCTAGGGAGTCCCCATATGTGAGGACTTATTCCTGCTTGTTCCTGGAGATAGCACAGTTACTTACCTGTAACAGGTGATCTCTGGGAACAGCAGGAATTAGTCCTCACAACCCACCCACCTCCCCTAGGAGTTGTATCTTTTATCTATCTATCTTCCTGTCCTCTCTCTGTTGACTCAGCTATAAACTCGAAACTGAGGAGAGCTGTTCAGGAAGGCGGGAAGGCAGTGCGCATGTGCAGTGGGAGGTCCCAAAAGCTTCTATTCTAAGAAGCTGGGGAGCTTTCCCGCACGGGCTCCGTCGGTACCGACGTACCCATATGTGAGGACTAATTCCTGCTGTTCCCAGAGATCACCTGTTACAGGTAAGTAACTGTGCTTTACTGCTCCAGAGTTGGGAGTGGCATCTTGGCATCTTCAGCGGGACCATTAGAAGAATTGTGGATGGACCCGGACGCGTCAGGGGTATGTGTCTCTCCGGAGTTGCGAGCCCCCCCCCCCAAGACCTAGAAGTGATTTTGCTGCCAATGGAGTGCTTCCCCCCAGCTTACTTACGAGTCCGCTGGGGAGGAAGTGAACAGGGCTCTGCAACAGTGCAGCCTGCTTGTTTCCCCTGTTTGTGTATGCCCAAGGAGTGGTGGAGGTCCATCGAGCTTACCAGTTCCCATTTCTGGGGATTTGGCAGCAGCAGGTGTCCGGAACTTCGGTGAGACCTGGCAAAATAACTTTAGAAGTGCTATGGGATGCCCTTTCTACAATGAACTCTTCTCTTCAAACAGTTGTTAGGGCTGTGAGTGTGGAACTTTCTTCATTGAAATCTAGTTCCGTTGAGGTTTCTTGGCTGCAGGAGGAACAAGCGGGGAAAGATCGGCCAGATGGAAGAGGATTTGTTACATCTTCGGGCCTTGTGTGTAGCACAAGTTAAAGACAAGAACTGTGCTTGCGAAAGACAGAATATCTGGACAGTCAAGTCCGTAGAAATAATTTACACTTGCTTAATTTTTCTAAGTCTCCTGTTCTGTCTACTTTGGAGATGATGCGCAAATATTTTCAGGAGGTACTTAAGTTGCCCTCTGAAAATTTGCCGCCTCTTGGGTTCTGGACCTCGGGAAATGGGCTCCAGGGATCCCGTTTGCTCTTTAGCAGACCTGACCGGGTTCCTGGAGAGTTCTTTCGAGGTAATTACGGAGCAAACTACCCTACTTGTAACTCTTGCCTGGGAATCTGATAAATCTGCAATTCTTAGAGCATATTTTAGGAATTTCAATGAGCAGTTTCTAGGTTCATTTGTTCGCATTTTTCCTGACCTGTCACGGGTTACCCAGCAGAAGAAGAAGGAATTCCTAAGTCTTCAGCCTAGGGTCCTTTCCCTTGTGGGGTACTTTTGTTTTGAGATTTCCTTCTTGTATAATTTCCTATTTAGATAAAACTTTTATTTATTTTTGAACCGGGACAGCTCTTGGAGTTTCTAGTTGCAAGGGAGGGGCCTGTGGTTAAGGTGGCATCTCATATGGCTGACGTGTAAGTATTTGCCCTGTTTGGTTTTATTTGTTGTCTGTAGACTTGGGGTGTTGTCCCTTGTGATCTGTTGATTGTTTTCCTAATGCCCCCTCCTTTTTGTGGACTAAATATGAAGAAATATGTTATGACATGATTGATTGTGTAAATTTCCTTTATGGTTGGATCATGCTGTATTTTCAATATTTCTATGGTATATGTTCCTTTGTTGGATGTATATTAAAAATGTAATAAACAGTTAAGTAAAAAAAAAAAAAAAGAGATGTGGAAGGAAGGCCGTAGGACAGCCAACATGGTTGAAAGATGAGATGAAAGAGGTTATTAGAGTTATAAAAACATTTTTAAAAAATTGAAAAAGGGACCTAATGAAGAATTTAGGAAATGGCATAAGTACTGGCAAATTAAATGCAAGGATAAGAAAGGCAAAAAGAGAATTTAAGACGACAACTCACAAAAGCATTTTCAGGTACATTTGAAGAAAGAAGCCAGGGAAGGAATCAATTGGACCATTAGATGATCAAAAGATGAAAGAAGCACTCGGGGGAAGGACAAGGCCATAGCCGAGATACTAAGGACCATGTCTATTAAAGTGCACTCCCAGATAGCGTTGGGTAGTGCACATTTTAGGCCTTGAAAGCCCACGCTGCTGGTACTTGGTGGGAAGCAACTACTGCCAGCACAGTGGATGGTGGTAGTTGCTCCCCACGGCATTATTAATGTTATAAGCTGTACTAAATTCACGGAGCTGGCTGTCTCCACCCCACTGCATCTAGAGCAGTGCCCTGTGCTAGTAATGCAGTCCAAACCCATGTTACTAGTGTGAGACTTAATAAACATGCCTCTAAATGAATTCTTTGCTTCGGTCTTTACTGAGGAAGATGTGAGGAAGCTACCCATGTCAGAAAAGGTTTCTAACAGGCAGCAAAGGGCAGCTACAGTCAAAGCTAAGTAGGGGGTCCTAACAGCCACACAAACGCAGTCATCAGCGTGTGCTATTACCTGCAGGAAGAATGGGTGATATGTAAATAGTCTGTTTACCCTGTAAATGGCTTTTTGAAATTTCTGTCATACATATATTTACAAAGAAAGTTAAATATTTAAAAGTGCAGGGCCTGATATTTGAAAGGCATTTACACGGTTTACAGTCCAGTAAACCATGTAAATGCCTGAGATGGGGATATTCAATGGCACCTACACGGCTAGTGCTATTGAATAGCCTGATCTAAGCCCTCTGTGCGCCCCAATGCTATCCGGTTAGCACCGGGGAGTGTTCCAGGGCAGAGTGGAGGTGGGAAATGGCGCTAACCGTGCAGCAATGATATTGAATGCTGCCTGGTTAGCGATCGGCGCCTTAAAGATAGGCAAGGAAAACCTTTGTCTATCTTTAAGGCGCAGAGGCTAACCAGGTAGCATTCAATATTGCTGCTGCACGGTTAGCCTCGGCAGCTTCTAGTTTTGGTGGCGATCACCGGATATTCAATGCTGTTGTCACGGCATTGAATATCTGGTTTAGGGGTCAGTGGGGAGGGCTATGCGCCTATGAGCGCATAGCCCTTCGAAGATCCGGACAGCAGAATATCAGGCCCGTAATGTCCAAAATGCATTTTATAGGATTGTTCTGGGAGAGATGGTGTTGAGATGTTTACAATTGAGTTTGATATCAAAATCTTGGGGGAGAGGTGTTGCTAGGTGTCTAAAAGCTACTTGCAAGGGGGCGCAAGACTGAAGCTTCCTCCTAGGGTGCCTAATATCCTTGCACCGGCCCTACATACAAAATCTGGGTTGTGTGCTCTGAGGCCTGAACAAACTCAAGTGTGCCACACAATGAAAAAGGTTGAGACGCACTGCTTTAGTGGATCAGGAGTTTTAAAGTGTGGGTTTATTACCTTCAGCAGCGCTTTTACCTGTAACGTTTATTCTGGATTTTCTGCGGAAGAGAAATGGTGGTATGAGCGTAGCATTACTTTGTTTATTCTGAATTTGATTTACCGCCTTCTGTGGTTGGGCATCAAGGCGGTTTACAATCCAAAAAATATAACAAAACGGGAAAGGAACTCCATTTCTAATAGGGCTAGAAAGAAGAGAGAAAGGAAAGAGATTAAAAAGAATGTAATACACATACTTTAGAATAGAGGCTGAAATCAAGTGTGTCATCTCTCCAGGCTATCCCAGATCCCTAAAGTCCAGAAATGCTGACTCAAAGTAGTAGGTTTTAAGAGCCTTTTTGAATTTTGAAAAGCAGGATTCTATTCATAAGTAATCTGGGAATGCAATCCAAAGATGTGATGCAAGAAAAATGAAAGCCGAGGGACACACCGCTTCAAGCTGAGCTCGTGAGGCTGGGGGAAGGACCAAACAATTAATAGTTTGATTCAAAGTGTTCGTGAGGGATGGTATGGGACCAACAAAGATGCAAGGTAGAAAGGAAGCCTTGAGTAACATGCATTATGGGTAAGAGAAAATTTTATTTATTTGTTTTTACTTTATATTGATTGAATTTCCAAAATTTACAAAGAACACACTTGTTAAACGAGCAAAATAAGTATAAGCTTATTACATCATACCCTAAGAAAAAATAATAAGAAAGCCCATTAGTCCACCATAAGGAAAACAATACACTATACACAGGCATGAACAAATAAGTAAACTTGGCAATTCAGAGTGTGATATCCAATTCCAAACTGATAGGAGCATAACAAATCTAGCTAGCCCCCCTGATGGTTTTACCCACAGCAGACTGAGATACCAGGAGCCTAGAAGTTACAAAAGTGGAAAGTTGTTGCACTTACAAAATAACATAGCTATTCTCATCCAATTTAACCAAGCATTTGCTTGGGAACCAAAGGGAAAAAAACACCCCCCACACTGAATAATAGCGGGTTTCAGTAATATAAACGGCTTCTTTCTTTCCTGCATTGCCCAGAAAAAATTCTCACTCTACAGTCTAAGAAGCTAGGATTTTTGTATCTGAAGAACACCTTTAATAACCAATCCCAATCTGGGTCCAGTGCAAGCATTTCAGTAATCAATCAGCTTCGGAGGCTCTGTCTCTGATCTCTCAAGAAAAGCAGAAAGATTCAAGCTGTCAGATGACATTGAAGGAGACTGTTCTTGCTCTCCCAAAGGTTTCACTCTTTTCATAGGCAGATAGAAAACTCTAGCCACTGGAGGAATTGAATCGGAAGAGATTTTTAAAACATCCGTCAAAAATCTCTTAAACAGTTCAAGAGCTGAAATTGTGGGAACCTTGGGAAAGTTTAAGAGCCTGAGATTATGCCTTCAATTGGTGTTTTCCTGTGCTTCTAGTTTCTTGATATATGATTTCAGAGTCTTTCATAAACACCAGGTGAGCAGAAGACTGTTCCATTTTATCTTGTAGGACAGCAACCTTATTCTTCAAATCTGATATTTCCTGATCATGTTCAGCCAATCTTTGGCTATTGTGGGCTATAAAGACAGCAGTTGATTGTAACTGGCCGGAGAGATTTGTTCCAAAGAAGATAAACCTTCACAAACAATCTCAAAATTAAATGTCTTTGGTCTCATCAATGCTGTCCTCTGGGCAGAAGAAAAGATGTTCTGAGGGCCATCACTCCCAAGAAAATCAGAGCTCACCACTCCAGGCTGCTGCTGCTGTTTGATGGGAATCTTTACATCAGGGTCTCCGAGCAGACCTGGCAAGGGCCTCTGGCTCAGGGAATCCTCCCCAACCTGAGACACTGACTTCGGAGGCAGAACACTGACTCTATCCTTTGACGTGGCTCCAGTTGTATCTGCAATAACATAAAAACATAAATGCTCACCAATGCTGGCTGCTTCAGGGGGACTCGTCACTCCAGGCTTAGTGATGTTTCCCATTCTGTAGTAAGCAATAGGTCTTCTCCCACCTTTGCAGTTTCTAATGAATGCTCCAGAGTTCCCTCCACACCTGCGGGTTGAACAAACACTTCCATTGGCCCGCTTGACTTAAGATCGCTGGTGGGGGCCTGTTGCTTAGCCTTCCTCTTCCTTAAAGAATGCAGCATACAGGATAAAGACGAATGCAGGATAAAGGCAAATGCAGGTGTAGAGAAGGAAAGGAATCTATTTTAAGTAAAAGGATTTTGAAGTGAAAACGATAGGTCAAGGATAGCCGGTGATTCTGGAAGAACAGATTGTACTTTGCACATTTGTGAGGAGACAAATTGTCGTGTTGTGTATGAGGTGTAGTTTCTTTAAATGGGAAGATGGTAGACCACAGTATACTGAGTTACAATGTTGATATATCCAGGGTATGTAGTAGTCTGCAGTGCAGGTTTGGATAAGAATATTGAGCGAGTCCCATGCAGAGCATATAGTTGTGGTCAACATTATTGGCACCTTTGCATTTTAGGTATGTTGTGCACAATAACTTGAGAAATAATTGTAAATATTCCAAGTGTATGTCATCCATAATATTTTAATAGTATGTTCAAAAGTATACAACAACAAAAAAAGATGTCGGTGCAATGTAGATGTAGTAATTTCTGAGAAAAAAATAAAATATGACCTGGCACCTTTCACTAATATTTGGTTGCACAACCCTTGGCAGTGATGATGGCCTCTAAACATTTCATGTAGCCATCTATAAGTTTGTACTTCTGTCTGCTGGTAGTTTCTCCCACTCTTCAACTGCGATTTGTTACAGCTCATGAATGTTTCCAGGATTCCTTTAACCAATGGCAGATTTCAGCTCTTTCCAAAGCTCTCGATAGGATTGTGATGAGGACTCGTTGCTGGCCACTTTAAAACAGTCAGTTTGTTCCTTTTTCTTTTTTTTTAAAATACTTTTAGTTTTTCAAACCACCAAACAAAACATCAATATAATACAGAGCTCAGCAACCAGATACTGCAAAGTACATCCGTTCACCCCAACCTCCCAAACCCCCCCCCCCCCCCCCGGGTCCACCAGCAGACATTCCACAAATCAGGCAACTAACAACAATGACAAATTATAGGGCTAGGGCAATCCCCACAAATCTGCTCAAGCATGGGCAACAAACTCATTCAAAGCCTTCCATTTCACATGCTTAGACATATCCGTTGTCGCTCCCTTTCTAGGCATTTGTTCATATTTACTATACATAGACAACAGATTCCACCATGCGTACCAGTTTACATCATAAGTATGTTTCCAGTTCATAATAACCATATGTACAGCATCTCCCACCATAAAGTCAAGGAGAAAGTATCAATCCTTTTCCAGGGAAGGGATCCCCACTCGGGATCGAAAAACGACTATGGCCCAAGAGAGAGGAGCTTGAATTTCAAAACTAATTGTATCCAATCCCATGTTTGCAACCAGAAGCCCCGAATGCAAGGGCAACTAAACACTGTGTGCTCTAAAGTACCTATGGACCTCTGACAAGACCAACACTTGTTGCCGGAAGTCTCGTCCCATTTAGCCAGTCTAACTGGCGTACAGTAAGCCCTATGTGCAAAAAAGAGAAGCGATTGAGTAATAGATGCCGCTCTGGACACCCTGACCGTCTTCGACCAGTATTTTTCCCAGCTCAGGGTGGGGAGAGTAACCTCCATTTCATGTTTCCATACACACTGTAACCCTCTTATGCAAGAGGAATCGTTCTGATGCAGTAATTTGTAGTAATGAGACGCTACCCCGGCCAGTTGCATGACCTGTTGGATCAAGATAGCTATGTTGCTCTCTTTGCCCAGTCGCTTAATATCCACCCCAGCTTTCCCCCACACCGTGTCTAATTTGCAGCCATTGGAAATACAGGGTCCCTGGAAGGTGGAATTCCCGCTGCAGCCTGTCAAAAGCTTCCACCCACCCTCATCAACAAGCTGCCCTAATTCCCATATGCCTCGCGAATACCACTTGTGCCAGGCAAATAACTCTCGTATTTTAAATAAAGGATTATACCACAAAGGCGTAGATTCAGGTACCTCTTTGTCATATAGCAAGGCATGTCGTAAAGTTAAAAAAGCTCTCTGTGAGTCACTTATCATTACGGGGACAACCCCTCTTGGGCATTCCATCTGAGGCAAAAGATTACTAGGAATGGGGGTGGTAAGTTCCCGCTCCAGAACCAGCCAAGTAGGACTTCGATCCGTTACCTGCTCCATCCACCTGGATCCCTGTTTAAGTAAAAAGGCAGTGTGATAAGACCAAAAGTCGGGGAAATTAACCCCGCCCTCCTCTTTCCTAGCTAATTTTTTCAGAGCGATTCTTGGGGGCTTACTTCTCCATAGATATCGACTTAATAGCCTCTCGATCTGACGATAGGTCTGCCTAGGAAGGTAGCATGGAAGCATCTCGAGAATGTAATTGATCTTTGGGGTAATAGTCATCTTGATCGTCTCTAACCGCCCCCACCACGACAAGGCCAAAGGAGACCACTTACTGGACATGGCCCGAATATGAGCTAGTAGCAACCCTGAGTTAAATCTAATTGTCTCTTCCAATGGGTAGCAATACTGCACCCCCAAATACTTGATCATTTTTGATTCCCAAACAAAACAAAAATGCTCCAAATCACTTTTCTTCGCAAGAGAGTTTAGCGGGAAAGTCGTAGATTTCGACCAGTTTATTTTATATCCTGACAGACGGGAATACTGATCGACAAGGCTAAGAATCTGTGGCACTGAACCTGGGGTGGAAAATAAAAGCAGATCGTCAGCGTATGCCGAGAGCTTGATGTCTAAGCCCGCCACGGAGATCCCATGGATATGCTGATTCTGCCGAATCAACAGCGCCAGTGGTTCCAAAGCAAGATTAAATAGTAACGGGGATAAGGGACATCCTTGCCGGGTGCCCCAGCCCAACACCATACCCCTCGATTGAGTGTTATTCACACAAATAGTGGCAGTGGGGCGTGTATACATTACTTTAAGTAGATTGACAAATCCTCTTCCGAAACCAAACCATTCTAACACTGCAAACATAAAAGGCTATTCTAAGCGGTCAAATGCCTTCTCAGCGTCAAGCAATAAACCGATGACAGGGTGGCTCACCTGCTCGGCCCCTACAAGAATGTGACACAGCAGCCTGGCATTATCGTCAGTTGACCTGCCTTCCACGAACCCGCATTGATCTGGGTGAATCAACAGAGGAGCAACTTCGGACACTCGGCGAGCCAAGACCATAGCATAGATTTTATGGTCTGAATTCAGCAGTGAGATGGAATGGTAATTGCTTACCAACTGAGGGTCTCTACCTGCTTTCTTCAGCACAATTACATTTGCTGCAGCAAAAGCTCCAGGTTGAGCCAGCTCCAGTGCTAAGGATTGGAAGTCTAGCTGAAGCTGCGGAGCTAGTTCTGCAGAAAATGTTTTAAAGAATTCAATAGGTAGTCCATCAAGACCGGCTGCCTTCCCCCCTGCCAGAGAAGCAATCGCTTGGTGTACTTCCCCTACTGAGAAGGCCGCATCCAACCTATCCGCAGCCTCTTTGTCCAGAGTGGGTCTCTGCAACTCAGCAACTAAAGCCGCAAACCCCTCCTTCGCAAAATCTACCTCAGAGGTGTAAAGATTCCTGTAAAAAGATCCAAACGCCTCAGCAATCGCCGCATCAGAAACTAAGAGGTTCTGACTTTGTGAGTCCCGAATGGCTGCAATCCGATCTACATCCCTACGGGCCCACAAAGTATTAGCTAACAGTTTCCCCACCTTGTTACTTTCCCAATAATGTATTCCGTTCTGTGCTTTTATACCACACGAAGCCTCATTTGATAAAAGCTGGTTATATTGGTACCGCAAATGCTGTAGTCACAGCAGAATACAAGGGTCAGAGCAGCGGGAAAGGATACGCTCGCCAGCCTTTATTTGTGTGTCAAGATCCCTGAGTTGTCCCTTGGCCCTTTTTTTTTTTGACTAATGCTGTAGCTTGTTATAACTGCTCTAATGGACGCCTTAAAACCTTCCCACCAAGCCCAACCCGCCGTGTCCTGCAATCTATTGAGCTGGAAGTACTCCCCTATCGCAGACTGTATTTTCAACCGAAACTCCTCCTCATCCAGAAGACCCCTGTCAAAAAAACATCTCCCGGAGAGAGAGACCTGAGCATCTACCCTAATCAATATGGATATGGCTGCATGATCTGAAATATGGATCGCATGCATCTTGGACTCTATTATTTTGGGAATCAATGCCTTGGAAATCAATAGCAGAACAATTTGAGAGGAGGTCTTGTGCAGAGGAGAAAAGAAGGTATAATCTCGACCTGTCGGGTGCTGAAGCCTTCAGATGTCAACCAGCCCAGCATCCTGTAGCAATGGCTGTAGGATTGCGTGTGCCCTAGAAGGCTTCACTATTTTCGGGGGAGACCTATCAGTCACAGAATCCAACACCAGATTAAAATCGCCCCCCAGAATTATCGGCGTTGGCAAAATGGCAAGAATCTCTGCTGCAATGGAGTTGAAAAAATCTGGGCTGTCCACATTTGGAGCATATATATTGATAAATGCTATCTCTGTCCCCCCTACGTTTAGAAGAACTCTGGTCCACCTGCTTTCATTATCCGAGCATGTTTGAAGCACCCCAGGGACAAGAGACTTCCTGGTCTGATTGTGTAAGGTCACCCTCATCCGAGCCAGGTATAACAACCCAAACCTTGCTTGCAGTTGTTGCAACCGCGGCCTCAAAGCTAGCAAGCCTCTCCATCGATCCACTGTGTGTTTGGCAAAGTCAGGAAAAAAGAATAGTCTATGCCCCTCACACTCTACTGGGGCACGTGACCGAGGCCTCCATAATCTGCATTACTTGCTGGAAACAAAGGACCTTGAGAATGACTGGTCTCTCGCGCTTGCTGTTAAGTTGAGGCTGAGAGGGGACCCTATGCGCACGTTCTATCTCGAAGGGGAGCGTAAATGTTAAATGTAGCACTTGCGGGATCATTTTCTGAAGGAACGCCACCATGTCTTTTCCTTCAGCCCCTTCAGGGACACCAACAATCCGTGCATTATTCCTTCGTGCTCTATTATTCCCATCTTCCAGATCCTTCTACAGAGTTTTGATTTGTTTCACCTGTCTTTCCAGGAGACGAAGCCGCTCATCATGAGCACCCAGCACATTCTCCGTCTTGTCTTGCCTTAAGGTAAGCACCTCCATAGAAGCTCTCAGCGCCCCAAAGTTGTCTTGAACAACTGTCAGCGCCTCACCATTCGCCCGGACCATCTCTCTGATTGCTCATACCTCCGAGAGCAACTCTTGCAGGGCCTCAGGTTCTCGTGCGGGCGCCATCTTTTGTGGAGAAGAGGGTTCCGTTTTCGATCGCTTTGCACTGTTATTCTGTGCAGTAGGGAAGTCAAGCCGCGTCGGCTTGGGCCCGGACATTCTCCCCAGGCTAACAATCACCAAGTTCTCTATTTCTCGGCTCAAAACCGTAGAATGTTAGGCAGGATGCTTCTCAGACCCTCCGGAGCAAACGCACTATGCGGCCATCTCGTTCAGCGCTAGGCTCTCCAGTTTGTTCCTTTTTAAGCATTCTTTTGTAATTTTGGATGTATGTTTTGGGTCATTGACCCATGACCTTCAAACCAGATCTAGCTTTCTGACACTAGATAGCACATTGCACTTCAAAATATCTTGGTAGTCCTCCGATTTCATGATTCCTTTAATGTGTTCCAGGCCTCCAGTTCCTGAGGCAGCAAAACAGCCCCACAACATTATGGAACCGCCACCATATTTAACTGTAGGAAAGGTGTGTTTTTAATTTATAAGTTTAATTTCTTTGCCTGTAAATGTATTGCTGGTCTGCATTGCCAAACAGTTCAAGTTTGGTTTCATCTGTCCACAGATTATTTTCTGAGAAGGCTTGTGGTTTTCAAGGTGGGTTTGGGCAAAGATCAGGCATGCTTTTTTTATGTCTGTCTTTGAGCAGTGGGGTCCTCCATGCCCTTCACCCATGATGTTTTTTTTTATTTAGTGCGTGACGTATGGTGCGGGTTGAAACCACCCTCCAGATTGCTCCAGGTCAGCCTTAAGCTCTTTAGATGTTGTAAGTGGCGTTTTTCCATCAGTTCACAGCAACCTTCGAAGACATCTTGGATTAATTTTTCTCTTCCCACAATGTCCTGGGAGGTTCTCAACACTTCCATGAGCAGAGCCCTTCTTAATAACGTGGCAAACTGTAGACAGAGGAATCCCAAGATCTTTGGAGATGGCTTTGTACCCCTTTGAAGTTTGATGGTAATGGCTTCTCTGACTGTCTCAAGCAGCTCTCTTGTCTTCACCATTGTGAAAATGGAACAGGAGCGAATGTGACAATTTTAAACATTAAAGCCATCATGCATTGGTTGATTCAAGTCATGTGAGTATTGACAGTTGATCACAGGTGAATCTAATTTTACCACAATGGGAATGGGGTTCTTCTGTTCAAACTGATTTGAATGGTTTGTAAGGGTGCCAATAATCATATCCTGGCAATGTCCCAGTTTTTATACCATTTCCTTTTTAAATTGGTCTTGTTTTATTTGATTCTTTTATGTGTCAAATATGTGTGCATATAAAGTCTAAAGCCATTTCACTGGCTACTTTTTTTTTTAGGAGATATTGGACATTAAGAGGTTGACCTCCAAGGGTGCCAATAATGTTTATTTATTTATTTATTTTATTTATTACAGTTTCTTATATACCGCGCTATTTAGAATCAGCGCGGTTTACATCATAACAAAACGACCATTACGACAAACTGTCAGGTTTTACATTGAACAGGAGTACAAACTTGGATAACTGGGTTAACTATATACATAATCTATCTACACTGCAGTGTGCGGGCATTTCTAGATTGGGTTATTTCTTGGAGGGGATATCTGGTTTAGTTGCTGTCTGGGAAATATTGGCGGAAAAGGTATGTTTTGAGAGCCTTTCTGAACTGATATAGATTGGTAATGGCTCTAATGTCGGGGGGTAGGGTGTTCCAGCATTTTGGTACATAAAAACTGAATGCCCTGTTTGTGGTGTTCGTGTTGGACTTTGTTGAAGCCTTTGGTATTGCTAGCAAGTTTACAGCTGATGTTCTTCTTGCTCTATTGGGGGGGACCATGTGGATTAGATTCGTGAGTGAGAGGGATGAGGTGCCTTTGATTGCCTTAAATGCTAATACAAGGGATTTGAAGGTGATTCTCCCGTGAATTGGTAGCCAGTGCAGCTGTTTGAGAATGGGAGTCACGTGGTCGTTTCTGGATGCACCGTAGAGGACCCTAGCTGCGGCATTCATGGCCAACTGTAAGGGGGTTAGTGTGGATTGGGGGAGACCTTGTAGGATGGCATTTGCAAAGTCAAAATGCGGCAGGATCAGCGCTTGATATATGGTACGGAAATCGTCTGGGTCCAGCAGGGAGCGTAGGTGTTTGAGGGAACGGATTTTGAAGTAGATGGCTTTGACTACGCTGCTTATGTGGCGTCTCATGTCTAGATGTTGGTCCAGGGTAACTCCCAAATATTTTATTGCATCTTTAGTTTGCAAATCAGCTTCCTTGACACTGACGTGGGATGGGGGCGTAAAGTTGGAGTCTCTGGAGATGAAAAGGACCTCTGTTTTTTTATGCTGGATACGTAGGTTCTGTGTCTGGAGCCATGTTGAAACTGCATTGAAACAATCTGTGAGTGGGGTCAGGTCCATGTGGGTTGTGGAGAAAGGCATGTATAAAAGAATGTCATCTGCATATATCATGCAGTTTACGTTGAATGATCTTATGATATTGCATATGGGCTGCATGTAGATATTGAAGAGTAAGGAGGATAATGAGGATCCTTGAGGTACCCCTTGTTTTTGATGGAAGTGGCTAGACTCTTCTGATCCAGACTTCACATATTGCCATCTATCGTCCAGATAAGACTTGCACCATTTTAGTGCCACAATTATAAAAGGAGCCCTGAACTGTATTTGCTACCTGGGTTTCAAAGGTGAGAGAGGAATCCAAAGTTAATATCTCGGTGAATTGGAGATTGAGTAACTGGGGTAGGTACACAAGCAATTTTTGGGGCTCATAGTGAGAATGACAGTCATCCATGATTTATGCAGATTAAGCTGTACCCCATTTTTAAATGGCCATGTAGAAGTGGAGTCTAAGCATGTGTTCAAGATGGAATGATCAGGGCTGGGAGCGGACGGTGCTGCGTACGACTGGTAGCGCTATATAAATGCTAAGTAGTAGTAGTAGTGGATGAGTAATAAACAAAGAAGATATCATCAGCATAATGAAGCCACTGATCTCATGCTCTTGAATTAGGGTGACTAGGGGGGCAAGCAAAATATTGAAAAGTGATAGAGATAACATGGAGCCTTGAGGGACCACAGGGAAATGTTAATGATGAAGAGTCAGGTGAGTGTGAAGTCTGAACCCTAAATGAGCGATCATGGAGAAAGTAGTGGAACCAGCTCAGTACATTACCTTGAGGCCAATGTCCCAAAGGAGACTGTGACTGACAGCATCAAAGGCAGCTGAGAGGTCAAGTGAGACTACTACTGCTGATTTATGGGAGTCTGTTGGCATGGAGCTCACTGAACAGGGCTGTCAAGGTGGTTTCCATGCTGTGGCCCTTGTGAAACCCCAATTGTGTAGGGTGTAATATATTTTTTTTCTATGAAATCAGAGAATTGAAGGAACATGGCTTTTTCAATTATCTTTGACAAATATGGGAGATTTAGAAATTGGGTAGTAATTAGTTAGTACAGAAGCATCAATATTTGATTTATTTATTTTTTTTACTTTATTTTCCAAGGGCACAACAGCAAAACAGAGTGATAGAACAGCTCAACATTTACAACAGTCTGGCATGTCTTCTAGCCTTTTCTATTTGTTTACCCAGTTAAACAGTAACACAATTCCCTTCTTAAAGCCATGTTGCAATACATACCTCTCCCACATGGTTCAGTTACAATATACTCTCTCCATTCTGCTTCCCATGCCTCATTTTGTCTTCCCCCCTCCAACCCCTCATTCAACCCCATGTGTTCCATTTCCTCATCCGCCATCCCACGCACACCCAGCACTCTTCCTGCACACAGTGCTCATGCACCCAACCATTCATTCTGACCATCCGTATCTTTATGGAGCTAATACCGATCACTTGCTCTACCCCCGCCCCCCCCCCCCCCCCCATATCCATGTCTCTCCCATATGCATCAGCCACCTCTCGCAACCTCATTCTCTCCACAGGAGACTATATTCTCTCCACCGCCCCCCCCCCCCCGACTATGCTCATAGGTGCACAGCTCATACTTTGTGATGTCAGCCATCACACACCACCAATGACTAGCCACCCCCAGCAGAAATTCTGGTTTTCCAACCAGTCGTATGTATGGGAATATGCAAGACCTGCTCCAGATTTCTTCACCACCTCTAGGCCTTTTTGAAATGCTTCAATAGCCCCACATCCCTGGAAGCAAAGCCCCCTCACACTCTCAAGCCATGCATCAGGTTAACAAATTTATATGGGGTCCAGTAATTCCTCTGGCACATACTGGGCTCCCCTGATACACACTTCATGTAGCCACGGAAGCATTGTCACTCCATTGTACAGTCTGAGCTTGGATATTATAATGCCACCTCTTTCCTCGAGACACAATTTAGCATAGCTCACCCGGGCCCCTTTCTCTTTCCAAAGAAACTTCTGGAGCACGCCCTTAAATACCCTCTCATCCCAAGCCCTCACCCACAGGGGGGGTATCATTTGCAGGACATACAGGATCTTGGGAAGCAGCACCATTTTAGCAAGGGCAGCTGGTCCCATCAACAATAGGGCAGGTCTTTTCAGTGTTCACAGGTGCTTTTTGTGCCTTCTATTTTGTATCTGATGTTGGTTTTACACATGATGCTATGGCAATTACTCAAGTGCATGTTCAGGTACTTAATACTCTGCTTTGCCCACTATAGTGTGAAATTGCCACTCTGCGCCACACCCACTGTCGTCCCTAGCTCCAATGACTGATTTGCCAAAATTAATTTTGAGGCCTGTGAAGGACTCGCATTGTTGCACTATCTCTATTACCCTCTGCGTACATTACCGAGGAATACGAGCATGTCATTGATGAACATATCGAGCCATAACATTACTCATCCCATAATGATCCCTTGAATATCTGGTAACCACCTCAACTTTGCTGCTAGGGGCTCCAGGGACAGCACAAATAGTAAGGGCGATAGAGGGCAGCCCTGCCTGGTGCCCCTCAGGACTGGAGATTTGGGTGAATGATGACCATGTATTATATGACGCCCCAACAGCTCAGTTTATAATAAGCACATTCATTTCAAGAAGACCTCCCCCACATTGTATTGATCCAATATCCAAAAGAGTTATGGCCACGATACCTTATCAAAGGCCTTCTCAGGATCCAGGCTTACTATTGCTGCCCCCTCTCCCCCTTCCCGGCCCGGCAGGCCTATATCGCTGCCAAGGCCTTAAGAATATTCACTGATGCCCTTCTCCCCTGAACAAATCCCACTTGGTCTCCATAGACGAGCTTAGGCACACTGGTAAGGATTTTCATATCCTGATTTATCAGCGAGATAGGTTGGTACGACCCAACCTCCAAATAGTCTTTTTCCCGGTTTTGGCAGCACCACTATATGGTCCTGTTTTTGCTCTGGAAAAGGTTTGCCCTCCCGCAGAACTGACTCATACATGTCCCTCAGGGCACCTCCCACCAGATTTGGCATGATTTTATAGAACTCCACTCCCAGGCCATCCGGGTCCAGGATCTTTGCAAGCTTCAGCTTTTTAATTACGTACATACTGTATTTCCGCCGTCATAATCTGCGTATTTATGGCCTGCATCTCTTCTTATGCTAGATGTGGGAGCTGCAGATTACTAAAGAATTCCTCCATGTTTGGACTATTAGCCGCTTTGCCGCCATACAGAGATTGATAAAAATTAACAAAATATTGTGCCACCTCTGATGCTTTCGTTTTGAGTTGCCTCTAGTGTTCTTGATTTGCAGTATGATTTTCTTCCCCTGCCTGTTTTGAACTAAATGTGCCAGCATTTTATCCGCCCAGTTGTTCTAGTGGTGTAACTTATATTTGTACAGGAAGATTTCGTGCTGTGCTCGGGCTGTTGGAATATCGTTAATCCATTGCTTAACTTCCATCAGCTGCTTTATGTCTTTATCCTCCAATTTGCTTATGTGTCTCTTATGGAATTCATTTAGCTCTCCCGTCAGCTCTTTCAGCCGCCTTTCATGATGTTTCCTATCTGCACCAATATACCCCATAAAACGCCCCTACATCACCACCTTTGGCTTCCCAATAACAAATATTGGAGTCTACTGACCCTTTGTTGAAGGTATCATACTCCACCTGTGCCTTCCTGACAAACTCCCTGAACTCCTTCCTAGGGTAATAAGATGGATTTAGTCTCCAAATAAAATTCTTTGTGCCCGAGACCAGCGATACAATCATGCGCGCCATAGCATGTTCAGACAACACATTTTGCTCCATTTCTATCTCTCTAAGCTTGTCCATCCACGAATAAGGTAGCAGCCAGTAGTCAATATGGGAGAATGTTTTGTGGGGATAAGAGTAAAACATGCAGTCTTTCTCAGCGATGCAGGAGTCTCCAAACATCTACTAGGCCTAACTCCTCCACTATAAAATGGACCTGCCTTTCAGAATGGTTTTTATTTGGGGTTTTTTTTATTGCTGTCTGGCTGGGCTGGCAATCCAAGGCAGGATTGGCCACTAAATTGAGATCTCTCCCCAAGATGAGGGTGATAATCGGGATATTGCACACATTTGGCAATAATGCCAGAAAAGAAGCTATGGCTGTAAAGATTAGGCACATAAATATTGCACAACAGGATCTTGGTGCCCCCCTTAGCTCTCCCATAACCACCACATATCGCCCTTCTGGGTCTTGCAGCTGCTTTTGCACCTGGAACCCTAGCCCCTTTTTCATTAGAATGGCCACCCCCCATTGCCACCCATTAAAGGTAGCAGCATACACCTTCCCCATTCATGATCTCACCAATCCAGGTGGGTCTCCTGCAGGAAAGCAATATTCACTTGTGCTTTCCTCAAATTGTTTAGGATTTTGGTTCTTTTCACTGGAGAGTGAATATCAACATTCAGAGTTACCAGCTTGATTTCAGCCATATTCCCCCTCAATACTCTGTCCCCCAGGATTCACTACTGTGACCAAGGTTACAACACAGTCTCTCTTCTCATTCAAAGAGGCACCACCACTCCATTTGCTCCTCCTCACTCAGCCCCCCGGTGTGCCTGGCCAACTGTCCTTCCCCCTCTTTTTCTGGACATGGATCTCCCATCCTCCCCCCTTCGTTTCTCACTCCCTCCTGCATTCACTCCCCCCACCTTTCCTCCCCCATCCTTCTCTCCATTCCCACAAGCCTTTTTCCCTTGTCCTTCCCCCCCTGCAGCACCACCCCACATCCTGCAAATATTTACCTATAAAACAAACAAACAAAAAAAAACCTTTATAGAGAAGCTATTAATCATATATCTTGATGTGAAAAAAATTAATTGCTCCCCCCCCCCACGGCAAGTACACAACAACAAACTAACTTATGGGCATGCAACCTTATCCCTCTCATGCTCTCGTGGCCCATGGAGCAGCTTGCACCTTAGGCACACCAAATCCAGGCATCCATTTGCAACAGGAAGGGCAACAGGAGAGTCAGATTCCCCTCTCCTGTCTTACTCCCCATGGCTCCAATGCAGGCTCCACTGTTAGCTCCAACAAGCCCCCAGGGACTAACTCCCACAGATCTCCAAAGGTCTCAAAGTGCCCTTAAACTTGGGGCAATGTTCAGTTGTCATGGACAACATCTCACCTTTCTTCCCAGCCACATGGATCTCCACCTTCCAACTCCTCCACAAACTGTGAAATATTTTCTTTACTCTCCAGGGTTCATACCCCTCCTGCAAGAAACACCCTGAACTTAGCTGGGCAAACCAGCTTAAATTTGATCCCTCTAGCATACAACCTAGAGCAATAAGGGATGACCTCCCTTCGCTTCGCAGCCACCTGCGCTGAAAAGTCTTGGAACATGAGAATTTTTCCCCCCTCCAGTTCTAAAGTTCTTTGATTCCGTTAAGCTGCCAGAAGCACCATTTTGTCCACATAGTTTGAAGATAACCGGTCGTATTCTGTTGCCCCCTTCCACTCTCAAGCCCAGGCAATGTGCCCGCTCCACTTTCAGTGGTATCTTGGTGCGAGGCAATCCCAGTGCTTTGGGGAGAGTTGTAGCACACAGGTCCAACAAGTCCTTATCCCCTACACCTTCTGGCATGACAGTGGTCCTGAGGTTATTCCACCTGCTGTGGTTTTCTTGGTCCTCCAAAAATGTTGTCTTCTGTTGTAACTATTGTACCTGCGACTGGAGTTCCTTGAGCTCCATGTCGGCTGCCTTAATATGCTGAGTGTTCTCGGGAATCTGTCATGAGTGGCTAGTAAGGGCTTTTTTGACTTCGTCCATCATGGATTGAAACTTGGCCAACTTGTCCTCCAGCACTGCCATCACACATCTTGTGAGGTACTTAGTCACTTCCTTTGAAATGATCAAGGCCTGCTGGTGCCCAGGGGCTTATATTCTTTGCCATTACTCCCGTAGGACCTCTTGTGCTCTCAGAGGCTCTCTTGCTAGTTGCTTTGGATGTTGGCGGAATCTGCCTATTTGTGCTGCCTCTGTGAGTGAAGCCACTTCCCATGGGCCTTCTGGGCATTCCCTTCTGGTCCACTCTGCAGTTCCTCTCTTCCCCGAGGCCTGATCCTGTGGCATCTTCTCTTTTCATTGCAGTCACAGCCCCAGCATCAGCAGACTCCGCAACTGAGCCTGGGCACTTGTTCACCCTCACTGCCCTCCACTCGCTTGATGACTCTCTCCAGCTACTATATTTTGGACTGCTCCAGCCTCTTTGTGCAGTGCCCCACTGGCTCTCAGCCTGCTATCAGGCACTTGCTTCAAGGTACTTGCTAACATGGGGTCTCCTTTGCCACCCAGACTTACTTTTGCTGCACACTGCTGCTGTGGTTTGCCATCTGCTGGAGCCCTCCAGCACTGGATTCCCCCATCTCCACTGCTGCCGCCATGTTTGCGTGCTGCTCCTTTGTTCCACATCACTGTGCCTTCCTCCTTTCTGTGAGTCACCAGATCCTGCAGCATCAACAATCCAACTCCTCCAGCCCTCAAAATGA
The DNA here is from genome assembly GCA_033557465.1 of Ichthyophis bannanicus. Lineage (NCBI taxonomy): Eukaryota > Metazoa > Chordata > Amphibia > Gymnophiona > Ichthyophiidae > Ichthyophis > Ichthyophis bannanicus. The sequence goes on along the minus strand of CM066034.1, from coordinate 330,503,042 downwards.
AGAACCAGTATGCAGCCCTGGAAGTAGAGGAGGTGGAAGCATCCCAAGGGAAGAACCAGAGCTCAAGCACCTCAGTGTTGTGGAATTGGTGACCACAAGGAAGTGAATGGTAGTGGTTGTAGATGACTCTTCTGAGGGGTACTGAGGCGTCCATCTGCCAATCAGATTTGATTTCCAGAGAGGTGTGCTGTCTGCCAGGTACCAAAATCCAAGATGTTATGGAGAATTTGCCAAGACTCATCAAGCCTACTGACTATCTGATGTTTCTCATCGTCTGCACAAATGATACTGCTAGGTATCCCTCAGAGTGGATCAAAAGTGACTTCCTGTCTCTGGGACAGAGGGTGGAGCATATAAGTGCACAGGAGGTGTTCAATCCTCCCTGTTGAGGATGAAGGCCGAGGTAGGAAAGCTCACATTCTGGAGATGAATGCATGGCTGTGTGGATGCTGTCATCAAGAGCATTTTGGTTTCCTGGACCATGGGATGATTTTCCAAGGGCTGAAGAGCAGAGATGGTGTCGTCCTATCCAAGAAGGGTCAAAATGTCTTCCACAGCAGAATGGCTAAACCTACAGAAGAGGGCTTTTAAACTAGATTCTTTGAGGATAGGTGAAGAAAGTCCCCAGGTAAATTGGAATACTGGGCGTCCAAATGGCAGAGGAAATTAATGTGGACAAGTGCAAAGTTATGCACCTAGGAAAGAACAATCCAAACTTTGGTTACATGATGCAAGGTACCACCTTAGAAACCACCACCCAGGAAAAAGAATTAGGCGTGATCATTGAAACCCAGTGTGCAGTGGTTGCCAAGAAAGCAAATAGAATGCTAGGACTCATAAGGAAAGGCATGGAGAATAAAACCAAGGATATTATAATCCCTCTGTATCGTTCCATAGTTCGACCGCACCTTGAATATTGTATACAATTCTAGTCACGGTATCTTAAAAAGGATATAGCGGAATTAGAAAAGGTACAGAGAAGAGCCACCATAATGGTAAAGGAGATGGAAGTATACCCCTATGAGGAAAGACTTAAGAGGTTAGGGCTCTTCAACTTGGAAAAGAGAAGGCTGAGGGGAGATATGATAGAGGTCTATAAATTAATGAATTGAGTGGGACGGATTAATGTAAATTGGTTGTTTACCCCTTCAAAATGTAGAAAGACTAGAGAACATGCAATGAAGCAACAATGTAACCCATGTAAGACTAAATAAGAGAAAATATTTTTTCACTCAACACATAATCAAACTCTGGAATTCGTTACTGGAGGATTTAGTAAAAGCTGTTAGTGTAGCTAGGTTTGAAAATTGTTTGGACAAGTTCCTGGAGGAAAGGTCCATAAACCATTATTAAAGAGGACCTGGGAAATCCAATGCTTACCACAGGATGTGAGCATTGTGGAACCTGTGGCCTTTGGGAACCTGCCAGGTATTTGTGACCTGGCTTGGCCACTGTTGGAAACAGGATGCTGGGCTTGATGGATCTTGGTCTGACCCAGTATGGCATTTCTTATTTCTTATATTCTTAGGTAAGTACAACATTAAATACCTCTGAAATGGGTAAAAGGGACAACATCTGGAAGGCAGTGTGCATAAACGTCCATAGTATGGGAAATAAGATCTCAGATGTTAAGGTTTTAATGGAAGAGGCTGACTTGGATTTAGTGGCAGTTATGGAGACATGGTTCACAGACAACCATGGTTGAGATGTAATTATTCTGGTCTATACTTTATTCAGGAAGAAGGGAAGGAAGATTGGCATATGTAAAAAAATATTAAAGCTGTAGTATTACAGGGTTTATGGGGAGCAAGGAGGCACTGTAGGTTAAACTAGAAAGAGGGAACAGGAAATCCATTTGCATTGGTGTGATTATACAAATCTCCTTCACAGGGAGAAGAAGTGGATGAAGATATAATAGAAGACATACACAGTATTGCCATGAGAGGAGAAGTACTACTGATAGGTGATTTCAGTATGCTGGATGTTGATTGGCAAATCCCTGCTGTGGTGTCATCTAGAAGTAAGGAGATCCTGGATTCTCTACAGGGAGAACTATTCCAGCAACTGGTAATGGAGCTCATATGTGAAGGGGCCGTACTGGACTTGGTGCTTACCAATGGGGAAAGTATTTCTGATGTTATAGTGGGAGATCATCTCCCATCCAGTGATCACCAGATGGTGTGGTTCAGTATTAGGACTAAGGCTGATAAAATCTATTCAAAAGCGAGGGCCTTAAATTTTAGAGAAACTAACTTTGCCAAGATGGGACAATACCTCAAGGAGCTGTTAGTGGGATGGGAACAGCTGGGAGATGTAGAAAAGCAATGGGCAAAATTGAAAGGGGATATTTTAAGGGCAACAAACCTTTTTGTTAGAAAGGTAAATGAATGTAAAAGGAAAAGGAGGCCACTATGGTTCTCAAAAGAAGTAGCTGAAAAGATGAAGAAAAAGAGGATGGCCTTCATAAAAAACAAGAGATCACAGAGAGAGGAAGGCGAGCATAAATTTTTGGAAAAAATGAGAGAAACTAGGAAAGTGGTCAGGAAAGCAAAGATACAAAAAGAAGAAGAAATAGCGAATGCAATAAAATGGGGGGGGGGGACAAGACATTTTTGAGATATGTTAGAGAGAGGAGAAAGTGCAAAAGTTCTATTGTCAGACTCAAGGGTGAAGGGGAGGAATATGTAGAAGCTGATGAGGATAAAGCGGAATTGCTAAACAAACATTTTTGTTCTGTGTTCACAGATGAAGGGCCAGGAGCAGGACCACAGAAAACACTCACAAATAGGAACAAAAGTAAAGGAGAGCTTGAATGGTTTTTAGAGGACTGTGTTCGTGAGGAACTAGATAAACTAAAAGTAGACAAAGCGATGGGGCCAGATAAGATACATCTGAGAATACTGAAGGAACTTGGGGACATTCTAGTGGCTCCACTGACAGACTTTTTCAATGCTTCTTTAGAGTTGGGGGTGGTCCCAGAGGCCTGGAGAAAGGCACATGTGGTCCATTTACACAAAAACAGAAGGATGAGGTTGAACTACAGGCCAGTTATTCTGACCTCTGTGGTGAGTAAATTAATGGGAACACTACTAAAACAGAGGATAGTGAGGTTTCTGGAATCCAATGGATTGTAGGATCTGATTTGATATCTTTGACTGAGTGAACAGAGAGCTGGACCAAGGGAGAGCCAGCCCTAGCTGTGATGTACTTGAACTCAGTAAAACCTTTGACACTGTTCTGCACAAGCAACTTATTAATAAACTGAGCATCATAGAGGTGGATCCTAAAGCGACTGACTGGGTAGGACATTTTTTGAGTGAGAAGCGACAAAATGTACAGGTAAATGGAGCTCACTCTGAGGAGAAGGATGTTACCAGTGGTGTGCTGCAGGGATCTGTCTTTGGTCTGATTCTTTTTAACATCTTTGTTAGTGATGTTGCAGAAGGGCTGTCAGGCAATAGAGTAGGCTCCCAGGAAGGAATAAATATGAGGAGGAAGCTAGCAAGCTTGAAGAATGGTTGAGAATTTGGCAGCTGAGATTTAATGCTAAAAAAAATGCAGGGTCATGCCTTTGGGCTGCAAAAATCCAAGGAAACGGTACAGAGTAGGGGACAAAATACTTATGTTCACGAAAGAAGAGCAGGATCTAGGCATGATTTTTTGATGATCTCGAAGTGACTAAACAGGTAGAAAAGGCGACGGTGAAAGCCAAAAGCACGCTTGGGTGCACAGGGAAAGGAATAGCCAGCAGAAAAAAGGAAGTGGTAGTGCTTCTGTATAAGTCTCTGGTGCAACCTCATTTGGACTTTTGTGTGCAATTCTGGAGACCATACCTTCAAAAGAATATAAACAGGATGGAGTCTGTAAAGAAGGTAGCTATTAAAATGATCAGTGGTCTTCATTATACCATATGGGGACAGCTTAAAGATCTTAATATGTATACTTTAGAGGAAAGGCAAGATAGAGGAGATATCATAGAGATGTTTAAATACCTTTGTAGCACAAATGCACAAGAGGAAAGCCTCTTTTGATTGAAAGTAAGCCCTGCAATGAGGGGGCATAGGATGAGGGTGACAGGAGTAATATGCTCAAATATGTGTTTAAGGAAAGAGTGGTAAATGCATAAAGGGGTCAAACAAGGGAGAAGGAACCTCCAAAATACAAAGTGAACCAAAAACAAACAAATGGAGGTAGGCACAGCAAAGTCGAAACAAACATTTTATTGCAAAGAGATCTGACTTAGCTGAGTTTCGGCAAACCTGCCTGCGTCAGGGGTCTAAAAAGATAAAAATACACATAAATCAATTGCAAATTGAAAAATAAAATAATTAAATAAAACACACACAAAGTCTTGAAGGACTAGAAAAGGGGACTGCTACTTCTGGAGAGAGATCTGCAATTGTGAGTATATACTAATGGGAATTTTTCTGAAGGGACTTTTCTGGATTAAAGCTGATTAATCTGTGAACCCCCAGTGTATTTGTTAAATCAGTCAGGGCCTAGTAGCAGCAGTTTAAATTTAAAATACAGAAGAGAGCTTTATGGTTAGATTTCATACCCAGCAGAGACCTTGTAGTTTAAATTTAATACTCTCAGGGCCTAGTATCAGTAAATTACGTTTAGTTTAAATTTAAAACACAGAAGAGAGCTTTCTGGTTAAATTTAGAACCCAGCAGAGAGCTTCTAGTTTAAATTTCATAATAAGTCAGAGCCTAGCAGCAGCAAAGAGCTTTAATTTAAATCAAATCAGAATATAACTTAGCATAAAAGGCAAAAGAGGGTCAGTATTCTTTGAGCAGCAAATAAAGTCTTCTAGAGACCTTTACAAAGAGGCCTTCTACCTAGGGGGCAAGAGACCTGTGAAACTTTTCAATAGGTGTTAACGCCAGGTGGCAGGTCAAAAGGCCATTTTGAAAGACTCCTATCCAAGCAAGGACTGTTAATCACCTAGGAAGTTGGTCACAGCTTACCTCAGAAGCACAGGACAGGGTACTGTGTAGCAGCCCTCTTTTACTAAGTGTTATTTCCCTCCTTCCCTCCACAACACCCATCCACCCCTGGGATAATCATAGCTTTAAAGGTATTTACACATCTTAAAGGAAAGGAGGTGCTCTCAGGTGCAGCTCATTATCCAAATCAGTCATACACTAAGGACCTGAGATTCAGGTGAACAAGGTATATTAAACGTATTAGGTACAATTTTATTAGTATAAGTATCCATAGCAACCCTTAGTAAGTAAAGAACTTAAAGATCTAAACACAAGCTTAAAACTAAGAAGCAGACAGCAGTCCAGCAGCAAGATGGGGGCTTTCCAGTCTTTTGCATTGAGTGTCACATGTATGATTTTCTCCCAGTTGGTGAGAGGTCTTACGTGTGCACTAGGTGCAAGGAGCTCTTTCCTCTCAGGGAACGAGTCAGCTCTCTAGAGGCTAGAGTAGCAGACTACATCCAGTCTGGCAGCATCCCTGTTGCCATGAAGGAAAGAGGTCACGTGACAGGAGAGCATCACCCTGGTGTGGCAGGAAGTGATCCTGTAACTAGGACCTGTCCTCCAGATGATGTAAAACCCTCTCGCACCGAGGAAGTTTCTCCAGGGCCATGTACCCATGAGGGAAGGGTTAGGACAGCCGTTATAGTTGGTGATTCGATCATTAGGTATGTAGATAGCTGGGTGGCTGGTGGATGTGAGGATCACCTGGTAACATGCCTGCCTGGTGCGAAGGTAGCAGACCTCACGCGCCACCTAGATAAGGTCTTAGATATTGCTGGGGAGGAGTCTGCTGTCTTGGAACATGTCGGTACCAATGACATAGGAAAATGTGATAGGGAGGTTCTGGAGGCTAAATTTAGGCTTTTAGGTAGGAAGTTGAAATCCAGAAATTCTAGGGTAGCGTTCTGCAAAATGCTTCCTATTCCACACGCAGGATCCAAAAGGCAGGCAGAGCTCCAGAGTCTCAATGTGTGGATGAGACAATGGTGCAGTAATAATAATGGGTGATTTCAATTACCCCGGCATCGACTGGGTCAGTGTCACAACAGGACATGCTAGGGAGATAAAGTTCCTAGATGAAATAAATGACTGCTTCTTGGAGCAGCTGGTTCATGAACCAACCAGAGGGGAAGCAATATTAGACCTAGTCCTTAGTGGAACACCAGATGTAGTGCAAGAGATAAGGGTGTTGGGGCCACTTGGCAATAGTGATCATAGCATGATCACCTTTGATTTAATTAGTGGAGGAGGGATAGTAAGGAAATCCACAGTACTACCCTTTAACTTTCAAAAGGGAGACTATGATAAAATGAGGAAAACAGTTAAGAAAAAACTAAAAGGAGCAGTTGCAAAGGTTAAAGATGTACATCAAGCTTGGGTGGTGTTGAAAAATACTATCTTGGAAGCCCAGACCAGCTGTATTCCACGCTTTAAGAAAAGTGGAAGGAAGTCCAAAAAACTGCCAGCATGGTTTAAAGGTGAGGTCAGAGAGGCTGTTGTTGCCAAAAAAGCATCTTTCAGGAAATGGAAAAAAGAGCCAAACGATGAAACCTGGAAACAGCACAAGCACTGGCAAGTCAAATGCAAGGCATTGATAAGGCAGGCAAAGAGAGAATTTGAGAAGAAGCTTGCTGCGGAAGCAAAAATGCGAAATAAAGACCTTTTCAAGTACATTCGTAGCAAAAAACCTGTGAGAGAGTCAGTTGGTCCATTAGATGATAAAGGGGTTAAAGGAGCACTAAGAGGCGACAAGGCGATAGCGGAGAGACTGAATGAATTCTTTGCTTCGGTCTTTACTGAGGAAGATGTAGGGATGTTACCCATGACTGAAGTGGTATTTAAAGGTGTGGAAGAATTGAAGGAAATATCGATACATCGGGAAGATGTCTTACAACTATTAGATAAACTGAAGAGTAGCAAATCACCTGGGCAGGATGGTATACATCCAAGGGTGTTGAAAGAACTGAAATTTGAGATTGCAGACCTGCTATCAGTAATCTGTGAACTATCATTAAAATCATCTCTAATACCTGAATATTGGAGGATCGCCAATGTAACACCAATTTTTAAAAAGGGTTCGAGGGGTGATCCGGGAAACTACAGACCAGTGAGCCTGACATCAGTACCGGGAAAAATGGTAGAAACCATCATAAAGAATAAAATTACTCAGCATGTAGATAGTCACGACCTAATGGGAGACAGCCAACATGGCTTTAGACAAGGAAGATCTTGTCTTACTAATCTGTTATGTTTTTTTGAAGGAGTGAATAAACAGGTGGACAAAGGTGAGTCGGTTGATATTGTGTATCTGGACTTTCAGAAAGCCTTTGACAAAGTCCCTCATGAGAGACTTTTGGCAAAACTAAAGAGTCATTGGATAGGAGGCAGTGTACTACTGTGGATCAGGAACTGGTTAAAAGATAGAAAGCAGAGGGCAGGGCTAAATGGCCAATTTTCCCAATGGAGAAAGGTGAATAGTGGTGTACCCCAGGGATCTGTGCTGGGTCCGCTGCTTTTTGACATATTCATAAATGACCTGGAAAGTGGAATAAAAAGTGAGGTTATCAAATTTGCAGATGACACAAAACTGTTTAAAGTTGTTAAAACCCAGGAGGATTGTGGAAAATTGCAAGAGGATCTTGATAAATTGGAAGACTGGGCATCAAAATGGCAGATGAAATTTAATGTGGAGAAGTGCAAGGTTATGCACCTAGGGAAGAACAACCCAAACTATGGTTACATGATGCAAGGTTCCACATTAGGAACCACCACCCAGGAAAAAGATTTAGGCGTCATTGTGGATACCTTGTTAAAACCCTCGGCCCAGTGTGCAGCGGCGGCCAAGAGAGCAAATAGAATGCTAGGTATGATAAGGAAAGGAATGGAAAATAAAACAAAAGATATTATAATGCCTCTATATCGTTCTATGGTGAGATCGCACCTTGAATATTGTGTGCAATTCTGGTCGCCGTATCTTAAAAAGGATATAGCGATTTTAGAAAAGGTTCAGAGAAGAGCCACCAAAATGGTAAAGGGGATGGAAGGCTACTCCTATGAAGAAAGGCTAAAAAGGTTGAGGCTCTTTAGCCTGGAGAAGAGACGGCTGAGGGGAGATATGATAGAAGTCTATAAATTAATGAACGGAGTGGAACGGGTAAACGTAGATCGATTGTTTACCTTATCAGAATATGGAAAGACTAGGGGACATGCAATGAAGCTACAGGGTAAACTATTTAAGACTAATAAAAGAAAATATTTTTTCACTCAACGTGTAATCAAACTCTGGAATTTGTTACCGGAGGATGTAGTAAAGGCTGTTAGTGTAGCTGGGTTTAAAAAAGGTTTGGACAAGTTCCTGGAGGAAAGGTCCATAAACCATTATTAAGAAGGGACCCAGGATATCAATGCTTGAACCAGTACAAGCATTGTGGAACCTGTGTCCCTTGGGGAAACTGCTAGGTACGTATGACCTAGATTGGCCACTGTTGGAAACAGAATGCTGGGCTTGATGGACCTTGGTCTGACCCAGTATGGCATATCTTATGTTCTTATGTGCAAGGATGAGGGTTTGGATTTGTTAGGAACTGGGGAATATTCTGAGGAAAGGAGGGGCTCTTCCGAAGGGATGGGCTTCACCTTAACTGGGATGGAACCAGGCTGCTGGCATTAACCTTTAAAAAGGAGATAGAGCAGCTTTTAAACTAGATAATAGTGGAAAGCTGACAGTCAACAAGAGTGCATGGTTCAGAAGAATGTATCCTTGAAGGATACTACCAAAAGCAGAGAGGTTCCAAAAAAGAGTTTAAGTAGCCCAAATGCCCTTGAGTATGGCGCAGACAGAGCTTAAAGATCCCAAATTACCCATGCCTACCAACAACCAAATTAATATGAATAACATACAGTCTCTGCTTGTATGCAAATTCTAGAAGTCTAAAAAATAAGATGGGAGAGTTAGAATATGTAGCACTGAATGAGAGGTTAGATATCATTGAAATCTCAGAGACATGGTGGAAGGAGGACAACCAGTGGGACACTGTGATACCTGGGTACAAACTATATCGTAATGATAGAGCTGATCAAATTGGTGGAGGGGTTGTGCTCTATGTTAGAGAGGGCATTGAGTCAGAAAGGATTAAAGTTTTGCAGGAAACAAAATTTGCTGTAGAATCTCTATGGATTGAAATTCCATGTAAAAAAGGGAAGGCGATGGCAGTGGGAGTGTACTATCGACTGCCTGTCCAGAATGAACAAATGGATGATGAAATGCTCAAAGAAATCAAGGAAGCTAGCAAAAGTTACAGCACAGTAATAATAAAGGGTGATTTCAATTACCTCTGTATCAACTGGGTCAGTGTCACCGCAGGACATGCTAGGGAGATAAAGTTCCTAGATGAAATAAATGACTGCTTCTTGGAGCAACTGGTTCATGAACCGACCAGAGGGGAAGCCATATTGGACCTAGTCCTTAGTGGAACAACAGATCTGGTGCAAGAGATAAGTGTGTTGGGGCCACTTGGCAATAGTGATCATAGCATGATACTGTTTGATTTAATTAGTGGAGGAGGGATAGTAAGGAAATCCACAGTACTACCTTTTAACTTTTGAAAGGGAGACTGATAAAATGAAGAAAATAGTTAAAAAACTAAAAGGAGCAGTTGCAAAGGTTAAAGACTTACATCAAGCTTGGGTGGTGTTGAAAAATACTATCTTGGAAGCCCAGACCAGCTGTATTCCATGCTTTAAGAAAAGTGGAAGGAAGTCCAAAAAACTGCCAGCATGGTTTAAATGTGAGGTCGGAGAGGCTATTGTTGCCAAAAAAGCATCTTTCAGAAAATGGAAAAAAGAGCCAAACGACGAAACCTGGAAACAGCACAAGCACTGGCAAGCTAAATGCAAGGCATTGATAAAGCAGGCAAAGGGAGAATTTGAGAAGAAGCTTCCTGCGGAAGCAAAAACATGTAATAAAGACTTTTTCAAGTATATTCATAGCAAAAAAAACCTGTGAGAGAGTCAGTTGGGCCATTAGATAGAGGAGTAAAAGGGGCACTAAGAGGAGACAAGGCCATAGCAGAGAGACTGAATGATTTCTTTGCTTCAGTCTTTACTGAGAAAGATGTAGTGATGTTACCCATGACTGAAGTGGTATTTAAAGGTGTGGAAGAATTGAAGGAAATATCGTTACATCGGGAAGATGTATTACAACTATTTGATAAACTGAAGAGTAGCAAATCACCTACCTGGATTGGATGATATACATCCAAGGGTGTTGAAAGAACTGAAATATGAGATTGCAGACCTGCTATTAGTAATCTGTGAACTATCATTAAAATCATCTGTAATACCAGAAGATTGGAGGATGGCGAACGTAACACCAATTTTTAAAAAGGGTTCCAGGGGTGATCTGGGAAACTACAGACTGGTGAGCCTGATGTCAGTACCGGGAAAAATGGTAGAAACCATCATAAAGAACAAAATTGCTGAACATGTAGATAGTCATGGCTTAATGGGAGACAGCCAACATGGCTTTAGACAAGGAAGATCTTGTCTTACTAATCTGTTATGTTTTTTTGAAGGTGTGAATAAACAGGTAGACAAAGGTGAGTCTGTTGATATAGTGTATTTGGACTTTCATAAAGCCTTTGACAAGGTCCCTCATCAGAGACTTTTAGCAAAACTAAAGAGTCATGGGATAGGAGGCAGTGTACTATTGTGGATCGGGAACTGGTTAAAAGATAGAAAGCAGAGGGTAGGGCTAAATGGCCAATTTTCCTAATGGGGAAAGGTGAATAGTGATGTACCCCAGGGATCTGTGCTGGGTCTGCTGCTTTTTGATATATTCATAAATGACCTGGAAAAGGAAATAACGAGTGAGGTTATCAAATTTGCAGATGACACAAAACTATTTAAAGTTGTTAAAACCCAAGAGGATTGTAGAAAATTGCAAGAGGATCTTAATAAATTGGAAGACTGGGCATCCAAATGGCAGATGAAATTTAATGTGGACAAGTGCAAAGTTATGCACCTAGGGAAGAACAACCCAAACTATGGATACACGATGCAAGGTTCCACATTAGGAACCACCACCCAGGAAAAAGATTTAGGCGTCATTGTGGATAACATGTTAAAACCCTCAGCCCAGTGTGCAGTGGCGCTCAAGAGAGGAAATAGAATGCTAGGTATCATAAGGAAAGAAATAGAAAATAAAACAAAGGATATTATAATGCCTCTGTAACGTTGCATGGTGAGACCGCACCTTGAATATTATGTGCAATTCTGGTCGCCATATCTTAAAAAGGTTCAGAGAAGAGCCACCAAAATGGTAAAGGGAATGGAAGGATACCCCTATGAAGAAAGGCTAAAAAGGTTAGGGCTCTTTAACCTGGAAAAGAGACAGCTGAGGGGAGTTATGATAGAAGTCTATAAATTAATGAATGGAGTGGAACGGGTAAACGTAGATCGATTGTTTACGTTAGACTATAAAAAGACTAGGGGACATGCAATGAAGCTACAGGGTAAACTATTTAAGACTAATAAAAGAAAATATTTTTTTTACTCAACGTGTAATCAAACTCTGGAATTTGTTACCGGAGGATGTAGTAAAGGCTGTTACTGTAGCTGGGTTTAAAAAAGGTTTGGACAAGTTCCTGGAGGAAAGGTCCATAAACCATTATTAAAAAGGGACCCAGGATATCAATGCTTGACCCGATACAAGCATTGTGGAACCCCTGTGTCTTTTGGGAAAACGGCTAGGTTCGTACGACCTAGATTGGCCACTGTTGGAAACAGGATACTGGGCTTGATGGACCTTGGTCTGACCCAGTATGGCATATCATACGTTCTTATGGGAAAAAGTACATTAACGTGAAAAAAACATACTGCAGATAAACATTACAGACAGATCACAGAAATAATAGATAGGACAGGCACATAGAAACAATTTACTAATGCGGTTAATCACTAGAACTCTAACAATTCAGTGAACAGCCGCCCATGGAAAACTCTTAAATGTAAAAAAATAAGCATGATTGAGACATTGAAAAAAACCCAGTTCATATGAATACATTTAGAACATTAGCAGAATAAAAAGGTGTCCCACTCCATGGAGACTGATAGAAGCTAGACATATATGTAACATATTTTAAGAAACCATAAATTATACTCTCTCTAATAAAACATATAAAATAATAATATGCCATTATGTAGAAAGGACTCATACATAGTATTGTAAACTAAAAGGCCAACGAATAGAAATGACAAGATAATGAAAGATTAAAAATAAAAATTTTTCCTTTTTATTCAATCTTCAATAATATTATATCTTCCCTGGTAAAGGAGGCCAAAATTCCAAATAAGCTTTTGGAAGTGTTAGGGCTATTTTCAATCAGCAAAGCCACATAATTTATGAGACCTCTGGGCCCAGAAGGAAAACACTTTAATAAAATTTGCTATGTTTTTCATCGTAGTAATAACCACTTCTAGGACACACATAGGTAAATGTTCATTTCATAAATAGCTGTAGATAAAAACCCAAAGAATGTGTCTATCCAGTAAGGTGTTCAGTGTTGTAGCTGCTGCTCCCTGCAAGTTACTCCTATGCCTTTTGCTTAAAAGATTATCTAGTATCACAATTTCTTTTTATTCTCATCATTTTGATTGCATGTCTCACCCCCATGTGGTAGGCTCAACCCAGCAACATATGTACCCCTGTCAGCCAGCCAGCCAGCCAGGTTGGAGAGAAATTTCTGAGACTTATCTCTAGTGCTGCTTCCATGCCCAGCAGTGACTGTCACACTAGGGGGTATGTTTACTAAATCGCGGTAGGGGAACATGTGTTTCCGAGTGTTAATGCAGAGAAAAGGGGTTTCCGTGCGAAAAAGTCTCTGGGCGTGTAGGAAACGTTCCAGCGTTAAGAGTGCTATGGACTATTTAACGTGCGGTAATGGGACATCGGGAATTAAGCTGTCAAGCAGGCGAAACGAGTGTAACTCTAACACTGGATAAAGGAGCAGCAAGGGAAGACCATCTGAAGGTGATGGATTGAAGGACAGGTGGGAGATGATGATGGATTTACCAGACCAGTGGGCATCCTGTATGGCAGTCAGTAAAGTGGATGAGCATGTGGGAGGCTGGTGTATGGATACACAGGAGGTGTCAATGTAATATGGTGCAATGTCCGTGTGTGGCATACAATGTGGAACACGTGTCTCCCAGTGGAGTCAGAAGTGGCAGGATGTGTCCAGTGACAGGAGGACTGAGTAGGAGTGGCGACGTGCAGATCAGGCACAGGAGAGATATGTGTGGTCCCAAATTGTGGGAAAGAGTACCAAAGTGTGGCCAGAACGCAGAACAAAGTAGAAGGATGAGTGTTTGCAAGTCACAGCAGAACCTGGACTGTTACAGGCGGGGATATGATCTGAGTAACACAGGAACAAGTGGGAATTGAAGCCTTGCCCCCTGTTTATGGGGACATTGCACTAATCAGTATGCTACATCTCCATACCTCTCTACACTGCAATGTCTGGATTCAAATAGCCTGCAGGTCTCTGCCTAAACTGTCTGCTGTGTCTGCTGGTATAGATTAGCCACTCCAGTACCCATGATGCACTGCACACACAGAACAGCAGTCTGCAGCTGATCACCAAATAGAAAATGGACTGATCCATCACATCAGCTCAGTATGATGCAGTGTGTGCTTCAATCACTTAACAGCTACAATCTTTTTTATTTATTTATTTTATTTAGCAAGCATTTGTAGCCCGCTCCTTCCAGCGATCAGAAGCGGGTAGGATTACTATTGTGAAACTGCCGAATCAAGGCAGGTACAAATTTTGTTTACATACAGATTGTCAGAAAAGCACATCATACAGAGTTAACACTTCTTAGCTATGGGGGAGTTCATTTACATATATACATAAATACATATATACAGGATAATCTTCTTGGACACAGTGCTATTGAACGGTTTTAGCAGTCATCCTGAGGGTGAGGATGGGTGCATAGCACCTGGTCCCAGAACTTGCACCACTAAAGATGGTCTCTGCTGGCCCTGCTGCAGGTCCACATCACTGCCAGTGTGTGGCAGGTATTGTCTGTAGTGTGTTATGCTAGTCACCTTGTTTCCTGCACAATTGCAGCATGCTGTAGGTGCCAGTTATAACTGGGCACTGTGTCCCACCCCTGTTGGACAGGGACCCTCCTAGAAAAGTGCATGTCAGTGCCCAGTGTTACAATGCTGCTGTCATGGATGCCAAATGCAGTGGGGGTTTCTAGGTCTATGCGGAACACTGCTACTGTCCTACTATGACCATGGTGAGTAGGCTAGGAACAACTGCTATCCTAACAATCTAGGACAACAGTCTACCACAGCAAGCTCAGTCAGACTGCACCTGTTGCCCACTACTAGGCTGTTTCAGCCATGCACATACCAACTGCGGCTGAACTGCTCGTATACACATAATGCATGCGGACAGAGCAACCATGTGCACCCTGGCCTGGGATGAACCGCACAAACACCCAGCATTAACTCATTGAGTGGTTCCTCAGACAGAGCTTGCACCCATATCACTGGAGTCGGACATTATATAGCACTATGTGGATACATAGCCATGACATGGTCACTGCTTGGTCAGAGTGAGAGTGCCCTCTCAACATGACATGCTGTGGCCACCCAGGCAATGCATGTGTCAGATGGGCACTATGATGGCTCAGCCATTGATCCTACCGCTGAGGCAGACACATCTTGGCCAATCCGTTCTGCTTCAGGCCATACCCACAATTCTCTGCTCCTCATCATGCACATTTGCAGACTAATGCTGGGAACAGCTTAGGCAATGTGAGGCACAATGAGGTGCAGAAAGCCACAGAACAATAGAGAGACAGACAGACACACACACTCACATCGCCGCGCTGTGCAAAAGTGGGGATGGTTGGAATTCCTGCCTGCCACTTTGGTCTCCATAGCAGCTCAAGCATTGTTAACATGTGCTCATTGTGCAGGTGCTGGTAACACGCTCTGACACTAACCTGCTCAGTGTGCCTGTGCTATTGGTCTGCCTCTCCATCCAGCTGTGGATGGTGGAGCCTATCTTTGTGACTGATGGGTGTTTGTACCCTTGCTGGGAGGTTATTTGGGGGTTGCAGATGCTGGTGCTGGACCCTCTGCTCATATACACACTGCCTGCGTGTGTTGAGCCACAGTGCTGCTATGGGGGCTGACATGCTTCCTATCAGACAGACCCTGGCACATGTTGCAATGCACACAGGACCAGGACACGGCTTTGGTCTGCTGCAAGAGGGTGCCACTGCCCTCACTGCCAACACCTCCACACCATGCTGACATGCCCACGTGCTGTCAGTAGTGGTGGTGCGCAGTCCCAGCCCGTCCAACATGTGGGTGCCTGAGGTGCAAGGTCCAGATTGGGGGGGGGGGGCAGAGGCACATATGGACAACCAGGCAGTCCCCCAACCACCTGCTTTTGCAGGGACCCCATCCTGCCTGCCATCGATACATCTCGGGGGGAGGATGACAGACACTGCTGTGGTAGTTCCCCAGTCACCTGCATGTTGCAGTTACCTGGCACCATCGGCCTCTTCCTCCATAGCTGGGTTCAGTGGCAGCAGGGGGGGGGGGCAGCCGGGATCTCTGCCTAGGGTGCCAGGACCCTTGGACTGCCCCATGTGACACAGCTCCTTTCCGCAACAGCAGCATGTTTGTGTGCCACCACTGTCACTGTGGCATCATGCCAGACATTACAGATGGTATTGCGGATGGAAGGATACCCCTATGAGGAGAGGCTAAAAAGGTTATGGCTCTTCAACCTCGAGAAGAGATGGCTGAGGGGAGATATGATAGAGGTCTATAAAGTAATGAATGGAGTGGAATGGCTACATGTGGATCGATTTGTTTATGCCATCAAAATATAGAAAGACCAGGGGACATACAATGACACTACACTGTAACCCATTTAAGACTAATAAGAGCAAATATTTTGTCAGTCAACGTGTAATCAAACTCTGGAATTCATTACCTGATGATGTAGTAAAAGCTGTTTGTGTAGCTGGGTTTCAAAAGGGTTTGGACAGGTTCCTGGAGGAAATGTCCATAACCCATTATTCAAGGGGACCTGGTAAATCCACTGCTTGCCCCAGTATAGGCATTGTGGAGCCCATGTGTCTTTTGGGGAAACTGCTAGGTACTTGTGACCTAGACTGGCCACTGTTGGACACAGGATACTGGGCATGAAGGACCTTGCTCTGACCCAGTCTGGTATATCATATGAGCTTCTACTGTTCTGTGCTACCTGGGCAGTTGCCTGGTCCCCCCTGTGCATCAGCAACCCCCACTGCATGGCACATGTGCCACCTCCTTTGCCCCATTTGCACCATCAACATGGTGCCCTTTCATACTTGGGTACTATGCTGATGCTACTAATGGAGTACTACTATCATTGTCTGGGGGCTCCCCTATCCATGCATCACATTGCAGACTTTGAAATGTGCTCTAAATACACCCTTTCTGCGAGGTTTCACTTGGTGTTAGAGTTCCCAGCATTAAAGGGCTTTTAGGCATGTTGCACAACAGGCATTAAGGGAGCACACATTGTTACTGCTTACTCTCAGCCCAATTAATGCCCACTCTCCGCCTACTGAGGGAGGAGTAGCCTAGTGGTTGGGGCAAGGTACTTCAGGCCGGAAGGTCGGGGGTTCAAATCCCACTAGAGGACAGCAACCTTGGGCCGGAAGGACTGGGGTTTCTAGTCCCACAGATGCTCCTTGTGGTCTTGGGCAAGCCACTTAACCCTCCATTGCCCATGTTCCCTGTAAGTATTAGTGTATGTGTCTCATATCCCCATGTGTTAAATGCATCCCCCAATTGTGTTGTGACCGCTTTGATTGAAGGATAAGGCGGTATACAAAAACTGTCTAAATTAAAAAAAAAAATACTGCACCCTTAACGCTGCTGGAGTCTTTAACACCCATTAAAGTGGCTTTTCTGTTGCATTAAGGGTGCCAGGGTGCTGATAACAGGCGTTAATGGCACACAGGCTCCCTTAACACATTTAGTAAACATATCCCTAGGTGCAGGAAAGCGGGGTTACTTACCTGTAACAAGAGTTCTCCGTGGACAGCAGGATAAGTCAGCCACACTTGGTGACGTCCTCCGGGCGGCGCCATGGATACGGAAGTGCTCTCCAGAGCTCAGAAAGGTGTGAGCCTGTCTGAGCATGCCCAGGTAGCCCACCTTACTGGCCCGCCCCCTAGCCTGGCCAGTCGTGTTCCCAGCTAGTCATCCTGGCTAGGGTGTGGGCCCATTGGGCTGACCTCCTCCAGGGGAGGTGGACGGGATTGTGTGGCTGACTTATCCTGCTGTCCACGAAGAACTCTTGTTACAGGTAAGTAACCCCACTTTCTCCAAGGACTAGCAGGATTGCGTCAGCCACACCTGGTGCCTCCCTAGCTGCAGTGTATGCTGAGGTGGAGGAGGTAAGCGTACCATAGATGACTATGGAGACCTGGAGTTAGGGCAAAGCTTCTTTACTCGGTAGTGCAGTGCAACAGTGCAACCTTTTTGTGCAACAGAGGAATCCTAGTGATGTACAGGAGGCAATTGTAAAGTGCTGTCTGTGAAACATGACGTGCAATACAATGCCAATAATGTGCAATACCATGAAAACAGGTTGTGCAATACAGTGCAAGAAGGTGTAATACCGTGGAACAGGTTGTGCAAACAGTGCAACAAGCATAACAGGCAACAACAATTCACAACAAAGCATAGTCAGCCATAGGTTAAGAGTCCATGGTCCAAGGGTTCAGGGAGTCCCGGGCGGCGAAGTGGTTCCATTACCCTCCGTTGCAGTGGAGAGAACGGCCGTGCCGAAGGCGCAGTCCTCCCGAGACCTGAGGTTAAGGCAGTAGTGTCTCTGGAACGTGTGCGGGGAGGACCAAGTGGCCGCTCTGCAGACCTCGATCAGTGGGACAGAGCGAAGGTTGGCAATTGAGGTGGCCAGCGCTCTGAGTTGGTGAGGGCCCACTCTCGGCTGCTCTTGTGTGCCAGCCGGGTCAAGGCAATAGGAGACACAGGCGGTTACCCAGTGTGAAAGGGTCCTGTTGTTGACAGGCCTACCCGGCTTGTTTGGGTCAAAAGATACGAACAGCTGCTCGCCCTTCCGGATGGGCTGTGTTCTGTGCAGGTAGATCCGGAGGGCCCGGAGGCAGTTGAGGGTGTGCAGGCGTCGCTCTTCGGCTGACGCATGAGACTCCGGGAAGAACGAGGGGAGCTCGATGGACTGGTTGACGTGGAAAGCTGATGGCACTTTGGGCACAAACCTAGGGTTGGTCCTCAGGGACGCACGGTTCTGGTGCAGCAGCATGTAGGGAGGGTGTGATACTAGTGCTTATAACTCACTAATCCTCCTGGCAGATGTGATGGCTATTAGGAAGAGTGTTTTCCAGGACACGAACTTCATGTCGGCGGACTGGAGTGGCTCAAAGGGTTCCTGTGTCAGGCGTTGTAGGACTGTGTTCAGGTCCCAAGGCGGAACAGGGTGTCTGACTGGGGGTTTTAGATTTGTCAGTCCCTTCATGAAGCGGGATGTCAGGGGCAGTGCCGCAATCGAGTTGGCTCCCTCCAGGGGTGCGTGGAAAGCCGCTATCGCCGAGAGGTGCACCCGGACAGATTGCGTTTTCAGGCCAAGGTTGGACAAGGAGCTAAGGTACTGCAGGATGTTGGGGAGTGGACAAGTGGTGGGTTCAAGGCCTTGTGTAGCACACCAGGAGCTGAATCTCTTCCATTTGAGACCGTAGGACTTCCTGGTGGAGGGCCTTCTGGCTGCTAGGACCATGTCCTGTACTTCTGTGGGTAGGTGGAGCGTAGAAAGGCTTAGCTGTTCAACCTCCAGGCAGTGAGAGCTAGGGCTTTTAGGTTGGGGTGCCTCGTGTTGCTTCCGTTCTGCGTTAGTAGGTCCGGTCTGAGGGGCAGGCGCTTCGGGGCCCCGTGCTCTAGGCGTAGGAGAAGGGCAAACCACATCTGGCGCGGCCAGTGGGGAACCACCAGGATGGCGCTCGCTTTGTTGCGAATGATCCGTTGAAGAGTTGCAGGGATGAGGGGGGTCGGGGGGAAGGCATACACCAGAGACCACTCCCCCCAGTATACGTCGAATGCAATCGCGCAATGGGGAGGACAGATGTTGTGGCTGACATGTGGCCCAGCAGGCATAGTATAGACCTTGCCGAGGAAGTCCCTGCCACGGCTGTGCTGGACGCTAGGGAAGTGAGGGCCATCCGTCTGCGTTCGGGAAGGTATGCTTTTGAGGCCTTGGTGTCGATCACAGCTCCTATGAATTCTAGCCTTTGGGAAGGCGTGAGGTGCGACTTGTTGAAGTTGATGACAAACCCCAAGGAGGAGATCAGGGCCGTGGTTATCCGCAGGGACTCCTGAAGCTCCGGGGCTGAGGGAGCAGTCAGGAGCCAGTCGTCCAGGTAGGGAAAAATGGAGACGTTCTGCTTGCGGAGATGTGCTGCCGCCACAGCCACGCACTTTGTGAAGACCCGTGGAGCTGGCAACAGGCCAAAAGGGAGGACTCTGTATTGGAAGTGATGCCCCAGAACTTGGAAACGGAGATATTTCCTGTGGGATCTGTGGACGCGGATGTGGGTGTAGGCGTCCTTTAGATTCAGGGATGCCATCCAGTCGCCGGTCTGGATCAGCGGAAGGATGGAGCTGAGAGAGTACATCCTGAATTTCTTCTTGATGATAAACTTGTTCAGTTTGCGGAGGTCCAGGATGGGGCGGATGCCACCTGTCCTTTTGGGAATGAGGAAGTACCTGGAGTAGAATCCAGAGTTTCTTTCGGCCGGAGGTACTTCCTCTATGGCGTGGGAGGCCAGCAGGTGCATCAGTTCTGCTGCCATGGCTAGGCGCAGGTGTGGAGGTGTGTCGCTGATGGGCTGAGTTCTTTGGCGGGGCGGCACAGCGAAACGCATGCGGTAGCCTTCTCGGATGATTTGCAGAACCCAGGAGTCTGATGAGATCCGTGACCATTCTTGCATGAAGTGTGTTAGGCGACCCCCGATCCGGGTGGTTGCCTGTGATTCAGCGTCAAAAGGAGGGCCCACATTTGCTCGTGGGCACGTTGTTGCTCTTTTTCTGCTTGCGGTCTCTCTGGGAGTTGCACTGGTGCGAAGGGCCATGGTAGGAGTTGCTCTTGTATCTGGAATTCTGCCATTTTCGGTTGGAGGGGTACCTCTTACTGGAGTTGTAATATGGTTTCCTGTGAAAATTGCTTTTCTGAGTGCCGCTGTGGCGCTCGAACCCGTCTTCTGCCAGAGTTTGTAGTGTGGTGAAATGTTCTTTCATAACGTTGAAGGTGTCCTTGACTTTGTCACCAAAGAGTGACTCACCTGTACAGGGTGCATCTGCAATCCCATCGTGGGTGTTGTCACGTAGGCCGGATGCTCTCAGCCATGGACATCTTGCGGAGATAGCCGTGCCGGCCGTTCGCAGTGCTGTGTCAAAAGAGTCGAAGGCTGTGCTGGCCAGATGCTTGTTGCACTCGGACATATCTGTGAGTGCGCTGGATACCGATGCCTGGGACTCCTTTGGGAGGGATGCGACGGCGGTTTTTAAGTTCACCGTGCAAGCATCCTGGAAAAGAACTTGTTGGAGCTGATGCGCGGCAATTTTAGCATTAAGCATAGCTCCTTGGAATATTTTCTTCCCGATGTCGTCGAGGAGCTTGTGGTCTCAACCCGGTGGGCTGTTGGGGTGAGTGCGCGAGGATTTTATCTGCTTGAGAGCTGAGGACACCACGATAGACTGGTGTGATAGCTGGGGTGTTGAGAACCCTGGTACCGATTGTACCTGGTAGTTAGATTTGAGTCTCCTGGGGAACGGTTGGCCGTAGGCTGGAGTCTGCCACAGTCTCAGGTGATTGTCCCGCAGGGTCTGGTGTATAGGCAGCGCAAAAGTGGGCTTTGGGGTTGCCAGGTACTTCAAAACCTCCGGTACCGGTTCCCCTTTTTCCTCCGGGCTCTTCAGGGCCAAGGCGGAGGCAAATTTGTTCAGGAACTTTGGGTACGTGAGATCCTCTGGAGGGGGTGGTGGATCTTCCAGTTCCGCAGAGTGTCTCTTGTCAGAGGTAGTGTGTTCGTGAGACGCAGACCCCACAACAGCCTCCTCAATGTCATGCTCTTCAGCGGGGCTGTCTGGGGACGGATTGCCCTGGGGCTGCTTTACTGGAGTGGATGTCTGATTGTCCCTGGGTGAGTCAGGCGATCCCTGACCCGGGTGGTCCAACAGGTTCTCCGTCGAAGCCGATTGAGCGGGAGGAGGAGGGAGAGTAATGGGGGCAGTGGAGGCGGATTGCTTTAACAGTTGGGACATGTATTATGCAAAAGAAATTCACTCAAAAAAATTGTCATATAACCACGATTTCTTTAAAAACCTCTTGCCACTGGTCTCAGATAAACGGGTAAGTTATGACACTTGTTTATGGGTAATTTTGATCGCCCACTCTGGTGTCCGTTTACATCAATGACCTTTTTTGCAAGTGGTTTTCTCATACATATTGCTTTTATCTTATTATTTTTTTAGGTACGTTTCTCTTCAACTTCATTTAAAACAATAGCAAATGCCACTCTACTTATCTTAAACGTTGCAGAATGGCAGCGGTTGATATTCCTTGTTGATACAAACAGAGGAAAAACCCCAACGCCTCAGTCTGTTAAGCGCTTCAGAGCGTTTCTCCAATTGGGTTTCTTAAGGGGAACTTGAACTTGTTTTGTATCAAAAACCATGCGGTATCCACTTTTTCAATGTACAGGAGCTATTTGGTATGATAGTAAAAACAGCAAGGACATGGTTAAAAATTAGAAATGTATGATGCCATTTTCAGAAATATACTTCACTTCTCATATAGATTACCTTATAACGTTTCTCCGGAATTTTACTCTTACCGGTCACCAACTCATTTCATCAGTGATCTTGTAGGATAGTGAACGCCAACGCATGCGCTCTGCTTTAAGAGTTAAATACCTTATGAAAACCTCCTCTGATTGGAGCAGCCTATATACATGCTTGCCGATCTACACAG
The DNA here is from genome assembly GCA_033557465.1 of Ichthyophis bannanicus. Classification (NCBI taxonomy): domain Eukaryota; kingdom Metazoa; phylum Chordata; class Amphibia; order Gymnophiona; family Ichthyophiidae; genus Ichthyophis; species Ichthyophis bannanicus. The sequence goes on along the minus strand of CM066034.1, from coordinate 330,480,961 downwards.
ATATTCAATCCCTCAGGTTGCACCGTCTGAAGTTGATGAATCCACCATTGTTCTCGATATAGAAGCCGTTGCTCTTGTGATTTTCCTTGTAACCCATGCGTGATTGACTCTATGCACCAGCAACGTAACATTTCAAACTCATGTGCAAAATCTAAACAATGCTGAACGATCGGCGCTGTCAGTTGTTTATTGCGTAATCTGCTGCGGTGTTCCTGCATGCGTATTTTTTTTTTTTTTTTTCCATTTAAAATTTTTATTAGTGAATAACACACCAATAGAAAGCATGTTTAATACAGCAAGTTATCACCCCATCCCACCCCCTTCGTCTCTATTATAAGACAGAGGAACCGAAGTAAACTGCTCTTAGACAATGAAAGCACTAACATAACTCAAACAGTGATCAATTCACCAACGCTAAATAACATAAAATAAAACAGCAGATGTGATGTTCCCCTGCTTTAATCCCCCGCCTATAATTCAACAAACCACAGGCAACTCCCCTGTGCGAAATCCCCCCTCCTTCCCACACTACCCCCCTCCCCTCCCCCCGTATGCAAACACTTAGATCCATTTCTGCATCTTCGAACCCTACCTATGCCCACTATTCCCCCCACCAGTCCCAGCACCCCCACCTGCCCCCCTCCATAATCCTCCCCCTACTCCCCCCTCCTCTTGCCATTCCTCCACCCATTTCCATACCTTCTGCCAATGTACCCCACTTCTCTCCCCACCCCCCCGGCACTGCACTGTCAGCCGGTGCATCAGCCCCACTTCACTCACTCTGCGGATGAAACCAGCCACCTGCGGGGCACTCTGTCCCCCCCAGTGCCGGGCTATTTCGCAACGGGCCGCTACTAGACAATGGTGTAATACCCCCGCCTCCCTCCTGGGTATCTCTTCTTCTAGGAGATGTAACAGACATATTTCGGGCTTTTGTGGCATTTTGTGTCCTGTCATCGCATGTATTACTTCTAAAACCCTCGTCCAGTAAGCTCGCATATGGACACACCTCCACCACATATGCATCCAGTCCCCCCTCTCCCCGCACCCTCGCCAGCATTGGTCATCCTGTCCAAGTTTAGCTTTCACACGACGTACTGGCGTCCAGTACCATCGGGACAGCACTTTATATGCATTTTCCTTAAGGGATGCAGAGATAGAGACATGCGCTACAGTCCGGAGCACCTTGGTCCACACCTCTTCATTCCACTCCATCCCCAAATCGGCCTCCCATTTCAGCATATAGGGCAGTTTACCCTCCCCGGGCTCCATCAGACCCCTATATATTCGGGATAACACCCCCTTTTGCCCCATATGCCCTGTACATAAAACCTCAAACCAACTACGTCGCCCCCACAAGTCCTTCCACACCCTGGTCTGCCGAAGGCAATGACAGAGTTGCAAATAGGCATAGTGATCATTCTCTGTCAACCCATAGAGATCCTTTATACCCTCAAGCCCATACATCTCCTGGTTATGTAAGAGCTGGGATACTTGCGTCAACCCCCCCCCTTGCCCACCTTTGAAAGGTCCGCGCGTCCGGCCCCTGCCCCTTCTCAAAACATGCCTCTAATCCCATGCCCTGTGTATACCCTTTTCCTGCCACCAGTTGTTGTTTGTACCGTTTCCACACTTGCAGACTATGTACTATCATGGGGTTTAGAATGTTAGAGGCTTCGCCCGCTCCTCCCCGCCAAATCACCCTCTCCATGTCCGCCCCCCCCATCTGCTCCCGCTCCATCTGCACCCATTGCTTCCCCTCATTTCGTTGCCACTCATATACGGTTTTCAATTGGGCTGCCTCATAGTATTTCCCCAAGTTGGGAACTCCCAGCCCCCCCTCTTCTTTTGCTCTCTGCAGTATGCTCATCGCCACTCTCGGTCTTCGCTGCTTCCATATGAATCTATTTACCATCCCTTGCGCCCGTTTCAAATGGTTCCGCGGTACCGCTATGGGGAGTGTCTGGAATAAGAACAGCAGGCGTGGCACCAGCATCATTTTAACTGTCGCTATCCTCCCAAACCAAGATATAAACCCCTTTCCCCAACCCCCCAACCAACTCTCCATCTGCCCAAGTACCTTCCCGTAATTCAGATTATATAGTGCCGCCGTTTTGTTACCTAGTCGTACTCCTAAGTACCTTATACTTTCCGGCGCCCATTTAAAAGGGTATTGCTTGGCCAACCTTGCTTGTCCTGCTCCCGAGACCGCCAGATTTAAAATCTCCGATTTAGCCCAGTTGATTGAAAAACCCGACAGCTTACCGTATTCCTCCAATTCCCACATCACTATTGGAATGCTCACTCTGGGACTACCCAAGCTTAGAATGATATCATCAGCAAACAAGGAAATCTTATAGCCCTTCGTCCCCACCAGTAGTCCCCGGATATCCTCCCTTTCTCGCACCCTCTGTGCAAACGGCTCTAACGCAATAGCAAAGAGCAACGGCGACAGAGGGCACCCCTGTCGGGTACCCCTCCCCTGCTCGAAAAACCCTGAGTACGCCCCATTCACCCGGACACATGCTTGCGGCCGCTCATAGAGTGCCTTTATCCAGGCCAAGAAATCATTCCCCAGTCCAACCTTCTCCAATACCTGGAACAAGAAGGGCCAGGCTACCTGGTCGAAGGCTTTTTCGGCGTCCAACGACAGGAGCAGGGCCTCTTCCCCGCTCTGCTCAACTGACCAAATTATATTCAATATTTTCCTTATATTGTCCGCCACCTGTCTACCTGGTATGAAGCCCGCCTGGTCCTGGTGGATCAATTTTCCAATTACCTTGTTTAATCGGGCTGATAATATCTTTGCGAGTAGCTTGGCATCAAGATTAAGCAAAGAAATGGGCCTATAAGATGCACAATCCTGTGGGTCTTTCCCCTCCTTATGTATAACCGTAATCCCCGCCCAGCCCATCGTGCCCGCTAGTCTCCCTCCCTCCCTTGGCAAGTTAAATAACTTCACCAATGGCTCGATCAGGAGATGTCCAAACCGTCTATAGAATGGCGCTGTTAACCCGTCTAAGCCTGGAGCTTTCCCGATTTTTAATTGTCGAATTGCCCGCTGCACTTCCTCCCCACTTATCGGTCTATTGATTTCCCCTTGCTCCTCCCTCCCCAGTTTAGGCAATCGCACTGAAGCAAGGTATCTGCTCACTCTGTCCTCTGTTGCCGAGTCACGGGCTTTATATAGCTCCTGGTAAAACTCTCTAAAGGCTTCCCTAATTTCTCCTTCCTTAGTGACCAGGGTCCCTCCCTTAGATCGGACTCGGATGATATGGGAACGCAACTTTCTCTGTCGAAGCCTCTGCGCCAAAAATTTCCCCGCTTTATCCCCCCCCTCAAAAACCTCTTGCCGTAAGAGTTGCATCTGATACTGTATCCGTGCTGCCTGCAGCGCATTTAACTGTGCCCGCACCGCCAGTATCTGTCCTTGATAAGATCTCGACCGCCCCTGTGCATCCAACTCTTCCAATTCTAATAAACGGAGCCTCAGTGCCCCTTCCCTGCTCTCTCTCTCCCTCTTTAACCGTGCCCCCCACTTGACAAGCACCCCGCGAATCACTGCCTTGTAGCCATCCCATACCCCGCCCCATGCCACCTCCCCATTATCATTGAGTATAAAATATTCCCTTGTTTCCCGCCCTACCTCCTCCCGGACCCTCTCATCATCCAACAGCGACTCGTTCAACCTCCAATATTGTAGCCCTTTCCCTTCATCCGCCATGCGCAAAGAGACCGTCACCGGGGCATGATCAGACCATGTGATGGCCTCCACTGCTGCTTCGGTAATCCGACCCCCTACTTCTTTGGAGACCCAGATAGCATCTATCCGGGAGTAGGACCCATGCGTGGGCGAGAAATAGGAAAATTGTCTCCTCCCAGGGTATTGTAACCTCCAAGCGTCAACCAATCCATGCTGCACCACAAAAGCTCGATACCTCTTCCTGTCCGCCCGCTTACCCTCCCGACCCCCAGTTGCATCCCATGCCGGATTCCAGGTAAGATTGAAATCTCCCCCACATATAAGGGTACCCTCCCCCATGTTCCCCACCTCCTCAGTCAATTGCTTCCAGAAATTACCTTGCGATCCCGTAGGGGCATATAGGTTCACTATACAGTACCACTTACTCCCCACCCGCACCCTCACCAGTACATATCTCCCTCCCTTATCCCTGACAACGGAGTGCACTAGGGTCTGCAGTCTGGAGGCTATCAGAATAGCCACCCCCCCTTTCTTCTTTTCAACTGTGTTAGAGGCATGAATACATACCCCAAATCCCCTAGGCTTGACCAGGTACTCTGTTGGTTTGGTAAGGTGCGTTTCCTGAATCAGCCCTATCCCCGCCTTCTGGCGAGCCAGCTCATCATACAATTTCTGCCATTTAAAAGGCGAATTCAGGCCCTTAACATTTAAGGATACAATTTTTAGATCTCCCATCTTGGTAGACCTCACTCCCCACTGTCAGCCCATAGGTGTTCCAACCCCCCTCCCCCCCCTTACCCCCCCTCCCGCTCCCCCCTCTCCCCCTCCCCCCCCCAATCTCCTTGACCCCACCCCCCCAGCTCTCTCCAAAGAGAGATTTGTCTTCCATATAGGTGACTGCCTACGGGCCTGCCTGTCTTCCCCCCACCATTCCGCATCTCCCCATTTGCTCTATCCCCCCCCCCCGACTCAACCGCTACCTACTCCCCCCATCCCCCTGCCTCTTCGCCCTCCCCGCCCCCCCCTTCCCGCCCCTCATGCTACAGCCCCCTTGCCCCCCCCCACATAATGCACCCCTCCTACAATAACCCAACAAAATATATATGCACAACAGTACTACAAAGCACCAAGCTTTAAAACTTCTACTTCAGCCCGCTCCGTTCTCAGCTGCTGATGTCCCGGGGCTCTCTCCAAGCTTGCGCGCCAGTCTTCGGCCCTCTGCTGGGACTCGATGCCACCGCTGAGCTCTCTGAGCTGGATTAGAGGACGTCGACGTACTAGCCCCCTGTCTAGCTGTGGTCATATTCCCTTCAGGGATATTCGGCAGCTCCAAGTCTTGCAGAGCTCTCCAGGCTTCCTCTGTAGTTTGCACTCGTTTTGACCTCCCCCTGGCCGTGATCAACATGCCAAAAGGGAACATCCATTTATATCTTATGTCCTCTTTTCGCAAGTACTTTGTAACTTCTTTGAAGTCCCGTCTACGCTGCAGTGTTCCCCCTGAGAGATCCTGAAAAAACTCCAGGGAGTGTTCTTCCCACTGGAACTGTCTCACCTTCCTGGCTGCCATCAACAACCTTTCTTTAATCTTGAAGGAGCCCAGGCATATCACAATATCTCTTGGTTTATTGTCTCGTTTGGGGCCCAGGCTCCTGTGCGCTCTCTCTATTTGTGACGGTGTGATCTCAGTGCCTCCCTCTGGATCCGCTGTCTCGAGCAGGGAGCTAAAAATTTTAACAATCACGTCCTCACAGTTGCGGTATCGTGCTTCTTCTGGAAGGCCCCGGACGCGTATATTACATCGGCGGGATCTATCCTCCAGGTCCTCCGCCTTCATCTGCTGCTCCAGCTGAATCCGCTTGATGTCTGCCCAGTCTTTTTGTAACACATCGAGTTCTTCCCCCTGCTGTTGCAGTTGCGTCTCCATTTCTTCCATACGGTTTCCGATCTCCCCTATATCTTGTCGCAGAGAGTGGATGGACTCTCTGAGCTCCCGCGACACCCCACCGATATCAGCTTTGATCTCATCCTTCAGCTCTGTGAGCCAGTCTTTCAATTTCACGATCCCTCCTGGGCTACAGCTCCGTTCCAACTCTTCCACCAGCTCTTGGGCCTCTGCCAGCTGCTTACTATTCTCTTTGGCCCCCTCCTTGTTACTCTTGGCTGCTCCGTAGGGAGATCGGTATTCCGCCAGCTTCTTGCGCGCTGACGCCCCCGCTTTATTTTTATCCATCTTGGCTCTAAGTCGTAGGTTCTTTATGTCTTCGCTGTATGGGTAACTGTGGCTGTAAATGCTGCAGGGCTTTGCCCCCCCTATCTCTTCTGGAGCACAGGGGCCTCTCCTCTCCCTGTCTCCCTATAACTTCAGGTCCTTGGTACCGCTGGCACAGCCTTTCTCCTCCACCCCTCCTGAGTTCTTGCTCTTCTATGGCCTCTGCTCTGCGGTTCTCCTTAAGGGCTACTCTCTCACCTCACACTCCACTGGTTCTCTGTCGTCGCCTCCACAGGCTTCTTCTCCAGGGCTTCTCAGCCCACAATCCACTGTATTGTGGTTTTCCCCCGCTGCCCTCCTTCTCCTCCGCTCCACACACTGCTCAGCTCCGCGTGGCCCTCTCCCGCAGCCACCGCTGTCACTGCGGGCAGCACTGCACGGGCTATTACCGCCCTCTGGGCTCCTCCGCTCTGTGCTGCTGTCTAGCAAGGGAAGTGCTGTACGTACCAGCCCCACTGCCGTCGGGAGATGTGAGGTCCCTCGCCGGCCCTCAGCTCTGTAGCACTGCCCGATTGCTGGATTCTCAGCTGACTAGGCCTCGGACCCCACACTCTGCTCTGCTGCAGCCTCGCAGCACGTCTGCGGTTCTTGCTGCCGGTCCCGGCCGACCACGCGGTCAGCGCTCTAGGCCGCTCGTGAAGCTCCCCCGTCGGGGAAATGCCGATGCGGGGCCAAGCTGCTTCCTTTCACCTCTGCCCGATCCTCGGGTCTAGCGGCATCGATTCTCCAGCTTGCCCCCCGCAATTAACGCAAATAGGGGTATTTAGCCCCCTTTTCACAGGCTTGGATGGCAGAGCTCTCCTTCTACCCCACCATCCGTCCCGATGACGTCACCGGAAGTCCTGCATGCGTATTTTTAAAGGACATTGAACAGCATATACCACTGACTTGGACTCACAATTTGTCTCTTGCTTTAAAAAATATCGCTTCCCTTTATGCACAAAGTTAGAAAGTTCCAATGTAACATCACAAATGTTGCAATGACCACACTTGATATGATTTCCCTGGATTTTATCAGTAGAACCCCAATCTAAAGGTCGTAATACTGTGGGTGACAAATATTCTTTAAGATTTTTGTTTCGTTTCCAAACACAGCGTATTGATGTTTCCTGCAATTCTGGCACCACTGTGAGAACCGGTTTATGTTTTGTCATAATGTTCTGAATTTTTGTACTCAGAGGTGAAAAAGCCGTTATTAGGTTCACATTATGTTCTTCTAGTTGTCTTCCAGATCTTTCTTCAGATGACAGCAACAAGTCTCTATTGTTATAAAGGGCTCTGCGATAAGCTTGGTGGATAACCTTTTTAGGATATCATCTATCCAGAAAACTAATTTTTAGATATTTAGATGAACTCTTGTATTCCTGTATTGTAGAACAATTTCTACGATATCTCAGAAACTGTGATATAGGGAGGCCATCCTTTATAACAATAGAGACTTGTTGTGTTTGGAAACGAAACAAAAATCTTAAAGAATATTTGTCACCCACAGTATTACGACCTTTAGATTGGGGTTCTACTGATAAAATCCAGGGAAATCATATCAAGTGTGGTCATTGCAACATTTGTGATGTTACATTGGAACTTTCTAACTTTGAGCATAAAGGGAAGCGATATTTTTTAAAGCAAGAGACAAATTGTGAGTCCAAGTCAGTGGTATATGCTGTTCAATGTCCTTGTTTTTTATTGTATATTGGGAAAACAATTCGGACTTTAAAAATACGCATGCAGGAACACCGCAGCAGATTACGCAATAAACAACTGACAGCGCCGATCGTTCAGCATTGTTTAGATTTTGCACATGAGTTTGAAATGTTACGTTGCTGGTGCATAGAGTCAATCACGCATGGGTTACAAGGAAAATCACAAGAGCAACGGCTTCTATATCGAGAACAATGGTGGATTCATCAACTTCAGACGGTGCAACCTGAGGGATTGAATATCTGTGTAGATCGGCAAGCATGTATATAGGCTGCTCCAATCAGAGGAGGTTTTCATAAGGTATTTAACTCTTAAAGCAGAGCGCATGCGTTGGCGTTCACTATCCTACAAGATCACTGATGAAATGAGTTGGTGACCGGTAAGAGTAAAATTCCGGAGAAACGTTATAAGGTAATCTATATGAGAAGTGAAGTATATTTCTGAAAATGGCATCATACATTTCTAATTTTTAACCATGTCCTTGCTGTTTTTACTATCATACCAAATAGCTCCTGTACATTGAAAAAGTGGATACCGCATGGTTTTTGATACAAAACAAGTTCAAGTTCCCCTTGAGAAACCCAATTGGAGAGAAAGAAACGCTCTGAAGCGCTTAACAGACTGAGGCGTTGGGGTTTTTCCTCTGTTTGTATCAACAAGGAATATCAACCGCTGCCATTCTGCAACATTTAAGATAAGTAGAGTGGCATTTGCTATTGTTTTAAATGAAGTTGAAGAGAAACGTACCTAAAAAAATAATAAGATAAAAGCAATATGTATGAGAAAACCACTTGCAAAAAAGGTCATTGATGTAAACGGACACCAGAGTGGGCGATCAAAATTACCCATAAACAAGTGTCATAACTTACCCGTTTATCTGAGACCAGTGGCAAGAGGTTTTTAAAGAGATCGTGGTTATATGACAATTTTTTTGAGTGAATTTCTTTTGCATAATACATGTCTGTAGTTCACTCTGACGAAGCCTCAAGATATTAGTTAACAGTTGGGACAGCAAGTTTATAATGACAGAGGAATCTGTGCAGCTGGATCTGTTGCTGTACTTGCTTTGGTGGGTGCTGCTACAATTGAATGAGCTGGAGGGGCTCCGGTGGCTGCGGCGCTGATCTCCACGACTCCTGCGGTGCTGGAAGCGGTGTCTGCGCTTGGAGCGCTTTGAGATGTGTCTCTCGCGGCAGGATGCAGCGCTGCTGTCACTGAAGCTTCTGTGCCTCCTCCTTGTGCTCCAATCAATCGGCGCGGTGGTTCCTGCGTCGCGAACGGCTCCTGCTTCGTTTGCAGCGTCTGTGCACCCGGCGCGGGGAGGGGCCGGCGCCGGGGCTCACGGCGCCGATCGGACTGTCCGGGGTAGCGAATTGGGAGGGCGGACTCTGGGCGGAGCTTCGACGGCGCCAAGGGCTGCTTCCAGCGCTGAGCTGCATGTCCCGGAAGTGGGCGGAGTTGGATGACTGATGGCCGACGCCATTGCTGGAGAACACATGGCCGCGTGGGGGAGAGACCGTGGGCTGGGAATCCACTCCTTTAGCTGCTGTAGGTCCGGAGGAGGTCCTGAGAGTGCAGGGAGCCATCGGAGGAGCAGAGGGAAGCACAGCAGCAGCAGCTACACGGCTGGGGATGGAGGCCTCGACGGGCGCATCCCGAGCCAGTGCGGTTACAGAAGAGGCAGGTTGGGCAGCTGAAGTACTTGCGTTTGAGGTAAGGAAGTCCCGTAGAGCGTGGCCCCTGGATCTTCTGGCTCTCGGAGACATCTTTTTGCAATGGTGGTAATTCTCCACGTTGTGACTTGAGCCCAAGCAGACGCAGGCAAATATCATGTGTATCTGTACTGTTCATTTTCCATTTGTAGTTCAGGCATTTTTTGAAGCCGGGTTTGGCATTGCTGAGGTTTCTTGTCGAGGTGATTGAAGAAATTGAATTGAATATGGTGTAGGAGAGCAGGGTCCGTCTTGCTGGCAAGGCGGAAGGAAGAAAACTGGCCGGGCTAGGGGGCGGGCCAGTAAGGTGGGCTACCTGGGCATGCTCAGAAAGGCTCAACTTTCTGAGTTCTGGAGAGCACTTCTGTATCTATGGTGCCGCCCGGAGGATGTCACCAGGTATGGCTGCCGCAATCCTGCTAGTCCATGGAGAAACATTCTCTCTCTTGTCATACACCTGAATGATAAGAGATTCAAACAGAAATCACAGGTTGGGTACCTTAAGTTCTACTGCCAGAGTTATGTGTGCAGCCCACTGCTGGGTGATATTAAAGAAGAACCAACTTTAATACAGATCATGTACAGAGTGAAAAGCAATCTGATGACAACCATACTTAAGTTACTATTTATAATCTTTTATATGAAATTTGAATATGCATTCATTCCAGCACCAAGGGACCCTTTTTATTCCTACAGCATAATTTTACCATTCGCGCCCACTGGCTTTTCATATATGTTTTACCAATTTTCTAAGAAGAGTTTGCTGTTAGTACCCAGGCCAGTATTTTATGTTTATAGTGGGGGCTTAGGTCCTGGCATGGTTAAATAAATCGTACTGGAAATAACACTGGTCTAAATTAGCCAACAGTGTACTGTGTTGATGGAGCTTGCTTTTCCCAGTGCTACAGGCAACCACAGAATGATTTGGAAGCAAATGCTTAAGCAAACAAGAAAGCTGCCCAGGGACAGATAGTGAGGATTGGAAAAACAAACAAGTACTTTGTTACTTCCTATTTATTTTCACATACTGTTGTAGATGGAATCATCTAATTCTACCTCCCTTCTCTTAACTCATATGCTCTCTTTTCCTTTTCGCTTGCTTGGGAAGTGTCATGTGAACTCAGAACGCAATGTGTCTTAAAAATATGTAGACAGAAGAACAGAATCAGGCAGAAGTGAAATCAGATGTAACACTTCATATACAGCATAATATAAATATGCTAAATTAATGAATCAAACAAGGACAGAGGAATTCATTGGAGTTTTCACAGCTCTCTGTGTTCCTTCCTACTGGTTTCCAAGAGCAACCATGTCTTTTAACAACTTTGTAATGTCTTCTGTACAAAGGATGGCTGCTAGCCTTTCTCTCCAGAGATGTAGTTTGCTAGACATATACCTTACCTTGTAGGAAAGTTATCTCTTGTCAACTACTGGTCAGTGGATGTGACATGAGCCTGCTCATGGAATTTAGGTTAAAGAGGGACTTGGAGGATCTAATTGGATCTAATCTTTCCAGCATAGATCTCCACTTCCCCTCGCTGTTTGATACTATCTTAGAAGGTGGTTAGTAGTTTCAATGTGGGTCCCCATGCATGTGTCTTTGGTGCTGAAACAGCCCCCTCCCCCCTCTCCTCGTGCAACTTGCATAAATCTGGATTCTCAGCAGAGACCTAGGACTGAACTGGCATTGAGATTGCATGTCCAGAACAGCTCTGACGCCCTTTAAAGAGCATTTTGGGAGCAATCACATTGCCCTGCTTGTGCCATAGCAGATGTGTAAATAAAAAGCAGGTTTTCAGTTGCCAGTGCTGTGAATCCCAAAAGAAAAAAAAAAGCACTGCAATTTTTTTTTTTTGATAATAAAGAAATCTCTAGTACCATAGATTACAGAATACAACAATAGTGGCACAAGAAAGCTCACAGAAATGAATGCATCCTTTGGAACTTATCTACCATTGAATGATAGTGAAGCTTTTTGCAGTTTCAGGTGGGTGGTACAATCCTTTCCGTAAACCCTGCATGATTCAAAAAGGCATCAATCCACAGGATGTGTCTTAATTTAATCCACAGGGTGTCTCTTAATTCTCTAGCCCTCACCCCCACCCCCCTTTGCCATTTTCCCCCTTTTCCACCCTCAATCCTTGCAGCTCACAGCTGACTTCTAGTGTTATAATAGGATGTAATGTGAAAGAAAATATTTCCATATGCTTGGGGATACAACTGTAGAAGAGAAGTATCCATCTTCCCCTTCCCTCCCATGAGAGCCCAAGGATTACAGTCAGTCTGCCTGAGATAATTGTGTATGATAAGAGGGTGGCATGTTCGAGCACACTTGGATGTCATTCTGGCAGCACAAACAAGGCATGTGTGAATCCCACAGAAAGTCTGTTTTCATGAGGCAACATTTAGCAGTCTGCCCCTTCACTTCCACTGTTTTGTTTCTGTTGCAGCCCACAGATCGCTGGGGAAATGCATGCTTTTGAACAGCCTGCCTGCCGGGATCTGTCCTCTTGCTCCCCTTATTATGAAGCACTCTGCTTTAATTTCCCCTGATCAGTTCCTCAGACTGCGACTACCTTTTCCATCATTGCCAGGAAACTCTCACAGCTACTGATGCATCCATCAGCCTTTGACATGCACTGGGCTTAGCTTAGAAGGATGCCTTTCTCCACTGGGCTTTGGAAACTGTTTTTTTTATACTGGTGATGAGTGTAAATAAATTAGTTGGCATTGTTTTTAATGTTGTAGGGAATTGAATAGTACAGCTGAAAGGTCATAGCCTCAACCATAGCTAGTACAAAGGCCAAGCTGGATTTTTAGTTAGGCAGTGATGTTATATGGATAACATTTTCCAGGGTTACTGAACTATGTAAATTAATCTGTTCTTACAGCAGATGGATGGAAATACTCGTGCATATGTATTGTGGTGAACCCAGAAACCGGAATTGTTTGGGAGCCATCTGAATCAAAGTTGCCAATCACGGAGTTAGGACTTAAGGCACAATAAGGTGTGCAGATAACATTATTTACATATCTACTGCTAATATGTCACAAAACGTCAGCATGTAGTGTTCACAAGGGAGATATAAAAAATTGGGGGGTTACCTGCATACTCATAGAATTATTATATATGTAATAAGTGCAGTGGAATTAAACTAAATACATTTTAGCCTCCAAGTTTTTTTCTGATGCCTTTCATCTTTTCAGTGTAATCTGAGCTGATCCCTACTAGAGGCATGTTGCCATAAGCATTCATTTTCAATTAATGGGGGTGTTTGCACCCCATTTTTAACATCCTCTCATGTAACTCAGATGCTGTAGCAATATATCCCAGTCAGGGGCCACAAAACATAGCTCCATTTCCAGTCCTGCTAGTTCTGATGATGCCAACATCCCTGTGCATGCCGTTGCATGCAGACTCACAGGAGAGAGCTATAACGAGAGAGAGATCTTCCCCTCCTGGCCTCTCCCATCTGCTCCAGTGGTTCCATTAGCGCAACTAATTCGGAACAAGTGAGGCGATTTTTACACAGCAGCACAGTTGACCTGCAGGCACAGGCCATGGGTCCAGGAGGCCCCTGAGTCAGAGTTGCACTGGTACAAATCCAGGTGCGGTGTGTCAGCTCACTGTGAGGAATCCATCAGAGCAATCAAAGCTGTGCTTGTGTCATCTTAAGTAATGGTCATGTGGCATAGGCAGAAAATCACAGAGATTTGAGGTGGCAAAAGCAAGGACTTGGGAAGGGAGGGCTAGGTAAGAGCAGGGAAAGGCTGGAATCATGAGGGGCAGCTTTCAGGACTCGGGAAATAAGGAAAGTGGGGGGAAATAGGGGAAGAATGAAGATTCAGGGACTGGGGGAGAATGCAAAGGAAGAACTTGATAATTGTACATTAGGTAAACTAATGGGACTGTGGATAGAGGGGAGGCAGAGCAAGAAACCAGAGATGGGAGATGATGGAGGCTCCAGTCACTGAGTAGGAATTTATTTATTTATTTAGACCGTTTTGTATACCACCTTATCCTTCAATCAAAGTGGTCACAACACAATTGGGGGATACATTTAACACGAGGGATATGAGACATCAGGAGCGGCCCAAGGGGGGTGCGGGGCCATGTGTGGAGACTTGGTGTGGGGGCTCATTTGCATAAGTGACCTCATTTGCATAAATATTTACATAATGTTACCATACACTAACTTTTAGTAAACATGCCTCTTAATGAGTGTATGGATAAAGAAAGACTAAAAGATTTCTACATTACTATAATCCAGTGCCAACCGCCAGGCACATTAGGTACTACTACAAACACTGCCCATTTAGAACCCATAGCAAACCCGCCGTATCCTGACAGTACTACCAGGACTCACAAAGCACCAGACCCTACCTATCAAAAGGCAACACTGCAAATATTAAACCAATACATTTCAGAGAATAACAATATATGACCTACTGGGGAAAGAGAACAAATGGCAATGTCAAATAGGAATTACATAAACAGAATACCTCAGCTCAGTTACACATGCAGAACATAGACCATCACCAAACAAGGAATCACAATTTAGAAACAGGAAGACAATAATTAAACTGGGAATCCCAAAAGCCAAACTTGGAATGTACAACAACACTGTAGAAATAAAACTATAAATTCATTTCCTCTTGTACTAAACAAAGCGCAGATGTTAATGATGCACATTTCCCAGAGCTGACATATTCCAGTTAATAAATTCAAAATAAAGAGATATTTTTCTTCCTTGTGCATTTTTTTTCAGTTGCAATTGCTCCAGCCACTTTCTTCTAGTTCAGTGGTTCTTAACCTGGGTTCGATCGAACCCTAGAGGTTCGGTGAGTCAGTCTCAGGGGTTCGGCGGAGGTCAAGACACAAGACACGCACCCGACTCATATGATTCGTGATGACACGCCCCCTTGGCCATCATTGGCTGCAGGTGATCACGCTACATTGCTTGGCCAATCTGTGCTGCAGGGAATTTGGTGCACTCAGTAGTCGACTTGTGACTGTCGTGATGGTATGTCGTGTGATTTCTTTCTTAATATTTTAATCCATACTAACTATGTCGAGCAAAAAAAGAAAGTGGTCGGACGAATATGTACAACATGGATTCGCATATATAACAGAACGTGATGGGAGTCGGCGTCCTATCTGCATGATTTGCAATGCCAAGTTAAGCAATTCTAGTCTAGTACCGGCAAAACTAAAGGAACACTTCCTTAACCTGCATGGAGATGGGGAATACAAGAACACAACGCTTGCTGAATTCAAGGTGAAGAGAGCCAGATTCGATGAAAAGGCTGCTCTGCCTGCTCTCGGCTTTGTACCCATCAACAAACCAATCCTCACAGCATTGTACGAAGTTGCTTACCTGATCACAAAGCAGGGCAAACCACACACCATTGGTGAAACACTCATAAAACCAGCTGTGTTGAAGATGGCGAATCTGATGCTGGGAAAAGCGGCCGAAGTTAAATTATCCCAAATTCCTCTTTCAAATGACACCATCAGCGACAGAATAGAGGACATGAGCAAAGACATCTTGGCTCAAGTAGTTGCAGATTTGATTTCAAGCCCGGCAAAATTCAGCCTCCAACTCGACGGGACCACAGACGTTTCCAATCTAAGTCAGCTTGCTGTATTTGTGCGCTATGTGAAAGACGACATGATAAAGGAAGATTTTTTATTTTGTAAGCCTCTTACAACAACAACTAAGGCAGCCGATGTGAAGAAACTTGTGGATGACTTCTTCAGAGACAACAATCTTTCGTGGGATATGGTTTTTGCAGTTTGTACGGATGGAGCTCCAGTCATGTTGGGAAGAAAGTCTGGTTTTGGTGCGCTAGTGAAAGCCGATGCACCACACATCATTGTTACGCATTGTATTCTGCACAGGCATGTGTTGGCAACAAATACCTTGCCTCCAGAAATGACAGAAGTATTAAAAATTGTAGTGGAATGCGTGAACTATGTGCGAAATAGTGCACTGAGGCACCGCATCTTCAGTGAGCTGTGTAAAGAAATGGGCTCTGAATTCGAGGTACTTCTGTACCATTCTAACGTTCGTTGGTTATCCCGGAGACAGGTGCTGAATCGTGTTTTTGCCATGCGTGTGGAATTAGCCCTGTTTTTGCAAGAGCACCAACATCATGCAGATTGCTTCAAAAATTCTAAGTTCATTCTCATTTTAGCGTACATGGCTGATATATTCGCATCTCTCAATCATCTCAATCAGCAGATGCAGGGTGGTGGAGTCAACATCATCGAAGCGGAAGAAAACCTGAAGGCTTTTCAAAAAAAGCTACCGTTATGGAAACGACGAACAGAAAACGATAACTTCGCAAACTTTCCCCTGCTGGACGACTGTGTAAGTAAGATCGAAGATGTGTCTGGAATCAGAGACATTTCTGTACCCACGGAACTGAAGCAAGCAATTGCCATGCACTTAGATGAGTTTGCAAAGTCTCTCGACGGATACTTCCCTACAAGAGAGTCATATCCAGCATGGGTGAGACAGCTGTTCACGTTTGGTGTTGAGACAGCAGATGTCAATGATGAATACCTTGACGAAATCATTGAAATTCAGCACAGCCAGGTTCAACAGCAACTCTTCAGAACAACAGCACTCTCAACGTTTTGGTGTCGACAAATGGTAACGTATCCTGTTATTGCTAGGAAAGCCCTGGACATTTTTATACCATTTGTTACAACATATCTTTGCGAGCAATCCTTTGAGGATGCTGGACATAAAAACGAAGAAAAGGAACAGACTTTGCTGTGAAAATGACATGAGAGTGGCACTTGCCAAGGTGAAGCCACGCATTTCTGAACTGGTCTCTCAAAGGCAACAGCAGAAGTCACACTTATTTGCAGTAAATATTCATTATTGTTGCGGTGTAGCCTGATGGAAATTAGGTGATGGGTGTGTGTTAAAATGTTAAAAATAATAAATAGCATAAATACAATAAGTTCATTATTGGAATACATAAGGTTAAAAATTAAAACCATTTCAGTGTGGTAGTATTAAAAAAGGTCATGTCTTTGTGAAAAGTTATGTATGTAATTTGTTGTGAGTTCATGCATTGTATTGGTTTGTTCTTTGAACACAGTGATGTTAATGCACGATTCATTTTGTGAACCAGTAAAACATATACCTATGTCTTGAATTTGAAAAAAAATCATATTTTATTTTTCAAAAAGAAGTGTTCGGTGAATGTGCATATGAAACTGGTGGGGTTCAGTACCTCCAACAAGGTTAAGAACCACTGTTCTAGTTTCTTCGTGTCTTCTGCTAACTCTCCATCGTCTGCTGTCCATTTGTCCTTTCTTCTCTCTAATAGTTTTTTTTCCATTCTCTCTCTCTACATCTGCTTTAACATACTAATCTTTCTCCTTTTGCTCTTTCTTCATTCCTATTTCATCCACTCAAATTTTACCCCTCCATCCTCAATCCCCACTTACTCTCCCAATATCCGGCCAATTGTAGATTTCTCTTCCCTCCCACACAAAATATTTTTTCCCTCTCCATTTCACTCTCCCAGCTCCATCCCTTTCTAATCCTCCCCCACCATCAGCTCCCTTCTAGTTCCAGCCCCACCCAGCATCCACTCCCTTCTAGTCCCTGCATCTGCCTATTTCCAGTCCTAACCCCCCATAAACCCATTTCCAATCCTATCCTAGCCCCACCATCAGCCCTTTTCCAGTCCTAGCTCCCCCATCCATTTTCAGTCCTATCCGAGTCCCTCCATCAGCTCATTTCCAATCCCTGCCCCCCATCAGCCCATTTCTAGTCCTTTCCTAGTCCTACCATCAGCCCATGTCAAATCCTAGCTCCCCTCCACTCAGCCCATTTCCAATCCAAGCCCCCCATGAGCCTACTTCCAGTTCGAGCCCCTCCATGAGTCCATTTCAATCCAAGCCCCCACCACAGCCCATTTCCAATATTAGCACCCCCAACAGCCCATTTCCAGTCCTATCCTAGCCCCTCCATCAGCCCATTTCCAGTCCTAGCTCTGTCCCCTCACAGCTCATTTCCATTCCAAGCCCCCTCCCCATCAGCTATTTGCAGATCAAGCCCCCTTCTACTCAGCCCATTTCCAGTCCTAGCCCCCCATAGCCCATTACCAGTCCTAAGCCCCCCATCAGCCCACTTCCAGTCCTAACCCCCCATCACCCCATTTTCAGTCTTAGCCCCCCATAGCCCATTACAAGTCCTACCCCCCATCAGCCCATTACCAGTCCTAAACCCCCCATCAGCCCATTTCCAGTCCTAGCCCCCCCATCAGCCCATTATTAGTCCTAACCCCCCCCTCAGCCCAGGTCTAGTCTTAGCCCCCCCATAGCCCATTACCAGTCCTAACCCCCCATCAGCCCATTTACAGTCCTAGCCCCCCCATAGCCCATTACTAGTCCTAACCCCCCATCAGCCCATTTCCAGTCCTAGCCCCCCCCAGCCCATTACTAGTCCTAACCCCCCCATCAGCCCATTTCCAGTCCTAGCTCCCTCCCCTCACAGTCCATTTCCATTCCAAGCCCCCCTCCCCATCAGCTATTTTCAGTTCAAGCCCCCCTTCCACTCAGCCCATTTCCATTCCAAGCCACCCCTCTCCATCGGCTATTTGCAGTTCAAGCCCCCCTTCCACGCAGCCCATTTCCAGTTCTAGCAACCCCCCAAGCCCATTACCAGTCCTAGCCCTCCCATAGCCCATTACCAGTCCTAAGCCCCCATAGCCCAATTCCAGTCTTAGCCCCCCCCATTACCAGTCCTAACCCCCCCATCAGCCCATTTCCAGTCCTAGCCCCCCCCATAGCCCATTACGAGTCCTAACCCACCATCAACCCATTTCCAGTCCTAGCTCCCTCCCCTCACAGCCCATTTCCATTCCAAGCCCCTCTCCCTATCAGCTATTTTCAGTTCAAGCCCCCTCTTCCACTCAGCCCATTTCCATTTCAAGCCCCCCCCTCCATCAGCTATTTGCAGTTCAAGCCCCCCTTCCACTCAGCCCATTTCCAGTCCTAGCAACCCCCCATAGCCCATTACCAGTCCTAGCCCCCCCATAGCCCATTACCAGTCCTAACCTCCCCATCAGCCCACTTCCAGTCTTAGTCCCCCCCATAGCCCATTACCAGTCCTAACCCCCCTCCCCCCATCAGCCCAGGTAGATTAAAAAACAAACAAACAGGTTGCCGCCGCTGTGGCAGCGGCAGAATCAAACGTCCCGCGGGGCCCCCCTGCCTGGCAGAGTCCTCCCTGCAGCATCAGCTCCCAAAGCGCGGGCTTTTCAGAGCCATGAAGGGAGAGTTTCCCTTTCTCGCGGCTCTGGAAATCCCATCAGCCCTGGCAGGATTAACAGAGCCACGAGAGGTCAGGAGAAGCTCTCCCTTTGCGGCTCTGAAAAGCCCGCGCTTTGGGAGCTGATGCTGCAAGGAGGGCTCTGCCAGGCAGGGGTGCCCCACAGGACGCTTGATTCTGCTGCTGCCATAGCGGCAGCAGCAGTTGTTTTCTTTTTAAAAATTTTTTAATCTACCTGGGCTGATGCAGAATGTTTTTTGCGTGGGGCCCCCTGAAACGCGGGGCCCTGTGCAAAAAACATTCTTGTTCAATGGACCGGCCGACCCTGAGACACATACACTAATATTTACAGGGAACATGGGCAATGGAGGGTTAAGTGGCTTGCCCAAGACCACAAGGCACACCTATGGGACTAGAATTTGGAGAAGACAGCACCTAGAAATTGATAGATATGAACAGGGCTGCTTTTATCAATGGCCCTAGGCTCAGCATAGCAGGGGGCTCATTTACAAAGTATCCTGATACTCGTAATTCTATTGTCCAGTGCCTGATTCTCAAGACAACAGTGAAAAAAACATCTAATTACCAGTGACACAAACTACCTTCATTATCAGATATACTTTGTGAAGGAAACAAAAGGAAGGGGGCTGGGAGTGTGGCAGGTGCAGGCCTGTGACCCACGGTGTCTGACATAGGCAGGCCAGCATGGCTAGCTTGACCTGTAAATGAGGCCTGTGGAGAGGCATATAGGATTGCACATCCCCCAATATGCTGCTATTGTAAGAAAGAACTCAGTAGAAATATTGAATTAGCTTAGATAAGCAGAACTGCAGAATTAAGAAATGGAAAAATACAGAAAAGATGTGTTTAAAAGTTACTGATAAGAAAAAGTACATTTGCAGAGAAATATTGAGGAGTGCTGACAGACGAGTTACAGAACCTTGCTCTTCTGCACGCACAAATGGTCCCATAGCCTTGAAAGTGTGAAAGTAACAAGTTGATGAACTGACCATTGTAATTGGGACTAGAAGGGGGGCAGGCAGGTGTCATGCCCACAGAAGCCCACAGAAGGAACATAATTGGAGAAACTTATCAGTACCGGGACCAATAGAAGGGCTACGGGAGGTACGGGAGAGTACCGGGACCAATGAAATGTTTTTCTATACCTAGAATGGAACAGAAGTCTATAAAAGTTGTTGTAATGCTTGAAAACTTTGCTCAGCCATTTTGAAATTGCCTTGCTTGAGACTTGTGCACAAATAAATGATTTGGACCTTCTGAACAGACTCCTGGTATCATTGGTTTGTCTGCGCTTTGCTGCTACATATTCCTTGGTGCGTTGGCCGGGAAGTTGTGGAATCAAAGTGTATATAGGGCAATATACCACGACTTTCCGCCTCTATAGGCTTGGTCCTGCCGGGATCGCGCCCTTCCGACGAGGGCCGCTCCCTGGCGCCACCGGTCCCTTGTATCGGAGGGAGCTGGTCGGACCTCGGCGGGTGCCGGGCCCGGTCGGAGCCAACGCCTCGAACCCGAGTGAGGGGAGTCCGAGGTCCAACTCATGCGCCTGCTTGGGAAGTTTGAGGACCGGATCCGGTGAGTATAGTTTTGATTTTGGGTCTAGACAGAAATAGAAAGAGCAGTACTGCCATTGGAACTTGGAATTTGGAATTTGTAATCTCGAGATATTGGGAATTGGTAAGAGAGCATGATCAACTCTCAAGGAAGAGCCGAGTAGCCTGGCATGGGAATTCGCTAGGTGAAACCCTCATCCTTTTTGTAATTGGGAAAAGACTAGTCAGAACAGATAGAAACGAATGCATTCTGGGATACGTTGCTAGCATGATTGTGTGAACGAAGTGTGAATGAGAGGTCTGGCAGCACGGACCAAGTGAAGGCGGACCCCTGATTAGCGCATTTCCTGACCGGGCGACCGCGTTCAGGTCGCGAAAAGGGGGAAGCGATTGTCGTCTTGTCTTGTTATTTGTACTCCTTATACGTTTCCAGGGCCGTGAGGACCCCTTACCCACGGTCCGCCCTCCTTTTCCCTTCTGTCTGTTGTTGCGCGCACACATCGAAATGGGAGGGGCGGAGTCTACTAGAAACACTCCATTAGAATGTATGATCGCACATTTTAAAGAGGGATATTCAGGAGATTATGGTATTAAAATGACAGCAGCCCGTTTGCAGATTTTGTGTACTAGGGAGTGGTCCGATCTAGACCCCATCTGGCCCCGAGAGGGAACGTTCACTGTAGAGATTATCCAGTCAATACACCGTAGAGTGCGGTAGCGCACCCAGATCAGTACCCCTATATAGATTCCTGGTTAAGTATTTGTGAAGATCTGCCCTCCTGGGCGCAGCGCTGTTATGAGGAACAGTGCAGAATAATGTTAGCTAAAACAGATTCTAGACAGAAAAAGGAACAGCCTAGAATGAAAGAGCAGGATAAGAAAGCCACGAAGAAACCCATCCTGGCAGATCCTGATTCCCCAGAAGTAGTCCTCAGGCAGCCCCGAACCCCAGGTCCAGTAAGAATAGCCCGGCGGCGTCCTGCCCCGGAACCCCAGAGACCGCCGGAGCCGAGGCGAGACCCAACCCCTGACCCCCCTCCTCCTGGAGGAGAGAAAGAGAAAGAATTAGTGGAAGGAGAAGCGGAGGACGTAAAAAGTGAGTCAGAAACGGAGCTAGAAGAAGAAGGAGGGAATTCCCCAGAAGAAGAAGAAGAGGACAGTGTACAAATAATTGAGAAAGCCAGCGCTAGCACTAGCAAGCCAGTGAAAGAAAAACCCAAAGCAAAACCAGTTGAGAAAAAGAAAGCAACTCCTGCAAAGACAACGACAATAACCCTTAGATCCCAGACCCAAATGACGCCTGGGACAGCCAAACTGTTTCCCTTAAGGCAAGTCCCGGGAGTGCCCGTAAAGAATGATAATGATAAAGTGGTAGCGGGACCCTTAACTTATGTGTATATCCCTTTCTCTACAACTGATTTATTAAATTGGAGGTCGCATTATGCCTCCTATACTAGTAAGCCCCAGGAGCTGACAGAATTAGTAACTAGTATTATGGAAACTCACCAACCCACTTGGCCAGATTGCCGTCAGCTCCTGACCACCCTATTCACTACAGAAGAACGAGCGAGAATTAGAAAAGCAGCTATTGAATGGATGGCAGAAAACCCTGCAGCTCCGGCGCAGGGGCAGAATATAATAGATCGTAGAGAAGCAGCTCAGAGAGAATTCCCGAATGAAGACCCCCAATGGGATCCAAATACAGATGAAGGATCCACAGCCCTAGCCCGCTTTCGCCAAGGCTTTTTACAAGGCCTGAGAAGAGGAGGCCAAAAAGCTATGAACCTTTCCAAAGTAGCAGGAATTATCCAAGGAATAGATGAGAGCCCAGCAGATTATTATGAAAGATTAACTGAAGCTTACAGAATGTATACTCCCTATGATCCCGAGGCATCAGGAAGTTTATGCATGGTGAATTCTGCTTTTGTAAACCAGTCTCAACCAGACATTAGACGTAAATTACAGAAATTAGAAGGGTTTGCGGGCATGAATGCAACACAGTTATTGGAAGTCGCTCATAAAGTGTATGTGAATCGTGATACTGAAAGACAGAGAGAATGTGATAGAAAGATGAAGAAGAAAGCTGATTTTTTGGCTGCGGCCATAGTTGAAAAGAAAAGGGGAGGTGTCCCTAATCGAAGGAGCAGAGGAAGAGGGCGGGGTCAAGGCGGAGGCCGGACCCAGAGACTAGGCGTGAACCAATGCGCCTATTGCAAAGAGGAAGGACATTGGAGAGATACGTGCCCGCAACTCGAAGACGCCCAGCAAGATGACGACAACGATCATCAGTGGCGAGAAGAAAGACGAGGCCGTCCCCGAGGCCGAGGAGGATCCAATCGAGAACAATTCCAGAGAGAGAGGGGAGGAGGAGCCATCCAAGCATTGGCCACACAAGCCCATGATGAGGATGACGTGGATTAGGACAGACCGGGCTCCAAGTTTGCTTTAGGTCTCCAGGAGCCTATGGTCGAAATACAAATAGGAGACCAATTTATGAACTTTATGGTTGATACTGGAGCAGAACATTCAGTAATAGACAAAAAGATAGCCCCATTCACCAAGAAAGCAGTCACCATTATAGGAGCAACTGGTGCCAAAGCCACAAAGTCTTTTCTTCAAAACCGAATATGCAGTCTAGGAGGACAGCAAGTAACTCATCAATTCCTTTACATGCCCGAATGTCCAGTACCCCTACTGGGACGAGATATGCTAGCCAAGCTTCAAGCACAAATATCTTTCTCCGAGCAAGGAGAAATGCAAATGACACACTTCTCAACCCAAACCAGCAGGAGTAATGCTGCTGACAGTACCCCGAGAAGAAGAGTGGAGATACTACATTGATGATTCGATTCAAGATACCTATTTTGAACAAACTTTAAAGAACATTCATGCACCACTTGAAGTATGGGCAGAAGGCAGTCCCCCAGGCCTAGCCAAGCATATAGCGCCAGTGATTGTAACCCTCAAGCCTAGTGCTACACCAGTGCACGTCAAACAGTACCCTCTCCCAAGAGCCGCGATTGAAGGCATTCATCGCCACCTACAGAGATTGCTCGAGTATGGCCTACTAAAAGTATGTCAATCCCCATGGAACACCCCACTTTTGCCAGTAAAGAAACCTGAGACAGATGATTATCGCCCAGTGCAAGATTTGAGAAGAGTAAATGATGCAGTTGAAACTATACATCCAGTTGTGCCCAATCCTTACACTCTTCTAGGACTGATACCTGCTGAAGCTACTCATTTCACTGTACTGGATTTGAAAGATGCATTCTTTTGCATAAGATTAGCCCCTGTAAGCCAAATATTGTTTGCATTTGAATGGCAGGACCCCATCTCTGGAAGAGGGGGCCAACTCACCTGGACAAGATTACCCCAAGGATTCAAGAATTCACCTACCATCTTTAGTGCTGCCCTAAATCAAGACCTTTCAAGCTATCCAGTAGCCCCGGGGAAGAGAGTACTTCTCCAGTACGTGGATGATCTGTTGATAGCTGCCGTATCAGAAAGAGAATGTATCTTAGCCACCCAAGATCTCTTGCAGTTACTAAATGAAGCTGGATATAAAGTTTCCAGAGCCAAAGCACAACTATGCCAAACAGAAGTGAAATACTTGGGTTTTCGTATTACCCAAGGAAGCAGAAGATTAGGCAGAGAAAGAAAAGAAGCAGTATGCAGAATTCCAACTCCAACAACCAGAAAGCAGGTCAGAGCCTTTCTGGGAGCGGCAGGATATTGCCGAATCTGGATACCCAACTTTGCCCAAATTGCCAAACCACTGTATGAAGCCACAAAAGGAGAAGAAAAGTCACCACTGGAGTGGGGACTTGAGCAGGACACAGCCTTCCAGAAGTTAAAAGAAGAATTGATGTCATCACCAGCACTTGGACTACCAGATGTCCACAAACCTTTCCACTTGTTTGTACATGAAGCACAGGGAAATGCCTTAGGCATGTTGACTCAGAAATTAGGAAATTGGGAACGACCTGTAGCCTACCTATCGAAACAATTGGACCCTGTGGCCAAAGGATGGCCACCCTGCTTGAGAGCAGTTGCAGCTACAGCACTACTAGTGAGTGAAGCAGACAAACTCACACTAGGACAGAACATACGAGTCACTGTGCCACGTGCAGTCCTTGCCCTCATGGAACAGAAAGCAAATTATTGGCTCACCAATTCCCGAATGTTGAAGTACCAGAGCATGTTATGTGAAAACCCACAAATACAACTTGAAGTGAGCCATGCCCTGAATCCAGCTACCTTGATACCCATCAGTGAAGAACTCCCAGAACATGACTGTATCGAAGTCATGGAAACTGTGTTCTCTAGTCGACCCGACTTAACAGATGTGCCCATAGACAATCCTGACCAGATTTATTATGTTGATGGGAGCAGTCTCATCCTTGACAGACGACGCTGTGCCGGATATGCAGTCGTCACTCAACACGAAGTAGTTGAATCATCAGCTCTAGCCTCAGGCACATCAGCCCAGAAAGCCGAATTGATAGCACTCACCAGAGCATTGTTGTTAGGAGAAAAACTTGTGCTAAATGTATATACAGATTCCAAATATGCCTTCACTACCTTGCATGCCCATGGAGCTCTCTACAAAGAAAGAGGACTCATCACATCCGGAGGAAAATCAGTCAAGTATGGTCCCGAGATATTGATGTTACTTGATGCAGTCTGGGCCCCAACACGTGTAGCTGTCATGCATTGTAGAGGACATCAAGCAGGAAAAGGAGAAGTTGCTCGAGGAAATAGATATGCAGATGCCTCAGCACGACAAGCAGCTATGACAGGACAGATTGCCCCACAAGCTATGCCAATGCAAGCAGCATTGTTTCCAGTACCTTTGAATCTATGGACCCCACGATATACCACCAAAGAATTGGATTACTATTGTGACAAAGAAAATGGAGTATTGAAAGACGGATGGATTGAGCTGCCACCAGAAGAGGGCAGCCAACCTCCGGGACGAATAGTAATTCCTGAACTGTTAGGACCATCCTTTGTCAAAGCTTTCCACGAAGCCACACACTATGGGAAGAGTGCTATGGAAAAAGCACTCAGACCACATTTCTACATCCCTCTGATGACAACCATATCAGCCTCAGTAGCACGACAATGTCAGACCTGTGCCAAGAATAATGCCAAGCAAGGCCTTATTACAGCACCCCGAGTTCAGTCAAGAGGTGTGACCCCCATGCACAACCTCCAAGTTGATTTCACCGAAATGCCAAAAGCCAATGGATACCATTACCTGCTAGTATTAGTTTGTACTTTCTCTGGGTGGGTAGAAGCATTCCCAACCAGAACTGAGAAAGCCCGAGAAGTTACCAAAGCGTTAATGAGAGAGATTGTCCCCAGATTTGGAATCCCAGCAGTAATAGGGTCAGACAATGGACCCTCATTTGTCTCCCAAGTTACTCAGCAGTTAGCAAAAGCTTTGCAGATACAGTGGAAGCTCCACACTGCATACAGACCCCAGAGTTAAGGGAAAGTTGAGCGAATGAATCGTACCTTGAAAGCCCAAATGTCTAAGCTTTGTCAGGAGACACACTTGAAATGGCCTCAAGTGCTTCCCATAGCTTTACTCAGAATACGCTCAGCCCCTGTAAAATCAACAGGATTTTCCCCTTTTGAAGTTTTGTATGGTAAACCCCCACCGATAGTGCAGGGAGTCAAAGGAAGTCTAGCCCAGATTGGTTCAGAAGTAACCAGGCAAGAACTCCTAGCTCTTAGTTTTGTTCTGCAGACTCTCCATACGTGGATCCAAGACCAGTTGCCTATCAACTTGACGGAACCCTTGCATCCCTACCAGCCTGGAACTTCGGTGTGGATCAAGGATTGGAAGAAGATACCGTTGGAACCCCATTGGAAGGGACCGTACACCGTCATCCTGTCTACCCCAACTGCAGTAAAGGTAGCCGAGATCGACGCCTGGATCCACCACAGCAGAGTTAAGCCCGCCGCCGATCCTGAACCAGAGCGGTGGACAGCAGAGCAGCACCCTGATGCACCCTTGCGAGTTACTTTGAGACGGCAACCAGCAGCGTAGACACTTCATCACAAGTGCTTCGCAGTAGCCAAGTCTTTCGAAGAGGATTGCTGTTTTCCATGCAGCAACAGTTTTGTTTCAACGAACCCGATTTGTGTGTGATTTGACACACTACTTCGAGACTACATTGACTAAGCCAGACTTCACAAGCCAACTGAATTGCTAAGTTGGTTAATGTGTGCTGGACATCTTGAGGATCTTCAATCAACACTCAGCACCCGTTAAATTGCTTCATTAGCAAACGGGACGAAGAATAATAGACCGTCGTGATCAAGATCAGCAAGCTGAGGATTCAGAAGAACTCCAATCAACATCAACATGTATCTTTGCTTCTGCTTTGCCTTGGTTGCCTTCTTTGGAGGTTTTGAACAGACTTATGCTCTATCTCCATGCACCGCTTGCATTACCTCTACTAGAACTGGACTGAAAGTAACTCAGACTTTGCTTTACCATTCTTACTATACCTGCAAGGGAACAATAACTCGGTGTATCTATAACACCACTGAACTAAATGTTTGCACTCATGGCAAAATCAAAGCATGCTATAATCCGCATCAGAATCCATCTTATTACACGTTGGAAATAAGATGGAAGGATGCAGATGGACCTATATTAGCTGCTACACCACCACTTAAGGACATTACTAAACCTGCTGTTTTGAATTTTGATGCATGTAATGCTATTAATAGAGATAGTCAGTCCACCTGTGGTACATGGGAGAAAGCGTATCGAAATGACCATAAGTATATGTGTCCAGAAGGTGCCACGGGATGGAGGAAGTGTACAGGTAAAAAGGAACCAGGGTATAGTACTGCTACAGCGGCAGACTACTATTGCCCGTATTGGGAATGTGTTTTCTATGCTACCTGGAACACTGGTATAACTGATGAGAAAATAGATAAACGGATGGCTACTCTAACCAAGCCAACCACAAATGATAAATGTCAGAAAGATGCTTGTAACCCCTTACATTTGCGTGTACATAACCCCCATGCATGGAAACAAGGATATAAGTTTGGTTTACGAATTGCTGGAGGGGGAACAGATCCAGGGACCATTGTATATATTAGATTGAATACTCAAGCCCATAAGTCATCTAAATATCATATTCATAATACCTTTTATGAAGCTATGCATGTAAATAAGTTTGAGATCCCTCACCCTTCACAGAATTTGTTTCTAGAATTAGCCGGAGCAGTAGTATCTAGTCTTAAGATCACAGATTGTTATTTCTGTGGCGGAACCCAAATGGGAGACCAATGGCCCTGGGAAGCCCAAGAATTGAATTATTCCATGATTTACAATCAGACTGAATTACACAAGACAACCAGTGAATGGGTGTGAGCGCACTCAATCGTTGGACGTCTTTGCTTTGCCAGAACTGGACCCCAGTTCACCCAAAAGGTGGGACAGCTGGTCTGTCTTAGCCAGAAATACTATAATGCCACGACTAAAAAGACAGCATGGTGGTCAGGAATCAGACATCCTGAACCTCCTAACCCATTAGCTAGATTTCCTGAACTTGCAGGTCTATGGACTAACCTTGCCAAAGTCCAAGCCTGGCAAGCCCCACCTGGCCTATATTGGATCTGTGGAAACCGAGCATATGCGCAACTCCCGCCACAATGGGGAGGAGCATGTGTCTTAGGAACCATCAGACCTTCTTTCTTCCTGTTAAACACTGAACATGGAGAACAATTAGGATACCCTGTATATACTACCCACAAACACAAAGGAGCATCGAGACAGAAAAGAGAGGCCTTACAGATAGGCAAGTGGGAGAAGTGGCGAGGTGATGATTGGCCACCAGAAAGAATTATTGAGTATTATGGACCTGCCACTTGGAATGATGATGGTATGTATGGTTATCGTACCCCAATTTATATGATCAATCGTATTATTCGCTTACAAGCAGTAGTTGAAATAATAACCAATGAAACTAGTCATGCTCTCACGCTCTTAGCTAGACAAAGTACTCAGATGCGCACTGCCATATACCAAAATCGCTTAGCACTTGATTATTTGCTAGCAGCTGAAGGAGGAGTATGTGGTAAACTGAATTTAACTAATTGTTGTTTGAAAATAGATGATAAAGGTCAAGTAGTTGAAGAAATTGCTAAAGATATGCAAAGACATGCTTATGTGCCAGTACAAACTTGGCACGCCTTGAAATTTCCTAATTGGTTTGCTAACCTTTTCTCTTGGCTGGGAGGATTTAAGACTTTCGTTATCTTAGTACTAATCCTTGTTGCTGTTGTCCTCTGCTTACCATGTTTAATCCCATGTTGTATGCGTTCCCTTCATAGTGCTATTGATAGTACCGTAGAGCGGAAGACCGCAACTAGAATAATGGCTTTATACAAAGCTAGCCCTAGTGGAACTAGTAAGAATCCTTTAATCAGGATGTGAATCTTCTAGAAAGTGATTTAATTCTCACACCTTATTAAGTAATAGGGTGAGATTAATCAAAGGGGGGAATGTGGCAGGTGCAGGCCTGTGACCCACAGTGTCTGACATAGGCAGGCCAGCATGGCTAGCTTGACCTGTAAATGAGGCCTGTGGAGAGGCATATAGGATTGCACATCCCCCAATATGCTGCTATTGTAAGAAAGAGTAGAAATATTGAATTAGCTTAGATAAGCAGAACTGCAGAATTAAGAAATGGAAAAATACAGAAAAGATGTGTTTAAAAGTTACTGATAAGAAAAAGTACATTTGCAGAGAAATATTGAGGAGTGCTGACAGACGAGTTACAGAACCTTGCTCTTCTGCACGCACAAATGGTCCCATAGCCTTGAAAGTGTGAAAGTAACAAGTTGATGAACTGACCATTGTAATTGGGACTAGAAGGGGGGCAGGCAGGTGTCATGCCCACAGAAGCCCACAGAAGGAACATAATTGGAGAAACTTATCAGTACCGGGACCAATAGAAGGGCTACGGGAGGTACGGGAGAGTACCGGGACCAATGAAATGTTTTTCTATACCTAGAATGGAACAGAAGTCTATAAAAGTTGTTGTAATGCTTGAAAACTTTGCTCAGCCATTTTGAAATTGCCTTGCTTGAGACTTGTGCACAAATAAATGATTTGGACCTTCTGAACAGACTCCTGGTATCATTGGTTTGTCTGCGCTTTGCTGCTACAGGAGCAGATTAGATCTCTCTGATCTGTCCTATGCTCTGCTCTCTCCAGCCTCATCCCTCTCTTGTCTTGTTCCCTATGACTGCCTGAGAGGGAGGGACTGGAGCAGAAGCAAACAATGCAATGTGTGCCTTCGAGTCAGTCCTGACTCCTGGCGACCCAGAAGCTCCTGGGTTTTCTTGGCAGTGTCACCGGAAGTAGATTGCCAGGCCTTTCTTCCAAGGCAATGGAGGGTTAAGTGACTTGCCCAAGGCCACAAGGAGTGCTAGTGGGAATTGAACCCTGGTTGCTTGGTTACCAAGCCAGTGTTCTAACCACTAGGCTACTCCTCCACTCCTTGCAGAAGCAAAGGACTGTTATTTTTTTTTTTTTGTGGTGAGCAGTGCAAGGATTTCTTTCCGTTCATAAATTTATATATTGAATTTATTTTTTGCAGTTTACCCTGAAAAATCACAGATTCTCATCAGAGACTGATCTGATTTCTGAAATATATTTGTATTATAGATCTCTATAAGGTTTAGCATTTAAATGTGGAGGGATAGGTATTCAGCTACCTTATGAATTTAAAATGGGTGACTTGAATATTCTAGCATAATTTTGAATGGATAATTTAGGACGGCTATTTCTGCAGGCCAGCCACATGGATTAATTAACCCATTAAGTGGCTGAATACCCTCAACCAGGCCAAAATATCGCCTCATTATATGGCCAGAATTTTGGCCATATAGCAGTTTTGTTCAGGCAGAATTTGGGCATATAACTACTAGGATATATATATATATTTTTTAACAAGACCTTATGTGGTAAGCACTACTGCTGACCATATAAGGGCTCTGGAATATTGATCTTATGATGTCACATTACATATTTTTACAGAATTGCTCTGGGAGCATTGGTGGTAGGATCATGATGATTTTGTTAATTATCAAAATCTGTGAAGGGAGGGGCATGAGCCTAAATGTTAATTGGGGGGGGTACAAGGCTTAAGGCCCATCTAGGGTTCTTGTTCTCTTTGCATTGGCCCTGCCCATAACACAAAGCTTTTAAGAGCAGGCTCACACCAGCCCACATGGACCCAAAGGAAGAAAACATCTCATGCACTTCTGTATCAGCCTGCATAGGTCAGAAACATAAAAAAATGATGACAGAAAAAGACCACATGGCCTATCTAGTCTGTCTTTCCATATCAACAACTACAACAGCCCCCTTTTTTCCTTTAGTGTTTGTCCCATGCTTTTTTCAATTCAGATACTGTCCTCATCTCTACCACCTCCTCTGGGAGATTATTCAACTGATCCACCACTCTTTCCGTAAAGAAATATTTCCGCATATCACTCCTGAATCTATCCCCCTTCACCCTCATCCCATGTCCCCACATAGCAGAACTTGCTTTCAATTGAAAGAGGCTCTCCCCCTGTGCATTTATGCCATGGAGGTATTTAAACATCTCAATCATATCACCTCTATCCCGCCTTTCCTCTAAGGTGTACATATTAAGATCCTTAAGTCTGTTCTCATATGCTTTATAATGAAGACCGCTAACCATTTTAGTAGCCACCCTCTGTCTGACTCCATCCTGTTTATATCCTGTTGAAGGTGCAGTCTCCAGAATTGCATACTATACTCCAAATGAGATCGCACCAAAGACTTATACAACGGCACTATCACCCCTCCTTTTTTTTGCTAGCCATTTCTCTCCTTATGCACCCAAGCATCCTTCTAGCTTTTGCTGTCGCCTTTTCTACCTGTTTGGCTACTTTAAGATCATCAGACACAACCACACCTAGGTCCCGCTCTTCTTTAGTGGGCAAAAGTACTTCACCCCCTATACTATATTGCTCCCTTGGATTGCTGCAGTCGAAATGCATGACCTTACATTCCTAAGTGTCCCTGCAGTCCAGTCCCTTTCCACTGGGTTGTGCCCCCCTTCCAGCAGCCTGGGAGACTAATCACATCATCATCTTGACGACCCTTCAGTATAAATACCTCTGGCACCATCCACCAGATTCAATATTTGCTCAGTCTCCAAGCAGCTGCAGGGAGCCAAAATCCAGTGCAGGTCTTCTGGAGAGACGCAGATAGTTAGGAGATTTTTCTTCTTTAATTTCTTTAATTTGATTGATTTACCTTAATTTTCTTTAATTCAATTGTGGGCTTCTGCTAGGGAGGGCTTAGGGAGAGATTTCCTTCCCCTCTTCCTCTCCTCTCTTCTTCATTTCCGTTTCTTAAAAAAAAAAAAAAAAAAGAGAGACAGGGGAGTGAGTCAGGGTGCAAGTGGCAGAGTTAGCAGGAAGTCGGAGGTAGAGCCGCGGAGACAAGTCGGAGGAGCTCACTGCTGGCATTCCCCGCCTCGCTGCTGAAGCCCCAGTGGTGGCTGAGCGCGAGGGCGGGAAGGTGCGCCCCAGCAGAGAAGAAGCAAGGCCTGCTGATTCAGCCGGCCAGAAGGGCAGGAACGGCGCAGCACGTGGCGGTGAATACCGTGGAGGGTGTGAGTCACCGCGGGTTCATTGACCGCGGGTGTTAAGGCAACCAGCCACCTCCCGGGATAAACGCAGAAAGTTGGAGGTAGGTGAGGGGCTCCATTTCGCGTGCTTCTTTTTGATGCTGTGGCCGTTTTAGGCCCGAGCATTAAGGGGGCCCTTTTTTGGCTGCATTCTCTGTGTAAAAAAAAAAGAAAGTGTTGCTTTGTTTGAGGGTTTACTGAAGTTTAAAAAAAAAAAAAAAGAAGAAGAGAGAGTTAGAAAGAAGGAGTTAGTGGCAACGCTATTTTCTTTTTAAGGCGCAACCATCATGCCAGCCAGACCACAGAATCTAGTCTGCGGAACTCGAAGGGGGACAGTATCTGAGGCAGGGGTCTGCAGAGGCTGTGCAGTGGAGGCTGCCTCTGTAGAACAGGGAATTCAGGCCAGTATGTCTCAGGACCCTCTACCCCCCATCTCTCAGGAGTCAGGGGACTCTCTAGGCACAGGTCTAGGGTCCGAATCCCCATTGCCCTTGGCCCCAGAGCAGACAGTTCCTTCCCAGGCTCAGACAGCTTCCTCAGCTCCCCTGGGAAACCTGTCAGGGGAAGCTTTGGGGGAATTCTCTCCAGAATTTGTTTTGCTGCTGCACAAGGCCTTTTGTCTCCGGCAGCAGGGAGCGCCTGATCAGGGGGTAGCACAAGGCACTTCGGCCTCAAGGACAGTAAGACCTCAGGAGGAAGATGCGGAAGTTCTGTATAAACGGCCGAGACTGGGGAGTGAGGTGGCTCTCCACTCCTCTTTCTCAGAGGATCTGGAAGGGGAGGCCTCTGAGTTGGGGGAGGACGAGGAGGAGCTGGAAGAAGGCGAGATCCCTGAAGAGGAACAAGTGAGAATTGTGCAGGTCTTCCGCTGTGAGGAGTTACCGGCGTTGATAGTCTTTGAAAGCCCTCAATATCGTCGCAGGGGCTTTGGCGGAAGAGGAATCCTTGGAGGACCCGCTGATTCAGGTGTTACGTAAGAAGCAAAAGGTTTTTATGGTCCATGGGGTGGTTTGGCAGATGATCCAGGAGGAGTGGAATCAACCGGAGTCCAGCTCAGGGGCGTGGGCTTTATGGCGCATCTGTACCCTTTACCGGAGCTTGAAAGGGAGCTGCTGTGGTCACCCAGAGTGGATGCCACGGTTTCAGTGGTCACCAAGAAGACGACCATTCCAGTTGAGGGCAGTGCGGCCCTAAAAGATACTCAGGACAGGAAGTTGGATACATTGTTGAAGCAAGCGTGCCCTGGCTCTACAGGCATCAGTGTGCGGTGCTTGGGTAGCCAGGGCGTGCTTGAGGTGGTCTCAACAGCTTCAGCTGTCAGGTTCTCAGCCTAAGGATTCTCCTAGGGAGGCGGCCAGAGTTGAGTGTGGTGCAGCCTACCTGGTGGACAGCCAATGTGATCTCATCAGGAACTTGGCTAAGAATATGGCGTCGGTGGTGGCAGCGCGAGCTACCTTTGGCTCCGTAATTGGGTGGTGGATGGTTCGTCCAAGGCTCATCTCAGCAGGCTCCCATTCAAGGGAAAGCGTCTGTTTGGGGAGGAGCTAGATAAGCTAGTTAAAGACCTAGGTAGTCCAAAGGGGGTAGGCTCCCGGAGGATAGACCAAAGCAGGGTCGTGTTCCTACTCCTGCAAGGTCCCAGCCAAGAGAGTTCTGTAAGTTTCGAACGGCTCGTTCGATGCCCTTTCAGAGGGGTCGTTTCTCCTCCAGAGGTCAGGGCTTCTGCAGGTTTCGGGGGGCAGGTAGAGGATTTGGGGCCTCTTCCTCAGGGCCTAGGAAGCCACAATGATGCGAGGGGAGCTCAGGCGGAGGTCCTGCCAGTAGGGGGGCGGTTGCAGCAGTTCCTCTCCGCCTGAGCCCGGGTCACGTCCGATCAGTGGGTTCTAGAGGTGATTCGAGAACGGTATGCCCTTGAGTTGGCAAGACCGATTCTCCCATCTTTTATGCAGTCCCCTTAAACTCCCCAGCCAGGAGGTTGGCGGTGGAGGAGACCCTAGCCAGTCTTCAGTTGTTGGGGGCGGTGGTGCCGGTTCCCAGAGACCAATGTGGGTCCGGTTGATACTCCATTTATTTTGTGGTGCCAAAAAAGGAGGGCTCCTTTCGACCAATTCTCGACCTAAAGCAAGTAAATTGATGCCTCCGGGTATCTCACTTTTGAATGGAAACCTTAAAGTCTGTGATTGTGGCAGTGAGACAGGGAGAGTTTCTAACCTCTCTCGATCTCACGGAAGCCTATTTGCATATTCCCGTCAGGAACTCACATCAACAGTTTCTGCGGTTTGTGGTGCCAAGTGGGCACTTTCAGTTTCAAGCCTTGTCGTTCGGTTTAGCAACGGCGCCTCAGGCCTTTACCAAAGTAATGGTGGTGGCGGTGGCGGCGGCGGTGCTTCGCAAAGAAGAGATCCTGGTCCATCCGTACCTCAACGACTGGTTGATTCGGGCCAAGTCCGAGGAAGAAAGTTGGAAGGCAATGGACAGAGTAGTTGGGCTCTTGAGGAGTCTGGGTTGGGTCATCAATCGGACAAAGAGTAGATTGGTTCCCTCTCAGGAACTCGAGTATCTTGGGGCGAGATTCGACACCTTCAAGGGCAAGGTGTTCTTGCCGGAGCAGAGAGCGAGAGAATCTTCGCCGTCTGGTGCAGCAGTTTCTAAGCATGGAGGCGCCCTCAGCTTGGCATTATCTGCAAGTGCTGGGAATCATGGCGGCTACCATCAAGCTGGTTTCTTGGGCCAGGGCGCACATGTGTCCGCTTCAGAGGGCGCTTCTTCGCAGTTGGTCCCATCAAAGGCAGGCCTTGTCAGTGCAGCTCCCCTGTCCCCTAGCGGCCAGGAAGGCATTGCTGTCTTGACTTCGTCTGGGAAATCTGGCAAGGGGCATGTCCCTAGAGCCTCCAGCCTGGCTACAGTTAACGTATGCCAGCCTGACTGGTTGGGGAGCTCACTGCAAATGTCGCTTTGCCCAGGGGAGCTGGAGTCCCTGGGAAGCCAAATGGTCCATCAACAGATTAGAGTTGAGGGCGGTGTCTCTCACTCTCAGGGCGTTTGAGCAATGGGTCCACCGGAGGGCAGTCCGGGTGCTATCGGACAATGTAACCACAGTAGCCTATATCAATCGTCAGGGTGGCACGAGCAGTCTTCCTTTGGAGGAGGAGCACTGTTCCCTCTAAGCTGTGCACGTGTGCGCGCACACACCTCGCCGAGAGAGCGCACATACTTTACAAAACAGAGCGCACAAAAATTATGGCTCTGATTCTGATAGAAAACAACACAGACGTCTTAAAAGTTAAAAGCTGTGATTGTAATTACTAGAAATTTCCCGCTTCATTTAGTAATCATCTATTTTCATTTAATTTGATTAAAATCAATGTGGTGTACATACTGTATTCTGACGTGTAGTCAAATTTTAAAGTATATAACTCCAAGTGTCGTTATGTGGCGCACAAAAATTTACCCTTCCTTCAAAAGCTGCACACAGCTGATATTTTATGCACACACAGCCTACAGAAAATTAGAGGGAACATTGAGGAGGAGGCAGAGGGCCTGCTAGAGTGGGCTGAAGCCCATCTGGTGGCCCTGTCGGCGCAGCACGTGGCCGGAGTGGAAAACGTCATGGCGGACTACCTAAGCAGAGTCAGAGTAGATCACGGCGAATGGGAACTTTGTCAGGAGGTCTTCGAGCTGGTGGTGCGCAGATGGGGTCCTCCAGTCATGGATCTCATGACTCGCTGGGAGTCGGCAAAAGCGAGCCACTTCTTCAGCAGAAGAAGAGAACGGATGTCAGAGGGCCTGGATACACTGGTCCAGAAGTGGCCCTCGGAGGGACTTCTGTATGTGTTTCCTCCATGGGCTTTGATAGGCAGGCCCCCCCATCGAATAGAGGCCCACAGCGGACAGATGGTTCTCTTAGCTCTGGATTGGCCACGTTGGCCGTGGTATGCCGACCTCATGAGATTACTGGTCGACCGCCCGTGGCATCTCATGGTAAGGGTGGACCTCTTGGTCCAGGGACCGCTGCGGATGCCGCAGGTCGATCAATTCTCACTTACGGCCTGGCTCTTGAAAGGGCGAGGTTGCGAAAGCGAGGGTATTCCGTGGCAGTGATCTCGACGTTGCTGAAAGCCTGCAAGCATTTGACCTGTCTCTCCTATGTGTGAGTTTGGCGCATTTTTGAGGGCTGGTGTGAGTCGCTGCGGAAGAAGCCTATGGCTGTTTCGATTCCGGAAATCTTGGATTTTTTGCAGGCAGGATTTGAGAAGGGTTTAATGGCCAGCTCCTTGCGGGTTCAGTTGGCGGCTATTTCCTGTTACAGGGGCAAGGTTCAGGGTAAGACGATAGGGGAGCATGCTGATGTGAGTAGATTTCTGAGGGTGGTTCACCACCTGCGACCACAGCGAAGATCATTGGTACCTCCCTGGGATCTTAATCTCATTCTGAATTCTCTAGTGGGGGAGAGCCCTTCGAGCCACTTGGGCGAGCTTCAGTCAAGGATTTGACCCTCAAGACCATTTTCCTTGTGGCGGTTTGTTCAGCAAGGTGAATTTTGGAGTTTCAGGCTCTTTCCTGTCATCCGCCATTCCTTTCGTTTTTCAAAGAAAAGGTGGTTTTGCGAACGGTACCCTCCTTTTTGTCCAAGGTCATCTCTCCCTTCCATATGAATCAGTCAATATCTCTTCCTTCCTTTTCCAGGTCGAGTCAAGGTGCTGAGGGTGCATGGTTTCATTGTCTGGACATGCGCAGGGTACTCAAGCGCTCCCTGAAACGTACGGCAGCATTCCGTGTATTGGAGTGGTTATTTGTTTTGTTCAGAGGGCCGTGCAAAGGGGAGGCGGCTTCTAAGGCCACCATCTCCAGGTGGATTAGGGAGGATATTGCTTCAGTGTATTTGCTGATGGGAAAGCTGGTACCAAAGGGGCTCTGGGCTCATTCTACACGAGCCCAGGCGGCCTCATGGGTGGAGTTTAGTCTGGTGCCGCCGCTAGATATTTGTAGAGCGGTGACTTGGTCTTCCCTTCATACCTTTGCCAAGCATTACTGTCTGGACGTTCAGGCAGCGGCGGATGCTGGGTTTGGGGAAGCAGTACTTCGGCCAGTCTTGCAGGCCCCTCTCAGATTTTAACTGCTCTGTTACATCCCAGTGGAAAGGGACTGGACTGGAGGGATGCTTAGGAAGGAGTAAGTAGTCCTTACCTGCTAATTAGCGTTCCTGAAGGAACTCCAGTCCAGTCCCTGATCCCGCCCAATTTGCAGTCTTTCAGATGGAGGTGGATTCACCATCACGAAACATCAGGTAAGCAAAGGAAAGCACAGAATTGCTGTGCTGCTGAGTTAGGGGGAGCGGGATAGCGGGAGAGTGGTTTCGGGTAGGCTCTTTCTTTTCCAGCTTCTTCTCATCCCTCGTCTTCTTCTCCTCTTCTTCTCACCCTGGGGGAGGTGGGAGGTCTCTCCTCTGGTGTCGGAGAAGGGGGGGAGCTAAAGTTTTTATTATCTAGTTATTAAGTTTAAGGCTGTTGGTTCTCTTATTTAAATTGTCTCTCCGTGGAGTCTGCTCTGGTGGGTGGTGCCAGAGGTATTTATACCGAAGGGTCATCAAGATGATGACGTGCTCAGTTTTCCAGGCTGCTGGAAGGGGAGCACAACCCTTTGGAAAGGGACTGGACTGGAGTTCCTTCAGGAATGCTAATTAACAGGTAAGGACTAATTAACCCACTTAACCCTCCATAACCCATGTTCCCTGTAAAATAGTTATCTCCAAGTTATAATGCCCTGTTCAATGTAATTTCAGTTTGTTCAATGTAAACCACACTGATGCAGAATAGTGCGGTATATAAGAGAATATAAATACATAAAAATAAATAATTACTCTTTTTTAACATTACATCCCAGCTTCCAAATTCTAGACCATTCTTCAAGCTTAGCTAGATCCCTCCTCATGTTATCTACACCTTCCTGGGTGTCTACTCTATTGAACATTAGGTGAACTAGTGGGACTGTGGATAGAGTGGGAGGCAGAGCAAGAAACCAGAGATGGGAGATGATGGAGGCTCCAGTCACTGAGTAGGAATATGGAGAAGACAGCACCTAGTAATTGATAAATATGAACAGGGCTGCTTTTATCAATGGCCCTA
Source organism: Ichthyophis bannanicus (assembly GCA_033557465.1). Classification (NCBI taxonomy): domain Eukaryota; kingdom Metazoa; phylum Chordata; class Amphibia; order Gymnophiona; family Ichthyophiidae; genus Ichthyophis; species Ichthyophis bannanicus. The sequence continues at coordinate 330,442,873 of CM066034.1, read as the reverse complement.
GGCTCAGCATAGCAGGGGGCTCATTTGCAAATTATCCTGTTAATTCTATTGGCCAGTGCCTGATTCTCAAGACAACAGAGAAAAATCATCTAATTACCAGTGACACAAGAAGAACGAAGATAGCACCTGTGCAGTTGCATCAGCCTGCACGAACAATTAAGAAGGTAGAGGAGTGCTTCTATCTTTCATGGGGCCAGAACAAGGACAGAGTGTGCAGCTGGCCTCTCGTTACTTGGCAATAATTTGCAGCAGTGGGCTGACAGCATCAGGGGCTAGAGGGAGGGGGAAGTGAGGTTACCAAGTAGGAAATGGAGGGTGGTGCCCAATAGAGGAAACAAATAAAAGGAAGTCCATCCACACAAGTTTGCCCAGGGCTGCTTAAGTGGTTAAAGCAGTCCTGGATATGAGGGAGGAGGTAAGAGAATAGGGAAGGGAGGTTGGGACCTGATGTGAATCATCTAGAGGACTAGAGAGATGTGAATAGGAATGGCTCTTTGAAGGGGGAGAGAGAGGGTAGAAATGTGGCTAAGGAGATGGTGGAAAAGGGTAGTAGGAGGTGAGAGACTTAAGAATGAGTTGGGGACCAAGGCAGGGCTGGCCTAATCCTCAGGTAAACTAGGTGGTCACCTAGAGGTGCAGCTTCTGGGAAGGGGGTGTTCAGAAAAGAGACGGGCATTTGAAGCTAACCAATAGATTCTGACAGCCAGGGAAAGGGGGGAGGAGCAAAAGTTTTAAGATTTGCCTAGGGTGCTAGCACCTTCAACTAACTCTGGGTCTAGGGAGGGAATGAATCACTAGGAAGGGACTGGGGCTGGTGAAGGGATGAGAGGTAGAGGATGGCAGATGACAGTTGAGGGGTTGAGTATAGAGGGTAGAAATAGGGAACTAGGGAGTGGGTGACAGGGAGAGAGGGTATAGGTAGCAGGGGAAAGAAAGAGACAGTGAGGACAATGGAAGTACTAGAGAAGGAATAAGAGTGGGAGATGAAAAGCTGGTAGATAGGTAAGAGGTAAAAAGTGAGAGACTAGATTGAAAAATGAGAGAAAAGGAGAGTGGGTAAAATGTAGGTATGAGTGAATAGAAAGGCAGAGGAGAGAGAAATAAAAAAAAAGAGAAAATGAAAGATCAGTGACACAGACGTATAGAAGGAAGAAAAGAAGACAGGAGGAGAGAGACGAAATGGAAAGGACTGGAGTTGCTGAGAAGACTACACAAAGAAAGTAGAAAAAGAGCCTGGAACTAGCTCCATTAAAAAATAAAATGGCCAGACAAATGTAGAAAAATAATTTTATTTTCTATTTAGTAATCGTAATATGTCAGATTTTGCAATTAATGTGTGTGTCTTTATTGTTTATTAGATTTGATATACTGCCCTTTGTAAAATAACATACAGAGCAATTTACAAAGTCAAAATCAAAGTACAGGTTTATGGTTTATTAAAAATGTTCTATACTGCCCTTCAAAAGCAGAGCGGTGTACAATAACAATAAAATCATATTAGAAAAGGAAAGGAATGCCATTAAAACGACAGGAAAGGAGAGAGGAGGAAAAGACAAAACAGGACGTTGTCATAGGGGAAGGGGAGAGAGGGACCAGAGGAGGGAGGGGAGGGTGCAGAATTCTATACCCAGGATGAAGTCAAAAGCCAGCTGAAAGAGATGAGCCTTTAGAAGTGTTCTGAATTTAGGATAAGAGAGCTCTAGACGAATATCATGGGGCGGGGAGTTCCACAGGCTGAGGCCAAGAAAATAGAATGTCAAGTGTCTAGCGGATTCATAGCAAGCCTGAGAGGGTGGAGGAAGGTGAAGCCGGTTTGCATGAATAGAGCGAAGAATACGAGAGGGAGTGTGAGGGATAATGTGCGAAGAAAGATAGGCAAGGGTGCCCGTGTGTAGTGTTTTGTGAACCAGTGCAAGAAGTTTAAACTAAATTCGAAAAGAAACGGGCTGTCAGTAGGATCTGATAAACAGAGGGGAGATGTAGTCAAATTTAGATGCATGATGGAGGATACGGATAGCGGTTTGAATATGTTTGATTTGATAGAGGTAAACTGGAGTAGATGATGTTACAATAGTGTAGTATGAAATGACAAGCGCGAGAAGCAAGGTAGTGATGGCTGAGTCAGTAAGAAAGGGGCACAGGAAATGGATCCGACGAAGGATGTAGAAAGAGCCTTGGACCACCTCACTAATCTGGTTGTGGAAAGTGAAACCGCTATCTAGAACAATACCAAAGTGTTTAAATGAGGATACAAGGATGAGCAGTGAACCATCCAGTGAAGGAGCCAATGAGGGGGGCAGAGAAGAACCAGTGAGCCAAATTGCAAAAGTCTTAGAAGGGTTCAGTTTGAGGTGATTAGAGGGCAACCAGTGAGCCACCTGTGAAAGACAGCCATTGATAGTGGTAAGATCTGGAGAGGAGGGGTGAGCATAAAAGAGAAGTAGGTTGTACGCATAAAAGTAAGCAGAAACCCCGTGCTATTGGATTAGGTTAGCAAGAGGGGCCAGGGAAACATTAAAGAGCAGGGGAGCTAAGACCGAACCTTGGGGGATACCAGAAGAGAGAGGGAATGTGTAGGAAGTAGAGGAACGAAATGAAACTGAATAAGAATGTCCAGAAAGGACAGAAAGGAAAGAATGAAACCACTGGAGAACAGATACGTGAAGGCCAGGTAAAGTAGAGAAAAAACTCCATTCATAATAAGATTACAGTTAAAAACAGGGGAGAGAGGGAGGGGAAATACATTCTATTGTAACAGGAAAGGTAAGGGCATATCTTAGCTCCCCCAGACTGGTCCAACCCCAAACGCCTTCTCAAATAAGTAGATTTTTATAAGCATTTTTACTTTTATAGTGGGCTCTAGGCAAATCAAAAGAGGTAAGTTATTGCATAGCAATAGGGCAACAAAGAAAAGGCTGAGTTCTTGTAGATTTACATTTCACCTTGGGAGCGGGGGTGGATAGTCAGTTTGTTCCTGTGAAGGGAAGGTAGACACAGTGGAGGGATATACAGCATAATGAGAGGTACTTAGGAGCATTGTCATGGAGAGCCTTGGGAGTCAGTGAGGATTTTATGATGAATACATAGAGTATTAGGCACAAATGGTGCTGCATCAAATTTTTTCACTCTCGATAGGAGACACATTGCCATATTTTGGATTGGTTGAAACCGTTTCAGTTCATAGTTAAGCAATCTGGAAAAAATTACCTTGCAATAATCTAGACAGGCTATAAATGTACTAGGAATAATGGACGTCTGTGAAGTGCATTCCAAGAGGGACGAAGTGCACGGAAATGGCAAAGTGCTGTGAAAGCAGATTTGGTTAGTTGCTTAATTTGTGTGTTAAATAAAAGTTCTGAATCAATGTAAATGCTCAAGTATTTCAAGCAGGATTTTATCGATATACGAGAGCAGCATGAAGAGGAGGGGCAGCAGAAGGAATGGCAGAGACTCCTTTAATCCAAGTAGCTGCGTTCTGAGGGTTAAGTTTAAGAACGTTTGCATGGAGTCATGTAGCTATTTTTTTTTTAGGCGAGTATTTATGGGAGACAGATTGGGGCAGATACCTGGCAGCCTTAACAAGAAGGAGAATATCATCAGCATACATATAGAATTAAATTCCATTCGACTGAACAAGGGTTGCCGAAAGGCTGAGAAATGTTAAATTGTAGGGGGGAGAGGGCTGAACCCTGCGGTACCCCACAGGTCAGTGGATAGGTGGAGGAAGTAGAATGAGCTGTTACAGCATGAAAGGTGCAGTCAGAAAGAAAGGAGGAAAACCAGGAAAGTACCTTCCCCTGGAGATCAATATTATGTAATTGGAGAAGAAGATTGTGATCCACTAGATCGAAGGCTGCTGTCAGATCTATCAAGATGGTCAGAGCAAGCTTACCTTGATCAAGGGTGCTGTGGATGTCGCTAAGAACTGAGGCAATAATAGTTTCTGTACTGTTGTGGGAGTGAAAGCCAGACTGGTGCGGGTGTAGAGTGTGGGTATTTTCGATATGATCTGTCAGTTGTGGCAGGATTAAATGTTTAGTAAGTTTAGATAGAAAGTGTAGGTCTGAGATTGGGTAGTAACGGGCTGAATCAGATGGATCACGTTTTGGACTTTTAAGAGTGGCCAAATAATGTAAGACTTTTAGTTATGATAGAACAGATTATTGGGATTAACCCCAAAGAGCTTTCGGCTAGGCTGAAGGAAAGGGGTTCGGTGGCAGGCAGTTTTCTTAATAGTGGAAACCACCTTATGTACAATGTGCTCCATGACTGGAGCAAACTCCGACCACATGTGTATTAGACTAGAAGAAGTAAGTTCTGGAGATTTGGGGGTATTAAAGGTTGAGGCCAAGGGAAGGCCTAGTGAGATGGTGGAGATCTTTCTATTTCTCTGGTGTTGCACTGCATGCAGCGCCTGACTTCTTGGGATTTCAGTTTAATTTTTGGCTCTATATTTTTATTTTTAGTTGGTGGTCCTTTATTCTGTACATGGTGAGTGTTTCTATCTATGTTCTAAATGTGTGCAGAGGCCAGGTATTCTGTTAGCAATGAGTTTCTATTTATGAATTTGTAGTAATCTGTCTTGTTCAGTTTTCCTGGTAGATGTATGGATTTTCTAAGGCTCACAGCAATATTTATGATGTTGCCCTTTTCTAGGTAGGCTCCTTGTTGTGGGAGTTTTGGAATTAGTGCTGTTGTGGAATAGTAGATTTGCTCTATAGATCATGGGCTGCAGTTCTCACTTTTTCTTTTTTGTTTCCTGTGTGAAATCAACAATAGGGTGTTAGCAGGGGTTCTGGAATATGGATAGTCTTTAAGGTTTGCAGATTTGTGTTCTTGATGCTGCTGGACTGGTCTTAAATTTCAAATGTTTTGTTGGCTCAGGTTCAGGAAATCTCCAACTTTAAGGGAAGGTCTCAGTTTAATTTTGCCTTGTGGCCTGATAGCTTCACTGTTGCTGATTTCTAGGCTTTTCCAGTCCTAGCACAGTCTAATCCAGCCTATGCACCATGGTTTGAATTCACAGCTACCAAGAATTTTTTATCATTTTGTATCTTCCTTCCTTATCATAAAGCTGGTCATGGCACTGACCAAATAAGCTTAGTTGTTATTGTATTGCAAATATTTATGCAAATGAAGCCCTATGAACATGCAAATGAGTCTCCGCACATGGCCCTGCCATCACCCTTGGGCTTCCCCTGGATGGTCATTGTCAATCATGCTAAAGCCCTCCACAAATTTGTACTACCTTTTTGGGCTATTTAATGACTGAGATTATTTCCTTATTTCATTTCACTCAGCACTGTCCTTTAGCAGTCACACTTAAAGAAAAATAATTTAAATGCTTTTTACAGAAACTGTGCTTCTGAACACAGTATGGTATTTCTGCCAGTAAAAGTAAATGAGCTGTATGACAATCTTTGCCTGTAGTTTTTTAGCCTCTGTGAGAATTATGCATGATGTTTATTCACCATTTTCTTCCCGTCATTCAGCCGTCTCCTCTCTCTCTCTCTGAAAGACCCTCACTCTCGGTACCACCGTGCTGCCTCCTCTCTGTCCCGCACTGTTCTGCTTCTCCTTCTCTCATCTAGAGATATCAATCCCAACCCTGTCTTCCCTTGACTTTTGTCACACTCCCAGGACAGATCCTCATGCATTGTTCAAATCTTATTTATTTCCCCCTCCTCTCTCCCTTTCTCATGCGCCTTGTGGAATGGGCACTCCATCTCAAATAAGCTTGTCTTTATTCATGATCTCTTAATCTCTAATGCTCGCCATCTTCTTACACTGAGATCTGGCTCTTCCCAGAAGATTCAGCTTCAGTCGCTGTCCTCTGTCATGGCAACTACCAGTTCACCCACATGCCTCGTACCACTGGCCGTGGTGGTGGTGTTGGGTTTCTACTCTCTCATTCCTGCCAATTCCAACCCCTCCTTCTGCCTCAGTCTTACTTCTTTCCCTCCTTTGAAGTCCACTTCATCTGCCTTTTTACTCTACTACCTCTCCAGATAGCTGTTATTTATCGACCCCCCCCTCCCCTGACAAGTCCACCTCTACCTTTCTCACTGACTTTGACTCATAGCTTTCCTTCTTTCTGGATTCATCTTTCCCCTCCCTCATTTTGAAGGATTTTAAGATTCATGTTGATAATCCCTTTGATAATTATGCTTTAAAGCTCCTTTTCCTTACCTCCTCATTCAACCTCCAGTTGTGCTCTACTGCCTCCACTCACCAGAACAGTCACTGCCTGAATCTTTTTTCTCTAATTGCTTACCATCAAACCTCTGTACCTCAGTTCTTCCATTATCTGACCATCACCTGCTATGCTTCACTCTTCAACACCGCCCTGCCTCAGTCTCACCCAATCTCCTCCAACCTCTTTAGAAATCTTCATGCTATCGACCCATTGGGACTCTCCACTCTTTCCTCTCATTGCCTCTTTCCTCCACTGTTATCTGAGTCTATTGATGAGGCAGTAGCTTCCTATAACGCTGCACTCTCCTCTGCTCTGGATGCTCTTGTGCCTCCCATGCCACGTCCTGTGAGGTGTACTGTACCTCATCCCTGGCTGTCTTTGACTATCCACTACCTATGTTCCTGTGACCACTCAGATGAGCACATTTGGCTCAAATCCTATACCCTTGCAGACTTTTTACACTTCAAAGTCATACTTGCCTCTTTCCAGTCAGTCATAGCACTTGTCACACAAGACTATTATGTCCACTTGACCGACTCTCTTGCCTCTGACACTCGCTGTCTCTTTATAACTCTCAGCTCTCTCCTCAAGGTGCCTCCACCTCTGATCCCTCCTTTCCTTTCTGCCCAAACTTTGACTGAATATTTCCATGACAAAGTCCACAAGTTTGCACTCAAATTTCCCACAAGGTCAGCTCCATTACCTCTTCCCCCTCTTCACTCCCAATGCCTTCCCTCAACCTCTCCCACCCTTTCTTCCTTTTCTAAGATCTCTGAGGAGGAAACCACACATCTTCTTTCCTCCTCCAAACTCACTACCTGCTCCTCTGATCCTATTCCCACCCATCTCCTAAGCTCCATCTCCTCCACTATCATCCCTTTCATCTGTCATATTCTCAACCTATCGCTTTCCACTGCAACTGTTCCTGCAGCCTTCAAGTATGCTGTGATTACACCTTTCCTCAAGAAACCCTCACTAAACCCGAACTATCCTTTTAATTATTGACCCATCTCCCTCCTTCCCTTCATTTTTAAACTACTTGAACGTGCGGTTCACTGCTGTTTCCCTGACTTTCTCTCCTCTCAAGCCCTTCTGGATCCATTGCAATCTGGCTTTTGTCCTTTACATTCTACTGAAACGGCTTTTGCCAAAGACTCTAGTGACCTGTTCCTGGCCAAATCCAAGGGCTTTTACTCAATCTTCATCCTTCTTTACCTTTCTACTGCTTTTGACACTGTTGACCACCACCTTCTCCTCAATACCTTGTCCTTGTTAGGTTTTAAGGGCTCTGTGCTATCCTGGTTCTCTTCTTATCTCTTCCACTGCACTTTCAGTATTCATTCTTGTGGATCCTCCTCTACTGCTATCCCACTCTCAGTTGGTGTACCCCAAGGGTCTGTTTTGGGTCCACTCCTTTTCTCTATATATACCCAGTCCCTTGGTGCACTCATCTTCTCCCATGGTTTTCAGTATCATCTTTATGCTGATGACTCTCTACCTCTCTACACCTGAAATCTCTCCAGCAGTCCAGGCCTGGATCTCTGCCTGTCTGTCTGATATTGCTGCCAGGATGTCTCACTGTCATTTGAAATTGAGCATGGCCAAAACTGAGCTTCTTATCTTTCCCTCTAGACCAGCTGTTCTCAACCTGTGGGTCGCAACCCCCATGGGGGTCGCCACAGGATTTAGTGGGGGTCGCCTCACTCCACCAAGTTAAAAATTTTTTTTAAAAAGCGCACAAGTTGCTGCCGCTGCCAAGTCCACTTCTATGCCTGTGAAACCGCGACTATGCCTGTGAAACCGTTGCAGAGCCTTTCTGTCTCTCGACAGGCTCCTTGCAGCATTTTCCTGCCTCCAAAGGACGTTGTTTACCACTTCCCTTGGAGGCGGGACAATGCTGCACGGAGCCTGTTTAGAGGCAGAAAGGCTCCGCAATGGCTTCACAGGCACAGCCACGGTTCCCTAAGAGACAGGGAGCCGTGGCTGCAGAAGAAGGAGGAGAGGGGAGGAGGGGGCAGGGAACCTGCAACGGGGCTGACATTGGGGGGGGGGGGGTGAGGGAGGAGTGGCTGACATGGACAGAGGGGGGCTGACGGATGGATGGAGGGAGGGGGGCTGACATGGACAGAGGGGGGCTGACATGGAGGGAGGGAGGGAAGGGGGCTGACATGGACAAAGGGGAAAGACAGGGGGACATACTGGATAGACAGGGGATAAATGCTGGACAGAGGGGAGAGAGACAATGTGGGTTAGGATTATAATGGGCTGATGGGGGAGCTAGCACTGGTAATGGGCAGATGGGGGGGCTAGGACTGGTAATGGGTTGATTAGGGAAGGCTAGGACTGGGAATGGACTGATCAAGGGGGGGATTTGGACTGGTAATGGGCTGATAGGGGGATAGGACTGGTAATGGACTGATGGGGGGCTAGCATTGGAAATGAGCTGATCGGTGAGGTTAGGACTGGAAATGGGCTGATGGGGGGGATAGGACTGGTAATGGGCTGATTAGGTGAGCCTAGCACTGGTAATGGGGTTGAGGGGGGACTAGCAATGGAAGTGAGCTGATTAGGGGAGGCTAGGACTGGTAATGGGTTGATGGGGTGGGGTAAGACTGGTAATGGACTGATGGGAGGCTAGCATTGGAAATCAGCTGATCGTGGGGGGGGGCCTATGACTGGAAATGGGCTGATTAGTGGTGGCTAGGACTGGTAATGAGCTGACGGGAGGGGGGTAGGACTGGTATTGGGCTGATTAGGGGAGGCTAGCACTGGTAATGGGGTTGAGGGGGGACTAGCAATGGAAGTGAGCTGATTGGGGGGCTTTGACTGGGAATGGGTTGATTGTGGGGAGGGGAGGATAGAGCTGCTGGCCCTGGAAGAAAACTGGGGGTTAAGGCTACAAATGGGCTGATACTAACTTTCAAAAAGGGAGACTATGATAAAATGAGGAAAACAGTTAAGAAAAAACTAAAAGGAGCAGTTGCAAAGGTTAAAGACATACATCAGGCTTGGCTGTTGTTGAAAAATACTATCTTGGAAGCCCAGACCAGCTGTATTCCACGCTTTAAGAAAAGTGGAAGGAAGTCCAAAAAACTGCCAGCATGGTTTAAAGGTGAGGTCAGAGAGGCTGTTGTTGCCAAAAAAGCATCTTTCAGGAAATGGAAAAAAGAGCCATTCAACGAAACCTGGAAACAGCACAAGCACTGGCAAGTCAAATGCAAGGCATTGATAAGGCAGGCAAAGGTAGAATTTGAGAAGAAGCTTGCTGCGGACGCAAAAACGCAAAGTAAAGACCTTTTCAAGTACATTCATAGCAAAAAACCTGTGAGAGAGTCAGTTGGTCCATTAGATGATAAAGGGGTTAAAGGAGCACTAAGAGGCGACAAGGCGATAGCAGAGAGACTGAATGGATTCTTTGCTTCAGTCTTTACTGAGGAAGATGTAGGGATGTTACCCATGGTATTTAAAGGTGTGGAAGAATTGAAGGAAATATCGATACATCGGGAAGATGTATTACAACTATTAGATAAACTGAAGAGTAGCAAATCACCTGGGCCGGATGGTATACATCCAAGGGTGTTGAAAGAACTGAAATACGAGATTGCAGACCTGCTATCAGTAATCTGTGAACTATCATTAAAATCATCTCTAATACCTGAAGATTGGAGGATCGCCAATGTAACACCAATTTTTAAAAAAGGTTCCAGGGGTGATCCGGGAAACTACAGACCGGTGAGCCTGACATCAGTACCGGGAAAAATGGTAGAAACAATCAAAGAATAAAATTACTCAGCATGTAGATAGTCATGACCTAATGGGAGACAGCCAACATGGCTTTAGACAAGGAAGATCTTGTCTTACTAATCTGTTATTTTTTTTGAAGGGAGTGAATAATCAGGTGGACAAAGGTGAGTCGGTTGATATTGTGTATCTGGACTTTCAGAAAGCCTTTGACAAGGTCCCTCATGAGAGACGTTTGGCAAAACTAAAGAGTCATGGGATAGGAGGCAGTGTACTATTGTGGATCTGGAACTGGTTAAAAGATAGAAAACAGAGGGTAGGGCTAAATGGCCAATTTTCCCAATGGAGAAAGGTGAATAGTGGTGTACCCCAGGGATCTGTGCTGGGTCCGCTGTTTTTTGACATATTCATAAATGACCTGGAAAGTGGAATAACGAGTGAGGTTATCAAATTTGCAGATGACACAAAACTATTTAAAGTTGTTAAAACCCAAGAGGATTGTGGAAAATTGCAAGAGGATCTTGATAAATTGGAAGACTTGATAAAAATGGCAGATGAAATTTAATGTGGACAAGTGCAAGGTTATGCACCTAGGGAAGAACAACCCAAACTATGGTTACACGATGCAAGGTTCCACATTAGGAACCACCACCCAGGAAAAAGATTTAGGCGTCATTGTAGATACCATGTTAAAACCCTCGGCCCAGTGTGCAGCGGCGGCCAAGAGAGCAAATAGAATGCTAGGTATGATAAGGAAAGGAATGGAAAATAAAACAAAAGATATTATAATGCCTCTATATCGTTCCATAGTGAGACCACACCTTGAATATTGTGTGCAATTCTGGTCGCTGTATATTAAAAAGGATATAGCGATTTTAGAAAAGGTTCAGAGAAGAGCCACCAAAATGGTAAAGGGGATGGAAGGATACTCCTATGAAGAAAGGCAAAAAAGGTTAGGGCTCTTTAACCTGGAAAAGAGATGGCTGAGGGGAGATATGATAGAAATCTATAAATTAATGAACGGAGTGGAACGGGTAAACATAGATCGACTGTTTACCTTATCAGAATATAGAAAGACTAGGGGACATGCAATGAAGCTACAGGGTAAACTATTTAAGACTAATAAAAGAAAATATTTTTTCACTCAATGTGTAATCAAACTCTGGAATTTGTTACCAGAGGATGTAGTAAAGGCTTTTAATGTAGCTGGGTTTAAAAAAGGTTTGGACAAATTCCTGGAGGAAAGGTCCATAAACCATTATTAAGAAGGGACCCAGGATATCAATGCTTGAACCAATACAAGCATTGTGGAACCTGTGTCCCTTGGGGAAACTGCTAGGTACATATGACCTAGATTGGCCACTGTTGGAAACAAAATACTGGGCTTGATGGACCTTGGTCTGACCCGGTATGGCATATCTTATGTTCTTATGTTCTTATGATACAAGGGGATGGGAAAATGGAACTGGAAGGGAGTGGATCTGAGAGGGGCTGCCATGATATTTGTACTAGAAGGGACTGGTCAGTGGGGAAGGAGGGGGACTGGAAGAGAATGGACACCAGTGGCAGTCATGGGAATGCAAGTTGACATTGGAAGGTACTGGGAGTGAGGACTGGAAAGGGGCTGATACTGGGGATGGTTACTGGGACTGGAAATAGGCTGATGGAAAGAAGTGAAGAAAACGAAAGAAGAGATAAGAAATGGCAGATGGACCATAGACCACAGAAAGAGAGCTAAGAGAAGACAGGAAAGCAGAAGCCTCAGATTGGGACCAGCATGATCAGAGAATAAATTGGTCAGACAACAAAGGTATAAAAAATAATTTTATTTCATATTAGTGATTTGACTACAAAATCATAATAATTTTGAAATCAAATATTGTTACTTGTTATTGGGATTAATTAGTGTGGTTTAAATAAGTAAATTTTATAAATAAAAACATAATGCAAAGGCCTATAATATAAATTCAACAAATGATTACAGTGACAATGCGTTAACGGTAAAGGAAGAGAGACGCATTTGATTTTATCATTGGGGGTCATCACAAGTTGACCAATGATAAAAGGGGTCACGGTACAAAAAAGGTTGAGAACCACTGCTCTAGACCCACCTCTCCCCTTCCTCCTTTCACAATCTCTGTGGATAATGCTCTACTCCTCCCTGTTTCCTCAGCTCGCAACCTTGGGATCATCTTTGACTCCTCCCTCTCCTTCTCCACACACATCCAATTGATAGCTAAAACCTGTTTCTTTCTTTATAACATCAGCAAAATGTAGCCCTTCCTTTCTGAACACACTACTAAGACACTTAACCACTCTTTAGTCCCTCCCATCTAGACTATTGCAATCTCCTCCTTGTTGATCTCCCTCTGATTCATCTCTCACCCCTTCAATCTGTTCGAAACTCAATTACACGGCTGACCTCGATATGCTCATATCTGAAGTCACTTCATTGGCTCTCTATCTGTTTCCATCTCCAATTCAAACTTTTCCTACTGACCTATAAGTGCACTCATTCTGCTGCTCCTCGCTACCTTTCCACTCTTATCTCTCCCTACACCCCTCCTCGGGCAATGTTCCCTCTAATTTTCTGTAGGCTGTGTGCGCATAAAATATCAGCTCTGCGGCTTTTGAAGGAAGGTTAAATTTTTTGTGCGCTACATAACGACACTTGGAGTTATATACTTTAAAATTTGACTACACATTAGAATACAGTATGTACACCACATTGATGTTAATCAAATTAAATGAAAATAGACGATTACTAAATGAAGCGGAAAATTTCTAGTAATTACAATCACAAATGTGGTATTATTTCAGTTAATTTTTATTGAAAGCCATTGTTATTCCATGTAAATAATTTATGTATGGAAGAAGAGTTTGGTGTCCTACACGGAGTGGTGGGTTCACCCCTAAACAAAGACATGGGGAGAGGTGGCCTGCACAGAGCAACAGGTGCACCTACTCTTGCTGGGCAGACTAGATGGACCATGCAGGTCTTTATCTGCCGTCACTTACTATGTTCTCAAAATTTCTCTCTTCGATCTTTCAAATGTACACAGTCTGAATAAATTTTATCAAGGTCTACTGATCCACCATCTTGAAGATGACTCTTAACACGCATCAGCATTTCCAAATGTTCTAAATGTAAGCGATTCCTTATTTTGTTTTTTAAACTGTTCAAGCTGAAACCACGCTCACAATCTGCACTAGAAGCCAAAAATGTTCCACCAATAACGATTAGTTTCGCTAAATCTGCAAACTGAGCATTCTGAAATGCCAAAGTCACCATATCCGGAAAACTGTTTATCAGTTTGCTTTTGATTTTTTCTGTGACTAAAAACTTGAAGTCATTGTACTGCTGAACAATAATATGTTCCTCCATAAGAAATTGTTTGTACTTTAAACAGAGTGATCAGACGTTTTCAATTCCAAATTCATAATCACACTGTGCTACTGCTGTCAAATCAAAAGCAGACCATTCCTCAATTTCATTTTCAGGAAATCTTTCCCCTAAATGCAGACACAGCATATTAATGAAAGTAGGTGTGGAACCAGTATCCATTGAAGCGTCTCCAGGTATCTTGTCGAGAAGATTTTTAACATTATCAGTCCATTTTACTGTGTCACCCAAGTATTGCATTCGGATTTTGTTCAGCTTACCCTGTGCAAGATGATATGCTTCCAGTGGTGTTAGCCCACGTTTCTGAAATGCCATTGTTAATGAAGCTAGTTCAGATAAAACATCATTCAAAATTTGCAATGTTATATGGAATTGATGGCTGTTTAGCTTTTTATAACAGTACTTTGCAATGGGATCATTATCCTTATCTTCTTCAAAGTATTTTAATAATGGATCATAATTTCGAATAATTGCTTGAAGAGCAAAATGTCTAAATAACCACTGCACTTCGTTCAGAGGTCTAAAAGCAATTGACTCGCATTCAGAAGCATCTGCTAATTCTTTAAATTGTGACCTTTTAGTAGAAGATCGACAAAAGGTTGTGTAAACAGTTCTCATGAAAGTTTCAACTTCTTTCATCAACTTTACTTCCTTCCATGATTCAGAGATCCCCAAATCTTCATGATGGGCAACACAATGCTGCTGCACTAAATGCGAAATATTTTGTTTGAGCTGCGCAGCAACACCATTTATTCTGCCTGACATGACAGAGGCACCATCCGAAGTAAACATGACCATTTTGTTAAGGTCAAGCTTGTATTTCCCATAGAATTCCCGGAGTGCACTGACTATTGATGCAGCATCGCATGCTTCCAACTGTAGCATCCCACCAAATGAAGTTTTATACAGACATGAATTTACTGGCCGATATTTGAAGTACAGTATTAAGTATTTGTTGACAGAAATGTCTGTGCTTTCATCAATAGTTAATGTATGATACGCTGCTGATGCAACATCTGCCATGAGCTTATCTTGGACATTCATGTTTATAATTTCAAGAAATTCAAACGAATAGTTTTTGCTTCTCCAGCTTTCAGGTATGGTTATGTACTTGGACATGTGTTCATTAATATCTTGAACAGAGAGCATGGAAATATTCATCCGAACAGCCAGCAAAACACTATCAATTAGAATTTTAATTTCTTCTGGTGTAGAACGCTTCCGTTCATTACTAATTTGCCTTTTCTCTTTTTCAGCGGTGCTCTCAAGCAACAAGTTAAATAATCCTCCTCTTAAATTTGGATTTTTAGCTCTAAGTTTCTTAACACTTTCAGTATGAGTCTTACTAGACATATGTCGTTTCAAAAAGTCCAGTTTCCACACATCATCCCAAATTTTGCCATTCGAAAACTCTCCGATGGTTTTTGCATCTCGGCAGTATAAACAGACTACTCCGTCATCCTCTTCGTAAGTGAATATTTCACGCAGTTGAACGCACGTTTTATCCCGAGATTTCGGTGTCTCTGTTTCAATCATTTCTTCAAACCATTCAGGCTTAAAAGCTCTGGCCGTTCTCTTACGTTTTGCACCTCTCATTGCTATTGGTTTCGACATTTTAAAAGTGGTGTGGTGGTCACAGCAGGTGCTTTATTATTCAAAAGAAATGCCCACAGCCTACAGAAAATTAGAGGGAACATTGCTATAAGGTATGTACATGTATAAAAACAACATACACCAAGATTTTATGTAAAGCAACTCAAAAAAAACATAGTGACTTACCAAAAAGGTCAAAACATTAAAATGACATTAAAATAGCTGAACACTAAAAATCGACGACTGAGGGATAACAAGGGGGGGGGGGGTAGGAAAGGGGAAGGGAGATAGGAAGGGGGGAAGGGGAAGAAAAAGAAACTGACATTGTATTGTAAGAGCCCTATCTGTTTAAAAGAAAAGGGGGGAAACAAATGGGACTAAAAAAGTACCACTAATAAAAAAAGGTGATGGATGCCATATGTAGTAAAAATAATAAATACTTTTGGCATTAAAAGATATCTCTGAAGATAAGTACAAAAGTATGATAAGCACATTTGGCAAAAAGAAAGATCATCTCTGGTTGAAAGAAGAGAAAAGTGGGGGCAAGTCAAGGACATTTTCCCTCTTTCACAGGGTTCCTATGCCTGTACTCGCCAGCTCTATGGGGAAACCACCTGAAATAAAAAGGGGGCAAGAACTTAGAAATCCCACTCCTCATTTCTTAAGTGCTTTCCTGTGACATTCTTCACCTTCTCATTAAAACACAGATGAATAGTACCATTTAGAGAAGAGCAAAACACACACTGAAATTCTAGGGGGCCTTACATAACAGATAAGAATGGTGTCAGGGAATAAATGGCTTTAAACAAACTTTCTGAAGAAAGTAGTCAGTGACAGTTGTGAGAAGAGCATCCTCAGTAGGAGCAGCAGTCCCATAGTGTTTTTAACATGCTCCTTCAGTAATCATAAATACACAATCAAATACCACTGATAAAACAATAAATAGATAAAAGAGTAAAAAAAGCAAACAAATTAATCATAAATGAATAGCAATATAGAATAATGTATCACACCACATAAAAAGTCCCTGTATATTGAATAAATATATAAATAACAATTAATAAAACATAGATAAAACATAAAAATCTATAAACAATCATAACATCATTATATATAAACAAACAATATCATAAAAAGCAAGCTAAAGCCATAGATACTCGATGTAAATAAATAAGAACTTCAAAAGAACGTATACATACATGATAAAACAAGGATATCATGAGGACCTATAAATGAAGAAATCCTGAGGGAATGTAAAACATAATCCAACTATGGAGGACTAATTACATACAGAGAAACAGGAGTGAAAGAATTCATGGAGAATCTGATGAAAAGGCAATTTACCTTGGACCAGAAGAGGCCACAGTACGAACCACCCGATCTACTGTGGAGTATTAAATAAACGACTTACTGTAAAAGATAAAACGGGTCGATACAAATAAGTAAGTAAAAAAATTGGAATCGCTTGTTGACCAGACAAGCCATAAAATTCCATTAAAAGGAGGCCATTTTGAAACAAAATGTTGAAATGAAAGAATGAAAAAAAAGTATATACCATAGACAAGCTGATGAAGCGGCTTTCACAGCATGCACCAAGGTGCCAGCAGCAATCAATGTGAAAACAAATCGTGTCTATAAATATAACAAAAGAAATAAAAATGAACCACTGAAAAGGTATGGCAATAAAAAAAACCAATAGTGTTTAAACTATAAAAACAAAACAGATCAAAAAACTGAAGAATCAAACCTTTCTCCGACACTCAAAACAGCACGGTCTGGTCGTAGCGGCTTTGTTTAAAATGGGTAAAGGCGCCGACGCATGCGCCCTTAAATTAATATGTAGAGCCGCGGGAAACAAGAAAGGGGGGGGGGGGGGAAGGAGAAAGGCACGTCAAACTAAAGTGCTTAAAATAAACCATCTTATGGAACACTTCACCATAGCATTGAGTGGCACTGAAACAACTCATCTAATCTATAAGTAAACCATTGCAAATTAAAAAAGAAAAAAGAAAGAAAATCATTGCAAATTAAAAAGGAAGAACCGTAATACATAAAGACCCCCATGAACAATCACAAATTATGAAGGGGCAAAAAACAAACAAGCAGCGCATGGTGATACAATAAAAACGCATAAGGAAAAAAGGAAGGATTAAAATTGTACCATATAAAGACCAATGATGTAAATGGTGCCGAAGGGGCTCCGGATGCAAATTGTGATCACCGCGCCAATACCGTGTGAAATACATTAATCCATATAACCCGATTGGGACAACTTGCTCAAATTGCAAAAGGCAAATGTAAAAAATTAAATAAAATAAAATAAGCTATAACTAATCAAAGAAGGAAGCACTACCTAAAACATCCGTGTCCCGATGCACCAATATCAACTGATAGAACCATGCACCGGTCTCCTCTTCTTCGCTGGTGCGGTGTGTTGCTCTCGCATCCAAGGCAGCACGTGGCACTGAAGGCTGGCTGAGGGAGGGATCCAAGGAGGTGCGTGGCTGGCAGGCAGGCAGGCACAAGAGAAGAAAGAGGCTAGCTTGCTGGCTGCTCCTCCCTTTTATTTCCCTCTAGCCTGCCATGATTCGTCAATCGTCGGTCACATGTGAGAGGAGTGAGGGCAGGGGACTCAGTGCAGACAGAGGAGAGATTCGGAAGTGACGAAAATTACAGAATGGCAGTAGATCGGTGGTGCAGCCGCGGCCTTAAAAAACCCAAGGTTTGAAAACTCATGAAATCAGTAATTTTTGTGCGCTCCTTTAAAAGTTGTGTGCGCTCGCTCGGCGAGGTGTGTGCGCGCGCACACGCGCACAGCTTAGAGGGAACAGTGTCCTCGGGGACTCTGCTCTTCTGGCAGATCACGTCTTCTGTGCTCTTCTCTTCTACTGTCAACTCCAGACTTCAATCCTTCCACCTTGCTGCTCCTTATGCCTGGAACAAACTACCTGTACGTCAGGCTTCATATCTACCCCTTTTCAAATCCAGACTGAAAACTCACCTCTTCGAGGCCACCTTTGGATCCTGATCTGCTTATTCTCTTACCATTCCCCTAGACATATCCTTGTCCTCAACTGTTGTATTGTCTGTCAACTAGATTGTAAACTCTGATCAGCAGGGACCATCTTTTACATGGTCTTTACAGTGCTGTGTACACCTTGTAGCGCTATACAAATGATCAGTAGTAGTGGTAGTAGCAGAGAAAAGTGGCGTTCGCAGAATGGGCGGAGGTCGAAGGAGTTCCTTTACACTAATGATATTATAAAGGGCAGTGGAAATTCTTTCTTTTCTCGTAGGCATCATTATGTTTCATGTTGCAGTTTGGGTATCATCGTTACACTAGCTGTTACTTTGTCAGTCATTTCACGGTGTAGAAATGGAAAGAAGTCCAGAACTGTCAGAAACTGACAGTCTTTATAAATAATGCAATTAAAAATAAAACCGTCCTGCTGCTCTAATACCAGTCAGATGCCTGCTCATGTCAGCTGCTGTAGCCACTGCTGATCAATCACACAGGATCTGAGCAAGACATTGCAAAGAAAAGTTTTATATAAGAAAATAAGATGTATTATTGGATGTCTTGTTGCATCAGCATACATGGCAATATTTGAAAGCTCTCAAGAGAGCAATTTGGTGAGAGAAAGGGGAAGATGACTCAATCTCACACAGATGTATGGAGGAAGAATAATTATAGAAGGAAAACAGTGAAAACCCAGGATGATATCTGATAATTAGAAAAGAACCTCCCCCTTAAATAGAATTATTAGCTCTGCCGCAGAGTTAGATTAGTTGGGTCTGATTGGAGGATTATGATTTTTCAAATTTTCTGAAGATCCCAGATACCCAGGGCTGACCCCAGAGATGGTTCAAAGTGTTTGCACCCTAGGCAAACCTTAAGCTTTACATCCCCCTTGGCTGTCAAAATCTATTGTTTAGATTTGAATGCCCCACTCTTTGTCGCCCCCCAGAGGTTGCCACCCTAGGTGACCACCTAGTTTTGTCTGATGGTTGGGTCAACTCAGCAAGTACCAGCATCCATTCAAAACAACAGGATGGTCAATCTATTCCTGTTAGTTGCAAGAATCTGTATGTATTTGTACAGAGTCAGTTTTAGGGTAGAAGATGCCCCCATACTGGTCCCTGTCCCCCAGATGTAAGGGGCCTTGCAATCTTGTTAATCACTTTTTGTTTTAGTTTTGTTTTCTAAAATTTTCTTTTGTGAAAGCAGTAATGGCAAACTGGAAGGTCAAGAGCATTAATAACGAGCCAGGAGAGACTGCACATTATTTTGAGACAAGCTTATACCTCACACCAGCAACAAGCAGGAGATTAAGGCAGGGGGTGGTGTGATGATGGGATTTCCTCTTTTGGTTCATATGGGCTCTCACTCACTGTGTGAAATGCAGCTTGGAGTGCCCTATGGCAGGGGTGGGCAATTCCGGTCCTGGAGGGCCACAGACCAGTCAGGTTTTCATGATGTCCCTAATGAATATTCATGAGATCTATTTGCGTCCACTGCCTTCCATTGTATGGAAATAGGCCATGAATATTCATTAGGGACATCATGAAAACCTGACTGGTCTGCGGCCCTCCAGGACCGGAATTGCCCACCCCTGCCCTATGGTGTCCCTTGTCACACTAAGTGACTGCCCTGCTTGCAGTGCCCTAAATCAGAGCCTCTACAGCAGGGGACTCCAAACCTGTCCTGGAGGGCCGCAGTCCTGCCAGGTTTTTGGGATATCCCTAATGAATATGCATGAGATAAATTTGGATGCACTGCCCCTATTGTATTTGAATTGATCTCATGCATATTCATTAGGGATATCCTGAAAACCTGACTAGTTTGCAGCCCTCCAGGACAGGTTTGGAGACCCCTGCTCTACAGGAATGCTGGAGGAAAAAGTAATAAATAGGGAGGAGGAAGTGACATCACCTAAAGTGATGGCTACCTGAGAACAGTGCTCCAATAGGGATCAGTCTAAATAGCATTCTTTTAGCCCTCCAGCACCCTCACCTGCCACAGCCTGAGTGCACTTTTCTAGCAAAAAAAGATGCTGGTACTCATATGCAGGGTTCTCTCATGAATACATGAGAATCATGGGTCAGTTTCAGCAGGCAATTGAAAAGGTGCCAGTACTCAGTATCACAGAGTATCCCCTCAAAAAAAACAACCCTGCACAGCATAATTGCTCAAGTAATAGAGAAAGAACTAATGTCCACTCTGAAGAAATTTATAGATCTTCAGATACTCATCCAATGGTTGAGATCATACCAGCAGGAAGAATGCTTGTGGACTCAGAAAGGTGGAGAAAATGGCGGTGGTGAGCACTGATTTGGAGGGAGAGGCAAGTGAGAGCAATCATGTTAGAGCTGCTGCTTACCTGCTGTGAAATACAACAAAAATGAAATAATGACTGTTAAAGGTGAAACAAAGGACATAGTCCCTTTTGCAGCTTGTCGTGCTGTGAGGGCTTGTGTGCATCAGTGATGCTTAGAGCTAAGCTATCGGTAGCTTAACTACTGCCAGGGTCTCCCAAGATGGACAGGTCTCAGCTGAGGTGCCAGACTAAGACAAACCACCCATCTGGGCAGCAGCAGAATGGGATGGTGTTGGTGGCGGAGGATCACATTTCCGTGACAACGCAACACTAGAATTACCTGTACGGAAGAAAGGCCTGGCAATCTACTTCCATATTCTGCCATGAAAACCCAATGGATAATCACAACAAAACAAATTGCACTATAGTGCTGGAAGAGAAGACCCCCAGGTTGGAAGGCACTCAACTGGCTACTGGGGATGAGCTGAAGACCTTTCAGAGTAAAGACAATATTTTTAATGTGGATGCATCAAAACCCTAGGAACATCTGACTGCTGATGTAGCTGCGCATGAAATGAGAGCAAGAAGCTGCAAAGATGTCTTACATATTGGGACATGGAACATACAAAGTATGAACCAAGGGAAGTTGGAGGTGGAGAAGAATGAAATGGAACGTGTACAATGTGATCTGTTGGGGGTCAGTAAACTAAAATGGACTGGCATTGGGCACGTTGTATCTTTTGATCACATGGTCTACTATGATGGAAATGAAAGACAAAGAAGAAATGATTTTTCATTTATAATCAAGAAGAAACTTGCAAGAACTGTAATAAAATACAATGCAACCAGTGAATGCTTAATTTCTATTCATCTACAAGGAATTCCCATCAACACAACTATAATTCAGGTATATGCCCCAACAACAACTGTAACAGAGGAAGAAGAGGATGAGTTCTATGAACAAGTACAAGCTGGAATTGGCAGACTATGCAAACAGGATATCCTGATAGTCATGGGTGAATGGAACACAAAAGTTGGCAATAAAGAAGAAGGCAAAGTGCTTGGAAAATATGGACTTGGCAACAGAAATAAAGCTGGAGAAAGACTGATAGAATTCTGCAAGACCAACAAATCTATTCATCTCAAACACTTTCTTCCAGAAACACAAGTGCTAACTGTACACAGGGCCGGCCCATCCATTGAGTGAGAATGTTGTTCGCACAGGTCCACGTGCGAACTCCATTACCGCACAATGGATGGCTTCAGAGGGGGACAGGGAAGCCCGTGCAAGGCCCCAGATCCCTCTGTAAAGCCGCCAACGTGAAGAGCCTTTTCCTTCACGCTGGCGGCTGCTTCAGTGAAGCCATGAATGCCGGGAGAGATTAAAGGGCATTGCCTTTAACCTTTCCCGGCATTCACTGCTTCACTGAAACAGCCGCCAGCATGAAGGAAAAGGCTCTTCAGGCTGGCGGCTGTGCAGAGGAAGCCGGGGCATCACGCGGGCTTCCCCAGCTCCCTCTGCACCCCTTAGATGGCCGCGGGGCTCTTCGGAGAGGGGGGGCTAGGACTGGATGGGCTGTGATCAGGGAGGAACTTGGATTGGAAATGGGCTGTGATGGGGGGGAATGGACTGGAAATGGGCTGTGATGGTGGGGGGGGGGATAGGACTGCAAACGGGCTGTGATAAATGGGCTGTGATGGTGGGGGGGGATAGGACTGCAAATGGGCTGTGATGGTGGGGGGAATGGACTGGAAATGGGATGTGATGGTAGGGGGTGGCTAGACTGCAAATGGGCTGTGATGGTGGGGGTGGGGGGAAACATGGACTATAAATGGGCTGTGATGGTGGGGGGGGCTAGGACTAGAAATGGGCTGTGATGGGAGGGCTAAAATTGGAAATGGGCCAATGAAGAGCTGGATTAGGACTGGAAATGGGCTGACGAGGGGGCTAGGATTGGAAATGGGTTGATGGGGGAGCTTGGAGTGGAAATGGGCTGATGGGGGACTGGAATGTAACTGGAAAAGGGCATATGGGGGGCTAGGACTGGAAATGGGCTGATGTGGAGGCTTGGGAGATTGGGACTAGAAGGGGGAGGATGCTGGGTGGGTCTAGAACTATAAGAGCTGATTTGGGGGGGGGGACTAGAAAGGGATGGGGAATGAGAATGGAGGGGGGCAAAAGATATTTTGTGTGGGAGGGAAGAAAAGTCTACGATTGGCCGGGTACTGGGAGAGTAAGTGGGAATTGAGAATGGAAGGTGAAATTTGAGTGGATGATAAAGGAATAAGGAAAGAAATGGGGGAAAGAGCAAAAGCGGAAAGATCAGTATGTTAAAACAGATATAGAGAAAGAAGATATAAAAAAATCTTAAAGAGAAGACAGGATAAATGGATAGCTCGCAGAAGACACGAAGAAACAAGAAGAAAGTGACTGGAGCAATTGCAACTGAAAAAGAAAATGCGCAAACAAAAGGTAGAAAAATACTTTTTTATTTTGAATTTATTAACTGGAATATTTCAGCTCTAGGAAATATACATAGTTAACATCTCTTGCGTTTTGTTTAGTACAAGAGGAAATTAATTTATAGTTTTATTTCTCCAGTGTTGTACATCCCAAGTTTGGCTTTTGGGGTTCCCAGTTTATTTATTGTCTTCATATTTCTAAATTGTGATCCCTTGTTCTTTGGTGACAGTCTATGTTCTGCATTTTAATGAAGCTGAGGTATTCTGTCCATGTAGTTTCTATTTGACCATGCCACTTGTTCTCTTTCCCCAGTAGAAGATACATTGGTATTCTCTGAGATGTATTGGTTTAATATTCGCAGTGTTGCCTTTTGATAGGTAGGGTTTGGTGCTTTGTGAGTCCTGGCAGTGCTGTTATGATATGGTGGATTTGCTATGAGTTCTAAATGGTCAGTGTTTATAGTACTTCCTAATGGGCCTGGCGGTTGGCACTGGAATATAGTAACGTAGAAATCTGTTAGTCTTTCTTTATCCAGACACTCATTAAGAGGCATGTTTACCCAAAATGCATGTTAACATTATGCAAATATTTATTCAAATTAGGCTCCTTATGCAAATGAGGCCCCACAATTAATCTCCGCACATGGCCCTGCACCCCCCTTGGGCTGCCCCTGACTGTACACGGTGGACTTCACTCAATGAATTGTACACAAATCAAATTGACTACATCTGTGGAAGTCAACGATGGAAAAGCTCTATAACATCAACAATGACAAAACTTGGAGCTGACTGTGGAACAGATTTCCAGTTACTATTATGCAAACTCAAGCTAAAGTTGAAAACCAGCAAGCCTCTCACGAATGAAGTAAAATATGACCTTGAGAATATACCACTGGAATTTAAAGACTGCCTGCAAAATCAATTTGCTGCTTTAGATATAAATGACAGAGCTCTAAATGAATTATGAGATGACATCAAAAAGGTTGTGTTGGAAGAAAGTGAGAAGTCTCTACAAAGGGTGAAAAAGCTAAAATGGCCAAAATGGATGATGAAATTCTGAAAATTCCCCAGAAGTGCAGAGAAGCTAAAGCCAGAGTAGAAAGAGAGGCAATCGCAGAACTCAACATAGGTTTCCAACATGCAGCAAGAAAAGACAACGAGATGTATTACAATGATGCATGCAAGGAAATAGAATCAGAAACTATTAGAGGAAGAACAAGATCGGTTTTCCTAAAGTTACAAGAGTTTAAAAAAATTCCAGCTTCGAATTGGAATGCTACAAGATGCTCAAGGATCCATGTTGAATGAAGATCAAGAAAAGGTGAAAAGAATATACAGTCATTATGCCATAAAGATCAAGTGGACCAACCTGTATGTTATGATCAGGAATCATTGGTGATGAAAGAAGTCGAAGGAGCATTGAAAGCATTATCAAAGAACAAAGCACTGGGCATTGATGGCATTCCCATTGAAGGATTACAACAATTGGATGCAGACGTTATCATACTTACAAGGCTGTGCTAGGAAATTTGGAAGACAACATCATAGCTAATTGACTGGAAAAGATACTGAAGAAAGGTGATCCAACTGACTCTGGAAATTATTGCACTATTGCTCTGATCCCACATGCCAGAAAGATTCTACTCAAGATCATTCAGCAGAGACTACAACCATACCTGTAATGGGAACGTCTTGAAGTGCAAGCAGGGTTCAGGAAAGGGTGAGGAACGAGAAACATCATCGCGGATGCGAGATGGATCCTTGAAAAGACAAAAGAATGCCAAAAGGATATCTATATGTGTTTTATTGACTACAGTAAGACTTTTGACTGTGTAAACAATGAGAAACTCTGGGCCACATTCAGAACACCTGATAGATTTCTTGCACAACCTTTACATTGATCAAGAAGCAACAGTTTGAACGGAACTAGGAGAAAGAATGGTTTAAAATCAGCAAAGGTGTTTGACAAGGCTACATATTTTCCCCTTACCTGTTTAATATATATGTAGAACAAATCATCTGAGAAACAGGACTGTATGAAGACAACTGAGGTGTGAAGATTGGTGGAAGACTCTTCAACAACCTTCGCTATGCTGATGATACCACATTACTGGCTGAAGGTGAAGGCGATCTGAAGATTTTGCTTCTCAAGATCAAGGAACATAGTCTTAAAATGGGCCCGCACCTTAATGTAAAGAAGACAAAGATTCTGACAACTGGCAAAATCAATAAGTTCATTATTGATGGAGAAGAAATTGAAATAGTTGAAACCTTTTGGTTTCTAGTCCCACAGGTGCTCCTTGTGGTCTCGGGCAAGCCACTTAACCCTCCATAGCCCATGTTCCCTGTAAAATAGTTATCTCCAAGTTATAATGCCCTGTTCAATGTAATTTCAGTTTGTTCAATGTAAACCGCACTGATGCAGAATAGCGCGGTATATAAGAGAATGTAAATAAATAAATAAATAAACCTACTTGTATCAACAATCAATAAAGAAATGACAAGCAGTCAAGAAATCCGATGACGCATTACTCTTGGCAGAATGGCTATGAAGGACCTAAACAAGATTCTCGTGAGCAGAGATGTCTCTCTCTATGCAAATATTTGACCTGTATTTTCAATAATGGCATGAGGACAGAGGCGGCTCTATAATTAGATGGAGCTGCCCGTCCCCCTGTCGTTCGTTCTGCTCTGCATTGCATTTGAAACGACAGAAAACCGGTGAGTAGCCTCCCAGCAGTAAGGAATCTCTGCTGCTGCCGCGTCCCGCCCCCAAAAGGAAGTGACGCTAGAACGGGATGCGGCAATAGTAGAGATTCCTTACCACCGGGAGGTTCTGTACTGGTTTCCTGTCGTTTCAAACGCAATGCAGAGCAGAACGAACGATGGGGGGACGGGGGGGATGGGGAGGAGAGAAGAGGAACGAGCTGCACGGGGGGGGGGGGGGGGAAGGAGAGAAGAGGAACAAGCTGCATGGGGGGGGGATGAGAAGAGCTGATGGGGGCTGGAAGAAAGCTAACACAAGGGGAAAAGAGGGTTGGAAGGTTGCTGACAGGGGAGGAAAGAGATGGCTGAAAGGGAACCAAGAGAGGGGAAAGAGATGGCTGAAAGGGAACTGAGAAAGGGGGAAAGAGATAGCTGAAAGGGAACTGAGAGAGGGGGAAAGAGATGGCTGAAATGGAACTGAGAGAGGGGGAAAGAGATTGCTGAAGGGAACTGAGAGAGGGGGAAGGAGATGGCTGAAAGGGAACTGAGAGAGGGGAAGGAGATGGCTGGAAGGGAACAGAGAGAGGGGATGGAGATGGCTGGAAGGGAACTGAGAAGGGAAGGAGATGGCTGGAAGGGAACTGACATGGGAAGTTGGGGGCTGGAAGGGAACAGAGAGGGGAAGTAGATGGCTGGAAGGGAACAGAGAGAGGGGATGGAGATGGCTGGAAGGGAACTGAGAGGGGAAGGAGATGGCTGGAAGGGAACTGACATGGGGGGAAAGAGGGGGATGGAAGGGAGCTCATATTTGGGGATGGGACTGGTAGGTGGCTGGGTAATATGGAGGAGGCTGGCAGGGAGGGGCCACTGGGACTGGAAGGGAGTTGACATGTGGGGAGGGTCATTAAGACTGGAAATAGGCTGATGGAAGGAAGTGAAGAAAAGACAAGAAATGGCAGATAGAGTGCTAAGAGAAGTCAGGAAAGCAGAAGCCTCAGTTCAGGACCAGCATGACCAGATAATAAAATGGTCAGACAACAAAGGTAGAAATTTTTTTTTATTTTTAATTTAGTAATTGGACTTTTTTGCTATTTTTATAGTTTACACAGTATGGGATACTGCATGCAGAGTCTGGCTTCTTGGGGTTTCAGTTTAATTTTTCCCTAAATATTTTATTTTCACTTTAGGTTGTGATCGCTTATCCTGTACTTAGCGAGAATCTGTGTTCCTAGTGTGTGACCAAGGCTGTGTGTTCTGTTAACATGAAATCTGTACGTAGGGATCTGTACTGTAGCAATTTGCCTTGTTCAGCTTTTCAAATGGGTGTTAGATGTTCTAGGGCCTTCTGCAGTATTTATAGTGCTGCTTTTTTTGTATGAATTTTGGAGGTTTATGCTGGTAATGGTATGGCAGATTTCCTTAGATTACTCTCGAGTCTATCGCCTTTCACCTTCATCCTATGTCTTCTTATACCATGGAGATGTTTAAATATTTATATCTTATCTCTCTTCTTCAGCTTTCTTCCAAAGCATTCCAAGTGTATTCATTCTGCAGCTCCTCACTACCTTTCCTCTCTTATTTCACTCTACACTCCTACTCAGGAGCTCCGCTCCTCTGGCAGATTCCTTTTATCTGTGCCCTTTTCTGCTGCTGCCACCTCCAGATTCTATTCATTCCACCTTGCTGCTTCATGTGCCTGGAACAACTGACTCCTTTTCTGGCCCTATTCATGTCCAGGCTGAAGACCCACCTCTTTGAGGCTGCTTTTGAATCCTGATGCACCTTGTTCTCTTGTCCACTACTTATGTGTATCTTGCCATACTCTAGTCCCCAGTTTTGTGATTTTTTTTTCCATCTTGATCAGATTGTAAGCTCCGATGAGCAGGGATTGTGTCTTACATTTATATGTACAGCACCGTGTACACCTTGTACGTTATACAAATGATTAGTAGTATAGTTGAGATGTTTTACTCATATGCTTTATGATGAAGACCACTGACCATTTTAGTATCTGTCTTCTAAACAACTCCACCGGTTTATAAATTTTTGAAGGTGTGGTCTCCAGTACTGTATATAGTACTCCAAATGAGGTCTTATGAGAAACTTAAATAGAGGTACTACCACCTCCTTTTTCCTCCTGGTCAATTCTTTCCTTATACACTCAAACATCCTTCTGGCTTTTGCCATCACTTTTTTGCCTTTTCTACCTGTTTGGCTACCTTAAGACCATTCGATATGACCACCCCCCAAGTTCCACTCTTTTTTTGTACACAGAACTGCTTCATCCTCTATACCATACTCTCTTGAGCTTTTGCTGTCCAAAATACATGACCCTCCATCTTTAGTATTAAATCTTAGCTGTCAAACTGTAGACCTTTTTTCAGGCTTCACTAAATCCTCTCTCATGTTATCCATGTCTCTCCAGTTGCAGATTTTGGTATTCTCTGCAGAGACAAACCTTACCAAATAGCCTTTCTGCAATATCGCTTACAAAATTGTTAGGAAAAATGGGATGAAGAACTGATCCCTGTAGCACACTATGGGCAACACCATTATTTCCAGAATATACTCCATTTACCACCATTCTTTGTTGCCCAGTCAAAGAAATTAATCAGATTCTTCTGACTTCACATACCTCTAGTACAACCATGCTGCCTTGGATTCTGCAATCCATTGGATTCCAGAAACTGCACTAGCCTCTTTTTTTTCTTTTTAAGCAGTATTTCCATTAATTTACTCAGCACAGAGTTCAGACTTACTTACCTGGGTACCTGTACACCAAAGTCCCTGAGGACATTGCATATCCTTTTAATTCTTTCCGACCCAATGGAAGTTGGAAAGAATTAGATAAGTGGGGTTGAGAATGCCTGTCTGTTGGGGGCAAAGTAACACTCTGAAAATTTAACGGAATGGAAAAACTGGTAAAAAGACACATCAGGTTCAAAAATGGGCCCAATCAGACAGGGGGCTCCAGAGAAATAAGCCCCCAAAAAATTAGCCCAATGTATTTTTCAGGGGAGATGGAGTTCCAGTTTCTGTAGCATAGAAAATTACATACAGTGAAAGCATAGCAGTTTGGGAATTGCGCCTTTCAAATTTCCTCTCCTTGGTTCTCTATTCTTCCAACTCCCCCAAACTTCCTCTACCGCCAAACTCTCCCATCACAACACACTGCCCCACACCCCAAAAATACTACCTTACAACTGCTCTACCAACCCGCCAAATGTTGCCATCGCAAAAAAATACACCCCTTCTAAAAATGCCTCATCACCTTACTACCTGTCCCACCCCCAAAAACAACACCCCTGCAAATGCCCCACCAGATTGCAAACTGCCCCACTCAATAAACAAACTCCCAGAACTGCCCTATCACCTTGAAAACTGCCTTACCCCCAAAGAATACCACTTAACAACTGCCCTATCCCTAAAAGATATCCCTGCAACTGCCCTACCAGCCTGCCAAATGACTTAACACCAAAAACTGCCCTCAGCAACTGCCCCACCCTCAAAACTACCAGATTGCAACTGCTCCACCAACCTGTACACTGTCACACTCCTAAAACATACTCCTTCGTAACTGCCCTACTACCCCACAAACTGTCCCAGCACAAAAAAAATTGCCCTCCCACAACTATCCCACCACCTCGCCAACTGCCCCACCATCCCCAAAAATGCCTAAAATGGCTCCTCCAACTCTGCATGTTGGCAAATAAATGTTGCCAGCATCAGGGGCGCTCTCTAGTCCAGTCACACTGTAGGGTCCACTCTGAGACGGTGCTGGCTTGCCAGCTTTACACAATCAACTGCTCCAACCTTAGACATTCCACAGGAGTTCAGTTTAGTTAGTAGTTCAAACAAAATCCACTTTCACCACTGTCGTGCCAAACCCTAATAAAGGTCCTCAGTGCAGAATAACACTGGCCACCGTAGTATCGCCCGCTCCGTATAACCTCTGGATAGCAGTTCCTCATAACACTGTGCAGGCATTCACTCACAGGTAATCTCATCCTCAAGGCAGCCTGGCAAAGCCAACTGTACTACTTGGCTTTTCCTGCCACAAGTCAGCAGAGGTTCTCATGTAGCAAAAGGAGACACTGTTCCATGCTCCAAACTCCCTTGCACAGCCGGTAGCAAATTGGCTGCCTACAGTTCACTCCACACCTTCCAAGAAGCTTGAGGGTTCCACAGCGTTTTTCTGCCTCTGCACTGGGGAGAGACAGCTTCCCCTCCCCCTTCTTCACTGGTGTGTTTGCATCTCTTCTAGCAGAACCGCAATCAAACAGCCACATAGTTTAACCCTCGCCCAGCAGTGCAGCATCTCCCACACAAATACCTCCACAGTTTCTTGCCCCTTCCCCCAGGAGGTGAGTAAAAAGGAAAGATCTCTTTCAACAGTCACTGGGATCCCCATTCCTTACCCCAAGGTAATGAAGTAACAGTTCACTTAAGGAACGGTCCATGGGTTCGTGAGCTTCAAGGGAAGACTCTAGGGGAATTTTTTCCACCTCCATTGCCTCCTCCTCTGCTAGATGTAGTCCACATAGCAGCAGCTCTTCCCCAGCCACCTCGGAGGAAGTGAACTCAGCCTTTTTAGCCTTCCCCTCCCCCTCTCTCCCCTCTCATCAGCCTGCAGGGATCAAACAGCGGAATTCCCCTGGGACGAGAAGGCTGAAACTTAAAGGGGTCCTGCTCTTTTCTTCGACAACTGGGCCTGGCCCTCCCCTCCTATCAGACCCAAGTTTGCCAAGCCCCTCCTGTAGTCCCTCAAGACCACAATGTTCACATCTGCACATCCTTATCTTATTTTAGAAAAGGCTCCATGTTTTGCACCAGAACTGTGATATGTTCCAACCTAAGAATCTCAATTCCGATCTTCATGTACTATCTACTACCTGCCTTTTAGCACATGCTAAGTCGCGCATTAAGTGCTTACTGTGGAAGGAGGCGTGAAATGGGTGGAAAATGGGCAAGTTAGGGGCATGGACAGTGCCTTGCAGTTCATGTACCTTGTGCTGCCACTGCTGCAGATAGCGTGGACGCATTTACTGCCTCCTATGCACTTACCTCTGAGCCCCCTCAGCTCTTATCGGAGGTTTCCCTAGTCACTTACTGGGGGAAGGAGCGATCCCTAGACACTC
Source organism: Ichthyophis bannanicus (assembly GCA_033557465.1). Lineage (NCBI taxonomy): Eukaryota > Metazoa > Chordata > Amphibia > Gymnophiona > Ichthyophiidae > Ichthyophis > Ichthyophis bannanicus. Next base: position 330,412,315 of record CM066034.1, on the reverse strand, counting down.
TGTCCCATTGGCACGCTTGTTCAAAATGGTACCTCTGATCCCTAGCAATAGTCTCACGATCTACTGCTAGTGGTCAAGCTGCTAATTATCAGAAGGTTCAGGGGATGGGGTAATTTCTGGAGGACCACTTGGGGTTGGGGACTCTCTTTAACTGCACTGGCTGCAATCATTGCATTGCCAGTAGAACTGAGACATCCATATTATCAGCAAAATACTTATGGTGCAGTAAATGTATGTACTGTGCAGAGGTTTTATGGGCAAATGTTGCACAAACTCCCAATGGTTACTACACAGACCTTGCAGGTACCGCAGGTTAAATTTTACAACTAATGGCCTGTATGTGCACAACTTTATCACACTTTAACAAACAGGACCGTTTATCTCCTGTTACCTCAGGTTTGGAGCTAGATTTGCTCTTGCAATTAGTAAGCCAGGCACTCTACTTTTGTTTATAAGAATTAAGTTTATTTTTATAAAATATGGCTATGACTGTAAGGAATATTTATTTTTATTTATTTATTTATTTATTTAACAGTTTTTATATACCGTCTTTCTGCGAATCAAGACGGTTTACAGATAACATAACAATGCAGTGTGTTTCAACTGCTTACATTGAAAATGGATATGTCTAAGTATAACAGAACTTTTTACAGTGATCAACTATTTACATGGATTTGCATTATTATAATATCAACTATTTACATCGCTTTGTACAGGTTACAGAAGGGTTGTTAGAAAGTGAGGTGTGTCGGATAGGGAGGGGAATTGGATTCGAGGGTGGGTTGTCGGATGTGGGCTATGGTGGTAGGGAAAAATGTTCTTGGAGGAGGTGTGTTTTTAGTTTCTTCCGGAACTCTCTGTGATCTGAGCAGTTCCTTAGTTCATATGGAAGGGCGTTCCATAGAGAAGGGGCATAGAGGGAGAAAGTTCGGTTGCAGGTAGTTTGCTTGCTATGTCTTTTGGAGGTTGGGATGGTAAGGAGATTTTTGGTGAAGGTACGGCGTGTTCTGTTGTCATTGGAATTAGATAGGAGTGAGGAGAGGCATGGTGCTGACTCATTGGAGATGATTTTGTGTGTGAGGGTGATAACTTTGAATTTAACTCGGAGTTGGATGGGAAGCCAGTGGAGATCATAGAGGATTGGTGTGATGTGTGATCGTCTAGGGTTGTTTGTGATGAGACGGGCTATAGTGTTCTGGGCCATTTGAATAGGGTTCATGCTGGTCTTAGGGAGGCCCTGGTAGATAAGGTTGCAGTAATCGAGGGAGGGGATTGTGAGTGCCTGGCAGACAGTACGGAAGGAGTCAGGATTCAGGAGAGGTTGGAGGTTCCGAAGGGTACGTAGTTTTGCATAAATTGTATTAGCTGTCTTTATTTGTTCGGTGAATGTGAGGTTCTGGTCGAGTATGATTCCTAGGTATTTTACTTGGTTTTTTTAAGGTAAGGGTGAGGTCACTGAGAGTAAGGGTTGTTGGTTGGGTATATGATGTATTGGTAAATACTTGTAGAGCTTCTGTTTTAGATTGGTTAATAAGAATTAAGTTTATTTTTATAAAATATGGCTATGACTGTAAGGAATATTAACCTTGAGTTACTGGGGGATGAGAGAGTAAAGTGAGGTGGTTGGAGGGGGGGACGGGGACGAGAGGGAAACTGAAAACTGGAAAAAGATTATTCTCATAAGAATTTATAGTTGCTCATGTTATGTTGAGGATAAAAAGACTGAAACATACTAAAGATTTTATATTTGCTTTACTTGAGGCTCAGTTGGTCATTTTACAGGTAATTCTATAAGGAACCGCACAAATTTATATACCATTTATGTGTGTAAATCACGGTATTTTAGCGATTTAAGTGTTAAGTGAGCATTATGCATGTAAGTTATGTAGGTGTGATTCTGTGTATGGGAGTGGAGCCCATCATGCTTAATTTACATGAATGTGCACAGGGGCGGAGCTTGGGCATAGCACACATTTATGTGCATAATTTATAAAATACGGGCGTATGCACATAAAATACCTGCATTTTACATCAGCTGTAGAGCTTGTGTAAGTGATCATGGCAAAAAGGTATGCGTGCTAACAGCCTCTTACACTAGTATTCTATAAAATCAAATCTGTGGTGATTTCACATGATAAAACAGGCGCCATTAATGTGTAAAAATGCGTGCTAACTTTGTGACTATGACATACACTCTTACGATTTAGAGCAGGGATCTCAAACTCAAATTGCTTCGAGGGCCAAATGAGGACTTGTGAAGTAACCCAAGGGCCGCATTGTCGGAACTTTTTTTACAATGGAAAAAAGTCAATAAAAGTCAACATAATAAGAACATAGTGCTTTACAAACGTTATTTAATTTTTAAAATCCATTTATTATAACTGTAATGTGTAACGTGAATGTAATTATCATGTAAGTTTTACGTTTCAGTCAGTTTTTTTCTGGCTACTTAGCTGGCAGCGTTTTGCATCAACAAGGACCTCAATATTAGGCTTTAATTTATTAGAAAAAAACAGTCTCAGTGTTGCTTGCAAATGTTCATCAGTGAGCCGTGACCTTAGCACAGACTTGTTAATCTTCATGGATAAGAAAAATTGTTCACATACATATGTACTTCCAAACATTGCAAGAATCCTTGCAGTAGCAGAGAGTAACCTCGGAAACCTGTCTCATGGAAGAAACGTGTAGAATTCGGGAATCCCTAATTCTACATATTTTTGCTTCAAGATAGTATCACACTGAAGTTCCACCAACTCCATTTGCAATTCCTCTGCAACATTATCAACTTCTACAGCAAACGGCGTTGAAAAAAGTTGAAATTGTGGCTCCAGTATCTTAAATTCTTCAAAGCGCACATCAATCTGTTGAAGTAAGTTAGACAACAAATCTGTATATTCTTTCAAGCATTTGGGTTCAACTTTTTGTAAAGAATTCAGGGTTGGGAAATGGACCAAACTGCCCTCACCCACCTGCTTCATCCATAAACGTAGTTTAACTTTGAACGATTTCACATTGTCATACATCTGTGGTCTTTTTCTGTCATCATATTTCTATGTTTCTATTCTAAAGGTAAAAAGGGGACTATAGTTATTGATATGGAAGGACAGACTAGATAGGCCATGTGGTCTTTTTCTGTCATCATATTTCTATGTTTCTATGTTTCTATTCTAATCTGGTTTTTACCTTGAAGCTTCAAGTTCAATCCATTCAAGTGATCCATAATATCTGTTAGAAAAGCAAGGTTGCATTGAAAAATAGAATCAGTTAGCAAAGGAACTGCCCTATTTTTCATTATCATGAATGAAAAGATTTCATCTCTAAGTGCAAAGAAATGCTTCAAAACATTTCCATGACTTAGCCATCTAACTTCAGTGTGATAAAGAAGTTCACCATACTCAGAGTCCATATCTGCAAGAAATGATATGAACTTCCTGTGATTCAGCCCCCGAGAACGTATAAAATTGATTGTTTTAACTACTACATCCATCACTTCTTTCATTTGTAGACTTTTACTACAAAGAGCTTCTTGATGCAAAATGCAATGTATACTAGTGAAGTTGATTCCTACTGTTTCAAGGCTGTTCAATTTGTTTTTCACCAATCCAACTACACCTACATTTTGAGAGCACATTGACGGTGCACCGTCTGTGGCCAAAGATACAAATTTATCCCATGTTAAGCAATATTTCTCAATGCATTTTTCCAGGGCTTGAAACAGGTCACGTCCAGTTGTAGTACCCTTCAATGTTATTAATTCTAGGAATTCTTCTGTCAGATTTAAACTGCAGTCTACACCTCTGATGAACACAGCACATTGTGTGGTATCAGACACATCTGTACTTTCATCGAGAGCAATTGAAAATGCTTCAAAGTCCTTAGCCACTTCAATTAATAGTTTCTCCACATTATCTGCTAATTCTGTAATCCTGGTGGCAACTGTATTGGGTGACAAGCTTAAGCCTTCAAACAGTTTCTTTTTATCAGGACATAAAATGTCACTTGCCTTTAAAAGACATTCTTTTATGAACAAATCTTCTGTAAAGGGCCGTGATGACTTTGCAATAAGTTCAAGTATAACAAAACTTGTTCTTACTGAATCTTCGTTGCACTGATTAATAGTGGTAAATAAACATCTTTGCATAATGCTGATTTAAGTTTCGTAACTTTGTCTAACTTTGCCCACGTACGCTTCATACTTCTCATGGTGCTTTGTTTCATAGTGTCTACGCACGTTATACTCCTTCGGAACAGCTAACGTTTGTTGACAAATGAGGCATTGAATTGTATGGTTTATCTCAGTGACAAAATATGTTGTTGTTAAGTGCCATCGAGTCAGAGTCGACTCATGGCGACCCTCTGGATAGCTATCCTAAATTGTGTTCGGTCTTCAGTCAGGCAGCTCATTGTTGATAGACTGGTACCTGTAGCTGCTGTTATTGTATCGATCCATCTCATTGATGGCCTTCCTCTTTTGCGTTGACCTTCTATCTTGCCAAGCATGATGTCTTTCTCTATGATCTCTCTCTTCGCATGATGTGTCCAAAGTATGAAAGTCGAAGTCTTGTCATCTGAGCTTCTAAAGAAAGCTTAGGTTTGATCTTCTCTAGTACTGACTGGTTTGTTCTTTGGGCAGGCCATGGTATACACAGTATTCACCGCCAGTGCCATAATTCAAAGGCATCAATTTTCTTCCTGTCTGTCTTTTTCACTGTGCAGCTTTCACATCCATATGATGTTATTGAAAATACCATGGCTTGAACAAGTCTAATCTTTGTATGGAGAGAGACATCTCTGCTCTTGAGAATCTTATCTAGGTCTTTCATAGCCATTTTGCCAAGAGCAATACATCGTTTGATTTCTTGACTGCTTGTTGCTTCTTTATTGATAGTTGATCCAAGTAGGTTAAAGTTCACGATTTCAATTTCTTCTCCTTCAACGATGAACCTGTTGATTATGGCAGTTGTCATGATCTTTGTCTTCTTTACATTAAGGTGCAGGCCCATTTTGAACTATGTTCTTTGATTGTGAGAAGCAGATGTTTCAGATCATCTTCACTTTCAGCCGGTAATGTGGTATCATCAGCATAGCGAAGGTTGTTGATGAGTCTTCCACCAATCTTCACACCTCTGTTGTTTTCATACAATCCTGCTTCTCTGATAATTTGTTCTGCATATAAATTTAACAGGTAGGGGGAAAGTATGCAGCCTTGTCTTACACCTTTGCTTATTTTAAACCATTTTGTTTCTCCTTGTTCCGTTCGAACTGTTGCTTCTTGATCAATGTACAGATTGTGCAAGAGTACGATCAGGTGTTCTGGTATACCCATGCTTCTTAATGTGGCCCAGAGTTTCTCATGGTTTACACAGTCAAAAGCTTTGCTATAGTCGATAAAGCACAAATAGATATCCTTTTGGTATTCTTTAGTCTTTTCAAGGATCCATCTCACATCCGCAATGATGTCTCTCGTTCCTCGCCCTTTCCTGAACCCTGCTTGCACTTCAGGTAGTTCTTGTTCCAGGTATGGTAGGTGTCTCTTTTGAATAATCTTTAGTAGAATCTTGCTGGCATGTGGGATCAGAGCGATTGTGCGATAATTTCCACAGTCAGTTGGATCACCTTTCTTTAGTATTGGTATAAACACAGATCTTTTCCACTCAGTTAGCCATGATGTTGTCTTCCATATTTCTTGGCAGAGCCTTGTAAGTACGGTAACAGCTACATCAGATTGCTGTAATACTTCTATGGGAATGCTATCAATGCCTGGTGCTTTGTTCTTTGATAATGCTTTCAATGCTGCTTCAACTTCTTCTTTCATCACCAGTGGTTCCTGATATAAAAACTCTGTAAATTCCTTCCATCTTTTCTTGATCTTCTCAGCATCATTCAACATAGAACCTTGAGCATCTTGTAACATTTCAGTTCAATGATGGAACTTTTTCTTTAACTCTCATAGCTTTAGGAAAGCTGATCTTGTTCTTCCTCTAATAGTTTCTGCTTCTATTTCCTTGCATGCGTCATTGTAGTACTTTTCCTTGTCCTGTCTTGCTGCACGTTAGAAATCTCTGTTGAGTTCTGTGATTGTTTTTCTTTCTCCTCTGGCTTTAGCTTCTCTGCGTTTCTGGGCAATTTTCAGAGTTTCTTCCGTCATCCATTTTGGCCGTTTTTTCTTTTTCACCTTTTGTAGAGATTTCTCGCTTTCTTCCAACACAACCTTCTTGATGTCATTCCATAACTCTTCTGGAGCTCTGTCATTTGTATCTAAAGCAGCAAATCGATTTTGCAGGCAGTCTTTAAATTCCAGTGGTATATTCTCAAGGTCATATTTTGCTGCATTCATGAGTGGTTTGCTCTTTTTCAACTTTAGCTTGAGTTTGCATACTAGTAGTTGATGATCTGTACCACAGTCAGCTCCAAGTTTTGTCTTTGTTGATGTTATAGAGCTTTTCCATCATTGATTTCTACAGATGTAGTCAATTTGATTTTTATACAATCCATTGGGTGAAGTCCATGTATACAGTCGCCGCTTGTGTTGCTGGAAGAAGGTGTTTGAAATGAATAGATCGTTGGTCTTGTAGAATTTTATCAGTCTTTCTCCAGCTTCACTTCTATTGCCAAGTCCATATTTTCCAACTACTTTGCCTTCTTCTTTGTTGCCAGTTTTTGCATTCCAGTCACCCATGAGTATCAGGATATCCTGTTTGCATGTTCTGTCAATTTCAGCTTGTACTTGTTCATAGAACTCTTCAATTTCATTCTCTTCTGCAGCTGTTGTCGGGGAATATACTTGAATTATAGTTGTGTTGATAGGCATTCCTCGTAGACGAATAGAGATTAAACGATCGCTGACTGCATTGTATTTCATTACAGTTCTTGCAAGTTTCTTCTTTATTATAAATGCAACGCCATTTCTTCTTTGTCTTTCTTTTTCAGCATAGTAGACCATGTGATCATCTGATTTAAAGTGCCCGATGCCAGTCCATTTCAGTTCGCTGACACCCAACAGATCAAGTTGTACACATTCCATTTCATTCTTGACCACCTCCAACTTCCCTTGGTTCATGCTTCAAAATATAACTCCTCCCATTTTTCTTGAAAAATTCTATTTTCATTTGCGATTTTTCACTTTTTACTGCTATGTCCATTGTCCTTGCGTCCAGACTTTTCTGATCGTAATCTTTTCATTATAAATTATTAGGATTGCAATCAAAATGCTTTTCCGGTACAGTAATGTTCTCACGTGTTAGCCTTGGTCGTCGTGACTCGCGTGCCCTCTTAGATTTGAAACTTTGCCAAATTTAAATATTTGAGTCTCTGCCCTTCTGATGAAACAGTGGTCTGGAAAAAAGAGGTGTGTGTTAGAACAATATTAGAAGCAATGTGCCCACAAAGCGGAAGTCCTCTGGCAGCGCTGCTGCTGGTGGAGGGAGATGCTGCAATATCGTGTTTTCAGTCACCGCGCATGCTCCTCACTACTCGGATATGCCTCTTTTGGAATCAGGCTCTTAGTGGAAATCTAAACATTCAGGGAATCTTTTTGAAACACTCTTCATGACTCCCACATCTAAAAACACCCGTTCAGACATATCGACATCCCAAGAGCCATCTTTGAATACTCCGAGTTTACACATGTTCCATGCAATCACATCTGTGTCGCATGGGGGCATGCCGGGACGTTCCCAAAAAAGATACATATGTGCACGATGCCACTTGTTTGGACTCAGTGACAGACACGTCCATGTCTGTACCCACCCCTGAGCATGAATAGGCATCTGCAAAGGGCTCGGTTTGGCAACCGAAGACTTGCACAGAAAAGAGGAGAAAGCCCTCTCGCTTGTGTTTGGAGGTCCAGCATGTGGGTCTCTAGGAGTGCCAGACCTTTACTTGTGCACTTGTACATAACTTGCCTGAGCTGCCAATGACAATGTTTGAGCTAAATTGTTCATAAATAAATATTAAAGAGGTAATATCTACAATGCAGCAGGAGGGGAAGGGAACCCCCAGATCATGCACCTTTTCCACCAGGTACCAGCCCCTTTAGAGAAGGATTCTGGAGCACTAGGCTGCACGTTAGTGGCCTGATGATCCAGAAGAGCCCAATGACACAGCTTGTAGGACGGTTGATCACCAGCAGCATTAGACTTTACCATGGGAGTTACTAAACTGCATTATTGAGTTACCGCGGTAAACTAAGCTGCAGCAAAATACAACATTAAATCAATACATTGGCTTTACTTCATTAAATCAATACATTGGCTTTACTTCATTATTTACTCAGCAACATCAAAGTGGAAAAAAAACCCCTCTGACAACTCAGCAAGTCCCCTAAAATCACCGGTGAAGGGAGACTGCCTCCTTCTCCTTCCTGTCCTCGGAAAACGCGGGAGAGCTGTGCACAGCACACTGCAGTGGACAATGGAAGCACAGACTGCCTAACTGCAGCAGGGCAGGGAATGGATGATGGCGCGTGGTGCCACGTGGCGTTGGGCTGGCTGCTCAGACTGCCTCTGTCCCCCCTCCTCCTAGGCTCCTTCCTGTCTCCTATTGGTCGAGGGCGGACTCGTGACTTGGGTCATGTGTGAGAGGAGAAAAGGACTCGGAAGTGACGACATGAGAAATGGCGCGTAGAGATCGCCAGTTACGGAGTCATGCGGCCCGCAGGCCACGTGTTTGAGACCCCGGGTTTAGAGTGTCTTCCTGCAGGCCCAGAACCTGATTGCTTATGCATACTATTATAAGGCGCTATCGCATGCTATTTACTGTGGGTCCCATTTTAAGCAATGGAACATATTTGCCAATAATAGGCATTAAGAACATTGTGCACACTAACACAGTAGCGCACTGTAGCATGTCTAGGTCTTAAGCTGTAAGCTTGTTTGGGCAAGGAGTTGCACCTGGAAATTGTTGCAAGTCACCTTGAACTAAAAGTGAAAAAATTCAGTGAAGAAACAGAAAATTATTATAACTAGCCTTACGCCTTAAAAAGAACAAGGTGACCGAAGCAGCAGAATGTACAAGAGCTAAGTCTGATATGCAAATTGTGTAACCAAAAGAGGTCATTCTGGCCAAAAATTAAAGCCACAAAACTATGAACTGTTTCTTTAAAGTATCTTGTAGGAGTAATTATTGCCGAAGTGTCAGTGGGGCAAAGAAAAGAAATGCTGGAATCCATAGTTACTGATTCATTTGGTCTCTACTGGGACACTCATGCCATGATGATCATTGGGTCAATAACTCAGAAGCTACAATACAGATAGAACCTTTGGTCATGAGTCAATAATCAAATTAGCATGAGTAGCTTTTCCCTGTTAGTGGGTTAAGGAGAACAAGGATAGAATAAGGATTAGACTTATTATCGTGCATTATTTCTGTCAGCCTTGAGAGAGGGAAGAGAAACTGATTCACAGTCTTGGAAACTGGACATTTGGTCAATAGAGATTTCAGCTGCTGCGTGTTAAAACTTTCTTAGAAATCCATTTTACCAGCAGCCCAGTAAAAGCTTGTAAAGAGCTGTGAAAACACAATCAGGCAGATGCAGAAAAGCTAACAATGTGCTTTGCACGTGGATAGCACAACATATACGTACAAGTACCACCTGCGCCCAATGCAGAAAAGAAACTTGATAGGCGCATAAACAGGAAAAAAAGGATGTGCACACGTCGACTGTATTTAAATGATATGCAAATGAGCTGCACATATTAACATGAAATGCTAATAAGGTCTGCACCCGATGCAAAGCATCGTGTAGAGGATTACATAACCAAATGTAACGTTCAGGAGCGCTGTTACCTCTACATCTGGTCTGAGGTGAAGTAAAATTCTTGTGCATGTAGAGACAGACTGTTTCAGCATGTGTATTGGTGAACAGTTACCATCAGCGTGAAAATCTGTGCGTATCTTCCACCGTATAAGCAAAAGTTAGGCGTTCAAGGAGAAATGTCTTTTGCTTCTTATCCTTTAGTGGCTTTGCTGATTGCAATGGAGGGAACAAAAGTGACCTGAGCAACAGAGACATGCAAGGGAATGCAGGGGAAGAGGCATCAGATAGGAGGATGAGGAGGAACAGGCTCAACCCTTCATCATGAGGCACCTATTCCAAACAAGGGCAGCAATGGATGGACTCTCAGAGAGGCATGCATAACTATCATTTCTGCACTTGAGCCATTTTGTCCTTGAATGAGGAAATTCAAATGTCCTTGAATGAGGAATACCAGGGCTGGCAAAGTTACTTGCTACATTAATTTTTTGGACTGGATCATTCTAAAATGTTGTTAAAGTAGCCTGTAGAATGGACCAGTCATCATTTTCCAGGCATTTTAAGCAGGTGTTGCAGGCTTTGAAAAATCAGATCAGGGATCATATCCGGCACCCAGAGCTGCAGGCAGAATGGCAGATGTTGACTTTTTTTAAAATTGCTGGAGTGCTAAACGTGATGGGAGCAATAGACTGCACCCATGTAGCTCCAACACCTCCCTCAGACAGAGAAATGGCATTCCGGAACAGGAAAAGCTTCCACTCCATCAATGTTCAAGCGGTGTGTGGTGCACACATTAAGATCTCAAACATGGGCTTGAAGTTCCCAGACAGCTGTCAAGATTCCTGTATCCTCTCCAACTCCATATGTCAGCTGCAACTTGGCAGAGGGAAAGTACGGTGAAGGTTGGGTATCACATAAGTGTACTGAAACTTTGGGGAGAGAGAGATACTTGTATGTTTCTACCTATTATAGAAGCTATTATATATGATACAAGCTGTTTTGTTTCATTTTTATGCATAGGGGATGCTGGATATGGATAGCAGTCGTGGCTGCTGACTCCTCTGCTGTGTCCACGCACACCAGTGGAGAGGCGTTACAATGAGGCAAACATCGCTAAGCGGTGTGTCATAGAGCAAACCTTTGGGGTCCGCAAGAGTCACTTCCATTGTCTGGACCATTCGGGGGGGGGGGGGGAGCATTGCAGTGGGCACCTGAAAACGTTGGGGATATTATCGTAGTGGCCTGCATGCTGCATAACATTGCCTTGAATCGTGACCTGCCAGACAACATAGTCCCTGATCTCCCACCAGAACCTCCCATCTGTGCGCCCGCTCGATCAGATGCCACAAAGGGGAATGAGATCCAAAGAAAAGTGATACAGGACTACTTTGTGTGACCAGTGGCTCCTTATGTGTTCTTTGGACTCACTTATATCATTCTCCATTTCCTGTTATGTCTCCTTGTGGTGATTTAATAAAAAACAATGTTTTGGGTGAGAAAAGAGTTGATTATTATGGGGTAGGCGCCATCAGGCTGCTACTGGCTGGCAAAGAACCTGCACATGGTGCATATACCACCCCAGCCTCTACTAGGTCCTCATTTTGATTCTGTGTATATATTTGTGTACAGAACACACGTGTATACATATGCACACAACACCCGCACGGATGTGCTGTGCAGATGCACATATTCCACCACCCCGGTAGGTTCCTGTTTGTGTTCTGCATGTAGATATGCATAAAACATGCATGTGCATGTACATGGACATTCCACAGGCATAAGCGTGGAACTGCTTATGCAAAGCAAAATGATGACGGCAGCAGCACCTTCCAGGTGGAAGCCAAATTTCCCCTGGGAGGATGTAGAATTGTTGGCCACATTTATTGTGGCAAAGAGAAGCGCCTCTTCCCTAGGCTGGGGAGGAAGTGCAACTTCAGGATGATGTGGGGGGCCTGGAGGCAACTCTGCTCTGCTTTCAATGAAGAGGATGTGTTACCCATGGAGGTAAGTGCAACAGGGATATAGGTAGCTGCCTAGGAATTTCTAAGGGGGTTTACCAGCAGTCTATGGTTTGGTTGGGGGCGGGATTGGTTCGGTCTGCATGTGATGCTGCTGCTGCTGCTAATAGAGATGTTATGTTCTTGTCTTTCAGATTGAGGACTTAAAGAAAAAAGACCAAAAGGGCTGTGAGCTGCGGCATGATAGGGAATTCCTGGAGTAAATATGATGCAAGTAGGAGATCTCACTAGGTATGCATCATAAGTTGAGGAGGCTGTTGCACTCAGGTCCAGTTTCTATCTTGCACATTGCTTTATTTATTTATTTGGTTCTTCTATACCGCCCCTTCCAGAGATCAGGGGCGGTTTGCATTTAACACAACATATTACAAAGAACAGAGGTTGAACTATTTACATAGAGCCATAGGTACATTTAACATGAAGCGGATGCTTTATATACATAGATGTCTGAACTGACGACTAGTAACTATTTACAGTTTACTGTTTGTGTGTATTTCTGTGAGTTTAGATATGAATAGGGATTATTGATGGGGGGGGGGGGGGTACAGGGGGTTGGGTGGTGATCATAAGGTGAGGTGAGTTAGGTGTTTGTGAGGTTGGGTTATCATTGCTATTACCGTAGTGTTCAGTAAAGAGGTATGTTTTGATTTCTTTTCTGAATAACTGTAGGTCTTTGGTCGCATGGATTGACAACAGCAGTGAGTTCCAGAGACTAGGGGCAGTGTAGGAGAAGGCTCTGGAGCTGGTGGACTGTTTTGTCTTGTATATGGAGGTTGGTGTTACCAGTGAGTGTTTTGCATTTTGCCTACGGGATCTGGAGTCTAGTTGGGTTTGTATGAGAGTAGATAGATATGATGAGGGTATGTTGTAGATCAGTTTGAATGTTGTTATCAGCAGCTTGTATTTTATTCGGCTCCCTACTGGGAGCCAATGAAGGTCGTATGAAGGATGAAGTGGGACCCCATGCTTTCTGCACCGATGGCCACAGCCACGGTTGTGCCATCACCTTCTGGGCTGCAACCGGCTGTGTGGCACAGGAGAGGGTCCACAACAGTGATAATGGGAAATATGTTCAACTGCCTCATCGAGGCCGTTGAGCATATTATTCAGCGGTTAGCGGGCCCCCCCTTAGTGATCCTCTTCCCCCTGGATTTTTTTTTCTTTTGCCTTTTTTATTACCTCTCCCTCCCCCTCCGCCGTTACACTGTACAATTGTAAATGGTTTATCGTATATAAAAGAGAGTTTTCTAGCATTACAAATTTGTCTTTCCTATTTCTCAGTGTCATCCATAGTCATTTTGTGGAGAGGTTCTCAATCTAGTCCTAAGAACAGACTAGTATTATGCATGCATTTCTGTCTCATGCATATCCATTGTGGTAATTCTGAAAACCTGCCTGACTGCCCAGGACTGGGTAAAGAAACCTTGCTCTATAGGAAGGAGATGGACATGGGCACAGGGATAAAGGGGGGAGGGGTGGTGGTGGAGTGTGGGAGCAATCCAGCTACTGCTATCTCCCTTGCGGATGCAAAATGCAACAGAACAGCAGATCAACAACAAATATTTAATGCAAAAAAGGCAACCAAAAAATATGTATATATACCACAGAACCAAAATATATATACATTTTTTTTCTATGCGGAGCTGAAAATGTAATACAACTGTAAAACAAAAAAATCCACAACACTTAACAACAATAGCCAACACTGGAATAGCAACAGATTGGTGGCTGGATGGCGAGGAGGGAAGAAAAGCCTGCAGGAAGGAAAGAAAAGAAGAGACTTGTTAAAAAGCAGTGAGCAAGGTATGGTCAGGTCTCCAAAAAGGCTTTAAAAAGCTTGTATCCACTTACCGGGCACAGATGGTCATTGGTGGGCACATCTACACCAGCCTTTAGTTGCCTGGTGACGAGCAGAAGCAGGGCTACTAACCTTCTCAGATGCAGGCCCTGCCCCTGCTGTGCCCGGATTAAACTGTGTAGCGCCTGCCGTATACTGTGTAGGTCCTGCCCTGTATGCAATGCTTCCCCCAGGAGCGCAACATTTGCATCCTCCTGCTGTGTCAGCACTTTAGCTGCCATCTCTTCCAAGGGAGGTCTATGTTCACTGCCTGTGACTGCCGTGCCTCTTGGATGTGGAGTGGTGGTGGGAACTCTATATTTGTGTCCTCCCAGCTCAATACCAGACTGAACAGGTCCGTGTTTGCAGCCTTGCCATCACCAATATGTGTCACCAGGGGCGGCCCAAGGGGGGTGCGGGGCCATGTGCGGAGAATTGGTGCGGGGCCTAATTTGCATAAGGGGCCTCATTTGCATAAATATTTGCATAATGTTACCATGCACTAACTTTTAGTAAACATGCCTCTTAATGAGTGTATGGATAAAGAAAGACTAAAAGATTTCTACATTACTATAATCCAGTGCCAACCACCAGGCACATTAGGAACTACTACAAACACTGCCCATTTAGAACCCATAGCAAACCCGTCGTATCATAACAGCACTACCAGGACTCACAAAACACCATTACCTATCAAAAGGCAACACTGCAAATATTAAACCAATACATTTCAGAGAATAACAATACATGACCTACTGGGGAAAGAGAACAAGTGGCAATGTCAAATAGGAATTACATAAACAGAATACCTCAGCTCAGTTACACATACAGAACATAGACCATCACCAAACAAGGAATCACAATTTAGAAATAGGAAGACAATAATTAAACTGGGAACCCCAAAAGCCAAACTTGGAATGTACAACAACACTGTAGAAATAAAACTATAAATTAATTTCCTCTTGTACTAAACAAAGCACAGACGTTAATGATGCATATTTCCCAGAGCTGACATATTCCAGTTAATAAATTCAAAATAAAGAGATATTTTTCTACCTTTTTGTGCATTTTTTTTCAGTTGCAATTGCTCCAGCCACTTTCTTCTGGTTTCTTCATGTCTTCTTCTAACTTTCCATTGTCTGCTGTCCATTTGTCCTTTCTTCTCTCTTCTAGTTTTTTTCCATTCTCTCTCTACATCTGCTTTAACATACTAATCTTTCTCCTTTTGCTCTTTCCTCATTCCTATTTCATCCACTCAAATTTTACCCCTCCATCCTCAATCCCCACTTACTCTCCCAATATCCGGCCAATTGTAGATTTGTCTTCCCTCCCACACAAAATATTTTTCCCCTCTCCAAGTTCCATCCCATTCTAATCCTCCCCCAACATCAGCTCCCTTCTAGTTCCAGCCCCACCCAGCATCCATTCCCTTCTAGTCCCCGCATCAGCCCATTTCCAGTCCTAGCCCCCCATAAGCCCATTTCCAGTCCTAGCCCCCATAAGCCCATTTCCAGTCCTATCCTAGCCCCACCATCAGCCCATTTCCAGTCCTAGCTCCCCCATCCATTTTCAGTCCTATCCGAGTCCCTCCATCAGCTCATTTCCAATCCCAGCCCCCCATCAGCCCATTTATAGTCCTTTCCTAACCCCATCATCAGCCCATATCAAATCCTAGCTCCCCTCCACTCAGTCCATTTCCAATCCAAGCCCCCCATGAGCCTACTTCCAGTTCTAGCCCCTCCATGAGTCCATTTCAATCCAAGCCCCCTCCACAGCCTATTTCCAATCTTAGCACCCCCCAAAAGCCCATTTCCAGTCCTATCCTAGCCCCTACATGAGCCCATTTCCTGTCCTACCCCCCCACTCAGCCCTTTTCCAGTCCTAGCTCCCTCCCCTCACAGCCCAGTTCCATTCCAAGCCCCCCTCCCCATCAGCTATTTGCAGTTCAAGCCCCCCTTCCACTCAGCCCATTTCCATTCCAAGCCTCCATCCCCATCAGCTATTTGCAGTTCAAGCCCTCCTTCCACTCAGCCCATTTCCAGTCCTAGCAACCCTCCCAGTCTCGCGCGAGAGGTCAGGGAAGCTCTCGCGGCTCTGAAAGCCCACGCTTTGGGACTCTGTCCGAAGCTGATGTTTCTGGGAGGCTTTACCGGGTAGGGAGGGGGGGGGCCCGCGGCGGGACACTTGATTCTGCTGCTGCTGCCACGGCGGCAGCAACAGCCGGTTTGCTTTTTTAAAAAATCTATTTGGCCTGATTTAGAATGTTTTTTGCGCGGGGTCCCCTGAAACGCAAGGCCCTGTGCAAAAAACATTCTTGCTCAATGGACGGGCCGGCCCTGTGTGTCACTGGAATAAAACAGGACTGGCGAGAGTAATTGATTTGTGATGCTTATGGCTCCAACACAATCCTCACACTCCCCAACCCCCAAAGATTCCCAAGGTTATGCTGGGGCAGAAGGCACCGTCGCAGAGCCCACTTTAAATGGCCGCCGGACTCTGAGTCTGTCCTATTTGCTTCTGCCAAATGCGGAAACTGCTTGCACTGATGCGTTACTAGTATCCAGGCTGCCAAACTGTGTAAGGTATGGGTCTTGCCTCCTTGTGCCATTTTTCCTAATGGTTTATTGTGTTAAACTGTATTTGGGATCCTCCACTTTTTATGCACTTTACAATACCGGTTTGCTGCTGGTAGCACTGTGGTCCCCGATTCCACAGACTACATTTTTATAATGTCTTTCTGCACCCTTGGTTAACTAGTGTATACAATACCTGCAGTACACCATTCTTGTTTCTACATTATGTAACTACCACCTTCCCCTCCCCCCGTTATCATATACATTATACTGTATAATATGCACTGTCCTCCTTTTTTCATCTCATATATGGTGTTTCCTCTCCACCCCTCTCAGTGAGACAAGTGATAGTTTGGGTATTACTATTCATCTGCTCCTTCCTGTTCCCTTGATTTCATTTCTACCTTGCTATTTACATATTTGCTGTGGCTATTGCCTATTGTCTCTGTTACAGACATGTTGTGTCCCCTTTTGAGAGTCTCTCACCTTTTTCATATGAAAGCTTTTAAGGGAAGGTTAGAACATCATGTTTGTAACAATGTAACGGCAATACCATTGTCCTTTCACTATTGGACACAGTAGTTTATCATATTGGTTCTGTGACAGTCTGATTATTTTATACTTGTATTGGTTGTCCTACAGCTGTGTTTTACTTATGTTTTTTTTTCTTTCTTTTACTTTTCCACACTTTGTTTTTCTTTTGGTTTTACTGTTACCTTATAGTTTAACCATTTGAATTAGAGCTGCTTTATTATTAGTATTATATTAATTGTGTTTTATCTGCATGCTTTTACTCCCTCTTTTTTATGTCATCCCACCATTAAGATCTATATGCTAATTAATAATGATTTCCACAACTTCCTTTTTATTATTGATATATGTTTCATGTTTTTAATTAAGGTCCCAAGCCACTGATGAAACACGGACGTGTAAGGAAGGACCTCTGGACACTCTAATGACGTTTTCTATTAAACTTCCACAGTGTGATGTGCCACCCTGCTCACTGGAATAAAATAGGACAGGCAAGAGAAATTGATTTGTGATGCTTATGGCTCCAGCACAATCCTCACACCCCCCAACCTCCAAAGATTCCTAAGGTTATGCTGGGGGTGTATTCACCGGCAGAGGAGGAGAGCACTGTCGCAGATCCCCCAGAGGCACAGCTCACAGAGGTAAATACTACAATAAGAAATAGAGAAGGGGACAGCTATTAATAGAGCCAGTCTCACAGGCCCCAACCCCCAAAAGATTCCCAAGGTTATACTGGAGGTGTACTCACTGGCAAGGGAGAAGGGCACCACCGCAGAGCTCCCAGAGGCAGACACTGCAATAAGAAATTAAAACAGGACAGCTATTAATTGAGCCAACTTCAGTCCCACCCAAATAAACCAGGGACTGCTAGAAATGTATTCACCAGCTTGCACTTCTGACCCTGGGGTGGAAGCAGCAGAGTGTGCCGAGTCCATACAGCCAGACATACCATTGATTGTCTCTGGCCGTAAGGTGGTTACAATCAGCTGCTCCAATGGTGTCAGCAGGTCATTACATGGAGGCCCCCCTCCAGTCTTCCGCTGTGATTTTTTTGATTGCTATCAATTTTCTTTTTTAACAGCAACATGCACATTGCGCCACCGGTGCTTTAACTATTTGATTGTGTGTACCTTCACCCCCAGAGAGCTCACCTCCCCAACTATTTCCCCCCACAATTTAGCCCTTTGTCCTGCCACAATCTTTGTCACATATAGGTTGTAGTAGTCAGCAGATACGTGGCAGTACAGCAGGTCCTTTTCCTTCTCAGAAAAGCGCACCGAGCGGACACATGTTGCCTGGCTGCCAGTCTGTTCCATCTCACTGCCTGAACTAGAATCGTGCTCCATCCCCATCTCTCCAGACTATACAGTACAATACAATACAGACAAGCACGACAACCAAGACAAACAGAAGAGAAGCAACTGATGAACAATAATACAAATACCTAGAACTGAGCAAATTACAAATGCAGAAACTGCCACCTTGCAAGTTCCCTTTAAATCACTCCCTTCAGTGCATTCATAGCACTTCTGCATATTTTCCTTCCTTTACAGCACTGTTGCAAAGCTTTGCATTTACATTTTTCGTGCCAAAGTGGGCCTGTGCCATGATGTCATTTCTCTGCATAAAACGTGAGCATCTGAAATTCACATGCATGCGTACACGGCCGTCTGTAGCCCATCTCTTGTCTGTGCATGCATTGGCTCACCTCCTCCCAACTTTGCGCCAAAGTTTTGTGCATATCTCATTTGCATGCACACCCCTGCTGCATATTGGCACTGAAGCTTCATGCTATCTGTGCGCTGTGAAAATGCATACACAGCTAGTAGTGCGTAACTTCAGTACTGGCTTTCTGCATTAACCTGAATGTCAGTAAATAGAGGCATTTAAAGAAATCTTATGCTACGGTTGTCACTACAAAAGTTCCAAGGCAATGTACCAATTATTTAAAATAGCATGAAAAATTACAAACACATTAACATAAGATTTACCCGTAAATGTGTTTCTTTTCATTTTTCCTTGGAGTAAAAATTCTTAATAAACAGCAGGGCTTATTTTTGAGGGGGTACTCGGTGATACTGAGTACCGGCACTTTTTTCATTTCCTTCTAAAATTGACCCATGGTTCTCATATATTAACAAAACAGCCCTGCATATGCGTACTGGCTCTTTCTTTTCTAGGAAGAATGCACTGATAAGGAGACTCCCAACAGTCAGTCCACGGCAGTGCTTATAAAATGTCAAACCCCCCCCATTCACCCAGCCCACAAGTTTCATGCCTTTTGATCCTAAGCTTTCTGGATTGGCCAAGAGGCTGGCTAGGCCTGTGTTTAATTAAACCCACATTGAGTAACAGTTCAAAATTCTCTTGCAGAGTTGCTGCACTCCTTACCAAAGCTGCAGTGGGTCTGAAAAGCAGCTCCATCCTTCTCTTAACTTTCTGGAACAAGAAAAAGTACTGTAAAGTCCGTGTTTGCAGCTCTTTGCTGAAAGAAAAGTCCGGATTCTCAGCTCAGAGACCATGGCAGAGCTGAAAGTAAGTGGGTTTGGTTTTTATTGCAAGCTCTCGTTTTGATTTTTGTAGGAAATATTTGATTTTCTTCAGTGGCATTTTGTGTTCTTTCTGTTCTTTTTCCCCACTTACACAGAGCAGCCATGATTTCTCCCTCTACTTTATCTGGGTTCTGCATCTTTCTAAATGCTTCTAGTTACACAACATGTTGACTGAAGGATAGACAGACCCAGGATTAAGTGATGGGATTATTTTGTGGGTGAGAGAGAAGATGTCTGTACATGCATTTTATTTTTTTTTAACTTATTTTATTACTTTTGTAATCCTATCATCTATTATAATTAATCTGTAACCCACCTAAAGCCACCTTAATCCCTCTGATTTGCCTCTTGCTGCTGTAGGGCTCTTGCAGAACTGGGGGGCGTTTATGAATCAGCCAATCAGGTTTGTCCTGATACATCTGCTCAGCTGCTGCACTGTCACGGCTAGTTCTTAACACCAACCTGACTTAAATGCACACATTATGGAAAAAGAGAACAGAAAAATCTTATTTGCGGCTTTTAAAGTGCTTTCTGCTGCTTTTTATCGATTTTTATCATGACTTGAAGAACCTTGATGTTTACAGATACAAAAATCTATTAAGGTTCAGCAGCTAAAAACTATAGAGAATGCGAGCAAGAAGTGCCCAGCAGTATATGTAATAATTTCTACTGATTACTTGTTCACATTCACTGTGCCTTGGCCAGAACCTGTAAAGAATAGGGTTTTCTGCCGAATCAATAGGTAATTCTATAGCACAGTGTTACTCTAGTGTCTAATGCTGCCTTTGGGAAATCTTAAACTTAATGAGTTAACCAGTATCTCTCTGTTTAAGTGAGGAAACAGTTAAAAGCTGACTTCCTCCAGCTATTTAATTTTTCAGTCAAGGAGCTTTCAATTATCAAAGAACATCTCCACCATCCCTGTTCTGTCTGTCAAGGGACCCTCTTGTATAAAAAGTTAATTTTGAAAATCTTTAAAAGCATAATTTTTTTATACTTAAAGGGACATTTTAGAAAAGACTGGGAGATTAAAGCTGAAATGTCAAAGTTGCGATGCTTACAGTTGTGGTAGCATTTTAGAAAGGGATCTGCTAAATATGGAGCCGTTTCTAAAATACCAAAAAGGAACTGCAGGAGTGCACCTGGAAGAACCACTTTAGAAGCCTACATGTGGGAAACCCCCCCCCCCCCCCGGAGGAAACACAGCTACATTCACACGTATGTGCTGACGCCCACACATTAGTCCAGTATTTTACCACTTTGCTATGTAAGTGCCACGCACTTACGCATATACGTGAACCATTTTCCAAGTCTGCATATATAAACACCAGAAGTTAACCAAACATATCACTATCTTTTTCTAATTTTAGTAAAGGGCAGGCCGAAACGAGCGTTTTTTAAAAATCTAAATGTGCCAGACAGCAGGTGTAAATCCCACCATGGACGTTTTTGGGGATACACGTGTAGATTTTTGACCTGCCCAGGTCACGTCCTAACCATTCCCTGAACAGACTCTCTTGCAATGTCCACATAATAAGGATATCCACATATAAATTAAGGATATCCATATGTAAGTGCAGGTATTTACATGTGTAAATCGCGGATAAGGCTTCTAAAATAATCTCCTTAGTTCAAAACAACTTCGGACTTAACGTGACATAATAATGCTCCACATGTTCACAGTGATCTCAGTGGGCTTTGTTTGCTCATATTTGGGACGTAAGATTATTTGTACTCTCAAAATGCAACCATATGTTAGACCAGTAGTTCTCAACCCAGTCCTCTGGGACCCCCAGGCCAGTCAGGTTTTCAGGATACCCACAATGAATATGCATGAGAGAGACCTGCATACATCAGATCTATCTCATGCATATTTATTGTGGATATCCTGAAAACCTGACTGGCATGGGGGTCCTAAAGGACTGGGTTGAGAACCACTGTGTTAGACAAAAACGGACCCCGCTCTTTGTATCTTGAAAAGCCACCTAAATGTTGTTACACATCTTCTTAGACCAGTCTCTGCTCTGAATACATTATTGTCAACTTCATTGCAATACATATGACTCTCCTTATCCTATTCCTGATACCATATTTTTGTATATGTATCCCATGGGCTGTATAATATTTGTTTCCCAAGGTAGGTGATGTGAGGTTTTAAGTGGGTGTGGGCTATACTAAATCATTTTTTACCTACCTTTTTTTACAGGGGGGCAGATACCAGCCCCTCGCATCTATCTTCTCCTAAAGTCTGATAATAGCCCCTCGCCCACCTCAGCTTTCCTAAATATGTATACCTAGAGGAGAGGATGGACAGGGGAGATATGATGCAGACATTTAAATACTTAAAGGGTATTAATGAACAAACAAACCTTTTTCAAAGAAGGGGAAGCTGTAAAACTAGAGAACATAACATGAAGCTGCAAGGAGGTAAACTGAAAAGCAACATCAGGAAATACTTTTTTCACTGAGAAGATGGTGGATGCATGGAATGCTGTCCCGATGGAGGTGGAGGGGCAAATACAGTGACGGCATTCAAAATGGCATGGGACAGACACAGTGGATCCCTTTATAGCAAGAGGATAAAATCAAAATAGACTTAATTATTTCTTATACCTTAACAACGCTAAACAGAGACATAGAGGCAGGGAAGGCCCAATGAATGTGCGAGAATGTTGTTCACACAGGGCCCTGTGCTTCACGGGACCCCGTGCCAGCTTGATGCTGCATATGCTATGTGACATAGTGAGAGTGCATCCTGACTCCTCACCATTTGCA
The DNA here is from genome assembly GCA_033557465.1 of Ichthyophis bannanicus. Lineage (NCBI taxonomy): Eukaryota > Metazoa > Chordata > Amphibia > Gymnophiona > Ichthyophiidae > Ichthyophis > Ichthyophis bannanicus. The sequence continues at coordinate 330,390,275 of CM066034.1, read as the reverse complement.
GGGCTAGTCTGCACATGACTCCATGCCTGCCTGACTGGCCTCAGAGGGAGCCAGGGAGGTCCAAAGCTCTGGCTCAGCTCTGCACAGCTGCCGGAGTGAAAAGCGATGTTTTCCTTCACTCTAGTGGCGCACTGAGTTCTGGGCGTTACTTGTTGTTGTTAAGTGCAGTTGAGTCGGGATCGACTCATGGCAACCCTCTGGATAGTTGTCCTAAATTGTGTTCAGTCTTCAGTCAGGCGGCACATTGTTGACAGACTGGTACCCGTAGCTGCTGTTATTGTATCGATCCATCTCATTGCTGGCCTTCCTCTTTTGCGTTGACCTTCTATCTTGCCAAGCATGATGTCTTTCTCTAATGATCTCTGTCTTCGAATGATGTGTCCAAAGTATATGTCGAAGTCTTGTCATCTGAGCTTCTAAAGAAAGCTTAGGTTTGATCTCCTCTAGTACTGACTGGTTTGTTCTTTGGGCAGTTCATGGTATACACAGTATTCGCCGCCAGCACCATAATTCAAAGGCATCAATTTTCTTCCTGTCTATCTTTTTCACTGTCCAGCTTTCACATCCATATGATGTTATTGAAAATACCATGGCTTGAACAAGTTGAATCTTTGTATGGAGAGAGACATCTCTGCTCTTGAGAATCTTATCTAGGTCTTTCATAGCCATTCTGCCAAGAGCAATGTGTCGTCTGATTTCTTGACTGCTTGTTGCTTCTTTATTGATAGTTGATCCAAGTAGGTTAAAGTTCTCCATGATTTCAGTTTCTTCTCCTTCAATGATGAACTTATTGATTTTGTCAGTTGCCATGATCATTGTCGTCTTTACATTAAGGTGCAGGCCCATTTTAAGACTGTTTCTTGATTGTGAGAAGCAAATGTTTCAGATCATCTTCACTTTCAGCCAGTAATGTGGTATCATCAGCAGAGGGAAGGGGGTGAGAATCAGCTACCATACACAGATGCGGGATAGAGAGGGGAGGAGTTTGTCTTCCAGATCTACAGCTATATAACATGGCCTCCTTGCTGAGATGGATACAGGGTCTACAGACGCGGGATGGGCGGTACGCAGCACCAGATCTCTTTGATGGGGAGTGTGCACCTTACAGCTGTGTGAGCTTGCTGCACTGCATCAGGACAGGAAGCAACAGAGCAGTGGGTGGCAATAGATTCCTATGAGCTCTGCGGAAGGCCTGGGACTGGTGGCGGAACAAAATAGGGGGCTGAGGGTAAGTCCCCATTCCGATGCATGGTGAGGAACCTGGAGTTCCCCCCCAGGCATGGAACGTAGCGAGTTTCCAGATTGGGACAGCAGAGGTTGTAAATTTCTTGGCCAACTGGTGGAGATGGGGAGAGGCAGGCTTCCATCATTTTGGGATATGCAGGAAAAGTGGCAGCTGTCAAGATCACGCTTTTTTGCATATCTACAGTGTTGCCACTATGCCACAGGCGGCAGGGGAGAAGGGCAAAGACTTAGCACATTTACAGCTCTAGATAAAGCTTTTCTTATCACCACAAAGAAGTACAATAGGATATCACACTGGTACCACCTGGCGACATCGTGGAGGGAAACATTGACAGTGAGGAAGCTGGCGGCTGCCTGGGCCACCAAATTGGAAAAACTGGTGGAAGACATGGAATTGCAGGAGTTTTTTGTGAAAATACTATGACTCACTACAGGAGTCTCAGATTAAACTTTTAAACAGAGCACACATATCACAAGCACGTGGGGTACAAATGAAACTGTGGGAAATCTCTGAATGCTTGCACTGTCAGATACAGCAGGGAACACTGGTGCACACATTTCTGGAATGCCACAGGGTAACAGCATATTGGAAGGACATTTTAGGGCATATCCATTGGGTCTTGAGATGCGAGGTGGAATGGATCTAAACAGCCCTATTATTGGAGGGGGGAGAAGAAGAACAACTGTGAGGCAAGGCGGTGGGGCTCATGGGAAGGAAATTTGCACAGGTGGCCCTCCTGCTAGCCAGAAGGGTAATATTGGAATACTGGATAAATCTCGAAGTGCCGAGACCTGGGCAGTGGAGGGTAAGAATGCTAGAAATGGCTGAGTGGATGTCATGCACTTCCAAAGAAAAGCATTCGCTGGCGAGACAAAACTATGCCCAGCTGTGGTCTGTTTCTGTGAGAGATCAACCTCTGTGAGGGGAGTGGATGTGGAGTGATCTGGGGGGGGAGGGGGGGGAGGGGCGAAAGGGAAGGGACAGGGGTCAAGGGGGAAAAGGGGCTATAGGACATGGAAACCAAGAAGGGCCTCTCAGCCTAGTTTGGACAAAAAGACCTTGCTTAAGATGACAGCCAAGAGCACCGGCCGGATATGGCTGGAGGGCAATACAGTGGTGGCATAGAATTATATAACAGGGGCCACCAGATAAGGCTGAACTATAGAGTTACAATGCTTGCAATCATAGGCTTTGTGACAGAGCTGATATAATGTAATTTTCATTTTCTTTTTTCTTGTTATTTATTTATTTAGTCAGACTTATATACTACCTTATCCTACAATCAAAGTGGTTACATCACATCACAATTGGGTTACATTTAACATTTGGGTGCTTTACAACATTTAACATGAGGGTATTTAACAACATTAAGACAACACAATTTGAGGGTTACATTTATCATTATATTGTCGTGGGTTTAGCTGTGTTGGTTAGGTATTGATTTTGCAGGGGTGTTTACGTTGCTATCCCGCTCGGGTGTGGGCTGTTGCGTGTCTGGTGGGGACTGTTGTCAATCTGCTTGTATGTTTCTGTGAAGAACAAGGTTTTAAGGGCCTTGTGGAAGTCTGTGATGTCCTATAATTCTCTTAGACACATTGGGAGGGAGTTCCATAGTGTGGATACCATTAATGATTGAGCTCTTCTTGATGTATTTTGTTTAGTCTTGTGATATCCTGAAGGTGTGCTGATCATGTTGGTATTGTTGTTCCTCCTTGGTCTATTACTAATGTTTCTTGTTACGATTTCTTGTAGTGCATCTGCTGAAAGATGGTGGATGATTTTGAAAATGATCAAGATTATTTTAAATTTTGCTCTGGCCACCACTGGGAGCCAATGTAGTTGCTGTAAGATAGGGGTGATGTGTTCTGATCTTAGCTTGTCAGTGATGATGCGTGCTGTAGTGTTCTGCACCATTTGGAGTGGGTGTAAGGTTTGCTGGGGGAGGCCTTGATATAGAGAATTTCCATAATCAAGCAGAGGTGTAATGAGTGCTTGGCACACTGTGCGGAAGTGATCCTGGCGGAGTAGTGGCTTGATCTTGCGTATGGTCCTCAAACGTTGATAGGCCTTGTTTGTGGTTTTGGTGATATGAGATTTCAGATTCAGAGCTCTATCCATTGTTATGCCCAAGTATCTAACTTCATCTTTGACTATTATGAGTTTGTTTAGAATACTGATATTCTGCGGTGGAATGAAGGTAGGGTTCCTGGTGACGAATGTTGCCTCAGTCTTATCGTAGTTGACCGTCAGGTTATTGTCTGTGAGCCATATATTCATGTCCTCAAGGCATTTAGTCGTTGTTGTGGTGGTAAGTTCTAGTAGGTTGATTGGAGCATACACCATGATGTCGTCAGCATATATGTGATAAAGGAGTTTGTGTTGTCTGATGTTGCATATGGGTTGGATGTAAATATTGAAGAGCATAGATGACAGGGCCGATCCCTGAGGTATTCCTTGCGTTGCAGGGAACTGCAAAGAGTTATTTTGGTTGCATTTGACTTGCTGTGTTCGATCTTCGAGGTACGATGTGAACCATTTCAGAGTGTTCTTGCGCAATCCTATCTGTTGCAGGCGCTGTAGTAGTCTAGCGTGGGACACTGTGTCAAAGGCTGCCGATATGTCTATGAATACCAGCAGGAATCCATTCTTTATATTATCTATACCTCTTATGAGGTTGTCAAAGAGTGATGTGAGTAGCGTTTCTACACCGTGCTGGGGTTTAAATCCATGCTGATGAATGTCCAGTGGGGAATTCATGTCAATGTGGTCCTGAAGTTGTTTCTGCACTGTCTTTTCAACTATTTTTGCAAGGAACGGTAACTGGAGATGGGACGGTATGGTTTTGGTTCAGATGGGTTTAGGTTATTGCTTTTAAGTATTGGTCGTATCATGCCATGCTTGAGGGACTGTGGCATGTATCCTTGTTGGAGTGAGTCTTTTACTATTTTATGAATGTGCTGGGATAGCTGGCTTCTTGTGACTTTTATCCAGGCCACTGGGCAAGGATCTGATGGTGAGGTTGTTGTGTTGAGACCATGTATTATGTCCTCTACTTGAAGTTCTGATGGTATACTGAATTTCTCCCATGTATGCTGCTGCCCTTTCATTTCATGGCCATCAATTTGTAGTGTGATGGAGTATGTCCGGGTTGGGTTTTTCGCTCTCATGTAGTCAACAAATTCCTGTGGGTTTAGATGATTTGTACTATGTTGTGAGGTATCCCTAGTGAGCTTTTGGACAATGCTGAATAGTTCTCTGTTTGTTGACAGATTTCATGATTAGATTGGTGTGATGCTGTTTGCGCTCATTTATCAGATTGTTATATTCCAGTAGCTTAGATCTATTGTTATCTGTTTATCTGAAGTGCCATAGTCCAAATAAAAAGTATTTACAAAAAAAAAAGGATAGGATTGGAAATGGGCTGATAGGGGGCTAGGACTGGAAATGAGCCGATTGGGGGGCTAGGCTAGGACTGGGAATGGTTTGATTGGGGGGTTAGGATAGGACTGGAAATGGCTTATGGGGAGGCTAAGACTGTAAATGGGCTGATGTGTTGGCTAGGATAGGACTGGAAATGGGGCTGATGGGGGGGCTAAGACTAGAAATGGGGTAATGGGGGCTAGGACTAGAAATTGGGTGATGGGGGGCTTGGACTGGAAATGCCTGATGGGGGGCTAGGATAGGACTGGAAATGGGCTGATGGAGGGGCTAGGACTGGAAATGAGCTGATGGGGGGGGGGGCTTGGACTGGAAACTGGCTGATTGGGGGGGGCTTGGACTAGAAATTGGCTGATTGGGGGGGCTAGGATAGGACAGGAATTGGGCTGTTGGGGGGCTAGGACTGGAAATGGACTGATGTGGGGCTTGGACTGGAAATTGGCTGATGGGGGCTAGGATAGGAAATGGCTGATGGGGGCTTGGGCTGATGGGGGGCTTGCACTGGAAATGGGCTGATGAGGGGCTAGGAAAGGACTGGAAATAGGTTGATGGGGGTAGGACTTGAAATGGGTTAATTGGGAGTGTAGGATTGGAAATGGGCTAATGGGGGGGGCTAGGATAGAACTGGAAATGAGTTGATGGGGGGGCTAGGACTTGAAATGGGCTGATTGGGGGTATTGGACTGGAAATCGGCTGATGGGGGGGCTAGTATTGGAAATTGGCAGATGTGGATCTAGGACTGGAAATGGGCTGATGTGGGAGGATGAGAGAATGGGACTAGAAGTTAGCAGATGTTTGGAGGGACTGGAACTAGAAGGGAGCTGATGTTGGGGGAGGACTAGAAGGGGCTGGTGCTGGGGGAGTGAGGCTGGAGAGGGGAGAAGATATTTTGTGTGGGAGGGAAGAAAAATCTACATTTAGCCGGATATTGGAAGAGTAAATGGGGATAGAGGATGGAAGGGTGAAATTTGAGTGGATGAAAAAGGAATAAAGAAAGAAATGGAGGAAAGAGTAAAAGGGGAAACATCAGTTTGTTAAAGCAGACGTAGAGAAAGAATGAAAAAAACTAGGAGAGAAGAAAGTTCAAATGGACAGCAGACAATGGAGTGTTAGTGGAAGAAAGTGACTTGAGCAATTGCAACTGAAAAATAAAATGCCAAACAACAAAAGGTAGAAAAATACTGTTTTGTTTTGACTTTATTAACTGTAATATATGTCAGCTCTGGGAAATGTGCATCGCGAACGTCTTTGCATTTCGTTTAGTACAAGAGGAAATTAATTTATAGTTTTATTTCTCCATTGTTTTTGTAGAGTCCAAGTTTGGCTTTTGGGGTTCCCAGTTTAATTATTGTCTTCATATTTCAAAATTATGATCCCTTGTTCTAAGTTTGGAGTGGAGGAGTAGCCTAGTGGTTAGAACACTGGCTTGGTAACCAAGCAACCAGGGTTCAATTCCCACTAGCACTCCTTGTGGCCTTGGGCAAGTCACTTAACCCTCCATTGCCTCGGAAGAAAGGCCTGGCAATCTACTTCCGGTGACACTGCCAAGAAAACCCAGGAGCTTCTGGGTCGCCAGGAGTCAGGACTGACTCGAAGGCACACATTGCATTTTTGTTCTATGTTTGGTGACAGTCTATGTTCTGCATGTTAACTGAGCTGAGGTATTCTGTTCATATAGTTTCTATGTGACAGTACAACTTGTTCTCTTTCCCTAGTAGGAGATGTATTGGTTTAATATTTGCAGTGTTGCCTTTTGATAGGTAGGGTTTGGTGCTTTATGAGTCCTGGTAGTGCTGTTATGATACGGCGGGTTTGCTATGGGTTCTAAATGGGCAGTATATATATTCCTAATTGTCTGGCAATTAGCACTCGAGTATAGTAATGTAGGAATCTGGTAGTCTTTTTTTTTAATCTTCACTGCTCATGCAAATGGAATTTAGACACTCATTAAAAGGCATGTTTACTAAAAGTTAACACGTATTCACAAATGTTAATGTGAGTTAAGTGCAGGAACACCCATTTATTTTTATTGGCTGGGTCAGTGCTCTCACACTGGATGTTTTACACCTTCAGGTCCCAGATCACTGCATGCTCAGGCTTGGAGAGAATGGAACTTCACTTGTGGGCTCACAACATTTGGTACTGGTGTATCAGTTGACCTATTACTTGTCACACCCACTGGTGCACTTAACTAACTTCAGTGCCTCAACATCGCACAGGATGTGGAATCAGCTGTTGGAAATAAATGTAAACATCATGCTTAGCCATACATTCCTTTCCCCACTTCTGTCCCTCTCTTCCACCAGATTTTCACCCTCTGCTGCCTTTGGATTGAGAGTCTGCCCTGTCCAGGTGTACAAAAGCTGTGACATGCAGTCCTTGGGCCCATCCTGGTACCAGATGCGGGTCACATCTTCCATCCCTCTATCCAGACCTCCTGGTTCCCAAAGCAACCCATGTGCATTGCTGTTGGCTATCATTGGTAGTTGTGTAATATCTTGCTACAATGTGGCTGCTAGTTTCTGTTGTATCTCCATGTATCAGATCTGCCTGCAACCATGTGCACAGTGTGCTTTACATGTGCCGTGACCTGGGAGTTGGGGACTTGCAGACCCACATTTATGCCTGCAAACATGGCCTTGCCTCTCAATAGCCATGGTCTATGCCATTTACAGACATGCCTATGTGCCACAGGGCACATATCCCAGCACTCTACACATGTCAACTGTGTCCTGTCAATCTCGTGCCTCATTTTCCCTAGCCTCTGATCTGATTGTCTGCGTGTCCCTACTCTCCGTGCCAGATTCCAAGAGTGCTTCTGATTGTGTGTCTGTAATTGCACTGTTCTCCTTGGTTGTTCTGATTGGTACAGATCTTTCAAGCCCCTTAATGGATTTTGTCCAGGAGAACTGGCCTGTCTGGCCTACCCTTTTGCCAGCATAGGCTACTTGACTTCCCTGCTTGCACTCAGATTGCCAGGAGCTAAATGCCTCCCCTGTGTGATGTGGCTTTGGATGGCTCACTTTGCCAAGGCCATGCAGATCCTCTTCTTCTTGTTACAGTATAGGAAGGGCTTCATGGATGTTGGGGGATATAGCTGCTCCTTCATTTTGAAGACAAACTGATGGGAGTAGCAGAGTCTCTGCCCTAGAGAAGTTCCTCTGTCTGGTGGCCATGCTGAAATTGCTGATGCAGAGTGCCTAGGCACAGAGATTTCACGGGGTGGGGCACACATGTCCACATATATATCCTGCATGCACATTCACCTTGATGCTACAGGTGCATTCTTATTTTGTGTTGTGCATGCATGACTCTGCTACTGTTATTCTCTGCGGGGAACCTACACATGCCTGCCACTTCATCTTCCATCACGTGAATATACGTTACATTGCTCTAGGGGCATGTTTATATCTGCAGATAGGCAAATAGCTATTCTAGATGACTGCACATATGCACAGAGCCATGCCGTGATGCACATTTTGATTTGCATGTCTCCATAGCCACCTGGATTTATTTATTTATTAGTATTTAGCTTACACCTTTCTAATAGTAGTTCAAGATGCGTTACAAACAGGTACAGTAGGCATTGCTTGTCTCTGTAGGGCTTACAGTCTAAGTTTGTACCTGAGGCAGTGGAAGGTTAAGTGACTTGCCCAAGGCTACAAGGAGTACCAGTGGGATTTATGGTTTATATGGTTTATGGTTTAGGCATTTGATATACCGCTCTTTACTTACGCATCTGAGCGGTGTACATGTATATATTAACAGGTACTTTTTATTCCCTTGTCCCCGCAGGGCTCACAATCTAAGTGTACCTGAGGCAATGGAGGGTTAAGTGGCTTGCCCAAGGCCACAAGGAGCGGCCATGGGACTAGAGACCCCAGTCCCTCCGGCCTGAGGTTACTTGTCCACATGCGGGAATTGAACCCCCGGCCCCCCAGCCTGAGGTAACCTGTCCCAACCACTGAGCCATGCGGGATTTGAACCCTGGTCTTCTGGTCCAAGGCTGTTTAATGTAAAGTTACTGTTCAAATGTCAATTTGAGTACATGATGGAGCAGTATAGAAAACGTGTTAAATAAATAAAATAAATAACCACTAGACTACTTCTCCACTCCAGCATCCTCTTTCATCTGCCTAAACCCTCTGTTCCCTCCCCCATATCCAGCATCCCCCTCCATCTCCCTGTGGCTCCCTCTCTTGTCCAGCATCCCCCCTTCTCCCCCTGCCATGCCCCCCCCATGTCCAGCATCCCCCTATGTCCAGCATTTTCCCTCGATTTCCCTATGCCTCCTTCCATTTCCAGCATCTTCCCTTTATCTCTTTAAGGCCTCTTCCTGTGTCCGACATCCCATAGCTCCCTATGTCTCTCCAATGTCCAGCATCCCTCACCATCTGTCTATAACCCCTGCTCTTCTCCATGTCCAGCATCCTCCCTTCATCTCCCTAAGGCCCTGTCTTGTGTCCAGCAGTTCCTTTGATCTGCCAATAGCCACCTTCCATGCCCAGCATTCTCTCTCCATCTACCTAAGGCCTCCTTCCATGTCCAGCATCCTCCTCCATCTCTCTATGGCCCCCTTCTGTATCCAGCATCCCCACCTCCATCTCCCTAAGGCCCTATCCTGTGTCCAGTAGCCCCCTCGGTCTACCAATACCTACCTTCTATGTGCAGAATTCTCTTCCCATCTACCGAAGGCCTTCTATGTCCACTATCCTTTCTCCATCTCCATTAGGCCTCTTTCCATCTTCAGCTGCGCCTCCCCCTTCCCCTTTTCCCCTTTTCCTTTATCTTCCCTCCCCCCTCCTTTCCCAATTGTTGCCCTCCTGCACCCAGGCTCCCAGGCTCCCTGCCATCTGTTTTATTTACCTGATTTTATTTCTTTGTCTTACTGTCTCTACCTCTGTCCTATCATTTTATGGCGTTCTTTTCCTTTTAGCAGTCGTTGATTTTATGATTGTACACCGCCCTGATGCTTCGGCCTGGGCGGTATATCAAGTGTTTTAATAAAGATAAAGATAAAGCAGTCGCCTCTATCTGCCTGTACACTCTACTCTATCCCCATGTCCATCTCTTTGACACTCTTGTGCACTTGTGAGGCCCTGCTGGAACAACCCTCCTCTGATGCAAAAGTATGCATCAGAGGGGAGCAGGACTGGCAGGGCCTTGGAAGCATGTGAGAGTCTCAAAGACCCCATGTTTAGGATTTAGTTTACTGCTTCTGCTTTTGCCATAGACCACCATGGCAGCTGTGGAGATGAGGCTGGAAGAGACATTGCTGTGGGGAGAGGCAGAAGTGAGACAGCTGCTGCAGGGATATTTTGGGGGCTCTTTGTGCCACCCCTAAAATTTTGCCACTTGAGGTGACCGCCTTACCCTACCTAATGATAGATCTGCTCGTTCTGTGGCTTTCAGGATCTATTGTTTTAATTGGACTGCTGCTGTTCTTTGCTACCCTTCAGAAGCTGCTTCCTTAGGTGACCACCTAGTCTTCCCAAATGGTTGAGTCAGCCCTGCTCGCACTTCAGTTCCTACCATACCTCATTAAAATCACTTCATAGTCCATCTGCATAGCCAGTGATGATCTGTACAACTAATCTTGCCCTTTCTTGATATCTCCTTCTAGTGTTAGTTACTTCTAGACCATGTCCCACCAATAAGTATGTTTTCTACTCCATTGAAGTTAGTTAAAAGTGGTTCCTGGTGGGTATGGGGAGGCAGTTTGCCTCAAGACCCTACTGTCTTCTCTGTAAAAGCATTCTCTTTGCTTCACACCACAAATGTAGTCCAGACCACTGCTTCACAAACCTTTTTCTGATGTGATCCTATTTTAGAAGTTGAAAAATCACTTTTATGTTTGTTTATTACAATGCCAGGGACATGGGGGATCAGAACATCAAAATGCTGTAGTGATTATCTATTCTAGACTAAATAATTTTAAATACAAGAAGTAAGATCTTGAATTTGGGCAGATAGGATACAGATAACCAGTGACTTTTTATTAAAATGGTATAACTTGGTCGGTAGTCTTGGTTCCATAAACCAGTTAAGAGCGACTTGACATACGCCATTGTAAAGTGAACTACAGAAGCCAAACCTGCTAATAACAAGAGCATGAACCAACTTAAGGATGGATTCTTGATTTAAATAAGGTTTAAATGACTGAATCTGGTGCATGACAAAAACCATGATTTATTTATTTATTTAAAGGTATTTATATACCGCCTTATCATTCAATCAAGGCGGTTTCCACAGCAAACAATCAAGGGGAGGGCAAGTGTCTTCATGCAGTGGAGAGTGTGTTGTGTGGGTGTAGGTGGGGAAATGATTAGCATTGATTTAACAACAGATGTGATTTGGGATTCAAAGGATAGACTTATTCCTAAGATTTTCAGTGAGGAAACAAATGAAATTGAAATGATATCCAGAATTGGGGAGATGGTAGGAGCTGAATCCTTGACAGTGATCCACATGGCCTGACATTTTTGAAGGTTGATTTTAAGTTGATTCATCACAAGCTAATTGGCAACCCAAATTAGGCAAGAATTAAGTAAGAAAAGGTTTAATATATAAGGATCTGAATAATAAAGTGTCTGGATATCATCAACGAAGACAAAGGAACTGAGCCCCAATGACTGAATAACTGAGTAAGAAATAAATTGAAAAGAACAAGGGCAAGAAGAGAGCCCTGCAAGACTCTGCACTTTAATGGGTAAGACCCAGATGAAGAAGAGTTGGTGATAATTCTGTATGATCTGTTTTCTAAGTATGAAGTAAACCTCTTTAGAACAGCATCAGCAAAACCAAGCTTGGCCAGCCTAGGGAGAAGCCCACCATGTGAAAGGCTGAGGATAAACCTATTGAGATAATTGCAACTTTCTCTGAGGGCAGCAAGGCAGGTTCCAGTGCTGTGGTGTTCCCTAAAACTGTGTTGCCTAGGATGAAGGGCATTTGTTTTGGATAGAAAGAGCGCAGTTGAAAAAGTACAACCTTTTCAAGAACTTTGGACGTAAACAGAGTGTAAGTGATCAGGCGGTAATTTGACACTACAGAGGGATCAAGGGATGGCTTTTTCAAAAGTGGATGATTTATAGCTCATTTCCAACATGGAATGAAACAGCCCTCAGAAAACCTCTGATTGATATGATCCAGCATTGAGGGATAAAGACTGCAGATGGTAACTGGGGCTCTTCCGAAGGGATGGGCTTCACCTTAATCAGGATGGGACCAGACTGCTGGCATTAACCTTTAAAAAAGAGATAGAGAAGCTTTTAAACTAGAAAATAGGGGAAAGCCGACAGTCACCCAGGAGCGCATGGTTCGGACAAAGGTATCCTTGAAGGATACTACCAAAAGCAGTGAGGTTCCAAAAGGGGGTATAGTAGCCCAAATGCCCTTGAGTAAGGAGCAGACAGAGCATAAAGATTCCAAATTACCCCTGCCTACCAATAGCCAGATTAATATGAATAAAATACAGTCTCTAAAATGCTTGTATGCCAATGCTAGAAGTCTAAACAATAAGATGGGAGAGTTAGAATATATAGCACTAAATGAGAGGTTAGATATGATTGCACTCTCAGAGACATGGTGGAAGGAGGATAACCAGTGGGACACTGTGATACCTGGATACAAACTATATCGTAATGATAGAGCTGATCAAATTGGTGGAGGGGTTGCGCTCTATGTTAGAGAGGGCATTGAGTCAGAAAGGATTAAAGTTTTGCAGGGAACAAAATTTGCTGTAGAATCTCTATGGATTGAAATCCCATTTATGAAGGGGAAGGCGATGGCAGTGGGAGTATACTATCGACCGCCTGGCCAGAATGAACAAATGGATGATGAAATGCTCAAAGAAATCAAGGAAGCTAACAAAAGTCACAACAGAGTAGTAATAATGGGTGATTTCAATTACCCCGGTATCGACTGGGTCAGTGTCACGGCAGGACAAGCTAAAGAGATAAAGTTTCTAGATGGAATAAATGACTGCTTCTTGGAGCAACTGGTTAATGAACCGACCAGAGGGGAAGCCATACTGGACCTAATCCTTAGTGGAACGCCAGATCTGGTGCAAGAAATAAGGGTGTTGGGACCACTTGGCAATAGTGATTATAGTATGATCATGTTTGATTTAATTAGTGGAGGACAGATAGTAAAGGAATCCACAGTATTACCTTTTAACTTTCAAAAGGGAGACTATGATAGAATGAGGAATATAGTTAGGAAAAAACTAAAAGGAGCGGTTCCAAAGGTTAAAGACTTACAGCAAGCTTGGGTGTTATTTAAAAATACTATCCTCGAAGCCCAGACCAGCTGTATTCCAAGCATTAAGAAGAGTGGAAGAAAGTCCAAAAAACTGCCAGCATGGTTTAAAGGTGAGGTCAGAGAGGCTGTTGCTGCCAAAAAAGCAACCTTCAGGAAATGGAAAAAAGAGCCAAATGATGAAAACTGGAAACAACACAAGCACTGGCAAGTTAAATGCAAAGCATTGATAAGGCAGGCAAAGCGGGAATTTGAGAAGAAACTTGCTACGGAAGCAAAAACACAAAATAAAGACTTTTTCAAGTACATTCGTAGCAAAAGGCCTGTGAGAGAGTCAATTGGACCGTTAGATGATAGAGGGGTAAAAGGGGCAGTAAGAGGAGACAAGGCTATAGCAGAGAGACTGAATGAATTCTTTGCTTCGGTCTTTACTGAGGAAGATGTAGGGATGTTACCCATGACTGAAGTGGTATTTAAAGGTGATACTGCAGAGGAATTGAGAGAAATATCACTACACTGGGAAGATATATTACAACTATTTGATAAACTGAATAGTAGCAAATCACCTGGACCGGATGGTATACATCCCAGAGTGTTGAAAGAACTGAAATATGAGATTGCAGACCTGCTATTGGTAATCTGTGAACTTTCATTAAAATCATCTGTAATACCTGAGGATTGGAGGGTCGCCAACGTAACACCAATTTTTAAAAAAGGTTCCAGGGGTGACCCGGGAAATTACAGACCGGTGAGCCTGACGTCAGTACCAGGGAAAATGGTAGAAACCATCATAAAGAACAAAATTACACAACATGTAGATAGTCATGGCCTAATGGGAGACAGCCAACATGGCTTTAGACAAGGAAGATCTTGTCTTACTATTCTGATATGTTTCTTTGAAGGTGTGCATAAACAGGTAGACATAGGTGAGTCGGTTGATATAGTGTATCTGGACTTCCAGAAAGCTTTTGACAAGGTCCCCCATCAGAGACTTTTGGCAAAGCTAAAAAGTCATGGGATAGGAGGCAGTGTACTATTGTGGATCGGGAACTGGTTAAAAGATAGAAAGCAGAGGGTAGGGCTAAATGGCCAATATTCCCAATGGAAAAAAGTGAATAGTGGAGTACCCCAGGGATCTGTACTGGGTCCGCTACTTTTTGACATATTCATAAATGACCTGGAAAAGGGAATAACTAGTGAGGTTATCAAATTTGCAGATGACACAAAACTGTTTAAAGTTGTTAAAACCCAAGAGGATTGTGGAAAACTGCAGGAGGATCTGGATAAATTGGAAGACTGGGCATCCAAATGGCAGATGAAATTTAATGTGGACAAATGCAAAGTTATGCACCTAGGAAAGAACAACCCACATTATAGTTACACGATGCAAGGCTCCACATTAGAAACCACCACCCAGGAAAAGGACTTAGGAGTCATCGTGGATAACATGTTAAAACCCTCCGCCCAGTGTGCAGCGGCGGCCAAGAAAGCAAATAGAATGCTAGGTACCATAAAGAAAGGGATGGAGAATAAAACAAAGGATATTATAATGCCTCTGTATCGCTCCATGGTACGACCGCACCTTGAATATTGTGTGCAATTCTGGTCGCCGTATCTTAAAAAGGACATAGCGTTATTAGAAAAAGTACAGAGAAAAGCCACCAAATTGGTGAAGGGGATGGAAGGCTACTCCTATGAAGAGAGGCTAAAAAGGTTAGGGCTCTTTAACCTGGAAAAGAGACGGCTGAGGGGAGATATGATAGAGGTCTATAAATTAATGAACGGAGTGGAACGGGTAAACGTAGATCGATTGTTAATGTTATCAGAATATAGAAAGACTAGGGGACATGTAATGAAGCTACAGGGTAAACTATTTAAGACAAATAAGAGAAAATATTTTTTCACTCAACGTGTAATCAAACTCTGGAATCTGTTACCGGAGGATGTAGTAAGGGCTGTTAGTATAGCTGGGTTTAAAAAAGGTTTGGACAAGTTCCTGGAGGAAAGGTCCATAAACCACTATTAAAAAGGGACCCAGGATATCAATGCTTGACCCAGTACAAGCATTATGGAACCTGTGTCTTTTGGGGATATTGCTAGGTATGTAGGACCTAGATTGGCCACTGTTGGAAACAGGATACTGGGCTTGATGGACCTTGGTCTGACCCAGTATGGCATGTCTTATGTTCTTATGTTCTTAACTAAAACAAATTACTTCTCTTATGATGTAACAAGCAGTATAAGCACAGTAGGCCTGATATTCAGCGGAGCTGGCTAGCACGATTAAAGGGCCTTGCCGTCCCCACTGAACCGTAAACCTGGATACTCGATGCCGAGGCCATATCCGACCACTGGCATTGAATGTCCGGGTCAGATGCTGAATCTGGAAGCTATTATATTGTGCTGCTGCCCGGTTAGCTTCAGTGACAACAGCTTTTGCTGTGCCTAACTTTCTCCACCGAGGGATAACCGGACAGTGGCTGAATATCGCCGCCGACCAGTTATCCCTAGGTACCACCTCCAGAATGTCCCTGGAATGCCCTGATGCTAACCGCATAGCATCGGGGCATATAGGCAGTACCTGAGGATATTCAGCAGCACTAACAATGTTAGTGCCACTGAATATCCTGCTCAGAGGAATTTACGTGGCATACAGGTCTGTAAACTGTGTAAATGCCTTTGAATATCAGGCCCTGTGTTTCTTTAAGATTCAGAAACATATGCATATGGAAATCTATGCTTTTTAAAGTAATTATTAGCTGATATGCTCACCATGCCTAAGGCACAGAGGCTTGTGGGTTGTGACATAGGGCCCGATATTCATTTGTGTGGACTATGCACCATGTCGGTGCATAGGCCTGCCTGCCAACCCCTAACCGTGGATATTCAATGCCGCAGCGATGGCATTGACGATCCGGGGTCATCGCACAAGTTCCAGAGCCACTGAGGCTATCCGGGTAGTGGTGATATTGCACCGCTACCCAGTTAGCATCTGCAGCTAAAACTAGGCGAGCCAAAAACTCACCTAGTTTTTGCCGCAGATCGCTTTCCGGGTAGTGGTGCAATATCGCCGCTCTACCCTGGAATGCCCCTGACACTAACTGGATAGCATCGGGGTGTGTAGGGGACATTGTTCACCATGTTTAAATTCCATGTTTATTGTAAGTTCATTAGACTGTTCTGCATTGCACAATTCTTGTTATCTGTGAACCGCGCTGGTGAAAAATAGTGCGGTATAGAAAAACAATAAATAAAATAAATAAATAAATAGATGGGGATATTCAATGGCACTAACCATGTAGATGCTTTTGAATATTCCCATTTAAGACTTTTGCACAGTTTACTGGGCTGTAAACCATATAAAGGCCTTTTGAATATCGGGTCCATATTTTCTCAAAATCCTGAAATACAGTGGCTGAGCCATTGATCAACCTACCTCTTTTTAGGTGGAGGCTATGGAGGGTAGGATGCCTACAAAGTACTAGTTGAGGGTTTTTGTGTATATATGAGTGGTTGCATGAGGTGTATGTGTGACTATATGAAAACTGAGTGACTGGGTGCTGTGTAGTTGGGGGTCTGCATGTGCAAATATGTGTGTCAGTAAGTGGATTTGGGTTGGTGGGTGATTTTGTGTGACTGCATGGGCAGCAAATGACTAGGTATAATCATATATTACAGTAGGTGAGGAGATGTATACAAATGTATAGTTGGGATCTGGGTGTAAGTGTGTGTGTGAGTGGATTTAGGTGGTGCATGACAGAGTGTGTGACTGAATGGATATTAAGTAACTGGGTGAAATGTACTTTAGTGTAGTGCTTCTCAACCCTCTCTGGGAGGCAAACCTAGCCAGATGAGTTTTCAGGACTACCACAATGAATATATATTAGATAAATTTGCATATATTGGAGAGTCTTTGTATGCAAATCTATCTTATGCATATCCATTTTGGTGTGCCTCCAGAAGAGGGCTGAGAAGAACTACTTTAGGAATGCAGTGTTGAGTCACCCATTTTCCTCCCATCCCCTCCCTTGCTCTTTCCTTCTCTCACATCCCCTGCCTTCTATCTCCTCTCATCCTCTTAGTCTACCTTCCTTTTTCGTTCCTCACATCCCCTCTGGTTCTTTTCCTTTTCTTGTCTCACACAGGCTCGCACCCTGTCTCTCAAGCTCAGTCTCTCAGACTTGGTCCCCTCATACTCAAGCTATCCAGGCTCATTCTTTCTCTGCCACCAACAAACTCATTACACTCCCACAGACGCATTGTACCATATTCATCCCCTCTCTTAATCACCTCTGCTAAATTGTTGCCCACTTTCTCCTTTGGAGACTTAGCCACTCAGCCCTGAAGGATCATTTCCTTCAGACTCAACTTCTTATCCACTGCCACTGGATTCTCCAGCCATCAGTTCTACCTCCTCCAACCTTCTCTCTCTGTCCCCAGGCTCACCCCTTACTCTCTCCCACTCCTGATTCAATCACTCATCTTTTCCCCTGCACCTCTTCTTTGTTCCCCACCAGACTCACTTCCCTTCTGTGTACTCCCAGACTCAGTCACTCATCCATCCCTCTGACCATCCCTTTTTTCCCACCCCGAGACTCTTTTCCCTCCCTACAGGCATTCCCCTCACACTTTCTTCAGACAGACTCAATCACTCTTCCATTTCTGCTTATGCTTTCTCTCTCACTATCCAGTTTTACTTCCACCATTTTCTCTCTGCTCTAAACTGAATCACTTATCCATTCTCCCCCTCCCCACCACCACCACCAGGTTCGCCCCTTACTCTCTCCCACTCCTGATTCAATCACTCATCCTCTCCCCTGCACCAGTTTCATTACCCATATAGTCAGTTTTCCAGGGCAAGTCTTGGATTGGTCTAGGAAAGGAAAGGAAATTATTATGTATGATTAAAATTTCTCCTTCCTTATCATACTGCTAGACCAGTTCAGATGAATGGGATGTACCTAAGCAGTTAGGACCATAGGTGGGATGTTCTGGATAGAACTTCCCTGCCGAAGATGCCATCAGCTTAAACTCCCATATTCAACCTGTAGTGCTTCACAAAAGTAGACTGGGAAGACCAGGTAGCTGTCTTACAGATATCCTCTGGAAACACTAAAATGGATTCCACCCAAGAGGTGGCCTGTGCCCTGGGGGAGTGAGTTGCACTCTCACTGGTACTGGCTTTTCAAAAGGGGGCTCCTTCAATGCCTTCAACACCAGAGACAAGCTCCATTGAGGCACTATCTGCTGAACTGGAGGACAAAGTTGCTAGGCTCCTTTGATGAACTGAGAAACATCACGAATGCACTGCCAAAGACTTGCCCTGAATACATCTCTGGTAGCATGCGAGGGCTTTCACCTGAACCTTGAGCAAGTTCCGAGTGAATCACTGATCTAGCCTCGCCTGAAGAAAGACCAATACTTCTTCCATGTTTGCTTTTCTAGCCAGCAGGACTCAAGGGGTGCACCACTTCTTGAAAACACTCCAGACTCTAACATAGATTAGGGAGGTCATAGCCCTATGGGTCCTGAACATGGTATCTAGAGTACCCTCACCTGGACAGCTTACCGTAAGCAAGAAGGGAGTGGGGTTCTCCATTACCAAGGGATGTTGACAAAGAAGGCTTCATTTCTGAGGCAGCAAGAGCAGAGACTCTGCTAACAGATGCACTAGATCTGCATACCATGGCCTGCATAGTCAATTTGGAACCACCAGAATCATCAAGCCTGGATAGGAACAAATCCTGTGAAGAAGATGGCTCATCAAGGGCCATGGGGGGAAGACATACAGCAGCTCCTCCTGGGGCTTTGCCTGTAGAAGAGAATCCAAACACGCTGTCCGTTCTTCCTTCATGCAACTGAGAGTGCTTCACTTTGGCATTAACGCCTGTGGCCTTCAGATCAAACATTGGGGAGCCCCACTTTTGCACTATCAGGCTGAAGGTATGGGGACTCAATTCCCATTCCATGGGATCCAGCATGTGCTGGCTCAGAAAGTCAGCCTGCACAGTCGACTCTCACTATGTGAGCTTCTGACAGCGTGAGTAGGTTTTTCTTTGCCTACTGGCATAGGCCAATGTCCTCGAGTGCTACCTCAGCACACTGAGTCCCACTTTGCTTGTTGATATAAGCCATTACTGTGACATTGTCCAAGAACACATGGATTGATCTGTCCGCTACCAAGGGCTGCAATGTCACCAGAGCCAGGTAGATCGCTCTAGCTTCCAAACGCTTATTAGGCCATTCAACTTCCACAGACCGTGAACAATTTGCCCTAGACAATGCACTCCCCAGCCTTTCAGGATGGCATCCTTGGCAACGATCATCCCATCTGTGGATTCCAGTAGCATGCCGCACATCACATGGTGCCTCTGAAGTCACCACTCCAATAGCTCTTTGATCTCTCTGGGGAGGGGAAGGGTCAGGTTAAACTGCTGAGAACAAGGAGCCCGGATGAATAATAAATACTTCTGCAGAGGGCACATGTGAGCTCTGGCTCAAGGGACCAGCTCCAGTGTTGATGCAATGGATTCCAGAAGTTGCAGATAATCCCAAGACTGAGGAGCTCAACTTGCACAGAAGTGTCTGACCAATTGCACGGCTGGAGCCATAGCCTAGCTACTACTACCGCCACCATGGACTTAGGCGTCCTGGGCAAGTCATACAAGCCATCAGTCATATATGCAGTCCAAAACTCCAGCCTAGAAGTCTCCAGGTTTTCTGGCATCTGCTGAACCCAGACAGACGTGCTCTGGATATCAGACCTGCACATAAGGCTCCTTTGTAACCCAATATGGAGGCCATAAAGGCATTCTTAAGGAGGCTTCCACCTTTCTGTCACGAGACTCCTTGAGCACAACATTCCCTTCTCCTGGAATAGATGTGCACTTAGTCACCACAGTAATATGAGCATCCACTCGAGGGAGCCCAAAAAATGGTCCAATTTGCCTTGATGCAGGGAATACAACCATAAGGGGAGCTTGGGGCCCCTAAGGTCCAACTCTAGATTCTCCCCCTGAGAGTCCAGGAGCTTTGCCATTGGCTCAGGCACTGGAGAAAACCCAAAGGAAGGAGCAGAGAGAGACCACAGTCACATGAAAAGATCTTATATTAACACACTTTATTGAAGACCCAAGTGGGCCTGGATTTCGGTAACTATCCCTGCATCACCATATAGTTCAGCTGATGCAATATAATTTTATTTTATTTATTTTATTTATTTACAGTTCTTCTATACCGCGCTTTTTCGTATCAGTGCGGTTTACAATAAACAGAAATATTGCCTCAGACGAACAGCCATAGGTTTACATTATAACAGGAAGGATAACTTGGGATAGAACAGGGGAACTATGTACAGTTGCTTTATTAACTATTTACAACATATAATCAAGCTGGAAAGGTCTGATTTGTGCTGGCAAGGTCTGATTTGTGTTCATGTAAGTTAAGTTATAGGAGTGTTGGGGTCCTCAAGAGTAAGATGTGGAGAGGAGGATGGTTGCCTTAGGTTAGAGTGGGAAAAGTGTAGGAGGAACAAATGGTGCTTAAGAGCTTTCCTGAATTGTGAAAGGTCATTAATTGCTCTGATATGCGAGGGGAGGTTATTCCAGCATCTTGGGGCAAAGAAAGAGAAAGATCTATTCCTGGTAGTTTGCTTGCATTTTGTCGCTTCCAAAGGGATAGCAAGCGTGTTTGTAGCTACTGATCTCCTGAGTCTGTTATTAGGGGTGGGGGTAATGAGGGCAGATAAGGATGAGGGGGCTATGAGGTTAATTGCTTTAAAAGTTAAGAGTATTGCCTTATAGGTGAGTCTGCTCTCCACTGGTAGCCAATGCAATTCCATGAGTATGGGTGTGATGTGATCCCTCTTCGATAGGCCGCAGAGAGTACGGGCTGCTACGTTCATCGCCATTTGCAATGGGTTAAGGGTGCTCTTGGGGAGACCATGAAGGATAATATTTGCATAATCAAAGTGTGGTGTTACAAGCGACTGGAATACTGTTCTAAAATCACCTGGCGCTAACAAAGGTCTGAGATGTCTTAATGTCATGATTTTATTGTAAATAGCCTTGGTGGTGTTCTTTATGTGTTCCTTGAAACTGAGCTGTTGGTCGAGCGTGATTCCCAAGTAACGTATCACATTTTTGCAAGGAAGTTCCGCATCTCTCATTTTCAAGGTAGTAGGGGGAGAGAAGCTCTTGTTCTTGGTGATGAATAATACCTCAGTTTTCTTGAAATTTATCCGTAGGTTCTGAGATAGAAGCCAGTCGGTGACTGCGTTAAAGCAATCCACTAGAGGGGAAAGGTTAGGCTGCATGATTTTGATTGGAGTGAAGAGCAAGACATCGTCTGCATATATCAGAGAGGAAATGTTAAATGAGCGTATAATATCACATATGGGCTGCATATATAAATTAAAAAGTAAAGCAGAGAGAGAGGAGCCTTGGGGTACTCCTTGAAGTTGTTGGAAAGGGTCAGATGTTGACAGACCTATTCGAACATGTTGCCATCGGTCGGCAAGATAGGATTTGCACCAGTTCCAAGCCATTCCTTGGATACCCTTTTCATGGAGACGGATGAGGAGTTGCTCATGGTTAACCGAATCAAATGCTGCAGCGATGTCAAGGAAGATAAGCACAAATCCATTTTCTGGTTTGTCAATGCCTCTGGTTAAGGTGTTGGTAAGTGTTGCTAGTAGGGTCTCGACACCATGTGATTCTCGAAACCCATTTTGGCAAGGATCAAGGGGGGCTGATATGTCAATATGTTGTTGAATCTGTCTTTGTACCACTTTCTCAATAAGCTTGGCAAGAAGAGGTATGCTCGAGATTGGGCGATAAGAATCTGTCTTTGTTGGGTCAAGTTTGTTGTTTTTCAGGAGGGGGCGTGTGGATGTCTATTTAAGAGCTCTTGGGAATATTCCTGATGAGAAAGACAGCTTCATGATGTAGGATAGGGTTGGACTTAGTTCAGCACGCATCGCTCTGATCCAGTATCCAATATAAAGCAATAAAATATCAAAATGAAAAGCTGTAAAAAAACAAGTGTACAAAAACATTCACTGTGATGCCAATTATTGCATCCACAAACTGACTGTGGTCTCTCTCCACTCCTTCCTTTGGTGTTCTTGTTTGCAGAGGTCGCTTTTCTCTTTTGTATACTGGAGAAAACCCAGACAGATGCCTAAATACCCTCTAAAATAGGGTCCACTTTAGACTGGGTTCAGGTATTGACTCTTCAATGTTTAATGCTGCCATCACATCGTGAATGAACACTGTCATGCCCTTCCTGTGAAAAAGCCGGGTCATGCAAGGATCTTCACCCTCTAGGAGGGGGAGCTCCCCTTCCTCCTCAGACTCATCTTCTGAAGCATAACAGTCCTTTTTAGCTGCTCAGCCAACCTCTGTAGAGGATAAGATTGGATGCCCAAAAGAAGGTCGTGGTGAAGGAACCAAGCAGAGGTACTTAGACCTTAGACCCCCCCCCCCAATGGCCATTGCACTGTTACCCATAGAACCAGCAATCCCCTGTAGGGAAGGGCCAGATCCCAGATCTGTATCTGCTGTGTAGTTAAAAGGACTGAAAACCCTCCATGAGCTGTTTCAGCAGCTACAACTCAGGACCAGCAGATAGAGCATCCTGGGACCCCAGTTGGCCCCCGAAAGAGATTGCTGGTCAGAGTCTGAGATCTCATAATCCCTTTGCACCACCCATAAAAGCAGACCCAGGGGGCTTGCCTGCCCTGCAGGTGGGATAGGTGAAGAGGACACAAATGAGGCCCTGAAACTAGTATTAGAACACAAAAGAACAGCACACTGAAAAATAAAGCGCAGAACAAGAATAGTCCACCAAAAACATACGGTGTAAAAAATCACAACCATGCTGACAACAGGAGTCCCAAAGGGAATTTCAGTGCTAGCAGGGCCAGCTGAGGTGCTTGATCATGGCTTCCCCCAACTGCCCCCATAAACCTATCATCACCACACCCTTTTTTTCTTTAACCTGCTCTATTAATAAGGCAGATTAGAGAGCAAAGTACAGTCCACTGAAAAGAGTGAACTAAAAGAGAGGGACTTAGAAATAAATTCCCTGAAAAAGGAGCATGCAGACAAAGACAGCAAGAGGAAAGGGGTGCTTGGACCAAATTTACCACTTCCCTCAGGAGCCCTAGGGCGGCATCCTGCACCTTTTCAGCCCACCTCAGTGCTGGAATCAATGGGAAACAGCTCTAGAACCAGAGCGGCTGCTGGCTCAAGGAGACAAAGGTGAACCCCACTCCAAAGAATGCTGGGCCCCGCAGACTCGAGCACTTAGATCACAGCACCATGGTGTGGGCCAGAGGAGTCAAACCTGTCTGCACTACTGCACCAGGTCCAGATACCTTGCCACCTGCTGAGAGCAGACAAAAACTGGCTTCTTAGGTTTGCTGCACCAGTATATATCCTAAGATGACATCATCAAAGGTTGTTTGTGTCTGCCGCCACCTGCTGGCAAGGGAACATAACCCATTTGTCTGGACTGGACTAGCAGTATGATCAATATTGTACATCTGTTGGCTCTTGTGATAATCTAATCTTCTGAATCTAAAAATACCCTATATTATGGGGAAAGATCTCTAATGGACCATAGTAGAACCGTCTATTGCTCCTACCAGTGAGAGGCATGGGGCATATTGGCCAACTGAGACATTAGATTGGCCAAGGATCCCCTGGTTGTTGTCGCCTTATCCTCATGGAGGTACAACTTTTCAATTCTGCAGTTATCACTAGTTAAGAAACTGTAATGTGACCTCAGGCAAAAGAGACATTGGCATCCATATTTAATAAACAGAACAGGCACTGGGGACAAGTTTGGAAGTTCCATGAAAACTTCCAGCAAGTTCCTTCTTAATTTTAATTAAGGTAAAGGAACATTAATTTGTAATAAATAAACATTGACATTTTCATAGTCCATCTAACTTGCATGAAAAAATAATAGTAATAATGCGATTAAGTCCGCCAACCATCCAGGTGGCATTCATCCATCTCTGCCTAGGGAGTAGTGCGTACCATTTATAAATAAATCATTGTTAGAAGTGTCACACTATGATAATTATATAGAAAAATAAATTACGCCAATCCTTGCACACAAGCACTAATTATACTTCTGTGTGTATTAATATTTCACCAGCCTTTCTTTCTGCCTGCCTGCTGTCTAATCTCATGAAGGAAAGGTCACAGAAATAGGTCAGCATATGGCTTCCAGCAAGTCTGCTCGATATTGCATCAGATTCATTCAAATCAATAAACGTTGTTTAATTTTTTATGTTTCTTTTGGCTTTTATCATTTTTTTTTACTTAAGAAAGGTCTATCTTAATTCCAGATAAGAAATACTGTATGTAGTTATATTTATTTGAAAAGACAAAATTCTAGGAGATTATGTTGAACTCCAGTGTTCAAATATTACTCATTTTATTTTAAATACCCCCTTTGAAGACAGATACAGCCCAAAAAGGCATGCAATAATGCAATAAATATTAGGAGAGAATGTTTCCTAACTGCTGGGTAACAGCATAGAAATAATTTGGGGTCAGTTTTCAGCTGGTCCAGTCACTGGTTTAAGTAGTTCTAGCTCTTTATTAATATTGTATTTTCTACTATTTAGCTCACACCTTTCTAGTAGATGATCAAGATGAGTTACATTCAGATATGTCAGTTATTTACCTGTCCCCAGAAGGCTTACAATCTAAGCCTGTACCTGAGGCAGTGGTGGGTTAAGTGGCTTGCCCAAGGTCACAAGGAATAGCAGTGGGATTTGAACTCCAGTCTTTCTGGTTCTAGGCTACTCCTCCTCCTTTATTTAATCTGTATGTTCTACACTGCTATCTTTATAGGTAGCAACACTGAATATACGTATTGGCCAGTGACTGCACTGACACCATTTGTTCAGTTTGGCCTTTATTTAAAAGGCCCCAACTAGTGGCTGAATATTTCAGCTGTCTGTAATATTTTTAGCTTGCCCTCACCTGTCCCTGCATAGAATTATGTGGGTAGTATCAAGCTGTTCAGCCTAATACTATCTATAGAGCTTTTAAAATTCTACAGATAAGTTAATTATGGGGTTGCCGGCAAATACATAATTGTTTTGAAAATCAGCCTAAATGTGCTTTCATATGGCCAAGAGTGTTTTTTTTTTAATAAAGATGGTCAGTATTTGACACATTGCACTTTAAAGCAATAGTACATGCAAATTCTTTACTCTGTCAAACAGCTGGGGAAACCAAGCATATGTCAGTGATCCGGAGTGCTTTCTAACTTTGATCTTATTGCAACTTACCAGGTGATGTCTAATATGATAATTGCCAAGTGCCTGTTCCCCCTTCTTTACCCCCGACACAAATTTGACCCTGAAATGGTCCACAGACACAGGTTTTGTCATGCCACTAGGAAAAGGGATGAATTTAACCATCAAATAAGGACTATTTAACACTAAAGTTGAACGCTGCTAGACTATGAAGTAGGGGCTTTAGTGAGGGTTTCTTTTGAATAGCAAAAAGGGCAGAGATACTTAGGGTTGTGGAATTCGAGGTCTATGATGGTTGCTTGACAGGGCTGGCCCCAGGGCTAGTGCAAGGTATTGGGTTCCCTAGGCAAACCTTCAGCCTTATGCCCCCTTCCCTGAGATTTTGATAAACTAAACATTCATGATCATCTTCTGAACACCACTTATCCAACAGCAATCCTGCAAAAATGCATAATTGGACATCATCCTTTTAAATATTAAACTTTGCTTTGCATGTATTGGTGTACCCAGTTGTCCTGCAGATAAAAAACATGCTGATGACTTTTTGAGTTAGTGGGGGCTGTCAGGATCTATTGTTTTGCTTTGACTGCTGCTGTTCTTTACTGCTCCCTCAGAAGTTAATGCCCTAGATGACAGCCTAGTCTTGTCTAATGGTTGGGTCGGCCCTGCTGCCTGATTCAGACTCCAACTCTTTCAGCATAGCTCCCTGTCTCTCGTAGACCCCAGGCTGTTTCTCACTGTTGGTAAATAAGGAAAAATTTGCTCTCTGCTGGGCCACTATATTCCCACCACCCTGCAGCTGTGCTGCTGCCAGTAGAGGGGGCTGCAGCTGGTTATTGTGCTGTCTGCTTTTTCCTACTAAAAGCACAGTATCACAGCACCTTCTCCCATTGGCAGGACTCCAGTGCAGCTTGGCCGGAACATGACGTGGGGCAATGTATCTCTCTCACCTTCGGTTCAAGAGCTTCATGTTTCCTTCAAAACGATAGACATGGTTCTACTGGCTGGTGAAATCTCTAACCAGATCTTGCTCGTTCTGTTTGCTTTTCTCTGATCAGAGAAGGGCTGTACTTTTACAGAGCTCTGCTAGTGAGTGGATATTTGCCTCCTGGGACATCTTACTGTGAGTTCTAGCTGTTTATTTAATTATTTACTGTTTGTCTAACTGTTTGTTTAATTATTTATTGTTTGTCTTAGTGGTGTGCTAGTTCAGCCTTCTCAGCTGTACGTACCTTGCCTCTCTCAACTAACTGGACTTTGTGTGGTAGCCATTTTGAATTAAATCTCTCTCCCCAGAACCTGCTGTTTGTTAAACTTTTTTCCTGTCCTTGCCTGCCTGAGTGATTCATGCCCCTCCACCCCCCCCCTGAGGTCTAGTGTAGCCTTCTTCCTGTTTTCTCCACGTGTGCATAGTCTGTTTTAGTTTGCTTTTCTCTGATCAGAGAAGGGCTGTACTTTTACAGAGCTCTGCTAGTGAGTGGATATTTGCCTCCTGGGACATCTTACTGTGAGTTCTAGCTGTTTATTTAATTATTTACTGTTTGTCTAACTGTTTGTTTAATTATTTATTGTTTGTCTTAGTGGTGTGCTAGTTCAGCCTTCTCAGCTGTACTTACCTTGCCTCTCTCAACTAACTGGGCTTTGTGTGGTAGCCATTTTGAATTAAATCTCTCTCCCCAGAACCTGCTGTTTGTTAAACTTTTTTCCTGTCCTTGCCTGCCTGAGTGAATCCTGCCCCTCCCCCCCTCTCCCTGAGGTATTGTGTAGCCTTCTTCCTGTTTTCTCCACGTGTGCATAGTCTGTTTTAGTTTGCTTTTCTCTGATCAGAGAAGGGCTGTACTTTTACAGAACTCTGCTAGTGAGTGGATATTTGCCTCCTGGGACATCTTACTGTGAGTTCTAGCTGTTTATTTAATTATTTACTGTTTGTCTAACTGTTTGTTTAATTATTTATTGTTTGTCTTAGTGGTGTGCTAGTTCAGCCTTCTCAGCTGTACTTACCTTGCCTCTCTCAACTAACTGGGCTTTGTGTGGTAGCCATTTTGAATTAAATCTCTCTCCCCAGAACCTGCTGTTTGTTAAACTTTTTTCCTGTCCTTGCCTTGCCTGCCCGAGTGAATCCTGCCCCTCCCCCCTCCCCCTGAGGTATTGTGTAGCCTTCTTCCTGTTTTCTCCACGTGTGCATAGTCTGTTTTAGTTTGCTTTTCTCTGATCAGAGAAGGGCTGTACTTTTACAGAGCTCTGCTAGTGAGTGGATATTTGCCTCCTGGGACATCTTACTGTGAGTTCTAGCTGTTATTTAATTATTTACTGTTTGTCTAACTGTTTGTTTAATTATTTATTGTTTGTCTTAGTGGTGTGCTAGTTCAGCCTTCTCAGCTGTACTTACCTTGCCTCTCTCAACTAACTGGGCTTTGTGTGGTAGCCATTTTGAATTAAATCTCTCTCCCCAGAACCTGCTGTTTGTTAAACTTTTTTCCTGTCCTTGCCAGCCTGAGTGAATCCTGCCCCTCCCCCCCTCCCCCTGAGGTATTGTGTAGCCTTCTTCCTGTTTTCTCCACGTGTGCATAGTCTGTTTTAGTTTGCTTTTCTCTGATCAGAGAAGGGCTGTACTTTTACAGAGCTCTGCTAGTGAGTGGATATTTGCCTCCTGGGACATCTTACTGTGAGTTCTAGCTGTTTATTTAATTATTTACTGTTTGTCTAACTGTTTGTTTAATTATTTATTGTTTGTCTTAGTGGTGTGCTAGTTCAGCCTTCTCAGCTGTACGTACCTTGCCTCTCTCAACTAACTGGGCTTTGTGTGGTAGCTATTTTGAATTAAATCTCTCTCCCCAGAACCTGCTGTTTGTTAAACTTTTTTCCTGTCCTTGCCTGCCTGAGTGAATCCTGCCCCTCCCCCCCCCTCCCCCTGAGGTATTGTGTAGCCTTCTTCCTGTTTTCTCCACGTGTGCATAGTCTGTTTTAGTTTGCTTTTCTCTGATCAGAGAAGGGCTGTACTTTTACAGAGCTCTGCTAGTGAGTGGATATTTGCCTCCTGGGACATCTTACTGTGAGTTCTAGCTGTTTATTTAATTATTTACTGTTTGTCTAACTGTTTGTTTAATTATTTATTGTTTGTCTTAGTGGTGTGCTAGTTCAGCCTTCTCAGCTGTACTTACCTTGCCTCTCTCAACTAACTGGGCTTTGTGTGGTAGCCATTTTGAATTAAATCTCTCTCCCCAGAACCTGCTGTTTGTTAAACTTTTTTCCTGTCCTTGCCTGCCTGAGTGAATCCTGCCCCTCCCCCCCTCCCCCTGAGGTATTGTGTAGCCTTCTTCCTGTTTTCTCCACGTGTGCATAGTCTGTTTTAGTTTGCTTTTCTCTGATCAGAGAAGGGCTGTACTTTTACAGAGCTCTGCTAGTGAGTGGATATTTGCCTCCTGGGACATCTTACTGTGAGTTCTAGCTGTTTATTTAATTATTTACTGTTTGTCTAACTGTTTGTTTAATTATTTATTGTTTGTCTTAGTGGTGTGCTAGTTCAGCCTTCTCAGCTGTACTTACCTTGCCTCTCTCAACTAACTGGGCTTTGTGTGGTAGCCATTTTGAATTAAATCTCTCTCCCCAGAACCTGCTGTTTGTTAAACTTTTTTCCTGTCCTTGCCAGCCTGAGTGAATCCTGCCCCTCCCCCCTCCCCCTGAGGTATTGTGTAGCCTTCTTCCTGTTTTCTCCACGTGTGCATAGTCTGTTTTAGTTTGCTTTTCTCTGATCAGAGAAGGGCTGTACTTTTACAGAGCTCTGCTAGTGAGTGGATATTTGCCTCCTGGGACATCTTACTGTGAGTTCTAGCTGTTTATTTAATTATTTACTGTTTGTCTAACTGTTTGTTTAATTATTTATTGTTTGTCTTAGTGGTGTGCTAGTTCAGCCTTCTCAGCTGTACGTACCTTGCCTCTCTCAACTAACTGGGCTTTGTGTGGTAGCCATTTTGAATTAAATCTCTCTCCCCAGAACCTGCTGTTTGTTAAACTTTTTTCCTGTCCTTGCCTGCCTGAGTGAATCCTGCCCCTCCCCCCTCCCCCTGAGGTATTGTGTAGCCTTCTTCCTGTTTTCTCCACGTGTGCATAGTCTGTTTTAGTTTGCTTTTCTCTGATCAGAGAAGGGCTGTACTTTTACAGAGCTCTGCTAGTGAGTGGATATTTGCCTCCTGGGACATCTTACTGTGAGTTCTAGCTGTTTATTTAATTATTTACTGTTTGTCTAACTGTTTGTTTAATTATTTATTGTTTGTCTTAGTGGTGTGCTAGTTCAGCCTTCTCAGCTGTACTTACCTTGCCTCTCTCAACTAACTGGGCTTTGTGTGGTAGCCATTTTGAATTAAATCTCTCTCCCCAGAACCTGCTGTTTGTTAAACTTTTTTCCTGTCCTTGCCAGCCTGAGTGAATCCTGCCCCTCTCCCCCTCCCCCTGAGGTATTGTGTAGCCTTCTTCCTGTTTTCTCCACGTGTGCATAGTCTGTTTTAGTTTGCTTTTCTCTGATCAGAGAAGGGCTGTACTTTTACAGAGCTCTGCTAGTGAGTGGATATTTGCCTCCTGGGACATCTTACTGTGAGTTCTAGCTGTTTATTTAATTATTTACTGTTTGTCTAACTGTTTGTTTAATTATTTATTGTTTGTCTTAATGGTGTGCTAGTTCAGCCTTCTCAGCTGTACGTACCTTGCCTCTCTCAACTAACTGGGCTTTGTGTGGTAGCCATTTTGAATTAAATCTCTCTCCCCAGAACCTGCTGTTTGTTAAACTTTTTTCCTGTCCTTGCCTGCCTGAGTGAATCCTGCCCCTCCCCCCCTCCCCCTGAGGTATTGTGTAGCCTTCTTCCTGTTTTCTCCACGTGTGCATAGTCTGTTTTAGTTTGCTTTTCTCTGATCAGAGAAGGGCTGTACTTTTACAGAGCTCTGCTAGTGAGTGGATATTTGCCTCCTGGGACATCTTACTGTGAGTTCTAGCTGTTTATTTAATTATTTACTGTTTGTCTAACTGTTTGTTTAATTATTTATTGTTTGTCTTAGTGGTGTGCTAGTTCAGCCTTCTCAGCTGTACTTACCTTGCCTCTCTCAACTAACTGGGCTTTGTGTGGTAGCCATTTTGAATTAAATCTCTCTCCCCAGAACCTGCTGTTTGTTAAACTTTTTTCCTGTCCTTGCCTGCCTGAGTGAATCCTGCCCCTCCCCCCTCCCCCTGAGGTATTGTGTAGCCTTCTTCCTGTTTTCTCCACGTGTGCATAGTCTGTTTTAGTTTGCTTTTCTCTGATCAGAGAAGGGCTGTACTTTTACAGAGCTCTGCTAGTGAGTGGATATTTGCCTTCTGGGACATCTTACTGTGAGTTCTAGCTGTTTATTTAATTATTTACTGTTTGTCTAACTGTTTGTTTAATTATTTATTGTTTGTCTTAGTGGTGTGCTAGTTCAGCCTTCTCAGCTGTACTTACCTTGCCTCTCTCAACTAACTGGGCTTTGTGTGGTACCCCCATCCCCCTGCTGAGGGTTCAGGACAGGGTACCTTGTAACTGCCCTCTTTAATAGGACTTATCTCCCTCCCTCCCTCCCCAGCACCCACCCACCCCTGGGGTAATTGTAGTTTTATAGGTACTTGCACATCTTAGAGGAAAGGGGCTGCTCTCAGGTGCAGCTCTTAATCCAAATCAGTCATACACAGAGGACCTGAGATTAATTAAGCTTCAGGTACACAGGGTGTATTAGGGGTATTAGATACACTTTTATTAGTATAAGCATCTACACCAATCCTTATTATATACCGAATTTAAAAGACCTAAACACAAGCTTTAAACTAAGATGCAGACAGAGGTCCAGCAACGAGATGGGGGTTCTCCGGTCTTTTGCATTGAGTGTCACATGTATGATTTTCTCCCAGTTGGTGAGAGGTCCTACATATGCACTAAGTGCAGGGAGCTCTTTGCTCTCAGGGAACGAGTCCGTTCTCTAGAGGCTAGAGTAGCAGACCTGGAAGACATAAGAAAGACAGAGAAGTACATGGACGAGACCTACAGTGATATAGTCCTGAAGTCCCACCTCCAGTCTGGCAGCATCCCTGTTGCCATGGAGGAGAGAGGTCACGTGACAGGAGAGCATCACCCTGGTGTGGCAGGAAGTGATCCTGTAACTAGGACCTGTCCTCCAGGTGATGTAAAACCCTCTTGCACCGAGGACGTTTCTCCAGGGCCATGTCCCCATGAGGGGAGGGTCAGGACAGCTGTTATAGTTGGTGATTCAATCATTAGGAATGTAGATAGCTGGGTGGCTGGTGGACGTGAGGATCGCCTGGTAACATGCCTGCCTGGTGCGAAGGTAGCAGATCTCACGCGCCGCCTAGATAGGATCATAGATAGTGCTGGGGGGGAGTCTGCTGTCTTGGTACATGTTGGTACCAATGACATAGGAAAATGTGGTAGGGAAGTTCTGGAGGCTAAATTTAAGCTTTTAGGTAGGAAGTTGAAATCCAGAACTTCCAGGATAGCGTTCTCCGAAATGCTTCCTGTTCCACGTGCAGGACCCAAAAGACAGGCAGAGCTCCGGAGTCTCAATGCGTGGATGAGACAATGGTGCAAGGATGAGGGTTTTGGATTTGTTAGGAACTGGGGAACATTCTGGGGAAAGGGGGGGCTCTTCCGAAGGGATGGGCTTCACCTTAATCAGGATGGGACCAGACCGCTGGCATTAACCTTTAAAAAAGAGATAGAGAAGCTTTTAAACTAGAAAATAGGGGAAAGCCGACAGTCACCCAAGAGCGCATGGTTCGGACAAAGGTATCCTTGAAGGATACTACCAAAAGCAGTGAGGTTCCAAAAGGGAGTATAGTAGCCCAAATGCCCTTGAGTAAGGAGCAGACAGAGCATAAAGATTCCCAATTACCCATGCCTACCAATAGCCAGATTAATATTAATAAAATACAGTCTCTAAAATGCTTGTATGCCAATGCTAGAAGTCTAAACAATAAGATGGGAGAATTAGAATATATAGCACTAAATGAGAGGTTAGATATGATTGCACTCTCAGAGACATGGTGGAAGGAGGATAACCAGTGGGACACTGTGATACCTGGATACAAACTATATCGTAATGATAGAGCTGAACAAATTGGTGGAGGGGTTGCGCTCTATGTTAGAGAGGGCATTGAGTCAGAAAGGATTAAAGTTTTGCAGGGAACAAAATTTGCTGTAGAATCTCTATGGATTGAAATTCCATTTATGAAGGGGAAGGTGATGGCAGTGGGAGTATACTATCGACCGCCTGGCCAGAATGAACAAATGGATGATGAAATGCTCAAAGAAATCAAGGAAGCTAACAAAAGCCACAACAGAGTAGTAATAATGGGTGATTTCAATTACCCCGGTATCGACTGGGACAGTGTCACAGCAGGACAAGCTAACGAGATAAAGTTTCTAGATGAAATAAATGACTGCTTCTTGGAGCAGCTGATTCATGAACCAACCAGAGGGGAAGCCATACTGGACCTAGTCCTTAGTGGAACGCCAGATCTGGTGCAAGAAATAAGGGTGTTGGGACCACTTGGCAATAGTGATCATAGTATGATCATGTTTGATTTAATCAGTGGAGGACAGATAGTAAAGGAATCCACAGTACTACCTTTTAACTTTCAAAAGGGAGACTATGATAGAATGAGGAATATAGTTCGGAAAAAACTAAAAGGAGCGGTTCCAAAGGTTAAAGACTTACAGCAAGCTTGGGTGTTATTTAAAAATACTATCCTCGAAGCCCAGACCAGTTGTATTCCATGCATTAAGAAAAGTGGAAGAAAGTCCAAAAAACTGCCAGCATGGTTTAAAGGTGAGGTCAGAGAGGCTGTTGCTGCCAAAAGAGCAACCTTCAGGAAATGGAAAAAAGAGCCAAATGATGAAAACTGGAAACAGCACAAGCACTGGCAAGTTAAATGCAAAGCATTGATAAGGCAGGCAAAGCGGGAATTTGAGAAGAAACTTGCTACGGAAGCAAAAACACGAAATAAGGACTTTTTCAAGTACATTCGTAGCAAAAGGCCTGTGAGAGAGTCAATTGGACCGTTAGATGATAGAGGGGTAAAAGGGGAAGTAAGAGGAGACAAGGCTATAGCAGAGAGACTGAATGAATTCTTTGCTTCGGTCTTTACTGAGGAAGATGTAGGGATGTTACCCAAGACTGAAGTGGTATTTAAAGGTGATACTGCAGAGGAATTGAGAGACATATCGCTACACCGGGAAGATATATTACAACTATTTGATAAACTGAATAGTAGCAAATCACCTGGACCGGATGGTATACATCCCAGAGTGTTGAAAGAACTGAAATATGAGATTGCAGACCTGCTATTGGTAATCTGTGAACTTTCATTAAAATCATCTGTAATACCTGAAGATTGGAGGGTCGCCAACGTAACACCAATTTTTAAAAAGGGTTCCAGGGGTGACCCGGGAAATTACAGACCGGTGAGCCTGATGTCAGTACCAGGGAAAATGGTAGAAACCATCATAAAGAACAAAATTACACAGCATGTAGATAGTCATGGCCTAATGGGAGACAGCCAACATGGCTTTAGACAAGGAAGATCTTGTCTTACTAATCTGATCTGTTTTTTTGAAGGTGTGCATAAACAGGTAGACAAAGGTGAGTCGGTTGATATAGTGTATCTGGACTTTCAGAAAGCTTTTGACAAGGTCCCCCATCAGAGACTTTTGGCAAAGCTAAAAAGTCATGGGATAGGAGGCAGTGTACTATTGTGGATCGGGAACTGGTTAAAAGATAGAAAGCAGAGGGTAGGGCTAAATGGCCAATATTCCCAATGGAAAAAGGTGAATAGTGGAGTACCCCAGGGATCTGTACTGGGTCCGCTACTTTTTGACATATTCATAAATGACCTGGAAAAGGGAATAACTAGTGAGGTTATCAAATTTGCAGATGACACAAAACTGTTTAAAGTTGTTAAAACCCAAGAGGATTGTGGAAAACTGCAGGAAGATCTGGATAAATTGGAAGACTGGGCATCCAAATGGCAGATGAAATTTAATGTGGACAAGTGCAAAGTTATGCACCTAGGAAAGAACAACCCACACTATAGTTACACGATGCAAGGCTCCACATTAGAAACCACCACCCAGGAAAAAGATTTAGGAATCATCATGGATAACATGTTAAAACCCTCCGCCCAGTGTGCAGCGGCGGCCAAGAAAGCAAATAGAATGCTAGGTATCATAAGGAAAGGGATGGAGAATAAAACAAAGGATATTATAATGCCTCTGTATCGCTCCATGGTACGACCGCACCTTGAATATTGTGTGCTATTCTGGTCACCGTATCTTAAAAAGGACATAGAGTTATTAGAAAAAGTACAGAGAAGAGTCACCAAATTGGTGAAGGGGATGGAAGGCTACTCCTATGAAGAGAGGCTAAAAAGGTTAGGGCTCTTTAACCTGGAAAAGAGACTGCTGAGGGGAGATATGATAGAGGTCTATAAATTAATGAATGGAGTGGAACGGATAAATGTGGATCAATTGTTTACGCTATCAGAATATAGAAGGACTAGGGGACATGTAATGAAGCTACGGGGTAAACTATTTAAGACAAATAAGAGAAAATATTTCTTCACTCAACGTGTAATCAAACTCTGGAATCTGTTACCGGAGGATGTAGTAAGGGCTGTTAGTATAGCTGGGTTTAAAAAAGGTTTGGACAAGTTCCTGGAGGAAAGGTCCATAAACCACTATTAAAAAAGGGACCCAGGATATCAATGCTTGACCTAGTACAAGCACTGCAGAACCTGTGTCTTTTGGGGAAACTGCTAGGTACGTATGACCTAGATTGGCCACTGTTGGAAACAGGATACTGGGCTTGATGGACCTCGGTCTGACCCAGTATGGCATTTCTTATGTTCTTATGTCTGTTTTCACTGCTTTCTGCCTTGGACTGATAATCCAGGACTTGCTGAATGTGAGCATTAGAGTCCAAAAGTTAATCATCTGCAACCAGTGGGCAGAAAGTAGCACAGGAAATGTCAAAGTCAGATTCTCTAAATGTAGTATTTGTAACAAATCTTATAGAGTAGGGCTTATGGCGTGCAAGGGCTATTGAGTCAGAAATGTCATGCCACATCTTGATTTGCTGCTACGACTACGACTACTTATCATTTGCATAGCGATACAAGGTGTAGACAGTGCTGTACAGAGACAGGTAAGAGACAGTCCCTGCTCATTAGATCTTATACTCTAATGCAGACAGACAACAACAACAACTGGGAACTAGGGTAAATTTAGGGGAATGGTAAAGCTACAGATAGGTGGCGAACAGGAGAATGGTGGTTAGGGCAACAGCCTGAAACCAGAAAGACCAGTGTTCAAATCCCACTGGTGCTCCTTGTGACCTTGGGCAAGTCACTTAACCCTCCACTGTCTCGGGTACAAACTTATGTTTATGTTTATTTATTTGCTTGACCGCCCTTCAGTGATAGACAGAGTGCTTTACAATAAAATCTTCAGTACAGTAAGGCACAAGGCCAGAAGATGAAAAGGAAATTACAATTCAATATAGGACAGAGAGGAGAGCGCGGGTAGAGAACAGCAAACACAAGGGAAGAGGCTAAGGCTGGGAGGAGGGAAGGTCGAAAGCAAGGGAAAAGAGGTGGGTCTTCAGGGCATGTTTGAAGGTGGGATGATGTGGTTCAAGATGGAGGGCGGTGGGAAGGGAGTTCCAGAGAGCGGGACCTACGAAAAAAAAGGCTGAGGAGCGGGTGGATTGAAGGTGGGCCTGTGAAGGGGGGGGGGGGAGGGTAGTTCGAGGCGGTTGAGATGGAAGGATTGAGGGGTGTGCCTGGGGGTATGAAAGTGGATTAGGTCAGCCAGATATTGCGAGGTAGTGGTATGAAGCGCCTTATGAACAAGTGTGAGAAGTTTAAACTGAATACGAAAGGATATGGGAAGCCAGTGAAGACGGGAAAGGAGGGGAGTGACGTGATCTCTAGGGGAGGAGTAGGACACAAGTCGGGCAGTGGTGTTCTGGATGCTTTGTAGTCGTGTCAGCTGTAGTTTGGAAATGCCAGAGAGAATGGAGTTGGAAAAGTCGACACGGGAGATGACAAGAGATAGCAGCAGGGTGACAAGAGCGGAGAGAGAGAGGAAGGGGCGAATTGCACGGATTTGACGGAGGTAAAAAAAGGAGGTCTTGGAGATATGGGAGACATGGGCAGAAAAGGAAAGATCAGAGTCAAAGAGCACCCTGAGATAACGAAAGGTGGGAACCAGAGAGATGGGTGTACCAGGGAAAGAAGGGGCCAAGGAAGGGGATTGGTGACCATGGGGAAACCAGATAGCAGTAGTTTTCGATAGGTTGAGGTGTAGACAGTTTTGGGTCATCCAGTTGGAGACAGCAGCCAGACAGGAGTTGAGCAGGGCAAGGTCGGGGCATACAGGGGAGGTGTGATAAAGAAGAAGAATGTCGTCTGCATAGTAGAAAGCCAAAATCCCGAATTGTTGTATTAGCAATGTGAGAGGGGTTAAGAAGAGATTGAAAAGCAAAGGGGCCAGGACAGAACCTTGGGGAACCCCACAGGATAGGGGAAATGACTCAGAGGGGGAGATGGATGGGGAAGATGAGAGAACAGCGCCAGATCGGGAAGAAAGGAAGGAGTGGAACCACCGATAGACAGTGCTGCAGAGACCAGCTTCACGCAGTCGGGATAGGAGAAGGGAGTGATCGACCAGATAAAAAGCAGCAGAAAGATCGAGGGCTACTGCCACCGAAATATCACCACGGTCATGAGCTATGTGCAGTGAGTTAGTGAAGGCGAGACGGATAGTTTCAACACTGTGCCCAGAGCGGAAGCCGGACTGATGGGGGTGAAGGAGATTGGTAGAGTCCAAGTGATGAGATAGTTGGGCAAAGACGATTTTTTCAAGGAGTTTAGAGAGGAAAGGAAGGTTGGAGACTGGGCAATAGTTGTTGGGGTCCATATTGTAAGCACTCTGGGAGCAGGGAATACATACTGTACCTGAAGATAACTTGCCTTGAACTACTACTGCAAAGGCATGAGCTAAATACTAATAAATAAATAAAAATAAAATAAAAGTAGCCTTGAAGAGGTGGATTGTTAGCTTGGATTTGAATAGATGGAGCCTGACATACTGACTCATGTAGTTTGTTCCAGGCATATGGAACAGCAAGGCGGAATAAATGAAATCTGAAGTTGGCAGTGGCAGAGAAGGGCACAGATAAAAGGGATCTGCAAGAAGATCGGAGTTCCTGAGGAGGGGTGTAGGGAGAGATTAGAGAGGAAAGGTATTGAGGAGCCACTGAATGAATGCACTTATAGACAGGGCTTTACCAAGAACTGTGCGAGTGGTATGGCCACACAGGGCACATGTACAGATAGGCACTGATATCATCACGGGGCTTCCAGGAAGCCCAGAAAGAATGCATTACTACACGTGGCTGGGGCCGAGGGGGTCACCAGATTCGTTAGTTGCACAGGGAGCATTTCTAGTTTGGTACGGTCTTGCTTATAGGTCAGCAGGAGAGGTCTGAACTGGATGCGGAAATGAAGTGACTTGAAGACAGGTTATGTGAGCAAAGTGAGAATCCCGGAAGATTAGCTGTACAATTGAGTTTTGAACAGATTGAAGGGGAGACAGATGATTCACAGGGAGACCAGCGATGAGCAGGTTGCAATAGTCTAGACGGGAGGGGACTAGAGAATGAATAAGGGTGTTAGTAGTACATTTAAAAAGGAAGGAATGAATTTTGCTGATTTTACAGAGAAAGAAACGACAGGTTTTAGCTATCTGTTGAATGTGTGTGGAGAAAGCGAGAGAAGCGTCAAAGTTGGTCCCAAGATTGCGAGCTGAGGAAACAAGGAGAAGTATACTGTTATCCACAGAAATAGAGAAAGGAGGAAATGGGGAGGTGAGATTAGGGGGTAAAGATAAGGAGTTTGGTTTTGGCCAAGTTCAAGTTTAGACAATGGTGGGACATCTAGGCAGCAATATCAGATAAACCAGCTGAGATATGAACCTGCATTCCTGGAGAGATTTCAGGTGCAGAGAGAAAGATTTGGGAGTCATCAGCATAAAGATGATATTGAAAACCATGGGAGCAGATGAGTGCACCAAGGAACTGAGAGTAGAGAGAGAAAAGGAGAAGTCCCAAGACAGAGCCCTGAGATACACTGACTGAAAGCAGGATGGCATTAGAGGAGGGTCCAGTATAATATACATTAAAAGAGTAATGGGAGAGAGAAGAATAAAACCAGGATGTAACAGAGCTCCCCATAACAGGGTATCGAGGAGAAGGTTGTGATCAACACTGTCAAAAGCAGCAGAAAGTTCAAGAAGGATGAGGATCAAGTAAAGACCCTTGTGTTTGGGGACTTTGACATGAGCTGTCCTTTAGAATGTAGGGGACAAAAGCCAGATTGCAGTGGATCCAGAAGGACTAAGTCAAGACAACGGTGGCACTTTTGAGTAGTATAGAAGCAACGAGAAGGAGGGAGATGGGGCGATAATTAGAATGACAGGAAGGGACTAGTGAAGGGTTTTTAAACATTTTTTTAAGGAGAAGTGTAACCACAGCATGTTTGAAAATTACAGGAACAGTTGAAATGGAAAGCAATAGGTGGAGGATATGACAGATTGAAGGGATGGCAGTGGAAGAGATAGAGCTTAGTAGACAGGTGGGAATAAGATCAGAGGAAGAGGTAGCGAGTTTGAAGGAGGAGACAACATGAACAGTTTCCTCTTTAGTGATTTTAGAAAAGGAAGAAAGGATAACTAAGGTTAACGGAAGGATTTGGGAGTGAAGAGGGAGAAGGGGGGATGGAGGTGTCCCTATGGAGAACTCAAGACCAATTTTGTTGACTAGTCTTGAGTTCTCCACAGAGTCATAAGAACATAAGAACATAAGATATGCCATACTGGGTCAGACCAAGGTCCATCTAGCCCAGTATTCTGTTTCCAACAGTGGCCAATCTAGGTCATATGTACCTAGCAGTTTCCCCAAGAGACACAACTTCCACAATGCTTGTACTGGGTCAAGCATTGATATCTTCGGTCACTTCTTAATAACGGTTTATGGACCTTTTCTCCAGGAACTTGTCCAAACCTTTTTTAAACCCAGCTACACTAACAGCCTTTACTACATCCTCCGGTAACAAATTCCAGAGTTTGATTACACGTTGAGTGAAAAAATATTTTCTTTTATTAGTCTTAAATAGTTTACCCTGTAGCTTCATTGCATGTCCCCTAGTCTTTCTATATTCTGATAACGTAAACAATCGATCTACGTTTACCCGTTCCACTCCGTTCATTAATTTATAGACTTCTATCATATCTCCCCTCAGCCGTCTCTTTTCCAGGTTAAAGAGCCCTAACCTTTTTAGCCTTTCTTCATAGGAGTATCCTTCCATCCCCTTTACCATTTTGGTGGCTCTTCTCTGAACCTTTTCTAAAATCGCTATATCCTTTTTAAGATACGGCGACCAGAATTGCACACAATATTCAAGGTGCGGTCTCACCATGGAACAATATAGAGGCATTATAATATCTTTTGTTTTATTTTCCATTCCTTTCCTTATCATACCTAGCATTCTATTTGCTCTCTTGGCCGCCGCTGCACACTGGGCCGAGGGTTTTAACATGCTATCCACAATGACGCCTAAATCTTTTTCCTGGGTGGTGGTTCCTAATGTGGAACCTTGCTTCGTGTAACCATAGTTTGGGTTGTTCTTCCCTAGGTGCATAACCTTGCACTTGTCCACATTAAATTTCATCTGCCATTTTGATGCCCAGTCTTCCAATTTATCAAGATCCTCTTGCAATTTTTCACAATCCTCTTGGGTTTTAACAACTTTAAATAGTTTTGTGTCATCTGCAAATTTGATCACCTCACTCGTTATTCCACTTTCCAGGTCATTTATGAATATGTCAAAAAGCAGCGGACCCAGCACAGATCCCTGGGGTACACCACTATTCACCTTTCTCCATTGGGAAAATTGGCCATTTAGCCCTACCCTCTGCTTTCTATCTTTTAACCAGTTCCTGATCCACATTAGTACACTGCTTCCTATCCCATGACTCTTTAGTTTTGCCAAAAGTCTCTGATGAGGGACCTTGTCAAAGGCTTTCTGAAAGTCCAGATACACAATATCAACTGACTCACCTTTGTCCACCTGTTTATTCACTCCTTCAAAAAAACATAACAGATTAGTAAGACAAGATCTTCCTTGTCTAAAGCCACGTTGGCTGTCTCCCATTAGGTTGTGACTATCTACATGCTGAGTAATTTTATTCTTTATGATGGTTTCTACCATTATTCCCAGTACTGATGTCAGGCTCACCGGTCTGTAGTTTCCCGGATCACCCCTGGAACCCTTTTTAAAAATTGGTGTTACATTGGCGATCCTCCAATCTTCAGGTATTAGAGATGATTTTAATGATAGTTCACAGATTACTGATAGCAGGTCTGCAATCTCATATTTCAGTTCTTTCAACACCCTTGGATGTATACCATCCGGCCCAGGTGATTTGCTACTCTTCAGTTTATCTAATAGTTGTAAGACATCTTCCCGATGTATCGATATTTCCTTTAATTCTTCCGCACCTTTAAATACCACTTCAGTCATGGGTAACATCCCTACATCTTCCTCAGTAAAGACCGAAGCAAAGAATTCATTCAGTCTCTCCGCTATTGCCTTGTCGCCTCTTAGTGCTCCTTTAACCCCTTTATCATCTAATGGACCAACTGACTCTCTCACAGGTTTTTTGCTACGAATGTACTTGAAAAGATCTTTACTTCGCATTTTTGCTTCCGCAGCAAGCTTCTTCTCAAATTCTCTCTTTGCCTGCCTTATCAATGCCTTGCATTTGAGTTGCCAGTGCTTGTGCTGTTTCCAGGTTTCGTCGTTTGGCTCTTTTTTCCATTTCCTGAAAGATGCTTTTTTGGCAACAACAGCCTCTCTGACCTCACCTTTAAACCATGCTGGCAGTTTTTTGGACTTCCTTCCACTTTTCTTGAAGCGTGGAATACAGCTGGTCTGGGCTTCCAAGATAGTATTTTTCAACAACACCCAAGCTTGATGTACATCTTTAACCTTTGCAACTGCTCCTTTTAGTTTTTTCTTAACTGTTTTCCTCATTTTATCATAGTCTCCCTTTCAAAAGTTAAAAGGTAGTACTGTGGATTTCCTTACTATCCCTCCTCCACTAATTAAATCAAAGGCGATCCTGCTATGATCACTATTGCCAAGTGGCCCCCACACCCTTATCTCTTGCACTAGATCTGGTGTTCCACTAAGGACTATGTCTAATATGGCTTCCCCTCTGGTTGGTTCATGAACCAGCTGTTCCAAGAAGCAGTCATTTATTTCATCTAGGAACTTTATCTCCCTAGCATGTCCTGACGTGACACTGACCCAGTCGATACCGGGGTAATTGAAATCACCCATTATTATTACTGCGCTGTAACTTTTGTTAGCTTCCTTGATTTCTTTGAGCATTTTATCATCCATTTGGTCATTCTGGCCAGGTGCTCGATAGTACACCCCCACTGCCATTGCCTTCCCCCTTTTATATGGAATTTCAATCCATATAGATTCTACAGCAGATTTTGTTTCCTGCAAAACTTTAATCCTTTCTGAGTCAATGCCCTCTGTAACATAGAGCGCAACCCCTCCACCAATTTGATCAGCTCTATCATTACGATATAGTTTGTACCCAGGTATCACAGTATCCCACTGGTTGTCTTCCTTCCACCATGTCTCTGATATTCCAATCATATCTAACCTTTCATTTAGTGCTATATATTCTAACTCTCTCATCTTATTCTTTAGACTTCTAGCATTTGCATACAAGCATTTTAGAGAATGTATTTTATTCATGTTAATTTGGCTATTGTTAGACATGGGTAAATTGGGATCTTTAAGCTCTGTCTGCTCCATATTTGAGGGCATTTGGGCTACTTTACTCTTTTGTGGAACCTCTCTGCTTTTGGTAGTATCCTTCAAGGATACATTCTTCCGAACTATCCGCTCTTGGGCGACTGTCGGCTTTCCCCTAATATCTAGTTTAAAAGCTGTTCTATCTCCTTTTTAAAGGTTAATGCCAGCAGCCTGGTTCCATCCCGGTTAAGGTGAAGCCCATCCCTTCGGAAGAGCCCCTCTTTTCCCCAGAATGTTCCCCAGTTCCTAATAAATCCAAAACCCTCATCTCTGCACCATTGTCTCATCCACGCATTGAGACTCCGGAGCTCTGCCTGCCTTTGGGTCCTGCGCGTGGAACAGGAAGCATTTCTGAGAACGCTACCATGGAAGTTCTGGATTTCAGCTTCCTACCTAAAAGCCTAAATTTTGCCTCCAGAACCTCCCTACCACATTTTCCTATGTCATTGGTACCGACATGTACCAAGACAGCAGACTCCTCCCCAGCACTATCTAAGACCTTATCTAGGTGGCGCGTGAGGTCCGCTACCTTCGCACCAGGCAGGCATGTTACCAGGCGATCCTCACGTCCACCAGCCACCCAGCTATCTACATGCCTAATGATCGAATCACCAACTATAAACGGCTGTCCTAACCCTTCCCTCTTGGGCACATGGCCCTGGAGAAACTTCCTCGGTGCGAGAGGGTTTTACATCACCTGGAGGACAGGTCCTAGTTACAGGATCACTTCCTGCCACACCAGGGTGATGCTCTCCTGTCACGTGACCTCTCTCCTCCATGGCAACAGGGGTGCTGCCAGACTGGAGGTGGGACTTCAGGACTATATACCTGTAGGTCTCGTCTATGTACCTGTCTATCTGTCTTATGTTTTCCAAGTCTGCTACTTTAGCCTCTAGAGAACGGACTTGTTCCCTGAGAGCAAAGAGCT
Organism: Ichthyophis bannanicus; assembly: GCA_033557465.1. NCBI lineage: Eukaryota > Metazoa > Chordata > Amphibia > Gymnophiona > Ichthyophiidae > Ichthyophis > Ichthyophis bannanicus. Next base: position 330,347,158 of record CM066034.1, on the reverse strand, counting down.
CCTTGCACCTAGTGCACACGTAAGACCTCTCACCAACTGGGAGAAAATCATACATGTGACACTCAATGCAAAAGACTGGAAAGCCCCCATCCCGCTGCTGGACTGCTGTCTGCATCTTAGTTTTAAGTTTGTGTCTAGATCTTTAAGTTCTTACTTACTAGGGGTTGCTATGGGTATTTATACCAATAAAACTGTCCTAATACGTTTAATATACCTTGTTCACCTGAAGCTTAATTAATCTCAGGTCCTTAGTGTATGACTGATTTGGGTAATGAGCTTCACCTGAAAGCACCTCCTGTCTTTTAAGATGTGTAAGTACCTATAAAGCTATGATTATCCCAGGGATGGGTGGGTGTGGGGAGGGAGGGAGGGAGGGAAATAACAATTATTAAAAGAGGGCTGCTACACAGTACCCTGTCTTGTGCTGCTGAGGTAAGCTAAATTCTGATTTGATTTAAATTAGAGCTCTTAGCTGCTGCTAGGCTCTAACTTCTTATGAAATTTAAACTACAAGCTCTCTGCTGGGTTCTAAATTTAACCAGAAAGCTCTCTTCTGTGTTTTAAAACTAAAAGTACTTTTCTAATGCTAGGCCCTGAGTGACTATTAAATGTACACTATAAGCTCTCTGCTGGGTTCCAAATGTAACCAGAAAGCTCTCTTCTGTGTGTTAAATTTAAACTAAAAGTACTTTGCTGTTACTTGGCCCTGAGTGACTATTAAATTTAAACTACAAGCTCTCTGCTGGGTATGAAATGTAACCAGAAAGTTCTCCTGTGTGTTTCAAATTCAAACTTTAATTGCTGCTACTAGGCCCTAACTGATCCAACAAAAATCAGTGGGTTCACAGATTAAGTAGCTTTAATACAAAGAATTATTTTTAGAAAATTACCAGAAGTATATACTCACAGTTGCAGATTTCTCTCCAGAAGTAACAGTCCCCCTTTCTAGTCCTTCACACATTAAATGCAAAACTGTAGCTCACTTTAGTAAAAAGGCCCCTTAGGAAATGTTCCATTTGGAAAAATAGTTAACATACCTAAGTCAACCATATCTAGCTAGGTGGGTTTTTAGCTCTCTGAAAATATATGTATTTTCGTAAGGCAAAAACGTTTGTCTGCATTTCGGGGGAGGGGACAAGCAGAAAATGGTTAATATAAAATTATGCATGCTGACAAGATGGCACATACTGATACACACACCTCATGTTGGCATTCCTGTGGGAATATTGTCAGCTAAGTTGGGGCAGAGTGGCAATGTTGTTGTTAAGTGCCATCAAGTCAATGTTGACTCAGGGCAGTCCTGTGGATAGTTGTTCTAAACTCTGTTCGGTCTTCAGTCTGGTGGCTAATTGTTGATAGTGTGGCATCCATAGCTGTTGTTATTGTATCGATCCATCGCATTGCCAGACTTCCTCTTTTGCGTTGACCTTCCACTTTGCCAGACATGATGTCTTTCTCTAATGATCTTTTCTCTTTGCTTGATGTGTTCAAAGTATGCAACTACAGATGCCAAGCACCTACTGGAGAAGGCCTGTATTGACTATTATGCCCGTTTGAATAGTTCTGAAGGACCATCAGCCAGTCAGGTTTTCAGAATAGCTACAATGACTATTCATGAGACAGACTGTCATATACTGCTTTCTATACATGCAAATTTTTCTCATGGATATTCATTTCAAATATCTTGAAAACCTGGCTGGCTGATGGATCTCCAGGATAGGTTTAAGAACCATTGTCTGAAAGCGTTGTTAAGTGGCAAAAGCATTTCATGGGAAGTCATCCCATGAGGAGCTGCAGCTTGCAGCTGATTCTGGTGCATGCCACATGTTCAGTGTGGTGCACTATGGGCTTTTCCTGGGAAAACATGGAATAGCAAAAGAAATAAAATACAGTGGTGTGCAAAAGTCTGGAATCACTTGTGAGTTTTGCATTTTTCATACTTTCTAACTTTTTTTAAATTTTGTGTTAGCCCAACATATTCAACTTTCTACCACATTAAAAGGGATACATTTGGATATTAGAGTTGACTTTTTTGCATTCCTTGCTTCCAATTTAAATACTTTACAGACACTGGGAGATAGCTACTGCGAATTTTGTGGGTCCTGTGTCAAAACTGGATCGAGATTATCCAATATGCACACGTTATTTCGGACCAATCAGGAGGCTGGTTTCACTAACCAATCACAATGCAGATATCTAGCCAACAGCACAGCTATAAAAACACACGGAAGTTTTGAATTTCATACGCTTTCTGGATCGACCATTAAGATGACTCGGACGGAGCGTGTTCGTGTGTCCTTTATGAGCGAGGAAGGATTTTCAAGCCGTCAGCCAGGAAAGTTAGCTGCAGTCAGAGCGCTGTTGTTAAGATTGTACTGAAGAAGAAAGAAACGGGTTCAGTGGTGGACAAGCCTTGTTCAGGTCATGCATGTGCATCAACATCACGCCAGGACAGCACACTACTAGGCATTTCACTAACTAATTGCAAGTTGACCTCTCCTCAGCTACTTCGAGAGTGGTCAGAGAAGAGTGAGGTCAGTGTTAGCTCATCAACAGTTCATCGCTGGTGCCTGCAATTTGGTCTCCGGGGCTGCAAAGCACAGAATAAACCACTGATGACTGACATACAAAGGCGCAACTGGATCGTGTGGGCGAGAAAGCACTCAACCTGGTCGACTGAAATGTGGGAAAAGGTGCTATTCAGCGATGAAAGCACCTTCTGCCTGTTTGGTAACCAGGCCCACACCTATGTGAGGAGATTTCCTGGAGAGGAATTCAAGCCTGAGTGTCTCAACCTCACTGTGAAGCATCCTTTGAAGGTCATGGTCTGGTGCTGCATGGCTGCCGGTGGCGTTGGACGTCTTTACATCGTCGATGGAATGGTCAGCGGGGCCAAGTACATTACCATACTGCAAAAGTGCATTGTGCCATCAGCACACCAGCTGTTTCCTGGCCAGTTCCTGTTCCAAGATGACAATGTACCCTGCCATCGCTCCAGACAGGTGATCAGCTGGAAGCAGTGGAACAACATCAAGTCAATGGACTGGCCTGCCCATTCTCCAGATCTGAATCCAATCGAGAACCTGTGGCACAAGGTGGCCTTGGAAATATTCAAGAGGCATCCGACATCAAAGCATGAGCTGACTGAGTCACTCATTGCAGCTTGGAACCACGTTGTCACCAACGATCACCTTGTCACACTGGTTCATTCAATGCCGACAAGGTGCAGTCCGGTGATCAAGAACAAAGGGTGGCCCATCAAATATTGAGCCATCACTGACACATAAAAATGGCCTTTTTCAAGGCCACATACATTAATTTGAAGGAAACCTGGCGTGCGTCCATAATATTTTAAAGCATACTTACAATAATATATCGTTGGCTAACGATGTACATTACGCGATTTTCACAGAAAATCTATCAACAGCACAACTATGGGGAACAAACTCAGAAAATAAGGGCCAAACCAATACTAAAAGTTGACCCTAATAGCCAAATCTATCACTTATCATGAGATACACAGAAAAAGCCACTAGGAAGAAAAAGAAATTAAGATATAAGGTCACAAAGTTGAAAAAACGTCAAATTTACAAGTGATTCCAGACTTTTGCACACCACTGTAGATCAGTTTTGCTGCTGGGAAAGGAGAGTAGTGTCTTGGCCATTGATCAGAAATAAGATTTTAAAACTAGGATACAATGGGCACTTTGTCAGTTAAAGTATGTTTCCTGTATGTGGCAGCTAGACCAGCATACTAAGATGCAGTCTGCAGGTTGTAGAAATGTCCTATAGTAACATGCAAATGGATGTGAGGAGGGATGAGATCTTCCTTAGGTAAAATAATATGACCAGAGCAGAATGGATTGAAATTTGGCTTAGCCACTGTTACATAGAAACATAGAAATATGATGACAGAAAAAGACCACATGGCCTATCTAGTCTGTCCTTCCATAACAACAGTCCCCTTTTTTCCTTTAGAGATCCTCTGTGTTTGTCCCATGCTTTTTTGAATTCAGTTATTGTCCTCATCTCTACCACCTCCACTTGGAGACTGTTCCACGGATCCACCACTCTTTCTGTAAAGAAATATTTCCGCATATCACTCCTGAATCTATCCCCTTTCACCCTCATCCCATGTCCCCTCATAGCAGAACTTGCTTTCAATTGAAAGAGGCTCTCCCCCTGAACATTTATGCCATGGAGATATTTAAACATCTCAATCATATCACCTCTATCCTGCCTTTCCTCTAAGGTGTACATATTAAGATCCCTAAGTCTGTCCTCATATGCTTTATAATGAAGACCACTAACCATTTTAGTAGCCACCCTCTGCACCGACTGCATCCTGTTCACAACCTTTTGAAGGTGCGGTCACCAGAATTGCACACTCTACTCCAAATGAGGTTGCACCAAAGACTTATACAGAGGCACCATCACCTCCTTTTTTCTGCTGGCCATTCCTCTGTTTTGCAGGTTTGCCACCTGTTTAGTAGCCTGTAGCCTGTGTCTCTGTTCCTCTGTTCTTTATAAAAGTTTTTTTTCTTCACATGTAAAGCTTGTTTTGCACACGGAAAGGTGCTTGTCTGTGTGTGTGTCTGGCACGGACCTGGGGTGGTTCTGACTATGTGTGTCTGATGTAGGTGTGGGCTGCCTATGTGTGTGTAGTATGGGGGAAGGGTGCCTGCCTGTGTGTGTGGGGTGCCTGTCTGCATGTGTGTCTAGTATATGGGTGGGATGCCTGTCTTTGTGTCTGTCTGGTGCAGGGATGAGGTGTCTGTGTGTGTGGGGTGCCTGTGTGTGCGGTATGCGTGTGGTTCGGCATATACATATTGTGGTCTTTTCTCCTCATGCATTCATCTCCAACCATTTGCACTCTTCCTTCCCAACTCCCACCCCTCTCCTGCTGCCCTCCCCCACTCTCTGTTCCCCTTCCCAGACTCTGTCCCTTTCTCCCTCTACCTTGCACTCTCTTCTCTCATCCCCTGCCCTCCATCTGCCCCCTCCCCATCTTCCTTGTCCAAAACCATTGCCCCTTTAAAATTGTCCTACCTTCTCTATCTCTCTCTCTCTCCACCAACAGCTCTCCTGGCTGCAATTTAAACTCCTCACTCTGGTTCACAAAGTCCTGCACACTGGCTCTCCCCTCTACCTCTCCGATATCCTCCATCTACGCTCTTCGTAGTGGGTAATTCACTCCATTCATGCCAACTGCCTTCATCTTCCCTCCGCTTCCAAAGCCAGACTAGAATCCACCTGCAACGCTACTCTCTATTTTCTTGACCCATCACTATGGAATGCACTACCCTCTGATCTCTGCCTTGAACCCTCCTACAATAAGTTCAGATCCTTATCCGACCTCCTCTTTCAGTTAGCATTTGAGTTGCCCCCTCACCTCCATAGCCCTCCTGACCTTTCTCTTCTCTGATCCTCCCCTCCCCTAGCATGACTGTAATCTCTTTCCTATCATGCTATGGTGTTCCTTTCAGTTTTCAGTTTTCTCACGTTTGTTTTAATTGTACACCACCCTGATGCAACGAGTGAAGGGCAGTATATCAAATGTAATAAACCAAAAACCATAATCTTGCTTGCATCTTCTGCCTGCAGGACATGCTGCTCCTGCATGCACAGTGCAGTGAACTCAGGCATGTTATCCTGCCAGGGAGTGGCCAGCATGCACATGTTTGTTTGCTTACTCATGCGCAAGCAAACATATAGACAGACAACTTTGCCATAGCCCGAGTCTGGTGAACCCTCAAGAACAGGCGCAATGCAAAGCAAAACATGCCTAACAAGGGCAAATTCTTTTACAAGCCCTGTAAGAGAGGTTCCTGAGACTGTCGGGTAATGTAAATTGCACAAAATAATATACATACTTGCTGAATGTAATCATTTTGCGGTACGTTCGCTCATCTGATACCTACTTGCACAAGGAGACAAGCTCTTCATCTCGTCGTAGGGATGTGAATTTACCTTAAAATATGTGGAGACTGATGCAGGAAGGGGCATGTTCGGGCTGTCCGGACACTCCCAAATAGGACGGTCCCATTAGTATCTGATTCTGCACCGCGGGAGCTGGGTATTCCCACAGGTGCAGGATTGAGCACTGAGACGGCCCGGCGTGCCCTTGCAAACTCATGGGAGACATCCTCCCTGCTTCATTGCCAGCCTGCCACAGTGCCGACCCTGTTTCCCTGCCACCTGACCCTTGGCAGGGGCAGCCAGGGCCTGGATTGGGTGGCGGAGACTCACCTGCCTCTCCACTGGCCATGTGGTGGGGTTGAGAGGACCACCTGCTGCCGCCTCCGGGGCTTATGCCACCACTGAGGTGGTATAAAACCCACATCCTGATGGCAGCCAGTGAACCTACAAGGCTGTGATCTGAACTGGCCCTTTACGTCTGGGTGCCTGGCCCGCCCACACTCTGCCCACTCTCCACCCCCATACAGATTTCCCCACACTGAGGCGGTGTGCACGTGGGGAGATTGTTTTGCTGAATATGGACCAGATGGATAGCTGGGCTACACGTCTCACCGGGACGTACACCTAGCTATTCGCCTTTCAGAATCGGGCCCTTAATGTATGCCAAACTGATGTTATGTGTATTAATCTATGAATTAATTCATGTTAAGTGATTAATACATGCTAGAAAGTTCCAGTGTGCATTAAAACATTTATACAAAATTTTAAATTGATGACCATCTGGTTTATAGGATCCCAGAATTGTCCTACTCGGTCTCCAGATTTAGAGGGTGCACCTCTGCAATTATATACTAGTATATGATATCTTGGAGTAATGCTAAAGACTAAATTGTCCTTTTCACTGCAATTCACAAAAGTTGTGAAAAGTGCTTTCTTGGCATTACAGCGGTTTCAGTCCATTCAACCATTTTTAGATAAATCTGCTCAGGAAACCGTAATAGTGCACACAGTACTATCAAGGTTAGACTACTGTAGTATTGCATATCTAGGACTTCCACAATATCTGTTAAAGTGCATAGAAACACTTCAAAACACAGTGATACATGTCCTTACTAGATCACGAAGGTTTGCGCATGTTACACCACTTTTCCTAAAACATCACTGGTTGCCCATTATCTCACGCATTCTGTTTGAAGCGCTTCATAAGTTCATAAGGCAGTACACAAAATGGCCCCTGATTATCTAGTAGGATTAGTTACCTTGTATACTCCGACATGAGTGTTATGCTTTGTCATCAATGATTTTCGGCTACACTTCCTGTCCCCTGCGCTGGTCAACTTTGACCATACCCGGAAATTGGCATTCTTCGCAGGAACCCCTCCCCATCTGTAACAGTTTACCGGCCTCTATGCGTACGGAACATAGCTTTAAGAACTTAAGCCCCCCTAAAAACGTATTTCTTTGAAGAGGATTTTTAACACAACATAGTAATAGGAGGAGTGATGTCTGAGGGGTGTCAGTCTGGTTGATCTCGTAGAGGAGGATTGAGTTTTTCCTCCCGGAGTTACCCTTCTTTGGTTCTGTTATCCAATTTTTTCATCTTCCATTTTTCTGTACATGTTAATTTGTGCACTTCTTATCCCTCCCTCTTTTCTTTAATTAAAACATGGAGATCCTTTCTTTTATGTGCTTTATTATATAAACCACATAGTTTGTAATAATAGTCTTGCAGTTTATCAAATAAAGGTTAACCATAACCATAACCAAAACTATTAACACAAAGGTGTGAACTGAACTAAACAATGTCTGAAAACCAGGGGAAAAATCCCCAAAATGACAAAAAATAAACCATTTTCCCTGTGCACAGCTCTAGCTTATAGTCATCAGGCTGATCTCTGCTCTCTTCTCATTTATCTCTAAAACTGCTCTCTTTCCCCAATTGCCTTCCAGGGCCTCAGTAATGAGAAGCAGAGTTTTTTTCTTTTTGCTTAAATGCAGCTATCTGCCTTTCTTTTTTTGACCAGATGGATTTAGACAGACATCAGATAAACAATGACTCGGCCACTTTGTCCTGCTAATGCACTGCAGACAGCCTGCCACAATGACACTGTGCTGAATCCGAATTACAGAATCTCTCCCATCCCTCAGTATTATATCTCCTGAATGCCTTCCTCCGTCCCAAAGAACCTACCAAGGCTGGTAGGGATGATCTTGGTGAAGTGAGTGAGGAGATAAGTGTCTGACTATTGACTATGTATCTATATGCAAAGCAGGGAGTCGGTGTCAAAAAGGTGCCTGCATCCCTGTGAAAGAGGGTAAAAGCATCCAATTCATTTCAGAGTGGCTTCTGCTTTACAGTTGGTTATGACGATTGTATAGCAAAATAAAACGAATGAGCTTTCTGCATATCAATCAGTTGCCATTAACATTCCACCCAGTCAGTCCTTCGATTGCTGAGAGCAGTTTCTGGTACTCACTGGGTCATGCAAGAAACATATGAACAATTAGATTTTTATTCCTAAGCAATCCAATACAGATGATATGGGAGCTTAAAGCTCCCTTTGATGCATTTCATTTATGCACTGGCTAAAGATTTCTTGGAGAATTGATTAGTTTTGCTCTATACACAGGTGCCCTGTGCACAATGAATTTGCATTGCTTGAGAGTTTTGTGGCTTACAGTTCATTTTGCATTTCATTCTAATAAATCCTAGTCTTTATTTTACTGAACCTCAGTGATCTCTCCTTTTGCTTATGATTTTACAGCGTTGCCAGTTTCCTTAACCCATGCTATCACCGTCTCTCAGTTCTATAATCTCATAAAGGTGCCTTTTGTCCATACATCATGTGCGATTGCATTAGGAAGCATAGCTCAGAGGATGGGAGTTAATACGTTCTGGTCCTGGTGGTACCTCTCATAATACAGAATGACATTTTCAAAAGCCATTGGCTATTTACCCAGGAAAGAGGACTTTTTGGAAATTGCGTTGTTCCTCCACAGCAGGGTTGGGCTGGGTGAGCCAACAATGCATGGCAGCCAGAATCGGGCCCATGGATGGCCCGGTGGGCCCCTGCTGCCTCCGGGGATATCCTCTCTGCAGGTGCCCCCGACACCGGTGTTTCCAACCTCACATTTCTCTGCCACCCGACCCAAGGCTGGCCTGCTGTGATCTGGGTCAGGCAGCAGGGACCCCCTCGCACCTGGCCCCAGTGGGGGTTCCCTGGGCCTGATCGGGCAAAACGTACTGCTTATACCACCTTGGAGATGGTATAAGCAGTATGTCCACATGGGCCCGGACGCCTGTATAGGGTTGTGACCTGAATTGTCCCTATATGTGCTGCCGAGCGGCCCGCCGCTTCTCTGTCCCCTCCCGCTGGCTCTCCCCGTCCTGTTGCACAGGACATATGGGAGAGCTGATGGGGGAATGGGATCTAGGCAGATTGCGGGGCTGCATACGTGCAGCCCCACAACCTGCATTTCAGAATGACCTTCATAGTGGTACAAAGAATTAAAAAATGAATATGACAGTGTGAGGTACAGTAACAATATCTTTTATTAGAGTGTCAGGTTTTGTAAATAATTTCACTTGGGATCTTCAGGGAATGATATTACAGGGTAAGGTTTATATCAAACTATCCTGTGCCTAATACAGTAGCAAGACTTCCACAGGTGTGCCAGTTCGCTAAACTGCACGACTCATAGATTCAGTGAGAATTCTTAAACCTGCAAGCACAGGGTTTCTGCTAGTGGTCTCTCTTCTGTTTGTTTTTTTTCATGAACTCAAGTCTCTCTTTGTTCTGCATTTTTTTATATGTTCAATGGGGACAATGTCTTCAAATGGGTTAGTTTTGCAATACATTTCTGTATTTTTCTGCCACATTTTCTTAGTCTCTGACTACATTTTTTGGTACTTAAAGATCTCTTGGGGGCAATTTCTCTAAAAGAGTTAGTTTGGAGAATACCTCAACAGTAAACTCACTGCCAAGCCAGGTTATGTGAAGTATGATCTCAAACTCTCATATTTATTGCTAATGATCACTGTAGTTAGGATTGCTAATATTTGAGTCTATCAGGACCAGACACCTATCTTGAGTGACCAGAATGGAGGTGCTTTATGTGATCTCATTTTTAAAGATATATTTTAGATAGGATGTGGAGAGGCAAATTTGCATATCCAGGTCAGAATGTGGAGAATTCTGACAGTATTTTACAAGAGGCTCTGCCAAACATAGAGGGTCACACAACCTCAAATTTTACATCTCTGCGGATGATATTATGATATACCACTCAATAAATACAAAGCAACCTTCCTACTCCACCCTCCAGAATTGCTTCAATGACATCTCCGATTGGTTGAAAAATAACAACTTGACAATCAACTATAAGAAAACACAAGCTCTCTTTATAACAAAAGATGAAGCCTTGACCCAATACAAGCATTATGGAACCTGTGTCTTTTGGGGAAACTGCTAGGTACGTATGACCTAGATTGGCCACTGTTGGAAACAGGATACTGGGCTTGATGGACCTTGGTCTGACCCAGTATGGCATATCTTATGTTCTTATGTTCCTTCACGCCTCCATCTACCATAACTTTAAACAACACACCAATCAAAATTAGCAAGGAAGTGAAGTACCTAGGAATCACCCCCGATGAATACACCTCACCTTTAAACCCCACATATGCAATGTCATCAGAGCCATATACCATAAAGCAAAGACCCTTCAACGTCTCCAACCACTCCTTGAATCATCAGACTTCCGCACCACTTTTCAAGCCATGGTTCTACCTTACCTCGACTACTGTAATGCTATCTACCAAGGCCTCCCACAATCCATACTTCTCCCCCTATGGACTGCTTTTCACACAGCAGCTCTCATCCTCCAAGGTGCAAAATGTCAGGATCACATCACCCCCATACTCCAACAACTCCACTGGCTACCACTCACAAGCTGTATAAAGTACAAAACCCTCTTATTGACACACAAAACTATCCACTCCGATCCCTCCACCCACCACTACTCACTACTGCAAACACCTCAAATGAATAGATCAAGATGCCCATCCATGAAGAACACACTAATCATCCCCCATGCTAGGACCAAAGCCATTCAACAGGCTTGTGGCTGTGCATTTCAGCTCTACTCTCCCTCGATCTGGAAGCCCTACCCAATGAACTACAAAACATATCCATCCTCAACTCATTCAGAAAACACCTCAAAACACATCTATTCTCTGAACATTTCAACCCCACCAAATAAGCCCCCAACCCCCCAGATATATCACTTGCTCTAAACTGAACAACATTACATGTCTAACCCATGCCAAATTTGTATATATTGCTTGAGGATTTAAAAAGGGTTCACTTCCCTGCACTCCCTGACCTTCCCCTGGGCGTGACCAATCAGTGAACACACCTGTCTCCTCCTCTGAGCTGAGGTGTGGCCTGAGCTCAGCAGAGAGCTGTGTTTTTTTCATTTCTGACTTGAAAATCCTGTGTGTCAGTGCAGTGTTATTTCCTCCAACAGGAGTTTCCCCTATTTCCATCTCTTCTTGAGGGCATTCCTCACTACAGATTCCCCCCCCCCCCCCTTAAGATATCACGGGCTGGCCTAGTATCACTGGCACAGCACGTGATACAATACAAGGGCTCTGCAATATTTTGTGTCTTTTCGGGCTTTTCTACACCTGAGGCTATTGTGGCCAGATGGGCTAACGCTACCCTATCATGCCAGGGCTTCAGAACATTAACGTGGTAGACTTGTCGGCGACCTTTTCTATTTTCGACCAGATAGGAAACTGGTCCTACAGGCTGCACTACCCTATAAGGCCCTTTCCAGTGGCTCTCAAATTTTGAATCTGGCCCTGCTACCATCACGATGACTTTTTCGCCCACAGCCAAATGGCGAGGCTTTTTGTCATGATCATAATAGGACTTCTGCCTAGTTTGGCTATGCTTTAAATTAACCTCCGCAACCTGTGAGGTGCGGCGTAAACGGCCCTTTAAGTCTTGTCAGACGGCTGCCTAGGGTGAGAACTTCACAATCTTGACGATGCATATATTCATATGATTCTTGCAAGGTATTGTGGGTATTGTAGTTCATTCACTCCCAAACACAGCTGATGACAATAATTTGAGTGGTGAAACCAAGTGGTAAGATCAATAAAATACTTCTTTTATTGATGGGGTTTAATTCACCCAGCACATGTATGCTTGATAGCACTATAAATGAGGTTACTTGCTTGCAGTGTTTAAAATGGATAACAAAAAGTCACAAAGTAAACCAGAAACAACCTTCAGCTTGTCAGGCAATTAGCTAATGTTTTCTTAGCAAATAATTACCAAATACAAAGGCACAAAGAAAAGAATAAACTTTGCTGGTTAGGTTAACTTCTGCTTATTTTCCATGCAGATCTCAGCAGTGATTCTCCCTTGCTCACACACACAATCAGGTGCAGCCCTAATTACTATCGATGGACCAGCTGAAAGCCTTTAGCTGGCTGGCTGCTACTGTGTGAACCCAAATCCTGCTTTAAGAGCTGTTTGCAGTGGAAATAAAGAACAAAGTTAGGTTTCTTTGTGATGGCTGATGTGTTTGCTCATAGACAGCTAGCAATAGCATTTAGATAAAGAACAGTCCATGTAAATAGTTTCATCTGCTGTATTTCCCCCTGCATCAACAATCATAGGGTCAATATCATACATTGGCACAGATGAGTCTTTCATTAAGGCACTATCATGAGAATGCTTATTCCCTTGCTGCCATTCTCTATTATAGATAGGGTCTGGATCAGTGTTCATACCTGAGCCTCTCCTGCTATCATTATTCCTCTCTGTATAGCCTGGCCAATATGTAACCCAATTCTGATGTCCAGCCTTCCAATCTTGATCCCTGGACACTGGATCTTCTCTCACATACCTTCTGGCCCTGGTCTGAAAGTCCCTTCCACATGCAGTCTTCTCTCTTCCAGGTAGCCACTGGTGATTCCTATCTCTGCCACTCCATTCCTCTGGCTGAATCCAGTCCAATGGACTCTGCTGGCTTTTGGAATACCTCCCAGTATGAGTACTGCCTTGGAATCTCCCAGACCTTCCAATGGCCTTTCTTCTCTTCCTTCCAGAGAGTTTCCTTCTCTCTCTATCTGCTTGGCTTGGCTTCTGTTTCTCCAGGTGATACTGGTGCTTGTAGCCGTTGCTGTCTCTGTATCTCTTCCTCCCTCTGTAGCTCTTATCTGAAGAATAAGCTCTATTCTTATCCTGTTCTAATGTGTGCTGCTCCCCTAACACAGCGCAGCTGTGTTGAATCAGGCCCTGCCCTTTGAGATGATTGCTTAGGGATTACCTCATAGCTCTCTTGATTGCACACACATTCTCTCACTTCAGCCCCTCTCATGGCTGCTGGAAACCTGGTGCATTCTGGGACTGGTAGTCTTTTATGTGAAAACTCTGTTTTCTTGCTTCTACCAGAACTGACAGGTTGCTTGTTCAGAGTCACATCATCTTTTCTATAGCTCCTACCTGAGCTATGATAAGCTTCCTTATCACAGTCTTTTAAAAACTCGGGTACTCCTACCTCCTTTACATCCGGTTCTACCCACTGCTCTTAGAATGTCTAATACACCACGAGGTGATCGGCCGTACATTAGTTCATATGGCGTTGTCCCTAGAGATGATTGTTTTCTCTCCCTGCAAGCATACAGGACAAATGGGAGCATTGTGTCCCAGCTAGCCATATCACCTTCCAAACTGCGGCGTAGCATTCTTTTGAGCGTCTGATTTTGTCTCTCTACCAAACCGTTTGTTTGGGGATGATATGCTGAAGTCTTAATGTGGCGGATGCCGAATGCATCCCACACTTGCGCTAAATGCTTCGACATGAAGTTGCTTTCTCTATCCGTAAGAACTTCACGAGGGAAACCAACTTCACAAAATAACTTTATGAGCTCTCCTGCCACCACCTTCGCGGATATGGTGCGAAGTGGCATGGCCCAAGGGAATCTCGTTGCGTGGTCTACAACCACCAATATATATTGGAAGCCCCGGGGTGTTTTTGTTAAGGGTCCAACAATGTCTATAGCTATTCTATGGATTGGCTCAGTAATTACCGGTGAAGGTATCATGGGCACGTCCCTAGGATGAGCTGCAGAAACCCATTGGCATGCCAGACAGGCTTCACAAAACTTGGCTGTCTCTTTAAAGACGCCTGACCAATAGAATCGCGCCAAGATTTGGTCCAGGGTTCCTTGAATGCCCTTGTGTCCCCCAACTGGGTGGTCGTGTGCCAGCCTTAGAACTATGTTTTTAAATGTTGCTGGCACCACCAACTGTTTACGGTTATTTCCGGTACAGGGATCTCTACTTTCCCTATAGAGTATCCCAGTATCTAAAAAGAATCTGGGTAGAGAGTCTCTATCATTCTGGGCCCACTTAAATGCCTGGGTTAGAGCGGGATCAGCTTGTTGCTCCTTAGGGAATGTAGGGAATTTTCCCACTAATTCCCCCAGTACCCATGGCAACCCTTGTCCTGCTTGTACTTCTGCCCTGTGGCGAGAGCGAGCCTGTCTCTCCCTGTGCTTTTCTCCTTTTCCCTTTTTAGTTTTATTTCCCGGGGTAGTTATCAAGTCCTCATGTGAGGGAAGATTTTCTACGGGCTCCTCTGGGGGTTCTTCATTATTTCCTAGGGTTTCTAACTGGGCTCTTGTGGACACCACAGCTTCTTTCATCAGTAAGCCTTGTTCCATACCCCTATGAAACTGTGGCCAGTCTCTCCCCAAAACTACAGTATGGGGCAGCTTAGGTACTGTTCGCCCCCAACCCTTTTATTTGGAGACTATACACAGGGTAGAGTGAAGTACCCCCATGAATGCAACAAATTTTAACTGTGCTTACAGGCTGAATTGCTACTCCTCTATTCTTGGCCTCGATCTGCTGCCAGAGCTCTTTTGACAGCATGCTCTGTTCAGCCCCCGAGTCCAACAGCGCTATGGTAGCAATTCCTTGCACCTCCACTGAGAGTAGAAAACCCTCTCTAATATTTTGAGAATTTTCTGCTACCAGTGCTGTTTTTACAATACAGTTTCTCTGCACATGGCCCTCTTTACCACACTTAAAACATTTCCTCTTGGTTACAGGACCTTTCAGAGTTGGCATACACATTCTCACGGATTCATCTTTTATCCCCCACCTCCTTTCTGATACACTAGTTGCTGCCCCCTTTGAAGCACTGCTACCTTCATGGGCAGTTAACTCTGCCTCCATAAAGCGTTCAGACAGCGTAACAGCTTCTTGCGGGGTTTTACAGCTTTGTAGAATCAGGAAGGTGCGGATTTCACTAGGTAAGGCATTCATGTATTGTTCCAATACTAAACTATCTAGAATGGATTCTATGGATCTCCCTTCCGGAGTTAGCCACTTATTTACTAAGCTGCGAATTCTGTGACATAGTGTTTTAGGGGTCTCATTTGGCCGTAGTTTTACAGTTCTTAGAAGGTTGTGATAAACTAGTGGGGTGAGCCCCAATCTTTCTCTAACTGCCCTCTTGAGCTCATCGTAATTTCCAGCGAGCATGGGTGGCATGACTCGATAAGCGGCCAAAGCTTCCCCAGTAAGGGATGCCGCAAAGCGCATGGCCCAGTGCTCCTTAGGCCAAGCACTAAGGTAAGCCACTCTCTCAAAACTTTCGATGAAATCATCGATGTCATCTTTCTCTGTGAGCTGACCAATGTTAAACATTGCCCCAGCTTGAAAACCAAGTGTACTTAAAGAAGCTGGTGGGGTGAAACCTGGTGGAGTACTGGTGGTTCAGTCTGCTTCTTCTGCTCTGTCAACCACGTCTCCAGCAGTTCAAGAAGAGGTTTCTGTTGAGCTTGGAAGTTCGCAGCAGCCCTCTCCTGCGCTTCTAAAGCCAAGTCCCTTTGCCGCTGAAATTGTGCTGCCATCCACTTGAAGACGTCTTGCGACTCAAGCGACATCGTGGAATTCTGCAAGCACAAAACACAGACCAAAGTGCGATACCACAACAACAAAACCTTCTCTCTCTTTTTTTTTTTTTTTAAAGGCCTAGCCTTCACCCTTGCCCTGGTATCCTAACCTCCCACAGGTGGATACCCTTTACCTGGCTTAGGTGGATTTTCACACTTATCACCGATGAAGACTCCTGTAGCCTTCTTTGTACTGCCTTTCTTCCCCCTTCTTGGATGCTCCTCAGCTGGGCTCCTCAGGGAAGTTATTTCTTGCAGATCCTGGCGTTGCTGCTTTTAGCGCATGCGCGGTATCCTCAAGACTACGCCACTTGCAATGCTCCTACCTGGGCCCAAGGGCTCACAGGCAGGAGTGGCCTTTGGAATGTCCTTTTTGGAATAAAGCTGTGTCAGTTGTCACCAGGAATTCTGGGACCTGTAGTTTGCTTGTCTCCCTTAAGGACTGAGCTGTAGTTATGACTCGAGTAGTAAAGGCTGCAAGAATATTTATTTATGGGGATTTTTCTCTCCAGCGCATCAAAGTTCAGTACAACAAACGCAAAAAGGATGCAACTCCAACATAAAGGTTGAAACAGAAACACAGGAAATGCAACAGAAATTAACTCAGTACTATTTGGCTGTTTCACAGTTCCTCTGACTTTCCACTAGGCACTGCCTCATGTGGTCACTCAAGGAAAAACACATAAACTGAAACAGCTGCTTTTCTTTACAGCACGGCTTTTTACTTTCAACAGGTGATTAAGCTTGTTAAACAACTTGTAAAGTTTTCCCAATGTGGCAGCAGGTATGGCAAACTTACTCTGTATTCCTTCATACAGTTTTCAATGCTCTTTAACCCTGCTGTCTTCTATTAGACATGTTGAACAGTCCATGGCAGAAGGATCATATTCTATTGTAGGCAAACAAACATCCACCTGCATACTTTCTTCAGAGCTAGAGTTAGTGGTATCTTTGTCAGGTTTATTATCTTTCCCTGACTTTCTTTCCAGAAACTCCTGAAGTTGGCTTAAAAGCAATTCTGCTTGTCTGTGCACATTTTCATTAGGATAACCATCCTCCTTTTCTGATTAAAAGCTTGCTTATGGCTCCCACCCCAGGGGGTACAGCTGTCCTGCTTTTATCAGAGGGATAGCTCTCAGCATGGGTAAGTCCCTTCCCCCACTTGCTATTAGCTGACTGTGCTCGGTTTGTCTTTTGGACGTTAGCATAAGTAAAAGGCTTCTCAAGCAAGGAGTTAAAATAAGAAATATCAGCTTTACCTTTGACAGGGCCTTTTAGATAAGTGCTGGTACCTTTTCTCCTGCTATCTCCCAGGCTCTCAAACTCAGCTTTCTTATTGCTATTTCCACTGCCCTTCGGGTAATTGCTAGGCTGATAGCTTTCCCCTTGGCTTTCTCTGCTGCCGTTATAGCCTTTACTGCTGTAGGACCAACTACCGTTACTCCACGTATTTACTCTGCTAGCTTTCTTGTTCCCAGGCTCTACCTTGCAGTAACGTTTCTTCCAAGGTTGTTCCTTGCTCCAATGTTCACTGCTCCCAGGTTCTGCTCTGCTCCAAGGTTCTAGCTTGCTTATCCTTCTGGCAGTTCTTCCAGAACTCCTTCCTGAACTGCTTCCCGTCTCTTTCGTCTCTCTCATCTCTCCCGTCTCTCTCACCTCTCTCTGCATTGCTTGAGGATGTAAAAAGGGTTCACTTCCCTGCACTCCCTGACCTTCCCCTGGGCGTGACCAATCAGTGAACACGCCTGTCTCCTCCTCTGAGCTGAGGTGTGGCCTGAGCTCAGCAGAGAGCTGTGTTTTTTTTCATTTTCTGACTTGAAAATCCTGTGTGTCAGTGCAGTGTTATTTCCTCCAACAGGATTTTCCCCTATTTCCATCTCTTCTTGAGGGCATTCCTCACTACAGTATATACTATCCCACCCCCAGCTACCTGTTGCATGCTGTAAATGGTTTATAAAAATGTTAAAATGTTACTGTTTCTCCTACAATGTTCTATGTAATTACTACTTATCTTGTTTTATGTAAACCGCCTTGACCCGACGAAAAGCGATATATAAATACAACTAAATAAATAAATAAAAATAAGTGCAGGACTGCAGGGGTATGCCTTTCCACTGGTCAAAGTACTGCAAGATTACTGCTAGGAGTCATTGGCACCATTTTGGATCAGGCTGTGTGCTGAGCAGGAATGAGTGGGCCTGCTCCCACTGACCACTGATGACTCCCGGTAATTCTGGGGACCACTAGGGGGGATAGAGTTGCCTTGGGGGGTTGGGTAAAGGCATGCTTGTTCCAGGGTGCCCTTAGGGGAAAGGGTGGATCTATTCTGCCGGGGGTGGGGTCTTTTCCAATATGATTCAGGGGTTGGTTGGTGGGGGTATGGGTATTGGAGATGCTTTGGGGGTGGGGGGTGGAGAGGAATGCTGCCTAAGTGCTTTGGGATGTGAGGAAGGAGATAGAGCTCCAAGGTTAGCATGAGTGGGCTGCCCAAGGTTGGGGGAGTGGTGGAGGGCTAAACCTCAGCATTTACAGCTACCCCTGCCCACAGGCACTTATTCATGCCTAGGGGCGGTATAAATGCCAATGTCTAAACATCTTCTAAGAGACGTGGATTCCGTATGTGAAATGGGGAAGCCACATCTATGTTGTGAGCCTGTCCAAACCACTTTCTCTCCTCCCATCACTCCCCCCTGGATTTTAATTGTGGTCAGCATCCCTACATCTGAAAAGCCCCTATTCTAAAATGGCATTTAAAAGGGTATACCAATCTGCATGTGTAAATGCTGCTTTTTAGATATGAGGATGCTTCTAAAATAACCCCCCTTATTGTAGTAATTCACTTTTTAATACTTCTTTAATTTTTTTTTTTGTTTTTGTTCTGTTTTGATGCACACTCTCTTTCCTCTGTTTTTTTTTTTGGGTTTTTTGGGTGCGACACTGGTGTTTCTCTTTTTCTGGCATAAAAATTATTAGCTGGGTAGTCCTAGGAGAGTCAGTGGTCTGTTCTGGAAATGAACTATGAGAAACAGATCTACTTTTAGGGACCTGCTAGGTACTTGTGACCTGGACTGGCCACTGTCAGAGAAAGGATGCTGGGCTTGATGGGCTTTATCTAACTCAGCATGGTTCTTCTTATGTTCTTTCACTCTTAAACAGGAAAAATCTATGTTAACAAAAAAAAAAATATCCAGCGAACATGGATGGCAGCAGGTAGCTGCAAAGAAAATACACAGAAAATACAAAAAATACACCGCCATCTGTAAATAATAATAGGAGGTGCAATCAAAAAGTATTGAGACTTGTACAATAATAATAATACAATTATTGCACTGAGTCTCCTCCAAAGTAGTTCCCTTCCAATAAAACCCACTTCTTCCTCCAGCGTTCCTGCCACTGCTGGAAACAATTTTGAAATGCCTCTTTTGTTATGCTGTGAAGCTGCTGTGTTTGCTTAATGGTCTCCAAGTCATCAAATCTCCTTCCTTTCAATGGTAATTTAAGTTTTGGAAGCCACAGGGTGAGAGGTTAGGTGAGTATGGAGGTTGACGGAGGCTCGATTTTGTGTTTGGCCAAGAACTGCTGGAAAAGATGTGATGCATGAGCTGGGGCATAATCGTGATGACGCAACCATTCACCATTCCTATGCAATTCTGACCTCTTACAATGAACTGCATCTCTCAAATGAGTCAGAACTTGGGTGTAGTACTCCTTATTGATGGTTTGGCCTTCTGGAGCATACTCATGATGAACAATACCCTAATCAAAGAAAACTGTGAGCATGACCTTGACATTGCTCCTCACCTGATGGGCTTTCTTGGGTCTGGGAGAGTTTGGAGTCTTCCATTGTGAAGATTGAGTCTTAGTTTCTGGGTCATAACCATAAAACCCAAGATTCATCACCAGTAATAATCATTTTTGATAAAATCTGAGTAATTTTCAACGCATTCCAATAACTCCCTGGCTGCAGGCAGTCAATCATCTTTTTAGTCAGGGGATACGAGTTTCGGCATGAATTTTGCAGACACACTTCTCATTCTCAATTTGAAGGTAAGAATGGTCTGCACTGACCCAAAACTGATGTCCATGTCCTCAGCAAGCTCCCTGATAGTCAACTGATGATTTGAGCGTATTGCGGCACACACTGTTTCAACTTTGTCTTCATTCCTGCTCGTGGATGGCCTTCCAGAATGTTCGCCACTGTCAGCACTTTGGCAGCCTTTTGGAAACATTTGTACCATTTATAAACTAGAGTACAACTCATGCATCCATTGCCATACACTTGCTGTAACCTGTCATAAGTCTCTTTGCATGAATCTCCAAGTTTCTGGCAGAATATTATGCACTGTTCAATTTTTTCACGCATCATAAATCTGACAAACTGCTTTTGCACGATACCACACATCATGTGATTAAAAAGGTACAGGTGTGCTGCAGCCACGCTACACTCTGCACATGCAGAGCACATATCTAGGTCACTGCATGCTTAATAGCATCGTGGTGCAGCATATACTGTAGCTACACAACAAGTCTCGATACTTTTTGATCACAACTCGTACAGTATGATATTGATACCTAGTTGCAAAAAAGTGAAGGGAAATCCAGAGATCAATTGGTATCTACTAGGATGTTTCACCATGAATGCTGCACCTAACGATGATTGTTATGTTTTATTCTTTTTAACATCTTTGTTAGTGATATTGGAAGGGCTGTCGGATAAGGTTTGCTTTGCAGATGATACCAAAATCTGCAATAGAGTAGACACCCAGGAAGGTGTAGATAGCATGAGGAGGGATCTAGCTAAGCTTGAAGAATGGTCTAGAATGTGGCAGCTGAGATTTAATGTTAAAAAATTCAGGGTCATGCATTTGGGATGCAGCGATTATAGTATAGGGGGTGAAGTACGTCTGTCCACAAAAGAAGAACGGGACCTGGGCGTGATTGTGTCTGATGATCTTAAAGTAGCTAAACAGGTAGAAAAGGTGACGGCGAAAGCTAGAAGGATGCTTAGGTGCATAGGGAGAGGAACGGCCAGCAGGAGAATCCCGAGGCCGCGGGCAGGGTCCCGGCGGCCGACGTTAACCGGGCACGCGGCCCGGCGTGGGGAGCCTGTGCACGGCCTGTGCGGGGGTGCACACGCGCGGCCCTGGCGGGGGGGGCACGCTCGCGCGTTGTTTAAATTGATTGGCTCCCTGGGTCGCGGCCGCACGGGAGCCAATCATCGCCTCGGGTGTTGGGGAGCGAGGGGGGGATTAGGTGTTGAGCAGCCTCCGCGTGGCCAGTCGGCGGAGGCTGCGTTCAGGTGCCGGCGTCGGAAGAGAAGCCTGCCGGTTTTAGCAGTGTGTGGGACCACGCGAGCGAGGTCTGGAGCCGACAATCGTTTTAGGAGGCGGACTGCTGGTAGCGTGAGTTGGGGGGGGCAATGGCCGGCTGTCCTTCGGGGGGTTGTGTGAGTTGGGCCTAGTGGTGGCAGCTCGTGCGGGGCCTAGCTGCTTTATATCCCTTACCTTGGCACTGCTCTGTGCTTGCTGCCCGAGGGGATGCCGTCCACGGGGTAAGGCAAAGGCTGGGGGTTTGGCCCCTGCTAGGGCTGTGGCGAGGGGGCGGGGGTCTAGGTCTCGGGGGGGGCTGGGAGGGGTAGGGGGTTGTCTGGGCCTATCTATGGGGTGGGGGTGGAGTTATGGAGGGGGTTGGGGGGGACAACGGGGGCCGGGGGGGGGTGTGGTGTGGGGCCGCAAAGGCGGTAGGGGTTCACACCCTCGCAGTGATCCCTAGGGGTGGGGGAGGGGCTGCAGGGCACGGCTGGGGTGGTGGGGCGCGTACGGGTGGGGGATGTGGTGGGAGGGGTTGGGGGGGGCTGTGGGGGGGCGGGGGTGAATTCGGGGCACCGGGCCAGGGAGGAGGGTTACGGCCCGATGGGGCACCATGGGTGGCTGGCTGTGGTGGGGCTGCGGGGTGGTTCCCGGGTCCCGGTGGCTTTGGCACGCCGGGGGGTTCTTCCCCTTGGGAGCAGTGGATGTCTGGGGGGGAGGGTACATCTAGGGCGGGGTGGGGAGGCCCTTGGTCTTCGGCCTGGCTGGTGTCGGTTTCCCCCCCTGTTTTCCCCTTTTTATCTCCGCAGGGGCAGTTTATGGCGCAGCCCTTCGTGGCCGGTGGGCGCAGCTGGCGGAGAGAGCTGGATGAGTCCTTCGGCTGCGGCAGTGGAGTCGGCTCCAGGGTGCGCGAGGGATGTCACGTGCGCCGATGGCAAGGACCGTGCGGTGGCTGGTGAGCTGGCTGCTGCCCCGGGTGAGTTGATGGGGGAAGGATGTGAGTCGCAAAGGGGGAGGGTGGGGGGGGCTTCGCGTAAGAAGCACCGGTGGTCGTGTCTGCGGCGTCGCAGCTCGGACTCGTCCTCGTCTTCGTCCTCCTCGAGTGGTTCGTCCGGGGGGTCGGGAGAGGGGGTGGTTCGGCAGATTCCGGATTGTGGGGGGGGGGGCATCAGTGCGGGTGGGGGGCCTCTGCGGTGGTTTCATTGCCGGAATTGTGGGTGGGGATGCTGCGGAAGCTGCGGCGTAAAATTCGGAAGAGGCGCTACATTGATATCTTCCGTTTGTTAGAGGGGAGGAAGCGCTCTGGCGATAGTCGGAAGAAGAGAAAGGACGATGAGAAGGCCGGTCGGGTCAGGAAGGTGGCGCGTAATGTGGTTAACTGGATGCATTCCTTTTTTGCGGTTGGCCAGTCTGTGGGGCCGGCACGATCCAGCGCAGTATGGCATGTTGCTAGCCTACGCCGATTCCATCCTGGAAGCGTCTCAGACGCGCGATGGCTGGTCTTGGCAGAACTACGACGAAAAGTTCAGGGACAGGATGGAGGAGAGTCGATCGCTGTCGTGGGGCACGCAGGACATTAACCTGTGGCTCACTCAGATGTCGGCGAGGTCCGGCGCCGGTGCCGTGGGCGGGGGGAAGAGTGGTGTCGGGGCGGTGGGAGGGGCGGCGCGGCCCTTTCGAGGGGGGGGGGCGGCCGGTGGGCCCTCAAAGGCAGGCTCGGCCGGGAGCGGTGTCGTGTGTTGGCGTTTCAACCGCTCCACCTGCCCTTTTCCCGATTGCAAATTCCAGCACACCTGCTCCTTGTGCGGGGGTCCCCATTCCGCTGTCAAGTGCATCAAGAAGGGCACCACTGGCATGGCCGGTCCCGCCCCAAAAGGGCAGTGAGTAGCGTGGGCACGCCCCCTCCCCGGTTCGCGTGGAGGCCTTCTTGGGGTGGCTAAGTTGTTATCCGCGGCGGCGTGCGGCGGCTGATTTGGGATTTGGGTTTAAGAATGGTTTCGTTATCCCGGTGCGGGGTGTGGTGTCGGCGCCGTCTGCCAGGAACTCCCCTTCAGTCCGTCGTTGGGCGGAGGTGGTCCAGGGCAAATTGTTGGGCGAATTGCGGTTGGGGAGGGTGGCGGGCCCATTCTTGGAGCCTCCATTTTCTAACATGGTGATTTCGCCTTGGGTATTGTGCCCAAGAAGGAGCCGGGCAAATTCCGGTTGATTCATAATTTGTCCTGCCCTATTGGGGCTTCCGTGAACGATGCTATCCCGCAGCAATTTTGTTCAGTCCGCTACGCGTCCTTTGATAAGGCGGCTTTGCTGGTGCGCGGGGCCGGTCGGTCGGCCTTGCTGGCAAAGGTAGACATTGAATCGGCCTTCAGTTGTCAGAGGATGTTATCGGCGTTTGTGTGGCTGGCGCAGGAGTTTGGGGTCCCCTTGGCGGATGGGAAGACCGAGGCTCCGACTACGCGGTTGACCTTTTTGGGTGTGGAGTTGGATTCGGTTGACATGGTGGCGCGTTTGCCTCATGACAAGGTCGCTCGCTTGCGGATTTCGGTGGCCAATGTGTTGTCGGCCCATAAGGTTTCCTTGCGGGAGTTGCAGTCCCTGTTGGGGTCCTTAAATTTTTGCATGCCGGACGATTCCGATGGGCCAGGTGTTTTCCCGGAGGTTGGCTTGAGCGACGGTCGGGGTGAGAAAACCTCATCACCGAATTCGGGTGACGGCAGCGATGCGGGCTGATTTACGGGTGTGGGATCGTTTTTTTTTTGGAGGACTTCAATGGGACTTCTGTTTTGCTGGAGCCTGAGGTATCCAGTGATGACTTGCAGTTGTACACTGATGCGGCGGGGGGGGCGGGCTTGGGTGTGTATTTCGGCGGGGCCTGGTGCGCAGATCGGTGGCCGGAGTCTTGGCGCGCGGCGGGCCTGACCAGGAATATCACCTTTCTGGATCTCTTTCCGATTTGTGTAGTTTTCGCGCTCTGGCCAGAGCGCCTTCGGAACCGGAGGGTGCTCTGGTGGTGTGATAATGCGGCGGTTGTGAGGGGGGTTAACCGATACACTCCAAGGTGCATGACGGTCGCGGGTTTGATGCGCGAAGTCGTCTTAGCGTGTTTGCAGTTGAATGTGGCGGTGCGGGCACGGCATATACCAGGGTGCACTAACGAGATTGCTGATGCTCTTTCTCGTTTTCCGTGGGAGCGGTTCTGGGTGCTGGCCACCGAAGCGGACAAGGACGGATCTGTGGTCCCTGAGAACTTGTGGAGCATTGGCCTCGAGAGATGCTAGACCTGCTGAGGAACTCAGTGTCTGCGGGGACATGGTCTTCATACCGGCGGGGGTGCGACAGGGTGGTCGCCTTTTGTCGTCTTGTGGGTGGCAGGCGGGGGGGGGGTCCCGGAGGGTTTGATGGCTCGCTATATTGTGGCTGCCAAAGGCGGGGTTTAACTTTTTTGCGAGCGCGGTGGGTTGGGGTTCCCCGGCCGGGGGGGTTCTAACACGTCATCTTCTGCAGGGTTGGGAGTGGGGGCAGCCGACTCCGTGTGATTCGCGGTTGCCGATCACGCATGGGCTCCTGTTGCGGGTTTGCGGGGCCTTGAGGCAGGTGGCTTCGTCTGCGTACGAGGCTTCCCTGTTCCGGGTGGTTTTTTGCCTAGCCTTTTTTGGGGCATTTCGTATAGGGGAGCTGGTTGCGAGCTCTTGCCGGGGGGGGGGTGTTGGGGGGCTGCTGGCATGTCACGTTCGGGTGGTAGAGGGGGGGTGCGGATCCTTTTGGCTAAGTCCAAGACAGATCCGCTTGGGAAAGGTTTGTGGGTGTGTTTGGGCGAGGGCGCGGAGCTGCGGACTTGCCTGGTGCGGGCATTGCGGGAATATTTGGCTGTGCATCCGGTGGGCGCGGTCTGTTTTTTCGTGCACAAGGATTCTCGGGTTCTAACCCGTTTTCAGGTTTCTACGGTGTTGCGGCTGGTGTTGTCTGCGGTGGGGGAGGACCCGCTGCGTTTTGCTCCGCACTCCTTCCGGATTGGGGCGGCCACTAGTGCGGCAGTTGCGGGATTACCGGGGCATGTCATTCAAGGCATTGGGAGGGGGCGTTCTTCGGTTTTTAAGGGGTACGTGCGGCTGTAGGCGCCGGGATGTTGTTGGTTGGGGCTTTAACTGTCTGTTTCCTTTTTCAGATGGGGGTGTCGGAACTGGTGTATGTTGGGTGGCTGGCCACTCTTTTGTCCATGGGGCGGGTCAGCGTGCGGCGGATCGCCCTATCGGCGCCAATTTGGGATTGGACTCGTCGTCAGTGGCTGTGCAATGGCTGGGCATGCGAGGCTTGTGGTGGCCGCACTTGCTGCCTTTGCTACGGCGCCACGGGAGGACGTCGCGGTGGCCGGCCACCCTGTTGGTGCATCTGGGTGGCAACGAACTGGTGTCCTGGTCCTGCCTGCAGCTGATCCGAGCGGTGCAAGATGATCTGGGACTGGTGTTGCGGATGTTTCCCGGTGTTATTGTACTGTGGTCCGACATCATTCCAAGGCCAGCCTGCCGGGACCAGCGTTGTTGGTCCAGGGGTTTGACCAGGGTCAATCGCCAGATTGGTCGTTGGGTCTGTGAGATGGGTGGGTATCAGATCCTACACGACTGGGTGGAGGTGGGTTGTGCAGGACTCTATTGGGCGGATGGGGTTTATTTGTCGCCAGTTGGCATGGACCTACTCCTTAACGACTGGCAGAAGGCCTTGGAATATATGTCGGGCAATGATGCATGCTGGTCGCAGCTTGGGGCCAGGGGCGGCGGCACATGAACAGTGTTATGTGCCGGTGGCGGGATCCCGGAGGTTTCCGGGGTCCGGAGCAGCAGGCTACACTTGGGCGGGGGCGGGGTGCCCCTGACCCGGTCAAACCCTCGGACGACTTTTGCTTAGCATGGCGAAGTCGGGGGAGAGGGGTATGGTAACTTGCCGGGTGGCGAGTTATTGCATTAGCGGTGGCAGGCGCTTTGCTGAGGTAGGGCTGGTGCAGCCGGGTGCCGCTAATTGGGGGGTTACAAAGTTTATTGTTGGTGTTAAATTGTTATGGCTAATAAAAGCTGCGACCAGTTATGTTCCCATGAAACTATGGTGTTATGTCTTTTGTGGGGGAGGGGTGTGAGCGGGGTTGTTGTGGAATTGGGGGGGGGGGGGGGTGGGAGGAGGTGGAGGCCCGGAGCGCCGGGTCCGCCTGCCTCGGTTAAGAAGGTGATAGTGCCTCAGTATAAGTCCTTAGTGCACCTCATTTGGAGTATTGTGTGCAATTCTGGAGACCACACCTTCAAAAGGATATAAACAGATTGGAGTCAGTGCAGAGGATGGCTACTGAAATGGTTAGTGGTCTTTGTTATAAAGCATATGAGAACAGAATTAAGGATCTTAATATGTATACTTAAGAGGACAGGTGGGATAGAGTTGATATGATTAAGATGTTTAAATACCTCTGTGGTATAAACGCACAGGAGGAGAACCTCTTTCGATTGAAAGCAAGCTCTGCTATGAAGGGACATAGGATGAGGATGAAAGGGGATAGACTCAGGAGTGATATGCAGAAATATTTCTTTATAGAAAGAGTGGTAGATGCATGGAATAGTCTCCCAGTGGAGGTGATAGAGATGAGGACAGTATCTGAATTCAAAAAAGCATGGGACAAACACTGAGGATCTCTAAAGGAAAAAAGGGGACTGTTGTAGTGGTTGATATGGAAGAGCAGACTAGATAGGCCATGTGTTCTTTTTCTGCCGTTATGTTTCTATCTTATTTATATTATCTTTTATTGTTTTTGTAATTGTCAGCCTTACCCACATTTTATGTTTTTATTTCTGCAATTCTATTATTCTGGTCTGTAAATCACCCAGATGGTCCTTGGCTAAAAGGCGATATATCAACTATTAAAAATAAATAAAATGAAATTGGGCAGACTAGATCTGTCTTGTGGCCCTTATTCGCTTTCATATTCTTTGTCTTTTATTGATTCTTTGCTGATTATATAGCTTTTTATTGGTTTAGCATAGCAATTAATGAACGAATATGTTCTATGCAAGCTTTCCAGATCTCTCTGGCTCCCTCCAAAATAATGTGGAGTTGAATCTGTAGCCTTAGTTTTTCAAAAATATATATTTTAAGAAATGTTGACAGTAAATTACTTATAATGTTACATTTATTTATATAAAATCCATGATATTTAAAGTATTTATATTCTGCTTTATATGGTTCTCTAGGCAGATTACAAGTTTAACATACATAAAATGCCACATAAAATTTGATACAATAGTAAACACAAGTACCAAATAAAATTCAACGCAACAATAGACAAATTAAAAGCATAACATACAATAAACACATAATGTCAAAATGAAGAGTAAAAAGGGCAGTATATAGGTATCATATACCAGATCTGTGGAAAACGATTGCTCTTCATTCTTCAGAAAAGGGGTAGCCTTAGTTACTTGGATATATATGCCTGGGCAAATAGATGTGCCTTTAATTTTTGCTTTTCAGAACCTTGCCATTGGGGATGCCAAATGAAATTCAGCTGGAAGCAAGTTCCATAATTTAGGTGCGACTACCGAGAACATTAATTTATTTGACGGTTTTTCTATACCGCTTTCTCCAGGTTCGATCCCCCGGGGCTCCACACTAATTGGTTATCATGTGATTGGGTGGGACCTAGGCAGGTTAGGGGCGGAATATGGGTGTTGACGGTGCAGCGCGGTTAACTTGAGCATCTTTGGCATGTGCTATCTGCGGCTGATGCTCAATGGTTGGTGTTAACACAGCGATATGCAGTTGCAATGCACTAACAGGAAGACAGATGCACACACCTCCTGAAATTAGCGTGATCCTCTGTGCTAGATTCATGGCCCAATCAGGTGCTAACTTAGCACACTTTAGTAAACATGCCTCTTAGATGAATAAGTCGGAATGATGGAACATCAAGAAACATAGTACCCTGTGACTGTAAGGAGCGAGGGGGGGGGGGTGGGGTGGGGGTGATGTACTTTCAGAACTGCTGAATTACTCAGTGGTGCTTTGTGATTAAGTGCTACCTAAACAAAAAACAGTACCTTGAAGGCTCTTTGAAATTTGATAAGCAGCCAGTATAACGCATAAAGTATAGATGAGATGTGATATCTACGACTTGAGCCTGCGATGCCTAAAATGCAGGGGTTTGTACTGTCTGAAGTGTTTGAATAATATACATAGGGAGCCCGAGAAATAGGCTGTTGCAATAATCCAGGTGTGATATGACCAAGGCCTGAATGACCATGCACAAATTGTTGTATTTCTCATTTTTTTTCTTCTTTTTCAGTACCTATCTGGATTTGGCAATGAACTGACCTCGGAAGATCCTAGCTGCCCCGGGGCCTTACCTAAGGGACAGGTGCTGCAGATTTCTTACAACTATTTCTACATTTTTAATCTTACAGTATTGGGAGAGATGATTTAATAAAGTACCACTTTAGTGTAAATGGTTTAGAGATGACTTTGTTACAGCTGGTGTCCCCACTTCCAACCAATCTGTAAACATGTTACAACATTGGATGAAAGCCTCGGCCTTAAGTCTTGCCAATAAGAATTAGATTCCGCGATTTTTCTTCAGAAACCACAGCATAGAAACATGCCTGATCACAGCTGGAGGCCAGATCTCACATTTTGCAATAAATGGAGAAAAATAGAATTCTGCATCCTTCCTTCACAAGGGCCTCGATTCAGCACAGCGTTTGTGTACAATTTTCTGCGCTAGTTTGCACACAGAACGTAGGAAAGGATTTAATGCATGCATAATGAATATGCAAACTGCTGGGCTAAAACGGCACTCTACGGTGCATTTGAATCCATTTAAATGGATGCTAATGAAGCAAGAAGTTATGCAGTGCAGACGCAGAGAAGCATGCAAAAGACCAGAAGGCTGAGCTCAATGCTGGGATCTTAATACAAGGTCTGAGGAGACATTAAGGGTTAACTTACAGGTTTGCTGTCAGTGCTGGTGAGGAATTAATGCATATTGCATCAGCCTACAGTCCCCACAACGTTTTTCTGGCTTTGCCGAAGGGAGTGGTGAAAAAGAAAGAAGGGAAGTGTGCTGGTACAATGTTATGCAGAATAATATCACTGTTTGCAAACACCAATGTTATTCTACGCAGAATAATATTACTGTATACGCCACATAACATTCCAGCACATGCATACAAGTGCCAAACTGGGGGGGGGGGGGGGGTTTCTGCACAAGATATAGTTGCTGCTAGGGTAGATACCACTGGGCACTGTCACCTCCTTCTTCCTGCTAGCCATTCCTCTCTGTATGGACCCAAGCATCCTTCTGGCTTTCACTGTCACCTTTTTTATCTATTTGGCCATCTCAAGATCATAAGAAACAATCACTTCCAGGTGTTGCTCTTCTTTCTTGGAAAGAAGTACTTTACTATTATTATTATTTAACACTTATAAAGCACTACTAAGCATAGCCAGCACTGTACAAACAGAAAAATAGACAGTCCCTGCTTGAAAAGCTTACAATCTAGCAAATAGACAAATGATACAGCACAAGCAACAACTAGAGGAAAGAAAGGATTCAGGAGTTGAAAGCAGCTACGAAAAGGCAAGATTTAAATAGGGAGAGAGAAGAAGCTCGACACAAGGGTAGAGGAAGTTTGTTTCAGGCATAAGGAAGAGCAAGGTGAAATGAGCGAAGTCTGGAGTTAGCAGAGCAGGAAAAGGGTAAAGAGAGGAGACCAGAGGAGGCACAAAGTTCACGAGGGGGGGGGGGGGGAGTGTATGGAGAGAGGAGAGAAGAGAGGTAGTGGGGGGCAGAAGAATGAATACATTTGTAGGTTAAAAGAAGAGGTTTATAATGGATACAGAAGCGGAAAAGGCATTTCTTCCTACAGTGTACTGTACCCCTCCCTTGGATTTTTGCAACCCAAATAGATGACCCTGCAATTTTTAGCATTAAATCTCAACTGCCAAATTCTTGATCACTCTGCAAGCTTCGCTATACCCCTCAAGCTATCTATACCTTCCTGCAATAGGACAGAGTCCCAGAAAGGTGTAAATAACATGATGATCTAGCAAAACTTGAAGAATGATCAAGAATTTGGCAACTGAGATTCAACGCTAAAAAATGCAGGGTCATGCATTTGGGTTGCAAAAATCCAAGGGAGCTATACAGTATAGGGGGTGAAGTACTTTTGTCCATGAAAGAAGAACGGGACTTGGGGGTGATTGTTTTTCTGCTCTTCAGATGGCCAAACAGGTAGAAAGGCAATGGTGAAATCCCGAAGGATGCTTGTGTGCATATGGAGAGGAATGGGCAGCAGTCAGGAGGTGGTGATAGTGCCTTAGTATAAGTTTCAATATGTATACTTTGGAAGAAAGGTGGGAGAGGGGAGACATTATAGAGATGTTTAAATACTTCTGTAGCATAAATGCACAGGAGAGCCTCTTTCAATTGAAAAAAAGCTCTGCAACAAGGATGATGGTGAAAGTGGATTGACTCAGGAGTTATCTGAGGAAATATTTCTTTACAGAAAGAGTGGTAGATGTGTGTGGAAAAGCCTCCCAGTGGAATTGGTAGAGACAAGGACTGTATCTGAATTCAGAAAAGCATGGGACAGATACAGAGGATCTCTAAGGGAAAAGAAGTGATTGTAGAGCTTGGTAGTTGGTATGGCTGAGCAAATTGGATGGGCCACGTGGTCATTATCTTCCATCATTTTTCTCTGTTTGTGTATGACTGACTTGCTCTCCTTGTTTAGCACAGACCTTTTGCTTAGATTATTTTTATGCTGTTTATAGCATTAAACTTTTGTTAGGAAACCCTGCTCTACAGCTTTAACACTGGGCTCCAGTGTAGGGTTGCTGCATCGAGGCCAAGGAGCATGAAAGAACCATATCCTATGTCTTCTACACAATCAGTTTATAAGAAATGTGCTATTTTTTTTTAAACAGGAAAACGCCACTGATATCTTTATATTATTTTGTCATTTCCCATCTGATGAAATAATGTTTGACAGTGTGTCTTACACGTAAAATTAAGGTACACATGATTAATCTGGGAAAGTATAACTCACAATAACAATAAAACACACTATATAAGTAAGAAAACAAAACAATATGCACAACATAAAAACAAAATGACACGACATGAACCAACACTTTTTCTTATGCATACTTTTATAGAGTCTTTTCTAAACAAATTTATTTTTCTTAATTTTATTGCAGAATAATCCACAGGTCTGCCCCTATGGCCTGTATGCAGAACAGCTCTCTGGCTCTGCTTTCACCTGTCCAAGATCCACCAATAAAAGAAGGTAGATTAATGTAGCAATTCTCAAACTTCAAACCTCCCCACTTCAGACTGCAAATCAACATATGATGCTTTCCAACTTGCTAATGCCTATTTAATATCTTTCCAACTTGCTGTCACAGACCCCTCTGTCAGATTTTTGACGTTTCCATGCTGAGTTTGCAAATTCTATGGTAGACTTTTCACATTTTTGTGGCAATTATGTAGCACATTTTCTTAATTTTTGCATGTTAAATTATGTTGTTTTTTATAAACATTTAAAAAGTCATTTTTGGGCATTTCTTATGTGCCCAGTTACTTTATTTGGCCCTTTTTCTGGGGAGAAAAGCGATTCTCATGATTTGTGCTGGCAAGGGAGATAGACTAGGGGAAGGAGAAGCAATCTGGAGGGTGGGGAGAGAAGGGTGCAAAAAAGTGTTCATTTCTTGGCTGCAGTGCTTTTAGGAGGAAGAGCAAAATGTGCTTTTATCATCACATATTTCCTGACCAAAGTTCATATTTCCTGGCCAAAGAAACCTTGTGTAAATATAGTACATACTCCAAACATATTACTGGCCCACCACCACACATCCAATTATCTGAAATGGCCAGCTGGGACATGTTCGTCTCACTGATGTCAAACTCACAGGTCTGTAGTTATCCAGATAACCCCTCAAAACTCTTAAAAAAATTAGTATTATGTTGGCTACTCTCCAGTCTTCAGGTACTATAGTTGATTTTAATGATAGTTTACAAATTGCTAATAGTAGGTCTGCAATTTCATTTTTTAGTTCTTTCAGCATCATAGGATGTATATCAATCTAGTCCAGGTGATTTCTTACTCTTTAGTGTGTCAAATTGCCCTATTACATCTTCCAGATTCACTGAGATTTATTTCAATTTTTCTGATTCATCAGCTTACATATTATTTCTGGCATGTGTATCTCCCCCTACATTTTCTTCAGTAAAGACTGAAACAAAGAATTTGTGTAGTTTTTCTGCTATGGCCTTGTCCTCCCTTAGTACCTCCTTTACCCCTCTATTATCCAGGGCTCTTTTTGAGGAGCTACACAGTGGTATGGAGTACTGGCACCTTTTTCATTGCCTGCTAAAATTGACATATGGTCTTCATGTATTAATGAAAGAGCCTTGCATATGAGTACCAGCACCTTTTTTTCTAGGAAAAATGCACTGCTATCATCTAGTAGCCCAACAGATTATCTCACAGGCTTTTTGTTTCAAATGTACTTGAAAAAGGCTTATGAGGTTTTGCTTCTACAGCATGCTTCTTTTCAAATTCTCTCTTTGCTTGCCTTATTAATATTTTTTTTATCTAACTTACTAGTGCTTATGCTGTTTCTTGTTGTCATCATTTGAATCCTTTTTTCCATTTTTTTGAATGATAAGCACAGGAAAAGAAAAATACAAAGATGTTATAAATCCAAAATGACATAACACAAAAAAAATTATTCCATGCATGCTCCTATTTGGAATTTTCCTGTACTGCAGGAAAATACAGCTGTCTAAATGTGTTTCCTTAGCAAAGTCTACAAATGAATGTCTAGGGACATTACTTCAAGCTCAGTAATCATGCTATTATAATGAATCAGATTCTCACATAATGTTTTTTTAGAGGGGTGTGCTTTTATTAGCGCCTATTAGGTTCGTTTTGGCGCCTACAAATGTTTTGTGCACACAAATCACTTGTATGTACATATACCTATGAATTAATACACTTACTATTGATTTGCATGCTCAGAAACGTCCTGGCATGCATTTGAAAAATATTTGAATAAATAGGAAAAGCATTCATGCTCATGGAATTCTTTCCAACTCCTCTGTGTGTGCATGCAAGCATCTGTCTGTATCTGCACAAACTGCGAGTGTGTCTTGTGTGTGTGTATGTGCATTTTGTTGGTCTATTTCTATTTTGTTTGTATGTATGTGTACATATGTATCTTTGTGCATGTTTCTATGAATGAGCATGTGTTTGTGTGTCACTGCATATGTGCTTGTATGTGTATCTGTGCATTCTTGCATGTATGTGTCTCTTCCCGCCAATTGTACTCTGCCCTTTGCTCCCTATCTGCTCGTCACTCTTTCTCTACTCCCTCCCTCCCCCCAGTCACACCTGAGCCTGCCTCCCTGGCATCCTACTTCTCCTCTAAAGTCCTTTCCCTCCGCCTCTCATTCCCTTGCTGCCCTCCCCCACTTTCTCCTCCCCCACCAGTCCCAGATCATATTCCTCCTTCCTCTTCCCCCTCCCTCTCTCATCGATGGTCCTCCTTTGAACCCATCTATGCCTTCGCCTCTCCAAGACCTTTAACTCCGTTCGGAAAACCTTCTGCTCTTCTGAGCCCATTCCCTCCCACTGGCTCTTAGATCCCTCTCTAGCTCTCTCCCCCCACATTCTCTCTATCTTTAATTCTAGTCTCTCCACCGGTGTCTTCCCCTCTCCCTGGAAACACGCTATCATTCGCCCCATTCTGAAAAAGGGTTCACTAGATCACTCTTCCACCTCTAGCTGGTGCCCCATTTCTAATCTCCCTTTCCACTCCAAGCTTTTAGAAAAACTTGTTTTCACTCAATTGTCATCACACCTTGAAGTTTCTCTTATCCTTCACCCTTGACAATCAGGTTTCCGCCCCAGTCACAGCACGGAGTCTGTTCTTCTTTCTCTTCTAAATGAACTACACACTGCTCACGATCATGGCCTTGTCACTCTCGCTGTCTCTCTGGATCTCTCTGCCGCATTCGACCTCGTTGATCATCGCACTCTCCTTTCACGCCTCCAAGATGCCGGCATCACCGGCACAGTTCTTCATTGGTTTCACTCTTTCCTTTCTGGCTGTTCCTTTTCAGTTTCCACCGGTTCTCTCTCTTCACCCTCCACTCCCCTTCCCTGCGGTGTCCCCCAGGGCTCTGTCCTTGCTCCCCTCCTCTTTAATGTCTTTTTGGCTCCTCTCGCACTTTTAGTCCAACAACACTGTGTCTCCGCATATTATTACGCTGACGATATCTTTCTTCTTTATCACACTAACTCTGTCTCCCCCGATATTACCCCCTTCAACAATTGTCTCTCCTCAGTAGCATCCTGGCTTTCCTCCAACTTCTTGCATATCAATCTCTCTAAAACCTCAGCCATCTGGTTCACTGCCAGTAGCCCTGCCCCTTCCCTCATTCCACTGCTCTCTTCCATTCCAGTCCCCATCGTCACCTCTCTACGCTACCTTGGTGTGACCCTCAACTCCTCCCTATCGTTCAAAGCACATATCTCATCTGTAGTTCAGCGCTGCTTTCTCACCCTAAGACAACTCGTATCTGTAC
The DNA here is from genome assembly GCA_033557465.1 of Ichthyophis bannanicus. Classification (NCBI taxonomy): domain Eukaryota; kingdom Metazoa; phylum Chordata; class Amphibia; order Gymnophiona; family Ichthyophiidae; genus Ichthyophis; species Ichthyophis bannanicus. The sequence goes on along the minus strand of CM066034.1, from coordinate 330,312,330 downwards.
GCCCTTTCCTCTCTTTCTCCGCTATGTCCACCTTCCTCATCTCCCTCGTTGTCTCCCGCCTCGATTATTGTAACATCTCTTTAGCTGGTCTCCCCCAATCCCAACTTCATCGTCTGCAACAAGTCCACAACACTGCTGCCCGTATCCTCACTTGCTTGTCCCGTTTCGACCATATCACCCCTCTTCTCATTCGCCTGCACTGGCTTCCGATTCCCTTCCGTATTCAGTACAAATTTCTTCTTTATGTTCACAGGATTCAGGAGTTGAAAGCAGCTATGAAAAGGCAAGACTTAGCATAGATTTAAATAGGGAAAGAGAAGAAGCTCGACGTAAGGGTAAAGGAAGTTTGTTTCAGGCATAAGGAAGAGCAAGGTGAAATGAGCGAAGTCTGGAGTTAGCAGAGCAGGAAAAGGGTAAAGAGAGGAGACCAGAGGAGGCACAAAGTTCACGAGGGGGGGGGGGAGTGTATGGAGAGAGGAGAGAAGAGAGGTAGTGGGGGGCAGAAGAATGAATACATTTGTAGGTTAGAAGAAGAGGTTTATAATGGATACAGAAGCGGAAAAGGCATTTCTTCCTACAGTGTACTGTACCCCTCCCTTGGATTTTTGCAACCCAAATAGATGACCCTGCAATTGGCCCTAATAGCCAAATCTATCACTTATCATGAGATACACAGAAAAAGCCACTGGGAGGAAAAAGAAATTAAGATATAAGGTCACGAAGTTGAAAAAATGTCAAATTTACAAGTGATTCCAGACTTTTGCACAACACTGTATGTTTTTTTAGAACCTTAACAATTGGAGGAGCTTATTACTGCCCAGGAAAATGCCCCTATTGTTGATGCTGCGGTTACCAACAATGTTGTATGAGATTGGGGGGATATATGAGGGTTTAAAATCGTATTTGCCAGATTCTGAAAATATGAATATTTTTCTTTTTGTTAAACATTTGCTATCAGTTGGCTTCCCCCTTATTTCCTCAGTGAATTCTGACAGGTGTAGAAGTTTTTTCTCCTATATTTTATTTCCTATTTATATGATTATCTGTCAGTTTATTACTATGTAGTATTTATACTTTTGTTTTCATTTTCCTTTTGTATATTATGTTGAAAATGCAATAAATATTAAATTTAAATAAAGACAAATTGGAGAAAATATTTTTTCACTCGATGTGTAATCAAACTCTGGAATTCGTTACCAGGGGATGTAGTAAAAGCTGTTAGTATAGCTGGGTTTAAAAGAGGTTTGGACAAGTTCCTGGAAGAAAAGTCCATAAACCATAATCAAAGTGGACTGGGGAAATGTACTGCTTACTCCTGGGAGAAGCAGCATGGAATCTGTGTACCTTTTGGGAATCTGACAGGTGCTTGTGACCTGGATTGGCCACTGTTGGAAACAGGATACTGGACTTGATGGACCCTTGGACTGACCGAGGATTGCATATCTTATGTGGTTGGGTAGTTTTTGAGGATGAGGTAGTTAGCAGGATGGTGGAGCAGTAGCAGATGTATTTGTTTGGGGTGGGACAGTTTAAAAGGTGGTGGGGCAGTTGTGGAAGTTTTTTATTGAGATAAGGGCAGTTTGTGGTGTGGTGGGGGTATCATTTTTGGGGGGGCAGTTTACAGGGCGGTGCGGCAGTTGTGGGAGATGGTCTTTTTGGGGTAGGGATAGTTATTTGTGTGGTAGGGCAGTTTTGGGGATGAGGAAGTTTGCAGGGTGGTAAGACAGTTGTGTGGTGGTATTTTTTTCATGGTGACCATATTTGGAGGGTTGGTTGGGCAGATGCAAGGGAGTATTTTTTGAGGGTGGGGCAGTGTGTGGGATTGTGGGGCAATTGTGGGGAGGGGCAGTTTGGGGGGTTGGGAGAGTAGGGAACAGGGAGAAGGAGTCTTAAAGGAACAATTCCCAAACGGCTATGTTTCACTGTATGTGAGTATCTATGATATAGAAGCTGAAACTTCTTCCATAGAAATACATAGTTTTTTGGGGGGGAGGGGTGCTTTTTTTTCTGGAACCCCCCAGTCTAATTTGGCTCATTTTTAAACTTGTGTCTTTTTACCAGTTTTTCCCACATGCTCAAGTTTCACCTTGTTTTGTTAAATTTTCAGACAGCTATTTTCTCCCCAGACAGACAGGCAGACAGATATTATCAACTTTTTTGTATAATTCTTTCCACCATATGTTGGGTTGGGAAAAAACCCCCACATGAAAACAGAAAAATTCAGGAAACCTGCCAATGAACCAAATGTTTTTGGACCATGCTTATCCCTATTTTATAGGCTCATCTGATGGCGTCTGGTACCCAAATGCCTCCTATTAAGTAGAATCTGAGCTAATCCTGGCACCACCCCATTGAATCTGTGGACATGTATGTTTCTTACAAAAATTGGAATAGGGACAGAACTACAATTCCACAGGTGCAATAAGGATAAAACCAGAACTGGATCTACCTGAAAATGAAATACACATTTTCCTCTCATGTATCAGATGCATTTGTTTTTTTTTGCAACAAGGGTGTCATTATAAAAGACTTTATTCCTTTGGGGGAAAGGGAATTCCTAAAGCTAGTTTGTTATTTTGAAAATTAAGTTAGGCCATTGTAAGAAACTACTAATATGATTTGCAGGAAATATGTGAGAATTCCAAGTTAAAAGCAGGATGAGATCACCTATCCCTTACAGCCCTAAGCTAGCTGACACCCTTAAATGATAGGAACTACACGCCAGCTGCTAAGCATATAGACTGCCTTTTGGCTGACCCATTGCTCCAGTCTCACCATGTGTCACTCTCTCTCCAGTTGGCTGTATCGAATTCTGCCTTCAGTTTGTCACAAGCCCTTTGAGTCCACTGATCAAGGCTATCTCACTCACAACTGGGAGGACATGGAGCCCACTCCTAACCAGGTAACACTTTCTTATGAGACAATGCACTCTTACAATAAACTGAAACAGTATTTCCAAGGAACGTTAGAATCCACACTGTTCAGAGATGGATTGTGCTATTTGTGGGAAATAGTGAATGGGAGAGCCCGCCAATGAACAATATGAGTTGTCCATTATTCTTTATGGCTTCTTAGGGAATCTAGGAAGGACTGATTGTTTTTGACTAGTCCTGGTGGGCTGTGATACCCTTGGAAGAGTAGTAGACACTGCCGGCATCTTGCTGCTTCCTTCTCACCATGTAGTTTGCTTCCTGCCAAGTCTCCCATGTATGTGCCTGGTTGTATTTATCTTTTATAAGCAGTGAGGAGAACTCCACTTTAACAGTCCAGGCAAACTCTCCAACATCTGAGACCCTAAGTTAGATCCAGCAAACAAGTACCTTGAGCTATTGCTGGGCAACAGTAATCTATTTATTTAATCATATTAGAAATACATGTTCAAACTAGGCTACCCTGAAGCAGCCTGGAGAAGAGTAGAAGGGAAGCTGAAGGGCTGCAGTGAAATATTAGCTATTTGCTAGTATCTTCTTGACTCTATTTTCCTTTCTTTAATCAACTCCACTACAGATAGCAAGAACCTTCACTGGCACAAGTACTAGAGGGGTGTCTCTTAAGATATTTACTCTCCACAGAGCTCTCTGGTGGCAGGGGTAGATATCGTGATGGCAGCTGTCTAACCTCCCTCTCTGTACTCAAGCAGAGTGGTTAAATTAGGGGAGTCCCCAAATCTTTTGAATCAAGGGATACATTGGGCCTGAAAGGGATAAGGATATTGCTGAGTGGGGGGAGGGGCGGGGTTAACCAGCATTGCTGAGTTGGGGGGGGGGGGAGGGCAGCCATCATTACAGATTTCAGGGCAGTCCTTTTTATGTTTATATTCTTTATTGGCAGACAAGATATCATACAGCACACCAACCATGCACCCACCAGTGAGCAGGAGCTACCAACGAAACATCACAACATCCTGTTTGAAGTACCAACATTTGACAAATAAATAACAACCCATCTCTCTGGCCCAAAAAGCAGCCCCCATAAGAAAAGTGCAAACTGTATGAACAGCACAACTTAACTTTTTAATCAGCATTTTATCTTTTGCTCCCCCCCATCCTCCCCTCTACCCCAGATACCCCTCAGCCATGCTCCCCCAAAAGGGTAAAATACAGGAATCAATTGCCCAAATTACCAGTCAAACTATTATCAAGAACCGCTCAATATAATCTGCGTAGAGCACAATCTTCCACAATTCATTTACTGATTATTCAAGAACACTTGTTAACACCAGAGGTCTCAGACCAATTCGGCACTTTGTTAAAGACTTTTGATATGTCTAACTGATGTGCCTAATAGCATCAATGACCTTCGGTGTATTATATCCAGTGATAATGAAGTAAACAAGAAGAACCAGCCCTTAAAGTCACTGCGAAAACGCCAAAAGCCTCTACTGAAAATTTTATATGTTTATCGTAGCTATTTCTCCAAAAGAGGTTCACCACTCAAATGGCCCACTTAACTTCAGTAGACTGCTAGGTACATCAATTCTCAGTGAAGCATTTCACAGCCAGCTCTCTATCTTCATTTCATTCAATCCCGACGCCTTCCTTCGGTATCCCTGCGTTTCACTAGCGATGTTTCGTCAGGGGATTGCCATCACTATTAAACAATGTTCTGTGAAATAAAACCCATACAGATCATAAAAACCAACTGTGCCCACCAAAGCTCATGCCCCTATATCCCAAGCTTACCTATGTTAAAAATCCACCTACCACAAACGTAACCGATGCTGCATGCGTCTCCTAATATCTTTCTATAGGGCCAACTCAAAGTTCCACCGAACTGCTGTCTCTACGTCCTTGAAAAAATGCCGCGCATGCGGAGCACTAGACAAGCCTCACCTCATATAGTGAATGACGTCATTCAATAGTGTTAAGTATCCCTGCCCTATGACCAACCCCGCGGCTCGGCAGGGATACCCAACACTATCGAATGACGTCATTCATGTCAACTATAATCCAAACTCATTCGCCCAATAAACTCCACCCTCAAATTTGTTGTGGGAGCATAAACCTGCAAGAAATAAGATGTATCAATATCCTTATCTAGATCCCTCCTATCTACCAACTATATTGTAGTTAAAATTGTTATACTTAAAAACGATCTGCCAACTCTCGATTTCCCTAAGGAGACCTAATAGAGGCACTATCCTACAAACGAATCAATTATAATTTTGACCCTACCGACTCAACTAACAATACAGAACTGCCACTAATCGATGTTAACCCCCCCACCATCCATGTCTCTTAACTACCGTTCAAAAAATGTTTTTCTATTCATACCACCCTTATCATAGGCATGAAGCCCAATCTATAGCTGCATTTAATCCCGTAGGGGTAACCGATTTCAACTTGTAAATCCATTTCTGATCTCTAAACAGAAGCGTCTGATCCAGAGTTTTCCCAGATACCCCGCACTCCACCTTCTCTATACAAAAGCATCGTAACTGTTCAAAAATGTGCCCCTGCGTTATATAGTGCTGAACCAACAGAGCTTCCTTAACCTTACAGTGTAACCGACTTCTGTGTTCCCCCATTCTTATTTTAAAAGAACGAATAGTTTTGCCCACATAAATTAATGCACAGGGACATTGAATAACGTATACTACCCCTGTAGAATCACATGTAGTCTGCGATCTTAAAGAATGAGTAAACCCATTATATTGAAACTCATTCGATTCTACAGTAATATCACAAATAGTGCACCCCCCACATTTTCTATGGCCCTTCACTGCTGGAATACCCTGTTGTCCTACTAAGGAATTCAAAACTGCCGGGCTAAGACACTCCTTAAGGATGCGATTTCTCTGCCACACGCAACGTATTTTCTTCCCTTCCAACCCAGGGATTGCTGTTAAAATATTCCCATGCTTTTTTAATATCCTTTGGATACCTAAACTTAAAGGGGAATATTTAGTAATTAAATTAATATGATCAGGATTGGTGTTATCCTTCCTATTGGAGCCCCTGGTCTCTAACAACAAACTCCTATTATTGTAGAGAGCCCTAGGATACGCTCGTCTCACTGTCGCTCTGGGGTAACCTCTTTGTACAAAATTAACGGAAAGTTTTCTCAAAGCATTTTTAAAATCACTATCTTTGGAACAATTTCTCCGATATCACAGAAATTGAGAAAAAGGAAGACTTTCTTTTAATGGAAGGGGGTGTGCACTTTTAAAATGTAGAAATGTATTTCTATCTGTGCTTTTTGTGTACACTGTTGTCAACCATTCACACTTCCCTTTATTAACCACTACATCCAAATAAGCTAATCTTTCCCTATGAAAAACATAGGTGAATTTGATATTGGGATCACATTGATTTATCCACTGTACAAATAATGCCAGCGTCTCTTCTGGTCCTCGCCATAACATAAAGACATCATCAATATAACGGTGCCATGAAATAATGCTGGACTTATAAGTGGATTGGGCCACCCACCGCTCTTCATAATTACTCATATAAAAATTTGCTATAGAGGGGCGCATGTAGCGCCCATGGCTACTCCTGATAGCTGCTGATAGAGAGTCCCTACAAAAAGAAAATAATTATGATAAATCGCCAACCTCGTTAATTGTAATATGAAAGTGATCTGTGCTTCTGTGAGGTCACTTCTCAGCTGTAATATCCGCTGTACCATATCATACGCCGCTGCTTGAGGAATACTGGTATACAAAGACGTAGCATCCATTGTTACCAACAAAACCTCCTCACTCTGTGACCATCGTGCTAAACTCCCCAGAATGTTAAAAAAATGGGTAGTATCTTTTATATATGAGGGAATATTCATCAACAGTGGTCGTAGATAAGAATCCACAAATGTGGACAAAGGCTCCAACAAGGTGCCCTTAGTTGAAACAATCGGTCTACCGGGAGGTTTTTGTATATTTTTATGAATCTTTGGGACAGTATAGAATTTAGCTAAAGTGGGAATAGTTACATTCAAATATTGAAATTCTTTTTGCGTAATCAATTTCTCATGTAAGGCTGTTTGAGTGATCTGCTTAATTTCTTTCTGTAGAGCACACTGCGGATCTTCCGTCAATTTTCTATAAGTTGATACATCTTGTAACTGTTGCAGTGCTTCAGATAAGTAATATTCCTTACTCAAAACCACCACTGCTCCCCCTTTATCTGCTCGCCTTATCACAATATCAGTCCTTTGCTGTAATTCTGTTAAAGCTAATCGTTCCGGTCCCGTCAACATGATATAGTTCCATTTGTTCTTCTTCTCCAACACAGATATTTCAGCCATCACTAGATCCTTAAAAATCACCAAACCAGGGTGCAAGGGACCCGGAGGGGACCACGTTGATTTTAAAGGCAACTGTACTCGTCGTGTTTCACGATTACGTTCCCCGATTGCTTCTCGAAAGGTGTTATTCAAAATAAAGGAAGCAAAATAACTTTTTAAACTTAAACGACGTAACAATGCCTCAAAATCAACTCGAAATTGAAATGAATCATAACTTGCAAGTGGCACAAAAGATAACCCTTTATTCAATAGATCAATAGATTGTGGAGACAATGCTTTCCCAGAAATATTCACTACCAAACTCTCCGGTTCCTCTAAATATGCAGTTCTCGTCATTTCCTCCGTTGGTACAGACGCTCTCAGGGGTTCCCTCGCCCTGTATCTTTTTTCTTTTTTTTCCCTTTGCCTTCTTCCTCCTCGTCTAAAAATCATTATCCTTGGAGGACAGACTGGAGTCTGTAGGCATGGCATCTTCTGAAGAACCCTCAAAATTTACCTTTTTTTCCTAAATTTTTTTAGTTTTCGATTTACATTCATCCATGGGTACACGTACCCCATGGTATAATCCTCATTATGTCGTTTCAGTTTTTTTCATTTTTTTGTACATCACATCCTGTTGTAACAGCTCTAATTGCTTTTGCATTTCATCCATTTTCCTTACGTATTGATCTTCCGTTTCCTTAGATTTTAAACTGGATTGAGTGGTTTCTATATCTTCCATCAATTTACCTACTGCTGTTTTTGTTGAATCTACAATTAACACCATTGGTTGGTTCAGCACTGTATAATGCAGGGGCACATTTTTGAACAGTTACGATGCTTTTGTATAGAGAAGGTGGAGTGCGGGGTATCTGGGAAAACTCTGGATCAGACGCTTCTGTTTAGAGAACAGAAATGGATTTACAAGTTGAAATCGGTTACCCCTACAGGATTAAATGCAGCTATAGATTGTGCTTCATGCCTATGGTATGAATAGAAAAATTTTTTTGAACGGTAGTTAAGAGACAGGGATGGTGGGGGGGGGGGGGGTTAACATCAATTAGTGGAAGTTCTGTATTGTTAGTTGAGTTGGTAGGGTCAAATAATTGATTCGTTTGTAGGATAGTGCCTCTATTAGGTCTCCTTAGGGGAACTGAGAGTTGGCAGATCATTTTTAAGTATAACAATTTTAACTACAATATAGTTGGTAGATAGGAGGGATCTAGATAAGGATATTAATATGTCTTATTTCTTGCAGGTTTATGCTCCCGCGACAAATTTGAGGGTGGGGTTTATTGGGCAAATGAATTTGGATTATAGTTGACATGAATGACATCGTTCGATAGTGTTGGATATCCCTGCCGAGCCGCGGGGTTGGTCATAGGGCAGGACCTATTTGAGGTGAGGCTTGTCTAGTGCTCCGCATGCACGGCGTTTTTTCAAGGGCGTAGAGACAGTAGTTCGGCGGAACTTTGAGTTGGCCCTATAGAAAGAAATTAGGAGACGCATCGGTTACGTTTGTGGTAGGTGGATTTTTAACATAGATAAGCTTGGGATATAGGGACATGAGCTTGGTTGGGGCACAACCAAGGGGTGGGGCTTGGTTGGTTTTTATGATAAGAACATAAGATATGCCATACTGGGTCAGAGCAAGGTCCATCAAGCCCAGTATCCTGTTTCCAACAGTGGCCAATCCAGGTCATACCTAGCAGTTTCCCCAAACTGTATGGGTTTTATTTCACAGAACATTGTTTAATAGTGATGGCGATCCCCTGACGAAACATCGCTAGTGAAACCCAGTGGTACCGAAGGAAGGCTTCGGGATTGAATGAAATGGAGATAGAGAGCTGGCTGTGAAATGCTTCACTGAGAATTGATGTTTCTAGAAGTCTACTGAAGTTAAGTGGGCCGTTTGAGTGGTGAACCTCTTTTGGAGAAATAGCTACGATAAACAGATAAAATTTTCAGTAGAGGCTTTTGGAGTTTTCACAGTGATTTTAAGGGCTGGTTCTTCTTGTTTACTTCTTTTTTACGTCATTATCACTGGATATAATACACCGAAGGTCATTGATCCTATTATTAGGCACATCAGTTAGACATATCAAAAGTCTTTAACGAAGTGCCGAATTGGTCTGAGACCTCTGATATTAACAAGTGTTCTTGAATAATCAGTAAATAAATTGTGGAAGATTGTGCTCTACACAGATTATATTGAGCGGTTCTTGATAATAGTTTGATTGTAGTCGCTCAAGAGAAGACCAGAATTTTTGTGTGTTGACACAAACTACCATTCAGGCAGTTCATCTCCACAATTCAAACAGAGACACCCCCCCCCCCCGACCTTTGGACAGGTTGCCTCTTCCCCCTCCAGGAGGCTCCCTACTAACCCCAGCCACCCCAGCCTCCCCCCTCCCAAGAGCTACCAGTCAACAGGTCAGAGTACTGAAGGACCGCAGGTACTCCCCACCTCTCGGTCCCTCACAGAGTGAACATATCGTTATGCGCCCTTGGGACCAAATGGGTGAGGTAAGGCTCCCAGAGCACAAAAAAGGCCTCCCACTGGTGCCCTCTCCCCCATTTTAAAGGCCAAACCTTCAAACATCACCAACTTGTGGAGAGCCTTGCGCCATTCCCAAAAGCCAGGGCTTCCGCATCCCGCTAGTGCCGTGGAATACATGCTTAGCAAGAAGGCACCCTTTCTGCACCAAGGTCCAAGCCCCTGCTCCCAGAGGCCAGGCTCCAGACTATCACTCAAGATATCCCCTCCTGGGGATAGAACAAATTGTTGCCCTAGAAGATCAATTATAATACTGCTGGGCCGCCTTCCAAAACATGCACACTAGAGGTCATCCGCAAAGCAAATGGACCAGATGGGCATTCCTCTACACACACCAGGGGCAACACCCAGAATCAGTGAATCCTGCCCTCCAGGCACAGCGGGAAGAAAAATACACCCTTTCCATGATTTTGTATTGCATCTTGAGAAGGCATGTTCCTTGAACCAGTCGTGGAATACGTGCTACTGCTGACCCCCTTGCAAACTCAGCATCATCCCCAAATCCTTCTTCCATTTGGAGCCAGTTGAGCATGCTTTCCCAAAGTCCCCCAGAGTATCCAGTGATGGTCGCTCTCTCTCGATCTTCAAATTCAAACAATCCCAATTTGTCCAAAACACCTTTCTCTAAACCCTTCAGCTCCAAGGAATGCACATAATGTCACAGCTGCAGGTAGGCAAAGAAGTGACCCCCGGGCACTCCAAATTTATCCTGCAACTCCTGGAAAGGCAGCAGCTGCCCCTCCTCATCCACAACCTGCCTCATTTGAGTTAATCCTAGGGCCTTCCAGAGCCTAAACGGAGGAGAGTCCATACTCGGGGCCAGGGCCAAATTACCCTGCAACGTGTTGATCCTTCACCTGCTACAAGTGATTCCAGCCCTCTCTCACCACCTTGATCATAGTACTATCTTTGACATAGGTGGGTATCTGGCATCCATCTGCATACAACACCGACAAAAGAGTATACAGGGCAATAAAAGCAAAAACCGAGTGCCCACTCAATCAGTTACAGACATGTCACAATATGCAAGCTAGATTATATTAGGACAAATCTGGTAATCTAACCTCACCTTGGTCCAAGGCTCCTTCAGTCTCACCATCCCAATGCGTGGCTTCCGCCTGCCCCAAAGAAACACCCGCCAAGACTGCTCCACAATCCCTTTGCAGCAGCCGCAATGGCAATGTTTGAAGAACGTAAAGAGTCTTTGGAAACACCATCATTTTATAAGCTGCCACCTGGCTGGGGAGGGATAGGAGCAATGGGGTCCAATCCTGCAATTTATCCTGCACCCATCCAAGCAACAGTTGTACATTCAGGTGATATAGCCGCTTAGGATGGGCAGGCAGCCAGATGCTGAAATACGTGAAGCAATTCTCAGCCCATTGGAATGGAAAGGGCCAAGCCCACCTCCTCCTAAGTCCCAAAACATCCAGTGCCTCCGACTTCAACTTATTCAAATGGAACCCCGCTAAGGCCCCAAAGCCCTCAATCTCTTCCAATAAATTAATCAGTGACTCCTCCGATTTAATTAGATGCACAAGAAGGTTATCCGCATAAGACAACTTAAAACTACAGTGGCCTATCTCCACTCCTGTGATACAGTATCAGAACATAGATGTACTGAATAAAGCAAGGGCTCCAAAGGTAACACAAACAATGGGAGCAACAAGGGGCAACCCTGCCTCATACCTCTCTCCAGTCGAAAATGCCATGTCAACCCTTCGTTGATCACCACTGCTGCCTTCGGGGAGTGATACAATGCCTGCACCCCCCCCCCCCATATAAACTCCTCCCCAATCCATAGGCTTTTAGCGCCACAAACGGATATTGCCAGCCCACCTTATCAAATGCTTTTTAAGCACTGAAATTAATGAGGAGAGAAGGCTTCTTCTGGTGATATACCCATTCCAGTGATGCCAGGATCTTACACAAATTACTAACCGCATACTGCCCAAGAACAAAACCCACCTGAGACGGATGAACCAACTTAGGCAGCAAAAGCACCAACCAACTCAATTAGCTGCCGTTGGATGTTCTGCCAAGAGCCGTCAGTCTTGACAAACTTGTTTTTCAAGATGGAGAATATGCGACGCCATAACTTTCCTACTCTTAGCAGCATAGGTAATAATATCTCCCCACAATACCACCTTTGAGGCCTCCCAAAACAACTCCATTTGATTCATGTGCTCCCCATTATGAAACAAATGGTCCGCCCAATGCTCCTTTAAGTAGGCCCAAAACCCATTATCCTGATACAGCTCAAGCAGGAAACGCCATATGCGACACTGATGCACCATCTCCCCCATGCCAGGTCCAACCATATAGCGCGTGGCCTGATATTTCATAGGGCCTGACTGTAGCTTCCTCTACCCCTTGAAACATGTCCTCTGACACTAACAGATAGTCAAGCCAAGCACTCATCCTGTGGGCCCTGGACAGATGGGTATAATCCCATTCCTGGGGATGGAGCACGCGCCAAACATCCACCAACTGGCATCTTCTCAAAAACAGCTGCAGATAGCTAGTTGTAGGCATCCCCCTCCACTTGTAACCATCTAGAGATATCCAGGCTAGGCTCCAGCACCCCATTCAGTTCCCCTCCCAAAAGCAGATGATGTTCAGGAAATTGTTCAATATCTGCTGCCAATCTAGCAAAGAAAACCAGATCAGCTACACTGGGCACATAAACACTCCCGAGAACCACCTATTTCCCTTGTAGTTCCCCCTCCCACAAGCACATAGCACCTTGTTGGATCCACCACCACTTTTATTGGACTGAAAGCTGACCCCCTACATAACAAGAGTGCAACCCCTCCCTTCCTCCCCAACATGGGTGCCACAAACACCTGATCTACCTGCCCCCCCCCCCCCTGCAGCTTATCAAGCTTTGCTTTGGGCTGGTGAGTCTCTTGTAGCATTATGAAGTCACATTTATGGTGCTACAAGGTCTGGAGTACCTTCTTACTCTTTATGGGACTACCTAGCCCACACATATTCCAAGAGATGACTCTCAACCTGGGTCCACCTGAAACAGATGCTCACAGACTACTGTCACAAAGAATCACATATAGGGAGACTCCCCCAGCCTACAGCCCCCCTCCGCTCACCATGACTGCCACCACAACTCACACACAACCCCCAGTACCCCCTTCTGGTAGCTCTCTCTCCCTCCTCCCCCTTTTTACCTCCACACCAGCCATTCTAGAGTCTCGTTCACCAGGTAGGGCCCCCCCTCCACCACCTTGCACCCCTAGCCACCTCTAGCCTCTGCCCCTCTATTTCCTTGGCCCCTCATATCCTTCAGCTCACATGTCGGCTACTTCCCCAACCACCCCAGACCACCCGGAACCTCAGCCCTAGCAGCTGTAGTAGGTCCCAATCCTCCTCCAAACAGCCTCCTACCTCCCCTCCACACACCCACACCCCCCCCAGCCCAGTCACACTTCCATGCATGCACTTATCCAAACTCCCAGGTCCACCCCCCCCCCCAACAGACCCAAATGCACTCCAAACCCCAAAACGTTTCAAGAGGAGTGGTCTAGTGGTTAGGACAAGGTACTTCAGGCCAGAGGGCCGGGGGTTCAAGTCCCACCTGGGGACAGCAATCTCAGGCCAGAGGGACTGGGATTTCTAGTCCTATAGGCACTCCTTGTGGTCTTGGGCAAGCCACTTAACCCTCCATTGCCCATGTTCCCTGTAAGTATTAGCGTATGTGTCTCATATCCCCTCGTGTTAAATGTATCCTCCAATTGACCGCTTTGACCTGGTGAAAAGCGGGATATAAATACAGCTAAATAAAAAATAAATAAAATAAGAGGGGACCCAATCCATCAAAGCCCTCCTCAAGCCTCCCACACCCCTAGTCCAATAGCATAGTCCAGGGGAGTCAGTCTGAGGTCCAAAAAAGTCTGCATCCATGACCCCCAATTTTATCAAAGGAGGCAAAGGGTTCCAAAGTCTCAAGCACGAGTGGGCAGCTGCACTAAGATCCAGCTGGGTATGAAACTGCATCCATGAAAACCTGTACTGTCCCATTGTGCACAATGCGTAAGCAGGCAGGGTACTGAAGAGTGAAATGGATTTTGGCTGCAAAGAGCTGGTTGCATACCAGGCTGAAGGCTTTCCGGCATTGTGCCAGTTGGGGAGAATAGTCCTGGAAAATTAGTATCCAGGTCCTTTGATGTGATAGGAGTGAGTTCTGAGTCTTAGCTGCATGCAAAACCGTATCTTTCTGCACTTAGTTCAAAATGCGGGATATCACCACCCTGGGGTACACGTCCTCCTCCCGCCGCGCTCCCAGATGATGGGTCCTCTCAAGCACCACAGGGCCACAGTCCGCTCCCAGGTCCAGTATGGCTGGAAGCCAGGTTTCAAGAAACCCTCGGAGCTCCCCTCTTTCACTTCCTCTGAGATTCCCACAAATCAAAGATTGTTCGTCGGCTTCTATTTTTCAAGTCATCAGTTTTATGTTGCTGTTGCCCTACCAGCTGTTTAAGCTCTTGCAAGACTGTGCTCCCCAATTTCTCCTCAACAGCACCCAGACAGTGCTCTGCCTCCGCCAACCATTTGATGTAGTTTTCCATGGCCTGGGAAACCCCCTCCAGTTTTAAAATTTCTGATCAAATTTGCTGGAGAGGGCAGCAACCACTGACTCCGTCATCTCCTCCACCAGCACATCTCTGCCTGGAGAGCTGGGCCCAGCTACTTGGCCAGCCGCCATTTTGTCTGCAGGTCAGAGCTTCTCCCATTCTTTTTCAGCGATTTTGCCACCATAACAGAAACGTTTGGGGACCGCCACACAAACACGATTCCCTCCATCAGTAGAATTCCAGCACTTCAGGCACATTCGGGGGTTTCACCTGCAACCGGGTGGGGGAAATCAGCAGGGACAGCCCGGAGAGCAGCTTTCTTGCATCCGGCTGCTCTCATTGTATCATGTGACCAGTCCTTTTTAAAATCATTTACCTGAGGACCAGAATAAGTGGCATTACTTGTGCCAAATAGCTAGTATGTGGCAATTTAAGAATATAAACTGAGGTTTCAGTATTCTAGCAAAGGTGTTAAGCATCATGAACTACTATGCCCAGTCCTGACAATATAAGCCTGGGGTGCCATTTCCTGCTGTTTGCTGTGATTAGCCAAGTCTTGCATTGGAAAGTTTCTGTGGGTCAAACTCGGGGCTGGATTTAAACTGTGGGTAGACAGTTTATATCCAGGACAGTGGCAGGTAGAGGAGGGGGGAAAATTCCTCAGTTTATTCCTACACAGATCCTCTTCTTTAGGTATCCCTCCACACCTGTGAGTCACTGTGACACTTGTCCTGTACAATGGTGCTGGTCCCACAGCAGCAGCAACTTGGGGAAGTAAATTCACTGGGGAGCCCACGGTGAGCTGTTGCAGCCTCAGGCACTTTGATGCTCCACCCCCTTCTTCCATACGAACTTCATGTTGCCATGGAAACCCATGCAAGTTATGAGGTGCTGTAAGGGCTGTGGAATCACGATACCTTACACAGGCAGGGCCAGTCCAGTAGGGTTACCAACTTTTTCACCGAGAAAAACCCGACACCTGTGGCTCGCCATGCTCCACCCATTCTCCGCCCCTAGTCCCACCCCTGCCCCGCCCCCAGCCCCACCCACAAAAATTACCGAGGATACGTGTAGGCTAACTTCCTTGGTCATATAATAATTAAACTGGGAACCCCAAAATCCAAACATGACATGTACAACACTGGAGAAATAAAACTATAAAGTAATTTCCTCTTGCACTAAACAAAAACGCAAAGATGTTATCAATACACACTTCCCAGACCAAACATATTCCAGCTAATAAATTCAAAATAAAAAGTATTTTTCTACCTTCTGTTTGGGCGTTTTATTTTCAGTTGCAATTGCTCCAGTCACTTTCTTCTGGTTTCTTTGTGTCTTCTGCGAGCTATCCATTTGTCCTTTCTTCTCTTTTAGATGTTTTCCATTCTCTCTCTATTTCTGCTTTAACATACTGATTGTTTCCCTTTTGCACTTTCCCCCAATTTTTTCCTTATTCCTTTATCATCCATTTAAATTTCACCCTTCCATTCTCAAGCCCCTCACTCTCCCAATACCCAGCCCATCATAGACTTTTCTTCCACACAAAATATTTTTTCCCCTCTCCATTCTCATTCCCCATCTATTCTAGTCCTCCCCCAAAATCAGTTCCCTTATAGTTCTAGATCCACCCAGCATCCACTCCCTTCTAATCCCATTCTCCCATGCCCCACATCAGCCCATTTCCAGTCCTATTCCAGCTCTTCATCAGCCCATTTCCAGTGCTAGCCCTCACATCACAGACCATTTCCAGTCCTAGCCCCCCCCATCACAGCCCATTTCCAGTCCAAGTCCCCCATCACAGCCTATTTCCAGTCCTAGGCCCCCCCATCACATCCCATTTGCAGTCCGAGTCCCCCCGCACCATCACAGCCCATTTGCAGTCCTACCCCCCCCCACCATCACAGTCCATTTGCAGTCCTAGCCCCCCTAATCACAGCCTATTTCCAGTCCAAGTTCCCCCTCCCTCCACCATAGCCCATTTCCAGTCCAAGTTCCCCCCCCCCCATAGCCTTTTTCCAGTCCAGGTCCCCCTCCCCATCACAACCCATTTCCAGTCCATGTCCCCCCCCCCATAGCCCTTTTCCAGTCCAGGTCCCCCTCCCCATCAAAACCCATTTCCAGTCCATGTCCCCCCCCCACATAGCCCTTTTACAGTCCAGGTCCCCCTCCCCATCACAGCCCATTTCTTTCCAGTCCAATGCCCCCCATAGCCCTTTTCCAGTCCAGGTCCGTCCCCCCCTTCACAACCCATTTCCAGTCCATGTCCCCCTAATCACAGCCTATTTCCAGTCCAAGTTCCCCCTCCCTCCACCATAGCCCATTTCCAGTCCAGGTTCCCCCCCCCCCATAGCCCTTTTCCAGTCCAAGTTCCCCCCCCCATAGCCCTTTTCCATTCCAGGTCCCCCTCCTCATCACAACCCATTTCCAGTCCATGTCCCCCCCCCCCCCAGCCCTTTTCCAGTCCAGGTCCCCCTCCCCATCAAAACCCATTTCCAGTCCATGTCCCCCCCCCCCACATAGCCCTTTTACAGTCCAGGTCCCCTCCCATCACAGCCCATTTCTTTCCAGTCCAAGTCCCCCCCCCCCCCATAGCTCTTTTCCGGTCCAGGTCCCCCCCCCCCCATCACAACCCATTTCCAGTCAAATTCCCCCTTCTAGCCCTTTTCCAGTCCAGGCCCCCTCCCCCCATCACAGCCCAGGCAGTCCTTGGCCTCCCCCCCCCCCAAACCGCGGCTGTCTGAGGCTTTAGAGGGAGCTGGGGAAGCCCGCGCGAGGCCTCGGCTCCCTCTGAACAGCTGCCAGCGTGAAGAGCCATTTCCTTCACGCTGGCGGCTGTTCCTGTGAAGCCGCGAATGCTGGGAAAGGTTAAAGGGCATGGAAAAACCGGCCAGGCCGGCTGAAAACCGGCCAGTTGGCAACCCTACAGCCCAGTCATTAAACTAGGGCGCAGGACATTCAAAGCTATATAAGAGATTTTCACAGCCGGAGGGGGGAGGGGGGGGGGGTAAGGCTTTTGGTTTGCCTAGGGCGCCAACACCCTAAACAACTCTGGGGTTGGCCCTGCTTACAGAAGTCCCTATTCTGAATTTAATTCTGCATGTTCCTGCTGTACTGATACAGGACTAAGGATGCGGAGGCTGCGGCCACCACAATGACAGGCCTGAATGGTGGCATGGTAGAGGCAGCGATGGTCTTGCCCCTGTAAAAATTTCGTATCGGGGGCAGTTCTCATGTTGCCTATTCCTAAATCCAGGACTAGTGTAGGTGAGCCTGGTGGTCACACCCTTCTCCACAAGTTCCTGCCTTGGTAAGCGTTGGAGTATCACGCTAGGGATGCGCATTCCTGAGCGTGCATTCATTTGGGCCCTTAAAAATTTAAAGTGTACACAAATAGCTTGTATGCATGTTTGTCTACGAATTAATTTGTATACAATTGATTGCTTGGTTAAAACAGTTCTTGTGCATACTGTATACAGTGTGCGTCTGAAAAACCAAAAAGGTAAAATGAACATGAAACATGCACAAATATTGAGAAACATTTGCTCTAAACAATCACGAAACAAACCTTTTTTTTGGCTGTGCACAGGGCCGGCCCTGCCACTAAGCAAACTAGGTGGTTGCCTAGGGGGGCAGCTTCTGTGTGGCAACAAAGAGCAGGGCATTCAAAGCTAAACAATAGATTATGTTAGCCAGGGATGGCCTAAGGCTTAAGGATCGCCTGCATCAACACCTTGAACCAACCCTGGGGCCGGTCCTGGCTGTGCAGTCTCTCTATTTAATGTCTTGCAGTACCTGGTCCTACCTTCGGAAGCTGTGCTTTGTGATCAGTTCAGGCCTGTCTGGCTCTCCTCTCCATACATTTCTGGAGCTTGATCAGGGGAAGCAGATGGTGTGAAAAAAATGAAATGGTTTGTTTCCTGCGTCAGTGCTTCTGCTGATTCTGATGCACAGCTGTTCAATAAATTATGAGCCATGTCACCTTTTGCTCCCAGCTACATCTGCTAAGTCCAGTAGCATGACGCTGATGCCTACGGCACTCTTGTCATTGTTGAGAAACCTATTTCCAAAATAAAGAAAAAAACCCAAGTACTACAAAAAGGGCAAAATTAGCAGCATCAATTTTTGTTTTTTTTTTAAAATTGGTTTCATTTAATGCATAATTCATGATTTTTGTTGGCATAATAACTTTCTGCTATATTTGCAGCTGAGATGGAAGCCATTTACCATCCCTTCAGCAACTGAGAAGAAAATCGACTTTGTGATGGTGAGATTTTGGATGGGAGAATTTAGGGCGTTTTTCCTTTTTTTTTTTTAGGGGGAGGGCACGGCTAGTTCAATAGAGTTACCAGATGGCTTAAGGACTTCAGGAACAAACTGAGAAAGTTCCGTTTTTACCGTTATTGAATGCATGGAGATTGTCCATTGGTTTCTCTAAGAAATTAAGAACTTTAAATCCATGCATACTATCGGGTAAAAACAGGAATGGTCCAATTTGTTCCTGTTGACTTGGAACCATCTAGTGACCTAAATTTGAGGGCAGAATATTTGAAGTGAATTTTCAGTAAACTTGAGAGCTTCCCAGATGCTTCTCCTTCCTGCTTCCAGTTAGGAGTTGCCAACCCAGTGTCTTTTAGATTCGCCTTGACTTTTTAAACAACTCTCCCGGTGAACTCTGGTACATAGTGCTGACAACAAATAGAAGAAACTGGATTGGGATGCATTGGGATGTAATTAAAAAAAAAAACATGACTGATGTAATTTAAAAAAAAAACATGACTGATGTAAACCAAAATCGTTCTTCAAATAACTAGGTTTTCCCTAAGGTAGAGCTTCCCAAACCTGACCTGGTGATTCCAGACTCCCTCAAGTTTTCAGAAATATGTATGAGATTATCTGGCATGTACTGGGTCTCCAGTGTATGCAATTTTATTTCATGAATAGTCATTGTGGATATCCCAAAAACCTGCCTGGCTGTGACCAACACAGGTTTGGGAAACCTTTGATTTGGGGTTATTATCTAACCCAGATCAGTCTGAAGAGGCTGATCCAGCTCTAGCTTTGCCCCGTTAAATGCACAGATGTCTAGTTCCTACTTTACTTAGAGAAATCAGAAGCCCTGCCATGCATGCAATGGAATAAAACCAGGAAAGCATCAGCCTCTCCAAGCTGACCTAAGTGAGAAGGTACCTAGTGATCGTGATGTATTTCACACTTGAACCAAAGGACAATCGGGGTCAGTTTTCAGCCAGCATTGTCACCGTAGCAATTTAAGTTCTGGCCCCAGTGCATAAATTAATGCACATGTTCAGCACCACTATCCATATAAGCGGTGACTGTGCCAATACTGTTTGTTTTAGATATGGGTCTGCATAGCAGGCACAAACTAAATGGATAACTTATCTATTTAGTGGCTCAATATTGCCGCTACTTTAAATGGATACTTTCCAGTACTGCCTCCTCCCCTCCCCAACCCAGCCCCTTATTATCCGAATAAAATCTGGTCATTGAACCATTTAAATGGCCCAGTTTTAGCTGGATGAATACATAACTCACTTTCAATATCAGTTAAACTAGCAACTATCAAAGCTTCCAACCCATCTCACTGAGCACCTAAACGTTTTCTTAAAATAGAGATGAAAATTTGCCATGAGAGAGAAAATACTTATCTTAAAGGGAAAAATGGGCTACACTGAGCCACTAGTAGCACCAAAAAGCATCTCTTATTTGGCAATCTAAATGGCTTCCTGTTGGATAGCTTGCATTCTTCCAACAACACTAGCCTATAGGGGCCTGCAAATGTCAGATCTAAGCAGCTAAGCAAGGTCAGGCTTGGCTAGCACCTGGATGCCAGACCACCAGGTAAAACTAGGTTCTATGAACGGCACAAGATGATGGTAAATCAGTGTGGTACCTTACCAAAAGAGTCTTGGTCACCATGATGGGCACCCTGCTGTGAGGCATATCTTGTAGTATGCACTTAAGATATGAATTTTATGAACTCCAGGAACACTGGTCAAGATGATGTCCTTTAGGTGATAAAACTCATTCTCTATAGCTGAAGCTCCCAGGTTGTCAGTCTGCTAGGGGTTACCCAGTGATTACAAAACACCTAAGACAGGTTGGCCTGGTCCTGGTTTTACCTCATTGCAAGCCTGGAGACCCAATTTTGCTTTCCATAAGAAAAGCAGGAACTACAGTGGGGAAAAGCCTGCCCAAGGGAACATGGAGTCATGGAATCAAGGAAATATGTCACAGCTGCTTTAATAGGTTGTTGAACATATTGCAGTGCTGTGAGATCACTTTCTGAGGTCCTCTTTTTACTGTTGTCTCTTCTTAACCCTCTCCGTCTCTCTAGGGATTGCATACTTTGTGTGGAGCTGGAGATGTTAAATCTCGTAATGGTATTGCAGTCTACATTTACACCTGTAACACTTCCATGCTTGACAAGTAAGTACATATAAATCTTCGTAGGAAATCCATGGACTTATTTATTTATTTATTTATTTAATTTATTTAGACAGACTTGTATACCACCTTATCCTTCAACCAAGGTGGTCACGTCACATCACAATTGGAGGGTTACAATTAACATTAGGGTACATGTAAACATTTAGACAGTACAGTTACATAACAGCATTTAGTCAGAACAATTGAAGGTAACATTTAAGTTGAGGGTATTTAATAACGTGGTATGATAAACTTGTGTGTGTGGATAGGATGGGTGCGTGTTTAGTTGGTGGGTAGGTGGTATTTTAGTTTGGGTATGGGATGTTGCCTGGATGCTCATATGTTTCTATAAATAAATATGTTTTGAGGTCTTTGCGGAAGTCTTTGAGGTCATCTAATGCTCTCAGGCTCGTTGGGAGGGAGTTCCATAGTGTGGATGCCAGTAGTGATGGTGCTCTTTTTGATGTTGTTTGTTTGGTTTTGTGATAGCCTGCAGGTGTGCCGATCATGTTGTCGTTATTGGTTCTTCTTGGTCTATTGCCGATGTCTCTTGTTATGACGTTTTGGAGTACGTCTGCTGAGAGATGGTGAATGACTTTGAAGATGATCATGATTGTTTTGTATTTAGCTCTTGTCACCAGTGGGAGCCAGTGCAGTTGCTGTAGGACGGGAGTAATGTGCTCGGTCCTTGGTGTGTCTGTAATGATGCGTGCTGTAGTGTTTTGTACCATCTGTAGTGAGTGGAGTGTCTGCTGAGGTAGGCCTTGATATAGTGAGTTTCCGTAATCAAGCAGTGGTGTGATGAGTGCTTGGCACACTGTGCAGAAGTGGTCCTGGCGGAGCATTGGGTTGATTTGTCTGATTTATTTTCAATCATTGATAGGCCTTGTTTGTGGTTTTGGTGATGTGGGATTCCAGGTTTAAAGCTCTGTCTAGTGTGATGCCCAGATACTTAACTTCTTCTTTGACTACTATGTGTTTGTTTAGGATGCTGATAGTTTGTGGAGGTATGAAAGTGGGGTTCCTGGTGACGAACATTGCTTCAGTTTTATCATAGTTGACCATTAAGTTGTTGGCTTTGAGCCAGTCATGTCTTCGAGGCATTTGGTTATTGTTGTTGTGTTTAGTGCTAGTATGTTGATTGGAGCGTACACCATGATGTCGTCAGCATAAATGTGATAGTGAAGTTTGTGGTGCTTGATGATGATGCATATGGGCTGTATGTAGATGTTAAAGACCTAGTCCAAAGACGTGGACAGCAAAGGAAGAATTGTTCTTTTATTAAGCAATTAAAGCCTATGGCCCGACCCAGGCCGTGTTTCATTGCCTTCTTCAGGGGCAGGCTTAACTAAAAACATATAGAAACAATTATAAGAATAGAGAATAAAATACATAAACAACATAATTATATTAACAAAAGCCTAAGAAATTAAATGACCAATAAAAATCATAATATCATTATTGTTAATACACATATAAAAGAAGTTGAAAGATTAAAACTACAATAACCAGCACAGAATATTATGGTATAATGAAATGACAAATTGTAAAACCCATATAGACCTTGGAAAACAATAACAATATAGATATTTAGGTTAAAAAGTGATGATAAATAGCTGATACATATAAACAACCTACCTCTATATGTACTTGTAAATTCAATGTATTCTATATTCACTTACGGGAGAAAAAACAAATTGTATGATCAGTATATCCATGTGTATAGACAACCCCTATAAACCTTCTTGACTATCCAAGCTAACATTATAATTTTGTATGCTACAGGAGGCAATGTATGCCAAAAACAGAATCAGTGAAATTGCTAAATTTGCGATAAAAAAACCCTTTAATTTATTGTCACAAATTTGTTGTGACAGACACCTATAAATTAGAAAGTTACCTGTATGTTGTTGTTAAGTGCCGTCGAGTCGGAGTCGACTCATGGCGACCCTCTGGATAGCTATCCTAAATTGTGTTCGGTCTTCAGTCAGGCGGCTCATTGATGACAGACTGGTACCCGTAGCTGCTGTTATTGTAGCGATCCATCTCATTGCTGGCCTTCCTCTTTTGCGTTGACCTTCTATCTTGCCAAGCATGATGTCTTTCTCTAATGATCTCTCTCTTCGCATGATGTGTCCGAAGTATGAAAGTCGAAGTCTTGTCATCTGAGCTTCTAAAGAAAGCTTAGGTTTGATCTCCTCTAGTACCGACTGGTTTGTAACCGGGTAAGGCGGCATGTCGCCTCTCGCCCCCCCCTCCCCCCCCAGGCCCCACCCCCACTTTCCTTTCCCCGACAGATTAATTCAAAACAAACACATGACAACCATTTGGGACTTAAACTGGTCGCAGCTTTAATAACCTTTTAAACACACATAATACAACATCAACACATTTTAACTCCCGCGGCCCCCCCCCCCAAGCAGAGCGAGCTCTCACCCGCCGTGTTAGTAGCAAGGTGACGCCGCATCCGCTTCCCCCGGGCACAGGCCCGACATTTTCCACGCCCTCCCTCTTCCGGCTTCGCCATGCTATTAGCAAAAGCCTGAGGGGTTAACCGGGTCGGGGGTACCCCACCCCCGCCCACATGCTTGCCACCGGCTCCGGACCCCGGAAACCTCCGGGATCCCGCCAAAGCCCCCCCTTCCAGCTGCAACAACCCAAAACCCCCCCCACCCAAAGCCTCTCCCAGGCAGGGTGGGCGGGCGGGCGTCTGGAGCCTCCAGCCCCGACCCAGCAACTGCCGATGCAGAGCTGGGTCTCCGCGCCACTCACCCCCCCCCGCCGCCGGGTCCTAGCCTCCTCATTGGCTCCCGGGCGTTTTAAACGCCGCGGGGAGCCAATGAGGCGCCCGGACGCGCGGGCACCATCGAGCCGCGCGCCGCCGCCGCAACCGAGGGGGGGGGCGAACGGCCCGCCACCCCCCCGGTTAGGAGCGGCCACGCGGACGGGGCCCGCGGCCTTGCTGTAACCGGGTAAGGCGGCATGTCGCCTCTCGCCCCCCCCTCCCCCCCCAGGCCCCACCCCCACTTTCCTTTCCCCGACAGATTAATTCAAAACAAACACATGACAACCATTTGGGACTTAAACTGGTCGCAGCTTTAATAACCTTTTAAACACACATAATACAACATCAACACATTTTAACTCCCACCCCCCCCCAAGCAGAGCGAGCTCTCACCCGCCGTGTTAGTAGCAAGGTGACGCCGCATCCGCTTCCCCCGGGCACAGGCCCGACATTTTCCACGCCCTCCCTCTTCCGGCTTCGCCATGCTATTAGCAAAAGCCTGAGGGGTTAACCGGGTCGGGGGTACCCCACCCCCGCCCTCATGCTTGCCACCGGCTCCGGACCCCGGAAACCTCCGGGATCCCGCCACCGGCTCAGGTCAGCCACGACCAGAGCCGCCCCCCAAAGGTAAGCTGCGACCAGCCCTCGCCCCCAACGGAATACCTTCCAAGGCCTCCTGCCAATCGTTAAGCAGTAAATCTAGCCCTATCGGGGACAAGTGCACCCCGTCCGGCCTATAGAGGCCAGGGCAGTCCACGTCCACCCAAGGGTGAAAGATTTGACAGCCCCCTTGCTGGCCCACCCACCGGCCAATTAGACGGCTAATTTTGGTCACACCCCGTGACCACCGTCACTGAGCCCTACAGGACGGCCTTGGAATGATATCCGACCATAGCAATAATACATCCAGAAACATCCCCAAAACCACCCCAAAGTCCTTGATAGCTGCTCGAATCAACTGCCGGCAAGTCCATGAAGCGAGATCGTTGCCACCTAAGTGGAGCAGTAACACCTCCGGGGCGCCTCTGGTTCGCTGGAGGTGCCGAAGCAAAGGCAGGAGTTGTATCCACCGGAGTCCGCGCTCGCCCAGCCATGTGATCGTCACCGCCTGCTCGGAAAGTCCCAAATTCAGCCCCAATGGGCGCGTCGCTGCTCGCCGACCCGCCCAGAAGACAAAGGAGTGGCCAGGAATCCAGCAGCTTCTATGCCCCACATCTGAAAGACAAAGAAATAGCCCCGTTAGTGCCCCCCCCCACTCCCCCAGAAACGCACATAGCAGTGGAAAGCTCCCGACCGCCAACGCCCAATGCGCTGTATCTCCTGATCGGGCAGCCCGGCCACCGCCGCACTGGCTTCCGCCCAGATCCGGAAGGAATGAGGGGCGAAGGCACCAGGGCCCTCACCTATCTGTCGTAATGCCAGCCGTAGCACTGCGGTAAATTGGCAACGCGGAAGAACCCGCTCGACCTAATGGATAAAAAGGCTACCGCTAGCCTCCGGACGAACGCGTCAGTACGCCTGCAGCAACGCGACCGGGCACGAGGGGGAACCCTGGACCGCGGCCAAGTCCACCCACATACCCATTCCCGCCTGATCCGTCGTAGAACGGGCAAGGCGGATATGAACCCTACTCCCGAGCAAGTGCACGTGACGCACCTGCACCTCCCTCCCATTGTGAAGCCGCCCCGACTCCGAAACCAGCTCGCCCACCCGAAATGCGCCGAAAAAAGGCTAACGAAAAAACGGCCCGAAAGAGCACCCCTTCATAGTAGGTGGCCACCACCCGCGGCAAGGCCCCGCATAACCGACGCAGTAAGTCATGAGTAATAGGACGCCGCCAATCCCCGGGCGAGGGACTAGACCGCTCCCAACCCCGCAACAATGAGCCTTAATCACTAAATTCAACTGCAAGCATGAAAAGACCACCTGCCGCATCAGGTCAGCTACCGGCTGACATCTTGGGGAATAGTTATTGATCACCGACACTGCCGCCTCGTTGTCGCACCACCAGCGCACTCTGCGATTGCGGAGTCCATCCGGCCACAAGGACAGGACCACCACAATGGGAAACAACTCGAGGAAGGTAATATTCCTCGTAAGCCCCACCGCTCGCCAGGATTGAGGCCAGCCTTCTGCGCACCATGCGCCCCAAAAATAAATCCCCCAAACCGGAACCCCCTGCTGCATCAGTATACAACTGCAGATCCGCAGAAGTCACCTCCGGGTCTCTCAGCACCGTGGTACCATTAAAGTCACGAAGAAAATCGTCCCAAATCCACAGATCTGCCCGCAAGCTGCGTGACATCGGAATCCGATGATGCGGCCTAGAGTCGCCTGCAGTACCTGCGGACAACCGGCGCAAGAACACTCTCCCCATCGGGATCACCCGATACGCAAAATGCAGGGACCCCCGCCAAAGACTGCATCTCCCGCAGCGTTAGCTTACTAGAACCCAGCGCATCTGCGACCAACACCCGCAGACTCGTAACTTTCTCCCCCGGCAAGCGGGCCTCCAACGCCACGGAATCCAACTCCACTCCCCAAAAGGTAATAGTCATCGCCGGACCCGCCGTCTTTTCGGATGCTACGGAACACGCGTAACGTACGGCACCCAAAAACCTTAGGAACGTGATCATTAACCGAGGAACCAATAGGAAAAGACCACCCTACCTAAGGCCAGCTCAGTTGCCAACTTATCTCGTACCAGCTGCGCGAAACGCCGCACCGAAGGCGAATTCCGCGCCTTGTGTACCCCTACACTGCCCACCACCGGTATGGGAAACGCCTCCTTACACCTGCATTCCAAAAGACCGCTGACCTGTCGCTTCGGATACCTCCTAAGCCACGGGCCTAACCCATCAATCGCAACAGGGGTGGGGGCCAAACTCCAGACGTCCCCATTACTTGTGGCTGGGGGCTGGCACGCCCCCGCCACTCGTCTTGACACATTTGAGGGCTGGGTGACCCCCATTACAGACGGAGCAGGCGTGCCGGAATTTGCAATCCGGAAAGGGGCAGGAAGACTTGTTGAAGCGCCAGCACAAGTCCCCCGTTCCCCCCCCCCCTGGAGTTCTCTGCAACACAGGGGGCACGCCCGATCGAAAGGGCCGATCCGCCTGCGCAGGGGTGGCTACTCCACCTCTCTGCCCACCCATACCTCCCCCGCCAGGTCTGATCGCCATCTGCGTTAACCAAAGATTAATGTCCTGCGTTCCCCATGACAACAGGCGATTCTCCTCCATCTTATCACGGAATTTCTCATCATAGTTGAGCCAAGCCCAACCGTCATGAGTCTGTGAGGCCTCCAGTATGGAATCCGCGTAAGCCAACAGCATACCGTACTGCTCCGGATGCGAATGACCCCATACACTCGCCAAACGCAAGAAAGACCGAGTCCAATTAACCACATTCCGAGCCACTCTCTTGACCCTACCCGCCTTCTCGTCCTCCTTACGCTTCCGTCGGCTATCCCCCGACCGCTTCCGACCTTCGAGTAAGCGGAAAATATCTACGTAGCGACGTTTCACAATCTTTTTCCGCAGAGTCTTTGGCACTCCCTCCCATAACTACGAGAAAACACGCCCCCGAAGGCACAGAACCCACCTGTCCCACGCCGACCTCCCCGCCAGTGGCCCGCGGGCTCCCGGCCAAGTCGTCGGACACCGAGCCGGACGACGACTCAGACGTTGAAGAAGAGGAGGACCCCGAACGCCGCCGCCGGTGACCGGAACACCGCTTGCGCTTGGACGCTCGCTTCTTACCCCCCTCCCCTGCCCTCACCCCAGTAGCCAACTCACCTGCCACTGGTGCTGCTACCTCGGAAGACACGCCCGGCTCCGGTGGCGTCAAAGCTGATGCTTCCGCTCCCCCTCCGCTTCCGACAGACACGGGGCCTCCACTTGTGCACGCCCTCCCGCCGTCCAGCTCTCCAGCAGGAGCCCCCCACGGTTGCCCCCAGTAGGGCCAGCCAGTCGAAACCTGCGGAGAAAAAACAGGGAAAGGCGAAGGAAAACCCGCCCCCGGCCGAGGCGGCTGCCACGCCCCTAGCCATTCCGCGCAGGAAGAGCCTTGACCCCCCGCCCTGCCAATGCGCCCACATGGGGGAATAGGCTGCCCCTGCAGTAGCGGATCCACCCCCCGGACTCGCAGCGTCCATAACCACAGTGCTCAACTGAGGAGCCGCCCCTAAACCCACCCCCGTGGGACCTATAGCCACCCCCAAGCCACCAGGGGCCTCTCCCCGCCCCAAAGTACCGCTAGCCGGGGCTGCTGACCTACCACGCCGGCCCACAGCTAACCGGCCAGCCGAGACCCCCCTACCCAGCCGCCCCCCCGGCCTGGTGACAGGGCTAGTACCACAGTCGGACGCCGGGCCACGGCTCGGAGCCCTGCCCCTGGTCCCCCTTCCAAGAGGAGCCGAGCGCCCCAACGGAGCAGGCTCTCCCCTCCGAGGACCGACCGTCTTAGCCCTCCCAGACCCGTGGCGCTTTCCGGAACCCCCCTTCATTCCTCCCCCGGCCATGGGCTTAATTAATTATTCCTGTAGCTATGAATTTTATTTTATTTTATTAATATTATTATTATTATATGTTTTGTGTTTTGTTTTTTTTTTTTTTATTAAGGATAGAGGGGATTCCCTAAATAACTAAGTGGCTTGCCCAAGACTACAAGGAACACCCGTTGCTGTCCCCTAGTGGGATTTGAAACCCTGACCTTCCCCAAACAAACCTGCCTGTAGAGCCACGAGCCTCCTGACTCCCCCGCCGCTGGATCGCTGCCCCCGGAGCTCCAAGGACGGCGCCGCTTCACTTGCTGCCTCCCGCTGCGCCAAGGCCTGGGACAACCGACGACGATCATGCGCAGCAAGCCCGCACGCGTCTGGAGCCTCCAGCCCCGACCCAGCAACTGCCGATGCAGAGCTGGGTCTCCGCGCCACTCACCCCCCCCGCCGCCGGGTCCTAGCCTCCTCATTGGCTCCCGGGCGTTTTAAACGCCGCGGGGAGCCAATGAGGCGCCCGGACGCGCGGGCACCATCGAGCCGCGCGCCGCCGCCGCAACCGAGGGGGGGGGGGCGAACGGCCCGCCACCCCCCCGGTTAGGAGCGGCCACGCGGACGGGGCCCGCGGCCTTGCTGTTCTTCGGGCAGTCCATGGTATACACAGTATTCGCCGCCAGCACCATAATTC
The DNA here is from genome assembly GCA_033557465.1 of Ichthyophis bannanicus. Classification (NCBI taxonomy): domain Eukaryota; kingdom Metazoa; phylum Chordata; class Amphibia; order Gymnophiona; family Ichthyophiidae; genus Ichthyophis; species Ichthyophis bannanicus. Next base: position 330,283,542 of record CM066034.1, on the reverse strand, counting down.
AAAGGCATCAATTTTCTTCCTGTCTGTCTTTTTCACTGTCCAGCTTTCACATCCATATGATGTTATTGAAAATACCATGGCTTGAACAAGTTGAATCTTTGTATGGAGAGACACATCTCTGCTCTTGAGAATCTTATCTAGGTCTTTCATAGCCATTCTGCCAAGAGCAATGCGTCGTCTGATTTCTTGACTGCTTGTTGCTTCTTTATTGATAGTTGATCCAAGTAGGTTAAAGTTGTTCACAATTTCAATTTCTTCTCCTACGATGAACCTGTTGATTATGCCAGTTGTCATGATCTTTGTCTTCTTTACATTAAGGTGCAGGCCCATTTTGAGACTATGTTCTTTGATTGTGAGAAGCAAATGTTTCAGATCATCTTCGCTTTCAGCCAGTAATGTGGTATCATCAGCATAGCGAAGGTTGTTGATGAGTCTTCCACCAATCTTCACACCTCTGTTGTCTTCATACAGTCCTGCTTCTCTGATGATTTGTTCTGCATATAAATTAAACAGGTAGGGGGAAAGTATGCAGCCTTGTCTTACACCTTTGCTTATTTTAAACCATTCTGTTTCTCCTTGTTCCGTTCGAACTGTTGCTTCTTGATCAATGTACAGATTACGCAAGAGAACGATCAGGTGTTCTGGTATACCCATGCTTCTGGTATACCTGTATAGGTGACATGTGTTTTTCCAAAAGGTTATCATTTACCAAAACAACGCCGGCGATATGACACTATGAAGAGAAAGAATCTCAATGGTATCTCGAGGATAATCGCTGCATTCCTTATAGCCATCTTGAATAGCAAAAGGCAGCTTGTATTATTGTTTCCCTCGTTATTGTATAAACAAAGGAAACTAAAACACTACTATCTCATTTCAAATCCATACTGATCTTTCTGGAGATTTTAAACATAGACACTGGTGGCTGTACCGTCATAACTCGATTTTTTACTGTTTTCCTTTGAAAATAAAGAAAAACTCCATATATTGTATTTATAAAACTTTGCATATAAATGACTTTGTGAATATCCTATCTACTAATAGCTATTCATCCTCCTATACTCTTTTTAAATAATGAAATAATACACTGTAGTCGTCTCCTTATTGGAATCCGGTTTTTCTTTGTGCGTTTGTAATATACAATTAAATGATTTAAGACTGTTCTCACTTGTCCAACCGCGACCGGACATCCATATTATGGCCGTCTGCACTCTACAGTGAAATCTTTATAAATGTCAATAATCCGAGCAAAATTAATTACTGCAAACAAGTGTGAACAATACTATTCTAACTGCATTGTAATGAAAACAGCCATCCATCATAAAATGAAACTTACATCTCGACCGGATTATTACTCAAGGAACTTTAACATGCCATACTCTGCCGGCTGTTCTCGTCTGGGACGCCGGCGTCTGCGCTCTTAGGTAACCACTTCCTGTGGGATATGCAAATGAGGTACCGTGTAATAGTGATAGACGTTTGTAAATAGTAGAAGAATGCAATTTATGATCCCGTCTCTCTCTCTCACCGTATTTGAACGGGCTAAACGGAAAATTAAAAATAAGACTAAGGGAGAAATAAAAAACAGACGGGGGACAACCAAGTTCACTTATAACACTTATCTGACCAGACGTACATGTAAAGTATATTATCAAAGTATTTTAAGACATTTTTTAAAAAAAATTCTTTGTTGCGCTTGCTTTAGGTATAAACCGCCAGCAATAAATTGTACATAGGAAGAGGATCAATGATTTACACAATTATTTTATGTCAAAATAATTAAAAAGTGTTAAAATGTATGGGTCATGAACTACTGTATGCCAATATAACAAGAGGGTGCAAATCCTGTCAATATCCCACCATGTGGGCTAATTGATATAATGAAAAAAAGAGGATTAAAAAACGGAGACAAATTATTATTCTATCAACCACACATACCATATGAACACGCTTAAAATCCCCAGGAAACCAGTATGGAGTCATAAATGAACTATGTTACCATACAGAGTTTAATTTGTCAAAAAGATATGTATTGAATAAATAAATAAATTAATTAAAATGACCAATTGTAAAATATGTTAAGACTAATAATTAAAAATATGGCTCTGTACCTATTATTTTATGCAAACCGTTATTACTCATCCATTAGGAACTGGAGGTGGGGTATTAGAATTACCCAAACTCTGTTTCAAAATTAATTTTTACAGAAAAACAGATCACTATCCATATTCAATCCACTAGGATGCAAACTATCAAGGGCAAAAATATTGTTCTTCCAAACGTCGAATGGTTCTCTCTACATCTATCTGTCTGTCCCAGACAAGAACAGCCAGCAGAGTATGGCACGTTAAAGTTCCTTTAGTAATAATCCAATCGAGATGTAAGTTTCATTTTATGATGGATGGTTGTTTTCATTACAATGCAGTTAGAATTGTATTGTTTACACTTGTTTGTAGTAATTAATTTTGCTCGTATTATTGACATTTTATAAAGATTTCACTGTAGAGTGCAGACAGCCATAATATGGATGTCCGGTCGCGGTTGGACAAGTGAGAACAGTCTTAAATCATTTAATTGTATATTACAAACGCACAAAGAAAAACCGGATTCCAATAAGGAGACGGCTACAGTGTATTATTTCATTATTTAAAAAGAGTATAGGAGGATGAATAGCTATTAGTAGATAGGATATTCACAAAGTCATTTATATGCAAAGTTTTATAAATACAATATATGGAGTTTTTCTTTATTTTCAAAGGAAAACAGTAAAAAATCGAGTTATGATGGTACAGCCACCAGTGTCTATGTTTAAAATCTCCAGAAAGATCAGTATGGATTTGAAATGAGATGATAGTGTTTTAGTTTCCTTTGTTTATACAATAACGAGGGAAACAATAATACAAGCTGCCTTTTGCTATTCAAGATGGCTATAAGGAATGCAGCGATTATCCTCGAGATACCATTGAGATTCTCTCTCTTCATAGTGTCATATCGCCGGCGTTGTTTTGGTAAATGATAACCTTTTGGAAGAACACATGTCACCTATACAGGTAACTTTCTAATTTATAGGTGTCTGTCACAACAAATTTGTGACAATAAATTAAAGGGGTTTTTTATCGCAAATTTAGCGATTTCACAAAATCTGCCCCAAACCCCATAGCTTCCAATACCGAAAATAAAAATTTCCAGCACAATTGATCAAATGCTTTTTCAGCCTCAAGTGAAACCAGCAGCGCCTCTTCTCCCGACCTTTGTGCCTTCCAAATCACATTTAAAACTTTCCGAATGTTATCCACCACCTGCCTTCCTGGTATAAAACCTGCTTGGTCCTCATGGACTAATTTCCCCAGAGGTTTGTTAAACCTCATCGCTAATACCTTTGCTAGTAGTTTTGCGTCAGTATTTAAAAGCAAAATTGGCCAATATGACGCACACTCCTGTGGGTCTTTCCCTTCCTTGTGTATAAAAATAATGCCAGCCCACCCCATCGTATCCGCCAGTTTCTCCCCACCTCGAGGCATATTGAAAACCCTTGTTAAGGGTTGTACCAATAGGCTCCCAAATTTCTTATGAAACAACGCTGTCAAACCATCTAAACCCGGAGCCTTTCCTAGCTTCATATCCTTAATTGCCTGTAACACTTCCTCTGCTCCAATCTCCCTATCTAACATCTGTTGTTCCTCTTTCAAGCGTGGCAACCCCACACCTCCCAAATAAGTATGAATTGCTTCTTCAGGTCCCTCTAATTGGGCCGTATGTAGCTTCTGATAGAACGCTACAAATTCTTCTCTAATCTGATGGTCATCCTGCACTACCCCCCCCCCCCCCCCACTTCTAATCTGTGTGATCCTATTCCATTCTTTTCTCTTTTTTAGCTGCCGTGCCAGGTATTTCCCCGCTTTATTACCCCCTTCAAAGAAGTTCTGCTTCAGCAGCTGCATATGATGCCTGATCCGGTCCGCCTCTAGTGCATTCAGTTTAGCCCTCAATTCCAATACTGCTCCCCTATATTGCCCATAACCCCCCTGCGCATCTTTCCCCTCCAATATCCCTAATTGGTGCCTTAACTGCCAGTCCTGTTCCTCTCGCTCCCTTTTTATCTGCGCACCCCACTTTATCAACACCCCCCTTACCACTGCCTTGAAAGCATCCCAAACTACTTCCTCTTTTATCCCTCCCTCCCCATTCTTCTCAAAGTACTCCAGTATTAATAGTTCTACCTCTTTCACCACCCTACTATCCTCCAGCAACCCTTCATTAAGTTTCCAGTATTGACCCCCTTTGTTTTCATCCCGCACCCTCACCTGTACTACAACTGGTGCATGATCTGACCACGTTATGGGCTCAGTTTCTCCTCCCTTTATCCTGCCCGCCAATTCCTTCCCTACCCATATGGCATCAAGCCTTGAATATGTACCATGCACTGCCGAAAAGAAGGAGAACTGTCGCCTACCCGGATTCAGCAAGCGCCAAGCATCGATCAAATCATTCTCGTTCACAAACCTATGATATCTCTGCCTATCCTTCCCCTGCCCTTCCCTTTTGCCTATTGTGTCTCTCCCCACCTCCCAGGGCATATTGAAATCCCCACCACAAATCATCGCCCCATCACCCATTAAGGCGACTTCCGCACTCAACGCCTCCCAAAATTCTTTCTGGGACCCCGTGGGCGCATACACATTTACCACACTAAACCACCCCTCTCCAATTTTCACTCGCATTAGTAAGTATCTCTCCCCCTTATCCCTAATCACAGACTGTACTTCTGTTTTAAGCGCCCCACTAATGAATACTGCCACCCCGCCTTTCTTCCTTTCCCTTAAATTGGAAGCAAAAACGCACTCCCTATAACCCTTAGGCTGCACTACCGATTCATGGATTCATTGCAGCCTTGTGTCTGGTTAATTCTTTATACAATTTCAGTCTTTTCCAAGGTGAGTTCAACCCCTTCACATTCAAGGTTATTATTTTCAGTTCACCATCTGACATTACTCCCCCCACCCCATCCTCCCAGCCTGCATTCATCCCCTCCCTCCCCCCTCCCCCCTCCACTTCCCCCCACCCCTTCCCCTTCCGTCCCCCCCATCCCCCCTACCTCCACCCCCCTCTTCCCATCTACCATCCCATCCTGCTGATCGCCCCCCTCTAACTAACCCCCTCCTCTACCCCCTCCAGCTCTTCCCCCCTCCTCTTCTCTCCTCCCCCCCCCACCCCCTCCTCTCCCCATCCTCCTTCTCCGTTGCAGAAATACAACTTCCTATAACGGTGATCGGCGTCAGACCCCCAACCTACCCTTCCCCCTGTTCCACCTCCTTCTCACGCCCTCCACCTCCCTTTATCCTACTATACTCCAACTACCCCTCTCATTCCTACCCTCCCCCGTCTCCTCCCCTATGCCCCCTCCCCCTCCCGCCCACTTTAAACCTTCTCTCCTCTACCCAAGCCCCCTTCCTCCTGGTCAATCCTCGCTCGCCCTCCCCCTCTCCACCCCCCCAACCCCCCTCCCTCTAGCTTCCTCTTCCTACCTCCCACGTTTATTTTTTTATGTATTTTACAACCTCACAAAACCATTTCTATATTAGATATCAACAAGTTCAAGTCCAACTTTTGTCTGCAGCGTCAATCATCTTGTTCCATCGCTGATCCTCGTTGACCGCCCTTGACCATCCTTGCCAATCTCCTACCGCCTGCTGCTGCTCTTTGCCACCTCAAGCTCTCCGCCCTAGTGGCATTGGTCTCCTTATCCGTCCACTTAGCTGGGCTTCTTGCCTCTTCCGGAAGATTTTCCGCTCCTAAATCTCTCAATGCTTTCCATTTTTATAGCTGCTCCTAGTAGGCGTTCTTTCATCTTAAAGGAGCTCAAATAAACTACAATGTCTCTCGGGCGGTTGTCCCTTATGGGTCCCGACCCTCTATGTGCTCTTTCTATTTTCAATTGGATCCCGTCCACTTCCTCTGTTCGATCCACCACTGCCAATAGTTCTCCAAATATTTTTTGCACCACCTCCTCACTGTGCTTGTACTTGGGCTCCTCCAGAACACCTCGCACTCTGAGGTTGCATCTTCTCGAACGATCCTCCAAATCTTCCATTTTGGCCTTCATCTCCTCTTGAGCCAGCCTCAGCTCCTCCCATCCTTTCTGGATTTGCTCCATCGCTCCCCCCTGATGTTCCAACTGATTCTCTGCCTACTCCACCCGCTCTCCCAGATCTGTAATGTCTTGTTTAAGTGTTTGCAGAGTTTCTTTTAGATCATTTTTTACTCCACTTATCTCTTCCTTTAAATCCTCCTTTAATTCCAGAAGCCACTGTTTAATTTTCTCCGCCATTCCCAAACACTCCTCTCCTTCCGTGTCCTCCTCTTGTCCTGGTGGTGACTCCGTCATTGTTCTACCGGTCTTCTCTCCCTCCTTTCTGCCTCTTGTTGGCACATAAGAAGAGCAGAATTCCACCAGTTTTTTTTCACCGCTCCTTCTCGTTTTTGATTTGTCCATTATTGAAATATTGTAGATTCTCCTCCACCCACTGCAGCTGCTTTTAAACAATGCTCTCCTCTCCCCCCCCCTCAGTGAAACCACTGAAAGGCTAGATTATATGGCCTCTGTCTCAGGGCTCCCTTGCTCATTCACTGCCACGCAGCCTGGATCCTGTGTACCCGGTCGGCAACACTCTTCAGGGTCTCATACGGTCAAGTTGCACTCCCCTAGAAACCCACTTCGCCCTCCTAAGCTTCTCTGCCGCTCCCTCCACTCTTTCCACCTCTCCCCACTCTCCTCTAAGCTGTTGGGCTCACCTTTCCTCCATCGGCTGCTAATTGCTCCTTGTTCTCCTGTGCCCAGCCTTGTCCTCTGGCCCGATACACACTTGTCTGCTCTCCGTCAGGCACTGCGCTCCCCCCGCGCGTGGTTGCACGCTCCAGCTGCTCTCAACGTCTAGGATAGCCACTCCACCGGAGCTCTCCTACCACCCAACTTCCAACTCTCCTCCGAAACACACAATCTCTGCTTTCCACCGCTTCGCCTCACTGCGATCTGTCCCAGTCACGCACGCAGACCGCGTGCTCTGTTAATGGGGCTCTCCGGCCTATGCTGCTCCGTATCGTTCTCCCACATGGCGCAGACTACCCTGCGGGTAAGTGCTGCAGCACACTCTCTCGCTGAAATGGTTAACCAGTCTTCCTCTCCCAGTAGCTGCTCATCCTTCCGCTCTTTTGGACGGTCTTCGGGAGGTTCTAGCCCCCTTGAGTAGGTTTTGTTGGTGGAGCCGGTCTTTTACTCTGCCATGCATGCTGATGACGTCACCAAAAGTAATCTGTTATATTTTTTTGAAGGTGTGAATAAACAAGTAGATAATGGTGAGCTGGTTGATTTAGTGTATCTGGATTTTCCAAAAGCCTTTGACAAGGTCCTTCATGAGAGACTGTTGGTGAAATTAAACAGTTGTGGGATAGGAGGCAGTGCACTATTGTGGATCAGGAACTGGTTAAAAGATAGAAAATAGAGAGTCAGGCTGAATGGACAATTTTCTCAATGGAGAAAAGTGAATGGTGGAATAACCCAGGGATCTGTGCTGGGCTCACTGCTTTTTAACATATTCATAAATAACCTGGAAATGGGAATAACGACTAAGGTGATCAGATTTGCAGATGACACAAAATTATTCAAAGTTGTTAAAACACAAGAGGATTGTGAAAAATTTCAAGAGGACCTTGAAAAATTGGGAGACTGGGCATCCAAATGGCAGATGAAATTTAATGTGGACAAATGAAAGTTATGCACTTAGGGAAGAACAACCCAAACTACGGTTACATGATGCAATCTTCCACATTAGGAACCACCACACAGGAAAAGGATTTAGGCATCATTGGGGATAATACACTGAAACCCTCTGCCCAGTATGCAGCAGTGGCCAAGAAAGCAAATAGAATGTTAGGAATCATAAGGAAAGGAGAATAAAACCAAGGATATTACATATAATAAAAATCATAAAAAATACATAAAAATCCGCTCCCTCAAACACCTACGCTCCCTGCTGGACCCAGACGATTTCCGAACCATATATCAAGCGCTGATCCTGCCGCATTTTGACTTTGCAAATGCCATCTTACAAGGTCTCCCCCAATCCACACTAACCCCCTTACAGTTGGCCATGAATGCCGCAGCTAGGGTCCTCTACGGTGCATCCAGAAACGACCACGTGACTCCTATTCTCAAACAGCTGCACTGGCTACCAATCCACGGGAGAATCACCTTCAAATCCCTTTTATTAGCATTCAAGGCAATCAAAGGTACTTCATCCCTCTCACTCACGCTTCTAATCCACATGGTCCCCCCCAACAGATCAAGAAGAACATCAGCTGTAAACTTGCTAGCTATACCAAAGGCTTCGACAAAATCCAACACGAACACCACAAACAGGGCATTCAGCTTTTATGTCCCCAAATGCTGGAACACTCTACCCCCCGACATTAGGGCCATTACCAATCTATATCAGTTCAGGAAGGCTCTCAAAACCTACCTTTTCCGCCAATACTTCCCAGACAGCAACTGAACTAGATATCCCTTCCAAGAAATGACCCAGTCTAGAAATGCCCTTACAACTTATATCTGCAGTGTAGATTTATTTATTTTATTTATTTAGTATACATTTGTATACTGCTACTTCCAGCGATCAGCAGCGGTTTTTTTTTTTTTGATTTACAGATTGGAAATTGTCAAATCATGACAGGAAATTTTTGAGGTATAAACACATTGATTAGACAGGAATGCACAGCACACAGAGAACTATTTTACAGGGAACATGGGCTATGGAGGGTTAAGTGACTTGCCCAAGACCACAAGGAGCACCTGTGGGACTAGAAACCCCAGTCCTTCCGGCCCAGGGTTGCTGTCCTCTAGTGGGATTTGAACCCCCGACCTTCCGGCCTGAAGTACCTTGACCCAACCACTAGGCTACTCCTCCACTCCTCCACTAGATATCTTATGTATATAGTTAACCCGGTTATCCAAGTTTGTACTCCTGTTCAATGTAAAACCTGACAGCCTGTCGTTATGGTCGTTTTGTTATAATGTAAACCGCGCTGATTCTAAATAGCGCGGTATATAAGAAACTGTAATAAATAAATAAATAAATATAATGCCTCTGTATTGTTCCATGGTGCAACCAAACCTTTAATATTGTGTGCCGTTCTGGTTGCCATATCTTAAAAAGGATATAGCAGAATTAGAAAAGGTTCAGAGAAAAGCCATCAAAATGGTAAAGGGGATGGAAGGATACCCCTACAAGGGAAGGTTTAAAAGGTTAGGCTCTTCAACTTGGAAAAAAGATGGCTGAGGGGATATATGATAGAGGTCTTTAAATTAATGAATGGAGTGGAATGGGTAAATATAGATCAGTTGTTTACCCCTTCAAAAAGTAGAAATACTAGGGGACATGCAATGAAGCTACAATGTAGCACATTTAAGACTAATAGGAGAAAATATTTTTCCCCTCAATCTGTAATCAAACTCTGGAATTCATTACCAGAAGATGTAGTAAAAGCTGTTAGTATAGCTGTGTTTTAAAAACAGGTTTTGGACAAGTTTCTGGAGGAAAAGTCCATAAACCATTATTAAAGAGGACTAGAGAAATCCACTGCTTACACCTGAATAAGCAAAGTGGAATCTGTGTACCTTTTTGGGAACCTGACAGGTACTTGTGAGCTGGATTGGTCACTGTTGGAAACAGGATACTGGGCTTGATGGACCTTGGTCTGACCCAATATGGCATATCTTATGTTCTTATTGTGCATGTGCCAGTGACTGTAGCGGTAGTGGGAGGGAAGCATACGGTTTGGGCACCTATACTGATTGACAGAAATAACTGACTGAATAATACAGTATCCAATTACAACTTGTATCTGCACATGGTACAAATAACTAAAAGAATGGACTGTCTGGTCCAAAACTGGGCTGCTGGTCAGGGCCGGATTTACCTTGAGTGAGGCCCTACGCCAACAAAAATTGTGGGCCCCCAGCAGGGGCGGCCCAAGGGGGGTGCGGGCCTCATTTGCATAAGGGGCCTCATTTGCATAAATATTTGCATAATGTTACCATATACTAACTTTTAGTAAACGTGCCTCTTAATGAGTGTATGGATAAAGAAAGACTAAAAGATTTCTACATTACTATAATCCAGTGCCAACTGCCAGACACATTAGGAACTACTACAAACACTGCCCATAGTAAACCCGCCGTATCCTAACAGCACTACCAGGACTCACAAAGCACCATACTCTACCAATCAAAAGGCAACACTGCAAATATTAAACCAATACATTTCAGAGAACAACAATACATGACCTACTGGGGAAAGAGAACAAGTGGCAATGTCAAATAGGAATTATATAAACAGAACACCTCAGCTCAGTTACACATGCAGAACATAGACCATCACCAAACAAGTAATCACAATTTAGAAACAGGAAGACAATAATTAAACTGGGAATCCCAAAAGCCAAACTTGGAATGTACAACACTGTAGAAATAAAACTATACATTAATTTGCTCTTGTACTAAACAAAGCGCAGATGTTAATGATGCACATTTACCAGAGCTGACATATTCCAATTAATAAATTCAAAATAAAGAGATATTTTTCTACCTTTTGTGCATTTTTTTCAGCTGCAATTGCTCCAGCCACTTTCTTCTGGTTTCTTCGTGTCTTCTGCTAACTCTCCATCGTCTGCTGTCCATTTGTCCTCTCTTCTAGATTTTTTTCCATTCTCTCTCTACATCTGCTTTAACATACTAATCTTTCTCCTTTTGCTCTTTCCTCATTCCTATTTCATCCACTCAAATTTTACCCCTCCATCCTCAATCCCCACTTACTCTCCCAATACCCGGCCAATTGTAGATTTTTTATCCCTCCCACACAAAATATTTTCCCTTCTCCATTTTACTCTTCCAGCCCCATCCCATTCTAATCCTCCCCCAACATCAGCTCCCTTCTAGTTCCAGCCTCACCCAGCATCCATTCCCTTCTAGTCCCTGCATCAGCCCATTTCCAGTCCTAGCCATCCATCAGCCCATTTCCAGTCCTAGCAACCCCCCAACCCAATACCAGTCCTAGCCCCCCATCACCCCACTTACAGTCCTTAACCCCCCATCACCCCATTTTCAGTCCTTAACCCCCCATCACCCCATTTTCAGTTTAAGCCCCCCCTATAACCCATTACCAGTCCTAACCCCCCAGCAGCCCACTTCCAGTCCTAACCCCCTCAACCCATTACCAGTCAGCCCCCCATAGCCAATTGCCAGTCCTACCCCCCCCATCAGCCCTCTGCCCATTTCCTGTCCTAACTGCTTCATCCCTCATCCAGTTTTAACCCCCAGCCCATTTCGAGTCCTAGCCCCCCATAGCCCATTACCAGACAACCCCCATCAGCCCACAGCCCATTACCAGTCTTAACCCCCCAAAGCCCATTACCAGTTCTAACCCCCCCCAACAGCCCATTACCAGTCCTAACCCCATCAGCCCACCTCCAGTCTTAACCCCCCAGCCCATTTCCAGTCCTAGCCCCCCCCATAGCCCATTACCAGACAGCCCCCATCAGCCCACAGCCCATTACCAGTCTTAACCCCCCCAAAGCCCAATTCCAGTTCTAAGCCCCCCCAACAGCCCACAGTCCATTACCAGTCCTAACCCCATCAGCCCACCTCTAGCCTTAACCCCCCCTGCCCAGCCCAGCCCATTTCCAGCCCCAGCCCCCCCAATATCCCATTACCAGTCCTACCCCCCCCATAGCCCATTATCAGCCCTACCCCCCCCAGCCCATTTCCAGCCCCAGCCCCCCCAATAGCCCATTACCAGTCCTCCCCCCCCCCCATAGCCCATGACCAGTCCTACCCCCCCCGGCCTAAAGTAAAATTTAATTTAAAAAAAAAACCTGGTGGCTGCCGCCACGGGGCCCCCTCTGCTGCCGCGGCAGCACGGACTGACCCGCGGGGGCCCCGTCTACAAGCTGAAGCTGTCGGGTCGGGTCGGTTCTCCCTCCCTCCGTGCAGGCTGCAGGCTGCGAGAGACGCGAAGGGAGAGCGTCTCCTCGCGTCTCTGTTAAGCCCGCAGGGGCTGATGTGAAATTTCCCCTCAGCCCCTGCGGGCTTAACAGAGACGCGAGGAGACACTCTCCTTTCGCGTCTCTCACAGCCTACAGCCTGTAGCGAGGGAGGGAGGGAGGGACGACCCGACCCGACGGCTTCAGCTTGTAGACGGGGCCCCCGCGGCAGCAGAGGGGGCCCCGCGGCGGCAGCCACCAGGTTTTTTTTTAAATTGTGTTTAAAAAAAATGAGCTTGTTCTTTTTTTGTGGGCCCCTGCCGGCTGTGGGCCCTACGCCATGGCGTACATGGCGTATAGGTAAATCCGGCCCTGCTGCTGGTTATCCTAGTCTTAAGGAATGCAGAACTACAAGTCCCAGCTTTCAGATGGGTAAACCTAGGATTAGATCAACCCTTTTGGAGCCAGTTGACAACCCTGGTTGATCTACATTCATTATTTTTTTGTTTATTGCCCTCACTTGTCCAACCACATACTTCCACATAGATGTAATGTCTCACCTCTTGTTTCTTCACCAGACTGTGTACATGTAAAGCGACTGGCTTCCATTTCACTCTGCTATAAACCATCAAAAAGGGTCAAACTATTATCTCAAACCACAGCTAGAAGATCGGCAGTTATATAAAATATCAACGGTATCCATTTCAAACAAATAGTCGATAAATGCAATCATTGGTCAGAAAAAACCCTCTTGTTTTATCAAAAATTTATTAATTTCATAATTCTTTTATTTAGTAATTCTTCTGATCTAGTTAAAAACCAGATAGTTTCCAAAATTCATACTTCATGCTGCACAGCTTATCTTTAGTTTATATACTGAAAAATTCATAAGGCAAGCAGTCCTTCAGAATTCTTCAGATATCCTCCTCAGTTCATTACTCTCTTTCATTCATTTATATCCATCAATTTTTTAATGAAATTGTTTTCTAATTCTTATCTTATCATGGGATGAAGCTGCACCATGAGCCATAAAAGTACTCAATGGAGGCCTTCGTTTCACCTCTTCGTCTGAAGGAGCAGGTGTTGAGCTTCCATCCCAAAGCCGTTTGCTATTTCTAGTCCCTGATTCCATCCACTTAAATCAATGAAGTTCTGCAGGTCCCCTAATGTACCAGGTTAGGATTGTCAGATACCCAGAACTGATCTAAAGCATCTCTAGTGGAACTGGGCAAGTTGGCAGCTATGTCATGATATTTGGAAATCAGTGCACATAACTATGCATCCCAGCAGTGGCTGTATGCATATTTATGAATGTAGAGTATTTTGGAATTCTGCATGGATAGATGTTATATGACTATATGTCATTATATTGCAGGTGCTTGTATAATTCAGATGGTGATTTTCTAATCGGTGAGTTATTGCCTTAAGCACCATAGTTGCCATTGCTGATTTTATTACTAGCTCTCACTGCCCCCAGATATGGTATTGCTTCTATTCAGCTAGATTTAGAATGTTCTTACTGGAAGGAGCATGGACAGATCCACAGCAACGTAAGAGTTGCACGAGTCAGTATTCAGCAGTGGGATTGGTATTTTTTTAAATGCTGGCCAGAAAGCAGCAATATTCAGTCTGCTATACAGATAATTATAGGAGTGTGTTTTGGCAGTCCTAAAGTTATGTGGATAGTTATCCGGATAGTGGAATGAATGGGGGTCTTTTACTAACGGGTGCTAAGTTGTACCTAACACGCGATTAGCGCAGAAACCATGGTGCATTATGTGTAAAACCACTGTGTTAACAGTTGAGGGCGTTGAAAGCATTGTTGTGGCAGTTAACATAGAGCTCTGTCCCATACACATGCTACATTAGCACGGGTGCACCTGGTGCCACCTATTGAGGTGATGTTAGATGAACCTGCACTAATATAGTTAGAGCCCGATTCTGAATGGGGAATGACCTGCCCGTCAAAACGTCCAGGATCTGGACAGGCCGATCTAGACCCTGATTCTGAGCTAGTCAGTCCTGCAGGATCAGAATCAGGTCTAGATGGCCGGTTCCCCCCACATGCCTACCCTGGCTCCTGCATGGATTCTCTGCTCCATGCAGGAGCTGCAATGCCCTGCCCTTCACTCCAACCAGCTGTTTCCTGCTGCATGACCCCCGATGTGGCCTATCAAGGCTAGAGTCAGGCTACGGGGAATCCCCTGCACTCCCCCCTATGTCCTCGGGCCTCCTCTGCCAGCGTGTCCTCCGTCCTCAGGGGGACTTATTCCACCTCCAAGGTTGAATAAGTCCCCCATCCAAATGGCTGACCCTGGACATACAGGACCACACACGTAATCGGCCCTGTACATCCGGGGTCACGGCCCACCCACTTCCCGCCCCCACTCTTCCTCCAGATCTCCCCCTCCCGCCCCCGTCCAAAGTTTCCCGTATAACACCGGTGTACATGCGGGGAGCTTTAGAGACAGAATCGCAGTCCAGACCAATAGCAGGGATGTACTTCCAGGCAGGACGTGCATCCCTGCAATTTGCAGCACAGAATGACCCCCTTAGCATGCAGTGTGAGTAGGGTGCTAACTATGCCAAGGTCACTATGTCCACTCTCCACCCCTACCCCGCCCATGCGCACCTCTAACATTGGTTGCACAGTTCGTGCAGGAATCATCCGGCACTGTCATGGCTCTGTGCTACCTGGCAACGTGCATCCCAGAGCGCTTTTAGCGTGCACCAGAACATGCCAGGTAGTACCCATTAGTAAAAGACCCTCTATATCCCCAGTATCCCGATAACTTAAGGGTCCGTTCATGCTCCATCGCTGTATTGCCTTGGCACTATCTGGATAATGCCAAGGCAGCCTGTAAGGATAGTCAGTGACGCTACCTTACAGTGCTGCTGAATATCCTGGTCAGTGGCACTTACCTGGATACATGTTACTTCAATGACTAAAACAAATTTTGCTGGGAGGGAATATAATATAGGGGAAAATCCCCAGATGGTTGTGAATGAAGGCTGATAGCACTGGACCTCCACCTTGGTTTTTATGGAGCGAGAAACCCAAAGAAGCAGAAGCAAATTGCAGGCTCAATAACAAAACAAAACTGAGAAAACTAAATCAGAGCTGACTGTTGTGTGCTTTTAATTACACAAGCCTGTGATATAATAGGAATCAAAGAAAAAGGTACATATAAATAGACTACCGGTATGTACTGAATGATCCAGCTGCAACAGCTTTCAGCAAGACCATTCAAAGAAGCAATAGCAAACCATGCACTGGGGCTTGTGGCCTGTTTGCTCTTGGTCCACGGTCTTAGCCAAACATTCTGGTATAGAAACCTTCTTCTCTGCCTTAGGGATGGCTCTTTCAGAGCTGATACACACTGAAAGGGGAGCAAGGCTTTGTATGCCCTATCTGAGCAACTTGAATTGTGCATTTCACATCTTTTAGCAAACTTAACACCCACTTAAAAAAAATATGGTGGTGTATCATATTAATACCCCCCATTCTCTGCCCCCATACTATGGAATCAGTTACCAAGTCACATGCGATCAAACAGTGACCTAACCGACTTTAGGAAAAAATTAAAAACACACCTCTTCCAAGAGTACTACAACCTGGTATAACCCATGCCCACCAGCTATCATACTCCATAATCCCATACATTTACATCATTTCAGCACTATTGTATATAGATATATTTGCTCCCCCAAATCGAAATGTATATTTCTTGATTTCTGACCTAATGTATATAATTCTATGTGTCATAATTATGTAACCACTATTTTTAGCTTGAATAACTTGTAACCGTTTGTGTGAAGTCACCGCAGCTGATCACTGGAAGCTGCGGTATACAGATGTTTCCCAAATAAATAAATAACCTTTCCTGTAAAATGTTTCTGCCTTTTCTGCAGCCTCTTTCCTCTTCCTAATCATTGTGATCTCATTGTAGATATACCGTCTAACTTTAGATGTATTTCTATCACTTTAAAGTTGTACACGTTTTCAGCAGCAAAAATTCATGTCTGGCTTTAAATAGATCTGTATCCTCTTAAAATTAAACGACCTTTTCATGCATTTCCACTTGGCTGAATAATATGTACATTTTGCAGTTGAATTTCGCCATTTTTCACTGCCCTTACCCCACCCCAAACCATGTCCTTTCTTTAAATGTATCACTTTGGCCATTTTCTTCATAAAACAGCCAAAGTTATATGCAGGGCCAGTGCAAGGGTGTTGGGCACCCACTCCTTGAGAGTTTGATAAATAAACTTAGCAATCATGATCATCGCAGTACCACCCTTCCTATTACAGTTCTGTAAAAGTACAGAATTGGATATACTTTGAAATACTAAACTTTGCAGGTAAAAGTATACACCAATTGCTCTTTTTAAGTTTATGTGGCTGTCAGATCTATTGATTTGCTCTGACTGCTGCTGCTCTTTACCGCTCCTCAGAATCTGCTGCCCTAGGTGAGCACCTAGTTTTGACTAATGGTTGAGCCTGCCTTGCTTATATGTTTATTTTCATGAATTAAAAAAAAACCAAACACTTAGCTGGCTGGTGGCACTGCCACCAATGATATTATTTCTTTTCAAGAGCTTATGAACTGCTTCACTGAACTACTATCTGAAACAGCGTATACTTTCAGTAAACACATTTGTATATCGATTTGTATGTGTCCATAATGTGATGCAGCACACACAGAGGTATGGTATAATCCTGATCTCGGAAGAACAGAAGGCTGGGGGATGTATGGAGAAAGACAATGTTGTTGGCATATATTTCCAGATACAGAAAACTTCAATAATCAATGAGTCTGTTTCTGTTTATTTACTGCAGTGCCTCAGCAAGGGAAACTCCTCATTACAACAGAATTTGGCAAGCTGCTAGTAGGGCCCAATGAAATCTGTGTCATTCAGGTGAGGGCTCAGACTTTCCCTCGAATAAGTGAATAATTCCTCTGCTCTCCCTTATTTGATTTTTAGCGACCCCCACCCCTGCCTCACCCCGCTCAGTCATTGATTCAGGTTTTTCTGCACATTCTTCCACATTGATTCAAGACTCAAGTCTCTGTGGTCTGCAGCAGCAGCAGATTTGCCTTCTGTCAGTCCTAAGCAGACGGCAAGAGTTATGCATATATCTATCAATTTGCTGCATTTTACTGCAAAATTGCTTGGTTTGCATGGGAAACTGCACGGTCATACCAGTAAACAAAGCAGAGTTGCCATTGACTGGGGGTCAGGCTGATCCAATTCTAGTGTGGCCCCTTTGCTCTCACAGATTTGCAGTTCTGTTGTTCCTAAGAAAGATCGACAGTGAAGTCCATGTATGTAATGGTAAATTTAGAGCTAGATTGGTTTGTCTTGAAACATAATGGATCCAATTGGCTAACCTGCAACAGTGACTGCATCTAGACAAACTGGCTTCAGAAGGAAGGCTCAAGGCTTGGGTGAAATCTGTCAACTTGGCTAAAAACATTACAACATTTGACATTCATGGAAAGGTGCAGTGCTGATTTTCTGCCAAGTCATGCTAGGCTACTGACTTTGAATCATTTAAAACTATGGCAAATTTATTCCTTTTTCCCGGTGTATTTGCAGGGGAAGATGGAGGCCTCCATTGGCCCAGACCTGGTCCCTTTTTTTTTTTTAAAGAAAATCACCATTGCAAGTGCATCTGATAAAAAAAAAGCTAAGGCATATGAAATTTCATCATGTAGCAATATGCTAGATTGGCCCCTGCCCATTTCAATTAAGCTATGGAACTTGCTTGTTGGAGGATGTGATCAAGGTATCTAGTATAGCTGGGTTTAAAAGGAGTTTGGACACGTTCCTGGAGAAAAAGTCAATAAATCATTATTAGCCAGGTAGACATAGGAAAGCCATTGCTGATATCTGGGAGTGAGCAGCAAGTACTTCAAACTGACCCAGACTAGCCACTATTAGAGACAGAATGCTGGACTCAATGGACCTTTGGTCTGACCCAAAATTACGAGGGTAATTTTATAATGAGTGCGAATAAGGCATGTAAGTGGAGGCGTTTTGGTCATTTGCGTGCCTGTGTGCAGACATAGATGCATAAATGACCAGTTATAAAACACCGAGCAGTGTCGATGTGCCTACATTTGATGTCATGTACGTTGTCGTGAGGGCATCCCCTGGTGACCATTCAAAGTATGCGCATGCTCCACGATAGAAAATATTTAGGGAGCGTGATGAAATGTAAGGTCCACGAATGGCGAATGGTCTTACTTATTTCCAGCTTCCTATGAGAGCTCAATAATCAAACCAAGTGTAGGGAAAACAAGGCTTTATTCCTCTCCCAGAAACATTTCTCCTGCAACAGGTTCTCTGCCGACAGGCTCTAGGCAGGGCTGTGCTTTCCGGCAGCTTGGTAGAACCTGGTGTGGATTCAACTTTATGCTTCGGTAAGAACTTAGCTTTGTCAGAAACTGCTTTTCCTTTGGTGCCTGGTAAAACTTGACTAATATTACCCAGAGACTGCAGGCTTTCCTCCAAACCTATCTCTCTGGTTCTGTGGATACGTCTCTCTGCGTTTGAATCAGGAACGTTGTGGGAACAGGGAGTGGCACACTCTCTAGCCTTAGTGCTTTCTCCAGCAGACTCCCTCTGAACAGCTGCTCGCTTAGCCTGGCCCTTCTGAACTCCACCTTTGTGAACTCTGTTCCTTTGGGCTTGCTCAGGTAGGATTCTTTCTCCAAGTCCTTCTCCTTTTCTTAGAGCTGCTCCTTCCCTCAGAGCTGTTCCTTCTCTCTGTCCACTCCTTTGAGGTGTTCCTCTCAGTAGAGATGTTCCTCCTTTCTGGATCCGGTTCCAGTTCTGCCCTTCCTCTGGAGCTGTTCCTCTCAATAGAGGTGTTGTCTCTCTCAATAGAGGTGTTCCTCTTCCATGAGGTGTTCCTCCTGTGCTAGCATTCAGTTTCTGCTTATAAAGGAATCTTTCCTTTGAAACTCCCGAGCTCATTCCCAGGTGCAAGTCATTAGCTCTCTTAGGCTCATTAGCTCCTGTATGATCACTCCTGCCCCCTCTAGCTGTGCCTTGAGGCAACTGCACATCTAGATTTCTCTGAGAAACAGGGTTTCTTTTCAGGTTTGCATCTTTATTGATACCCACTTCATGACACATCCCCCTCTATATTACGGGCTGAATGTTCATCATTATTACAGCACGTAATTCTAGACATCTTCTGTGCTGATGTAAATAAGGCTAACCTCTCATGCCAGAGTCAAAGAACATTTATGTGGTACACTTGTTCATGTCCCTTTGCGTCCCATATTAGATAGGATGCTGGACCAAGTGGTTTGACCACTATGTAAGGTCCTTTCCATCAGGCTTCAAACTTCGGAGTGGGGCCTGATATCAAGACTATTACCTTCTCACCGGTGGTTAGATGTCGGGGCTTGGTATCTCTGTCATAGTACTGTTTTTGCTTTTGCTGACTGTCCTTCAGCTTTTCTTCAGCAAAACGTGAAGTCCGTCTTAATCGGCTTCTTAAACTTCTCAAAAACTGTGGTATCCCTACTTCATTTTGTACAGGTTCCACCCATTGCTCTCTCAGGATATCGAGCACTCCTCTGGGCGATCTCCCATACATCAGTTCATAAGGCGACGTGCCTAATGAAACCTGTGTCCTTTCTCTGCATGCGTACAATATAAATGGGAGCATTGTGTCCCACTCTGCCATCTCTCCGTCCAGCGCTCGTCGCAGCATCTGCTTGATGGTCTGGTTCATTCTCTCGACCAAACCATTGCATTGGGGGTGATATGCGGCGGTTTTGAGATGCCTGATGCCAAAAGCGTCCCATACCTGGGCTAAATATTTGGACATGAAGTTCGTGTCTCTGTCTGTCAAAACCTCTTTAGGGAATCCCACCTCGCAAAATAGCTTTATAAGCTCCATGGTGATGGATTTGGCTGATATATTCCTCAAGGGCACCGCCCAGGGGAAACGTGTTGCCTGGTCCATGATGACCAATATATATTGGAAACCCCTAGGCATTTTTATGAGGGGACCGACTATGTCCATGGCTATCCTTCTGATGGGATCAGTTATTACTGGCATCGGCAGTAATGGCACCCCAGCTGGTCTTATGGAGGTCACCCGTTGGCAGGAGGCGCAGGACTCACAAAAACGTGAGACCTCCTTAAAAACTCCTGGCCAATAGAATCTGGCCAGTATCTGGTCAAGGGTCCCCTGTACTCCTTTGTGACCGCTCGCTGGGTGATCATGTGCTAACCTTAGCACTGAAGACTTAAACGTATTTGGGACTACCAGCTGTTTGCGGACATCTTTAGTCTGTGGATCTATACTTTCCCTGTATAGGAGCCCTTCTTCCTTTATAAATCTTGGGAAAACATTTCTTTTCATTTGAGCATGTTCAAATGCGCGTGCCAGCGCAGGGTCATCTTGTTGCTCTGCGGCAAATGAAGGGAACTTCTCCACGAGCTCTGCTGGAATCCAGGGTAGTTCCTCACCTGCTTCCAAATCTGCTCTACCTTGAGAACGTCCCTTTCTCTCTTTGCACTTTTTGGCTTTAGTCTTTCTATCCCTCTCTGAAGGAGTATTTACTAAATCATCGTGGGATGGGAGGTCAACTAAACTAAACTCTCCTTTGAGGTGTTCCTCTCAGTAGAGATGTTCCTCCTTTCTGGATCCGGTTCCAGTTCTGCCCTTCCTCTGGAGCTGTTCCTCTCAATAGAGGTGTTCCTCTTCCATGAGGTGTTCCTCCTGTGCTAGCATTCAGCTTCTGCTTATAAAGGAATCTTTCCTTTGAAACTCCCGAGCTCATTCTCAGGTGCAAGTCATTAGCTCTCTTAGCCTCATTAGCTCCTGTATGATCACTCCTGCCCCCTCTAGCTGTGCCTTGAGGCAACTGCACATCTAGATTTCTCTGAGAAACAGGGTTTCTTTTCAGGTTTGCATCTTTATTGATACCCACTTCATGACAACGTTCACTGTAGGCATACACATGGGCAGAGTTTGGGTGAACATGAGTGATGCAAGTACACATGCTAATGATAAAACTCAATCATTTACACCTGTACTTGCGCCACATACACTAGTATTTTATAAAGATAAGTAGGCACCTACTTGATGTTATCAAATGGACTCAATTTAGGAGTGTGAAAGCGTTTTTACTGGGTGCTCTGTTATAAGATTAAACTTTGTCTTATATCTCTATATTAATATCTTGCCAAGCTGTGCAGGAGAAGTTAGTAACTTCCATTTTCAACTGTCCTGCTGTTGCTATAGTAATAATAAAAAGATTTGGTTTTATATAGCACCTTTTATCCAGGCATCACGAAATAAAAGACCAGAAACATGCATACAGCCACCACTGGGGAGATATAAAAGTAGTCAATAAGAATTTATGATGGATTTGAATTTAATTACTCATCTTTCCAAATCAAAGCTCAAGGTCGGTTATAGTTTAGGTACAGTAAGTATTTTCCTACCCCAGAGGGCTTAAAGTCTAAATTAGTCCTGACGCTATGGAGGCTAAAGTGACTTGATTGTTGTGACCTTGGGCATCAGTGGGAGAGTGGGATTTGAATCCAGGTTTACTGGTTCCCAGCCCACTGCTCCAGTCACTACTGTAGGCTATCTTCTGCTATTATAGTTGTGATAATTATTAGTCAGTTAACATAACATAAGAACATAACATAAATTGCAGCTGGACAACTGTGGCACAAAGTGACTTTTTCAAGCTCATATGTTCTAAAATGTTTTTTTCCCATATAGGAGGTAATTTCATAAGAGGACACATGTGAAATGTTCCAAAAGGAGCCTATTTTATGAAAGGAACTTAAACACCCATGCACCATTATAAAACAGACTCTCAGAAGGATCCCTAATAATGCACCAATTCTCCCACACAAATTTACATCTGGGAGTAATTTTCTAAACCATTTTTGTGTGTAAAATATTGTTTTGCATGTTTCAATGAGCTCTTATAAAATTAGGTCACGCCTAAACTATGCTCAGTGCATGTCATCGCATACTTGTACATTAGGTGTGTGCAGGGGTAGAGTTTGGGTACAGCATGGGCAGAGCCACAGTTTATTGCACATTTTATTAAATATACATGCACACGTGTAAAAAATGTGCTAACCTTTGCACCTGCTCTTAAGCAGATGTAATGTCCACGCCTTGAATGTAGGCACTATTGCTGCTGGATTTACACTAGTATTTTACGAACTCCCTCGGGCAAGAATTTTCCTTCTCCAAATTCATAAAAGGCCTTAAGACCCATCTTGTTCAGCTCTCCTTCCCCCCAAGTCTTGTCTGACTAAGTTGACCCTTCCCCTCGCCCTCTCTCAGGGGCATGTACTTGCTCTTCTCTCCCCACCCTCTTTTGCTGGCCCCCTCTTTTTCTCTTTCTGCACTGCCACTCTGTGACCTCTTTGTTAATATTTTAGTTTTGCAAACCACTTTGATGGCTCTTGTCTTACTTGCAATATAGCAAACACATGTAATGAATGAACGACTAACTAAAGATACGTATGATCTTGTTGGTACACCTACTTGTACACATGAATTTTATAATAGCCATTTCCCATGTATAGGCTTTATATGCAGAAAATGCTTTATAAAATGAATCCCCTCACACACAAAAAGAGAATCAATGGGCAAGCAGGAGCTTCATTGTTCCATAGTTCAAAGCTTTATGGGGGGCATTACAAACACTGAACCGTACCTGTGTACGTGCAGGCCAGATGTGTAGGCTGTGATCATCTCCCCAGGTGTATTCCGCAGCCTACGTGCCCTGCACATATACAAGGTTTGTGTGGGAAGCGCTGTACATGGGCAGGGGCAGAACAAGGGCGTGGCCAAGTGTCAAGACATACAGGCCATTTCTGTATACCCTGTGTATATGTTCCCCGGCACTCCCAAAGACGTCCAGCCTATTCCACCCCAATGGTGGAATAAGTCCTGGGAGCATCTCTGTTCGCACATCGCAGCCTCCTGTACCCCATGGTACTGGCCCTACCAAGCACCTGAAGTCATGGTCCAGGCAATAGCGGCCTCCAGTGCTGCCTGGACAGTGATCTGTAGGAGCCAATATGGGACAAAATATTCCAAGCCGCCATGTAGACAGCTCATTGTCATGGTGTGAGGACGCCACTGCTCCCTCATCCCAGCAGTGGTGTTCTGGTGTGGGGATGGGCAGGTTCCCGAAAGTCGATCTCCTCGGCATATAGAGAGCACCCAGATGTGTATCTCTCCGATAGTCTAGTTACTGACCTGTAACAGGTGTTCTCCAAGGACAGCAGGAATCAGTCCTCACATATGGGTGACGTTGGCGCCGATGGAGCCCGCATGGAAGCATCTACCTAGCTTTCAAAGAAAGCCTTTGGGAGATGCACCATGCATGCGTGGTCCACGTCCCACCCAAAAGTGCCATCTTGCCTCAATCCAATGACATAGCTAAGATGTCAAAAATAAAATAATAAAGAAGCAACTCCAAGGTGAGGAGGGAGGGTTATGAGGACTGATTCCTGTTGTCCCTGGAGAACACCTGTTACAGGGTGAGTAACTACGCTTTCTCTGGGAACAAGCAGGAAGTCAGTCCTCACATAGGGGGCTCCCCAGCTACAGGCTACCAAGAACCTGTAAAGAAAAAAACGCCATGGCGACCTGCAAAGGATGAGCCATGATCAGCAGCAGCTGAGCCCCTACTGAGAGACTCTCATAAGACCCGAATGCCCGGTAGCCTGAACACTGAAGGTTCAGAGGGCAAGAGTTACCTACACCCCAAAGAGATTACGGATCACGGCCTGGCTAAAGGTGCTGTCCTCACCAGGTAGTAGTGAACTGCGAAGGTATGGACCAAAGACCAGGTGGCTTCCTAACAGATATCCATCATGGGGACGGAATGCAGATTTGCCACAGAAATAGCCATGGCCGTGACGCAGTGCCCCATAACCTTCTGGTCTAGTTGAATTCCTGCCTGCTCATAGACAAGGGTAATGCAGTCCAGCATTTTGAACTTCTCCCGGACCAGAAAACTGTTGAGCTATCACAGGTCCAGGATGGGCGTGAGGCCCCCTGTCCTATTGGGGACGAGGAAATACCTGGAGTAGAAGCCTGTGTCCAGAGATGTTTCAGGACTGGCTTCACTGCCTTATCCTGGATTAGGCCTGCTAGCTTGGTGAGAAGCAGGGTCTGGTGAAGGAGAGGTCTGGTGGGCTCTCCTGGGAAGTAAGACGATGGCACCCACTGTAGGACAAACAGGGCTAGGTGCCCCCCTGTGGGAGCAGGGAACTCCTGGGAGTGGGGAGGTCGTGTCCAGGCAATCAAAAGCTCCCTACAGGCTGGGCTGGAGCCGGCTCCTGAGACTTTGGGGTCTTTTGTTTTCTGGGACCATGTCCTTGGCCTTTTTGTTGCTGGCCCTGCTGAGGGGCCAGGAAGGCTTGGAAGTGCGATATACCACTAAAGCCCCCTTTCTTCCTTGGGAAGAAGGACTTTTTCCCGGGGCTGCAGCGAGGTCTTCTTTCTGTGCCTGGTCCTAGTCATGAACTCGGTCTCTATATCTGCTGCCTTATCTGCCATGGTTTCCTGAATAGGTTCTTTCCTGTGCAGGGGACATTAATCAGTTTTTCCTGCACCCACTGTTCCAAATTGGATGACTGCAGCCATGTTTGGCATCGTGCCCCGATGTCCGCGGCAGCCACCCTGACCAATGACTCAAAGCCACTGTAGGCTGCTCAGGATAAAAACTTTCAGCATTCTTTTACCGCCAAGGTCAGGGTCTTAAACCTTTGTAGGGGTTCCCCATTGAGGCCTGCTGAAAATCCACCGAGCTCCTTCAACAGTTCCTTCAGGTACAGCTGATACAGAGCTGCTAGGACTGGATCCGACACGTTAGCAATGAGCCCTGATAAGCCTTGCGGCCGAGAACATTGAGGGTTCGGGCCTCCCTACTGAGTGGAACCGACGAATGAGTTTTTTGGCTCCTAAGCCAATGCATGGCCGACTCCATGACCATGGAGTTATGGGGAAGCTGGGTCTTTTGGAACTCAGGGCTTTGGTGTACCCAGTACATGGTGTCGAGGTGCCTGCTAATGACTGGTACCGATGCCGGTGTTTCCCACATTCAGAGGAGGAGGAGGTCAAAGATCAGGGGCACTGGGACCATAAGGGTTTCCTTCAGAGGTACCTCGTATTGGAGTATTTCCAATTCCTCAGTGCATGGGTCCTCCTCAGCCTCGGTCTCGACAGTGAGAGCCATGGCCATGTCCTACATAAAATCGAGGAAAGCAAAATCCTCGGGCCGGGAATGACGTTGGGTCATTGGGGGGGAGATGGATCTGAGGGCAAGTCTTGGTGTCGCCTTCTGTCCAGGGATTCCTTGTCCTTAGTCTCCCATTTGGACTCGAAGTCTGAGTCCGATGCCGAGAGGTCGCCTTGGTCGAGTGCCACTATGGGCAGTCCTCAATCTCCGGAGGATCTGGGGTCCAAGTCGCAGGTGCTCGTTGGGGAGGACCAGTTTCCCGAGGAATGGGACCGAGACCTCGTCTGGTGCCAGGGACTCTCTCAAGCAGGTGGCATTCGAGGACCGGCTCGACATCCGGGGAAGCCCTTGATATTGAGGGTCCCATTGTTGGGGCGGATGAACTGGACGAGTCAGATAAGAACACCTGCTGCATGGCCACTAGGGCAGATATACTGCTCTCTAGGGCTGCCATTCTGGTCTCCATACCAGTTGGCTCCACAACCTTCGATGTGGGCACCAAGGACTTTGGGCCAGGCATCGATACTGTTGAGGGGGAGTTCTCAATGAGAATAACCTCGGAGGGTCAAAGCCGATTGGTGGATGCCGATGACTCCTTACATGTCAGCTTGGAAGGCTATTCCTGCATCAACTCCTTGGACTCACACCTGGGACTGCAGGTCCTGGAATGGGATTTCCCCTTCTTCCAGGATCCATCCTCTGAGGCGGTCTTAGAGAGTTTCTTCTTCTTGTGCTTCAACCTCTGGGGATTTCTGCTCGGAGGAACCACGGCTGCGGGACTCCGAAGAGGCTCTGGTTTCGCGGGGCACCGAGGTATTGGAGGGGGCTCTGGAGCATGGTGTGACCAGAGACTCCCGTGCCGAGTCGGATTTTTGAAAAACATTTTCCTGCTACAGATGGCAACTCTTTAAGGTCTTTGAGGTCATGGTTCTGCAGATTTTGCAGTTGGTGGTGTTATGCTCTGGGCCAAGGCATCAGAAGCAGAAGTCATGTGGGTTAGTAAGTGACATCATTTTGCCACACTGGTCACACCTTTTGAAGTCACTGGAGGCCATCAGAAAAAGGGGGTATCTGCCTCCCAGCAGGGGTATAAGGCATTCGGCTGAAAAAGTGCACGAACGCCAGTTGAGGGACACCTTGATGAAAAAATGAGAAAATGAATGGATGAACCCGAGGAGCGATGCCGAGGTAAGCTGGCTTGGGGGCAGGAAGGAACTGGTACACAAACCAGACCAAATTTAACAACAAAAATCAACTTTTTTCTGGGGGAAACTGGACAATGTCCAATGGGATCTGTGGAAAAAAGGATACTGAGGCAAGATGGCACCCTTGGGCGGGAAGAAAATCACACATGTGTGGTGCATCACCGAAATACTTTCTTTGAAAGCTGGGGAGATGCTTCCATTTCAGGCTCCATCGGCGCCAACGTCACCGATATGTGAGGACTGACTTCCTGCTTGTTTCCGGAGAATCCACCATTGTGGATACATTCAGGCCCTGCGGTGGCGGTGGCGGAATTGGGTCTATCTCTAGCCCATCTACATTTTGGCTGGGGCTTGCAGCCAGGTGTGGAGGGACCTGAATCGGACTCTATGCCTCCTCCTTCAAGAGAACCCAGAGCTCTCTCTTTCATAATGCTTTATTAATAAAAACGGCAAGGACTTTGGGGGATAATTTTATAGAGCACTATTCATTTGTAGAGCATCTTTTTACTTGGGGAAAATGTCTCATAAAATCGCACAGTGTCCATATGTGTACAAGTCCATGTGTTCAGCTGTTCCTGGGGTGTAGTTTGGCATAGTTGCGATGAGGGTATGGATTTTATAAAATACTCATGTACTTGCAAGCATTTATGCCTTTTTCAGAGAAGGCATATATTTGTGTAAATTTCTGCACTAATAGGGGTAGTGCCTGGAGCCTCTTTAAAAAGGCACATAGACACCTATGCTGCTTTTATAAAATATAGGTGGATTTTTGGACATTCTACTTAGTTGTCATGTTATGAAAAAAACACCTTGATGTGCAGGGTTGGTGTAAGGATATTGGGTGCCCTAGGCGAATCATCAGTCGTATGTGCCACCTCCACTGATTTTTTTATAATTAATCTCAACAATCATGATTACCTAATGCCACCCCTTTCACAACAATCCTGTAAAAATGCATAATTGGATATCATACTTTTAAATATTAAACTTTGCTTTGTATGTACTCTGTGCCCAGTCTCCCTGTAGGTAATAGAATGTGCTGATGGCTCTTTGAGCTTGTTTGGCTGTCGGGATCTTTTGTTTTGTTCGACGGCTGCTGCTGTTTTCTGCTGCTCTGAGGTGGCCACTCTAGGCAGTCATCTAGTACCGCTTTGACCTGGAGAAAAGCGGTATATAAACATGGCTAGCTAAATTAATCAATCAATCTATATATTTGAAGTTTGATATTATTTGGCGCTCAAGACAATGAGTTGCATGAAAGGAAAGGGGAAACTATCAGGAAATCGTTTTTCACAGAAAGTGTACTGGATGCTTAGAAATGCCCTCCCAGTGGAGGTGGTGGGGGCAAAAACAGTAACGGAATTCAAAAAGGCATGGGACAGACACAGAGGATCCCTTTACAGGAAGAGGATGCAATCAAAGCAAACTTACATTTTTTTTTTTTTTTAGTGCCTTCAAGTCAGTGTTGACTCATAGTGACCCAGCTACCTCTGGGTTTTCTTGGCAATGTATCACTGGAAGTAGATTGCCAGCCTTTTCTTCCAAGGCAATGGAGGGTAAAGTGACTTGCCCAAAGTCACAAGGAGTGCCAGTGGGAATTGAACCCTTGATCTTCTGGATACTAGGCAGTTGCTCTGGATACTAGGCAGTTGCTCTAACCACTAGGCTACTCCTCCACTCCTACATAACTTTTACACTTTGAAAAAACAGAGAAGGGTAATCTGCATGGACTGGCGAGTACAACCCTCGCCACCTCACTGGGCAGGTTAGAAGGACCATGCAGGTGTTTATCTGCTGTCATTTACTGTTAATGTGGCTGTTCATCAAAGTACATGGGTGTACCGAAGCAGATGTTTCAAGGTTCACTGCTTTGTCCCCTTCTCTGCCATGCTTTCCTCTAGCATTGTCTTCAGATATGCAAATTTATTTATTTATTTTCAGAGGCTTTAATCCCATTCTGATCAAAGTCAATCAATGGGGCGTACAACTGCAAAAACAGAATACAAAGACAACTCAAAAATTGCTCTCCCCACCCTCCAGCACACAATCTTTCAGCACTCCACACAGAACTGTTTTCAGCAGCTTACAAAAGCTTAATAACCTACCCATGCAAATTCCCCTCTTTTTCTCTCTCTTTTAAATGAGAGAAATTTGCATGGCATTTTCAGCAATAATCGAGCTGCAGCAGACCCTGTCATCACTTTGAAAGCTCCTTTATTTTGCACAGTCCAAGCAAAGACCTGCCATCTTGTCCCAGAGGTCCTAAATAGGATGATGCCCTGCCTGAAACAGCGATGCAGAAGGACAAGAAGTCAAACATAGGCTCTAAGTCATGTTTGTGTTTATTGCAGAGTTCTATACGCCGTTCATACCATATCACAGTGTTTCACATAAGATTAAAAGGCCAAAAACCAGAAGCAGTAGAAAATGAGAAACAAGTGAAAGGTGTAGGGGTAACAGGAGGAAGAGAATCGAGAGGATTCTGAAGCACATATCACTCAGAAGTCCAGGCTTTCCTAATTAAATGCATTCTCAAAAGTCTGCTTTGAGACCTGACGACCTAGGAAGAGAGGATTCAAGCCGGAGGTATTTAGGTAATGAATCCCAAAGAAGGGGAGCTGATATACAGATTGCTGTGTTCTGAGTGGATTCATGTATAGCTAAAGCTGGAGTTGGATTAAAAGACGTCTGTCATTTAGAGATCATGGCCAGGGATATTAGGTATCAGGACATCAGAGAGTTGTAATGGTTGTTCAGACCACATAGCTTTAAATGAAAGGAGTAGGATCTTGAATTGAACCCAAAGGGATACAGGTAACCAGTGACTATCATTTAGGAGTGGTGTAACATGGTTGGTAGATTTAGCCCCATAAACTAACTTCATAGCAGTACTTTGGACTAAATGAAAATGATTAAAGGCTACCTGATGAATGCCGTTATAGAGGACCTTACAGTAAGCTCTTTGCTACTAATAAGAGTGTGGACTAACCTGAGAGATTCTTGATCAAGTTTTGATTGATTGAATTTTGCGCAAAGCAAAAAAAAAAACCGTGACCTAATGACAGATGCAATTTAAAATTCAACCGAAAGAGTGTGGCCATTTATTTATTTAAAAATATTTATATACCGCAGACATGTAATACATTCTAAGTGGTTTACAATATAAAATGTAAAAATAATGCAATACATTAAAACAAAGCAGACTGTCGCCCCCACCCACTCGGCAGCCACTACTGGCCAACTCTAGCACCAACCTAATTAGGGAACAAAAGGTATTTAAGGACTTACAGATATGCCCCCTATTCAATTCCTGTCTCATCCCAAGAGGGTGTTTATTCCACCACATGGGCACAGCCATCCTAAATGCTCGCCTTCTCCATTTCTGCTGTCGTACCTCTTGATGATCCGGGATCACTAGCAGACTGCCCTGATTAGATCTTAAAACTCAGCCTGGCTAATACCACTGCAACATAATCTGTGGATAACTCGGCCCTCCTTCCTTTAGAATTTTAAATGTCAGCACTAACATTTTAAACATGCAGCGCTCACAGATCAAGAGCCAATGTACATCTGTGAATAAATACGCCAAACGTGCCAAAGAAGCTCCACAAATCATATGATATAATGTCAAAAAGGAGCAAAATCCACAAACATTGATATAGAAATTAAGTAAAACCTCAAGGACACGTCAAATACTGGAGGGTGTACTTTGTTTGTTTTTTTTTGTGCACCCAACCTCACTGTCATCATATATATGAGAGAGATCTGCATTGATACTACCCCCACTGTATGCAAATTTATCTCATGCTTATTCATTAGGAGAATCCTGAAAACCTCACTTGTTTGTGGGCAAGGACTGAACTTGTACACCACTGACAGGCAGGAATTAATACTCTGCTACCAGACCCCACTGGGGAAACAATTACGTTACCACCATTGCCACAGAAGGAGGATTAAAAAGAAGCTGCTGTAACATAGTAAATGATGGGAGATAAAGACTGAAATGGCCCAGCGAAACGTTTAGAACTGTAATTACTGTTCCATGTGGGTTGCCCCTTGTGCCGTTCTGTTTGCGACTACAATTGCTAGTCTTTGATTTTTAGCAGTATAATCAGTTCCATGCTCTTTTGGAATAAACTGATGTTTGGTGCAGGTTACCCAGGGCTGGCTTGCCACTAGGTGAACTAGGCATTTGCCTAGGGCAGCAGCTTTCAGGGGCAGTTGCACAGCATGTCCCTCCTCTTTCTTTCTCTCCCCCACCGTCCCACCTCCACAGGAATGCAAATAATTGGGCTTTGGGGAAGCAGCAGCACAGTGCAACACAGCCCCTTTAAAACCACTCTCGGTGGTGGGCTCCTTCAGCATCTGTAAATGCGCTTGCACGTGTGGGCACTCAAGGCCTTCTGCATCCCACCCTGATGTTGGAACGGGAGCGATGTGGCAGGCCTTGAGTGCACCGCTGTCAGCGGCTTTAAAGGGACGTGCCACTGCCTCTCCAAAGCCTAATATTTTTGCTTTATTGTGGAGGTACGGTGGGAGGAGGGAGGGGGGTGGTAGCAGCGTTAATAGGAGGAAGGGACTAGGGGGGAGATGCTGGACACCCTTGTGGGAAGGTAAGAAAAGAGGGAAGTCATGTTGGATACCTTGGGGAAGGCAAGAAAGGAAGATGAGAGATACATGATACTGGATGCCTGAGAGAAGGGGGAAGGGAAAGAGACCCGAGGGAAGGGAGTAAGGAAGAGGAGATGCTGGACTATACGTGGGGTGGGGTGGGGGTGCATGGCCAATGGTTGCCTAGAGTGTCAGATACTCCTGGGTTTTCTCTGAACTTACCCCGTGGCTTTTTTTACACTCCCTTTGCCATTAAGGGATCCTTTCTCTTTAATAACCAATGCTTTATTTGAATTCCATTACCATTTTGCTTCCACCACTTCCTTCGAAGGTCCATTCCATGCATCCATTGTCCTGCCCTTGAAAAATATTTCCTGATGTTGTCCCTTAGTCTACCTTCCTTGGAGCTTCATATCATGATCCTTAGTCCTGTGGCTTCCTTTCCTTTGGATAAGGTTGGATGTCTGTACCATATCCTGTTCCCTCTCTGTGATTTTGGATTTAACTACTTCTCCCTCTGTTCATATGCAGCAAGGGATGCGATTCAACGTAGAGGTGTTTGGGGAGACCAGGGGATACATCCTGGAGGTGTTTGGTGTGCATTTTGAGCTACCTGACCTGGGACCTATTGGTAAGAATCCCTAACTTTCTTATTTTATGAATGAATAATTTGTAAACTGCTGCTTTGTCGACTGCACAGATTGTTCAGGATTGCAGTGTTCATCAATGGTCAATTGAGGCTGATGCCCTGTGCAGGGTCCCACATTTCAGCTGTATACAGTACAAAGAAGCCGGAATCAGGTTTTACCTAGTAGTGAGACTAGCTGCCACAGACTGGGCACTCAAGAGGGTAATTTTCAAAGCCATTTCCCTGGGTGCTGTAGTGCCTTACTCACAGCACTGGGCTTTTTAAAACTGTCTTTCACCTACGCAGGTAAAAGCATACACGTAGTTTCACTCATATTTGGGGAAGGGGCAGATTGCCTTATCAGGGAATCAGGGGACTGGACATCTTCCAGTGGGCCACTGATCAGTAGGAATAGTTGCCAGCCTATAAGCCCCTGTGATGCCAAGTCACATGCATTAGACATGTGACACATGCATTCGGCCCACTCACACTCGTTTACTATCCACACTCATGCATTTTCTGGTGCCATCGGACTTGCTCCGTTCTTCCATTTTTTTCTTCCGGTTTATCTGCCATCTCCCTCTCCACGCCAGTGCCCACCTCCGCAGCTCTGCCACCACTGCTGGGACATGCGCCACTGTCCAGCTTTCTCTCTAGTGCCCATCTCCGCCGCTGCTGCCTGCACTTGTGGCAGCAACAATACAACACAAAAAAACTGAGTGGGGCCTGCAAGTTAGTTCATGCATGTTACTCAGGGCTTTGCCGGTCCCCTTAGAAACAGGAAGCTTACATTAGAAGGCACGAGATTGGCAAAGCCCTGAGCGACGCACATGAGCTAACTTTCATTCCGGTGTGCTGACTTATGAACTTTGCTTGGTGAATGAAAGGCACATGTTAGTGGTGTGGTGACGACATCAACTGAGTTTCTCATGGTTGCCCATGTCACATCCTGAAAACGTTTCCCTCTTTCTCCCTTTCAGGAGCCAATGGGTTAGCTAACCCCCGTGATTTCCTGGCACCTACGGCCTGGTATGAGGACCGTGAAGTACCCAATGGTTACACAGTCATTAGCAAGTACCAAGGCAAGCTTTTTGCGGCCACACAGGTAGAGAAATCATAACCCCTTCATCTGAAATACCCAAAACAGACTTTCAGTTATGTGTAGCAGTGGCATACCCAGAAGACAATATTTTGGTGGGGTCTAAGGTTAACATGAGCAGGCACTAAGCAGTGCAGATGTTGACATAGCCTCTGGTTCTTCTTTCATTGGCCTGACTCCAAAGTGGGGAAGGGGAAAGCCCACCCCCCACAGCTATCCAAGCCCACCAGTGGCTACTTACTGTGTGTAAAAATAATATTAATTACAGCATTATCCTGTGGTATAAGAAGCCTGACAGACTACAAACCACAGTTTAACCATAGTTGGTTACAGGGGCATAGCCAAGGGTGGGCCATGGTCCCTCTTCTTTGGCATAAGCCCAACTCAGGCAACAGATCAGTTAAATGAGAGGAGAATCAGAGATGGTGTCAAGATTTGTACCGTCTTGTGCCCACTCATGTTAATTCTAGGCCCCACCAAAAAAATTACTTCTGGCTAGGCCGCTGGTTGATTAGAAGAAATCTTACTTGTATTTACATGGGGCCCGATTTTCATTTAGGCAGACTATGCGCCGCATCACCTGCCTGCCGACCTCCTTAAGCTGGAGTTTCATTTCCATGGCAATGGAAATGAAAATCCGGGTCACACTGCACAGGCCAGCAGCAGCCGCCGAGGCTAAGCAGGTAGCAGCGATTTTTGATGCTGCCTGTTTAGCCCCAGTGCCTTAAAAATAGGCAAGGTTTAGTGCCATTCCCCACCTCCGCTCCACCCTGGAACGCCCCAAACACACCTTGATGCTAAGTGCATAGCATCTCGGCACATTAGGGACTTAACCGGGATTTTCCAAAGGCACTACTCGTTTAGCTGCCTTTGGAAAATCCTGGTTAAGGTATTTACATGGATAACATGGACTTTACCTATGTAACTGCCTTCGAAAATCAGGCCCATGGTGCACAAAGCAATGTTTATTTAAAGTTCTTATGTAGTGGAAACAACATTCCTTATGCATAATACTGATAAAAAGACTTGCAGTATTTTTTATTAGTCTTTCAGTGTTTCCTATTATAATTCTCCACCTCTAATCATAGCTGTCACAGTGCTGCAAATCACATGGCTCACTCTCAAGTGGAGTGGGCTACACTGACTGTTTCCCACATTTGTGAAATGTGAGAAACAGCCTAAAGAATCAAACAATATTTTTTGAAGTACCAGTTGCAATTTCGAGCTTAGCACGTGAACGTCTGCAGTGTGCGCGCTCCTTTTTGTAGAGATATGTAAGTGCAAACATTCCCGCATCAGCTTCAGTTAGCGGCCATGATGAGACTTTAGGCTACGGTAATTATCCTGATCATATGAACACTCTTCATCACTCTTCCCTCATTTCATAATCCAGATACATCTTGCAAGGAAGATATGATGGTAGAAATGTTGGGTCCCTTTCGTTTCACATGCCTAATAACTATTCTAAAGAAAAGCAGAGGAACAGCATGACTAAAATCTCCTTTCTATTGGTTTTTATAGCATTTCTCCCCATTCAACGTTGTGGCCTGGCATGGAAACTACACACCATACAAATACAACCTGGCCAACTTCATGGTTATCAACTGTGTTGCCTTTGATCATGCTGTAAGTTCTGATAGCTTGTTTGGGCAGAGAATAGACTCCTAATCCAAATCTATTAGTAAAATGAACCAGTATTCTATGATGCTTGAGACCGAGGAGAGTAGTATGTGAAAACACAGTCGACAAGGCCTTATGATCAATTGGGTGGGCTGTATGTGAGAACAGCTCAGCTATTTCATTAGGAAAGATTAATACAGTGTTTTCTCCATGTTTTGAGCAGCCGTACATCTAGAGAGGGCGGTGGGACTCTCACTGCCTCTCAGAGTGCTGGCTGTGATTGGTGTCCATTCTGAGCGGAGAGGGAAAGACAGTCCTTTACCACAGCAGCAGGGATGAAAGTGATTAGAAGAGATATTTTTATTTATTTTATTTGCATCTCTTATATACCGCGCTATTACAATCAGTGCGGTTTACATTGGAACAGAACATACAACAATGTAGCAGTTACATTGGGTTTACAATAAACATGGGATACAAACTTGGATAAACAGGGGAAAAACTATGAGATGAGCTAGAGGATTCATTCTGAAGCAAAAGGAAAATCTATGCCAGACGGAGAGACTACTGCATCCATAGCAGTAGCAGACTTTCCAAAAAAAATGTTTGTAGATAGCACCAGAGCCATGAAAACATTTAGGGCTGTTGCAAGTGAGAAGCAAATGGGTTGAAAGGGATCAGGAAGGTCTCAAATATGAAACCGGATTCTGCAAAAATGCTGACTGCAGCTGTCATTGGTTAGCTATTGCCTTATGCATTGCAGTTTTGGATCCAGGGAGAGGCAGGGCCAGCCTCAGAGTTGGGTCAAGGTGTTTGCGCCCTAGGCAAACTTTAAACCTTTTGCCCCCCTGGCTGTCAAAAACTATTGTTTAACTTTGAATACCCTACTCTTTGACAAACCCTTCCTCCCCCCAGAAGCTGCTGTCCTAGGCAACAACCTAGTTTATTTATTTAACAGGTTTTCTATATCGCTTTATCCGTCAGTCAAAATGGTTGACAGCGAACTTAAACTAGAGGGTATACATTAAACACGACCTGGGATTACTTGGAGTATACAAGTAACTTATCAGTGGACAATTAACAGGCCACAGTGACCTTTGATGTAATTTGAGTTTAGGCAGTTGTTTAGGCACGTTTCGAAGAGTTGATCAATTTGGACTAGCATAAGAGTTGACTTTTATCGACTCTGTGTTTTTGTTTTTTAATTATATATTGGATCCAAAGTGTTCTGTGAATAGCTATGTTTTCAGCCTCTTTCTGAAATCGGGGGTCTTATCCATGGATTTTAGTTCTTCTGGGAGAGAGTTCTATAATGATAGTGTGAATAGGGAGAATGCCCTGCTGCATATTGTTTGCTTGTTTTTTGCTTTAATGGTGAGGATGATAAGCAAGTTTTTGTTGTTGGTTCTTCTTGATCTGTTGTCCAGAGTTTTGTGGATCAGGGTTTGAAGAATCTCTGCTGATAGTTCATGTAGGATCTTGAATATGGTGAGGATTATTTTGTATTTGATGCAGATCTGTATTGGGAGCCAGTGTAATTGTTTTTAAATGGACATTATGTGGTTGTGACTTGAAGCATCTGTAATTATATGAGCAGCTGTATTTTGGGCCATCTGGAGGGGATGCATTGTGTACTTTGGGAGGCCTTGGTAGATTATGTTGCAGTAATCTAGATGTGGGGTTATTGTAACCTGGCATACTGTGCGAAAGTCGTTGGGGTTGAGTAACAGGCAAAGTTTTTGTATGACCTTCATCTTGTGGTAGGCTGTTTTTGTTGTTCTGCTGACATGTGACTGTAAGTTTAGATTCTGATCAAGTGTGACTCCCAAGTACTTGACCTCATGCTTGACTGCTAGGTCATTGTTTGATATTTTTATAGTTGTTGGTGGGGTGAATGCTGTGTCCCTGGTGATGTAGAGGACCTCTAAATTTTTATAGTTTACGTTTAAGTTGTGTTGAGAAAGCCAATGAACCATTGCCTCAAAGCATCCCCTTACTGTTGTGTAGTTTGGTTTGGCTGTGTTAAAAGACATGTATATCATGATATCGTCTGCATAGATGTGGTATAGCATGTTGTATTTTTTTCTTATGGCACACAGCAGCTGGATGTATATATTGAATAACAGTGAAGAGAGAGATGATCCTTGTGGAATTCCTTGACATTGCTCAAAGGACTTTGATATATGCATGGCACCTCTAACTTGTTGGTGTTCTCTTGATTATGATTGAAACCATTTCAGGGTGGTGTTGCTTAGGCCTATTTCCTGTAATGTTAGTATTAGTGTATGGTGGTTTATGATGTTGAAGGCTGATGAAATATCTAGGAATATTAAGATGAAGCTTTGCCTCCGTGTTATCTGTTTCTTTATTATTCTGTCGAAGAATGATGTGAGTAAGGTCTCAACACTATGGTTGGATTTGAAGCAGTATTGGTGAGGGTCTAATGGTGCATGCTGATCTATGCGCAGCTAGTGTTGAACAGCTTTGTCAATTATTTTGGCAATAAATGGCAGGCTGGAGATAGGACTGTATGAGCTGGGTTATTTTGGGTCAAGTGAGAAATTCTTTAGTGTTGGTCTAACAGATACTTGTTTAAGGTTGGTGAGCATGTACCCTTGTCAGAGAGACAGTTGTGTAATTTTGAGTATAAGTGGGCTTAGTTCCTTCCTTGCGAGCTTGATCCATGCAACTGGGCATGGATCCAGGGGGGAAGTCGTCATGTTTAAGTTGGAAATGATGTTATCGAGGTGTTCAGCAGTTTGTCTGTGAAAGGTATTCCAGCTCTTGCTGTTGATGGAATAAGTTGTTGTTTCCTGTATTTGTTGTGGATTTGCAGTGGGTATACTGCGGATGAATCTTAACTCTTGGAAGTTTGCCATCTCCTGTGAGTTTAGGTTATTACTATCTTTCCTATGTGTAGGCTCTTTTGTGAAAGATCATGCAATTTCAAAGAGCTCTCTGGGTTTATTAAGGGAGACAGAATCCTGTTAAGGACAGAATCCTAATTACTGAACAATAGCTACACCTAGTCTGCCTAGTGGATGGGCCAGCCATGGGTTGGGGCTACGGCACCAGCAAAGATCCATTGCTGGAACACATGCACTGCCACGGAGCTCCAATAGGATGCTTACAGAGACTATTTAGCATTTTATGCATCACTCTGTCCAATGTTGCTGGCAAAAGAGTGGGTTGTAAATAATCCATGTGATGCACAGTTTGACTGGATTGCAGTCCTGAAGGTTAGAAGATAAATTAGCAATTGTGTATTGGACTCCCTGCATTGTTTCCTGTGCCCAAGACGGTAAGCACATCAGAGGACTCTGTGCATATGAGCACAATTACTTTGGACGAACATTTTGACAAAAGCATTGAAAGAATCAGTCAGGGCAGTTTTTCTGAATGTGAGGGCTGACCCAGTAGATCGATGCAATCAATAGGATGGTGTAGGGGTGCCATTTTTGGGACAGGATGCAAACAAAGCCATCAACTGATGCACATCAACAGCAAAAAGTTCAATTTCCTTACTAGCTCCAGTGGTAAAATGACTATCTAACATGATGTCAAAGAACATGTTCCAAAACAATATTCTTTAGGAATAAGGGTCCCACAGTACTATTTAGATTAAAAAATAATCTGGTCCCAAGTATCAAAAAATGCCTAGTGTCTGGAATTGCTAGGTCAATGGATGTCATGGACTTGAATTCACTCTCTTTCAGGTAGTGGTGCTCCTTTGGTGGTATCACCTAGGAGTACAACATGTGTCCTAGGTGGCCTATCCATTGAGAACAGAACAAGGTGTTTGTGAGTAGTAATACTATAGGTGTGTCTATGTAAGTAAAGTAGTCATGCTGTCATGGATCAATGGTACCAGTTCAGCTCGTTAATGGACAGGGTTTTAGCTTTCTGTTTGTGCTATATTTTCTTTAGGATCCCTCTATTTTCACTGTATTGACTGCCAAGTCCATGCGGCCTGGGGTTGCCATTGCTGATTTTGTCATTTTTCCTCCCCGCTGGGGGGTAGCTGACCACACCTTCCGGCCTCCTTATTATCACCGTAAGTCACCATCTTGTTCTAAGCTGCATCATAAATCAATAAAAACCTCACAGCACTACACAGGGTGAATTATACCACTGAACTGAAGATACAGTATGAAATGTAGTCAACCTATTTCTTCTTTAAATGGCTCTGTTCTGAAAATGATGATTAGTGAACATGCTTTAGATGTATTATGTTCTGTCATTCATATTCATAGAGTTGAATTTATGGCCACTGGGAATGAATAGCATGGCCTCCACACGTTCTAACAACTTCAAAACCAGTGGGAATGGCGATAACCAGCCTGAGAAATATTTTCCAGTCTTAACACTAGACAGCTGTCACCCTAAAATTCTCAGAATTAGTTTTTAAAGTAGTACCACCAGATGGAATATGCCTGTGTCATTTCAGTGACCTGATATATGATGCCAACAATTTACATCTGTGCCTGTCCTCTCTGCCTTTTAACATGTGTACTGCATATTCGATGACAAGATGCTATTGCTTGCCTCTGTATTTGTAGGGAACTGCATGAGTGAGTTCATAGGGCTGATCAAAGGTCACTATGAGGCAAAAGAAGAAGGGTTTCATCCTGGAGGGGCCAGCCTGCATAGCATAATGTCTCCTCACGGGCCAGATGCTGACTGCTTTGAGAAGGCCAGCAAAGTCAAGCTGGAGCCAGAGCGAGTTGCAGATGGGACCATGGTCAGTAATATTTAAAGACAAGCTGTTGAATATTTTCTGTCCATAGATCTCCATTATGATTGTAAAATCGTGTGGATAGGAGCAATTGAAAAATACAGATAGACAACGAAGTAAGAAAACGGCCCTTCTACGAGCCCACATCCAAAAGAGGTTGTAGCTTTCTGAAGACACTTCTGGGTGTTTGTACTCTCTGAGGCTAATGTTGTATCCTAGGCCAGAGGTAGGACCAACCCTGTGACCCAGCTATAACATTGAGGTGCAAGAAACTTGAGCGAGCCTTGTGTCTGACAGGGCTGCAGAGGATTGTTTGCTTGATGAGAGGGGAGGAAAATGACAGTCACCAATGTGGTGACCCTTGCCAGTAAAAGAGCAATACTGCATGAAAGGTCAACTATAGTGAAAACAAACATTGGACCCTACCCTTTCATTCAGATGTCATAGGTATCTCTAAAAGGAGAGTCAAAGAGATGCAAGGCTGAGATGGCAGAAAGAAAAGAACAATTTGTCCATCATGCAGGGTCAGGTCCTGTGCTTCTGATCGCAGCATCCAATACAAACTTTCTCATCCAGGTATCTCACCAGCTTGGCAGATCACAGTCAGAGCCACAGATATTCAGCATCTTACTTGGGTGCCTGGACCTCTGGATAACAGCAGCTTTGAACAGCTGGCACTGTTGTACATGTTCCTATGAGCCAGGGGAGGCATCTTTCTCCCTGTTGAACTCAGTATCTCATGAATATTTTGCAATGCTTTAGACGGTGAAGTCATGCTGAGCCTTTGCTCTTTTTCAGGAAACTCTGCCCGATATAAGGTGCATGACCTCTCCCTCCTCCTACCCATCTCTTGAAAAAACAACACATGCACTTTATAAGGCAAGAATAAAATTGACTGGATGCCAATTTTCCATTCCCTTAGGATTTCCTCTCTTTATGACCCTGCCCCAGGCAGCATGACCAACTATCACTAGAACCCCTGCTGCACTAGAGGGCTGAAGTCTTATTTCTGGTAAGTAGAACTTATTGACTGGCAAGTGTCACCACATTAGAGACCATCATCTTCTTCCCCTTAGGGCTCAAAAGATCAGTCCCCGGCAGACAAAATACCCACTCAAGTCTCCTGCACCTCAGTGCTATGGCTGAGTCAGAAGGGTTGGTCCTCCTTCAATATATTCTTTATCATACCTTCATTAACAGATCCTTACTACTGTATTTATTCCTCTCATTTTACGGCTTTCCAAGGTCCTGATTGCTCCAACACAAGATTTTTTTTAGCAAGCATTTAACCACTGTCACATACTTAAACTCTTCTTGTCAACAAGAGAAGAGGTAGACTCAAGAGATTCTGATTCCCATCAGAGAAGTTCATTACATAGCGAAGCAACCAACAAAAAAATAAGTCTGTTTCCTTCCTTTCCTCACACCTCTGCTTCTCTCCTGACTGAAACATTTAATGATACAAAAATTATTATGATTATGGTACATGATTATGTATCTAGCAGGGGTTCTCAACCCTGTCCTCGGGACCCACCTAGCCAGTCGGGTTTTCAGGATAACCACAATGAATATGCATGGGAGACATTTGCATATAATGGAGGCAGTGTATGCAAATCTCTCTCATACATATTCATTGTGGTTATCCTAAAAACCCAACTGGCTAGGTGGGTCCCGAGGACAGGGTTGAGAACCCCTGATTCTAGAGAAAAAGAACTACATGCGATAATTTAAATAGTTATGGTGTTTCTATCCAACAGACTTAACTTAGTTAAAGAGAGATTATGTAACTGCTTTAAGGATGGTGTCAAAAGGGTGTGTGTAATATGTCAGCTATATTTTCTAAGTGCCAGGTTATGTTGCTAGAATCCCAAACTTATGCTCTCCTATCTCTTCCAACAGACATTTATGTTTGAGTCATCTCTTAACATGGTGGTAACCAACTGGGGGCTGGAGACCTGTAACCGTCTGGATAAAAGCTATTACAAGTGCTGGGAGTCTCTGAAAAGTCATTTCAACCCCAACTGGAAACCCAGCAGTAAATAACTGAGGGCAGAGTTCATGTCTTGGGCACAAATCCATGACAAGCCAGCACAATGATGAAAGTGTTGTAGTGTGATGGCTACAGTGCTGAATGTGTGAATAGAAATTGCTAAGGAAACAGCCAATGTAAGGGTTTAGTGAGGAATGGGGGAATCAAGCCAAGGATCATAATCAGACATCAATACTACAAAGCAATTGTGCTTAATTGTTAATTCAAAATGTGATTTCCTAAACTATCTCTGATGTTTAAGTGATACCAATAATACATGGGAAAGCTCTTCACCACAGGCGACAGCGGAGATAGTCATGGTGAAGTGCTGTTCAAAGGGAGAATTTGCTGCTTGCATATGCTCTATAGTGGTGTTGGAAAAATAAACCCTTAATCCAGTTGATAACAGAGATGGATCCAGATCTCTTTGTGGTATTGTTTCATTTTTTGAGAAGTTCTAAGCTAAGGAAAAGTTAATCAATTTTCTATCTGATGTGTTAATTTCAATTCTGCTGCTCGTTTTGGGGGTAATTTTATAAGGAACCGCTTAAAATTATGTGCCACCTAAACATGTAAATCACAGCATTTACACATGAATGTTAACTGGCTGCAATTTTATAAGTCCAATAGTGCATACCTTTCTCCAGAAACAAGCAGGAAGTCAGTCCTCACATTTGGGTGACACTGGCGCCAACGGAGCCCGCACAGAAGTAATCTCGGCTTTCAAAGGGTGCCATCTTGCCAAGGGTGCCATCTTGCCTCAGTCTTCTTTTTTCCATGGAGCCCCATTTCCCCGGAAAAAGTATCTTTTTCTGTCTTAATATTTTTCTTTTCCG
The DNA here is from genome assembly GCA_033557465.1 of Ichthyophis bannanicus. Taxonomy (NCBI): domain Eukaryota; kingdom Metazoa; phylum Chordata; class Amphibia; order Gymnophiona; family Ichthyophiidae; genus Ichthyophis; species Ichthyophis bannanicus. The sequence continues at coordinate 330,241,490 of CM066034.1, read as the reverse complement.
GTACACATACCAGTTCCTCTTCCTACACGCTAGTCAGCTCACCTCAGCGTTGCTCCTTGGGTTCATTTTATTTTTCTCGAGAAATCCCTCGACCGGCGCTTCATGCTCTTTTTGGCCGGCAGGCTTCAGACCCTCCCCCAGGTTCAAGGACCCATTTTTCCCATGGCCTCCAGTGGCTTCAAGATATGTGATCGGTGCAGTAAAATGATGTCCCTCACTGACCCACATGACTGCTGCCTCCATTGCCTCGGGCCAGACCATGATGACTCAGGCTGCGAATTCTGTAAATCCATGTCCACAAAGGCCATCAAGAGCCACCAGCTGTAACAGGAAAAGTTCTTCCATAGATCCAACTCTGTGCTGGATTCCACGGTGATGCCACACTCCAGGGCCTCCTTTAGTACCTTGATGTCCTGAGATGCCAGGGCTGCCTCAGAGTTTCACAGCTGTGGCTTCTCCAAGAGGAACTCTCCAGAGGTGGAAGACTAGAAGAGCTCGAAGCCCTTAAGACCGCCTCAGAGGACAAGTCTGGGAAAGCAGGTAAATCCCACACCACGCTCTGCAGTCCCCAGCATGATTCCGAGGGGTTGGAGTGGGAGCGGCCTCACAAGCTGCCCCAGAAAGAGTCATCAGCATCATGCGACCAGCCTCGGACTCCCCCTCAGTGGAACCGATGCTGGGCCCAAAGCTATCAGTGCCCGCATCAAAGGCTGCGGAACCATTTGGCATGAAGACCAGAATGGCGGCCTTGGAGCACAGTATCACCGCTCTCCTGGCACAGCAGCAGGTGCCGATGTCTGGTTCATCTGCCCTGATGACTGGACTCTCAAGCTAGAGGGCTTCTCCATTCATTGAGCCAATTCTTGAGTGCCAACCACCTTGAGAGACCCATCGGCATCGGACAAGGTCCCGGTCCCATTCCTGGGGACACCAGTCCTCCCAGCAAGTGCACGTAGCTCAGACTACAGGTCCCCCAGCAGTCATGGGTCTTTGGGCTCGGGAACTGACCACAAAAGCTGCAGAGCTTTGGATTCTTCCTCTGACTTCGTCAGACTGGGAGACAGAGGACAAAGAATCCCCAGACACCGAGACGTGCCCTCAAACCCATCTCCACCGGTGTCCTGGTGCCATTCCCCGCCCAAGGACATTGCCTTCCTCAACTTTGTGCAGGATATGGCAAATGTGTTCGTGTTCGAGACTGAGGCGGAAAAGAACCCCTGCACGAGGAACTTGGGATTCTCCAGTACAAGACCTGTCTGAAGGAGGCCCTCACAGTGCCCATCCCTCCAGTCCTTGAGTGCCTCATTCTCTCCATATGTGGAAAACACCAGCATTGGTGCCCATTGTGAGCAGACAGCTTGACAGCATGTACTGAGTCTGCCGAAGCCCGGGGTTCCAGAAAACTCAGCTCCTTCACAATTTTATGATTGTCGAGTCAGCCATGCGGTGACTCAAGAGCCAAAAGACTCATTCATCGGTGCCCCAGGTAGGGATGCCCGGACCTTGGATGCCCTTGGCAGGAAATTCTACCAGGGCTTGATACTGGTTTGCTAAGTCCAGTCCTACCAGTTGTACATTGGCATGTACCTAAAGTAACTGGCGAGGGAACTCAACAGTTTCTCTGAGGCCTCAGTGGGGAACCCCTTCAGTGATTCAAGTCACTGGCCTCAGCAGTCAAGGATTGTTTGAAGTTCCTCTCTAGGGCAGCATACGATGGCTTAGATTCCTCAGCCAGAGTGGTGCTGTGGGCATTGGAGCGCGACGCCAGGCATGGATGCTGTCATCTGACCTCAAGCAGTGGATCCACAACAAACTCATCGATGTCCCTTGCACCAGAGAACCTCTTTGGAAAACCCATGTCAGACAAGGCTGATGAGATAGACTGAATTCCTGACCAGGACCAGATTCTCGAAGAAGACCTCAGTGCACCCTTATAAAAAGGACCAGGGGAAGAAGCTTTTCTGCTTGAGGAAGAAGGCGGTGTTTGATAGTGCAACACAGTACCAGGCCTTCTCTGCCCCACAGCAGGGGCAACAGTCCAAGGGGCAAAAGCATGGCACCCACAAGCCTAAGACCCAGGCACCAGCCCCGGCCCAGCCTGGAGGGAGTTTTTGACTCCTTGAGTATGGCATCCTCTCTCCCAAGAGGCCCTCAGCAGCCCACAGGGGGGCATCTGGCCCTGTATGCCCACAAGTGGTCCTCCATCACCACCGACTCCTGGGTGCTGCAAGTAGTCAAGGAGGGATACCTCTCCATCTGCAATAGACGCCACCCTCATTCTTCCCAGGAGAACCAGTATGGCCTCTCCTTCACCAGACTCTGCTCCTCACCAAGCTCGCAGGCCTTCTCACGGACAAGGTGGTGGAGCCAGTGCCCAAACATCTTTGGGGCAAAGGTTTTTATTCCAGATATTTCAAAATGAACAGATTTCTTGTGAGGGAGAAGTTCAAGATGCTTTCCCTTGGAACACTGCTGCCTTACCACCAGCAGGGAGACTGGCTATGCTCCTTAGACCTCAAGGATGCTTATAAACACACATCCTGATCCATCCCAACCACCAACAATACCTCCGGTTCGTGGTGGGAAGAGGTCACTACCAGTATAGGGTGCTACCTGGCATCATCATCAAGTGTCTTCACCAAGTGCCTGGTGGTAGTCACAGCCCACTTTTGTCTCCAAGGGATCTTCATCTTTCCCTACCTAGACGACTGGCTCATAATCATGCCACCTAGCACACCATCCACATCCTGCAGCATCTGGGGTTCATCATCAACTACCCCAAGTCCCACCTCTCTCCAGCACAGTGTCTGGAGTTCATAGAGGCTCAGCTGGACACCCTCTAGGCCAAGGCCTTTCTCCCTCTAGAAAGGACAGAGCACCTCAGGGCGCTAGCTGCAGAAGTGCAACACCATCGCTCAGTGCCAGTTCACCTTCTCCTCCACCTGCTGAGCCACATGGCCTCCACGGTCCACGTAACTCCATACTCCCACCTGCATATGAGGGTGGCTCAATGGTGCCCGCTCCCAATGGACACAAACCATGGTCAGACTTTGGAACAGGGTAAAAGCGACCCACCAACTGGCGGATTCCCTCCACTGGTGGCAGATCCCTCCCTGCCTTCAGGCCGGGATGCCCTTCTAGGCACCCCCCTTCCCCAGAGGATCTTCACCACAGATGCCTCCCTGCAGGGATGGGGAGCTTATTGTGAGGTTCTCTGCACCCAAGGCACATGGTCCCAGATGGAGTGCCAGTTGCAGATCAGCGTCCTGGAGCTATGGGTGATATTTCTGGTTCTCTGGGCCTTTCACCACCAGCTGTGGCACCAGTCAGTGCTGGTCCAGATGGACAAGCAAGTCGCAATGTTCTATGTCAACCTACAAGGAGGCACAGGATCATTCTCCCTCTGCCAGGAGGTGGTAGCCCTCTCTTCATATGCGACATGCAATGGGATGCTCTGGTCTACCTCTCGGGCTTGGACAATGCCCTGGCGGAAAGGCTGAACAAAGTCCTCCAGCAGCACAAGTGGCACCTGGACCCCAGGCTTTTCCGACTCTGGGGCATCCACCTAATGGACCTGTTCACCAGCCCAGACAACATGCAGTTGCCCTGCTTCTGCTCCCACCAAACACACCCATCCCAGGTGATGGCAGATGCATGCCTCATCCCATGGACAGAAGGCCTCCTTTATGCCTTCCCGTCAGCACCACTGGTCGTCACGACATTCTTCAAGGTCCAGCCCCCCTAGTGACCCAGGCAACCATGGTTCCCGCTGCTTCTCTATCTGTTGGCGGTGCCTTTGCTTCCCCTGGGCTGCGCCCCAGGACTACTCTCACAGGAGGAGGGCTCTCTCCTGCACCCAAATCTGGGGTCCCTGTCGCCCACAGCTTGGCTGCTGAAAGGATAGTGCTAGCTCCCTTCAACCTCCCACATGATGTGGAGGAGGTCCTTTTGGCCTCCCGTAAAGCCTCCATGAGCAGGGCATACACCTTCAAATGGCATCAGTTTTCAGTGTGGTGTGCCGAGGGGCAGGCAAACTCTTTCTCCTGCTCTGTGCAGCTGGTGCTCCAGTACCTATTCCACCTGTTACAGGTGGGACCAAATTCCAACTCAGAGTGCACCTGAGCGCTATTGCGGCGCACCATCACTCTGTCGAGGACAAGCCCCTCTCAGCTCAGCCACTTATCTCTCATTTCCTGTGGGGCCTTATGCTGTCCAAGACCCCATTCACCCTTCAACGATGAAGTGGAATCTCAATGTGGTGTTCTCACAGCTCACTAAGCCGCCGTTTGAGCCCATGGCTTCCTGCCACCTGCAGTACCTCTCTTGAAAGGTTGTCTTTCCCATGGCACTCACATCTGCTTGCAGGGTCAGCTAGCTACAGGCTATGATGGCAGATTCGTTCTACAAGAACAGGGTGGTGCTCCGCACACACCCCAAATTTCTTCCAAAGGTGGTGTTCCCCTTCCACTTCAATCAGGAGGTGGTGCTCCCCACCTTCTTCCCAAGTCCTCACACTGGCAAGGTGGAGACCATTCTCCATACTCTGGATTTTAAGAGGGCCCTGTCCTTCTATCTGCAACAGACTCAGGGCCACCGCAAAGCACCTCAGCTCTTTGTCTCCTATGACCCCAGTTGATTGGGGCTTTCAGTAACTAAGCAAACTCTCTCCACTTGACTGGCAGACTGCATTGCCCTCACCTATGAGCAAGCTTGGATCTCACTATACCACTGGGTCATGGCACACCACCTCAGAGCCATGGCTACCTCTGTAGCAAATCTGCTGGGCCGCCACCTGGTCTTCAGTCCATACCTTCACAGCACACTACTACCTGGAGAGGGAGTCCTGATGGGGCTGCACCTTCAGCCAGGCCATGCTTCATAATCTCTTTGGCATGGAAGCAACTCCTGCCCTCTGACCCTTCTTGTTCAGGCTATCAGTGCTGGTTTTCTACTGGACATTTGGGTCTCATGAGAGTCTCTCAGTTGGGACTCAATTGCTGCAGCTCACGGCTCACCTCTGGTTGCCGTGACATTTTGTACAGGTTCTCAGTAGCCTGTAGCTGGGGAGTCCCATATGTGAGGACTGACTTCCTACTTGTTCCCGGAGAAAGTGTAGTTACTCACCTGTAACAGGTGTTCTCTGGGGACAGCAAGAATCACTCCTCACAACCCTCCCTCCTCTCCTTGGAGTTGCTTCTTGGCTGTATTTTAATTTTTTGCCAACTTAGCTATGTCAGTAGACTGAGGCAAGATGGAACCCTTGGGCCAGAAGGGGACCATGCATGTGTGGTGCATCTCCCAAAGGTTTTCTTTGAAAGCTGGGGAGATGCTTCCATGTGGGTTCCATCAGCGCCGACGTCACACATATGTGAGGACTGATTCCTGCTGTCCCTGGAGAACACCTGGTTACAGGTGAGTAACAACACTTTACTGTGGGCATGTACATGAGTGAAACATGGGTGGAAATCAGAAGTACAAGCATAATTATAGATTACTATACTTTGTGTGTTCTTTACAAATTTAGGTGTGGGCATTGCCGATGTGAGTGATCACACCTCAGATTAATGTGCGTTTTTACCCATTTACAGCCAAGTAAGCATGTACTTGACTTTATAAAATAGGCATGAAATGCACACAGAAAAATGTGCATTAACTACACAAGACTTTATAAAGTTATCCTCCAAATGTGCATCTTTCCTCAGTTCTTGCTGTTATAACCAAAGAAGGGATAGAATGGCCTTGAAAGCTCACCCTTGGATGAGTTTTGTGATGGACCCAAAACAATTGTTGTAGTCTTTGAAGGATCCATTTTCTTCCAAAGCCAGAACAGCTACCGGACCTTTCGCATGAAGGGCTCTTTAGATTTACTGGGTTGGGGGCACTTCATAATTCTAGTGCAACTATTTCTAGCTTGTAAACCTGACTAGCACTAGATTTAAGATTATGATGCCCACAAGAAGAGGAAGAAGAAGGGTTACCCTCAGAGAGTGGGGGGAAGTGGAATTTCTCTCTATTTTGGGAGACCTTCAAAAAATCATGCCTTAAGCATATGCCTCTGTTGCCTGTGCCATGGCTCATTTCTGTTTAAGCTTTCCAAACCTTTACATACACTCATCGGCTGAAAAATACTCTTCAGTGCTCATGAATGAAATGGCTTTTTTAATATAGGGGACCACTCAAAACAGCGAGTAGTATAAAGAGTCACAGGTGCTTTATTCAAAACCCCTACGCATTTCCGCAATATTGCCTTCTTCAGAGGGTAAAACCACAAAAGAACAAATAAAACCACGTTGACAATGATAAATAAGAAATAAAAAATAATTAAGTGAACAGCTAAATTGTTAATTAAATAATAAAAACCAACTGTATAATAGTTAAAAACAAGTAAAACCCAAAGTAAAAAAAGTAAAAGTAAGGCTGAGTGTGAAGACCATTCCATGAACCTCTATGGTGTTAGAGGACTAAAAGGAGCAAGTGCTTTTATAGCCAGCATATACCATATACAAAAGAGAGAGATGAGGAGGACATAGTTATATAAGATCCCAACTGGGAAGATAATATACTCACAAGAACACACAGTGTGTTTTTAACTTGATAGGAAATTATATCTGTAAGGAATGAAATGTACCCATAAAACATCATGCCTTCCCTAGCTTTGCCTTGACTGTTTTTTGAAAAGGTCTTTAAAAAAGATCAAACATTGTTGTAAGCTAGTTCCAAAACGGGCTAAATAGATAAAGCCAGGGAGTATGTAATTTCACCAAGGTATCATAATTCTCAGAACCCAGAGGATGCCAAAATTCAATGGCATATAAAACAGTATTATGCATTCAATGTTTATGAGACCAGATAGCACCTTTGAGAAAATCTGACCATTGCACCAATATAAAGGGCTAAATGTTTTATTTAAAAAAGGGGACTGAATACACTTCAATGGAGAGTCTGATAAAACGCCGTAGCGCGATAGTACCCGCTAGTATTTCCCGTACTAACGATAAGCAAAAGCCGATTCCTTGCTTTTGAGGGCATTTAAATATGTGATACTAAATCTCATTATTTACTGTATGTTGTACTTTATCTGAGAACCTGAAGCTAGTTCTGATATTCCCCAGGCTTACACAGGGAGGAAAGAACCTTATGTATTGCTTCCACATTCATTCTGAACAAACATCATTGATTGTCCCTTTTAACCTCCAACTATTGCCAAATAACTCTGTCAAATTGAACAGTGTTGTTTGCATGTTTAAATAAAGCTGACTAATCTATCAGAGTAATGGACCACTGATTATGAAATAATTTTAAAATAAAATCACCCCAATGAGATAATCCTCCAAATCGCCGTAGCATTGGAGTATCCAGACTGGGAGCATTCTTATGTAGAGGACTCAGTTTCCTACCAAACAATCAAGGTTAAAAGGGAGAGCAGACTGGAAATCCTTTTGAATTTTTCATCCAAACAAATGTAATACTATACCTAATTATTTTTCTTTGATGTGTAGGCTAAATTAATTATGGTATAATGCACGTCTTGATGATAAAACGTACATAATTGGCTCTTGATGATAAAATGTCAGACTCAACATTTTGATTAAACAGCCATAGAGCTGTATGAAAATTAAAATTGAAGATAAAGCCATTTGCAGGCTCTCGTTAGAACAGTGGGACAAAGGGAACCATCTCAATCATGCTATATAAAATAGAGTAGCAAGGATAAAGGTGGTAAAAAGACTAAAAATGAAATGTAAAATAAAAAATAAACAATGAACATCCCACCATGGGTGCGTAATAAGCTAAAACCACATAGGATAAGAATAAAAGACAGTAATAAATAGAAGGACACGCTCATATTTGGAACGGCCCAAAGTCGAAAAAGGAGCCGAAGGACTCCAGTTACAATGATAGAGAACACAATGGCTTAGAAGACAATAACACAACGTCAAAAATTAAAATGAAAGTGCATAAGTGTGTATAGGAATCCTCCGATGAAAAGATTTTGCATTTTGCAAGAAAGATTAATATATGTTCCTATTAAACAGTCATAAAAAATCATTAATAAGAGATCTATAAGGCACTAAAATATTAAAAGCACATACACCGAAGTGCATAAATAAATTGTGTCCAATGGTTAAAACAGAATAAATACTAAAAGGATAAAGCACATTAGGCTTAATAAAATCACCAAAAGCACAACCTAAGATAAAAAGCCCCAAGGGCTTAAAGACAAAGCATGTTGACCTAAATAAAAAAGAAACCAAAAACATAAATAGAGATAAAAAGTTAAAAATAAAGACAAAACTAAAATGAGACCATAAATAAAACTGGGATGGCAGAGGCACAGAACCATGACAAGGACCAGGAGAATTGCACTACAAAACAACCCAATTAAAGAAAAACTGACATCCTGTTTTAACCCATGGGGTGCTAGTGTCTTCAATTCTTAAATGAACCTCTGTTCCAACTTCAGAAGTATGGAATCCACATCTCCACCCCTCCAGTTTGCAAAACTGAAAGTGGACAAAGCCATGGGACTGGATGGGATACATCCTAGGAGGTTCTTGCAGGGCCTTTAAAGGATGTTTTTAATAGATCCTTGGAGACAAGAGAAGTTCCGCAGGACTGGAAAAGGGCCATTGTGGTACCTCTTCACAAAAGTGATAATAGGGAAGAAGTGGCAAACTACAGGCCAGTAAGCCTTACCTTGGTGGCAGGAAAAGTAATAGAGGTGCTTCTGAAAGAGAGAATAGCGGACTTTCTCGAACCAATAATTTGTATGATCGGAGGCAACATGGTTTTACCAAAGGACGATCGTGCCAAACAAATCTGATTGAGTTCTTTGACTGGGTGACCAGAGAACTAGATCAAGGGCATGCGATGGATGTGATCTATCTAGATTTCAGCAAAAGCACAAAAGTCTGCACTTTTGCAGTTAAGAGACAATGATGAAGATTATCATAAAACCAGCTGATAAAGGAGGTGCCTGGTCCTCCAAGATCAACCAGATTATACTGCTGAGGCTCATTGCCAAATTAATGATACTACTTTTTTACCATAAGATTTATGATGATCCCACACCAGCTTTAAAAAGCAAGGTCCATATCCTCCTTCATATAGGACAGGCAGCTGGTAATTTGACCATTAAAACATTTTAATTCCTTACCGTAGCCAATCCTTTGACTCCAACCAAATACATGTTACCAAAGATATGTAAGTCTTTACTAAAAACACCTGGACTGCCTACTGTTTCTGCCATTGGATCATTATTTGAGCCAATATCCACATTTTTAGATGTGTTTTTAAGATCATTTGTTACGCAGGCAGTTTCTTATCAGAGATTTACCACATATGATTAGGATTTTACAAGACTGCACAGGCTATCATGAGGGACTAATTTTAGTGACCATGGATATTAATGCTTTGTATACACATATTCCTCAAAGAGCAGCTCTGGAAATCATCTCTGATGTTCTTATCGGAAGGGAAAAACCTGCTAGAACCCCTACATATTTTTGTCATTAGCAATGACAGAAAACTTTTTTTGTTTTAGAAGAATTTTTACAATGAAAAGGGGTGGCTATGTGGTCTTCAATGGCAGCGGACATCACCAATCTGTACGTGACCCATTTAAAAAAGAAATTTCTCAAGAGACATCCTTTTCAAACACAGATTAAATTCTGGAAATGTTATATTGATGACGTTTTTATGATCGAGGCTAGCGCAGAACCTGACCTACAGGAGTTTTGTACTTGGGTCAACACATTGAACCAAAATCTACAATTTGAACATACATACAGTAATAGTGAAATTGCATTTTTAGATATTTTGATTAAGAAAGGAAGATGTGAGTTCCTTACTGACCTTTATCAAAAGCTGACAGATAAGAACTCTCTTTTGAGGGTCTGACAATAATGGGGTCATTCTGAGGCATCCCCGCTGTTTGGGCCCTTTCCTGATCCCATCTACCTTCCCTGCGTGTTGTATGGGGAGAGTAGATGGGGGCTGAAAAGAGGAGATCAGGGGCAGCATTAGGGTGGGCAGTGGGCAGTTATCAGCCCTGGACATACAGGGCCAATTCCAATGTCGGCCCTGTACGTCCGGGGCCGACAGCTTGAACGGGGAACTTATTCCACCTGGGAGGTGGAATAAATTACCCTAGTCGGCAGGGGATGGTGGGCCTGGGATGCAGAAAGGGCGGGGGGGGGGGGGGCAAAGGATATTCCCTGCAGCCTGACCCTGGCAGGAGTCCAGATCAGGGTTCAGACTGTGGGGAAAGCACCTTTTGAGCCGGTGGCCGGGGATCACAGCTTTTCAATGGAGCCGTGGTGCCACAGTAACTGGATGCCATGGCGCCACAGCTCCATTGAACAGCCCTAACTGAGCTATCCAGGCACAGCCTGTATGTGCAGGCCAGACTGAATTGAGGTCCCAGCCTGCACGTACAGCCCTGGTTGTGATTCTGATCCCATGGAGCTAGATGTGCCCCACGGGATCAGAATCCTATCTCCCTCTGTGTCTATTTCCAACCGGGCACACAGAGAGCCAACATGTCCATGTCAGAATTGGGCCCTAAGTCTTTAAAATACAACCTGCCACAAAGTCAGTTCCTCCACATAAGAAGACTGTGTACAGCTGATGTAGATTTTGACATTATGCCACAGATATGGAAAAATGGTTTGTGCAACCAGGACATTCACAAGATTGTATCAAGAAAGCCTATGCTAGAGCAAAGAATACCGACCGGGCCATCCTTCTTGAAGGCACATGCTGTCACATGTTCTCCAGTCTTTCAAAAGATATTGTATGTATTCTTAAACAAGAATGGCAATGGACACCGAAAACGAGCCTTATCAAAGGCGGCACCAACAATTTGGAACACCCTCCCTGTTGAACTATGGTCAACAACAGACATTAAGGACTTTAGGAAACTGCTAAAGACGACCCTCTTAATAGAGCACTACGGTGACATCACTTAAACAGTGCAACAGACAATACCCCAACTCAACACCCTACCCTCACGACACGATTATAGTATTGAAGTAAAGTCCTGATGTACATAGTATTGTAAATAGCGCACGTTGTAAATGGCTCACCAAGAATCAACGACCAGCTACACACACACGCACTCACTGCTCAATGCATGCGCACACTAGACACAGTATTTTGTTGATTGTTTGCTGTGTAGACCGCCTTGATTGTAGGAAAAGGCGGTATAGAGATCCATTTAAATAAATAAATCTTCTCTCATCAATACCCACATTTGCATCAAGATGGCTCACTATTGCCTATAAGAAGAATCGTAACCTAGCAAACATATTGAATAAAGTACAACAAGGAGATTAAGTATTACATATTTAAATGCTTTCAAAAGCAGAGAATCGGCTTTGGCTTATTTATTTATTTATTTATTACAATTTCTTATATACCGCACTATTTATCAGCGCGGTTTACATACAACAAAATGACCATAACAGACTGTTTGGCTTCACATAGAACAGGAGTAACAACTTGGATAACATGTTTGGCTTTACAGAGAACAGGGGTAAGAACTTGGATAACATGGGGATACAAACTGAACTAATTACATATGTACAATGAGATCGAGTGCTAAGAATTTAGGGTGTTACATGTGTACAGTGAGGTTGTGTGCTAATATTGAGATGTTATCTCGAGGAAGTAAGAGGAGAGGCAATTAGGTAGGGGTTGGGTTAATCTGGTAGTACTGTGTAAATAAATGGAATTTGAGAGCCTTTCTGAATTGTGTTAAGTCAGTAATCACACGGATGCCTGGTGGTAATGCGTTCCAACATTTTGGGGCATAGATACTGAAAGCCCTGTTAGATGTTGCAATTGTGTACTTTGTTGATGCCTTTGGGATTACTAGCGCATTTGTAGATGGGGATCTCCTTGTTCTGTTGGGAGGGATGAGCTGAATGATGTCAGTTAGTGAAGGGGAGGTGATGCCATGGATGGATTTGAAAGTGAGTAGCAAAGATTTGAATATAAGCCTTCCTTGTATGGGGAGCCAATGAAGCTGTATTAGGATAGGCGTTACATGGTCGCATCTTGCTGCTCCCACTAAGACTCTGGCAGCGGCATTCATGGCAAGTTGCAACGGATTGAGTGTTGACTGAGGGAGACCTTGAAGAATAGCGTTGGCAAAGTCAAAGTGTGGTAAGATAAGGGATTGGTAAATTGTCCGGAAGTCTTCAGGGTTTAGAAGGGATTGCAGGTGTCTGAGGGACCGGATTTTGAAATATATGGCTTTGACTATGTTGGATATATGGGTTTTCATGTCTAAACGTTGATCGAGGGTGACCCCTAAGTACCGAATTGTTGATTTGGTTTGGAGCTCAGCTTCTTTAACCTTTATATGGGGTGGAGGGCAGAAACTCTGGTCTCTGGTGATGAATAGCACCTCAGACTTTTTGTGTTGGATCCTAAGATTTTGGGACAGAAGCCATTCGGAGACTGCGTTGAAACATTCAATCAGTGGCGAGAGGTCCATTTGCTCTGTGGAGAATGGCATGAAGAGGAGGATGTCATCAGCGTATATTAAGCAGTCGACATTGAATGATCCGATAATGTTGAAGATGGGTTGCATGTAAATGTTAAATAAGAGAGATGATAGGGACGACCCTTGAGGAATGCCCTGTCGTTGATGGAAGGGTTCGGAAGATCCAGAACCTGATTTTACATGCTGCCATCTGCCATCAAGGTACGATCTGCACCAATCGAGGGCGACGCCATTTATGCCCTTTTCTTTTAGTCGTTCTACTAGCAGACCATGGTGTACAGAGTCAAAGGCTGCTGCGATGTCTATGAAGATGAGGGCGAAACCTCGGCGGATGTTGTCGATACCTGTGATGATTTTATTGAAGAGGGAGGTAAGCAGGGTTTCGACGCCATGGTATTCCCTGAAGCCATGTTGGCGATGGTCTAGTGGGGAGGCTGTATCTATATGATCTTGAATTTGCCTTTGTGCTTCCTTTTCAATTATTTTGGCTAGAAGCGGTATACTGGCTATGGGTCTGTAGGATTCAACTTTCCTTGGGTCAAGTTTAGGGTTCTTCAGAAGGGGTCTGATGGATGTTTGCTTGAGTGCTGCAGGGAAGGATCCAGTTGTAAATGATAAGTTCATCATTCTTGTGATCAGTGGGCTGAGTTCTGTTCGTAAATTTTTAATCCAATATGCGGGGCAGGGGTCAGTTTGTGCAGTCGTGGTATTGAGGGCCGCAATAGTATCTTCCACAAGTTTATTGTTAGTACCCACTAGTATTTCCCATACTATAGCACTACAGCATTTCATCAGACTGTCCACTGAGGTGTATTCAGTCCCCTTTTTTAAGTAAACATTTAGCCCTTTATACTGGCGCGATAGTCAGATTTTCTCAAAGGTATCATATGGTCTCAGAAACATTGAACACATAATTGTCTTAAGTGTTTTATATGCCGTTGAATTTAGGCATCCTCTGGGCTCTGAGCCTTGGTGAAATTACATACTCCCTGGCTTTATCTATATAACCCGTTTTGGAACTAGCTTACAATGTTTGATCTTTTTTAAAGTCCTTTTAAAAAAACAGTTAAGACAAAGCTAGCATGATGTTTTATTAGTACATTTTATTCCTTACAGATATAATTTCCTATCAAGTTATAAACACAGTGGGCCCGATTCTGTGCCTTCTCCAGCCGCATCTAACTTCCCTGCTGGTTGTGCGGGGAAGTTAGATGGGGGCAGGGAAGGGATGGCTCAGGGGCGGAGTCTGGGCGATTCTAATGTCGGCCCTGTACGTCCAGGCCTGGCAACATGTGCGGGGAAGTTATTCCACTTCCCTGGACATTTTATTTTTGTACTGACAGGGCGTAGATGGGGCATTCCTCGCAGCTTGACCCTGGCCTTAGGAGGCCAGGTTGGGGGTTGGGCTGCGGGGAATAGGGAATAAACACTTTTATCTGGCGGCCAGCATCGTGGCTTTTAAATGGAGCCGCGGTGCCATGGTTTTATTTGTTCATTGGTGGTTTAACCTCTGAAGAAGGCAATACTGCCAAAATGTGCAGGGGTTTTGAATAAAGCACCTGTGACCCTTTACACTACTCACTTTTTTGTGTGGTCGCTTGTTTCTTGCGAGTGTGCTCGCTCTGCTTGCGACAGTTTGTTAATACAGGGTATGTATTTCAGAGTAACATTAACAATCTTGTTTCAGTCAAACAGAACTTCCCTTCCCATAAAGAAGTATTCAGACATAACTAGACTTTATGTGATTCCAACACACTTTCTAAATTAACACTTCACAAACATACCTGTGGTCACTTCGGGGGTTGGTGCAGCCCCTGAATAGCATGATATCTTACAAAGGAGTGACTTGAGAAAGGATAATGCAGATGGCCCAGTTAAGGTTGTGCAAGAAATGAAGCCAGCTGCCCAAACTCGATTTCAGTTTAACGAGGTGGTGAATTTGTGTCTCAGGAGGTTTTCTGACTAGAAACTTAATGCCCTTCCTACCAGTCTATACCATCATAGACGGACAAATGGCTAGAAAGCAAGATGCATAAAGTGTTGCACTTTATTCACGACAGTCACTTGGTAGGGACGGACTGGAGTGACCATCCCAGGAAGACTCATGCTTCAATGACCTCTGGCATAATAGTCTTCCCTTTCTCTTCCTGCCACCACTCTTCTGCTAATGTTCCTGCTGCACAAGAGTCCTCCACCCATGCTCTGGTGGGAGGGAGAGGTGCTGCAATATCACTTTATTAGTTGCGAGGAGCAGTTACTAATAGTGCAGTATGACAGCACCATGAGTGGAGGACTCCCATGCAGCTTTGCAGGAATGTTGTCTGCCATCCCTCCGACAGGATCCACTCTGACCAGCGGAAGAAAACCAAAATTTCTTACTTGCAACTGCCTCCTTTAACAGTCTGACCCTGCAGAGGTTTGCAGTCTTGCAGGACCTGCTAGCACCATGAGTTCATATGTCAGATTGATGGCGATAGAGTACGAGACAGATGTAAGCAAGCAGCACAGCTCTCTTTCTGCATGTGGAAAAGGATCATAGAAATATAGAAAATGATGCGGATAAAGATCATACAACCTGGCTAATCTATCCATCCATCCAGCCAACCTGGCTAATCTATCCATCCATCCATCCATCCATCCATCCATCCAGCCAGCCTAGCTAATCTATCCATCCATCTTAAAAGCTATTAAGTTCTACAATCCTTTCCTCTCTCTCAGAGATCCTCTGTAGTTTTCCCATGCTTTTTTGAATTCAGATACAGTTCTCGTCTGCACCATCTCCACTGGGAAGCTGTTCCATGCATCCACCATTCTTTCCGTAAAGAAATATTTCCTCAGATTACTCCTGGGTTATTTTATGACCCCTCATTCCAGAGCTGCTTTTCAACAGCATTCCACTGAGACATTTAAAGGTCTATCATATTACCCCTCTCTCACATTTTCTCCAAAGTATGCACACTGAGATCTTTAAGCCTATCACTATATGCCTTATGATGAAGATCACTGACCATTATAGTAGCCACCCTCTGGACTCACCCCATCCTGTTTATATCTTTTGAAGGTGTGGCCTCCAGAATTGTGCACAGTACTCCAAATGAGGCAGAGGCAAAGGCACTGGCTAATGTGTTTTGAGTTTAGTAGGAAACTTTGAGGTGGTATCACCAGATAAGGAATTCCAAAGGGCAGGTGAGAGAAAGTATAGAGCGGAGGAACCAATAGATTCTAACAGGGCATGTGAGACAGAGGGTACATGAAGGAGGTTGGCATGCACTGTGCAAAGAACTCGGGGGGGGGGGGGGAGCATGAAAATGGAGGACATCAGGGACATAACTGGGAGCACCAGTGTGAAGGGCCTTGTGAACAAGAATCAGAAACTTATATTGAGAGCAATATTTGAGAGGAAGACGGATTAGATGGGGGATGAAATGCTTGAAGCGGATGGTGTGTGTGACAATATGGGCTGCAGTATTCTGGACAAGTTGCAGACGATGGATTGAGTATTGACGGAGACCAAGAAAAATGACACTGCAGTAATCTAATTTGGCCATCACTAGGGTCAGAAGAAGGGTGGTAAGAGACAAGGGAGACAAGAAAGGATGGACAGCATGTATACGGTAAAGAGAGAAAAAAATCACAATGGATAAGGGAAGAGAGATGCATTTGGAAGGTGAGGGAGGAGTCAAAAATTACCATGGTAGCAGACTATAGAGATTGGACCAGAGGGAAGCACAGCAGCCAATAGCAATATCGGAGAGACAAGCATTCAAGGGAAGCAAATCAAAAGCCAAAGGTATCTGTGTGGTGCAAAAGAATAATATCATCCACATAATAGTAGGCAGAATTCCCATGTTGTTGAACAAACAGAGTGAGGTGAATTACGAAAATGTTGAACAGAATGGGGCCAGAACTGGAGAACACCACAGGAGTGTGAAAGAGGGGGAGGTGTGAGAGGAAGAGGAACTACCCCGAACAGAGAAAGGAATGAAACCAGTGGTGAACATGCTGTGGATACCAAGACTGTGCCAATGAGCAAGACGACTAGCATAATTGAGGTCAAAAGCAGATAAGAGGTCCAGGGAGACAGCCAGAGATAAGTCGTCATGATTTGAGCCTTGTGGATTTCATCCAGGAAGGAAAGGAGAATAGCCTCTGTGCTGTGACCTGTGTGAAAGCCAGACTGACGAGAGTGCAAAGCATGAGTGCCATGGAGATGAGAGGAAACATAAGATGGAAGAAAGCCAGCATCTCAAGAACCTTTGATAGAAAAGGAAGGGTGGAAATAGAACAAAAATGAGTAGGAACAATAGAATCAAGAGAGGAGTTTTCAGTATGGGGGTCATTCCGAGTCGCATTTAGCAGGGATGGACATCTGGTTTTGATGTCCATCCCCACTAAATGCCAGGGGGCCGATTCCCAACACAGAGCTCCCCACATGTACAGAAGAGATGTGCGGGGAGCTCTGTACAGGGCCAGGAGGGGACGAGCCAGAGGAAGAGCGAGGGTGGGCCAGAGGCGGGACCCTGGGCCGGGTGTACAGGACCGATTCTGGTCACGGTCCTGTACATCTGGGGGGTGAAGCCTGAATGGGAAACTTATTCCACCTCATGGGTGGAATAAGTTTCCCTGAGAATTGCAGTGGAAGCAGTGCAGACCTGGCAGGAGGTGAGCAGGGGCAAGGGGTTCCCCACAGATTGGGCCTCCAAATGCTGGAATCAATCAGGAGTCGGGCAGTGAGGAACTGTGTGAGCAGGAGCCAACCAGCAGTCGGAACTCCTGCATGGCGTCCCGGTACCATGGCAACAGGATGCCACGGCACTGGGCTCCATGCAGGAGCCGTGGCTGCATTGTGCAGAGAATGGGCTGGAATCCGGGCCCTCAGAATTGGGGCATGGTCTGCCTGTTCAGGCCCGTTGTACCCAAATTTGATCCCGCGGGGACGTCTAGCCACTGCGGGATCAGAATCAGATGCAGGACTGGCCCGTCCAGATTTTGGACGTCCGGACAAGCTGGATGGGTCCCGATGGGAACTGGCCTCTTTGGGTCTAACTATGGTGTGTGTCCAAGTGGAGGGGAAGGTGCAAGAGGACAAGCTGTTGTTAAAAATGGAAAGAATCAGAGGAAGCAGAGCCAGAGAGCGTTCCATGAGCCAAACTGAAGGAATGGGATCAGAGGGACAAGTAGTCTTATGGGATAAAACCTTATGAAGCTCAACAGAGGAAATTGCATGAAAGGAGGACCAAGTGTAAGGATGGGCAGGGAAGGAAGCAGGAAGGGAGGTAAGGGAAGGGGAAAGGGGAGGTGGGCAGCTGTCAAAGGTAGAATGAAGGTTCTGAACCTTAGCTTGAAAATAGTGTGCAAGGGTGGTGGGGATGGGGAGGGAGGCCACTGAAGAGGGAAGGGGAGAAATCCTAGTATTGGAAAGAGAGGAGAGTACAAAGTAGAGCTGGTGGGTAGAGTTAGGAGCAGAGGAGATAAGATGATCATAAAAGGACCATTTGGCAGCGTTAGTGCAAAGGCGATAATGGTGATGCTGATCCTTGAAACGCTGAAGCGATTCAGATAAGGGGTGCTTGCGCCAAAGGCACTCAGCATGGTGGAGATGAGTCCAGAGAAGGCAGAGGCGTGGGTGGTACTAAGGCTGGGCAGATTTATGATGGGGACAAAGAGAGACAATCTGATCGAGGATGTCAGTGAGCTTTGAGTTCCAGAGTGTCAACGGGGAGAGTACAAAAGTCCTCTGGGAAAATAAGATCTGAAGGGAGGAACAGTTCAAGGGAGCAATAGGAGAGTGCATGAGACAATGAAGCGGTGATAGTAGAAGAGGAAGAGGTGGCCTTGGGTAAAGAAGGAGCAGACAGAAAGACCGGAAGGGTAAAAAAGACACATCAATGATCTGACCACGGGTGAGCCAGAGGAGACAGAGAGGAAGGGAGACTACAAAGATCTGGGGAAGAGAGAATAAGAACCAGTGTGTGGCTGGCAGCATGAGTAGGGAAGGGAACATGCTGGGTAAGTGAAAAATCCTGGAAGAGGATAAGTAGGGGGAGTCATAGTGAATATTAAAGTCTCCTAGAAGTAAAAGGTTGAAAGTGAAGAGAGACCTCAAATAGGGTCAGGAGAAGGGAATCCCACAGATGAGGATGGAGAGAGGGGAGGAGGAGTAGATAAGGAGGGGATGAAGTGGGGGGGGGGGGAACCATCAAGGTGCAGTAGGAGGGACTCAGGATAGTGAAGGCAGCAGAAAAAACGTCAGAAACTGGAAAAGAGGGCTGAAGGAGAGCAGCCACCCTGCCCCTGCCACGACCCATGCGAGGTGTGGAAAATGCCAGAAAATCAGAGAGGAGGCAGCGGTTGAGGAATGACTCCTCTCTCACCCTCAGCCAGGAGTCAGTAAGGAAAAGAGTGTCAAGGAAGTGCTGGGTGAGGAGGGCTTGTAATAGAGTCATCTTAGAATGCAAAGATCTGCAGTTCAACAAGGTGAAAGGCAGGCAAGATTGAGAAGGGACAGCAGAGGGTAAAAGGAGTGGCGCGATAGTGAGACAAGGGAGAAGGGTAGAAATATTAACAAATATTTCTGTTCTGTGTTCACAGATGAAAGGCAGGGGATGGTACTTCAGAAAGTGAGGCAGATCTTGAATCATTTTCAGAAAGCCATGTTTGTGAGGAGCTATTTAGAATAAAAGTGGACAAAGGGATGAGGCCAAATGGGATACATCCAAGAGTATAAAATGAACTTAAGGAAGTTCTATCATCTTTGCTTTCTAATTTTGTCAATGCTTCTTTAGAGTCAGGAGTGGTCCCACAGAACTGGAGCAGGATGAATGTGGTCCTCCTACACCAAAGCAGACATAAGGAGGAGGATGGGAACTACAGGATGGTTAGTCTGACCTCTGTGGTGAATTAATTAATGGAAACACAGCTAAAACAAAGGATAATGCAGTTTCTGGAATCCAATGCATTGCAGAATCCGAACAAGCATGATTTTACTAGCAGAAGGTCTTGCCAGACAAATCTGATTAATTTTTTGGAATGGGTGACCAGAGAGTTGATTAAGGGAGAGCACTAGATGTGGTGTACAGAAATTTCAGCAAAGCCTTAGATATGGTTCCATATAGATGGCTTAGAAATAAACTGAGCACTTTTGGGTTGGGTCCTAAAGTGTCTGACTGGGTTAGAAACTGGTTGAATGGGAAGCGACAAAGCGTATTGGTAAATGGAGTTCACGCTGAAAATAAGGACATAACCAGTGGTGTGCTACAGGAATTGGTCCTTGGTCTGGTTCTATTTAATATTTTTGTAAGTGATATTGCAGAAGAGCTGCCAGGTAAGGCTAACCTCTTTATGGGTGATACCAAACCTTACAATAGGATAGACACCCTGGAAAGTGTAGATAGCATGAGGAGGGATCTAGCCAAGCTTAAAAAATTGCCTATAATTTGGCAGCTGAGATTTACTGTTAAAAAAATTTCAGGGTCCTTCATTTGGGCTGCAAAAAACAAGGTAGTGGTACATTACAGGGGGGGGAGGGGTGAAGCATTTGTGTGCAAGAAAGAAGGGTGGGACCTAGAGATGATCGTTTCTAATAATCTCAAGGTGGCCAAACAGTTGGAGGCTGATTCAGACAGGGGCACGTTTGGGCCGTCCAGACGTCCAAAAATGGATGGGACCAATGTGCACCCGATTTTGCAACCACGGGAGCTATACATTCCCACAGCTGCAGAATCAGGGCACATAGACGGCCCAGAGTGCCTCTGATTCTGCCACAGGGAACATACGGGTCACTGCCCATCCAGCCCTCCCAATTCTCTGTCTGGTGTGCTGGTGCCATGGCATCCCATCACCATGGCACCCGCACGTCCAGTCAGAGGTCCTGGATCGCTGAACCCAGAGCTATCTCTTCACTCTGCCACCCGACCCCTGCCAAGGGCCCCTATGGCCAGGGTTGGGTGGCAGTGCAAAGGGCTCAGGGTGGCTGCAGGCCTCAATCAGTGGGACGCCCAGCACTTATTCCATCTTCGAGGTGGAATAAGCTGGGTGTCCAAGTGATGCCGGTAGATGTACAGGACCCTGACCTGAATTGGCCCTGTATGTCTAAGGTGCTTTGGCCTGCCCCATCTCTGCCTCCATCCCACCCCTGTCCAGTGCTCCCCAGACACAGTCCTGTACATGCAGGGAGCAGGAAGATCTCCATAAGATCCCGGCCTACTATTCTTAGGTCAGAATTGACCCCATAGAGAAGATGATGGCAAAAGCAAGGAGGATACTTGAGCACATAGGGAGAAGGATGGCCAGCAAGAAAAAGGAGGCGATAATGCTTCTGTAAAGGTTTCTGTTCAGACCTCATTTAGAGAACTGTGTGCAATTCTGTAGACAGCACCTTCAAAAAGATATAAATAGGATGGAGTCAGTGCAGATGGTAGCTACTAAAATGGTCTGGATCATTGTCATAAAGCATATGAGGACAGACTTAGATTTCACTGTGAAGATATGATATAAATGTTTAAATACTCCTATGGCATAAATGCATAGGAGACTGGCCTCTTTCTATCAAGAGTAAGCACTGGAACAAGTTGATATAGGAGGAAGGTGAAAGGGGATAGACTCAGGAGTAATCTAAAGAAGTATTTATTTATGGAAAGGGTGGTGGATGCATGGATAGCCTCTCAGCAGAGATGGCAGAAATGAGAACTGTAGCCGAATTCATGAAAGCATGGGACAAGCACAGAGAATTCCCAAGATAGAGGAAGGGATTATAGAGCTTTTATGGATGGGCAGATTGGATTGGCCATATGGTCTTTTTCTGCCTTCATTTTCTATGTTTCTCTGTCTCTTCGAAAAAGGAACACATTAGAAACTGGACAGCTGTTCACTTCTGATATTCTTCAAGGTCTCCATTTAAATCTTTTAAATGGATTGACCCATAAAGCCTTCTCTAGCAAATAAAGGCCCTTTATTCAGTTTATATGCCCTTCACAGACACACTCCCGCCATAAAAATCTACAAAGTCCCAAGTTTCTGTCACATGAGTCTGCAGATGATCTCGCTCTGGGTCCTGCGAAATTAAGAGGCAGTCCTGTCTTTTCAGCTATTGCTTCAGAGGCTTTCCTATCCTGAAACATTCCTGGAATACTTTGAGTCAGGCATTAAAAATTAGATGAGTTCAGCTGTTCCTTGCGACCTGGGGAAGAGTTCCCAACTGGATCCATGCCATAAAGAAAAAAACTAATCCAGTCCTGGCTTTACACCAGTGCATGCATGGATTTGTAGTGCTGATTGTCATTGATTTTCCTAAGAAAATCTGAACCAGCTCCTCATGCAAGCACAACGATAAAATCAGGATTGGCTTTGTCGGTTCCTTAAGACATGGATCCAGGTGTATAGAAAGTCAGTGCAATTCCTCATCCCCAGATTACAGTAGCCCAGTCAGAGACAATTTCCAGCAAATTATACATGTGCTCTGAGCAAGATTTCCCCTCTGTTCCTGCACAGACCTTCAAAATGTTGATTTTTTTTTGTTACTTGCTTATTTATTTTTAAACCCCAGAGATGCGAAAAAGCTGCTTCAGGCAAGCCATGCATCCAGCTGCTAAAGAAGGCAGGCAGTGTGGCCAACCTCAAAAACAGGGAAAAATTAAATGCAATAAATAAACTAGCACATTTCCACTGTGCTTGGCTTCATCAGAGACCTCTAGCTTCCCCCTTTAACTAATAAACTGTAGAAATGTCAAAGCAACCACAGAAAAACCATTATCGGTGTCAGTCCTACTGATAGATGCCACGCTAATTACTGATATACCAACCCAGCTAGTTTCAATGGAAGCAGCTGCAAGTGAGATTTCAGGTTTGCAAATATTTCAGGTCCCAATTAAGTGTGAAAAGGCATCCTCTGAGAATATATTAGTCTTTGGCAGTATGGTCTTTGCTAACAATTTAGCAGTCTCAATGTAACAGTACAGGCACTCATTCATTGTCTGGGCTTCCAGCCACCTTCCAAAAGGGCAAAGCAGTTTCAAGGAAATGTTTGTGCCCTGCACTCTCTTTCCTTCTCTCTGTTCTTACCGTTCAAGCACAAGTTACAGCCCAGATGTAGATTCTGGGCAAAAAGCTCTGCAAATGAGGGTGTTTTGCTTTGCACAAGGTTAAAACATTCTAATGTTTATGTTTATACCGCCCTTCACATATGCCGCAGGGCGGTGTACAATAAAAACAAAGGGTAGAAGAATAAAAAGGAAAAGAGCACCAAAAAATGAATAGGAAAGATAAAACAATCATATGGGGAGGGGAGCAAGGTCAGAGGATCATAAGATCAAGGGAGTCAGGGGGATGGATGGTAGTTCGAAGGCTGTCTGGAAGAGATGAGTTTTGTGTAATGATTTGAATCTGACGTAAGATGGTTCTAAGCAGAAGTCAGGGGGTAGAACATTCTAGAGTGATGGACCAAAGAAGTAGAAGGCTGTGCTGAGGGTGGTTTCCAATCTGGGTCTTGAAGCAGAGGGAAGATGAAGGCAGTTGGCATGGATGGAACAATGTGGAGAGTGCAGATGAGGAGGTCAGAGAGACAGAGAGGGGTACTGGTGTGGAGAGCTTTATGGACCAGGGTGAGGAGTTTGTATTGAATGCAGTACTTAGTTGGAAGCCAGTGGAAATGACTGAGAAGTGGAGTGACATGACTGAAACGTGAGGCATGGGTGAGAATCTTGACAGCAGTATTCTGGATTAGCTGCAAGCAATGGAGTTGGTATTGCGGGAGACCAGCGAAGACAATCTTGCAATATTCAAGTCGGGACATGAGAAGCGCTAAAATAATATGGCCAGGGAGGAGGAAGAGAGAAACAGTCAAACGGTTCAAATTTGGTGGAGGGAGTGGAAGAAAAATGAATGATGGCAGAGAGATGGTCATGAAATGTCAGAGGAGAGTCTAGGATAACACCCAGGTAGTGGAGTGAGGGAATTAAGGGAATGGAAGTATCCCGACACATTGGGGAGAGTGAACGGCAAAGACTCCCACCTATGAGCCAGATAGCAGAGGTTTTCCCGGGGTTCAAGAGGAGGAAATTTGAGGACATCCAAACAGTGATTTGGGTAAGACAGGTGTTAAGTGATGACTGGTCTGGGGAGGTCGAGTCGGTGTGAAAAAGAGTATGATGTCATCGGCATAGTAATATGCTGAGATCCCACATTGGTGAACCAGAAGAGTGAGAGGGATGAGGAAAATATTGAATAACAGAGGGGCTAGCACCAAGCCTTGTGGGACACCACAGGAAAGCGGGGTGAAAGGGGATGAGGAAGAGTTGGAGAGAACAGAGAAAGACCTATGCGAAAGAAATGAGTGGAACCAACGTAAGACAGTGCCATAAAGGGCAAAGTCATAGAGACGGGAAAGAAGAGTAGTGTGGTCAACAAGGTCAAAAGCAGAGGATAGATCCAGGGAAACTGTAAGGGAAATATTGCCTCTATTGTGGGATTCACGAGCTTCATTGCAGAAGGAAAGGAGTATAGTTTCAGTGCTGTGTCCTGGGCGAAAATCAGATAGACGGGGATGCAAGACGTGTGTGGTATCGAGGTGCATAATGAGCTGGGCAAATACTATTTTCTCTAAGATTTTGGACAGAAAAGGGAGGTTAGAGATGGGTCTGTAGTATGTGGGGATGGAGTAGTCCAGGGAGGGTTTCTTTAGGATGGGATGAATCAGGGCCTTTTTCAATAGGGCTGGGAAAGTACCAGAGTCTAGGCTGCTCTTTAGAATGGAAAGAATGGGTGGTAGGAGGGCTAGGGAAGGTTTTGTTAGCCAGGTGGATGGACTAGAATCAGAGCAGCAGCTGGTTTTGTGAGAAGAGGTTATGGTTTGAAGCAGCTCTGCTAAGGACACTGTGTGGAAAGAAGACCAGACATGAGTTAACAATGGTGTTGAGGAGAGAGTTGGGCTTGAGGGACAGAGGGGGAGGGGAGGTGGGCAATTGGGAAATGCAGCACGAAGATTCATTAATTATCTTATCATGAAAGAAGTGGGCTAACTGATCTGGGTAGGAGGCATTATCCATAGGCGAGATGGGTGTGGCAGAGGTGGACTTAGTGTAGTGAGCACAGGGTATAGTTGTTGAGGCTGGTTAGTGGAGGAGGAAATGAGATTGGAGTAATAGGCCTTTTTGGCAGGGTTGATTAGAGAATGGTATTGGCGGTGAGACTACTTGAAGTGTTGTAGAGAGCAAGGAGTGCAGCATTTCTTCCAGGCTCTCTCAGCACGGTGAAGGTAGGACCGATGGAGTCTGAGGCCAAGATGGTATCAAGAGTACAGCCGTTTCAACAATTTCAGCCTAGAACGAAGTCAGGTTATTTGATCCAGGGCAACAATAAGAAAGATGTGCCAGATCTGGACTTGGTGGTCAACAGGGAGGGAGGTGAAGTTACTAGGGAGGATCGTGTTGGAAGCCAAGAATAGCTTTAAGGTTTGAGAAGTAATATGGCAAGATAGTGCATTTGGGATCGAGGGTAGGTGCCTTGAGTTAGAGACAGCAGTGGACATGTATGCCTGGAGTGTGAAGAAGACACAGAGATGGTCAGTCCAGGGAAGATCCATGGTTGACAGAGAAATGGGGAGAGAATTAAGTCAAGGGTGTGCCCAGCAGCATGGGTAGGGAGATGTACGTTTGGGTGAATGAAAGATCCTGAAGGACTTGTAGTGAGGTTTGACAGGGTGGTCAAAGTGAATAATGAAATCCCCAAGGATAAGGAGGTGAGGATAGAGAAGGCTTGCCTCAGAAAGGGTGAGTAGGGAGTTACATAGGTGAGGACGAAAAGCAGGTGGGGAATAAATTAAGAGAAGATGGAGGGGTGGGGAAGAGCAGAAGTGGAGGAGGAGAGCTTCAGGTTAATGGAGAGCAAGGGAGGAGATTTCTGAAACAGACAATGATGACTGGAGGATGATTGCCACTCTGCCACGGCTGTGACCCACAGATGGTATTGAAAAGGCTGAAAAGCCCGTGGGGAGACAACGATTTAGGATTGGGTCCTCCCTCTCCTTCAGCCAAGTTTCTGTGATGAAAAGACCATCAAGGTGGTGCTGGACTATAAGGGCCCACATTGGCACATAGCCTGTCCCCCTCTTGCCTAACCCAGATTTTCCATGTCGGACTCATATGCAGCTCCAGCATCGAAAATCTGGGTATCGCCACACAGCTAGGAGGCCGCAGGAGCTAGCCATGTAGCACTGATTTTCATAGAAACATAGAAATATCACGACAGAAAAAGACCACATGGCCTATCTAGTCTGTCCTTCCATAACAACAACTACAACAGTCCCCTTTTTTCCTTTAGAGATCCTCTGTGTTGGTCCCATGCTTTTTTGAATTCAGATACTGTCCTCATCTCTACCACCTCCACTGGGAGACTATTCCACGGATCCACCACTCTTTCTGTGAAGAAATATTTCCGCATATCACTCCTGAATCTATCCCCCCTTCACCCTCATCCAATGTCCCCTCGTAGCAGAACTTGCTTTCAATTGAGAGAGTCTCTCCCCCTGAACATTTATGCCACGGAGGTATTTAAACATCTCCATCATATCACCTCTATCCCGCCTGTCCTCTAAGGTGTACATATTAAGATCCTTAAGTCTGTCCTCATATGCTTTATAATGAAGACCACTAGCCATTTTAGTAGCCGCCCTCTGTACTGACTCCATCCTGTTTATATCCTTTCGAAGGTGCGTTCTCCAGAATTGCACACTATACTCCAAATGAGGTCGCTCAAAGACTTATACAGAGACACTATCACCTCATTTTTTCTGCTAGCCATTCCTCTCCGTATGCACCCAAGCATCCTTCTAGCTTTTGCTGTCGCCTTTTCTACCTGTTTAGCTACTTTAAGATCATCAGACACAACCAGCCTAGGTCCCGCTCTTCTTTAGTGGACAAAAGTACTTCACCCCCTATACTATATTGCTCCCTTGGATTGCTGCAGCCCAAATGCATGACCTTACATTTTTTAACATTAAATCCCAGCTGCCAAATTCTAGACCATTCTTCAAGCTTAGCTAGATCCCTCCTCATGTTATCTACACCTTCCTGGGTGTCAACTCTATTGCAGATTTTGGTATCATCAGCAAAGAGGCAAACCTTACCCGACAGCCCTTCCGCTATATCACTAACAAAGATGTTAAAAAGAATCGGATCAAGGACAGATCCCTGGGGCACACCACTGGTAACATCCTTCTCCTCAGAGTGAGCTCCATTTACTTGTACTCTTTGTCGCCTCCCACCCAACCAATTTCTAACCCAAGCAGTAACTTTAGGGTCCATCCCTAGGATGCTCAGTTCGTTCCTCACAGGTGATTTATAAACAGTGTCAAAGGCTTTACTGAAATCTAAATACACCTCTTCTAGGGCTCTCCCTTGGTCCAACTCCCTGGTCACCCAGTCAAAGAAATCAATCAGATTTGCCTTCCAAGACCTGCCTCTGGTGAATCCATGCTGCCTCGGATCCTGTAATCCGCTGGACTCCAGAAACCTCACTATTTTCTCTTTCAGCAGCGTTTCCAATAATTTACTCACCACCAAAGTTAAACTAACCAGCCTGTAGTTTTCAACCACATCCTTACTTCTGCTTTTGTGTAAAGGCATCACATGAGCCTCTCTCCAGTCCTTTGGCACCACTCCCGACTCCAACGAGGCATTGAAAAGGTCGGTCAGTCATTGGAGCTGCTAGAACGTCCCCAAGTTCCCTCAGTATTCTAGGATGTATGCCATCCGGTCCCATCGCTTCGTCTACTTTAAGTTGAGCTTGTTTCTCACGAACACAGTCTTCTGAAAATGTTCCTCGCTTCTGTTCCTGTTTGTGGGTGTTACTCGGTTAGCTCCGGCACCTTCCAGATAGGTGAGGGTTTCTCTCGCCTATCTTTAAGGCGCAGAGCGCTAACCATGTAGCATAGAAAATCAGTGCTACATGGGTAGCACTATGGCCCACCTCCGCACCAACCTAGAATGTCCCCGACACGCCCCCATGCTAACCGCATAACATCGGGGCATGTAAGAAACAAACCAGGGAATTTTCAAAGGCACTACCCATGTAGGTGCCTTTGAAAATTCCCTGTTAAAGCATTTACATGGGTATCTAGGGCAGTTACCCATGTAAATGCCTTTGAAGATCAGGCCCTAAAATCTTAGACTAACACAATTGCATCTTCTGTCCCAGACTGTTATTTCCTGCACCTTCAGGAAATTATTAACATGCATAGAACAAACTGCACTAGCCAAAAATTTGTGCATACAGGAACGTTTTCCCAACAATGTTAAATTTAATAGTGGAGGTGGTGGCATCAAGGAGTGCATCGGAATTTAAGAAACAGGACAAGCACCGAGGATCTCTGAGGGAGCAGAAGAAGGGATTTTAGAGTTTACGTAGTACAGTAGTTGGTGTGGATGGGCAGACTGCATAGGTCATATAGTCTTTATATACAGCATCATTTTTCTAGGTTTCCATGTTTTTAAGAACCTGGCAGAAATCTTACAGCACTTTTCGTACAAGGTTTTCCAGGCACATTTTTTTCTATGTTTATTTTTCCCCTTTCCAAAAACTGCAGAAATGAAATCTATGTGTGTATATGTTTGTGTGTATATGAGGCATGGGTGATGGATATTAAAGACTTGGTGAGGTTAAACCTTCCCAAAAAATGTTGGAAGCCCAGTGATCAGAGCAATCTCTGAATTTAGCCCACATATGATTGTCGCCCCTCCTCAAATATTTTTTAAATACAAAACCAGAGAAGCTAGCCCATAGATTTTAAAGATGCTAATGGGCTGTTGTGGTCATCTTAGGCAGCAGAAAAGGAAGGGCCACAGAGGCCATAGCCCCACCAATATTTTGCACAACACAGCATCAGCAATAGAGAGCTTGAGGGTAAAGCTGGAGATTGGTTTGTTTGAAATATAGAAAGATGATGGCAGAAAAAGACTACATGCCCTTTCTAGACTGCCCTGCCATATCAGCTTCAATAGCCCCCCTTTTTTCCTTTAGAGATCTTCTGTGTTTGTCCCATGCTTTCTTGAATTCAGATACTGTCCTTGTTTCTACTACCTTCACTGGGAGACTATTCCAAGCATCTACCACTCTTTCCATAAAGAAATATTTCCGCATATTGCTCTTGGATCTATCCCCTTTCATCCTCATCCCATGTCCCCTCGTAGCAGAGTTTGCTTTCAATTGAAAGAGACTCTCCTCTTATGCTACATAGATATTTAAAAGCCTCTATCATATCTCCTCCATCCCACCTTTCCTCTAATGTACACATATTAAGATCTTTAAGTCTGTCCTCATGTGCTTTATAACAGAGACTACTAACCATTTTAGTAGCCACCCTCTGTACCGTCTCCAACCTCTTTTGAAGGTGTGATCTCCAGAATTGCACACAATACTCCAAATGAGGTCACATCAGAGATTTATATAGAGGCACTATCAACTCCTTTTTTCTGTTGGCCATTCCTCTTCCTATGCACCCAAGCACCTTTCTGGCTTTCACCATCGGCTTTTCTGCCTGTTTAGCCACTTTAAGATCATCAGAAACAATTATGCCCAGGTCCCGCTCTTCTTTCGTGGACAGAAGTACTTTGCCCTCTACACTGTACCGCTCCCTTGGAGTTTTGCAGCCTAAATGCATGACCCTGTATTTTTGGCATTAAATCTCACCTGCCAAATTCCTGACCATTCTTCAAGCTGAGCTAGATCCATTCCTCATGTTATCTATTTCTTCCTGGGTGACTATTGATGATTTTGGTATCATCCGCTAAGAGGTAAACCTTACCCGACAGCCCTTCCGCAATACCTCTAACAAAGATGTTAAAAAGAATCAGCCCCTCCCACCAAAATGGTGTTCTGATATCCCTGAGTGTCTTCATGAATGAGGAGAAAGATATATGCAGGACTCCTGGTTCAGGAGGCCAGTAAGGACCACCAGTCACTGAAGAGGATCAGCTGTTACCCTGGCCATTGCTGCACACCAACAAGTGTCTCTGAGCCAATAAGCATCCCCATAAAAGATGAAATAAGATACCTTGGCATTATCATAGACAGAACGTTAAGTCTAACAACACACATCAGGAATACAACAAACACAATATATAATAAATTAAGATATCTTAAAAATCTAAAAATATTATTATCAAATCTGGACTTTAGATCAGTCCTTCAAAGCCCTGATCCTGCCTCACTTAGATTTTAGTAACATAATTCTTCAAGGTATTCCAAAACATGCTTTACACCAACTAAAAGTAGCACAACATGTTGCTGCAAGAATGCTTATAAATGCAGGTCCAACTGAACACATAACCCCTATACTGTACAAACTTCACTGGTTACCTATACAAAGTAGGATAAAATATAAAGTTATCATAACAACGTTCAAACTGATAAGAGATATAGCCCCATCATATCTAACTGATCTACTGACAATTCATTCAAGAACCAGAACAGTGAGACAAAGGAACCTGAACACACTACTTGTTCCAAACAACTTTTCAAACTCAATCAAATTACAACAAATAGGGCATTCAGCTTCAATGCTCCTTTAATATGGAACGCTCTGCCGGATAAACTCAGAGATATCACAGATCTTTCAGCATTTCGAAAAGATCTTAAAACTCACCTATTTATAGAGTACTTTGGAGACTCATTCCCAATAGATGAAATATTTCCCACTTAAACTCATGTATACTCATATTCATTAATTCACAACTTACTTTTTCCTTTTTCTTACTCTATCTTACAATACCCAATTCTCCACATTATCACATTTACTCTTTACACTAAAATTCTAGTGAACTAAAATACATTTTTCCTTGCTCAGATAAGATGATAAGATTTTTGAAATTTGTAAATATTTAAATCTGTATATATGTTTAAACTATCTATATACCTAATCAGCATTTACTCAGCATTGTAACCCTCAAATTACCATTTTTATTATATACAATTTAATGTTCACTGTAATTTCAATTGTTTGAATAAGTTTCAATGTAATGTTCAAGTTTTGTTCTATGTAAACCACTTTGATTTTTCTGAAAGGCGGTATATAAAACCGTTCAATAAATAAATAAAATAAATAAATAAATATACAGCAGTGGTCTCCATAGTACGTCCGGCACCATCCTCATCATTATGTGCCAGCATTTCTATATAGAGCTTGAGAACCCTGAGCTTCACTGAAAAAGATTTGCTTCTTGTGTGTTATTACTATGTTTCAGATATGTAAATGTCTCTATCATCATCTTCCACCCTCCCCCGTCTCTCTTCTCTTCTAGGTTATACTGTACATATTTAGATCACAAGGGATGCTGGGGTGCATAGCGAGAGATAAAAAGCACAAACAAGGAGGTGATAATGCCTCTATACAGACTGTTGTTGAGGCCTCTCCTAAAGCAGTGTGTTCAGTTCGGGAGCCTGTATCTTAACTAAGATAGAGATAGGCTAGAGGCCACTTAGAGAAAGGCAGCTAGAATGGTGCAGGATCTGCAATGAAAGGAGATGGGAGATATGACAGCAACATTTAAATATCAGAAAGGTATCCATGCACAAAAAGCAATGGAAAAGAAATCGTAGAACAAGGAGTCCGGATCAGCTTAAGTACAATGTCAGGAAATACTTTTCATGGAAAAGGGTGATGGAAAAGCCTGGAATGACCTCCTGGAGAAGATGATGGAAGCAAAATCGATAACAGAACTCTAAAAGCATTCATATGCTGTCTTTAAATTAATGTCAAAGTGCCTTATGACCAGGTCACAGAACAATATATCCCTTCACAAATACAATCCAGTACACCCAAAATAAAGATTCCCCTACTTCAGACACCAGTACATTAGCCCCATCTTCAGTTTTGGCACTGTTTAAATGCAAGGAATAAAAAGAATCTAAAATGACTATGTTTCAAGATGTCTAAAGGTCAACAGGCTCTCTGCTCGATGAATATAGGCAGGCACCTTATTCCATAAATATCTGAAAATCAGTCTTGTAGATTTTACTGTTTTAACTTCTCTGACTGGCAGGGGGGCTCCAAAAGCGTCTCATCATCAGGGCCAGCGTCACCATTAGGCAAACTAGGTGGCCACCTAGAGCGCCAATGGTCCATAGGCAGCCCAGTGCTGCCGCCCCTCCCTGAGACCTGCAGTGGTAGCCATGGCCTCAAACAGCCCCGCAGTGTGTGCCTTAAAACTTAGGTAAACGTGGCCCTGCGTGGCATCGGCCCAAGCCACATATTGTCAGAACAGTGTCCACCTCAGTTATGTGCGTAAATACCCATCTACATGCATAAGTGGAGTGGAGTGGAGGAGTGGCCTAGTGGTTGGGGCAAGGTACTTCAGGCCGGAAGGTCGGGGGTTCAAATCCCACTAGAGGACAGCAACCTTGGGCCGGAAGGACTGGGGTTTCTAGTCCCACAGGTGCTCCTTGTGGTCTTGGGCAAGCCACTTAACCCTCCATAGCCCATGTTCCCTGTAAAATAGTTATCTCCAAGTTATAATGCCCTGTTCAATGTAATTTCAGTTTGTTCAATGTAAACCGCACTGATGCAGAATAGCGCGGTATATAAGAGAATGTAAATAAATAACTCACAGTAATACAAGTGATTTACACATGCAAATGACACTTAACTTAGGTGACTCCTTATACATTTATCCTCTTCCTGGGGTTCTAAAAAAAAGTCATAGGGAGTTTTTAAAGCCTTAATGCTTCTACTTTATCTGGATTCTGTTTGAAATATTTCACACTCGTCCACTTTACAGTCATAACAAGATCATTTCTTATGTTTGATAGGCCTTTCTCTCAATTTTCCCCAATGGCACATAAAGTTGATATCATCAGTGAAGAAAAGGAATGAAACATCAAACTCCTGAATCAACTCAGCCAAAGGCTGTAGATAAAGACTGAACAAAAGGGAAGAATGCCTGAGATATCCCATACAAACTGGATTTTTACTAGACTCTCTCCCTGTGAATCGCACATACTGAATTCTCTCAGCTAAGAAGGAAGTAAACCAACATAAAGATCCTCCAGCAATTCCTATATCTGTTAATCTTTGCAACTGTATCCCATGATCAATAATGCCAATGTGGTTTTAAGCTCAAAAGAACCAGCACTGTGTCTGAACCATGTTGGCACAGGAAGTCGGTATCGGGCGGCAGAAGCAAACAGTCTCACGGCACCAAAGCTTAAAGGGAATTATCATGGGGCTGTTTGCGGCTATTGCTGCCACTGTTGGTCCTGGAGAGGGGCGGCAGCAGTGGGCTGCCCATGGATCATTGGCACTCTAGGTGGCTGCCTAGTTCACCTAGTGGTCACACTGGTTCTGATGATGAGACACTTTCGGAGCACCTCATCAGTGAGAGAAGTTAAAACAGTAAAATCTACAAGACTCAGAGGGTGCTGCGGGGGGATGTGTGCTATGCGGGAGGGGGCAAGGGATCAGGTTTGCCTAGACACCTCTACTACTATTTAGCACTTGTATAGCGCCATGCACGCGGCGCTGTACAGCTAACCTACAAGAGTTAGCCAAAATACAGAGACAGTCCCTGCCCGTCAGTCATGCTCATCGGAGCTTACAATCTAGTCAGAACAATAGAGAGCAATGGTCAGTTTTGTGCAAGGCACGGTATGGTCTATACAATTGGTCATGAGAAATGACGGAGGTTAAGATAAGAAAGGATGGAAGTCAGGAACTGAAAGCAACGGTGAAGAGGTGGGTCTTCAACCTGGATTTGAAGAGGGCCAGGGAGGGTGCCTGGCGTATAGACACAGGTAGACTGATCCAGGCGTAGGGTGCAGCAAGGAGAAAGGAGCGAAGTCGGGAGTTAGCGGTGACTCCCTAAGCAAACAGACGCTAACGGTGCAAAATTAAACATGAAATCTTTCTGTAATTTTTAACACAAAATTATTATTTATTTGCTTATTTAACTGATTAAAAAGAATAAAAAAAAGTGAATATGGCATGTGCAAAAGTTCTGACACCCTTCTGATTCATTGCTACTTTTCCTTTTAAGCTGTTAATAAGCTTCAAAAAGTTGATTGACTTCTTAGACCTTCAATTAGTCAGGTGCAGACAATTCCACAGCTGAACAAATATTCTGACCTAACCTTTCGGCATCTGCCTGCTGTGCACTTCACTAAGCAGCTACCTGAGCATTTGAAAATTAAGCTAGTTCACTCTCACAGAGCAAGAAAAGGCTATAAAATTCTCTAACCACTTCCAGCTAGCAATTTCAATTTCAGAAGCATTCTTACGAAAAGGAAAGATTACATGGAACTGTTAAAGTTAAGGCAAGATCTGGAAAACACAACACAAAAAATACCCTTCCCTGTTAACAACTACCCAAAAACCTAGTTAAATTTGCAAAACAGAAAGTTTGAAAGGGTTAACTGATATTGCAGGAGTAGTTTTCTCCCAGCACAACATTACTTCAGATGGGAGAGTTGTCAGAAAGAAGAAAGAAACCTTATCCCCAGGAACAAGCAGGAATGAGCCTTCACACGTGGGTATGTCGGCGCCGAAGGAGCCCGCACGGAAAATGCTCCCCAGCATCCAATAAGAAAGCTTTTGGGAGCATCCCCCGCGCCTGCGCGGTGACTTCCCGCCCTTCCAACAGTCTCTCCTCAGTTTTCGTTTTTCCGCGGAGCCTACAGGACGTACCTCCTGTAACCGCAGAAACCTTTTTTTCTTATATCCTTTTATTCTTAATTTTTCTTGTTTTGTGCGGTCGCGGCGGTCTTCCCCGTTGATACCGGTTCCTCCGGTGCTTCACTCGCTCTTTCCCTTGAGAAATAATTCCCTCGTCAGTTTTTTCTTTGTTTATCCTTTGAGGCCTACTAGGCCCTTTTTTTCCCACATGGAGCCTTCTTCCCCTTTGAAGTGCCCTCACTGTGGAGACTTGGTTTTCTTTTTAGACTCCAAGGCCTGGTGTCTATCCTGTTTGGGCCCCGACCCTTTTTCCCCGGGTCCATGGGGCCTTAGCGTCGGGAGAAGACCTTCTCTTTTTCGGGTATCCCTCGATGCCGTTTTTCCTCCTCGGGTGAGGTCCTCGGTTTATTCTTCTCTCCAGGATCAGGTAACCCACAAACAGTCTGTTAAGACTAGCCGATCCTTGAAGGGCAGGTTTCATGCCCAGCATGATGACGGCTCCGGCCTTGCCCTCAAGACCTCCTCGGCAATAAGACCCGGCGGGAGTCCTCGGGCTCCAAAGCATTTACGGGGTTTCAGGTTGTTCCTGGG
The DNA here is from genome assembly GCA_033557465.1 of Ichthyophis bannanicus. Classification (NCBI taxonomy): domain Eukaryota; kingdom Metazoa; phylum Chordata; class Amphibia; order Gymnophiona; family Ichthyophiidae; genus Ichthyophis; species Ichthyophis bannanicus. Next base: position 330,206,733 of record CM066034.1, on the reverse strand, counting down.
GTTCACTCCTCACAGAACATACCTGAGCCATGCTCGGGGGGGTATCCGCTTTGGGCGGTACCGATTCCCCGGCATCGGCACCGGTGTCGAGTGCTCCACTCCTCACCGAGGATCGTCAGCTGGTGTTCTCGGTGCCTTCAGGGCCGATCGATTCGATCCAGACTGGCTTTCCTGCGCCCCAGCCATGCGCGGGATTGGCACCAGCTCCCCCGGCATTGGCGTCGAGTGTTCCACTCGCCGCCGGGGATTGCGGTCTGGCTCCGAGCGGTACCGCTCCCCCGGCATTGGCACCGGTGTCGAGAGCCCCACCCTTCACCGAGGATCATCGTCTGGTGCCTTCGGGGCCGGCCGGTTCGACCCAGACTGGCGTGCCTGCACCCCAGCCATGCGCGGGGTTGGTACCGTCTTCGGGCGGTTCCGCTCCCCCTGCATCGGCCCCGATGTCGAGTGTTCCACTCGCCACCAGGGATTGCGGTCTGGCTTCGCGCGGTACCGCTTCCCTGGCATCGGCACCGGTGTTGAGTGCTCCACTCTTCACCGGGGGTCGGCGTCTGGTGTCCTCGGTAACCCCGGGACCGTTTGACCCGACCCGGGCTGACTCTTCGGCCTCCCAGCCTTGCGCAGGGGTGGTGCCGCCCTCGAGCGGTGCCGGCCCCCCGGCATCGCCACGAGTGTCGAGTGCCCCGCTCTCCACTAGAGGTCGCCTTCTGGAACCCCCGGTACCTTCGGGTCCGATCGACGCGGACCAGGCTAGCTTACCTGTATCCGGGCCAGCCGCGGGGCGGATGCCGGCTTCGAGCGATACCGATGCCCCGGCATCAGCATTGGTGTCGGGTGTCCCACTCTTCACCGGGGTTTGTCACCGAGTTTCCTGGTCGGAGCCGATCGATACGCCCTGGAGGGACGTCCATCCCCCTTCGCCATGCTTGAGGGGGGTACCGGCTTCAGGCGGTGCCGATACTCCAGCGTCGGGGCCGGTGTCGAGTGTTCCTCTCGTCCCGGGGCATCGTCTTCGGACATCCGCGGTGTCTTCGGCACTGACCGCCTCGATCCCGATCGCCTCTCATGTGGGGCATCGCCGGTACCATCACCAACATCGGTGCCTTCTCGGCGTGCATCAATAGCCCTGCTCGCTTCGATGCCCAGTCTAGAATCAATATCCAGTCTGGATGACTTGGTTGCAGCATCGCCGATGCCACCTCTGACGTCGGTGTCTTCTCGGCATGCGCCGATAGCCTCGCCCTCTTCGATGCCCAGTCTAGAATCGATATCTAGTCTGGATGATTCGATTCCGACGCGGTGGGGAACCGGTCCAGGTCATCTCCGACTACGCAGGACCAAGGGTAATCTCCAAAGCTCTCTGGTTACCTCGGTGCCGTTTCAGCAAGCTTCGCTACCTGCTCAGCTGGCACTGATGCCGGCATCGGTATCGATGTCGATTCCTGCAACTCCATCGGTGCCATCGATCCTTTCTATGCCTAGCTTGGAATCGATGCCGGGTGCCGATGATGCAATACTGGCTGCCTCGACTCGGAACTGTCAGTACCGTCCCCCATATGGCAGGATTCTTTCTCTGCACCAGTCCCGTGGGTCTTCTGGTGCTCATGACCCTCATTCTGCCTCAGCCGACCCGGGAATAACTCCTCTGGGAGATCCTTTGTTTCAGAAATTTCTCCTTGACATGGCTGCTTTTCTTGCCATTCCTATCCTGGGCGCTACCCAAGATTCTGCCGAACAGGGGACCGTCATGCTTCCTTTACATCATTCCTTGCAGGACCTTCTTTTGAGGATTTGGGAATCGCCTTTGAAGGTTCCTGCGCCCTCTACGGCCATGAATGTTCTGTATCAGGTGCCCCCCTCTCTGGGGTTTCAGAACAACCAGCTTCCACATCACTCCCTTGTAGTGGCATCAGCGATGAGGAAGGTCAGAAGTAAGAAGACACACTCTTCTTATCTGCCAGGTCGTGCATCTAAAGCACTCGATGCCTTTGGACGTCAAACCTTCCAAACTTCTATGTTGGCTTCCAGAATCATTTCATATATATTTTTATATGAGTCTAACACTTCAGGAGGTCACAGAGAGAATATCTCTTCTGTCTCCCTTCTTGTCAGAACCTAAGGCCTCTGACTATTCCTTGCTTCTTAATCATAGCAGGAACATCTCTTGGTTTCTTTCCCGTGCTTCCCTAGACTCTTTTGAGTCTGTTAGCAGATCCTCGGCTATTGCCATTGGAGCACGTCGTACTGCGTGGCTGCAAGCTTCAGGCTTGAACAGATGGGCACAACATACACTGGGTAACTCTCCTTGTACTGGAGAAAATCTCTTCAATAGGGAGGCTTTATGTCAGGTTGCTCGCTGCTCCACTGACTTCCCTGGCTATGGAAACCATCCCAAGCCTCCTTTTTCCCCGGGACGTGGGAAATATCCTACGAACCCTTCTCTCCTGAAGAGGAGGAGGGTTCACCCGTCTTCTGCCCATTCCCCCGGTGTACCCGAGCAAGGGACGTCTCCTCCTAGCCTGAAGTCTCCAGGCTCAGACCAGTCTACCCATACCGGCGCTCATCGGATCCGGCATGGTGCACCATACAGTTAACGTCTTCTCTGCAGAAGTTTCTTTCTCAAACCCTACGCTGGGTTTTTTCTTTTTTTCCAGTATGCTATGCTCTTAGGCAGGGGCGGCCCAAGGGGGGTGCGGGGCCATGTGTGGAGACTCGGTGCGGGGCCTCATTTGCATAAGTGGCCTTATTTGCATAAATATTTGCATAATGCTAACATACACTAACTTTTAGTAAACATGTCTCTTAATGAGTGTATGGATAAAGACAGACAAAGATTTCTACATTACTATAATCCAGTGCCAACCGCCAGGCACATTAGGAACTACTACAAACACTGCCCATTTAGAACCCATAGCAAACCCGCCGTATCCTAACAGCACTACCAGGACTCACAAAGCACCATACCCTACCTATCAAAAGGCAACACTGCAAATATTAAACCAATACATTTCAGAGAACAACAATACATGACCTACTGGGGAAAGAGAACAAGTGGCAATGTCAAATAGGAATTACATAAACAGAATACCTCAGCTCAGTTACACATGCAGAACACAGACCATCACCAAACAAGGAATCACAATTTAGAAACAGGAAGGCAATAATTAAACTGGGAACCTCAAAAGCCAAACTTGGAATGTACAACAACACTGTAGAAAATAAAACTATAAATTAATTTCCTCTTGTACCAAACAAAGCGCAGACGTTAATGATGCACATTTCCCAGAGCTTTCATATTCCAGTTAATAAATTCAAAATAAAACGATATCTTTCTACCTTTTGTGCATTTTTTTTCAGTTGCAATTGCTCCAGCCACTTTCTTCTGGTTTCTTCATGTTTTCTGCTAACTCTCCATCATCTGCTGTCCATTTGTCCTTTCTTCTCTCTTCTAGTTTTTTTTCCATTCTCTCTCTCTACATCTGCTTTAACATACTAATCTTTCTCCTTTTGCTCTTTCCTCATTCCTATTTCATCCACTCAAATTGTACCCCTCCATCCTCAATCCCCACTTACTCTCCCAATACCCGGCTAAATGTAGATTTTTTATCCCTCCCACACAAAATATTTTTCCCCTCTCCATTTTACTCTCCCAGCCCCATCCCATTCTAATCCTCCCCCAACAACAGCTCCCTTCTAGTTCCAGCCTCACCCAGCATCCATTCCCTTCTAGTCCCTGCATCAGCCCATTTCCAGTCCTAGCCCCACATCAGCCCATTTCCAGTCCTAGCAACCCCCCAACCCAATACCAGTCCTAGCCCCCCCATCAACCCACTTCCAGTCCTAACCCCATCAACCCATTTCCAGTCAGCCTCCCATAGCCCACTGCCAGTCCTAACCCCCCCATCAGCCCACAGCCCATTATCAGTCCTAACCCCATCAGCCCACCTCAAGTCCTAACCCCTCCCCATCAGCCCATTTCCTGTCCTAGCCCCCCCATAGCCCATTATCAGTCCTAACCCCCCCATAGCCCATTACCAGACAGCCCCATCAGCCAACAGCCCATTACCAGTCTTAACCCCCCCATAGCCCATTATCAGTTCTCACCCCCCCCCATCAGCCCACAGCCCATTACCAGTCCTAACCCCATCAGTCCACCTCAAGTCCTAACCCCTCCCCATCAGCCCATTTCCTGTCCTAGCCCCCCATAGCCCATTATCTGTTATAACCCCCCCATAGCCCATTACCAGTCCTAACCCCCCATCAGCCCACAGCCCATTACCAGTACTAACCCCATCAGCCCACCTCCAGTGTTAACCCCCCCATCAGCCTATTTCCAGTCCTAGCCCCCCCATAGCCCATTACCAGTCCTAACCCCCCCAACAGCCCACAGCCCATTACCAGTCCTAACCCCATCAGCCCACCTCCAGTCTTAATCCCCCAGCCCATTTCCAGTCCTAGCCCCCCATAGCCCACTCCCAGTCCTAATCCCACCAGCCATTTCCAGTCCTAATCCCCATCACCCAATTTTCAGTTTAAGCCCCCCCATACACCATTACCAGTCCTAACCTCCCCATCAGCCCACTCCCAGTCCTAATCCCACCAGTCCATTTCCAGTCCTAATCCCCCATCACCCAATTTTTAGTTTAAGCCCCCCCATAGCCCATTACCAGTCCTAACCCCACCCCCCCATCAACCCTATTTCAGTCATAACCCCATAAGCCCATATACAGACTTAGCTCCTCCATAGCCCATCACCACTCCTAACCCCCCCAGCCCCCCCATAGCCCATCAACACTCCTAACCCCCCATCCCCCCCATAGCCCATCACCATTCCTAAACCCCCCATAGCCCATCACCACTCCTAACCCCCGCTGCAGGCCCATAGCCCATCACCAGTCGTATCCTCCCCATAGCCCCTCACCACTCCTAACCCCCCCAGCCCCCCCATAGCCCATCAACACTCCTAACCCCCCCAGCCCATCACCACTCCTAACCCCCCCAGCCCCCCCATAGCCCATCACCACTCCTAACCCCCCCATAGCCCATCACTACTCCTAAACCCCCCTGCCCCCCCATAGCCCATCACCACTCCTAACCCCCCCATAGCCCATCACCACTTCTAACCCCCCCCAGCCCCCCATAGCCCATCACCACTTCTAATCCCCCCAGCCCATCACCACTTCTAACCCCCCCCCGCCCCCCATCGCCCATCACCACTTTTAACTCCCCCAGCCCATCACCACTTCTAACCCCCCCAGCCCCCCCATAGCCCATCACCACTCCTAACCCCCCCAGCCCATCACCACTGCTAACCCCCCCCCATAGCCCATCACCACTTCTAACCCCCCCAGCCCAAAACCACTTCTAACCCCCCCAGCCCCCCCCCATAGCCCATCACCACTTCTAACCCCCCCAGCCCATCACCACTTCTACCCCCCCAGCCCCCCATAGCCCATCACCACTCCTAACCCCCCCATAGCTCATCACCACTTCTAACCCCCCCCAAGCTCATCACCACTTCTAACCCCCCCCCAGCCCATCACCACTTCTAACCCCCCCAGCCCCCCCCCATAGCCCATCACCACTTCTAACCCCCCCAGCCCCCCCATAGCCCATCACCACTTCTAACCCCCCCCTAGCCCATCACCACTTCTAACCCCCCCCTAGCCCATCACCACTCCTAAAAAACCCCCAGCCTATCACCACTCCTAATCCCCCAGCCCAGGGAAAATTTAAAAACAAAAACGCTGTCTTCTCCGGCTGCCGGGGCCGCCGCAGCAGAATCGAGTGTGCCGCGGGGCCCCCACTGCCTAGCAGAGCCTCCCCTCCCCTCCCCTGTATCACCTCTCTCTCTCTCTCGTTGTAGGTTCAGCCACACGCGCCGGCTTTCAGAGCGCGAAAGGATTAGTTTCCCTTTCGCGGCTCTGTTAAGCCCGCGGGGGCTGATGGGAACTTCCCATCAGCCCCAGCGGGCTTAACAGAGCCGCGAGGGAGAAACTCTCTCGCGCTCTGAAAGCCGGCGCGTGTGACAGAACCTACAACGAGAGAGAGAGGTGATACAGGGGAGGGGAGGGGAGGCTCTGCTAGGCAGGGGGGGGCCCCGCGGCACACTCGATTCTGCCGCGGCGGCCCCGGCAGCCGGAGAAGACAGCTTTTTTTTTTCTTTTAATTTTACTTTAAGGTTAAGAATGTTTTTTACGCGGGGCCCTGTGCAAAAAAACATTCTCGCTCAATGGACGGGCCGGCCCTGCTCTTAGGATACTTCTCCATGGGTCACCGACTTCTCCCATTCTTCTAACATGACGGGAGGTTGCAACTATCCCAGGATAGTTTCGGTCCCCACTTGGGCATCTTTCCTTCAGCGGACTTACCACATGGTGGGTCACTTTCCTAATCCCTCTCTTCCAGGTTTTTCCCCTGATTGAGTTGGTGCCATACTGAAATCCTTCTTTTTCTTCCCAGCGTAGTCTGGTTGTCTTCCTTCAATGCATATTCTGAATAACTCATCCGGCAGGGACGGAGTCTCCGCTGCCTTGCCTGTTTTCTCATGCAGGAGAATCCCCTATTGTTTTGTTCAGTTGCTGTCGGGTTTTTTTCTTACAGGAGACAAGTTCCTTTGCGTGAATGTACACGGAGCTCTCATTCTGATCGGAGTATACCCTGCTCCACAGAACTGGAGTCTCCATATCTCTTCCGGTGGGTTCACCTCTATTATTGGACCATCACATTCCCCATGTGAAGGTTTTTTCAGTGGCAGGCATGTCTTCTAAGATTATTTCATATCCGTAGGCGCATACCTGTTTTTTTATGCCTGGGTGGCGTGACCACCCCGTTTTGCTGTATATCTATACCTTCCTCCCCGTAGGTTTGCTATAGGTTCTAAATGGGCAGTGTTTGTAGTAGTTCCTAATGTGTCTGGCAGTTGGCACTGGATTATAGTAATGTAGAAATCTTTTAGTCTTTCTTTATCCATACACTCATTAAGAGGCACGTTTACTAAAAGTTAGTATATGGTAACATTATGCAAATATTTATGCAAATGAGGCCCCTTATGCAAATGAGGCCCTGCACCCCCCTTGGGCTGCCCCTACTGGGGGCCCACAATTTTTGTTGGCGTAGGGCCTCACTCAAGGTAAATCCGGCCCTGTCTATATATATATATATATATATATATATATATATATATATGTGTGTGTGCGCATGTCAGGAGATGTCCTTAGCGCCCTCTGTCATGCCTATCTCCGTGACTGTCGGTGCCTAGGTTTCATTTTCTATGGGGTCCAGACAGTCACCTTGCCTGTTATCATATGGCTCAGTGACTGGGACTGGTTATTCTAACCATTACTGCTGTGACGTCAACAGCTTCTATTTTTGTTATACATCTCCCTGTCTTTACAGCCTTCCCTCAATGTCTTCCTCTCTCTTGCCAGTTAGGAAAGACAGTGTGCGTCTTCAGTATTCCTGAGTTCCCCTCGGTTCTCCTTGGGGCTTTTTTTCCATTCCCCTCTTCCCTCCCGGACTGGGCCAATTTACCAGATCGGTCAGTCTCCTTTTTTGTTTAGTCCTCACTGTTTATGACTCTGTGCCTGAACGAGTCCCAGCTTTCCCGTAAAAGCTTCCCTGTGGGGACCTGCCGATCTTTTCCTGCCCCGGTGGACACCTGGGTCTCCTGCCCATTCCAGTCTGGGACTTCTCCTCGCTGCTGTGGAGTTTCCTTGAAGATTCCGATACTGCATCTACTGTCTACTTCCTACAATCCAGTAGGTAAGCTGTTCTTTGTGCCAGTTCATTAAATTTTCTTTAATGATGCTTGTCATGCCTTCTAAAGACTTTTCCCTGTAGTCTTTAGTTTCGCTGTTCCTCTACAGCTCGGCTTTTCTCAACTCCTACCCCCCCATCCCTCAGGGGATGCCGGGGATCCAGGTGGGAAAATGCCGTCCTGCCAGGATACGCATTTTATGGGATCTCCCCTGGCACCCTTAGCTAGGGAGTCCCCACGTGTGAAGACTCATTCCTGCTTGTTCCTGGAGATAGCACAGTTACTTACCTGTAACAGGTGATCTCCGGAACAGCAGGAATTAGTCTTCACAACCCACCCGCCTCCCCTAGGAGTTGTATCTGTCTATTTCCTTTCCTCTTCTCTCCTTCTGTCTCAGCTATGAAACCCAACTGAGGAGAGACTGTTGGAAGGGCGGGAAGTCACCGCGCAGGCGCGGGGGATGCTCCCAAAGGCTTTCTTATTGGATGCTGGGGAACATTTTCCGTGCGGGCTCTGTCGGCGCCGACGTACCCACATGTGAAGACTAATTCCTGCTGTTCCGGAGATCACCTGTTACAGGTAAGTAACTGTGCTTTCTGTGACCTCATAAACATCGTCTAAAGTATGCAAAAGATAATTCTAGAACAATTTGGAATAGCGGGTAGAAAGAAAAATGGATTTATCCAAATATCAACATCTACTAGCAGCTCATGTCCTACAATCAGCGAAGTAAGTAAAGCTGAAAAGCGTCTACTGTAGATATTTCATGAGACCATGATCTGGACACATACCTCAAAATCAACCATGAAGCATACAGAGCAAAGAAAGATAATGGTTTTGGATAGGCCTTCCCAGACCACAGACGTGAGGATTATTGACAATCTGCTGAGAGATCTCAAAGATGCAGCGCATGCAAAGAGATCTAAGAATATTTCTGTGCTAGACGAGTGGGAACAAATTCCAAAAAGCAAGAACAGAAAGACTCTTAGCTGGCTACAGGAACATCTGGAAGCTGTTATTTCTGCCAAAGAAGGTGTTACAAAAATACTGACTTAAAGGGTGTCCAAACTTTCGAACCTGCCATGTTCACTGTTTTCCTTATTCTGAATCTGTAACAAACCAAAATGGCAAATGAATAGTAATTATCCATTAAAAATTGGAGAAAGATGCTGTGTTTTAATTTTGTACCAAGTAGAAGTTGTGTCAGCTTCTGTTCATTGGAAAATAGAATTTGACCAGGGGTTACCTATCCTTCAGCACACAACTGTAGGGGTGTGCGGGTGTGTGTGTGTGTTAATATACACAACCTATTGACATACACATCAGCTTAAATGATTCGGAAGACTGGCTATTCCTATATATAGCACTATATGTCTTCAGAAGATGTAACCTTGTAATAAAAAAGACCTTGCCTCCTTGTTTCGTGGAATTCTATTTTGTTACTGGTACTGGTTCAAGTCCCTCTTGATCTTTTCACATTGTTGCAAGTTCACCTGCAATTAGAAATCAAAGAGTTGTTGGCTGTAACAAAGCCTTGGTTTGCAGAGAGAAAAAGAGCTTTCATTTTTTTTTTTTTAACTTGGAGGGGATGGATTGCATAGCATCAGGTTTTAGCACTGCATCCTCTGGGGAAGTTGTTTAACCATGGCTGATTTTTTGTCATGGTTTTGAAATTGACCTAGTTGAGCTGAAGTGGTCTCATAATTGGAAGATTTAAAGCAGCTGGAAATTCTATGAGCTGAAGGATAAATGTTGCCAAAATAAAAAAAATAAAGTAGAGCACTCAAAGATTCTGCTTTAGGCACAACCTGAGTGGTTTGTATGTCTATGGGAGTGAGGCCGGATGAAGAAGAGAGATATGGAGGATACTGAGACCATATAGGGGTGGAGGAGTAGCCTAGTGGTTTGATCTGCAGCTTGTGACAAAGAAGCAAGGGTTCAATTCCTAATGGCACTCCATATGACCTTGGGCAAGTCACTTTACCCTCCATTGTCTAGGAAGAAAGGCCTGGCAATCTATGCCTGGTCACACCTGCCAAGAAACCCAAGGGCTGCTGGGTCACCAGGAGTCAGCACTGACTCGACAGCACACACAATAGGCAATGAAGAAGAGAAGCATGCTCCACTGACTGACCTTTTCAATGCCTTGTTGGAGTCGGGAGTGGTGCCAAAAGACTGGAGAGAGGCTCACGTGGTCCCTTTACACAAAAGCGGAAGTAAGGATGTGGTTGAAAGCAACAGGCCGGTTAGTTTAACTTCGGTGGTGAGTAAATTATTGGAAACGCTGCTGAAAGAGAAAATAGTGAGGTTTCTGGAGTCCAGCAGTTTACAGGATCTGAGGCAGCATGGATTCACTAGAGGCAGCTCTTGTCAGACAAATCTGATTGATTTCTTTGACTGGGTGACCAGGGAGTTGGACTGAGGGAGAGCCCTAGATGTGGTGTATTTAGAGTTCAGTAAAGCCTTTGACACCATTCTGCACAGGCGACATAAACAAACTAAGCACCCTAGGGATGGACCCTAAAGTTACTGCTTGGGTTAGAAATTGGTTGAGTGGGAGGCAACAAAGGGTACAGGTAAATGGCGCTCACTCTGAGGAAAAGAAGGTTACCAGTGGTGTTTCCCAGGGATCTGACCTTGGTCCGATTCTTTTTAACATCTTTGTTAGTCACATAGCAGAAGGGCTGTCGGGTAAGATTTGCCTCTTTGCGGATGATACCAAAATCTGCAATAGAGTAGATACCCAGGAATGTGTAGATAACATGAGGAATGATCTAGCTAAGCTTGAAGAATGGTCTAGAATTTGTCAGCTGAGATTTAATGTTAAATAATGCAAGATCATGCATTTGGGCTGCAGCAATCCAAGGGAGCGATTATAGTATGGGGGTGAAGTACTTTTGTCCAATAAAGAAAAGCGGGACTTAGGTGTGATTGTGTCTGATGATCTTAAAGTAGCTAAATAGGTAGAAAAGGCATTGGTGAAAGCCAGAAGGATGCTTGAGTGCATAGGGAGAGGAATGGCCAGCAGAAGAAAAGAGGTGATAGTGCTTCTGTATAAGTCTTTGGTGCGACCTCATTTGGAGTATTGTGTGCAATTCTGGAGACCGCACCTTCAAAAGGATATAAACAGGCTGGAGTCAGTACAGAGGGTGGCTACTAAAATGGTTAATGGTCTTCATTATAAAGCATATGAGGACAGACTTAAGGATCTTAATATGTACATCTTAGAGGAAAGGTGGGATAGAGGTGATAAGATTGAGATGTTTAAATACCTCTGTGGCATAAATGCACAGGAGGAGAGTCTCTTTCGATTGAAAGCAAGCTCTGCTACGAGGGGACATGGGATGAGAGTGAAAGGGAATAGATTCAGGAGTGATATGCGGAAATATTTCTTTACGGAAAGAATGGTGGATCCATGGAATAGTCTCCCAGTGGAGGTGGTAGAGATGAGGACAGTATCTGAATTCAAAGAAGCATGGGACAAACACAGAGGATCTCTATAGGAAAAAAAGAGGACTGTTGTAGTGGTTGATATGGAAGGGCAGACTAGATAGACCATGTGGTCTTATTCTGTCGTCATGTTTCTATGTTTAAGAATATAAGAAATGCCATACTGGGTCAGACCAAGGTTCATCAAGCCAAGTATTCTGTTTCCAACAGTGGTCAATCCAGGTCACAGGTACCTGGCAAGTTCCCAGAAAGGTATGCAGATTCCACAATGCTTATCCTGGGGTAAGCAGTGGATTTCCCTAGTCTTCCTTAATAATGATTCATGGACTTTTCCTCTAGGAACTTATCCAAACCTTTTTTTAAATCCAGCTACACTGTTTCTGTACAAAGACCTCATAGGTTATTTCTACAGCTCTCAACTAATTACATGAAATCTGCTTATTTCTTTCCAGCTTTGGAATTTTTTGTTTCTATTTTTACCTTAAGAAGGTGTAGAATCCTATCTGAGTAAATTTTAAGTTTGTGCTGCAAGAGGCACAGCTGCTGCAAAGTCAGATCAATCAACCATCTCTAAACCATCAGAAGTACTTTGAGCCAATCTGGGTATTCCTTTAACTGACTATAAGTACAATGCACTTAGAGCAAACTGCAGTGCCTGCCAAGGACCAGTGGGAGGGTGCTAAAACAAGAAATAATGCACATATCAGCACACATGCACAGGGGTCTCCACCAGAGGTGGCTTATAGGGAGAGAAATGAGCTGCATGAGAGGGGCAACTAACAACAGGAATGAGCTGTGGGACCCGCTTCAATACGTCAGTGGATATGGCACTGCAGGGAGAGCAGCAGGCTGTACACAGGATGGGTGCGGGATCCACTGCAGAGAGCAGAGCAACCTCCAGGACAGATGGGGATCACAGAACCACCTATCCAAATAGACAACAAGGGGTTTCTTCAGGTAGGGGCAGGTTGGATCAGGAGAGATATATAGCAAATGAAAGGAGAGTCACCAGGATTCTCCAGTGGATTTCAATGGGGGATGGATAGTAATAATCTCATATATCATTTTATAGCTATAGTGCAGCCACATAGGGCGCAAGTACAGATGGGCGTGTTGATGTCATCACTGGGCTTTTAGGAGGCCCAGTAAGAGTGAGTTCCTGCATGCGGCTTGGAAGGCAGGAGGCTGTCAGGTTCTCGAACTGCACAGGCTGCATTTCCAGCTTGGTACGGTCCTGTATCTAGTACTGCATCATAGGAATAAGTATTCAGGTATCATGAATCCCTGCCTCAGAGAGCTGACAATATAAGTTGTACCTGAGATAATAAAGGGTGTCTGCCAGGGACCAGTGACCCAAGGTCACAAAAAGTGTCAGTAGAAACAGGATTATTTTAATTTAATTCTAATCAGGACCGTAACAAGCCATAAAAGCGCCCTGTGCGACTTGCACATCTGATGCACCCCTCACCCCCCATCACAGGTTTGTCATTTGCCCCATGCATCTCCCCATCTTATCCCCATATCGAGCCAGCTTTCCCCCACGCTGTCTGCCCTTATCCAACCGCCACCGCCACTTTTAGTGTTGCCTTGGCAGGGGCAGCAGTGACATCCAATTGGGAAAAAAAGAACACAGGTCTTTCTAGCTCGGCACCTGCATGCAGGTCTTATCCCTCCCTCCTCCGATGTATGCTCATGTCAGAGGAGGGAGGGACCAGACCAGTTATTCAAACGTGGATCTTTGCAACTCTGCTCTTGACAGGTCCTTCCCTCAGATTTGCATGCAAGTGTGGAATCGGAAAGACCAGTGGTTTTTTTTTTTTTTAATGGGATGTCACTGCTGACACCACCACTGCTAAGGCAACAATAAAAGTGGCAGCAGCTGGGCAAGGGCAGGCAGCGTGGGGGCCGGCAGCCCCAATGCACCCCTATTTCTTTGCAGCCAGTGCAGCTGCACCGCTCGCACAGGGCTAGGTATGGCACCAATTCCAATTCTTGCACTCCCTACATACCAACAATGGTTCAAAGCGGATTACATGTAACAGCATAAAAGCTTCATAATTCATAAAACATATAAAAATAAATTAATAAACAAAAGCAGCAGTACATAATCAGATAAAAACATATAGATATCTCCATTAGATCAACTAGATTTTCACAAATTTTATGAGAAGTCTCCCTGGTGCTCAGCCTGTTGTTCTAACCATCAGACCACACCTTCAATATGCATGGCACAATCACAAAAGCATGTTCAGAAACCTCACAATTCTGAAAGGGGCCAAAGGGGCGTGTAACAGTTGTTGGTGAATTGATGTGCATCTCTTAAGGGGAGAGAATAAAGTTCCTTCCTCAAGTCTTGTTGAGTACCTTCACATGGTGACCCCGTTGTATAACATCTATACTAAATCTCAGCAAGGCGACACTACAACTGAAGTATGGTAGGAACAAGAAAGAAAAATACATACTGGCCACATGTCGCCCAGAATAAAAAGGTGCCCACCTGTAGCTTATGCACTAGGGCTAATGATGGAGGTTGCAATAGTGCAAGCACTGCAGATGTAGATACCATCCCTGCCACACATAAAGGCCTTGGTGAGCGTCTTCATGGATCCACTGTGGCAGGAACTAAACCACAGAAATGAATGCAAAAGTTACGGGGATTAACTACAGTTAAGCAGACTTCTGCAGATAAAGAGGAGATAACGTACTGCTATTTTTATGTTGGACCAAGAAAACTCCCCTCCACCGGTTTGGTCCTACAAAAGCATATAATTTTTTGGAGGGATAACCTGGTATTTTGGTGACTATTCTTTTTGATTGGACCAAGAAAATGTGGCAGAAAGACACCAAGTTATTTCCCATCGTGTTGGGTGCCACAGGCCTAATTAAGAGGAATTTCCAAGTGCACCTTGATAAATTACCCATACATGTAACATCTTACAAACTCAACAGGGAAGCTCTCTTTGGCACAATGCAAGTACTATGCCGAGCATTAGCAGTAAATTTAAGACAGATAATACTCCACATACATTGGCTTAGAAGTGAGGTTCATGACTGTCATGGTAAGCGCAAAATTAACCCATTTTGAGAAATTGCCCTGAAAGCTAGGCAATACATTAAAAAGCATCTCTGATTTATTTGGAGGTTTTGACATTGAAGAAAGTTGTGGTACTAAAAGGAAATGTCAAACAAAAGGTTAAGTGAGACGTGAGTGGTATCGATAACCCCAGACAACTCAAAATACTGCAGCCTGTATTAATTCTGGCTTAAAAAAATATGACCCCCGCATCTATTTCATTATGCTTTGCACTGGTTTCCAGTTAAATTGTGTATTCAACTTAAAATCTTATGCTTAATGTTAAAGGCTAAGAATCATAATAACATAAGAAATGCTATACAGGGTCAGACCAAGGTCCATCAAGCCCTGTATCTTGTTTCCAACAATGGTCAATCCAGGCCACAAGTACCTGGCATGTTCCCAAAGAGGCGCACAGGTTCCACAATGCTTGTCCTGGGGTAAGAAATGGATTTTTCTGGTCCTCTTTAATAATGGTTTATGGACCTTTCCTCCAGGAATTTGTCCAAACCTTTTTTAAATCTGCTATACTAGCAGCTTTTACTACATCCTCCGATAACGAATTCCAGAGTTTGATTATATGCTGTGCAAAAAAATATTTCTCTTATTAGTCTTAAAAGAGTTGCATTGTAGCTTCATTGTGTGTCCTTTAGCCTTTCTACTTTCTGATGGTGTTAACAACCAATCTATATTATCTCGTTCATAATTGTAAACCTCTATCATATCCCCCTCAGCCATCTCTTTTCCAAGTTGAAGAGCCCCAATCTTTTAAGCCTCTCCTCATAGGGGTATACTTCCATTTTCTTTACCATTTTTGTCGCTCTTCTTTGAACCTTTTGTAATTCAGCTATATCCTTTTTAAGATATGATGAGCAGAATTGCACACACTATTCAAGGTGCGGTCGCACCATGGAACAATACAGAGGCATTATAATATCCTTTGTTTTATTCTCTATTCCTTTCCTTATGATTCCTAGCATTCTATTTGCTTTCTAGGCTGCCTCTGCACACTGGGCAGAGGGTTTCAATGTATTATCCATGAAGATGACATATATCCACATAACTTTACCTCTTATCTACTCTCCAAGCAGATATTCACATCCCCGAAGATCCACTCCTCAATGAAAACTTACCTCACTGCCACACACCAGAACCCTTGGTCACAATTTGACCTCCCATCGCACCGATACATAGAAGACATAATACAGGCCCTCAACACAACAACCTCTGCACTTGACCCATGTCCAGTATCATGGGTAAAAGTCGTTTTTCCTCACCTCAGCACCTATCTAATGAAGATAATTTATACCTCCTTGTCCCTAGGGCAAATACCCACCACACTGAAGCAATTATCAATCTGACCTCTCATAAAAAGTGGCAAACTTGACCCAGCCTGCCCAATGTCCTATAGACCTATATGAAGTATCCCACTTGTCGCAAAGATCCTAGAGAAAATCATCCTCACACAACTTCAAGACCACCTTACAGAAAATGGCCCACTTGACCCATTTCAGCATGGATTCAGGCAATATCATGGGGTAGAAAGGGCAATATCATGGGGTAGAAACTCTTATCACCTCTCTCCTAGATATACTCATAAGAGGATTAAAAACCCATAAAAATGGTTTCATTCTGCTATTACTGGATATTGCCTCTGCTTTTGACTCCATTCCTCACCATATGCTACTTCAAAGGGATCACACTCACCTGGTTCCACTCCTACATAGACTCTCAAAAGCAGCAAGTAAGAGTCAACAGAAAAACCTCATCCCCATTCACTCTACAGACAGGAGTTCCTCAGGGCTCAAGACTCTCAGCAGGGGCGGCCCAAGGGGGGTGCGGGGCCATGTGCGGAGACTCGGTGTGGGGCCTCATTTGCATAAATGGCCTCATTTGCATAAATATTTGCATAATGTTACCATACACTAACTTTTAGTAAACGTGCCTCTTAATGAGTGTATGGATAAAGAAAGACTAAAAGATTTCTACATTACTATAATCCAGTGCCAACCGCCAGACACATTAGGAACTACTACAAACACTGCCCATTTAGAACCCATAGCAAACCCGCCGTATCCTAACAGCACTACCAGGCCTCACAAAGCACCATACCCTACCTATCAAAAGGAAGCATGCAAATATTAAACCAATACATTTCAGAGAACAACAATACATGACCTACTGGGGAAAGAGAACAAGTGGCAATGTCAAATAGGAATTATATAAATAGAACACCTCAGCTCAGTTACACATGCAAAACATAGACCATCACCAAACAAGTAATAACAATTTAGAAATAGGAAGACAATAATTAAACTGGGAATCCCAAAAGCCAAACTTGGAATGTACAACACTGTAGAAATAAAACTATACATTAATTTGCTCTTGTACTAAACAAAGCGCAGACGTTAATGATGCACATTTACCAGAGCTGACATATTCCAATTAATAAATCCAAAATAAAGAGATATTTTACTACCTTTTGTGCATTTTTTTTCAGCTGCAATTGCTCCAGCCACTTTCTTCTGGTTTCTTCGTGTCTTCTGCTAACTCTCCATCGTCTGCTGTCCATTTGTCCTTTCTTCTCTCTTATAGTTTTTTTCCATTCTCTCTCTACATATGCTTTAACATACTAATCTTTCTCCTTTTGCTCTTTCCTCATTCCTATTTCATCCACTCAAATTTTACCCCTCCATCCTCAATCCCCACTTACTCTCCCAATACCCGGCCAATTGTAGATTTTTTATCCCTCCCACACAAAATATTTTTCCCCTCTCCATTTTACTCTCTCAGCCCCATCCCATTCTAATCCTCCCCCAACATCAGCTCCCTTCTAGTTCCAGACTCACCCAGTATCCATTCCCTTCTAGTCCCTGCATCAGCCCATTTCCAGTCCTAGCCCCCCATCAGCCCATTTCCAGTCCTAGCAACGCCCCAACCCAATACCAGTCCTAGCCCCCCATCAACCCACTTCCTTTCCTAACTACCCATCACCCCTTTTTCAGATTAAGCCCCCCTATATCCCATTTCTTGTCCTAACCCCCCATCAGCCCTCCTCCAGTACTAACCCCATCAGCCCATTTCCAGTCAGTCCCCCATAGCCCATTGCCAGTCCTAACCCCCCACATCAGCCCACAGCCCATTACCAGTCCTAACCCCATCAGCCCACCTCAAGTCCTAACCCCTCCCCATCAGCCCATTTCCTGTCCTAGCCCGCCCATAGCCCATTATCAGTCATCCCCCCATAGCCCATTTCCAGACAGCCCCCATCAGCCCACAGCCCATTACCAGTCTTAACCCCCCATAGCCCATTACCAGTTCTAACCCCCCCAACAGCCCACAGCTCATTACCAGTCCTAACCCCATCAGCCCACCTCAAGTCCTAACCCCTCCCCATCAGCCCATTTCCTGTCCTAGCCCCCCATAGCCCATTACCACTACAAACCCCCCCCCCCCATTACCAAACCCCCCCCAACAGCCCACAGCCCATTACCAGTCCTTACCCCATCAGCCCACCTCCAGTCTTAACCCCCCATCAGCCCATTTCCAGTCCTAGCCCCCCATAGCCCATTACCAGTCCTAACCCCCCCAACAGCCCACAGCCATTACCAGTCCTATCCACACAAGCCCACCTCAAGACCTCACCCCTCCCCATCTCCCCATTTCCTGTCCTTGCCCCCCATAGCCCATTATCAGTCCTACCCCCCCCCCCATAGCCCATTACCAGTCCTAACCCATCAGCCCACAGCTCATTACCAGTCCTAACCCCATCAGTCCACCTCCAGTGTTAACCCCCCCATCAGCCCATTTCCAGTCCTAGCCCCCCCATAGCCCATTACCTGTCCTAACCCCCCCATCAGCCCACAGCCCATTACCAGTCCTAATCCCATCAGCCCACCTCAAGTGTTAACCCCCCCTTGATCCCATTTACAGTCCTAGCCCCCCCCCCATAACCCATTACCAGTCCTAACCCCCCCAACAGCCCACCGCCCTTGAACTGTCCTAACCCCATCAGCCCACCTCCAGTCTTAACCCCCCCAGCCCATTTCCAGTCCTAGCCCCCCCATAGCCCATTACCAGTCCTAACCCCCCCCCCATCGGCTCAAGTAAAATTTAAAAAAAAAAGAAAAGCTGGCTGCTACCACTGCCGCTGCTGCCATGGCAGCAGCAGAATGGAGTGTCCCGCGGGGCCCCCTCTGCCCGGCTGAGTCCCTCCCTCCCTCTGCGACGGCTGAGCCCCTCTGTGCCGGCTTTCAGATTCGCGAAGGGAGAGTGTCTCCTTCGCGTCTCTGTTAAGCCTGCAGGGGCTGAAACGCGGGGCCCTGTGCAAAAAACATTCTTGCTCAATGGACGGGCCGGCCCTGACTCTCAGCCTTCCTCTTTAATATCTTCATTCAGCCAGTTTGCCACATCTTCCACTATGATATCCAATATCAAATTCATGCAGATGACATAATGATCTTCACACACATTAACCTCCTTTCTCCCGACCTCACTACCCTCTGTAACTGCTTCAAGAATGCAAAGGAATAGTTCACCCGACACAATCTACACATTAACAATGAAAAGGCAGAAGCCTTATACATAACCACTGACCCAACCTTCTGCTCACCACTAATATTGAAACTGGAAGACATGGAAATCAGTCAAATCTGAAATAAAATACCTGGGCATAACACTCGATCAGCACCTAACTTTCCAGTCTCATATAAAGAGAACAACATCCAATGTTTATCAAAAGCTAAAAACCCTAAGAAATCTTTTCCCCGTCTCTTTAAAGACTTATTCTATACCGTCTGCCAAGTCATAGTTACACCTGTTCTGGACTATTGCAACATCATTTACCAAGGCCTCCCCAAACACACCCTTCATACCTTGCAAATGGCCCAGAACATGGCTGCATGCAAAATCACCGGAGCCCCTCGCTGAGACCACATCACCCCGTTACTTATACAGCTACACTGGCTACCCATGACTGCCAGAAGGAAATTCAAAGCCCTTACCTTAACATTTAAAATCCTACACCAGGAATCTGCAAACTGCCTTCTGCCTCTCATCTCCAAATCCACAGCTGAGTGGTCCCCAAGAACCTCCACTCAACCTTCTAAAGATCCCAACCCAGAAAATCAAGAGCAAGCAGTTCATCTGTGATAGAGCCTTCTCACTATGCACCCTCACACTATGGTACTCAATCCCACCAACTAAGAGAAAGCCCGGACCTGTCAGAATGCAGAAAAAGGCTTAAAACCTACCTCTTTAGTAATGAATACAATGTTGACGCAGAACCAAGAACTCAGCCACCATAAAATACACAACAGAAGAATACTCTGCTATATAAACATAAGTACACTAATAAACCCAGTAAATCCATAACTGTAAATAGTTGGAAGTTAATCTGTTAAACTAATTTGTACCTCTTTGCTGTTCCCTGTTTCATGTAAAACAGTGTGCTGACAAGCCCTGTTATACATTTGTTATTTGTATACCACCTTGAATTGTAGACAGGCGGTATAGAAACAAGTTTAAATAAATAAATAAAATCTCTTTCCTGGGTAGTGGTTTCTAAGGTGGTACCTTGCATCGTGTAACCACAGTTTGGGTTGTTCTTTCCTAGGTGCATAATTTTGCACTTGCCCATATTAAATTTAATCTGCCATTTGAAGATCAAGTCTTGCAATTTTTCACAATCCTCTCATGTTTTAACAATTTAGAATAATTTCATGTCTTCTGCAGATTTGATCACCTCACTCATTATTCCCATTTCCAGGTCATTTATGAATATGTTAAAAAGCAGCGGGCCCAACACAGATCCCTGGGGTACTTACCTATTCAACTTTCTCCATTGAGAAAATTGGCCATTTAGCCCTACTCTCTGCTTTCTATCTTTTAACCAGTTCCTGATCCACAATACTATACTGCCTCCAATCCCATGATTTTTAATTTTGCCAAGATTTTCTCATGAGGAACCTTGTCAAAAGCTTTCTGAAAATCCAGATACACTATGGGCCCAATCCAGGAAGACAAATAGCAGGGGTGTACATCCCAATGAGATGTCCAGACCCGCTATCCGCCCTCAACCTATTCCACCTCCTTGCCCTTCTACATGTATAGAGCCACTGTGTGTGCTGCAGGGGAAGGGGGTGGAGAGTGGGCGGCTCGACCCCTGGATGTAGAGGGCCGAGTCTGGTGTCAGCTCTGTATGTCTGGAGTGCACCGGGACAGACCCCCTGCTTATTCCACCTCTGAGGTGGAATAAGCATGGGGCACCCCTCCAATCCTGCCCGTAGCCCCCCCCCCCCCAGGAGCCCAGCAGTCCCTGCCAGGAGCAATAGGACACTCATGGTGAGTCCCTGTTACCTGATCCAGGTCCTGTCTGCTGCCATCAAGGGTTGGGCAGCAGGGTGGCAGGGAGGGCACTGCGGCGGTCACACCGGCATGTGGGGTGGACGTCTCTGCCGGAATGCAGGGACAGGCTGGGCCATCTAAGGGCCCCATCCTGCACCCATGGGAATGTATGGCTCTCACGGTGCAGAATCGGGTCCCAATGGACCCATCCTGCTCGGGGCCATCCAGATGGCCGGACGTGCCCCTACTGGGATCGGGCTCTATATCAATCAGCTCACATTTGTCTACCTGTTTATTCACACCTTCAAAAAAATATAACAGATTAGTAAGACAAGTCTTTCCTTGGCTAAATCCATGTCGGCTTTCTCCTATTAAGCCATGCAATCTACATGTTTGGTAATTTTATTCTTTATAATGGTTTCTACCATTTTGCCCAGTACTGATGTCAGGATCACTGGTCTGTAGCTTTCCAGATCACCCCTAGAACCCTTTTTAGAAATGTTGATCTGACTGTGCTGATTCAAGCATAGGTTCTACATGACTATTATAATTTAGTTAAAGAGAGGAGTGGCCTAGTGGTTGGGGCAAGGTACTTCAGGCCAGAAGGTCAGGGATTCATATCCCACTAGAGGACAGCAACCTTGGGCCGGAAGGACTGGGGTTTCTTGTCCCACAGCTGCTCCTTGTAGTCTTGGGCAAGCCACTTAACCCTCCATAGCCCATGTTCCCTGTAAAATAGTTATCTCCAAGTTATAATGCCCTGTTCAATGTAATTTCAGTTTGTTCAATGTAAACCACACTGATGCAGAATAGTACGGTATATAAGAGAATGTAAATAAATTAAAGCAATTTATTGAGTATTCCTTTGTCTTTTGTGGGTTGCAAAGTAGAGACAAGCTTATGAGCTTTGTTGTTGGTCCCAACCATTGGAACAAATTTCTATTGAATCTTAGGGGCTGGTTATATAATCATTTACACGTCTCTCTGCATTGGCATAAACCTTATTAGCATTTCATTTTAATACGCATAGCTCATCTGAGTATTATTTAAATACACTTGGTGTTGCTGTGTGCATATACTTTTTTTATTTGCCGTATATGTGCACGGCAATCTCTTCTCTGCATTTGGTGTAATGATACTTGTGCGTATATGTTGCATTATCTGCATGCAAAGGGCGCTCTAGACTTTCTGCATTGGCCTGATTATTTGGTTAGGTATTTTATGTTCATATACTATTTGTTCACCACTTAGAAATCTGCGGATAGGTGGTTTATAAATAAATTTGATTGATTGATTGAGGGTTGGGGTGAAGGGTCGGGGTCTACGTGATTCGTACAGAAAGAATATCTGCATATCTGCTGGGCAAGAAGGGGGTCCTCATGGTGTGGAAGGGCCCAGAATCTTCCTCCTTCAGGGGCTGACGAAATTTGTTACATGATCTGATGCAAATAGAGAGTATGGACTCGAAGGGCTCCCCCATGGGTTGAGTTGCGTTCTTAGAAATTTGGGAACCCTATCTCCAAATTCTTGAACTAGAGCCTGGAGTGCAGCACTCAATTTCCCCTCAGTACAACACACGCTTACTAGAGAAAGCACACAGCATAAAATGAGGTTGTCTTGAAAACAAGGTGAGTGGAGGGGAAGGGGGGGGACTAATAGTGGAGTGAATATGATGCTGCTGCTACTATTACTACAACTACTACTAATCATTTGCATAGCACTACAAGATGTACGCAGAGCTGTACATATAGATGTAAGTCACAATCCTTGCTCATCAGAGCTTACAATCTCATCAAGTCAAAACATAGAGGCACATTCCAAATGGAACGTCCTAGTGCAATCTGGGACATCAAAGCCAGAACATCTGAAAAGAAAGGCAGGTACGTGCAAGTTCAAACATGGACGTGCCTGATATGCATATGTATCAAATGTCTATATAGACATCCCCAGGAGAGTATTTCAGAACCAAAACGTCTAATGGCATAAGGGTTAGAGTAGTGGCTTAAGAGCTGTGTGGCCAGGGTTCAAATCACAGTGTGGAACTCTGTCATCTAAAGCTAGTTGCTTAATTCTTTATCTTCTCTGGATGTTTTAAGATGAAAGCAAACATTTTCTTGATATCTATTCGTGCCTGGAGCAGGAATAAGCATGCATGTGCCTGCAGACGGTTCCTCTGTTTTTGGGATTGAAACGGGGACGTGTAAGACCATTGCCCCTCAAAAAGCACACGTCCTATCTTGCTGAAGATCAGGAAACACACAAGGGAGAGAAGGTAAATAGGCCCTTTATTCACACAACCCCTACACGGCTGCGTTTCAGCAATGCCTTTGTCAGGGGGTAAATTGTCGAATAAGGCCAAGGGAAATAAAGTGTAGTCGATGGCCAACCCTAATGCAATCTCTCAGTGCTTACAAGCAAAAAGCTTACACAAGCGATAAGTGAAGATCTCTCTTGTGCGTTTCTAATCCATTGCCGCTCTCCAGATATGCCTCCACCATGCCCACATGCCTACTTTAACATCCCCGTACTGAAGACATTTGCGAATGGCATTTGTAGAATGGTTACAGAGATGTGTCCATGATTTTGACGTCCATGTGCATGTCTGCAGACATCCAAACCATGACTAAACCTTTTGGAATGACCCTCATAGTGAAACTGGGGACTATACATAAATAGTGAACAAGAGAGTGAGGAGTATCAGGATCCATAAGCAGCCTCAAAGAAGTACATTTTTAAACTGGATTTAAATACCTCTTTGCTGTTCCCCGTTTCATGTAAAACAGTGTGCTGACAAGCCCTGTTATACATTTGTTATTTGTATATCACCTTGAATTGTAGAAAGGTGGTATAGAAGAATGAAAGACAGACAAACAGAATGAATAAATAAATAAATGCATAAATAAATCAATAAATCAATCTCTTTCCTGGGTAGTGGCTTCTAAGAGAAGGAGCCCGACGCACCCACTCAGGTAGTTTGTTCCAGGCAAATGGAGCAGCGAGGTCAAATGAACGAAGTCTGGAGTTGGCAGTGGCAGAGAAGGGCACAGGTAAAAGAGATCTGCCAGAGTTCCCGAGGAAGGGTGTAGACTAAGAGAAGAGAGAAAACATAGTGAGGAGCTGGAAAATGAATGCACTTATATGTCAGTAGTAGAAATTTGAACTGGATGCGGAAACTGATAGGGAGGCAGTGAAGTGATTGAGAAGAGGGATTACATGAGCATAGCAATAGTGGTGGAAGATAAGTCGTGCAGCTGAGTTTTGAACTAATTGAAGGGGAGAGAGATATTCAGAGGGAGACGAGTGAGGAGCAGGTTAGAACAGTCAAGCCAGGAGGTGACTAGAGAGTTGATAAGGGCCTTAGTACTACTACTATTAATCATTTATATGACGCTACAAGGCATACACAGCGCTGTACAGACACATATAAGAAGACTGTCCCTCTCATCAGAGCTCACAATCTAATCAAGACAGATCGAACAATAGATGAGAATGAGGGTACAATAGGGAAGGGTAAGGAGACAGAAGGAGAACAAAGGATTAAGATCCAAAAGTGGCCTGAAAGAGGTGAGCCTTTATCATGGATTTGAAAAGGGGGAGAGATGAAACTTAACGTAAAGATACAGGTAATTTGTTCCAGGCATAAACAGCAGCAAAGTGAACGGATCAAAGTCTGGAGTTCTCAGAGGAAGAGAAGGGCATAGAGAGAAGAAAGTAGAGTGTGTAGAAAGGAAGGGATGAATTTTGCTGATATAAGAGAGAGAAGCAACAGGTTTTAGCTATCTTTTGAATGTGTGCAGAGAAAGAGAGAGTAGAGTTGAAGATGACCCCAAGGTTGTGAGCTGACGAAACAAGGAGGAGTGTGGTATTATCCACAGAAATAGAAAAGGGAGGAGGAGGGGGGGAACATAGAAACATAGAAATATGATAACAGAAAAAGACCACATGGCCTATCTAGTCTGTCCTTCCATATCAACAACTACAACAGTCCCCTTTTTTCCTTTAGAGATCTTCTGTGTTGGTCCCATGCTTTTTTGAATTCAGTTACTGTCCTCATCTCTACCACCTCCACTGGGAGACTATTCCACGGATCCACTACTCTTTCTGTAAAGAAATATTTCCGCATATCACTCCTGAATCTATCTCCCTTCACCCTCATCCCATGTCCCCTCGTAGCAGAACTTGCTTTCAATTGAAAGAGGCTCTCTCCCTAAACATTTATGCCACGGAGGTATTTAAACATCTCAATCATATCACCTCTATCCCGCCTTTCCTCTAAGGTGTACATATTAACATCCTTCAGTCTGTCCTCATATGCTTTATAATGAAGACCATTTTAGTAGCCACCCTCTGCACCGACTCTATCCTGTTCACATCCTTTTGAAGGTGCGGTCTCCAGAATTGCACACTATACTCCAAATGAGGTTGCACCAAAGACTTATACAGCGGCATTATCACCTCCTTTTTTCTGCTAGCCATTCCTCTCCGTATGCGCCCAAGCATCCTTCTAGCTTTTGCCGTCGCCTTTTCTACCTGTTTAGCTACTTTAAGATCATCAGACACAACCACGCCTAGGTCCCGCTCTTCTTTAGTGGACAAAAGTACTTCACCCCCTATACTGTATTGCTCCCTTGGATTGCTGCAGCCCAAATGCATGACCTTACATTTTTTAACATTAAATCCCAGCTACCAAATTCTAGACCATTCTTCAAGCTTAGCTGGATCCCTCCTCATGTTATCTACACCTTCCTGGGTGTCTACTCTATTGCAGATCTTGGTATGATCTGCAAAGAGGCAAACCTTACCCGTCAGCCCTTCCGCTATATCACTAACAAAGATGTTAAAAAGAATCGGACCAAGGACAGATCCCTAGGGCACACCACTGGTAACATCCTTCTCTTCAGAGTGAGCTCCATTTACTTGTACTCTTTGTCGCCTCCCACCCAACCAATTTCTAACCCAAGCAGTAACTTTAGGATCCATCCCTATGGTGCTCAGTTTGTTTATAAGTCGCCTGTGAGGAACAGTGTCAAAGGCTTTACTGAAATCTAAATACACCACATCTAGGGCTCTCCCTTGGTCCAACTCCCTGGTCACCCAGTCAAAGAAATCAATCAGATTTGTCTGACAAGACCTGGCTCTGGTGAATCCATGCTGCCTCGGATCCTGTAATCCGCTGGACTCCAGAAACCTCACTATTTTCTCTTTCAGCAGTGTTTCCAATAATTTACTCACCACCGAAGTTAAACTAACCGGCCTGTAGTTTTCAACCACATCCTTACTTCCACTTTTGAGTAAAGGCACCACATGAGCCTCTCTCCAGTCCTTTGGCACCACTCCCAACTCCAATGAGGCACTGAAAAGGTCAGTCAGTGGAGCTGCTAGAACGTCCCCAAGTTCCCTCAGTATTCTAGGGTGTATCCCATCCGGTCCCATCGCTTTGTCTACTTTAAGTTGAGCTAGTTTCTCACGAACACAGTCTTCTGAAAATTGTTCAAGATGTCCCTCACTTCTGTTCCTGTTTGTGGGTGTTTTCTGAGGTCCTGCTCCTGATTCTTCATCTGTGAACACAGAACAGAAATATTTGTTAAGCAATTCTGCTTTATCCTTATCAGCTTCTACATATTCCTCCCCTGCACCCTTGAGTCTGATAATACCACTTTTACCCTTCCTCTTCTCACTAATATATCTGAAAAATGTGTTATCCCCCCATTTTATTGCATTGGCTATTTCCTCCTCCTTTTGAATCTTTGCCTTCCCGACTACTTTGCTAGCTTCTCTAAGTTTTTCCAAATACAGATGTCTGTCTTCCTTTGTCTGTGATCTCTTGTATTTGAAGGCCTCCCTCTTTTTCTTCACTTTTTCAGCTACTTCTTTCAAAAAACATAGCGGTCTCCTTTTCCTTTTACCTTTATTTACCATTTTAACAAAAAGGTTGGTTGACCTTAAAATATCCCCTTTCAGTTTTGCCCACTGTTTTTCTACATCCCCCCCAGCTGTTCCCATCCCACTAACGACTCCCTGAGGTATTGGCCCATCTTCGCAAAGTTAGTCTTCCTAAAGTTTAAGATCCTCACCTTTGAATGGATTCTAACAGCCCTAGTCCTAATACTGAACCACACCATCTGGTGATCACTGGATGCAAAATGATCTCCCACTACAACATCAGAAACACTTTCACCATTGGTAAGCACAAAGTCCAGTATGGCTCCTTCATGTGTGGGGTCTGTTATCAATTGCCTGAATAGTTCTCCTTGTAGAGAATCCAGGATCTCCTTACTTCTAGATGATACTGCAGCAGGAATGTGCCAATCAACATCTGGCATATTGAAATCTCCTATCAGTAGCCCCTTTCCTAGCAATGCTGCGTATGTCTTCAATTAACTCTCTGTCCACCTCTTCCTCTTGTGAGGGAGGTCTGTATATCACACCAATGCAAATAGATTTCTCTTTCCCTCTTTCTAGTTTAACCCACAATGCCTCCTCTCTCCCTTTTAAGCTCTGTAATTCCAAAGCTTTAATAGTAGTTTTTACATATAGTGCCACTCCTCCTCCCCTTCTTCCTACCTTGTCATTTCTGAATAAAATATAGCCAGGTATAGTTACATCCCAATCATGGTTTTCTGTGAACC
This sequence comes from Ichthyophis bannanicus, assembly GCA_033557465.1. NCBI lineage: Eukaryota > Metazoa > Chordata > Amphibia > Gymnophiona > Ichthyophiidae > Ichthyophis > Ichthyophis bannanicus. The sequence continues at coordinate 330,179,477 of CM066034.1, read as the reverse complement.
ATGTTTCTGTAACTGCCACTAAATCCAAGTCAGCCACTCCCACCAAAGCTTCAACATCAGGGATCTTATTTCCCATGCTACGGGCATTTATACACACTGCTTTCCATATGTTATCCCTGTTACCCATTTCCATAAAGGTATTTAATGTATCACCTACCTGGGGGCTTTCTTCACCCATCCCCAAAGAATCTAGTTTAAAGCCCTCTTCAGTAGATTAGCCAGTCTACTACCGAAGACGCGTTGACCTTTCTTGGACAGATGGATGCCATCTCTGCACTGCAACTCTTGGAACAGCATCCCATGGTCTAGGAGGTGGGTTTAGGGCAGTCATTCTCAATGGGGGCAAAACTTGAGCTGAGGGGGGTTATAGTAAAATTCCTCCCTTTGAAATAACTGCACCTGTACCTTCAATCAAGCGGGATCCCCGATCTGCCAATGAAGAAATGCCCTGAAGCTTCAATCAAGCCGGCTCCCCAGTCCTCACCATCATCAGCGATCGCTGGCTGAGGGCAGTGTGAGAGACACATGAAAACAGCAGCAAACTGTTCTGGTGGGAAGGTACACCACCGTAGGGACCCGCACAGTATACCTTCCTGCCAGAACAGTAGAAGCTCAGCCGCGCACAATAGAGCCACTCTGGTTCTAGTGGGAGCCCACTTGATTTTAAGGTGCAAAGCATTTCTACAATCAGAGATCAGGGAGCTGACTTGCTTGAATGACATAGTTGCAAAATTAATTCCCCAGGGAGTGGATGGCTGTGTGCTATGTATTTCCCCAGTTAAGGGGTTAATTCTGAGGTCTAATGGTCTTGGTGTTGTGAAAATAATTGAATGACCTACGTTAAAAGTGAACAAAGCATTACTTGCTTATTATAGTTTCATATCCATTAATTATGGCTGCGGAAAAGAAGTGTAGGCAGTATCTGGAGGAATATTTGTCTTATGGCTTTGTTGAAAGCCCATTTGATTGAAGACAGCCTATGTGTCTTATATGTAATGGATCATTTTCAATGAAGTCATCAAGACTTTTAGAACATTTAAAAGAGAAAACATCGTGATAAAATTGACAAACCCATTATTTCAAAAATTTGAAAAAGAATTTTGAACAACGAAAAACTGTTCCTTCTTTATTTACAAAAAGTATACAAACAAATGCAGATGGAATGATTGTGTCTTATAAAATTGCACAAATCACTGCAAAAACTGGAAGTGTGCATACAGTTGCTGAAAATATTATATGGCTTGCCTTTGAAGCTCTTATGAAAACTGTGTTGCATCAAGATTCATCAAATATTTTAAAAGCATTACCAGTGAGCGATGATTCGATTCGGAGAAGAATTGATGAAATGTCATCTGATGTAGAAACCCAGCTTGTTGAAAAATTAAAAAGCAGAAAATTCTCAATTCAAATTGATGAATCAACAGTTAGAAATATAGAAACATGACAGCAGAAAAAGACCACATGGTCTATCTAGTCTGCCCTTCCATATCAACCACTACAACAGTCCCCTTTTTCCTTTTAGAGATCCTCTGTGTTTGTCCCATGCCTTTTTGAATTCAGATACTATCCTCATCTCTACCACCTCCACTAGGAGACTATTCCACATATCTACCACTCTTTCCATAAAGAAATATTTCCGCATATTACTCTTGAGTCTATCCCCTTATACCCTCATCCTATGTCCCCTCATAGCAGAGATTGCTTTCAATCGAAAGAGGCTCTTCTCCTGTGCCTTTATGCCACGGAGGTATTTAAACGTCTCAATCATATCACCTCTATCCCGCCTTTCCTCTAAGGTGTACATATTAAGATCCTTCAGTCTGTCCTCATATGCTTTATAACGAAGACCATTAACCATTTTAGTAGCCACCTTCTGTACCAACTCCAACCTGTATATATCCTTGTGAAGGTGCGGTCTCCAGAATTGCACAAAATACTCTAAATGAGGTCGTACCAAAGACTTATACAGAGGCACTATCACCTCCTTTCATCTGCTGGCCATTCCTCTACCTATGCACCTAATCATCCTTCTAGCTTTCGCCATCATCTTTTCTGCCTGTTTATCTACTTTTAGATCATCAGACACAATCACGCCTAGGCCCCGCTCTTCTTTTGTGGAAAGAAGTACTTCATCCCCTATACTATAATCGCTCCCTTGGATTGCTGCATCCCAAATGCATGACCTTGCATTATTTAACATTAAATCTCAGCTGACAAATTCTAGACCATTCTTCAAGCTTAGCTAGATCATTCCTCATGTTATCTACACATTCCTGGCTGTCCACTCTATTGCAGATTTTGGTATCACCCGCAAAGAGACAAACCTTACCCAACAGCCCTTCCGCAATATCACTAACAAAGATGTTAAAAAGAATCAGACCAAGGACAGATCCCTGGGGCACAGCACTGGTAACCCCCTTCTCCTCAGAGTAAGTGCCATTTACCTGTACCCTTTGTTACCTCCCACTCAACCAGTTTCTAACCCAAGCAGTAACTTTAGCGTCCATCCCTAGAGTGCTCTGCTTGTTTATAAGTTGCCTGTGCGGAACAGTGTCAAAAACTTTACTAAAATCTAAATACACCACATCTAGGGCTCTCCCTTGGTGCAATTCCCTGGTCACCCAGTCAAAGAAATCAATTAGATTTGTCTAACAAGTCCTGCCTCTGGTAAATTCATGCTGCCTTGGATCCTGCAATCCATTGGACTCCAGAAACCTCACTATTCTCCGTTTTAGCAGCGTTTCGAATAATTTACTCACCACAGAGGTTAGATCAACTGGCCTGTAGTTTTCAACCTCATCCTTACTTCCGCTTTTGTGTAAAGGGATCACATGAGCTTTTCTCCAGTCCTCTGGGACCACTCCAGGCTCTATAGTTCAAAGCCATTTCACTAGCCACTTTTTTTTTTTTAAGGAGATATTGGACATTAAGGAGTTGAACTGCAAGGGTGCCAATAATGTGGATCACAACTGTAAGCACTGCTCAGGGGGATTTTCATTGTTATGATTCAGGTAATGTTGCTGAACATTTTAACAGACTACCTTGACACTATCCAAATAGTGCTGCAGCGGGCCCAGCAATTATCAGCATAGTGGCGATGTTCAGCACTGGTATATGGACAGCTAATCTGTTTGATTTAGGACATGTTTTTTCTGTCCTAACGGACTATCCATACATTGGACTGAATATAGCCACTATCCGGACAGCAACGGCGCTTACAGTTCCATACAGATATTCAGCCACTATCTGGATTCTGGCGCTGATTATCCAGAATAATTTTATCCACAGCGACTGCCATTTTACAAAACAATTCAGACCTTCACAGCTCAAAATTGACCCAATAAAATATGATGTTAGAAAATGACCATATGTTCTATCTAGTTATTGTAACACTCATCACCCATCCCTTCCTCTGTTTATCCATAAAACTTGTAATAATCCGAATAGCTACCAGTACCACAGTGGCAATCATCCAGCCTGTTTGATGTGCCTATGGACCTTGAAAGATGGTCTAGAAAGTGAAATAGATGTGAAAATGTAATGCAAAAAATCAGCTGCCTGGATTCCCTGCATAAACTACCTGGCTATTTATATGCTTGCATTTATAAAAGGATTTGTAAATTATACTCACCAGACAGAACCACCTACTAGTTAGTTCTGTTTCTTTGCGGATGATACCAAGATCTGCAATAGGTTAGACACCAGAGTAGTGTCACCACGCCCCTTGCTGGTAGCTTGTTGAAGGGACAAGGTGGACATTTTAATTATTTTGTAGAAGTAGGAAACCTTATTTTGGACCAGAGGGATCATGGTCCTTGTAGTACTTCTTCTTAAAGAAATGAGTTGTGTACGCCTTGTGTAGGGTCAAACAAAAGGCTTTTATTCCCCTCTAGCACTAAGGTTCGCTAAGAAACCAAAAGTAGAATTTACCTTATTTTCAGGTTTATGCCAAAGTAATTACAGAGCAAGAAAACTGTTATGAGAGCTTCACAGTTCCTTGTAAAAATACACAGGGTTTTCAACACTGTAGTAAAACAAATAAACAAGCTCTTCTTTAGCTCAACAGACAAAAGATATTGTTAAAGCATGTTCTGGTAATTACAGCTCTGGGAGAGACTCCAGGCTTTCAGCAACACACATCAAACAGTCCATTTGTTCTTCAGGCATCAACGGTTCTGGTTCCCCAAGCTCAATCTGCATGGGTTCCAGCTCAGCTGTGCTTTCTTCTACATCTGAGCTTCCCCTGGCTGAAATAGTTTGCAGTTCAGAAGTTCTCTTCCCTAGTTTCCAGCCTGGCAGTTCTGGGTTTTGCAAACAAGTGGTATGTCTTGTTCCTATGCTTCTTTGTAGTGGTTTCCAAAACTTTTGCCAGCTTTCTTTCCCCTCAGTATTGCTATCTGAGTTATAAGTCTCTCTAGGACCTGGCTTCTTTGTGAGAAATAAAGTATCCCTGTACCTTGGCTCCTCGAAGTCTGTGCCACTGGTATTCCCCCTACCAGGCACCCTCCTTCTGATACCGTCTTCTCTGAAGACTGTTTCTTGGAGTTCTCTGGGCTGGGTTTGTCTTCCCTGGAGCTTAGCACTGCCACATAAGGATTCCAAGCTCCTCTGCCTTGCAGTAAAGGAGGTTCCTCTATCAGGTCCTTTCTTCCCAGTATCCTTGGGTTCCTTTCCAGATCCTTTCTCAGAGCTTCTCTCTATGCGTAGGCCTTTCTCTAGGCATGGCTCTCTCTCTAGGCATGGCTCTCTCTGCAGCCGTGGCTCTCCCTCTAGCCGAGGCTCTCTCTCTTGCCTTGGTTCTCTCCCTTGCCGAGGCTCTCTCTTCTTCCTTCCTGCAGAGCCCTGCTTATAAAGCTCTTTTTCCCTTGAGTTTTCTGACCCTCTCCTCAGGTGCACCTGATTAGCTTCTGCTTCATCAGTACCTGGGTGTGTCAGCTCAGCATCTGCAGGCTCATGCCTGCCCCCTCTAGCTGTCCTGCTAGGTAATTGCACCCTCTGCAAGTCAGTTGCTTTATGAAAAACAGCGTTTTTTCCTAAGTTCATAGCTTCACTAGCTTCAGCTCTATCACAGTAGGTGTAGATAATATGAGGAGGGATCTAGCGAAGCTTGAAGAATAGTTGAGAATTTGGGAGCTGAGAATCAATACTAAAAAATGAAGGGTCATACATTTGTGCTGCAAAAATCCAAGGAAGCAGTACAGTATGAGGGGTGAAATACTGTCCACAAAAAAAAAAAAGAGTGGACCAGGGGTGATTGTTTCAGATGATCTTAAGGTGGCTAAACAGGTAGAAAAGACGATGGTGAAAGCCTGAAAGATGCTTGGGTGCACAGAAAGAGGAATGTCCAGCAGGAAGGAGGATGTGATATTGTCTCTGTATGATTCTTTGGTGAGACAAACTACAGGCCAGGTAAGGCTTACCTCGGTGGCGGGAAAAGTAATGGAGGCACTCCTGAAAGAGCAAATAGTGGACTTCCTCGAAACCAACAGGTTGCATGATCCGAGGCAAGAGGGTTTTACCAAAGGACGATCTTGCCAAACAAATCTGATTGAATTCTTTGACTGGGTGACCAGAGAATTAAAGGGTATGCAGTGGATGTGATCTACCTAGATTTCAGCAAAGCCTTTGGTACTGTTCCTCATAGGAGACTTATCAATAAACTCAACAGCTTGGGGATGGGTCTCAAGGTGGTGAACTGGATCAGAAATTGGTTGACTGACAGATGACAGAAGGTAACAGTAAATGGAACTCTCTCGGATGAAAGGAAGGTGATTAGCCGTGTGCCCCAGGGTTCGGTCCTGGGACCGTTACTGTTCACTATATTTGTGAGTGATATTGCTAAAGGTCTGAATGGAAAAGTCTGTCTTTTTGCAGATGACATGAAAATTTTCAACAGAGTGGACTTCCCTGAGGGAGTGGATAACATGAGGAAAGATCTACAAAAGCTGGAAGAATGGTCTAATGCTTGGCAGTTAAGATTTAATGTGAAGAAGTGCAGTGCCATGCACTTGGGAAGCAGAAATTCAAGGGAATTATATGAGATAGGGGGTGAGAGGTTGGTCTGCTCAGACCAGGAGAAGGACCTCGGAGTGATTGTTTCTGAGGATCTCAAGTTGGCGAAACAGTGTGACAAGGCGGTGGCAAAAGCCAGAAGGATGCTGGGTTGCATACAGAGAAGAATAATTAGCAGAAAGGAAGAGGTACTAATGCCACGTTACAAGTCGCTGGTGAGGCCTCACTTGGAATATTGTGTTCAGTTTTGGACACCATATCTCGCAAAGGATAGAAAAAGGCTGGAAGCAGTTCAGAGGAAGGCGACCAAAATGATTTGGAGCCTGTGTCAGAAGACTTATGAGAAGAGTCCTGAAGACCTAAATATGTACACTCTGCAGGAGAGGAGAGACAGGGGAGATATGATTCAGACCTTTAAATACTTAAAGAGTATTAATGAACAAACAAACCTCTTCAAAAGACGGGGAAGCTGTAAAACTAGAGGGCATAACATGAAGCTGCAAGGGGATAAACTGAAAGGCAATGTCAGGAAATACTTTTTCACTTAAAGGGTGGTGGATGCTTGGAATGCCCTCCCGATGGAAGTGGTGGGGGCAAATACAGTGACAGAATTCAAAATGGCATGGGACAGACACTGTGGATCCCTTTATAGCAACAGGATAAAATCAAAATAAACTATCTCTTATATCTCAACAAATAGGGGTGACCTACACGGAGCGTGGGTATACCCCTAAACTAAGACATGGGGAGGAGTGACCTGCACGGAGCGGCAGGTGCATCTACTCTTGCCACCTTGCTGGGCAGACTAGATGGACCATACTGGTCTTTATCTGCCGTTACATACTATGTTACTATGTAAAGAAGCATTGAAAAGTTCAGTCAGTGGAGCCGCTAGAATGTCCCCAAGTTCCTTCAATCTTCTTGGATATATCCCATCCAGTCTCATCGCTTTGTCTACTTTTAGTTTAGCTAGTTCCTCACAAACATAGTCTTCTGAAAATCATTCATCCCAGACACTTCTGCTCCTATATGTGGGTGTTTTCTGAGATCCTGCTCCTAGCTCTATATCCGTATCAGCGTCTACATATTCCTTCCCTTCACCCTTGAGTCTGACAATACCACTTTTGCCCTTCCTCCTCTAACACATCTGAAAAATGAGTTATTCCCCCATTTTATTGCATTGACTATTTCTTCTTCTTTTTGTATCTTTGCTTTCCCGACTACTTTCTTAGCTTCTCTAAGTTTTTCCAAATATAGATGCTCGTCTTCCCCTCTGTGTGATCTCTTGCATTTTTGATACTTCTTTTGAGAACCATGGTGGCCTCCTTTTCCATTTATTTATCTTTCTATTTAAAGGTTTGTTTCCCTTAAACTGTCTCCTTTCAGTTTTAATTATTGCTTTTCTACATCCCCTAGCTTTTCTCATTCCACTAATGACTCCTTGAGATATTGTCCATCGGCAAAGATAGTTTTCCTAAAGTCTAAGATCCTTGCTGTTGAGTGGATTTTATCAACCCTAGTCTTAATACGGAACCACATCATATGGTGATCACTGGATGCAAGATGATCTCCCACTGACATCAGAAACACTTTTCCCACTGTTAAGCACCTAGTCCAGTATGGCCTCTTCACATGTGGGTTCTGTTAGCAGTTACTAGAATAATTCTCCTGGAGAGAATCTAGGATCTCCTTACTTCTAAATGACACCACAGCACAGATGTGCCAATCAACATCCCCTATCAGTAGCACTTCCCCTTTCTTGGCAATGCTGCGTATATCTTCAATTAACTCTCCGTTCACCTCTTCTCCCTGTGAGGGAGGTCTGTATATCACGCCAATGCAAATAGATTTCTATTTCCCTCTTTCTAGTTTAACCCACAGTACCTCCTCTCTCCCTTTTAAGCCCTGTATTTCCATAGCTTTCATATTATTTTTTACATATAGTGCCACTCCTCCTCCCCTTTTTCCTCCCCTGTCCTTTCTGAATACAGTATAGCCTGGTATAATTATATCCCAGTCATGATTGTCCATGAGCCATGTCTCTGTTACTGCCACTAAATCCAAGTCAGCCTCTCCCATTAAAGCCTCAACATCTAGGATCTTATTTCCCATGCTACGGGCATTTATAGACATTGCTTTCCAGATGTTGCCCCTTTTACCTATTTCTATAAAGGGTTTTAATGTTTCACTTACCTGGGAGCTTTCTTCACCCATTCCCAATGAATCTAGTTTAAAGCTCTCTTCAGTAGATTAGCCAGTCTGCTCTGAAGACATGTTGACCCTTTTTGGACAGATGGATGCCATCTCCGCTCTGCAACCATTGGAACAGAATCCCATGGTCCAGGAAATCAAAACACTCTCTGACACCATCCATGCAATCATGCATTCATCTCCAGAATGCGAGCTTCTCTGCCTTGGCCTTTACCCTCAACAGGGAGAATTGAAGAGAATACCACCTGCACCCCTATCTGCTTCACCCTTTGTCCCAGAGCCATAAATGCACTTTTGATATGCTCAGAGGGATACCTGTCAGTATCATTTGTGCCAACATGGATGAGCAACATTGGATAATAGTCAGTAGGCTTGAGTCTTGGCAAATTCTCTGTAATATCTCAGATTTTGGCACCTGGCAGACAGCATACATCTTGGGACATCAAGCCTGGTGGGCAGATGGACAACTCAGTACCCCTCAGAAGAGAGCCACCAACTACCATTACCCTTTGCTTTCTTGTGATCACTGATTCTGCAACTTCGGGGTGCTCAAGCTCTGGTTCTTCCCTTTCTAGAGATGCTTTCACCTCCTCCACTTCCAGGGTTGCATAATGGTTCTTCAATTCAAGGGCTGGAGGAGTTGGATTGGTAATTCTGCAGGCCCTGGCAACTTGCGTCCAGCCTTCATCATTCTATAGGCTCCCATCTTCTCCTCTTCTGGAGAGCTTGGATGTTACAAGAAGCATCTCATCAATGTACATCTCACAGTCTTGAATACTCCTTGGCCTCACCACCTCTTCTCAGAGGTTCTCCACTTGTTTCCTGAGAGCTTCAGTATGCAGGCATGCTGCACATGGAACTGGTCCTTCAACTAGCATTGGAATCTCTGTCTGGACAGAGGCAGAAGCTGTAACTGGGACAACGGCTTTGGCGATATGTTTTTTTTTCCCAGTCATTGCTCAGTTGGTGGAGCTTAGGTACCTGCTGAAGCAAAAGAGAGAGAGCTACTAAAGTACCAGCCTGTTTCCCAACTGTTGTTTCAGAGGAAAAGCAGTTAGCCTCTTTTAAGTGTATTCTAAATGTGCTTTTCCAAGTCCCTGTGTGTAGCTAAGTGGGGGAGGTGCCCTATAAAGCAAGACTGCTCACAAGGGGTGGGTGGTATTTGGGGGGGTAGAGAGGGAACTAACACCTGATGACATGTCAGTAGCTTCAAAGAGCTGAGAAAGATACTAAAAGCAGAGTTTTAAACCTACACTATGAAAGAAAATATTTGCCCTTTTGAACTAAACCACCAAAAAGAATATAACTTTGTTTTTAAAAATGTACCAAAAGCCTTTTAAGAGCTCTCAGGCAGAGAGCTAGTAATTTAAAAGCCATACATTCTTACCTTGGCTTGAAATGCAAAGCCCGTTAGGAATGCCTCAACAGTGCAAGGAAGGTCTTAGTGATAGCAGAGCTATTCTTATGGCATACATCCGTTTTATAGATGAAGACTACAAACTGTGTGAAGAAATGTTGTTCTTAAAGTCTTTGGAAACTGACACAACTGGATAATCCATTTTTGAGGCTTTGAGATCTTGGTTTGATGAGAACAAGTACCCTTTGAAAACGTAGTATCCTGCGCAACTGATGACGCTGCATCCATGGTGGGAAAACATATGAGGTTTATTGCCCACTTAAAAATGTATGTCCTTTGATTCTTACAGTGCATTGTGTTGTACACCGCCATCATTTATTTGTCAAAAGTTAGTCCAGTTCTTCATGAATCATTGGCAATAGTTATTAAAACATTAATAAAATTAAATCTCACAGCAAGTATGACTGACGTTTTAGGAAGTTATGCAGTGATAACGAAGAGCAGTATATTAGACTTATTTGGCACATGGACATTAGATGGCTTTCAAAAGGAAATTGCCTAGCAAGATTTGTAAGCCTATTTAATACAATAGTTAGTTTCTTGGAAAGTGAAGGGGAGGGTAGATTTGGCAGAGGAAATAAAGGACCACAAAGGTGACATTTACTCTTTGGCCTGGATTTTTCAAAAGCTCAATGAAGTTTCACTTCAGCTTCAAGGCAAATTAAATATGTTGCTAGACTGTGAACATGTTCTGAAAACTTTTATTGAAAAATTAGGTATTTTTCGAACTAATTTACAGAAGAAGCACTTCAACAGCATGCCCGAGTTAACAGAAATAATTGAACATCTCTCAGATCGAGCTCTCAAAAATTACGCAGAATATTTATTGTTGTTGAAAGAAGAACTGAATAGCCGATTTTCAGATTTATTTTCTTTTGAAATCAGGCCATGGATGCTGGATCCTTTTCACGGTGATATAGAATCTGTCAGTGAAAACATCCAAGAGGAACTTAATGAACTAAAATGCAATGATGACTGCAAATGCAAATTTGAAAAAGCTGGAACGACTGTATTGTGGCTGTCAAATACAACTAAACAGCTCTATCCTAACATGTGGTCTGAAATGGCTAAAATACTGTTGTGCTTTCCAACTTCATATTTGGTTGAATGTGGCTTTAGTGCAGTCAATAAAATATTGACAAAGGAAAGAAGTAGAACTGATATATGCATGCAAGGAGACATCAGACTAAAACTCATAAATATCAAGCCAAATATTGAGAATCTAGCAGCAAAGCATCAAGCACAAGGGTCACATTGAATAAACAACATACGTAAAATGTCATTTTAGTTTCATTAATATTTTTTTGGGGGAGAGGGGAGATTGCTTTTAAAAAATAGCCAAAAGTGGGCGATAGGAAAAAAAAAGGAAGAGAAACCCTGGTTTAGGGGGAAAGATAAGGAGCTCAGTTTTGGCCATGCTCAATTTCAGATGACAGTGAGACATCCAGGCAGCAATGTTGGATAAGCAGGCAGAGATCTGGGCTTGGAGAGATTTCAAGTGTAGAGAGGTAGATGACTCTCAGCATAAAGATGGTACTGAAAGCCACGGGAGGAAGTAAATGCACCAAGGGACTGAGTGCAGAGAGAGAAAAGGAGAGGTCCCAAGACAGAGTCCTGAGGTACACCAACTGAAAGCGGGAAGGCAGTAGAAGAGGATCCACCAGAACATACTCTAAAAGTGTGATGGGAGAGATAAGACGAGAACAAGGATAGAACAGGGCCCCTACATGCATGCGAGGACAGGGTATCGAGGAGGAGGTGGTGGTGATCAACAGTGTCAAAGGCAGCAGAAAGGTCAAGAAGAAGAAATATTGCCTAAAGGACCTTGGATTTGGCCAGGAAAAGTCATTGGAGACTTTGGCAAGAGTCATTTCTGTGGAATCTAGAGGACGAAAGCCATATTGCAGTGGATCCAGAAGGACATGAGAGGAAAGAAAGTCAAAAGAGAGTGGCGGTAAACTGCTCATTCAAGTAGATTTGAAGCAAAGGGGAGGTGAGATAGGCCAATAACTGGAAGGACAAGTAGGGTCTAGTGAAGGCTTTTTGAGGAGAGGTGTAACCACAGCATGTTTGAAAGCCACAGGAACAGTTGTAGTGGAAAGCAATATATTAAAGATATGACAGATGGAAGGGATGACAGTGGAAGAGATAGAGCTTATTAGATGGGTGGGAATGGAGACAGAGAGAAGATATGCAGTTTCCTCATCAGTGATTTTAGAAAAGGAAGAAAGGTGATAGAAGTTGAGGGAAGGATTTGGGATTGAGGAGGGGGAAGTGACCCTGTGGAGAATTAAAGACTAATCTTCTGGACTTTGTAACAGAAGTAGCCAAGATCTGGGCAGAAAATGAAGGAGGGATTGGGGGAGGAGGGACCTTGAGGACAGAGATGAACATAGCAAAGAGAGCAAAGGTCAGAGGCAAGAGTTAGTCAGATGGATATAGTACTCTTGCTTGGCGAGTGCTATGGCTGACTGGAAAGAGGTTAGCATGAATTTGAAATGTAGGAAGTCAGCAAGGGTATGTGATTTAAGTTAGAGGCACTCAGCTGAGCGGGCACAGGAACGTAGGTAGCGAGTTGTTGAGGACAGTCAGGATTGAGGTATGGTACAACTCACAGGGCATGGAATGAGAGGCACCAGTGCATCCAGAGCAGAGGAGAGGAGAGTATAGTGTTATAGGAAGATACTTTTTCATCAATGGACTCAGATGACATAGTGGAGGAAAGAGGTGATAAGACAACAGTGGAGAGAACTGAAGGGTCGATAGTGTGAAAATTAATAATCATGTTGGCAGAGATCAGGTAAGACCAAGATGGGTGGTGGTTAAGGGTGAAGGTTAGCAGGATAATGGTCAGATAAGGGAAGAACTAAGGTGGAGAAGTTTGAGGGTGAGAAGATGAGGTCAAGGCAGTGGTCATGCTTGTGAATAGGAGCGGTAGGGCACAGCTGGAGGTTGAATGAAGAGGTTATTTATTTTTATTTAATTCTCTTATATACTGCGCTATTCTGCATCAGTGCAGTTTACATTGAACAAACTGAAATTACATTGAACAGGGCATTATAACTTGGAGATAACTATTTTACAGGGAACATGGGCTATGGAGGGTTAAGTGGCTTGCCCAAGACCACAAGGAGCACCTGTGGGACTAGAAACCCCAGTCCTTCCGGCCCAAGGTTGCTGTCCTCTAGTGGGATTTGAACCCCCGACCTTCCGGCCTGAAGTACCTTGCCCCAACCACTAGGTCACTCCTCCACTCCTTTAGGGAAAAGGAGCTTTAAGGCATAAGAGAGTCAGAAGGGTCATCAACGTGAAAGTTAAAATCCCCAAGAATAAGGGAAGGGGAAGATAGATCCAGAAAGGAGGAGAGCCAGGAGTCAAAGTCCGTTAATTGTTAAAAAGGGAATCACAACACTGCAGAGATAAGGAACTGGGTAAAGGACAGACAGGACACACACTAACAACATAGAAAAAAGGAACAATAAATAAATAACAAGCTAAATTCTAAACAAGCACAGGCGAATGCCTGAACAGAGCATAAAAAGTAGCAGAAGCTTGCATTAAGGGTGCTCTCACCAAGCAGGAACCTCCAAATGGGGGGTACTTCCGCGGGAAGGGGTAGATTAAGGGGAGAAATATTACCAAAAAGCAGTTATTTCTACCCACTGTTTGCAAGCTGGAACAATTATGTACCAGCCATTTGTTATTCTGATAATGAGATTTGAATACTAAAAAGGAAATGTCTCATCATGTATCATATGCATTTATCTGCTTGCCTGTTTGTTTAGCCTGTGGTAAAACGTAGCCTGCTATCCAGCTGCCTGGTCATAGACAATTTTATTTTATTAACAAACAGATCATAGCCAAGAAATCCTCATGTGGTAAAAAATAAGTTGCACTCCATGTCAGAGGTCAGGCTCAGGCATACCACATGGGAAGCGGCCTCTATCACCTCCGTCAGCTTAAAAAGCCATATTGCAGGTGGTCTTTTCTGGGTGTGGCCTGAGGGAAGTGATACCTCCTCTTACACCTCATTTGATGAGCACTAGATCTTTACCCCCTGCCAAAGCCTCTATCATGTATCTGGTGGAATATGCTTCATAAGTACCCAAATGTCTGTCTTTAGAAGCCCCACATGGTGGAGGATTGTGGTAACAAAGTAAGTGACCAATGGAAAGATGCAGAGTGTTTTGTTTACTTTCTCCTGGATTTCCATGTACAGAGAAAAAAAAGGTGGCGGGGAAAATTGCACGCCATGGATTTTTGGGCTTCTTTTAACCTAAGCTAATTATTTGAGCACATAAGGAGACTAACTGTCATTTGGGAACTATGAAGCAGAAAATAGATGCTCTATACCTTAGCTCTCTCCCCCACCCAGAAAATTCATTGGAGTATCAAAAATGAACTTTTTACAGAAAAGTAGGAAAAAAGTGTCATACTTTTGCAGAAGATGAAAGTCTGCAGCTCCTCCAGTAACAGATGGCAGTTCTTGACTTTTCAAAGACAGATAAACGCCAATGATTTTTTTTCTTCTCAAGCCTTCTTCTCTGCAGTCCTGTAAAGCTACACTGCCACCCAGCGGTCGTATGGACAATTGCAGCTAATGGAAATCTGCACGTTCCCAGAGATTAATCATTCTTCACATGGTTTATTTATAAGTAGACACAGGAACTGCTCCAGATACTAACTGCAGTGAGCAGAATTGGAATCTGTGAGAGGAATGTAAACCAAAACAGCTCCTATATTACCTTTTTTATTTATCAGATGGCAAGCAGGGCCAACATTTCCATTAGACAGATTTAGTGGTTGCTTAGTGTGGCAAAATTTGGAGGGCAGCAAAGTCCCATCAGCCTTCAGTGCCACCAAGATTCAGATTGTATACAGCAGCTTGCCTTTACCTAACAACAGAGGGCGGATGGGCAGGGATAAAGAAGAATAACATCAAAGATCTTGGTGCTGCTGCTGTTTTTAATGTGAACAGGACTGGTGCAAGGGTAGTAGGTGCCCTTCGTGAAGCTTTGCACCTTCTAGCATTGAGATTTTAAACCCCTAGTGCCTCCCCTTCTCCCCCAAGATTTTGATTATTAAACTCAATTGTAATCACCTCAACACCATCCATCCCAGAATAATCCTATAAAAATGCACATTTGAGCATCACACTTTTAAATATCAAACTTTGTTTTGTAAATATATATACATGAGGGAGATTTCAAAAACTCGCTTAGAAGGGTAAATGGACTATTTGCATATTGCCCATTCTTACTACAGCTAAAAGTACACACTGATGACTCTGAGTTTGTGCGGCTGCCGGGACCCATTGATTTGCTATGACTGTAGCTACATTTTGTTGCCCCCCCCCCCCTTCCAAAAAAAATCCACTCCCCTAGGAAACTGCCTAGTTTGCCTAGTGGTTGGGACAGCCCTGAATGTGGCTCGCTAGTGGTTGGGGCTACATTGGGTACCATTTTCTGTTCTGAATGTAGTGCCCTTTCCATTGTGCTCATGGGTTGGGATTAAGCAGACCCATATTGTGAGCTGCACTGGGAGCACTGCAGGTGGGACTAGCAAGGGCACCAGCCAGGAAAGCGTAGTTACTCACCTTTAACAGATGTTCTCTGGGGACAGCAGGAATCAGTCCTTGCATTTGGGTGACAATGGCACCAACAGAGCCCGTGTGGTAATATCTCCCCAGCTTTCAAAGAAAGCCTTTGGGAGATGCACCATACATGTGTGGTCCCCTTTCTGCCTAAGGGTGCCATCTTGCCTCAGTATGATGACATAGCACAAAGAAGGCAAAAATGACAAAAAGCAACTCCATAGGGAGGAGGGGGGGGGGGTGTCATGACCACTGATTCCTGCTGTTCCCAGAGAACACCTGTTACAGGTGAGTAACTATGCTTTCTCCAGAAACAAACAGAAAGTCAATCCTCACTTATGGGACTTCCCAGCTATAGGCTACCGAAAAAAACTGTAAAAGTCACGAGTGACAAGAAAAAAGTGAACCTTGAGAAGCAGCAATGGAGTCAAGGAACAGCAGCCCCACCAGTGGATGGCCCGGATGCTGTGCACCATGACACAGCGCTCCAGCAAGAGACTGGCCTGCTCATAGGCAAAGGCCATGCAGTCAGCCACCCAAATGAATAGGGTATGCTTAGAGACCACTATCCCAAGCCGATTTGGGTTACATAGAAACATAGAAACATGATGACAGAAAAAGACTACAAGGCCCATCTAGTCTGTCCTTCCATAACAACAACTACAACAGTCCACTTTTTATCTTTAGAGATCCTCTGTGTTGGTCCCATGCTTTTTTGAATTCAGTTACTGTCCTCATCTCTACCACCTCCACTGGGAGACTATTCCACGGATCCACTACTCTTTCCGTAAAGAAATATTTCCGCATATCACTCCTGAATCTATCTCCCTTCACCCTCATCCCATGTCCCCTCGTCGCAGAACTTGCTTTCAATTGAAAGAGGCTCTCTCCCTGAACATTTATGCCACGGAGGTATTTAAACATCTCAATGTAGAAGATGAACAGCTGTGAGGAATGATGGTGGGCCTGGGTATGCTCCAGATAGTAGACCAGGGCCCTCTTACAGTCCAGAGTGTGGAGAGCAGCCTTCTCCCTGTTAGTGTGAGGTCACGGGAAGAAGGTGTGGAGCACCACCTCTTGGCAGAAATTTGGGATGTGAGCAGAGCATGACCTTGTTCTTGTGGAACCTCATATAAGGTGGATGGGCCACCAGAGCCTAGAGTTCGCTAACCCAATGAGCAGAGATGAGTGCTACGAGGAAGACCACCTTCCAGGAGAGATACTTGAGGTGGCAAGAGCTGAGAGGCTCAAAAGGTGAGCTGTAAGTTTTGAGAGAATCATGTTGAGATCCCACTCCATCACCAGGGGGCGGTTGGGTGGCCTTGAAAGTAGTAGGCCCCTCTGGAAGCAAGTCAGAAAGAGCTGAGCAGAGCGCGCCTTGCCCTCGACAAGTTGGTGGTATGCAGAGAGTGCACTAAGGTGTACTCTAACAGAGTTGGACCTCAGCCCTGCCTGGGACAGATGAAGCACCAGCTGGACAGAACAGGAGAAGGGGTTGATCTGTTTCTCCGTGCACCATACAGAGAATCTCCACCACTTGAAGGCGTAGGCCCAACGAGTGGAAGTTTTGCAGGAAGCCAGGAGGACCTCCTCTACCTCACTTGAGAGATTGAAGTGGGCCAAGGCTACCCCTTTCAGCAACCAGGCCATCAGAGTCAGGGACCCCAGATTTAGGTGCAGGAGAGAGCTGTCCTCTTGTGAGAGCAGGCCCAGAGTGCATCCCAGAGGAACCGGGGGTGCCTGGGACAAGTGAAGGAGCAGGGGGAACCACGGCTTCCAGGCTCATTGAGGAGCCACCAGTATCAAAGTGGCTCTGTCGAGCTGGACCTTGAACAGGGTCTTGGCAATCAATGGTGTGGGCGGAAAGGCATAGAGGAGGCCCCTCCATCCACAGAATGAGGAATACATCCGCCGCCACCTGTGAGTTTTGTGGCTGCCTGGAGCAGAAGCAGGGCTGCTGAGCATTGGCTAGGCTGGTGGAGAAGTCCATCTGCAGGAGCCCCCAGAGATGGAACAGCTGGCTGGCCACCCGGGGATCCAGCTGCCACTCATGTGGATGGAGGACCTGACTAAGCCAGTCTACCAGGGCATTGTGCTGGCCGGGAGATAGACTGCCCGCAGGTGCATCCCGCTTTTGCTGGCGAAAGAGCAGAGGCTTACCACCTCCTAGTACAGGAGGGACGATCCCATACCTCCCTGCTTGTTGATACTGAACAGCACCACCTGGTTGTCGGTCTGGATCAGTACCGCTTGATGCTGTAGGTGGTGGTGAAAGGAAACACAAAGGAGCAAGATACGAAGATGTGGATGTTTGTAGAGCCTTTAATGATGAAGGTCAGAGACCCCGACGCGTTTCGGCGTGGGACGCCTTCCTCAGGGGGTACAAAGCTTAAAAACAGGGGAATAATACATAATGTTAAATTAAAAATATAAAAAATATAAATAATGGAATTAATAATATAACAAACAATACATGGAAAATGTTAATAAACAATTAGATTAATACCATAAATACATTAAAAAAATAAGTAAATCGTTACAATTACCAAAGTGATTACCCTTATAACTGTATAAACTGATATAGAGCAGTATACATTAGCTATAAGCCCTTTAAAATAGTTATGGGGATCACATAAATATACAATAAAAACTCTGAAAAATTACTAGGGAGACGCAGGACGTGAGGATTGAAACCAAGAATCAGGCAGACCACCAGGTGAATAATTGGTATATGTGATAAACTTGTGTTAAAAATAAAAATAAAGATAAAAATAAAAATAATGATGATAATAATAATAATAAATGCATAAAAGGGATGATGCTGTGTTAAAAGGTCAAAATGATAATAAAACAACTGAACATGTAAAAATTGGAAAGATGGTAAAATACATATATTAAATTGAGTCTAT
The DNA here is from genome assembly GCA_033557465.1 of Ichthyophis bannanicus. NCBI lineage: Eukaryota > Metazoa > Chordata > Amphibia > Gymnophiona > Ichthyophiidae > Ichthyophis > Ichthyophis bannanicus. The sequence continues at coordinate 330,161,335 of CM066034.1, read as the reverse complement.
AGCGAATAGATATTAAACCACAAATTGCTGCTGTTAGAGCATAAAAATACATGCAAAAATAGAAATATGGAGATAATAAACCAAAATAATAATATAATAATGATAATAGTAAAAATGAAATTGAAAAAATAATATAATATAATAAAATAATAAAAATGAAAAATAAAAAATGATAATCATAATAATAATAATAATAATAAATAGATAGAAAACTATCCCATTGAGCATTCAGAGGATATTATTGATCCTTATAATATAATTAAGATGTTAGAAAACTCAATAGGGCCACTAACCTGAGTTAATTTATTGATTTGTTTGCATCATGTTCAAGAATTGTTCAATGAACTGTTGGGTGAAATATGAAACATTGACAAAAACAAAAAAACAAAACAAAAAACAAACGGGAAAAAGGAAAGAGATTAAACCAGATAGGCTAAGAAAAATATCTGTATGTATCGTGTTAATCTATGTAAAAATGTATTCATGAGAACATGTAGTGTATATTAAGTACGTGATTATCGTGAGATAGTGTGAAAAAACAATTGTAGTTAATCTATTCTTGTAATGCTCCTGACTGCTGCGGTGCCCCTTACTTAAAATTGATGATACTAAGGGACAGTCTCAAACGGGAGTGGTAAGGCCCTGAAGATTATCTGTTGGACCTTTGGTTTATCCACCTTTATCTAGATACCTGATAAATTGCGATGGAAAAATGCAGTGGAAGTTACTGTGCCTTACATAAAGTTGTTAGGGGAACCAGTTGGATAAATAGCCAAGAAACTCCCTTGTCTAATGAGACCGTCACCCTGCTGAACCTTAAAACCATACTGGACAATCAACTGGAAGCGATGACTATCTGAAACAGCATATTAAAATCTGGTAAATTGAATCGATGATGGTGTCAATATATGCACCACTTGTATAAAACTCCCTATAGTACTTGTGAGCATGAAATGTAGGAGGTAATCCAAATGTTTAAAATCAATTAACTACTCATAAAAAACCTAAGACATGTGGGGAGGACTGGCACGTGATGACTAGTATTAGCAATTAGCAATCCATGTTTTGAGTCTCCACCGGCATGACGCCGTAGCAAAGGTGTTAAAAACAGTACTTTATAACGTGATAAAGCTAAGCTTTTTGTAAACCGTTTAAAAAGGATCATAGTACTGTAGAGTTATAATGCATAAAAATCATATTATATGAATATAAATGAATGATGAATGAAAATGCATGTGAACTGACCCAGACTCAAAAGGCGCGTTGATCGTGTCGTCCTAATGTAGGGCAAGAGGAGCCGCTATTCTAGTTGTAGAGGAGAAAACAAAATGTGTTATATTTGAAATAAACTGTTTATAAGACTGAAACCACACTTAGTAAAAGGAAGCGGGAGAAATACCTGACTGTCCTGATTAAGGAGTGAGAGTGTTTATGACTTAAAAACATTTATTGTGAAAAAGTAAAAACGGCAGTACTCATTGAGGCTACAGGAGTCCCGTGTAATCACTATGTAAAAATAACACCGCTGTACTAAGCTTAAAAACTGAAAGCACGAAACAATACTGACGATAATGTAGAGACAACGGCGATGATGATATACCATGAAAGGTTGTAAACAAGAGCCAAACATCATACCTGAAAAGCTGAATTTCCTGCCCACAGCAGTAAAGGAGAATTTTGAAGAGCGCTTGTAAGAAGCCAGATTATAAACCGTCAAATTCCCGCCAAAAGTGGGAGAGGTTGCTGTGTGGGGAGGAGCTTATTTGACAGGACTCATCAAACAAAATTCATAGTTCCATATGAAGCTTTATGTATTAAGATTAACTAACATGCCAGAAAACATCATAAAAACTGATGCTGATGAAAGATATTATTCATGCTTGCCAACAGATTTATATGATAAGCTTCCTCGGTGAACGCTGCTATATTTATAAACAGAAATATTTTTTGTAATAACTCTGGATATGGTGAATAATGTCCAAATAGTTGGATAAAACCATCAAAAGTGTGTGTGGCTTGCTGATTAGCATGAATATGGTCACTAGATGAATAAATTATAGTATCTATAAAAACACAGAGAGGTCTACCTCTTGATTAAGTCCGTTAGGTTCCAGACTGTTAAACTCATAAATGAACCTTTGTTCAAGTTTTAAAAGGGCCTTGTTGATGTCTCCACCTCTCCAATGTAGTGCAACTTTTTTCAGGACCAAGAACTTTAAATCGCTAATTTTGTGACCTGTTGTGACCCAGTGCGTGACCAGAGGTTTATCTGCAATTTTTCTTAGAATACTGCTCCTATGCTCAATAATGCGCGTACGCACTTCTCTCGTAGTCTTGCCAATGTATACCAAATTACAGGGACATAACACCAGATATATAACGTTGGACGTTTTACAATTTGTGTAGTTGTGTAAATATACTTTATGTGATGTTGCAAAAAAATGCAATGTGTGCCTTTGAGTCAGTCCTGACTCCTGGCGACCCAGAAGCTCCTGGGTTTTCTTGGCAGTGTCACCGGATGTGATGTTATGGGATGAATAAAGCTGTTTTTGACTGTAATGGTGTGAAGGCAAACTGAACAGTTTCCGCAACTGAAGTGACCTTTAATCTTAGGCGGAGGGTTGCTCCTTGTGAGAGCTGACGTGACTAATAAATTGGAAAAATTAGGATTCCTTTTATACGCTATCATTAATCGTTTAGTGGAAAATTGTGGTAGAGAGGTAAGTAAATGCCATTCTTCTCTTAGAATAATGATGATTGGTTTAGAAAGTTGGGTATATGTAAGAGCGCAAACAATCTTGTCTGCTTTTTTTTGTCGATCTTTCTTTTGCAATAGAGTGGAGCGTAACACTGGTAACCCGGAAGCCCTCCTCGCCTCCATTCCCCGATTTGACACCCTCCAATCCTGTTTCCCCCCCCCCCCCCCAATAACTTCACCAACTCAGTAATATTTGGTACAAACCTTTGGTCGCAGCTTTATTTAAAACCTGTACAACCGGCCCAACACGGGCCTAAGATAACAATTGATCCACACCAACCCCCGCACCCCTTTACCGGATGCTGCCCCCCCTCCCGCCATCTTAGTAGCAAGGCGGAGCATCCTCCTCCCCCCCAAACCCCGCCGCCTGCCTCGCCATCCTAGTAGCAAAGGCCGGCTCCCACCCCCCCGCTACCGGGCCGAGACCCCCAACCGGGCTGTCTCGCCCCACCCCGGGGAGCACTTCGCCCCCACTGCTTGTAAACCAGGTCAAGCCCGCGCCGCTCCTGCGAGCGCTGGCTCTGTACCCCGCCACCGGTGCGAGGTAGGCACTATCCTCGCACCGCCCCCACCATAAAGCTGCGACCAATCATTTCCAGCGCTTCCTGCCAATCATTAAGCAATAAGTCCTGACCGACCGGGGACAAGTGTACCCCGTCGGTACGGTACAGTCCTGCACACTGGGGGTCCGCCCAGGGGTGCCGGACCTGCCATCCACCGGCCCGTTGCAACCAACGGCCAATCTGCCTGTTCACTTTGGCCAACCCTCTCGACCAGCGTCGTTGAGGCAAGCAGGCCGGCCGAGGGATGATGTCCGACCAGACGATTGCAACGTCAGGCCACTGCTCCTGCAGCGCACGCAGGTCACGTTGCACTGCGCGGATGAGTTGCCGACAAGTCCAACAGGAAAGATCATTCCCTCCAAGATGTATCAGGAGTCCCACCGGCCTCTGCCGCCGCTCCGCGTGCTCTCGAACCACTGGAAGTAGCTGCCACCATCGCATGCCCTGCTCGCCGAGCCACTCCAGCCGGAAATTGCAGGACACCAAGCCCAGGTGTGTACCCAGCGGACGAGTTGAGGCTCTGCGTTCCGCCCAGTAGACGAATGAATGCCCCAGAAGCCACCAAACACCCGGCGCGCTCCGGGCAGCAGCCACTGTCGGCACGTTCAGCAGTAGACCTGAAAGAGAAAAAACAGCATTAGAAACCCCCCCCACGCCCACCCCCCTTCCACCACCACAGCTTACAACTGTTCCGGACGCACGTAGCCCTCGTAGGCCCTGGAGCGCCAGCGCCCGATCCGCTGGATCACCTCACTTCCCAGGCCAGCGGCGGCTGCGCTCGTTGCCGCACCTATCCGGAAGGAGTGAGACGCATAACCGCGCTCATCCACGCCCAGCCGCCGCAACGCCAAGCGGAAGACTGCCGTGAATTGGAATTGGGTAACAGCTGTCCCATCAGCATGGCAGAAGAAACACCCGGCCCGATCCAGCCGCTGCCGCCGGTACACCGCCAAGTTCTGCACTGGACAAGATCCCAGACCCGGAATGGCCCTCAGCAGCACCCACCGACCCTGCCCCAATGGGTCAGTCTTCGAGTGGGCCAGGAAAATCCGTACGCGCGCCTCCTGTATGTCAACCTGCTGCACCAGCAAACCCCCCCGCCCCCCTCGTCCGCCCGACGGAGGGACCAGCTCGCTAACTCGGAAGGCCCCGAAGAAGGCTGTGACAAACAACGCCCGAAAAAGGACTGCCTCATACGGAGTAGCCGCCACCTCGGGTAGAACGCCCCAAATACGCAGCAGCAAGGCGTGCGACACGGGGCGACGCCAATCCGGGCAGGAGGGCTGCGCTCGCGCCCACCCGGCTAATAGCCGCTTCACCACATACGAGGCGCTCGGACTGCCCCAGCCCGCCGCCCTGCTAAAAAAGGAGAAGCCGGCCAAAGCCGCCCGTGCTGCCGCCCGGGACCAACCACCCTCTTTTGCCCACGCTATGAAAGAACCCGCCAAGATGTCCCCGACTCTACCCCCCCTCCAGCCCCTCCCCCAGAGAAACTCTCGGACCCGCCCATACCCCCGCTGATAAGCCTTCCACGTACCTGGAGCCAGGGAAGACCGCAACAATGAGATCATTCCGGCGTCCCAATTCGCCAAAGGTGCTCCGGCACCACCGCCGCGGTCTCGTCCGCCCCCGGGGCCAACTCCCGAAACCGCTCCCACTGGAAACGAGACAAAGCGTCAGCAATAACGTTCAGAGCACCTGGCACATGGCGCGCCCGAACCGTGACATTGAGACGAAGACAGGCCAGCACAAACACCCGCATCAACGCCGCCACCCTTGGACACTTTGGCGAATGACGATTAATGACTTGCACCACCGCAGCGTTGTCACACCAGAAGACTACCCGCTTGTCCCGTAGCCTCTCTGGCCATACCCAGAAGGCCACCACAATCGGGAACAACTCCAGGAACGTCACATTGCGCGTCAGCCCACTCGCGGACCAAGCCGCCGGCCACGGCGCTGCACACCACGAGCCCTGGCAGAACAATCCCATACCCGAACCCCCCGCAGCATCTGAAAACAAGTCCAAATCCCTGTTGGACAATTCCTCAGACTGCAACACCGAGCAGCCCTTATAATTCGAAAAAAAAGCATCCCACACGCGCAAATCAGCTCGCATCCCCGCAGTCACCCGAATGCGATGGTGCCCACAGCGCACCCCGGCCATCGCCAAAGACAACCGCCGCGCAAACGGCCTTCCCATTGCGACGACCCGACAGGCAAAGTTTAGGTGGCCGACTAACCTCTGAAGCTCCGTCAACGTCACCTTCATAGCGGAGCCCACCTCAGCTACCAAGAGCCGCAGCCGCTCGACTTTATCCCTCGGTAACCGGACCACAAACTCAACAGAGTCGATCTCAATCCCCAAAAAGGAAATACAAGTCACCGGCCCCACTGTCTTACCCTCCGCCAAAGGGATGCCAAACTCCGCCGCCATACCCAGGAAAAGCTCTAACAAGGATGCACACACTGCAGACTGGGCTGGCCCGACGAACAAAAAAAAAAAATCATCGAGGTAGTGCACTATAGACCTAAGACCGGACCTCCGCATCAACACCCATTGCAGGAAAGAGCTGAAGGCCTCAAAGTACGCACACGAGATCGCACAACCCATGGGCATACACTTGTCATAATAATAAGCATCGTCAAAACGAAAGCCGAGCAAAGGGAAGGCGGACGGGTGCACCGGCAAGAGACGAAAGGCAGACTCAATGTCCACCTTCGCAAGCAAAGCCCCCTTTCCACATTGGCGCACACGCTCCAAAGCCTCGTCGAAGGACGCATAGCGCACTGAGCACAGCTCCTGCGGGATATGGTCATTCACCGAGGCCCCGAGGGGACAAGAAAGATTATGTATCAGCCGATAACGCCCGGGCTCCTTCTTCGGGATGACGCCAAGCGGCGAAACAATAAACGGCGAAAAGGGCGGCCGAAGGAACGGCCCAGCGACTCTGCCCAGAGCGCACTCCGCCGCAATCTTCGCGCGGGCCACATCCGCCAGCCGCATCACCGAGCGAGCATTCCCCGACTCCAAATCCCGGACAGCCCCTTGAAAAGGGATACGAAAGCCCTCAGAAAACCCCGCCCACAACATCGTCCCCGCCGGGCCATGCCTGGTAGCCGCGTAGAGCTCCAGCCACGGCAGCAACGCCCATATCCTAATGGGGGTAGGCGCCAGACCCCCTTCCAACCCGTCATTTACTTGCCACCGCCGCCCCTTGCACCGCTCGACGGCTGCACATAACGGCCGAGTGACCGGCTCCGCACAGGGAGCAAGCGTGCCGAAACTTGCAGTCCGGGAAAGGGCAGGACGTTTTGTTAAAGCGCCAACACAAATCTCCGCCGGGACCGCCCGCCCCAACTTTACTCGCCTCGGGCCCCGGGCCCGCTGGCCGAAAGGACCGCAATCCCACCGAAGCTGCCGCGCCCGCCGCCCTAGCCGGACCTGCACCCCCCCCCGTTCCACTCCTCTTCGCCGACATTTGCGTGAGCCAAAGGTTAATATCCTTCATGCCCCATGACAACTGCCGGTTCTCCTCCATCCTATCGCGGAACTCCTCGTCGTAATTAAGCCAGGCCCACCCCTCGTGGGCCTGGGAAGCCGCCAAGATCGCGTCGGCATAAGCCAACATCTCACCATAACGACCCGGGTCCTCATGCCCCCATACGCTCGCCAAACGCAAAAAAGCCCGAGTCCAATTTAACGTGTTCCGCGAAACCTTCCGTACCCTCCCCGCCTTCTCGTCTTCCTTGCGCTTCTTACGACTCTCCCCCGAGCGTTTCCTCCCTTCCAATAGCCGGAAAATATCCAAATAACGCCGCTTCACAATCCGCCGCCTCAACTTACGCGGAACACTCTCCCACAATTCCGCGCAACGCACCACCGCCGATCCCGCCCCCTCACCAACCCGCGGCCCGCCGGTGGAGTCCGCCGAGGAAGTGTCCGAAGACCCCGACGATGTAGATGAAGATGACGCGCTCCTCCGCCGACGCCATCGGTGCTTCCGCTTTGCCTTGGCTTTACTAGCTGGCGGTGCACCCTCCCCCGACGGCACTGCCCCCCCAACTCCCTCCCGCCGTCGTCCCGGAGCACTCACCTGCCGCCGCCGGCTCCGCCGCCACCTGCACACCCGAGGTGGACTCCGTCTGCTCCATCATGGGCGGGCCGGACTGGCCCCCACCCACTGACATCACTGTCGCTCCACCGCCAACTCCGCCTGCTGTCAAGGGCGCACTCCCCGAAACCTGCAAAGGGAGAGGAGAGCCAACACACGGGGACGGAGGCAAACCAACCCCCTGCGAAGCCATCCCATAAGACCCCGCCCCCCAGCCCACACCCCCTCCCTGCACCCCCCCCGAGGACCCCAACCCCCCGACTGCCCAGCCTGAAGCCCCCCAGTGGAGTTGTCCCCCAACACTTTGAAAACCGGCCCCCCAATGCTCCCCACCCCAGCCCCCCCCCCAAGGGCTCCCACCCATTGCCATCCCAGGTACCGGGGACCAAGCCTGCCACCCGTCGCTACGCATTCCGAACCGTCCCCACCCCCCCGGGGCGGGCCCATAGGCTCCTGGAGGAACCGGAACCCACCCATGCCCCACCGCACCCGAACACTCCGCCCCGTCCCCCACGACCCCCGAGCGACGCTCCCCTCCGCAACGCCACCAACCCCAGCACCCCCCCTCGACACCCCTCCGCCTCCCGCGCCCCAGGCCCCACGACCCCTTCTAGGGGGCCCACCACCTCCTCCGGCCCCCCCAACACAGCTGCAGGGGCAGGGAGAGCCCCACGCATCCCCACCCCAACCTTCCGCTTACTGGTCCTCCCCCCTACTCCCCGCCCCCCCCCCACGGCCTACTCTGGCCCCTGGGGCTGCCCCAACCCCGCGGGACCCCCTCGAGCCCCCCCCCAGCCCTTCCCCCCGGAGCCACTTTCGTTCTGCCTTTCCCAGCCATGCTCCGGCCTTCCCCCCAACCGTTGAGCAGCAGCCCAGCGCAGGGGTAAAGAACCCGCTGCAGCAACCAGGAAGCAGGTCACTGGCTGCAGGGGTTCTCCACTCCTGCTGATTAATTTCAAGGTTTTTTTTTTTTTTTTTTTTTTTTTGTTGTTTTTGAGATGCCCCCGACCGGCTGCCGACCCCCCCCCGCCCGAATGCAACCTCCCCCACCGCCCCCGGGAGCCAATGGACCCCCCTCCACGAACCCCACTCACCGAGCACAGGAACAACGCGACCGGTACGCGAGGAGCCGCGGCCAGAAGGAGACGGCCACGCGGCTCCTCGCGAACAGCACCGCCCACCCCATGTCATGCGGGCCAATGAAATCGCTCCGACGGCGCGCCGGAGCGATTTCAAGTGCCTCGCACCGCCCCCTCCCCCCCCGACGCACCCCCCCTTTTACCCGGCACGTTGGAGGCCGCGGCCGGGCCCGGGCCCAGGTTACTGTCGGCCGCGGGACCCGGCCCGCGGCCTCGGGCATTTCTGTTATGCATGCTCTAACATATGCTTTTTTGATACATTTAGATGAATAGCCTCTATCTTTAAATCTATTGTGCATCCTGACTGCTTGTTGTTCGAAATCTGCATCTGATGTGCATAGTCTTTTGATCCGAAGAAATTGGCTGATTGGTAGATTGTGTTTAAGTGAGGGGTTATGGTAACTATCAAATTTCAATAAAGTGTTACGGTCCGTTGGTTTTTGGAAAAGATCTGTAGAAAATCCATTAGTATCTTTTTTAATCATAATGTCTAGATATGAAATTTTATCTGCACTGAAATGCCCCTCAAACTGTAAGTTAGGGTCCAGATTGTTTAACCATGCGAAAAAATGTTGTAATAGTTGTTCTGTGCCTTCCCAAATGATGAGAATGTCATCAATATACCGCTTCCATAGTTTGATATTGGATTGATATGGATGTCGTGTCATGAACTGTTTCTCAAATTGGGCAACGTACAAGTTGGCAACTTCTGGTGCCATGGACGAACCCATGGCAACTCCTTTTATCTGTTTATAATAAATACCCCTAAAGTTGAAATAATTCTCAGTCATAGCCAATGTGGCTAATTGTGTGAGAAAAAAGGTTGGGATACGGATGGGTTTAGGCCTTAAAAGGAGAGTGTCAGTTAACACTTCTAAAGCTGCTTGTTGTGGTATATTCGTATATAACGAATTGATGTCTAATGTGACCAGCAGAAGATCATTGTTATATCCTTCAAAATCTTGCAAGATATTAATGATGTGTGTGGAGTCGTGTACGTATGACGGAATAATTGGAACAAAAGGTCTTAATAATACGTCCAAAAACTTGGAAAGAGGTTCGAGCAGAGAACCTATGGCAGACACTATTGGTCGCCCTGGCGGATTATCGAGTGATTTATGAATTTTTGGTACCATATATATTGTTGGTATGACCGGATGAGAAACTTTAAGGAAATTGATCTCATGAGTAGTGAGATAACCAGCTTCTTTGCCAATATATAGTAAGGTGTCAATTTTCTGCTGTATGACTGATGTCGGATCATCAAAGATTTTCTCATAGAATGCTGTATTGTTTAATTGGCGCATTGTTTCTTTAATATAGTTGTCTCTATCTTGAACAACTATTGCTCCGCCTTTGTCGGCCGGTTTTATGATAATATTGTTGTTGGACTGTAAGTTTTTCAAAGCCATTTTATGTGGACCTGTTAAGTTATAGTAATTATGGGTGCTTTTCTGTTGATATAATTTAGCTACCTTAGACATGACTATATGTTCATATGCAGTGATTATGGCATTGTTGTTAGGAGGGACCCATGTGGACGGGTTTTTAACTATTGATGGGTCAGCCACGTCATGTTTGGACCCTCTAAAAAAATCTGTTATTCTGATCTTTCTGAAAAATTTGTATAACTCTACACATGTAGTGAACAATACGGCATTCTATGAGAAAATCTTTGATGATCCGACATCAGTCATACAGCAGAAAATTGACACCTTACTATATATTGGCAAAGAAGCTGGTTATCTCACTACTCATGAGATCAATTTCCTTAAAGTTTCTCATCCGGTCATACCAACAATATATATGGTACCAAAAATTCATAAATCACTCGATAATCCGCCAGGACGACCAATAGTGTCTGCCATAGGTTCTCTGCTCGAACCTCTTTCCAAGTTTTTGGACGTATTATTAAGACCTTTTGTTCCAATTATTCCGTCATACGTACACGACTCCACACACATCATTAATATCTTGCAAGATTTTGAAGGATATAACAATGATCTTCTGCTGGTCACATTAGACATCAATTCGTTATATACGAATATACCACAACAAGCAGCTTTAGAAGTGTGTTAACTGACACTCTCCTTTTAAGGCCTAAACCCATCCGTATCCCAACCTTTTTTCTCACACAATTAGCCACATTGGCTATGACTGAGAATTATTTCAACTTTAGGGGTATTTATTATAAACAGATAAAAGGAGTTGCCATGGGTTCGTCCATGGCACCAGACGTTGCCAACTTGTACGTTGCCCAATTTGAGAAACAGTTCATGACACGACATCCATATCAATCCAATATCAAACTATGGAAGCGGTATATTGATGACATTCTCATCATTTGGGAAGGCACAGAACAACTATTACAACATTTTTTCGCATGGTTAAACAATCTGGACCCTAACTTACAGTTTGAGGGGCATTTCAGTGCAGATAAAATTTCATATCTAGACATTATGATTAAAAAAGATACTAATGGATTTTCTACAGATCTTTTCCAAAAACCAACGGACCGTAACACTTTATTGAAATTTGATAGTTACCATAACCCCTCACTTAAACACAATCTACCAATCAGCCAATTTCTTCGGATCAAAAGACTATGCACATCAGATGCAGATTTCGAACAACAAGCAGTCAGGATGCACAATAGATTTAAAGATAGAGGCTATTCATCTAAATGTATCAAAAAAGCATATGTTAGAGCATGCATGACAGAACGCTCCACTCTATTGCAAAAGAAAGATCGACAAAAAAAAGCAGACAAGATTGTTTGCGCTCTTACATATACCCAACTTTCTAAACCAATCATCAATATTCTAAGAGAAGAATGGCATTTACTTACCTCTCTACCACAATTTTCCACTAAACGATTAATGATAGCGTATAAAAGGAATCCTAATCTTTCCAATTTATTAGTCACGTCAGCTCTCACAAGGAGCAACCCTCCGCCTAAGATTAAAGGTCACTTCAGTTGCGGAAACTGTTCAGTTTGCCTTCACACCATTACAGTCAAAAACAGCTTTATTCATCCCATAACATCCATAAAGTATATTTACACAACTACACAAATTGTAAAACGTCCAACGTTATATATCTGGTGTTATGTCCCTGTAATTTGGTATACATTGGCAAGACTACGAGAGAAGTGCGTACGCGCATTATTGAGCATAGGAGCAGTATTCTAAGAAAAATTGCAGATAAACCTCTGGTCACGCACTGGGTCACAACAGGTCACAAAATTAGCGATTTAAAGTTCTTGGTCCTGAAAAAGGTTTGCACTACATTGGAGAGGTGGAGACATCAACAAGGCCCTTTTAAAACTTGAACAAAGGTTCATTTATGAGTTTAACAGTCTGGAACCTAACGGACTTAATCAAGAGGTAGACCTCTCTGTGTTTTTATAGATACTATAATTTATTCATCTAGTGACCATATTCATGCTAATCAGCAAGCCACACACACTTTTGATGGTTTTATCCAACTATTTGGACATTATTCACCATATCCAGAGTTATTACAAAAAATATTACTGTTTATAAATATAGCAGCGTTCACCGAGGAAGCTTATCATATAAATCTGTTGGCAAGCATGAATAATATCTTTCATCAGCATCAGTTTTTATGATGTTTTCTGGCATGTTAGTTAATCTTAATACATAAAGCTTCATATGGAACTATGAATTTTGTTTGATGAGTCCTGTCAAATAAGCTCCTCCCCACACAGCAACCTCTCCCACTTTTGGCGGGAATTTGACGGTTTATAATCTGGCTTCTTACAAGCGCTCTTCAAAATTCTCCTTTACTGCTGTGGGCAGGAAATTCAGCTTTTCAGGTATGATGTTTGGCTCTTGTTTACAACCTTTCATGGTATATCATCATCGCCGTTGTCTCTACATTATCGTCAGTATTGTTTCGTGCTTTCAGTTTTTAAGCTTAGTACAGCGGTGTTATTTTTACATAGTGATTACACGGGACTCCTGTAGCCTCAATGAGTACTGCTGTTTTTACTTTTTCACAATAAATGTTTTTAAGTCATAAACACTCTCACTCCTTAATCAGGACAGTCAGGTATTTCCTCCCGCTTCCTTTTACTAAGTGTGGTTTCAGTCTTATAAACAGTTTATTTCAAATATAACACATTTTGTTTTCTCCTCTACAATTAGAATAGCGGCTCCTCTTGCCCTACATTAGGACGACACGATCAACGCGCCTTTTGAGTCTGGGTCAGTTCACATGCATTTTCATTCATCATTCATTATATTCATATAATATGATTTTTATGCATTATAACTCTACAGTACTATGATCCTTTTTAAACGGTTTACAAAAAGCTTAGCTTTATCACGTTATAAAGTACTGTTTTTAACACCTTTGCTACGGCGTCATGCCGGTGGAGACTCAAAACATGGATTGCTAATCGCTAATACTAGTCATCACGTGCCAGTCCTCCCCACATGTCTTAGGTTTTTTATGAGTAGTTAATTGATTTTAAACATTTGGATTACCTCCTACATTTCATGCTCACAAGTACTATAGGGAGTTTTATACAAGTGGTGCATATATTGACACCATCATCGATTCAATTTACCAGATTTTAATATGCTGTTTCAGATAGTCATCGCTTCCAGTTGATTGTCCAGTATGGTTTTTTTTTTTTTTTTTTTTTTTTTTTTAAGATTATGTTTATTCCAGTTTTACAAAGGTACAAACAGTTTCAGCAGTTAACAAATACAGAATTGAGAAAAAACAGAAAAGAAAACCAAACCCACCCCAGCACCTCAGTGGCCATTCAGAACAAGACATGTTAGTCTATGGAAGCAGCGTAAACAAGGACAACATCATATATAAAAGCGAGATCTAAACAGAAGTAAGATCTGAAACAGAAGTGAAGCGATCCAGGGCAGCCCACCTAGTCTGAGGCTTACCCCTCCCCTTCAGAAAGTAGGAATGGTCATAAGCTTTTTCGTATCTACTGTAAAGGCAGACTTGGTTCCACCATCTGCCCCAGTGGAGGTTCGAAGGGTCCTTCCAGGAGTATAAAATTTCCTTTACAGCAACAGCTAGCATAAAATTCAATACGAAAAAGTCTTCCCTGTCCAATCCTGGGATCACTGCAGAAGAACGTAGCGCAATAATACGCCAGGACAGGGGATAGGAGAAGCCCAACACACTCTGAATTCTTTCCCAGACACGAGACCAAAAGCCCTGAATGCAGGGGCAATCCAGGAACATGTGGCTCATTGTACCAACCGCTCTCTGACAGGACCAGCAAGTTGAGGATTGATCTAAGGACCATTTGGAGAGCTTTAAGGGAGTAATAAATGCTCGGTGAGCAAAAAAAAACATAGCTTGTGTGAGGGAGGCCCGAACGTGAGACTCGAGTAACAGGGCCCCACAAATTGCTCCAATCCAGAGTGGTGGGAGGTAGATTCGCCTCAGCCTCCCAAACCTTACGGAGGCCCAGGGTCTGATCGGCGCAGGAGTCTCGAAAAAGAGCGTAAAAGCGAGACATTCCTCCCTTCCGCAGGCAAAAATCCATTACAAGCTTGTGTAAGCCCCAGGACTCCTGAAGCTCTCGAGGATGGATCCGCAATTGAGACAGACAATGTCTAAGCTGAAGATATTGGAAGAAGCAGGTCCCCGGAAGCTTAAACTCCTCTTGTAGCAAACGAAAGGGTTTCCATTCGCCAGACGCGATCAAGTGACCCATGGTCCAGACACCACAGCGCTGCCAGGTCTGCCAAAAAAAGGGGCGTTTGTTGATTCGAAAAGCCGGGTTGTGCCAAATAGGAACCTGGAGAGAAGGGGGATTGTCTTGAGCAATAAGCGGGAGTAGCGCATGGAACGCTTGTTGTGTAGCAACAATAACCTTGGTCAGACCAGGTACCCCAGAGTGCCGCATATTCATACAGAGGTGAGCCGGGCAGGGGAGGAGTAGGCGTTCTTCCAGGGAGAGCCAGGATGGTTTCATGGAAGGGGTAATGTCGGCCCCCACAGACCCCCCTGCTTTAGAAGTGCAGCAAGGTGGTACCAATGGAAATCAGGGAATTGTACCCCTCCCTGCAGTTTGTGAGCCTTAAGCTTCTTGAGCGCAATTCTGGGGGTCTTCCCACCCCATAAAAAGGAACTTAGGGCCCGCTCAACCTTCTTGTAGACCTCAGCGGCAAAAAGGACCGGAACCATGCCAAGAATATAATTTATTTGGGAACAAGAACCATCTTGATCGACTCGAGCCGGCCCCACCAGGTAAGGTGTAAAGGAGACCATTTCGTAGTGAAGGTTCGAGCAATTTCCACAATCTTTGCGGCATTTAACTTTATAGTCTGCTCCATCGGGGCTGCAAATTGCGTTCCGAGGTATTGTACAGATGATCCCGCCCACTGGAAGGAAAAATCCTGGATCAGGTCGCTGTGTGTGCGCTGGTTCAGCGGGGAAAGCCACTGACTTAGACCAATTTACCTTGTACCCGGAAAAACTGGCGTACTGCTCAATCACTCGGAGGAGAGGCGCTACCGAGGAAGGCTGTAAGAAAAAGAGGAGATCATCGGCGTAGGCTGAAAGCTTGAGTTGTAGGTCAGCTACCTCAAATCCCCGAATGGACTGCTGTTGACGAATGCACAAGACTAAAGGTTCCAGGGCCAGGTTGAAAAGCAGGGGGGACATAGGACACCCCTGCCTTGTGCCTCTGTGCAAAGAAAAAGGCCGAGACAGCTCTTGATTGGCAAAAATCCTAGCCCTGGGCCGGGCATACATTGGGCGAATCATGTTAACAAAACTTGCAGGGATGCCAAACCACTCTAAAACCAGGAAAAGAAAAGGCCACTCAAGCCTATCGAAGGCCTTTTCTGCGTCCAAGGATAGCCCGATAAAGGGCTCTTCGGCCTGTGCAGCCAAATCCAGGAGATTACATAGCAGACGGGCGTTGTCGGTCGTCGACCTTCCGGACACAAAACCACATTGATCCGGATGAATGAGATGGTGGAGGGTTTTATTAAGTCTGTTAGCCAGAACCGCAGCATATAGCTTGTAATCTGCGTTTAAAAGGGAAATGGGTCTGTAGCTGCCCACAGACTTCGGATCTTTTCCTGGTTTTTCCAGGACAACCACTGTGGCCTCAGCGAAGGCGCCGGGATCCGAACCCTCTTCTTGTAGGAGCTGGAAATATTGCAACAAGAAAGGGGAAAGGTCCTTCGCGAACACCTGGTAGAATTCAGACGGTATGCCATCCGGCCCCGCCGCCTTACACCCTTGTAGACTGGCCAAAACCTCTTCAATTTCCCTCAGATCAAAAGGGTGGTCAAGACTCGCGACTTGATCCGGACTCAGAGTCGGATGGTCAATTGATTGTAGCCAGGATCTCATACCGCACTGGTCACTCTCCACCTCAGAGGTATATAAGGAGTCGTAGAAGTTTCTAAAGATGTCGAGAATCTCCAAATTACCGGTTCGAAGGACCTTCTGCTCGTCCAACAACGCCACAACATAAGCCTTTTCATGCCTAGGTTTCAGGCTGGCCGCCAACAGTTTGCCCGATTTATTCGTCTCCGTATAGTAGCGAGCTTTCTGGGCAAAAGAGTACTGCTCAACTTCCTTACTAAGTACAGCATTGTATTGGAAACGAAGACTCTGCAATCTGGTGAGAACCAAGGGGTTAGACTGCCGTTGTAATAAGCGTTCCCCGGCCCGAATCTGCTGGTCAAGAGACCGTAATTCAGCCCTCGCTTTCCTCTTAAGGGCAATATTGAAGCTGGTGACTTTAGCCCTGATGGAGGCTTTGAAAGCTTCCCACCAAGCCCAGGCGGACGTATCCTCCAGCCGGTTGAAGTCAAAGTAATCTTTTATTTCGTGCCGGATAAATTGCCTGAAGGAGTCGTCTGCAAGAAGATGACGTGGGAAGAACCATCCTCCGGGGGATGGCGGAGAAGAGGAGACATCCAGCGTAAGCCCGATAGCGGCATGATCGGAGATGTGAGAGCTGAGGATCTCCGCACTAGGAATAGCTGAAGCTAGGGAACGAGATACCAGAAAAAAATCAATTCTAGAGTGGGACGAGTGTGGAAAGGAGTAGTAGAACGTAAAATCTTTTTCAGCAGGATGCAGAATCCTCCAAATGTCGACGAGGCCCTTTTCTTCCATAATAGACTCCAATGCCTCCAGAGCTCTGCACCTCCGAGATCTCCGGCAAGGCTGGCAGTCAATCAACGGGTCTAAGACCAGGTTGAAGTCGCCACCGATCATAATAGGAGACGAGGCGTACTCTTCGAGCACCTCTGCAAGCCTGTGAAAAAAGACAGGGTTGTCACAGTTAGGCGCATATACATTCAGGAACACAACTTGTTGTAGGCCCACAGTAATTTGGACACTGGCCCACCTCCCTTCAGGATCCGCGCGGAGCAGTTTGGGCTTGAGCCTTGACAGCCTTATTGATTAGGATGGCCACACACCATTTTTTTTTTTCCAATTGCCGGGGCCTGGGCCACCAAGGCGTACTTGCCAGCGCCCAGTTTCGCTGTTTCTGCAGCAGAT
Organism: Ichthyophis bannanicus; assembly: GCA_033557465.1. Lineage (NCBI taxonomy): Eukaryota > Metazoa > Chordata > Amphibia > Gymnophiona > Ichthyophiidae > Ichthyophis > Ichthyophis bannanicus. The sequence goes on along the minus strand of CM066034.1, from coordinate 330,144,228 downwards.
AGGTGCGTGTCCTGTAACATGACCAGGTCAGCACCTTGTTTATGACAATAAGCAAGAATTTTTTTGCGTTTGGCAGGGAGTCTAATGCCCTTCACATTCAAGGACAGGACTTTAAGGGAAAGCATATGAGAAGACATACTGGAGAGCCCGCAAGCCCTGGATCGCTTCAAACAAATAGATCTGGCTCAGATGGAAATCAAGCGACGGCCACGGAGGTGCTATGCTAAACATTACCCAAAAAGACTGTCAACAGGGTGAGCCAGCAAAGAGCACAAGGGGCACACCGGTAACCCACACACTTAAACCAATACAGAGTAAAAGCAAGACATTCAGAGGGGAATAGGTAGAGCAAAAGCACTGAGCAAAGTAGTAATAGCACAAGGTTGTTACACCTCCCCTGAACCCTCCAGACAGACCCCCTTAGACAACCCCTGTACACAAATGGAAACATAACGAAAACTTGGGGGAAACAGAGAAGTACAAAGAGAGTGCCCGCGCCTCATACTACGCCCAAGAGATAGTACAAGGGGGACAATTAACTGGCTAGTCAGGTAACTGGCTAGGGAAAAACTAAACCATCTGTAAGCTCCAGGGAAAAGGAGACTCCATGAAGAGCGTGGAGCGGAGAAAGGCACCATTAAACAGAGAATCAGCAACAAACAAGAGAGTCCCAAAGTCACTGCATTTGTAAAGCTTCCTGCTCTTCAAGGAAGAGAAGCGCATCAGCCGGGTCATCAACGCTCTCGAGCTGTTATTCAGGGTGACCCTCAGGCGTGCAGGATAGAAGAGGCCGAACTTCGCTTGTAGACGCTGGAGACGGGGACGGAGAGCCAGGAACTGCCGCCGCTTGTCCGCCGTGGCTTTGCAGACATCTGGGTAGAAGGAGAGCTTATGGCCTTCAAACTCCCATGCATTCTGGCTTTTAGCTGCAGACAGGATTTGCCGTGCTTGCTGGTGATGAAGCAAGCAGAAGATAATCGGGCGCGGGAATTTACCATTTGCAGGCCGCAGTGTCGGCACCCGGTGCGCACGCTCGATATCCAATAGGCCCACAAGTTTCAAATTAAGCAGAGAGGGGAGAAGCTTTGCTAGGAACGCGAAGATATCCGGGCCTTCAGCACCCTCAGGCAAGCCCACCATCCGAATGTTGTTCCTCCGGCTGCGGTTGCTTAAGTCCTCAATCTGGAGTTCGAGGCGCTCCACGCGTTTCCAGAGCTTAGGTAGTGGCACCAGCGACTCTCCGTGCTCCGCAATAATTTTCTCTGCCTTCACCAGACGCTCCGATAGATCTTGGTAACAAGCTTTCATTTCCCCAAGCTCCGTCTGCACCCGACACAGTGCATCGCCGTTCGCTAACACCAGGTCCTTAACCGCCCGAATCTCTGCTAACAGCTCCTTCATGCTGTCTCCCGCTTCCCGCGGAGTCGCCATCTTGTGTGGGGAGAGGGGGTCGGATTTCGCCCTCTTCGACCCAGCATTTACCACCGCGGTGAAGTCCAATTTGATCGGTTTTCCCCCCGCCATGCAGCCCGAGGTATCAGGCACTAACGCAGGAGAATTGGGCAGCTGGAAGGGTAAAAGTGATACTCTATTGTCAGGATTCACGATAAGGGAAACCGGAGCTCATAGATTAGGCAGCCACCTTGTCTTCCCGCAGGCTCCGCCTGTCCAGTATGGTTTTAAGGTTCAGCAGGGTGACGGTCTCATTAGACAAGGGAGTTTCTTGGCTATTTATCCAACTGGTTCCCCTAACAACTTTATGTAAGGCACAGTAACTTCCACTGCATTTTTCCATCGCAATTTATCAGGTATCTAGATAAAGGTGGATAAACCAAAGGTCCAACAGATAATCTTCAGGGCCTTACCACTCCCGTTTGAGACTGTCCCTTAGTATCATCAATTTTAAGTAAGGGGCACCGCAGCAGTCAGGAGCATTACAAGAATAGATTAACTACAATTGTTTTTTCACACTATCTCACGATAATCACGTACTTAATATACACTACATGTTCTCATGAATACATTTTTACATAGATTAACACGATATACATACAGATATTTTTATTAGCCTATCTGGTTTAATCTCTTTCCTTTTTCCCGTTTGTTTTTTGTTTTGTTTTTTTGTTTTTGTCAATGTTTCATATTTCACCCAACAGTTCATTGAACAATTCTTGAACATGATGCAAACAAATCAATAAATTAACTCAGGTTAGTGGCCCTATTGAGTTTTCTAACATCTTAATTATATTATAAGGATCAATAATATCCTCTGAATGCTCAATGGGATAGTTTTCTATCTATTTATTATTATTATTATTATGATTATCATTTTTTATTTTTCATTTTTATTATTTTATTATATTATATTATTTTTTCAATTTCATTTTTACTATTATCATTATTATATTATTATTTTGGTTTATTATCTCCATATTTCTATTTTTGCATGTATTTTTATGCTCTAACAGCAGCAATTTGTGGTTTAATATCTATTCGCTATAGACTCAATTTAATATATGTATTTTACCATCTTTCCAATTTTTACATGTTCAGTTGTTTTATTATCATTTTGACCTTTTAACACAGCATCATCCCTTTTATGCATTTATTATTATTATTATCATCATTATTTTTATTTTTATCTTTATTTTTATTTTTAACACAAGTTTATCACATATACCAATTATTCACCTGGTGGTCTGCCTGATTCTTGGTTTCAATCCTCACGTCCTGCGTCTCCCTAGTAATTTTTCAGAGTTTTTATTGTATATTTATGTGATCCCCATAACTATTTTAAAGGGCTTATAGCTAATGTATACTGCTCTATATCAGTTTATACAGTTATAAGGGTAATCACTTTGGTAATTGTAACGATTTACTTATTTTTTAATGTATTTATGGTATTAATCTAATTGTTTATTAACATTTTCCATGTAATGTTTGTTATATTATTAATTCCATTATTTATATTTTTTATATTTTTAATTTAACATTATGTATTATTCCCCTGTTTTTAAGCTTTGTACCCCCTGAGGAAGGCGTCCCACGCCGAAACGCGTCGGGGTCTCTGACCTTCATCATTAAAGGCTCTACAAACATCCACATCTTCGTATCTTGCTCCTTTGTGTTTCCTAGCTGGTAGTGCAAGACACTCTGCTCCTTTTTGTGTTTTTTTTGGTGGTGGTGAAAGGCCCAGAGGACTGGTGCTATCTCAAAGCTCCAGGAGGTTGATCTGCTGGAAGGTCTCCTCCTGCGACCAACTGCCCTGAGTGTGGAGATTGTCACAATGGGCTCCCCAGCCCAGTTTGGAGGCATCCATGGTAAGGATCCTCTGGGGGATGGGGGCCTGGAAGGGCATCCTGGCCTGTAGGTGCTGGAGCTGTTGCCACCAGCCAAGGGAGTCAGTCAGAGGACAGGTCACAAACACTCTGTCCCACAGGCGCTCTGTCACTTGAGACCACAGGGAGCAGAGGGCACATTGAGCTGGCTGTATATGGAGGTGGGCATCTGGAGTGACATGCACAATGGATGCCATGTGACCCATCAAGTGAAGCGGATGGCGGGCAGACACCGAGGAGCGACCCTGGACATTCTCTGCGAATGCCTTGAGCACTGGACCCTGTCCGGAGGGAGGAAAGCCCTGGCATAGATAATGTCCAGCATTGCCCCTATGAACTCTAGGCATTGTGCTGGATGGAGATGGGACTTTGGGTAGTTTATGATGAATCCCAAGTGCTCCAGAATGAGGATAGTGTGGGCCGTTGCATGAAGAGCTTTGGTGGCAGTGCTTCCCTTCATGAGCCAGTAATTCAGACTGGGCAGACAAACACCCCCTGGAGACGCAGGAAGGTGACGAATACCACTAGGCAATTTGGTGAATACCTCGGGGTGGAGGCGAAACCGAAGGGTAAAACCCTGCACTGGTAGTGGCAGCCTCTTACCATGAAGCGGAGGTACTGCCTGTGAAGGGGATGGATGAGGTTTGTGGTGAAAAGCGCCCTGCTGAGGCAATGAAGACCAAAGAAAATCCTGAAGGGCAACAGGATTTACGTCAGATTGACAATACTGGAAGGAAAGAAAAACTCATTTCTGCTGAGCTAAGAATGGATACCAGCCCAGGGGAGGAGTTGAGAAGTCCTGATTGGGCACACCCAGTGGTTGGAAGGGGCGTGCCTGGAAGAGAACCTCGTTTTAAACCTGAGAATGACCCTGCTAAAGAGAGCAAAGAGAGCAAAGGGTGCAGGAGGAGCAAAGAGAGCAGCAAAGGACTGAGCCGAAGTAGGCAGAGCAGTGCACAGAGCTGCACAAGGAACTCTGAGCAGAGGACCTCAGAGCAAAGGACCTGTGAGAGGACGAGCTGTGGAAGGACGTTTGGTACGTCAGCTGAGAGTGAGTCAGAGAGTGAATGGAAGACCAGGAAGCAGTGTGGCAGTACGTTTGACCCTGGTAATAAAAGAAGACCTGCAAGGATCTTTTTAAGGGCTGTGAATGAAAGTCCTGAGGAAAGTGGACGTAGCCCTGGATTAGACTCCTGGAAGAAGGCAGAGCCCTGGAAGAGGAAGCCTCCACGGCAGGCAAGTGAGAAAGAAAACTCATTCTTTGGAGTACAGTTGGGACCAGAGAGACACAGGAACTCTCACAGCTGGAAGACGTCTGAGCCACCTAGGACGAGAGGGGCTTGGCAAAAAGTAAGCAGTTTTCCTAGGAGTTACAAGAGTGAAGAGTAAAGAAGTTTGCTGTGCCGTGTATGAGTGAAATACAACGGAGCTGTTTCTACTGCCATGCTTTGAGAACCTTGATTACTTGCACCTGAATTAAGCTCCCACTGTGAACGTAACAGTGCTTGTAAAGAGGCTGCATTAAATGGAATCACCTCTTGGGGCAGAGCTGAGTCAAACTTCCTAGAAGTAAAGCTGAAGTTAAAGCTGAATTCTACTTTAGTTGACTTTATTCCTAAGTTTATTCTGTTCATGTTAAAGCACCAGTTTTGTTCATGTATATGAATTTGTGATGCGCTGGAAGAATCTCCCCAACAACAATAAAATACTTGCAAACAAGCCTTACCGTCTCTGGCGCACAACTACACTTATTTCGGAGTGAAAGGAGCACAAGAACTACATTACCCAGCATTACCAGGGAACAGTTTTTAACTCCATTCCTCACGAGGCAATAGGCCGCTCCTGTCTTTTAGCCCTAAGGCGGGGCAGGGGCGTCGCAGGATGTACGTATATGCATCCTTTAGATCCAAGAAGCATAGCCAGTCTCCCTGCCAGAGGTATGGCAGCAATGTTTGAAGAGAGAGCATCTTGAACGTCTCCCTCACCAGGAACTGACTGAAGTCCCACAGGTCTAGGATGGGCCAAAACCCTCCAGTTCTTTTGGATACCAGAAAGTAGCGGGAGTATAACCTCTTGCCCCTGACGTGTAAATGGATAGGTTCCACCGCTCTGCCTGCCAGAAGACTTGCGAGTTCCTGCTGAAGCAGGCCCCGGTGAAGGGGAGTCATAGAGGACTCTCCCGGAAAGAATGGTGGGGGCCAATGTTCCCGCTAAGCTGCACTGGGTCCTCAGCCAACGTTCCCGCTGGTGGGGGGGAGGTGCAGAGAGATCGCCGATCCGCACCTCCCCCCACTGGCAGGAATGCCGGCGGAGGACTCGGCGCACATTAAAGAGAACATTGCGAGGGTCTAACACATGCCGCAGCACCCTCGCAATGTTCTCTTTAATCTGAGCCAGGTCCTCTGCCGGCATTCCTGCTGGTGGGGGGAGGTGCAGATCGATCGATCACTCTGCACCTCCCTCCACCGGTGGGAACGTTGGCGGAGGACCCAACGCAGCTTAGCAGGAACATTGGCGGGGGCATCTGTTCGAGGTGGAGGAGATAACTCTCCTTCACCACCTGTAGGGCCCATGTGTTGGTGGTAATGAAGGACCACCAGTCAGCATAAAATATCAGATCCCCCCCCCCGTGTGCTGTGGGACAGGATCTCTTGGGGGGGGGGGGAAGAGAAGCTATGCTCAAGGAGTCAAAAGGCCCCTCGAGGTTGAACCAGAGGCACGGTCTGGGGTTTGGGAGTCTTAGGCTTACAAGGGCTGTATCCTTGTACCTTGGCCTGCTGGACCTGTTGGGGAACTGGGAAGGTTGAGTACTGAGGGTAGTTTCCATAAGCCTTCCTCTTCTTCGGATATAGGGGCTTTTACCCAAAAAGCCTTCCTTCGAGAAGGGTCAGCGTTTTTTTTTGGAGAGCCTGGTCCTGGTCATGAACTCAGACTTCAGCTCAGCAGCCTTGTCCTTCATGGGCTTGCCAAAGAGCTTCTCTCCCTGGCAAGAGACATCGACCAACTTGTCCTGCACCCGTTGCTCTAAGTTGGAAGACTGTAGCCATGCTTGGTGGCAAGCACTAATGCCCATTGTGGCTACTCTAACCACTGACTTGAAGCAGTCATAAGCTGCCCGAGTCATAAATTTGGACCGTGGAGTCAAGGTCCAGAACCGCTGGAGAGGTTCTTTGGAAAGACCAGCCAAAAACCTGCCAAGATCCCTAGCCATGTCCTGTAAGTACATGCCCATGACAGCTGATATGCCTGAATCTGGCTGATGAGCACTGAACCCTGGAAGCATTTCCTGCCCAGAGCATCCATGACGCAGGCCTCCCTGCCAGGGGGCACCAAGGAGTGTGATTTTTGGCTTCTGAGCCTATGCATGGCTGACTCCACCACCGTGGAGTTGTGAGGCAGTTGAGCTTTCTGGAAGCCAGGGCTCCGATGGACTTGGTACATCAAGTTCAGCCCCCTGCTCATAATGGGCACTAAGGCTGGAATCTCCCACATACGGAAGGGCAGTCATTCCAAGATGGGGGGTGGAATGAGCATCATGAGCTCCTCCTTAGGGGGAGCCTTGTGCTGGAGGATCTCGAGGTCCTCAGCCCAAGGTTCCTCCTCGGACTCGGTAGTGAAAGCAAGGGCCTTCACCATATAAGAACATAAGAACCATAAGACATGCCATACTGGGTCAGACCGAGGTCCATCAAGCCCAGTATCCTGTTTCCAACAGTGGCCAATCTAGGTCATACGTACCTAGCAATATCCCCAAAAGACACAGGTTCCACAATGCTTGTACTGGGTCAAGCATTGATATCCTGGGTCCCTTTTTAATAGTGGTTTATGGACCTTTCCTCCAGGAACTTGTCCAAACCTTTTTTAAACCCAGCTATACTAACAGCCCTTACTACATCCTCCGGTAACAGATTCCAGAGTTTGATTATACGTTGAGTGAAAAAAATATTTTCTCTTATTTGTCTTAAATAGTTTACCCTGTAGCTTCATTACATGTCCCCTAGTCTTTCTATACTCTGATAGCGTAAACAATTGATCCACGTTTATCCGTTCCACTCCATTCATTAATTTATAGACCTCTATCATATCTCCCCTCAGCCGTCTCTTCTCCAGGCTAAAGAGCCCTAACCTTCTTAGCCTCTCTTCATAGGAGTAGCCTTCCATCCCCTTCACCAATTTGGTGGCTCTTCTCTGTACTTTTTCTAATAACGCTATGTCCTTTTTAAGATACGGTGCCCAGAATTGCACACAATATTCAAGGTGCGGTCGTACCATGGAGCGATACAGAGGCATTATAATATCCTTTGTTTTGTTCTCCATCCCTTTCCTTATGATACCTAGCATTCTATTTGCTTTCTTGGCCGCTGCTGCACACTGGGCGGAGGGTTTTAACATGTTATCCACGATGACTCCTAAATCTTTTTCCTGGGTGGTGGTTTCTAATGTGGAGCCTTGCATCGTGTAACTATAGTGTGGGTTGTTCTTTCCCAGGTGCAGGGCCGGATTTACCTTGAGTGAGGCCCTACGCCAACAAAAATTGTGGGCCCCCAGCAGGGGCGGCCCAAGGGGGGTGCGGACCTCATTTGCATAAGGGGCCTCATTTGCATAAATATTTGCATAATGTTACCATATACTAACTTTTAGTAAACGTGCCTCTTAATGAGTGTATGGATAAAGAAAGACTAAAAGATTTCTACATTACTATAATCCAGTGCCAACTGCCAGACACATTAGGAACTAATACAAACACTGCCCATAGTAAACCCGCCGTATCCTAACAGCACTACCAGGACTCACAAAGCACCATACTCTACCAATCAAAAGGCAACACTGCAAATATTAAACCAATACATTTCAGAGAACAACAATACATGACCTACTGGGGAAAGAGAACAAGTGGCAATGTCAAATAGGAATTATATAAACAGAACACCTCAGCTCAGTTACACATGCAGAACATAGACCATCACCAAACAAGTAATCACAATTTAGAAATAGGAAGACAATAATTAAACTGGGAATCCCAAAAGCCAAACTTGGAATGTACAACACTATAGAAATAAAACTATACATTAATTTGCTCTTGTACTAAACAAAGCGCAGACGTTAATGATGCACATTTACCAGAGCTGACATATTCCAATTAATAAATTCAAAATAAAGAGATATTTTTCTACCTTTTGTGCATTTTTTTCAGCTGCAATTGCTCCAGCCACTTTCTTCTGGTTTCTTCGTGTCTTCTGCTAACTCTCCATCGTCTGCTGTCCATTTGTCCTTTCTTCTCTCTTCTAGATTTTTTTCCATTCTCTCTCTACATCTGCTTTAACATACTAATCTTTCTCCTTTTGCTCTTTCCTCATTCCTATTTCATCCACTCAAATTTTACCCCTCCATCCTCAATCCCCACTTACTCTCCCAATACCCGGCCAATTGTAGATTTTTTATCCCTCCCACACAAAATATTTTTCCCTTCTCCATTTTACTCTTCCAGCCCCATCCCATTCTAATCCTCCCCCAACATCAGCTCCCTTCTAGTTCCAGCCTCACCCAGCATCCATTCCCTTCTAGTCCCTGCATCAGCCCATTTCCAGTCCTAGCCATCCATCAGCCCATTTCCAGTCCTAGCAACCCCCCAACCCAATACCAGTCCTAGCCCCCCCATCACCCCACTTACAGTCCTTAACCCCCCATCACCCCATTTTCAGTCCTTAACCCCCCATCACCCCCATTTTCAGTTTAAGCCCCCCCTATAACCCATTACCAGTCCTAACCCCCCATCAGCCCACTTCCAGTCCTAACTCCATCAACCCATTTCCAGTCAGCCCCCCATAGCCCATTGCCAGTCCTACCCCCCATCAGCCCACAGCCCATTACCAGTCCTAACCCCATCAGCCCACCTCCAGTCTTAACCCCCCCAGCCCATTTCCAGTCCTAACCCCCCCCATAGCCCATTACCAGACAGCCCCCATCAGCCCACAGCCCATTACCAGTCTTAACCCCCCCAAAGCCCATTACCAGTTCTAAACCCCCCCAACAGCCCATTATCAGTCCTAACCCCATCAGCCCACCTCCAGTCTTAACCCCCCAGCCCATTTCCAGTCCTAGCCCCCCCATAGCCCATTACCAGACAGCCCCCATCAGCCCACAGCCCATTACCAGTCTAAACCCCCCAAAACCCATTACCAGTTCTAAACCCCCCCCCAACAGCCCATTACCAGTCCTAACCCCATCAGCCCACCTCCAGTCTTAACCCCCCCAGCCCATTTCCAGTCCTAGCCCCCCCCATAGCCAATTACCAGACAGCCCCCATCAGCCCACAGCCCATTACTAGTCTAAACCCCCCAAAACCCATTACCAGTTCTAAACCCCCCCCAACAGCCCATTACCAGTCCTAACCCCATCAGCCCACCTCCAGTCTTAACCCCCCCCAGCCCATTTACAGTCATAGCCCCCCCCATAGCACATTACCAGACAGCCCCCATCAGCCCACATCCCATTACCAGTCTTAACCCCCCCAAAGCCCATTACCAGTTCTAACCCCCCCCAACAGCCCACAGCCCATTACCAGTCCTCCTCATCAGCCCACCTCCAGCCTTAATCCCCCCAACCCATTTCCAGTCCCAGTCCCAGCCCATTTCCAGTCCCAGTCCCAACCCATTTCCAGCCCCAGTCCCAGCCCCCCCAATTACCAGTCCTACCCCCTCCCCCTCCCCCTCCCCCGGCCTAAAGTAAAATTTATTTTTAAAAAAAAACCTGCTGGCTGCCGCCGCGGGGCCCCCTCTGCTGCCGCGGCAGCATGGACGGACCCGCGGGGGCCCCCTCTGTAAGCTCGGTCCCTCCCTCCGTGCCTCCGTGTCTCCCTCCGTGCAGGCTGTTAGAGACGCGAAGGCAGACTGTCTCCTTCGCGTCTCTGTTAAGCCCGCAGGGGCTGATGGGAAATTTCCCATCAGCCCTGCGGGCTTAACAGAGACGGGAAGGCAGAAGGAGACAGTCTGCCTTCGCGTCTCTAACAGCCTGCACGGAGGGAGACACGGAGGCACGGAGGGAGGGACCGAGCTTACAGAGGGGGCCCCCGCGGGTCAGTCCATGCTGCCGCGGCAGCAGAGGGGGCCCCGCGGCGGCAGCCAGCAGGTTTTTTTTTATTTTATTTAAAAAAAAAAGCCTAACTACTTCAATTTTTGTGGGCCCTTTGCAGCTGTGGGCCCTACGCCATGGCGTACATGGCGTATAGCTAAATCCGGCCCTGCCCAGGTGCATAACTTTGCACTTGTCCACATTAAATTTCATCTGCCATTTGGATGCCCAGTCTTCCAATTTATCCAGATCCTCCTGCAGTTTTCCACAATCCTCTTGGGTTTTAACAACTTTAAACAGTTTTGTGTCATCTGCAAATTTGATAACCTCACTAGTTATTCCCTTTTCCAAGTCATTTATGAATATGTCAAAAAGCAGCAGACCCAGTACAGATCCCTGGGGTACTCCACTATTCACCTTTTTCCATTGGGAATATTGGCCATTTAGCCCTACCCTCTGCTTTCTATCTTTTAACCAGTTCCCGATCCGCAATAGTACACTGCCTCCTATCCCATGACTTTTTAGCTTCGCCAAAAGTCTCTGATGGGGAACTTTGTCAAAAGCTTTCTGAAAGTCCAGATACACTATATCAACTGATTCACCTTTGTCTACCTGTTTATGCACACCTTCAAAAAAACATATCAGATTAGTAAGACAAGATCTTCCTTGTCTAAAGCCATGTTGGCTGTCTCCCATTAGGCCATGACTATCTACATGCTGTGTAATTTTGTTCATTATGATGGTTTCTACCATTTTCCCTGGTACTGACGTCAGGCTCACCGGTCTGTAATTTCCTGGGTCACCCCTGGAACCCTTTTTAAAAACTGGTGTTACGTTGGCGCCCTCCAATCTTCAGGTATTACAGATGATTTTAATGAAAGTTCACAGATTACCAATAGCAGGTCTGCAATCTCATATTTCAGTTCTTTCAACACTCTGGGATGTATACCATCCGGTCCAGGTGATTTGCTACTATTCAGTTTATCAAATAGTTGTAATACATCTTCCCGGTGTAGCGATATTTCTCTCAATTCCTCTGCAGTATCACCTTTAAATACCACTTCAGTCTTGGGTAACATCCCTACATCTTCCTCAGTAAAGACCGAAGCAAAGAATTCATTCAGTCTCTCTGCTATAGCCTTGTTTCCTCTTACTGCCCCTTTTACCCCTCTATCATCTAATGGTCCAATTGACTCTCTCACAGGCCTTTTGCTACGAATGTACTTGAAAAAGTCTTTATTTCGTGTTTTTGCTTCCATAGCAAGTTTCTTCTCAAATTCCCGCTTTCCCTGCCTTATCAATGCTTTGCATTTAACTTGCCAGTGCTTGTGCTGTTTCCAGTTTTCATCATTTGGCTCTTTTTTTCCATTTCCTGAAGGTTGCTTTTTTGACAGCAACAGCCTCTCTGACCTCACCTTTAAACCATGCTGGCAGTTTTTTGGACTTTCTTCCACTTTTCTTAATGCGTGGAATACAGCTGGTCTGGGCTTCGAGGATAGTATTTTTAAATAACACCCAAGCTTGCTGTAAGTCTTTAATCTTTGGAACCGCTCCTTTTAGTTTTTTCCTAACTATATTCCTCATTCTATCATAGTCTCCCTTTTGAAAGTTAAAAGGTAGTACTGTGGATGCCTTTACTATCTGTCCTCCACTAATTAAATCAAACATGATCATACTATGATCACTACTGCCAAGTGGTCCCAGCACCCTTATTTCTTGCACCAGATTTGGCGTTCCACTAAGGACTAGGTCCAGTATGGCTTCCCCTCTGGTCGGTTCATGAACCAGCTGCTCCAAGAAGCAGTCATTTATTCCATCTAGAAACTTTATCTCTTTAGCTTGTCCTGCTGTGACACTGACCCAGTTGATACCGGGGTAATTGAAATCACCCATTATTACTACTCTGTTGTGACTTTTGTTAGCTTCCTTGATTTCTTTGAGCATTTCATCATCCATTTGTTCATTCTGGCCAGGTGGTCGATAGTATACTCCCACTGCCATCACCTTCCCCTTCATAAATGGAATTTCAATCCATAGAGATTCTACAGCAAATTTTGTTCCCTGCAAAACTTTAATCCTTTCTGACTCAATGCCCTCTCTAACATAGAGCGCAACCCCTCCACCAATTTGATCAGCTCTATCATTACGATATAGTTTGTATCCAGGTATCACAGTGACCCACTGGTTATCCTCCTTCCACCATGTCTCTGAGAGTGCAATCATATCTAACCTCTCATTTAGTGCTATATATTCTAACTCTCCCATCATATTGTTTAGACTTCTAGCATTGGCATACAAGCATTTTAGAGACTGTATTTTATTCATATTAATCTGGCTATTGGTAGGCAGGGGTAATTTGGAATCTTTATGCTCTGTCTGCTCCTTACTCAAGGGCATTTGGGCTACTATGCTCCCTTTTGGAATCTCACTGCTTTTAGTAGTATCCTTCAAGGATACCTTCGTCCGAACCATGCACTCCTGGGTGACTGTCGGCTTTCCCCTATTTTCTAGTTTAAAAGCTTCTCTATCTCTTTTCTAAAGGTTAATGCCAGCAGTCTGGTCCCATCCTGATTAAGGTGAAGCCCATCCCTTCGGAAGAGCCCCCCCCTTTCCCCAGAATGTTCCCCAGTTCCTAACAAATCCAAAACCCTCATCCTTGCACCATTGTCTCATCCACGCATTGAGACTCCGGAGCTCTGCCTGTCTTTTGGGTCCTGCACGTGGAACAGGAAGCATTTCGGAGAACGCTATCCTGGAAGTTCTGGATTTCAACTTCCTACCTAAAAGCTTAAATTTAGCCTCCAGAACTTCCCTACCACATTTTCCTATGTCATTGGTACCAACATGTACCAAGACAGCAGACTCCTCCCCAGCACTATCTATGATCCTATCTAGGCGGTGCGTGAGGTCCGCTACCTTCGCACCAGGCAGGCATGTTACCAGGCGATCCTCACATCCACCAGCCACCCAGCTATCTACATTCCTAATGATTGAATCACCAACTATAACAGCTGTCCTGACCCTCCCCTCATGGGGACATGGCCCTGGAGAAACGTCCTCGGTGCGAGAGGGTTTTACATCACCTGGAGGACAGGTCCTAGTTACAGGATCACTTCCTGCCACACCAGGGTGATGAAGTCCAGGAAGGCCAGGTCCTTAAGTGGGGACTGGCACCAGGCTTCAGAAAGGGAAGGGCCCAAGGGCACTTCCCTCTGGAGCCGAGTGTCTGGGGACTCATCATCCTGGTCTCCCACTCTGACCTGGAGTCAGAGGAGATCTCGAGGGTCCTCCAGGCCTCAAGCTCATGCCCCAGCCTGGACGACTCAGGGGCCCCGATGCCCCGAGTTGGGTGCACTGGGCGGGGAAGTCCTCGGCCCCTAGCAGGACTGGGACCAGTGCCAAGGGGTCTTCTCAAGGCCAGTGGTGCTCAAGGATTGGCTCCACCTCCAGGGACTCCCTTGCTATGGAGGGACCCAGTGATCGGGAGTGATGACCTGGAGGAACCGGGTATCAGAACCCGTTGCTGAGCCATGAAGGCAGACAAGCTATGTTCCAAGGCCGCCATCCTGGCCTCAATGCCAGAAGGCTCCACAGTCACCTATGTGGCACCGAGGACTTTGGACCTAGTGCTGGCACCATCGAGGGGATGTACTCAATGAGGATGGCCTCAGAGGACCGAGACTGATCCCTGGAAGCCGATGGTGTCTTCTCCCATTGGGGCAGCTTTGAGGGCTGCTCCCAGCCATTGCCCTCGGCCTTGCATCGAGGGCTTCGAGGCTGGTGGCCATGGGACTTGCCCACAGCCTTGGATTTGTCACCCGACGAGGCCATCAATGATGTCTGGCTCTTCAAGGGACAACCCTCCCTGAGGGAGCCCTGGCTCGATGCCCCGTGACTTTGAGGCTCCGAGGTAGTGCAATCACCATGTGAGTCCGAGGCCTCCAATGCAATCCTCGAAGGTGCTGGTCCCGCGGATGACTCTAGGGCTGAGTCGGTCTTATGAAAATTGACTCGTGCTGCTTCTTATAGCCTGGAGGGCCTTGGGGGTCATCTGCTGGCGGAGACCACATGCTGAAGCATCATGGTCTGCTCCAAGGCACCGAAGGCAACAATCATGCGGATCCATACATGACATATTATGTGCATAATGGTTGCAAGGCTTGAAACAACTGACCGAGGCCATGGCGGGCAATACGGCCCCAGCGAGGTCAAACTCTTTTGGCTAGGCCAGAAAGGGCACAAAAACCCATACACCAGAGAAAAAACCCCGAGGAAAACCAGAACGTCAAGACAAGCAGACCCGGGAGGCGAGAAGGAATTGATTCAAGAACAGAAGAAAAAAAAATCAACTTTTTCGGGGGGGGGGGGGGACATACACATGCCCGATGTGCTCTGTGGAAAAAAGGAGACTGAGGCAAGATGGCACCCTTAGGTGGGAAGGGGAGCCTGCATGTGTGGTGCATCTTTCAAAGGCTTTCTTTAAAAGCTGGGGAGAGGTTACCGCATGGGCTCCGTCAGCACCAATGTCACCCATATGTGAGGACTGACTTCCTGCTTGTTCCCGGAGAAAAAGGAGGTGCAACAGGACTGAAGTGGCCAAGTAGTGATATAGGAGCAAGTGAGGTCTAGAGCATTTATGCTCAGGCAAAGAACAATGGTGAAGTAGGCAGGGTGCTAGGGGGAGTGATAGATGGAGAAGGTGTGCTCAGCAAGTGGGAGTGAAGGAGAGAAGGTGAGGAGTTGGTGGGGGTGGAGAAAGACATTTCTGAGTAGGTGAAAGGGTAGAGAGAGAAAGGTGCTGAGAATATTGCACAGTGAAAAGAGAGAGGATGCTGGACACTGCGAAAAGAGGGTGAAGACTGAAGTGATGTTTGTATGCTGGGCAGCAAGAGGTGAGGGAGGAGGATGGTGTGGTTGGGGGGGGAAGGGATACTAGGTGGGATGAAAGAAAGAGATTGTGGGCGTGGGGCAAAAGAAGGCTGATGTTGGGCAAAAGATGAGGAAAGGCAAAGGGATGAAGTACCAGAGTCACTGCTGCAAAGAAAGGGACCCTGAACTGCAACTGCCATCGCTGGAAGGAGCACTGCGCTGGAACTGCCATTGGTAGATAAAGGCAAGTGTAGGGGCAGGCAGGGTGCACAATGCTGAAGGTTCACCTACTATCCTTGCAGTGGTTCTGATGGGGAGGACAATCAGATGCCCCTCTGGAACCCAGGCAGCACCAAGCAGGGCCTCACCACTCTCCACAGCCTAAGGGCTGCAGAAGGATTCGGGGCAGGGGTAGGGGAGTTTCTTTTTTTTTTTTAAAAGCAAATGCATTTGCTTTGCTCCCTCCTGCTCACCTGCACAGGACCACCCATGCTCACTTCCGCAGAAAAGATGTCACTCTTCTGAATCCCACTCTATTTAGTTCACCCCAACCTCCGATTTTAATGCTGGTCAATCATGCTTAAACCCAAGTCTCATCCATGGGAGAGAGTAGATTAAAAAGTTCTAGCTTTACAGCTATGGTTAATCTTACTGGACTTCAGAAATTGCAAGCTGATTATTTCTGAAATCATAGTTATGGTATGGAAAAGACACATCACCACTACATTAAAGAATTAGTTGAGGAGGGGGAATTTCAGCTCTAAACAAAAAAGTTTTGAAGATGTGAACTGTTTTTGATTAAAGAGCCATCTGTTGCACAGTTCCAAAAGGTTAGCTACCAGGTGCCAATGAGGAAAGTAAATGACCTATGTAAAACAAGACATAATTATTTTTGACCATTAGTCAAGGTGAAATTGATATTTACCATTATTTGCCTTGTGTCTCACTAGATCACTCCAGCCCTCAGGTAAGTAAAGCATTAAGTACCTGTACAGAAACAGGAAAAAAGGGCAATATTCCGGTGTCTATTAATGCCCATAAATCAAGTTCTGGATCTACAGGCTGTAATGTAAGAGGCTGACAGACTGTGGCAGGCATAGAGTCATGGTACATAGAGATCCATGACTGGGCTATACTCTCTTCATAAAGAACAGGGTAGGAAACAAAAGAAGAGTGGTGTTATGGAGGTTATTTTAGAAACCTTGTGGGCCTATTCTATGTGGAAATAATGCCATTTACAAATGTAGCCCGCATATAGATGTAAATGATGATTTCAGAAAGCTCATATTTAGCCATGGAGATCGACACCAGATGCATACTTCAAGGGGGGGAGGGGGGCATGCTTCAGCAGGCCAAATCCATATCTGTATTCCCCATTTCACAAGGAGCATACACAGAGGCACACATGTGAGGGATTAATGGAATCATTCTCCTTAAGCCTCTGTTTATTTCCTCCTTCAGAATGAAATACAGAAGAACTGCAGCATCTGAATTAATTGGTGACATTGATATGTCTAGGTTTGGGAAATCATGTGGACGTGCCAGCACTTACATTTGGAAGTTGCGATATCAACACTCCCATGTGGAAGCTGCTGAGTTGTTGCCACTCACTTTTTTCCATATGTACATTTGTAAAATGGCTTTGCCTGCAATGCATGCCAGAAAATTCAGTGCACTCCTACATATCAATACACCTATTTTATAAAAGGCTGCTTGTGTGGCAGAGCCTTTGTAAAATACCATCAGAAATGAGCGATGCTATTTTACATTTCTGATCTCAACATTCTAAGCACCAGAACTGCAATGTTTATGAGGTAGGTAGGAAGTACTGTAGGTTAACACCACGAGCTCCACTGACTCCAGCTACAGCCCTCTGACCAGCGTCGGGTGAGGGAGCGGGAAGCTTAACTCCTCCCTGCTAGCCTGACCCAAGGCCAATCAGGAGGCTGAAGAGGACTTTAAATTTAAAGCACCATTGGGCACGCCCACGCCTGAGTACCCTTAGGTGGAGAACGCTGGCGGGGAGCAAAACAACAGTTGTCCGAACTAAAACCACAAGAGATCACAGCTTCATCTAGACTGCCTTATTAAATTCTGACAAACAATAAATCCATCCAGCAACTTTGCCACTATTAACCAACCTAACAGACTGCAGGAACCGTGAAGAAGATCCCCAAGACCAAACGGAACCAACTAAAAAACAACAATTAACTGGAAGCTCTCATGACACGTCACTGAAGACACCCAGGAGCAACCCCAAATACCAGGGGCGGCTCAAGGCAATCTGCTGCCTGAGGCAAGGGATGAGATGGCACCCCACCCCCCCCCCCCCCGGGTAGGGATCTTTCTCAAAACTCCAGTCTGGGACCGAACCAAATCAAAAAGTCAATTAGATAATGTGGAGCAAATGCAAGATGTTCACACACCAAGGAACTAAAAGAAAGAGCGAGAACCACAGCAGTTTATAACTCCAAATTATAATTCATTTGTATTTTGTTATAAACTGTGTTATGGTGCTTGCTTTTGCTTTTTGAACATACATTTTGCATCCACAGAATCCCCTCCTCAACAATGGGTGCAGAGCAGAGGTAGGACATTCACCCACAGAACTCAATATATTAAAAAAAAAATCTGATTCTGGTCATCTCACCAACAACAAACCAGTACCAGGCATATTGGGAACTAATATAAAACCCTACTAAAGTCACTAAGATCTGCAAGGCCAAATCTACTATACCATACCAGCATACACTTCCAAAGCTCATACAATAAGGGGCCTACCAAGAAAAAAGCAGCACTATAAACACTGCAATGGGCCCCAAAACATCCATACACCTATTTGAAAAGCTGAACAAGTCAAATTACTATAGTACAGATCCCTACATACAAACTCCATGTTAACAGAACACCTGGCCTTGGTCGCACACTCAGAACACAGACACTCACCAAGTACAGAATAAGTGACCATAACCTAAAGCAAAAATAAAAATATGCAGACAAAAATTAAAATGAAACCCCAAGATGCCAGATTCCGCATGTGGTGCCACACCAGATAAGAGATGCAGTTCCCCATACTGCGTGAAATATAGATAGCACAAAATTAAAGCACTAAATTGAAAATAAAATTATTTTTTCTACCTTTGTTGTCTGATGATTTTTGATCATGCTGGTCCCGATCTGAGGTTTCCATTTTCCTCTGTCTTCTCTTAGCTCTTTCTATGGTCTATAGTCCATTTGCCATTTCTTGTCTCTCCTTTTGCTTTCTTCATTTCCTTCCATCAGCCTTTTTTCAGTCCCAGTAACTCTCCCTAGTATCGGTCCCCTTTACAGCCTCCTCTCCCAGTACAAACCCCCTTCCCTTCCCAGTACTGCCACCAGTCCCAGTGCCCCTTCCCATGTCAGCTCCCTTCCAGCTTCCCCTCTCCCCTGTCCATCAGCTTTCCAGTGCCATCCCCGGGTGTCAGCTCCCTTCCAACTCCCCCCCATGTCTACTCCCTTCCAGGCCCCCCATCTGCTCTCCTTCCAGGTCCCCCCCCTCTGCTCTCCTTCCAGCCCCCCCCCCCGTCTGCTCCCTTCCAGGCCCCCCCCCCTGTCTGCTCTCCTTCCAGGCCCCCCCCTGTCTGCTCTCCTTCCAGGCCCCCCCGCCTGCTCTCCTTCCAGGCCCCCCCCCCGCCTGCTCTCCTTCCAGGCCCCCCTTGTCTGCTCCCTTCCAGACCCCCCCTTGTCTGCTCCCTTTCCAGGCCCCCCCCTTGTCTGCTCCCCTTCCAGGCCCCCCTTGTCTGCTCCTTTCCCTCCTCACCTCACTGATTCATCATTGAAAATCAAACGAAAGCAGCTGCGGGAACATTTCTCTGTTCCCCCGGCTCTGCTTTCAAACTGCTGGATCGCATGGAGCCGGCGGGGTGGGGGGGGGCCCCGGAGGTCATCGCTTCCGCCGCCCGAGGTCATCACAAGTGACGACCTCGGGGGTCCCACACCCCGCCAGCTCCACGCGACCCAGCATTTTGAAAGCAGAGCCGCGGGAACGGAGAAATGTTCCCGCGGCTGCTTTCGTTTGATTTTCAATTATCCTGGCTGGACGGCATCGGCGGTTCTACCATAGGCAGCTTCTAGGGAGCAGCAAATCAGTGCCGCCCCCTAAAAGCTACCGCCTCAGTTGGCCTAATGGTAGAACCGCTCCTACTAAATACTAACGAAAGCATCTACAACTGCCTTCCAACACATAAGGTAAGTTACACAGTTACTACTATTATAAATATCCTAGAGCGACCTCTTTCTCTCAGTACACCTTATTCCATCAGAAACTCTGAAACCCAGAACCAAGTTCAGCACAGCTAAACCTGTTTAAGTTGGGAAGTAAATACAGACCAGTTCAGATCACTGCATAATCATGGCACACCATGCACTAATGCTCCTGCTAACCTTCTTAATACTACAACTCCTCACACAACAGGCAAAAACATTCCACACCACAACCTACGTACCCTCATACACACAACTCTACATACATCACCTCACCCCATGGCACATACAGTTTCTTCACCAAGACCCAACCAAATCAGGCACACAACACGTAAAACACAGATACACAAAACAGATGTACTAGCAACCAATACAATGCACTTACCTCAGATAACATCCACACCAACCCCATAGTAGGCACCAACCTCACCTGCATGCTCATAAACACAAGATCGATCAGAAACAAAGCTAACATCATCTCAGATTACCTACATGCACATAAAACAGACATATTTTGTATAACTGAGACCTGACTCAATGATACCGACCAGGTACTTACCCATGTACACCGTCTTCAACTGCCCCAGAACAGATAGAAGAAGTGGAAGAGTACTAATACTGACCAAGAGTCATTACAAATTCAAAACCACACTAACAAATAGCTCAGAAGAAACTAGTATACTCCACATCTCCAACAAACACATGGCAATATGCCTAGTATATAGACCTCCAAACACCAAATCTGAAGACCTAACAAGGGTACTTGAAACTGTATGCACACATAACACAGCAAGCAAGCCACTCTTCATCCTAGGTGACTTTAACCTCGGACAACAACTGGATAAAAATGCCAAAGCCTTCCTTAAAGCAATGGAAGCACTACACTATCACCAACTCATCAAAGAACCCACCCACAGGCATGGAACAACTCCAGACCTCATATTCATTCCCAGACCACTACAAGCACTTAACTTAGCCTCCCACCCCACAATCATAACAACACTCTGGCTGGATCACTATATAATAAACATCAAAATACAAGTCGAACAAGCAACCCACCCACAAGAAAGACATGAGAGAAAAAGAAGATTCAAATCCTTCAATAGAGAAACCTTTCTGAAAGAAGTAATCCTGAACTTACAACAAGATACAGAAGACCTTGACAAGATCGTTGCAAATTGGACCAACACTCGCTCTACTGCAGCCACAGCACTGACCAGGAAATGCACACACATACGCGCACCAAACCATCCTCCCCCTGGTACTCCAATGCAATCAGAGACGCAAAAAGAGAACTAAGAAAAATAGAAAGAAAATGGAGGCGAACCAAAGACTCAAAGATACAACTATTTTATACTAAACAAAAGGAGTACAACGCCATTATCAACAACAGCACCACACAAACATTATCATGCGATCAGTAAACAAACCAAGAGAGCTGTTCAACATTGTGCGAGCTCTTACCAAAGACAACACACATCAAGAGATCATTGAAGTCCACCCCCAAGACATGGCAAACCATCTAATCAGAAAACACACAGAAGTCATAAACATGCACTTGCTACAGACATAAAGCATATTAACACAGAAGTGCAAGCATCTACACAACCATGAGAAAAATTCAGCATACCATCACACAAAGAAATAGAGCAAACAATCACTTCATTCAACACCACTACTTCTCCAAACGACCCATGCCCTGTTCAATGGATAAAAAACACCAAAGAACAGCTCAGTCCATACATTCAAAAAATAGTCAAAACTATCCTTATTACAAGGATATATGTCAACCTCCATGAAACAAGCTTCCATATGGCCAATCCTGAAAAATTCCACCCTCTGCAAAACCGATCCTGCAACATACAGACCAATCTCTAGTCTAGCATTTCTTCCAAAGATCATAGAAAAGACAGTACAAAGACAGATTCAGGACCATATAGACCTCAACGCACCACTGGATCCACAACACAGCTTCAAACCATGTCACAATGTGGAAACTCTCTTAACATCACTCTTCAATAACATCCTGAAAGGAATTGACAAACCAAAAAATAGGTTTCTCCTCATCTTCATGGATATCTCCTACGCTTTTGACTCTGTTTCACACCCTATACTCATCCAATGCCTCCAAGAAATTGGCATTTGTAATACCACACTAAAATGGTTCACCTCATACCTAAGCAACAGGAAACTCGTATCAGGGCCTTCCCCAGCAGACCTTATATCCACTCCAAATGGTGCAAAACACCACTGCACACATCATTACTGACACTGCAAGATCACAGCACATCACTCCTGTCTTACAGCAGCTGCACTGGCTCCCAATGATTTCCAGAGGAAAATATAAAATAATCATGATCATCTTTAATATTTTTCATCATCAATCTGCAGATGCACTCCAAGATATAATAACAAGGGATATCATTAATAGACCAAGAAGAACTAATAATGACAATAGAATCAGCACTCCTGCTGGATATCACAAGACTAATCAAGCAACATCAAGAAGAGCTCCTTCACTTCTGGCCTCCTCACTTTGGAACTCCCTCCTGATGGGTCTGAGGACCTTGAATGATTCCAAAGACTTCCGCAATGCTCTTAAAACCCTGCTCTTCACAGAAACCTACAAGCAAATAGTCAACTAACAGTCTTCACCCAAATGGTTTCCAACTACCTTCATTAAATTGACATTCTCCCGCCCAACTTGTTGTTTAAGTTCAATGTATATTGTTGTTAACTACCTCATGTTAAATGTAACCTTCCAATTGTAATGTGACCACTTTGATTGTAGGATAAGGTGGGATACAAATCTGTCTAAATAAACAAATGTAGAGCAAACTACTCAGATCCCTACACTATATCACAAGGCATCCCATAAGGATCAGCACTCTCATCAATACTCTTCAACTTGTACATACACCCTGCCTGTGACATTATCAAGAAACACGGAATATTGTTCCATCTGTACGCCGATGACCTCATGCTATACACCCAATTGATCCTGAAGCACCAAACCTCACAGCCATCACAAAATGCTTAGAAGATATAGCCAGCTTGCTCAACAACAACCACCTCTCATTTAACTATAAGACTATAATATCAGCCAACATTGCATCAGATTTTCTTCCAAATGTATTCTTAGTTGTTAATCAGCAGTAGCACTACCTTCAGCCCTCCACAGCAAATCCAACTGTTGAACCATACCATTCCTTTAAAGGAAGAAGTATGATATTTTGACACTATACTGGATAAAAATGTCAACCTCCAATCACACAGAAACCTAACTACAACAACAAAGGCATACCGTAAAAAGACTCGAACCATTCCTACAACAAGACCACTTTTGAACAGTCTGCCAAGCTATAATCCCACCAATAATTGACTATGGCAACTCACTATACCAAGGACTTCCAAAACAAGTTACACATCCACATCAAATGGTTTGAAACAGAACAGCACGAATCATCAGTGGAACCAGCAAGACTGATCACACAAAGAAATAGTACTACACCAACAACACTGGCTACTAATTCAAGCACGTGCCAAGTTCAAAACCATACTAAACATCTTTAAAATCATCCACCACTCCTCAGTAGATGTACTTGAATCACTAAACATAAAAGAAGACAACACCCGATCCAGAAGGACTAACAGACACTTGATCAGCATCCCACCTGACTACAGAAAAAGCAAGCAATCAACTTCCAAAACCTGTGTCTTTTGGGGAAACTGCTAGGTACGTATGACCTAGATTGGCCACTGTTGGAAACAGGATACTGGGCTTGATGGACCTTGGTCTGACCCAGTATGGCATATCTTAGCATTGTTGTTAGCTGCACCACAACTCTGGAACTCTCTCCCCGAAGATATACATGCAACTGGAGATATCATGGACTTCCGAAAAAAACTTAACACACTTCTGTTCACAGAACACTATGGCCACATCACGTAATCCTACATCCGCACTGGCCCCAACCAAAGGATCCATGATACAATCAAGCGGACATGGCAATCTAGTCAGAGCCTAACGCACAGAACCCATGTAGATATGTAAATATGTTGAATAGGTTGCATATAGTTCTCCCCTGTTAAATATCCGAAACCAATTATAATGTACCCTGTTCTTGTTCTGAGTTTATTTTATTTATTTATTTGGTTGTATTTGTATACCGTTTCTTCTAGCGATCAGTAGCGGTTTACCTTACACAGCGAAACAATGGTTACATAGGTTAAGAATCACATTATTTGCATCTTCATTTCAGGGATATGTGTTTATATAATTTGGATTACTTTATGCTCGCATTTATACAGCTTGAGTTATTTACAGTTGCATTTGTACAGCTGGGACTATATACAGTTGTGGTTGGAACAGAAGTTCTTGGTACCCTTGTTATGTTGTGTTGCAAGGTTTGGTTTATTCTGCTTTTGCTTATGATAAGCAACAATAATCCTGGAAAAGGTAGGTTTTTAACTTTTCTCTGAAATCCTGTAGGTCGCTGTTTGCTCTCAGTTCGACTGGTAGATTTCATTGTGTGGGTGCTGAATAGGTGAAGGCTCTGTTGCTTGTGTAAACTTTAACAGTGCGGATGTAACCGAGGCAGGCGGACCTGGTGCTTCGGGTCCATTTCCTCCCTCCCCCATTATCCCCAACCTCCAACCCACAAAAGACACCACACCAACAGTTTGTGGAACATAACTGGTCGCAGCTTTATTAACCTTTTAACAATTTCACAATTATGTCAACATGCTACACCTTCTCCAGCGATTAGCGGCATCCGGCCCGCACCAGCCATATCTTAGCAAAGTGCCTTGCCACCGCTAATGCCATAACTTGCCACCCCGGCAAGTTACCTAACCCTTCCCCCCGACTTCGCCATGCTAATAGCAAAAGTCGTCCAGGGTTTGACCGGGTCAGGGGCACCCCACCCCCGCCAAAGTGTAGCCTGAGGCTCCGGACCCCGGAAACCTCCGGGATCCCGCTGCCCCCCCCCAAGCTTCAACACCCCATAAACCAAACTCCTCCAAACAGGCATGGGAGGGTGGGCGGGAAGCCGGCACCCCGGGCAGCCTCCGCTGAGAATGACCACGCGGAGGCTGCCCGCCAAGCCCAACTCCCCACCACGCAGAATGCCTCAATCGGATTGGCTCCCGCGCGGCCGCAACCGCCGGGAGCCCATGAACTCAAGCCTACTTGGCCGCGTGCAGGATCCTCGCACCGGCCGCGCGCCCGGTTAGGGTCGGCCGCCGGGACCCTGCCCGCGGCCTCATCAGTAACCGAGGCAGGCGGACCTGGTGCTTCGGGTCCATTTCCTCCCTCCCCCATTATCCCCAACCTCCAACCCACAAAAGACACCACACCAACAGTTTGTGGAACATAACTGGTCGCAGCTTTATTAACCTTTTAACAATTTCGCAATTATGCCAACATGCTACACCTTCTCCAGCGATTAGCGGCATCCGGCCCGCACCAGCCATACCTTAGCAAAGTGCCTTGCCACCGCTAATGCCATAACTTGCCACCCCGGCAAGTTACCTAACCCTTCCCCCCGACTTCGCCATGCTAATAGCAAAAGTCGTCCAGGGTTTGACCGGGTCAGGGGCACCCCGCCCCCGCCCAAGTGTAGCCTGAGGCTCCGGACCCCGGAAACCTCCGGGATCCCGCCACCGGCACAGGTGACAACCCTGTTCCTGTGACGCCCCCCCCCCCCCCAGTGCCAAGCTGCGACCAGTGAGCATTCCAACCAACGAGAATCCAAGGCCTCTCGCCAGTCGTAACGGAGCAACACCATCCCGACTGGCGAGCACTGCCCCCCCCAGCACCCTCAGAAACCTCGGGTGCATTGTCCGTTACCCCCCTGTCAGCCAATCCCGCTACCCCAGCAGTGGAGGACTGTTAGGCTCCACCCGACAGGCCCCCTGCACAATGACAAGCCCCTTCAGAATTACACCCAGAAACAGCTGCAGAACCCACCAAATCCCCCCGCGCCGCTCTGCTCAGGTGCCGGCAGGACCCAGAACCAGGTCAGAGCCACCCACACTGCAGGCGTCGCTGCTGCAAAGGAAGCCGCTGTGACCCACCGCGGCACGCTCGCCCAGCCATGATACAGCCACCACCACCAGGTCCATCCGACATGGGCGGTCCACCACCTCGCCATGACCGCCTGCACCTTGGGCAAGGTAGTGACAAATTCCTCGCATTCCGCAGGCTACATACCGCCACCTGCAAAAGAAACGAACAATGAAATCCCACAACCCCCCACGCCCCCCTTATATCCACCCAGGACCCTTAGGCACCCGACAGCGCCCGCTGCCCACGTGCCAGATTACCGGTGCAGCCACCCCACAGCCAACAGAGGGCCACGGGCATGCATAGGCTCTGCACCCCACCACACGCAGTGCCAGCCTGACCACCTCGGGCACCGGATCACCCGGCCTAAACGGGTCAACACCCGCTCACCCGAAATTAAGCCCTAGCCCGCCTGGGGAGCACCCACCAGCATCCCCACACAGCAGCCCAGGGCCCACCACCCAGCCGACATCCCCCTACCATGCACCCCCAATCGATCCCTCACTGGCCTGACACTCACCAAATTATCCCGAACCACCCTGCCTCACCAACGCGGGGCCGGCGAAGCCCACCCCCGCCCCCAGGCCCCACCAAATCCGCCGGCAACCCCCATATGAAAATCCCTGCGAAAGGCTAGGGAAATGCCTCCACACCCGCCCCCCCCCCGTACATTGGAAAACGCCCCACCGCAAAACGCACCACCGGTATGGCAAACCCCCCACCCGTTATCCAACCATATGTATCCACTAAGCAGTGCCCCCCCTGGGTGCCCCCGAGCACAACCAAAAGGAGACTACCCAATCCCCAACCGGCTGATCGCCCCCAGCCACGGCCCCAGGGATACCGACTCTGCAACATCTAAGCCAGTCACCCGTGCCAGTGCTCCAGAACGTCCCCGTGGCCCAGGATCCCTGCCCGACAACTCCTGAGCAAAAGCCCAACCGCTCCCCGGAACAACGAGAAAGAGGAGCGGCAATCCCGGCCCCACCCCCACGGATACTGCCAGCCTCCTCCGCCACCGGACACCGTCCATGGCAGCGACGCCCACACCAAACCCGTCCTCACTCCCGCTGGCGGCAAACTCTGGTAGCAGTAACCGTGGACACCCTGCCTACATCCGCATTACCGCACCACCATACCACCTCATGACAGCGGAGGAAAGCCGCCCCCTAACTCCCACAACCCCCCCCCCTTATCCAGAAACCGCCCCTTGCCAGGAGAGAACGGCAGTCTCACTCCCTACCTGCCAAGACTGGGACCAGCCACCCGCGCCCCCAGGCCCCGCCCGAGTACACGCCCCTTCAGAACCCCCCCTGCCGTACCCGAGTAAGCTGCAACCCCACACGGGCGCTGCCCCCCCCCATCAAGACCGATGTCCCGCCGAACGCAGCCGAACAATGACTGCAGAACCGCAAAGCAGCCCCTACAAATCCGCGACCCCAATCGAATGGTGCAGAAGCTACACCCCCCCCCCCATGGGCAAACAGCCAACCGCCCCGAATACCTTTTCAACGGTATCGCACGGCAAGCAAAAGCAACAATCCCAGCAATGCCTGCAGCCCCCCCGCAAAGCCACACTGGAGGGCAAACCTATTAGCCACCCAACCCCAAACCGGCAACCTCCGGCAGACCCCCTTTCTGCCACAGGTGATCAGCCACCTCCACCGAATCTAAACCGCACCTGGACATTACTCTCGTTGCCGGAAACCCAGAAACAGTCCCGGGCCCTTCCCCGTCGATGACGCCCCTCAAACGGCAAACAACCACTAAGGCACCACCGCCGCAACCACCGGAGAAAGGTACTGAACAGCCAAAGCACACCTCAGAAGCTGAGCCGCCCCTGGCCCGCAGATGTCAACGTAAGACGCCCCTTGAAAACAGAAGCCCCACAAGGAACGCAACTGAAGGCACCAACAACAGTCGAACGGCAAGGCAAACCCAGCCGTGTCCCCCAATGCGGCAACCCCAACCGGGTCCCTCAATGCAGCCCAACCCGCCTCTGGCACGATCTCCGCCGTCCAAGCCAAGGACGCACAGAAACCGAACCCCCTGGAGAACCCGATCCCGCCGCCTCGGACCCCACTGAAGTCACCATCGCAACAGACACCCATATCCAGCCCTCTGTTGCCGACGAGCCCGGGAATCCCACCCCCCCATGGGAGCTCCTCCGCCCCCAACCCCGCAAAAGTGCCAGAACCTGCCAACAGAAACAACCGAAAAACGGCGGAGGGGGGGGGGCGCATAGCACCTCCACCGTAGACACCGCCCCCCCCTCACCCCAGTGTACCACCTGGCCGCCCGAAAGCCAGAACAGGAACAAACCGCCCCCCACTGCCTCCAGTGCCCCGCCCCCCCCCTGCCACACCACCCACGTGGACAAATGGGCAAACCTGAGGGAAAGATATCACGTGCACTGTTCCCTCTAAGCTGTGAGCGCGTGCCTACACCTCGCTGACCTAGCGCACATACTGTACACCAGAGCGCACCAAATGACGGCTCCAATTTTGATAGCAAACAACACCGACGTCTGAAAATTTAAAAATTATGATTGTAATTACTAGAAATTGCCAGCAGCATGTAGTAATCGTCTAAGTTCCTGTAATTTGATTAAAATCAATGTGGTGTACATACTGTATTCTGACGTGTAGTCAAATTTGAAAGTATATGACTCCAAGTGTCCTCATGTGGCGCACCACAAATTAACCTTCCTTCAAGAGCTGTACCCCAGCGGATATTTCAGGCGCCCACAGCCTACAGCAACTTAGAGGGAACATTGAACACGGGTGCCCCCATGAAATTACCAAACCCCCGCCATCCCGACCATGAACCACCCAGCCCAGTCCCGCCCACACTCCACGGGGCCGGAACGCCTCCCAACAGAAGCCGCATATGCCCGCCACCCAACGGAATCCGCACATGCCCGCCGCTCAACAGAATCCGCTCATGCCCATAGAATCCCAAATTGA
The DNA here is from genome assembly GCA_033557465.1 of Ichthyophis bannanicus. Lineage (NCBI taxonomy): Eukaryota > Metazoa > Chordata > Amphibia > Gymnophiona > Ichthyophiidae > Ichthyophis > Ichthyophis bannanicus. Next base: position 330,115,675 of record CM066034.1, on the reverse strand, counting down.
GCGGAGCCAAAGGATCGAGCCCAGTCCACCACCCCGCGCGCCGCCAGCGCAGCCTGCCCCACCAGCGCAGCCCCCGCCCCTCATGCCCGTCACCCCCCCGAACGCCACTCGCCACAAACTGGTAAACCGGTGCAAAAAACGCCTGGGTCCCCTAGCTAAAACTCAGACGGAACTACTGACAGGGCCCCTCCTCCCCCCCAGGCCCCCACCACCCGTGCGCCAACAGACCACCTTCCCTGCAGCTCCCCCCCGGATGCCGACGAAAAAACACGAGGGGGGGGCCGCCACCGAGCCCTGACATCGCCTGCTCCCTCGCCGAACCCCCCTCCTCCTGTCCTGGAGAGTCTAACCGTCCATCCCGCACCCGGAGGGCCCAATCACTCACCCCACTCGCAATGCTCCGCAGCCACCGCAGCAGCAGGCCAGTCATACCGCCGTTGGAGCGCCCCGCTAGCCGTCACCATCTCCTGCGCCTACCACTGGATGCAGCCTCAGCAGCACCCGTCACCTCGCCCGCTTCAGCGCCCTCGGCACCGGCTCCTGTGGAAACATAAGCAAAAACAAAACAGGGGGGGGGGGAACGGGGGGGAACCGCCGAAAACCAAGCAAGTGGCCAAGGCCCACCCCTCCCGGTCCGACTAAGTCCCGACAAAGCCCCCTCCTCTCCCTGGCTCCCCCCCAGGCCCAGTCTCCACAAGCCACCCCCACTCCCCACAACAATAACAAGGTGTCCCCATACCAGTCAGAGAGTCACCCTGAGCAGACCCAGACGTGACAGCACTTAACAACAAGGGCCCCTTATCAAATACCGGCTGGCAACAAGTACACTCCCCAACATGAGGATCCGTACCTTGACACTAGGAACCGTTGGGGCGTGGCCTGCATGGAGCATAGGCACAACTAGCAAGTACGCACATAGATCACAAAACACCGTAATTTATACCCATACTTGTGATCTCTACACTGCTACAGAGCAGATACAAATGTCTGTGCCCTAGCTGAAGGCAAGACATCCGTCATTTACGCTAGCATGTTATAAGGATAAGTAAGCACATACATGTCTCCACAAAATAGGCTGAAAAGAAGCCTCAATGTAGGCACTCTGCTATACAACTACCCCCCATATGTGTACCTGAAGTCTGGCCAGCAGGCGCCATCACTGTGCACTGGTAGAGACTCCCCCTCCCTTCTCTCTCCCCGCACCCACGCGGGACTGTGCTCACTGCTGCCGCACATCGCAATCTCTGGCTGCCTTGAAGAACAGAGGCTGTGCCCAGGAATAGAAACTATGTTTGCTATAGAGCAGCACTCGGCACCTACACTGACCCACAGCTTCCTCGCCAAGCTAGGTGCAAGGCAGCGCGGAGTCCAAAGGAAAGGCGCGCAAATAGCAGCTGTATCCATCCTGTTAAAAATGAATTATCATAGTAGTCTTACCATCTACGCTGTACCCGTCCAAAGCGCCTCCATCTGTCCTGTCCCCCTGTGCCAATTCCCACGTATCAGGCCACGGCCACGCAGCACTCTCCACAGCGGTCGCGATGCTGCTCCCGCACCGCCACTTGCCGCCTCTCCTGCCTGCCTCCGCCGCTTGCCGCTGTTCCTGGGCACCTCTCCGGTGGTGCGAAATTCCATTGCCCTTCGTGTCTCCGAGTCCGCCTCTCAGTGCTCAGCCACCAGGAGGGCCTCGGCGTGAGGCGGGGCAGGCTGCAAGCAAGGTCCTCAAATGCCGGCCGGCTCTGCTCCCAACGGGGGGGCCTCTCTGCCTCTCTCCCCTGCGCGGCAGCAGGCAAGCATCCTCCTCCAATGGCTCAGGGATGACCGGGCCTGAACGTAGGGAAGGCAGGAGTGGGGGGAGGAGGGGAAGCCGGCACCCCGGGCAGCCTCCGCTGAGAATGACCACGCGGAGGCTGCCCACCAAGCCCAACTCCCCACCACGCAGAATGCCTCAATCGGATTGGCTCCCGCGCGGCCGCAACCGCCGAGAGCCAATGAACTCAAGCCTACTTGGCCGCGTGCAGGATCCTCGCACCGGCCGCGCGCCCGGTTAGGGTCGGCCGCCGGGACCCTGCCCGCGGCCTCATCAGTTAGTTGAGACATGTAGGGTGTTTATGTTGTGTGCTCTTCTGTTTCTGTTTAATGTAAACCGCTTTGATGTCAGGATAAGGCGGTATTAAAAAAAACAGGTTAAATAAATAAATAATCTGGAAAAATGAAATGTAAAATCTCTTTATATTGGTGTGATATGTAGATCTCCCTCACTGGCAGAATAAATAGATAGAGATTTAATTGAAGATATTCACTATATTGCTATGGAAGAGGAATTGCTATTGACAGGTAATTTCAATATATCAGATGTTGATTGGGGATAGTCCAGCTGCTGTGTCATCTAGAAGTAGGGAGATCCTGGATTCTCTACAGATAGAACTCTTCTATTGACTGGCAACAAAACCTATGCAGGCGTGGGCAATAGTGAGACCTGGTGCTTACAAATAGAAGCATGTTTCTGATTTCTATGTTTCTATTTCATAGTGAGTGATCATCAAGGATCTAGTGAGCATTGGATGGTGTGGTTCAGTATTAGGGCATAGGCAGTGATGGTTCATTTGAAAGCAATGAGCTTTTCTGGTCAAGTCCAACTTAGGGAGAGTATGGGAACATCTAGGGAAGCAGAAAAACAATGGGCAAAAATTGAACAGAGATATTTTAATGGAAACAAACCTTTGTATTTGGAAAGTAAATAAGAGGAGGAAAAATATGCCACAATGGTTTTCAAAACAAATATTTAAAATGGTAAGGAAAAAAGGTTAGCATGCATAGAAAGAGATCACAAAAAAATCATAGAAAGAAAAAGCAGGCAAAAATATTTGGAAAACCTAAGGGAAACTGTGAAAACAGTCAGGAAAGTGAAGATGCAAATGGGAAATAAAATAGTTAACACAATCAACTTGAGGGGGCATTACTTTAAAAAAAAATCAATGTTAAAAGGAAGTGCAAAAGTAGCATTGTGAGATTAAAAGGTGAAAGGGAGGAATATGCAGATGCTGATGAGAAAATAGCAGAATTGTTTAACAACTATTTGGTGTTCATTAAAGAAAGGCCAGGAATAGGACCACAGAAATTGCCACAAATAGGAAAAAAAGCAAGGTAAATCTCAAATAAATTTTCAGAAGATTGCGTTTGTGAGAAGTGAGCTAAATTAAGAGTGACGAAAGAGATGGGCCTGGATCAGATACACCCTTGTGCATATTAATTGAAACAAAACTGAAAAACAAGTGAAAACTGGAATTTCCATTGAAAATCTTATTAATAACCACATATTAGCACATAATATGACCTTATTTGTTTTTTTATCAGCATCTGGACACGAATTGACATGGAGTCCGCTAATTTCGAGCAGTCTGCAACAATTTTTGAGTCCCTGTATCAGACGAATCAGAGCTTAAATAAGTTTCTCCTTTATCGTACAGTCCATTCCACGAAGGTGAAGTTTGCAAATGGACCACAGATTCTCTATTGGGTTTAAATCCATAGAGTTTCCTGGCCAATCCAGTACCTTTATTTCTTTCTTTTGAAAAAACTTTTCACTAATTTTGATGTGTAGCATGGGGCAAGATCATGCTGAAAGATGCTAGATCCATCAGGAAATGTCTTCTCCAGCTCTGGAACAACCCTTCTTTGGAGAACATTGATATATTGTTTTGAATACATCACTCCCTCGACTAGATGCAAGCTGCTAACGCCATAATAACTGAAATACCCCCAGAACATCATCTTTTGGGGGTGTTTCACATTCTGGTTGATGTGGGAATAACAAATCTTTTCTCTAGGTGAACACCAAACATGTTGGCTTCTTTGGCCCTGGACAAAGAAATGATTTTCATCACTGAATATTACTTTTCTCCAATCTTCTTTAGTCCCCATTTATAGTGCTTCTCTTTCATAACTTTTGTCAGAAGTTGTTTTTTCAGAGGTCGTCATGCTTTTCGTCCAACTTCCAAAAGTCGCCTGTGAATTGTAGAAAAACTGACCATTATACCTTTCTCTTCGAAATCTCTTTTTAAGGCATCGCTTGTCTTCTAAGGGTGTTTTCTACTTTCCCTGAAAACATAGCTGTCATCTCTGGGTGTGGTTTTCCTCTTACAACCACAATTTCGTTTAGGCGAGATGGATCCTCTCTCCTTTTTAGATTTGATCACACGTCTGATGGTTGCGAGATTGACACCAACTATACTTGCTATATCCATGTAAGTCTTCCCTGTTTGCTCATGCAGGATGATGATCTTTGTGCGTTTTCTGGGAGTCGCATCCATCATGCACAACTGTTGGATTAACAAATAAGAATACATTTGAAAGAAAATCGGATGAAGTGTTGGCTGATATTATAATCGCATACACTAAGTCATTCCTACGTCATATCACATCATCTATTATGTCATTTAACCCATAAACCCACAAATAATGATGAAACATCTCATATGTGATGATTTAACCTAGTTGATTAAAAAAATCTAAATTAAATGCAAAGAAAATTCATAGGCTGAAAAGATTTTAAAAATCCAGTTTGTTTCAATTAATTTGCACAAGGGTATACATCCATGGGTACTGAAGCAACTTAGGGAAATTCTGACAGGTCCATTCTTTATAGTTGGAAGTGAGTTCCAAGGACTGGAGACAGGCAGATGAATTCTTCTTCACAAAAAGAAGTGAAGAGGCTGGAAACTACAAGCCAGTTAGTCTGACCTTGATGATGAATAAATTAATGTAATCACTGCTATAACAAAGGATAGCGCAGTTTCTAGAATTCAGTGGATTACAGATCTAAAGAAATACGGTTTTACTAGAGGTTGTCTAAATTAAAGACAAATCTGATCAATCTCTTTAGCTGGAAGACCAGAGAGCTGGCTCAGGGAGAGCACTACATGTGGTGTATTTAGATTTCAATAAGGCTTTCCATCCAGAATACTGCCATTTGTATTTTACCCGACACTAGAAAATTTGATCATGTAACCTTTCTCCTGCTCCATTATCATTGGCTCCCAGTTAAAGCTTGAATACTTTATAAGATCCTGATCTTGACATATAAGGCCCTCCATCAGGATGCTCCAGATTATCTCTCATCTCTGATTACTTCTTACTGTCCATTCCACTCCTTATGCTCCATTCGCATAAATCGATACATCTTCCACCACCATCTAGGATCTGTTATGAATCCTCTAGACAGTCCAGTTTTTCTTTTTGGCTCCTACCTTATGCTATGGAATAATCTTCCTCTTCTGTCCTACCTGCAAAATACTTTTAAAGGATTCAAAACCGATTTAAAGACCCATCTTTTCAAACAGGTTTTTGATATTGAGGAATAGCGCAGGGACAGACTAGCCTCCCAGCGCCCAGAAGGGGTTGTGTGTGTATTCTCTCTACATATCTGATAATCTTATCTATACGCCATATATCACAACATTATTTTTCTTGTTTCCCTTATTTCATATCAAAATTTTGGAGTTCCTTTCATTTTCCTCAAGTTATGAATTTGTAAACCACTTGTATATCTGTAAAAGGCAGTATAACAAATAAAAGTAAACCATAAACCATGATGCAATAGTGTCATGAAAAGCCTTACTAAAATCTAAGTACACCACATCTAGTGCTTTCCTCTGATCAAACTCTGGGGCTGAGGGGGAGGGGTGTGTGTGTGAACAGTAAGGATAATTACAAGAGATAACAGAAAAAGAAGACAGGCAATAATATCTGGAAAAGCTAAGGGAAGCTGGAAAGTAGTCAGAAAAGTAAAAATGCAAATTGAAGAGAAAATAGCTAACCCAATGAACTTGAGGAGCAAGATTTATTTCTAGGCATTCATTGGCACCTTGATATGTGGTACCGAATATTAAATGTTGATGTGACAATGGGAATTGACATCACGTCCATTAGGCACGGACTCCAAGTTTACCATATGGAAGTTATTGAACCCTCTATGGAGCAGTGTTGGACAATGTCAAGTGAGTATGGTGAAGTTGAGACTGATAACTGGTTCAGACAAATGTGATTGAGGACTCATGCAGAGAATGCAGCATCTGTTACATTGCCCATTGTTACTGGTCCCATGTACAATTGCTGACTTGGTAATGGATAAATCAGCCTGTCTACTGACCGCACAGAGATATAACAACATCATTAGACAGTATCAGGATATGATGATGATGACAACGACAATCAGCAAATGCTTTTACAAGGCTCCACAGAGATTACATAAATAAACTGAGTACCCTTGGCATGGGCCTTAAAGTGACTGAATGGGTTAGAAACCGATTGAGTAGGAGGCAAAGAGTTTCAATAACTGGAGTTCACTCTGAGAAATGTTGTGTTATCAATGATGTGCCACAGGATTCAGTCCTTGGGCCAATTCTTTTCAAAATTTTTGTAAGCAATTTTGAGGAAGGGCTATCTGGGAAAGTTTGGCTTTTATGGATGATACCAAGTACTGCAACAGGACAAATACCCTGGAAAGTATGGAGAACATGAGTGTTCTAGTAAAGCTTGAGGAATGGTCTAGACTAGAGCATGGCAGCTAAGATCTAATGAACTTGGGCTGAAAAATCCTAAGAGATTTGTGTAATATAGGAGGCGAAATACTTCTGTGGATGAAAAAAAGAGCAGGATCTGGTGGTAATCATATGATTACCTTAAGGTAACAAAACAGGTAGAAAATTTTATGACATAAAAACAGAATGCTTTGGGCATAGGGAAAGAAAGTAGCCAATGAAAAAAGGAGGCAATAGTGCCTCTGTATAGGTTTTTGATGAGACATCATTAGGAGCACCATGTACAACCCAGGATTCTACACCTTCAAAAAGATATGAAGTGAATGGAGTCGGTCAAGAGGACAGCAACTAAAATGGTCAGAGGTATTAATCAAAAGGCATATGGGGACAGAAAAAGATCTAAATATGCATAGTATGGAAAAAAGTGGGATAGAGAAGATTATGACAGAAATATTTTATACCTCCAGGGATCTGTTCTAGGCCCTCCCCTCTTCTCTCTCTCTACACCCAATTCCTTGTTGCCCTCATCTCTTCTCAAGGCTTTCAATATTATTTTTATGCTGATGACTCTCAAAATTATCTGTCTACACCTGACATTTCTCCTTCTCTCCGAGTTCGTATCTCTGCCTGCTTATTAGACATTGCTGCTTGGATGTCTCACCGCTGTCTGAAACTGAATATGGTTAAAACTGAACTTCTTATCTTTCCTCCTAAACCTTCCTCCCCCTTCATCCTTTCTCTATCACTGCTGAAAATACTCTTCTTCTTCTTATTACATCTGCCCCCAACCTTGGGGTCATCTTTGACTCCTCCCTTTCCTTCTTCTTATATATTGAACAAAAGGCTAAAACTTGTTGCTTCTTTCTTTACAACATTAACAAAACTCTGAAGACACTACTAAAACTCTCATCCCATCTTGAGTATTGCAGTCTTATTTATTTATTTAGCTGTATTTATATCCCGCTTTTCACCGGGTCAAAGTGGCGTTACATAAAAGGGTGGGGAAATTAAGTAAGGGCGGGGCCATCACCGGGGAGGCAACGTTAATGATTTGGACATGGTACAGACTTTGGACATGGGATAGGCTTTGGACATGGGCAGGTTAATGTAGTTTTGGATCAGAGGTTCTTGGTGGACGAGATCAGAGGTTAGTGCGCTTTTTGGTGGGGGTCGTGTTGAAGTATTCTTGGAACAGGGTGGTTTTCAGCTGTTTCCTGAAGGATGGTAGATCGGCATTGTTTCTGAGATAACTCGGTAGAGAGTTCCATAGAGATGGAGCATAAAGTTCAAAGGCTCAATTGCAGGTCCGTTGCAAGCATTTGGTTTTTTTGTGAGGGATGTTGAGGGAATTGCTGGAGGTTTGTCTGGTAGTTCTGCCGTGGGCCGGACGGGACAGTAGGGTGCGAAGCTGGGAGTTTTGTGCTTGATGGATGGCTTTGTGGGTGAGTAGGATGGCTTTGTATTTAGACCTTGCTTCGAGGGGAAGTATGTGTAGATCTTTCAGAATTGGGGTGATGTGATCGGTTTTCTTTGCACTCTGGATGATTCTTGCCGTGGTGTTCAGTGCTGTTCGGAGGGGGTTGGTCTGTGTGGCTGGAAGGCCGTGGTAGATTATGTTGCAGTAGTCCAGATGTGGGAGCGTCATGGCTTGCATTACAGTTCGGAAGTCTTGATGTTCAAGAAGGGGTCTAAGACGTTGTACCGTTCTTGCCTTGTGGAATATAGTTCCGGAGGTTTTGGTGATTTGCTGTTTTAAGGTGAGGGCTTGGTCAATAATAATGCCCAGGTATCGTATTTGTGGTTGTATTCTAATGCTTGTGGGTCCTATGTTGAGGTGTGTTGGTGGGGTGAAATCTGGGTCTCTAGTGACTATGAGGGCTTCTGTTTTCTTCATGTTGATGGATAGGTTGTTTGCTTGTAACCAGTCGGACACCTCGGAGAAGCATGCTGATAGATGGGTGTTTGTTGGGTTCGTGGTTGTAATGGGGGCGTAGAGCATGATATCGTCAGCATTTATGTGGAAGCTGATGTTGTGGGTGCGTATGACTGAGCAGAGTGGTTGGAGGTAGATGTTGAAGAGCATGGCTGACAGTGTGGATCCTTGGGGCACCCCTTGGTGTTGCTGGAATGGGGGGGATGTCAAGGTGCTGGTACGGATTAATTGTTTTCTGTTAGTAAGGTAGGACTGGAACCATTTTAGTACGGTGTCTTTGATCCCAATTGTGCGTAGTCTGTGTATGAGGACGTTGTGGGAGATGGTGTCAAAAGCAGCAGATATATCAAGGAAGATCATGGCATATCCGGAGTGTTTTTCTTGTGTTCCCAAGAGGAGAGTGTTCATCAGTGTGGTCATAAGAGTCTCAACCCCATGCAGAGGGTGGAAGCCGTGTTGTTGCGGGTCCAGTATGTTGTTGATATCCAGGTGTTCCTGTAGTTGCTGTTGGACGATCTTCTCGATTATCTTAGCAGTGAAAGGTAGGCTTGCTATGGGTCTGTAGGATGCTGGATCAAGGGGATCCAGGTTTTGCTTTTTTAAAGATGGTCGGATGATTGTAGTTTTGAGGGTATCTGGCATGTGTCCTTGGGAGAAGGATTCTTTGATGATATGGGCTAATGGCGTGCTCAGCTCTTTTTTGGATTTCTTTATCCAGTCAGTGGGGCAGGGGTCCAGCGGGGAGGTGGTGGTGTTGAGGCAGGAGATGGTGGTTGATATTTCGTCTGGTGAGGTTTCTTTAAATGTGGTCCAGTCACTGTGTAAGTTAGGGTGGAGGTCTGTTGTGGTGGCCTCTACATTTAGCTGTGAGTTCTGCGGTCGTTGTAGTTGTTTGTATTGACGGGCCAATAGCTCTGGTGGGATCTTCGGTAATTGGTCAGAGTTCTGGGGTGCCTTTGTCAGTTTTTTGACAATCTGAAAGAGTTCACGAGGTTTGTTTATGGAGGTATTTATGATTTTCATGTTGTAGGTTTTCTTTGCTTTGTCGGTCTCGTTGTGATATGCATTGAGTTCATATAGGTATTTTGTTTTGTCATTTTCATCTTTGGTTTTTCTCCATTTTCTTTCAGTTCTTCTAAGTTTTGTTTTTAGCTTCCGGAGGCTGGGAGTATACCATCTGGCCTTTGTGGAAGGAGGTCTGGTGATGGTTTTGTTCATTGGTGCTCCTTGCTGGTTGGTGCTCCCTGCTGATCTCATCTCTCTACTCTCTCTCCTCTTCAATCTGTCCAGAACTGTGCTGCACGACTAATCTTCTGCCAACCACATCACATTCATATTACCCCTCTTCTAAAGTCACTTCACTGGCTCCCCTTCCCTTTCCACATCCAATTCAAACTTCTCCTTCTAACATGTAAATGCATTCACTCTTCTGTCCCTCATTACCTTTCTTCTCTCCCTACAACCCTCCTCTTGAACTCTGTTCCTCCTCTGGTTTTCTCTCTATGACCTTTTCTTCCACTGCCAACTCCAGACTTTGGTCTTTTCACCTTGCTGCCCCTTATGCCTGGAAACAAAAGAAGGCGGCCTTCCACAAAGAAGCAGCAAAGAAGCTCCTGCACGGCGTTTTCCCACTTCTAACAGCCTGTGCAGGTAATTTGCTTTCTTCAAGTGCTCCACGTTATTTTGTTTTTATCTTTATTTTTACGTTTATTTATTGCGTTTTTACCTTTTTATGTGGCTTTTGCCCTTTATAATATACACATATTCCTTCTTTTATCTATTTTAAGTTTTATTTTATTTTATTTTCAACATACTAGCGATATTGCCTCCGGTTTGCTCTTTATACCGCGTACTTTTGTCCTGCACACAATGTGTCCGTACACACTGTTTGTGGCTTTAGCAATATAGATGTGTGGGTTCACGCAAATTGCTAGTTTATACTTGCAAGTTAGCTGACTATGGTCCCGCACGGCTTGTGCAGGCATAGTGCGCCCCTTGGTATATTATCCTGTTCTTAACCCTGTTTTAATTGGTCACATTATGTTTTTTTTAATTGTTTGTTATTGTTATATTTTCGTCTCTTGTTACTAGTGATATCGTCCTTGGTTTGCTTTTTATCTGACATATTTATGGCTTGCATATCTTGTGCCCGTACACACTGTCCATGGTCTTAGTAGAACAGTTGTGTGTGTTCCCACAATTTGTTAGTCTACATTTTGCAAGTTGGTTGACTATGGTCCCGTGCGGCGGTTTCCCCACCCTTCACAGTTCGTGCAGACCTAGTGCATGTTTCCTCGGTGTATTACTTTGTTCTCTTTTCGGCTACACTGCGTTTTTAAATTGTTCGTTATTTCTTTGTCCCTTGTGGTTTAAATGGCATGTTTATGGCCCGCCCTCTTTTTGTGAACAAATTGTACATATTACACATTATTTTTTGTTAGCCCACTCCTTTTACTATTGTATGAACATTTTTAATAACTAATAGTTTACTTTTGCCAACCTTTATTATTTGTCTAAAGCATATGTATTTATACACAAGGCTATAGCTATGTATCATGGAGCCAACGGTATATGTTGGTTTTAGACATGCTGTTTAGTTTTCTTTGTGTAACCAAATGTTCGTTTATCATTATCATTTTTATTGTGTAGCTCTGTCCTGTTATTTGCTAGACGGTACTATTTAGGGTCTATACGTCACCTGCTCCCCTCATTGCAGATTTTCGTGCTGTATAACATATTGCATTTTGTTCCAAGTGTACTTTCATGTCTATGTTATTTCCTTCTGTCTATAATACACATACATACAAGGTGTTCTATTTATGATTATGCATATGCCCTATTTTATGTATAGTTTTAAATGTAGTTTTTCTTTTATCTGTTTCCCCCTCTCTTCCTGTTGTAATCTTCGTAATTTTAAAGGTACTAATACTCATTTTTTGTATTTTTTTATGTTTTAGATTGGGAAGAGTGGTTGCTCCACCCCATAGACGTGTCTTACACACTTTCTATGTGGTTATTTGGTAATGTTTCGAATTATCCATCATTTCTGTCTTTCATGTATTTGTTTTTTTAATGTTCTTAATTATGTAATATTTATTTGGTTTTTTAATTATATGTCTGTTTTTTAGACCCCTGATGAAGGCCTTTGGCCGAAACTTGTAAAGTTGGGTCTTCAATAAAGGTGTTTATATCAACCAATTTTTGTTGGCCGTGGTTGATTGCCCTCCGCTGTACCTGTGTTGCTGCCCCTTATGCCTGGAACAAACTCCTTGTATCTCTATATCAAATCTCTTCTCTTCCCCTCTTTAAATCCGTGCTAAAAGCTTATCTCTTTGTAGCTGCTTTTGGATACTAGTTCCTTATTCTTTATGTGTCTCCTTTCCCTATTGAACCTCTTGCTTCTCTTGTTCTGTACTGTCTGTCTTGATTAGATTGTAAGCTGTATGAGCAGGTACTGTCTTCTATATGTGTTTGTACAGCACTGCATATACCTTGTAACACTTTATAAATGATTATTATTAGTAGTAGTACTATAAATATACAGGGGGCAAGCCTCTTTCATTGGGAATGATGCTCTGGAACAAGTGATCATAGGATGAGAGGGAAAGCGACAGACCTAGAAGTAACTTAAGGAAATAATTCTTCATGAAAATGATGGTGGAGACGAGGATAGTGTCTGAATTCAAGAAAGCATGAACAAGGCAGATGAAGGGATTATAGAACTAAGTAGTTGGCATGGACAGGCAGACTGGGTAGGCTTACAGTCTTTATCAGATGTCATTTTTCTATGTGTGGGCTATGGCCTCCTGACAGCAGATACAGAAAACAAATTTTGCTTGATGACTCTATTCCCTATAAGGGCTAGTGCAACAGTAAATTCAGCGAACAAAAATAACTCAAAACTTAACCCCAACAGGGCTCCCAAAATGACAACAGAACAAAGGAACTAGATTCCCTTCCCTGGAGAATTAGAACAAATACCCAGCAGGAATGACTAAGGCCCTCATTTAGAAGAAACCAGCAGTATCTTCCTCTTCAGAGGTGTCCAGTTCTACTCCAGAGTCACAGCCTTCTAGGGAGGGTCTTGGAGTGAAATAGTAAGACTCAAGAAAATGAAATTAATGGTAAGAAGGGCTGGGTGTTTGAGGAGAAGGGAAGGTCCCTTTTAAAAAAAAAACCCACAAAAAACCACCACCTCCTCCTCTTTGGAAGAATAGTTTGGGGGCCACTGGCATTTTCCTCCTCCCTCATAGGTCCACCATCTCTCCCTCTCCCCTTCCCCTATAGGTCCAACATCTCTCTCTCTCTTTCTTCCCTGGCCCTGTTGTCCTCCCTTGCCTTGATTTCCAAGAAAGTCACTGGCAGCAATTTGCAAATGCTGCCTCTCACTGGCTGACAGCATCTCCTCTGCCACATCCTGCCCCCCTCCGATTCATCCTCCTGTTTACGGCAAGGGCAGGATGTGGCAGAGAAGAGGCTCCTAATTGGCAAGAGGCAACATTTGTAAATCACTGCTGGTGTCTGCAAAATTCTGCGCAAACTCTCTGGGGACAAGAAAATACATACAGTACCTATATGTAACTCACTTTGATCTACTGTTGGAAAGGCGTGGGCTAAATACTAATAATTATTAATAACTAAATAAATAATTCTAAAAGTATTTTACCTATTTAGCATTTAGCTCTTGCCTTTCTAGAAGTACATAACAAATGCCATACTGTGTCAGACCAAAGGTCCATCAAACCCAGTATCCTGCTTCCAACAGTGCCCCATCCAGGTCACAAGTACCTGTCAGCTTCCCAAAGGCAGACAGATTTCATGCTGCTTGTCCAAGAGATAAGCAGCAGATTTCCCCAGTACACTTTAATAATGGTCTATGGACTTTTCCTCCAGGAACTCGTCCAAACCTCTTTTAAAGCCAGCTACATTAACAGTTTATATTACATCCTCTGGTAACGAATTCCAGAGTTTGATTACATGTTGAGTGAAAAAATACTTTCTCTGATTAGTTTTAAATGTGCTACATTGCAGCTTCATTGCATGTTCTCTAGTCTTTCTACGTTTTAAAGGAGTAAACGATTGATTTGCATTTATCTATTCCATTTCATTCCACTCATTATTTTATAGACCTTTAATATATCTCCCCTCAGCACTCTCTTTTCCAGACTGAAGAACCCTACCTTTTTAAGCCTTTCCTTGTAGGTGTATCCTTCTATCCCCTTTATCATTTTGGTGGCTCTTCTCTAAACCTTTTCTAATTCTGTTATATCCCCTTTTTAGACATGGCAACCAGAACTGCACACAATATTCAAAGTGCGGTTGCACCATGGAGGGATATAGAGGCATTATAATATCCTTCGTTTTATTCTCCATTCCTTTCCTTATGATTCCTTATGATTTACTTTCTTGATCGCTGCTGCATATTGGGCAGAAGGATCCAACATATTATCCACAATGATGCCTAGATCCTTTTCTTGGGCAGTGATTCCTAATTTGGAACCTTGCATTGTGTAATTGTTGGTTGGTTGTTCTTCCCTGAATTTATCTTTGCACTTATCCACTTTAAATTTCATCTACCATTTGGAAATCTAGTCTCTCAATTTCTCAAGGTCCCCTTGCAATTTTTCACAATCCTCTTGTGATTTAACAATTTTGAATAATTTTATGTCATCTGCAAATTTGATCACCTTATGTCTTCCCATTTCCAGATCTTTTATGACTTTTAAAAAGCAGCAGGCCCAGCACAGATCCCTAAGGTACTCCACTATTCACTTTTCTCTACTGAGAAAATTGGCCATTTAGCCCTACTCTGTTTTCTATCTTTCAAACAGTTCCCAATCCACAAAAATACATGGCCTATCCAATGACTTTAATTTCCTTGTCAAAGATTTTCTGATAATCCATATACACCATATCATATGGCTCGCACATATGGCTTCACACCTTCAAAAAAATATGAGATTAGTGAGACAAAACTTTCCTTGGCTAAATCCATGTTGGCCTTGTCTGATTAAACCAAGACTATCTATATTTTCAGTAATTTTGTTCTTTATGATAGTTTCTACTATTTTGCCTGGCATTGACATTAGGTTCACTGGACTGTAGTTTCCCAGTTTACCCCTAGAATCCTTTATTAAAATTGGCATTACGTTGGCCACAGATGATTTTAATGATGCTTCACAGATTACTAATCTCATTTTTGAGTTCTTTAAGCACTCTGGGATATATACTATCTGGTCCAGGTGATTTGCTATTTTTTAGTTCATCAAATTGCCATATTACTTCTTCCAGGCTTATCAAGATTTGTTTCAATTCCTTCAATACATCACCTTAAAATATCACTTTTAACTTATATAAAGCAATATTCATCAAGTAAGTTTAAATACAATTTTGAACGTAGGAGGCAGTCAATGGAGGGAAATGAGCAAAGGGGTAGCTCTGTCCCATCTATTTTCACTCATAACAAGTTTTGCAAAGTTAAATTGCATTAAAAACCAAAGCAAAGAATTTATTCAAGCTCTCCACTATGGTTTTTGTCCTATCTTATTGCCCCTTTTACCCCTCTATTATCTAAACATCCAACTATCTCACAGGCTTTTTTTTTTTTTTGCAACAAACATACTTGAAAAATTTTTTTTGGAGGTTTTGCTTCCACAGCAAGTTTCTTTTCAAATTCTTTCTTTTTTGCCTGCCTTATCAATGCCTTTCATCTAACTTGCCACTGCTTATGTTGTTTCCTTTTTTTGTCATTTGGCTCCTTTTTCCATTTTCTAAAAGATGTGTTTTTGACTATTCCAGCCTCTTGGCCTTCACCTTTCAACTATGCCACGGTAGTCATTTGGCCTTCCTTCCATCTTTCTTAAAGCGTAGAATACATCTCGCAAGCAATACTGTGTCTCTTGAATACAAATTCTCTGCCTGAGAGTTCTTAAAGGGAGCTATTTTTATTTTTAATAGACAGTGCAGCAGAAAAAGTTATCTATTTATTTTTGTATCTGTATTGCAGAAGGAGATTTTGAGGTCCTAGGCAAACCTTTTCTGGTGCTATCAGGTTTTTTCTTTTTCTTCTCTTCTAACCTTCAGGTTCAAAGAGGAAGGCAAGCTTTTTGAAGTCACTGTAGTCATCTGTTGTTAGATCCCTCACGTCCCACCCTAGCTTCCACCCATACCATATGAAAAATCTGGCTGTGTAGGGCATCTCGCCAATTAGAATGTTGACAAACAAACATTTTGTTGTTAGTTGGAAGGCAAAATCTAGAAGGTAAATAGTCCCACTTTTACATGTGCTTAAAATAAACAAACAAACAATTTGATATATTTGAAAGAGCTTGAAGAATGGTCTAGAATTTGGCAGCTGAAATTTAATGCTAAAAAATGCAGGGTCATGCATTTGGGATGCAAAAATCCAAAGGAGCAGTATAGCGTAGGGAGTGAGGTACTTCTGTACACAAAAGAGGAGCGGAACCTGGGTGTAATTTTATCTGACAATTTTAAAGTAGCTAAACAGGTAGAAAAAGGCAACTACGAAAACCAGAAGGATGCTTGGGTATATAGAAACATAGAAACATGATGACAGAAAAAGACCACAAGGCCCATCTAGTCTGTCCTTCCATAACAACAATTTGTGAGAGGAATGGCCAGCAGAAAAAAAGGAGGTAATAGTGCCTCTGTATAAGTCTCTGGTGCGACCTCATTTGGAGTATTGTGTGCAATTCTGGAGACCGCACCTTCAAATGGATATAAACAGGTTGGAGTCATTGCAGAGAGTGGCTACTAAAATGGTTAATGGTCCATTATGAAGCATATGAGGACAGACGTAAAGATCTTAATATGTATACTTTAGAGGAAAGGTGGGATGGGGCGATATGATAGACACATTTAAATACCTCCATGGCATAAATGCACAGGAGTGTCACTTTCAATTGAAGGCAAGCTCTGCTATGAGGGGACATAGCATGAGAGTGAAAGGGGATAGACTCTGGAGTAATATGCGGAAATATTTCTTTACGGAAAGAGTGGTAGATGCATGGAATAATCTCCCAGTGGAGGTCGTGGACGAGAGGCCAGTATCTGAATTCAAAAAAGCATGGGACAAACACAGAGGACCTCTAAAGGTAAAAAAGAGGATTATTGTAGTTGATATGGAAGGGCAGACCAGATAGGTCATGTGGTCTTTTTCTGCCATCATGTTTCTATGTTTCTAATTCGGCAATTTTACAAAGGGAACACATCAGACTATATACCTCAGACATAAACAGTATATCACATTTTGGTAGTTTAAAGTGATAACTGTTTAGTAAGCAAGCAGGCCTATACCTAGGGACTTAGAACAGAGTGATGAGATCACACATAAAAGAGGCTGGCTTCTTTTTGCATTAAAGGACAGCTGAGAAAAATTTAGGGAATTTGGAAGGTCTTTCTCATTTCCTTCAACAGATACCAAAGCTCCAACAAATGAGCTATGGCTGGGAAAAATCCTGTTGGCAAAGCAATTGCCCACGTTAGAGCTTGAACCTCTGTACAGATGGCCAGCACAATCCCAGTCCAGGGACTGGTTCTGTGTGTGCAAGATGCCTGCAAGCTGAAACCCTCATGAAAGAGCTGAGAGAAAAGGTGGAAGAGGCATCCATGACAGCAAGACGTATACTGATAAGATGCTTCTTGAGGCATCCAAGCTCTCCAACAGAGGTGAAGACAGTATGGTACAAAAGAAAACAGTTGGACATAGGTCACCAGAGCCTACAGAATAGACAATCCAACTCCACCATCCCTCAAACTGAAGATCCAGTATACAGTCCTGGAAGTGTATGAGGCAAAAACAACCCAAGAACAGGAATAACCAGAGCTCAAGCACTCCAAAGTTGCAGAATCAGTGACCACAAGAAAGAAAAGAGTACTGGTAGTTGGTGACTCTAAGGGGTACTGAGGCATCCATCTGCTGACCAGGTGATGCCATGGGAGATGTTCTGTCTGCCAGGTGCCAGATTCAGAGATGTTACCAAGAGTTTGCAGAGACTGATCAATCCTACTGAGTATTCCTCCGAGCATTTCAAAAGTGACTTCATCGCTCTTGGAGGGAAGGTAAAACAGATAGGTGCACAGGTGGTATATTCTCCTTAATGCTCCTTGTTGAGGGGAAAGGCCAAGGCAGATAAGCTCGCATCCTAGAGAGGAATGCATGGCTGTATCAATGGTGTCATCAAGAGCATTTTGGTTTCTTGCACCATGGGATGATTTTCCAAGGGATGCTGAGCGGAGATGGTATCCACCTATCCAAGAAGGGTCAAAGCATCGTCCGCAGCAGACTGGTGAACCTATGAAGAGGGCTTTGAACTAGATTCATTGGGGATGGGTGAAGAAAGCCCCCAGGTAAGAAAAAAATATCTCTGTAGAAATGGATGAAAGGGGGCAACATCTGGAAAGCAGCATACATTCATACCCGTAGTCTGGAAAATAAGATTCCAGCTGTTGAGGCTTTCATGGAAAAGGCTGACTTGGATTTAGTGGTGGTTATGCAGTCATGGTTTACAGAAAACGATGACTGGGATGTAATTATACCAGACTATAATTTATTCAGGAAGCTCGGGGTAGGAAAAAGGGGAGGAGGAGTGACACTATCTATAAAAAATATTAAAGCTAATTACAAGGCTTACAAGGGAAGGAGGAGGGCACTGTAGGTTAAACTGGAAAGAGGGAATGGAGAATCCATTTGCATTGGCATGATATACAGCCCTCTTTCACAAGCAGAACTAGACTAGATTTAGTTGAAGACATTTGTAGTATTGCTATGAAAGAAGTGCTGAATAATAGCTGATTTCAATAAGCCAGCTATTGATTGGCACATCCCTGCTGTGGTATCATCTAGAACAGGGGTCTCCAAACCCATCCTGGAGGGCTGCAATCCAGCCAGGTTTTCTGGAAATCCCTAATGAATATGCATGAGATATATTTGCATGCACTGCCCCCATCGTATTCAAATGTCTTATTAATTTTTTATTTAACATTTCTTATATACTGCCTTTCATGATATCAAGGCAGTTTACATTGAACAGGGCATTATAACTTGTGGGACTAGAAACCCCAGTCCTTCCGGCCCAGGGTTGCTGTCCTCTAGTGGGATTTGAACCCATGACCTGCCAGCCTGAGGTACCTTGCCCAAAACACTAGGCCACTCCTTTAGGGATATCCCAAAATCCTGACTGGATTGTGGCCCTCCAGGACAGGTTTGGAGACCCCTGATCTAGAAGTATGGAGATCCTGGATTCTCTACAGGGAGAATTATTCCAGCCACTGGTAACAGAGCCCACATGTGAGGGGGTCATACTGGACCTGGTATTTACCAATGAGGAGAGTGTTTCTGATGTTGTAGTGGTTAATCATCTCACATCCTGTGATCAACCAGATGGTGTGGGTTCAGAATTAGTACTAGGGTTGATCAAGTCCATTCAAAAGTGAGGATCTTAGACTTTAGGAAAACAAACTTTTCCAAGATGGGACAATAAGATATTTTAGCTGATAAGAATGTAAAGCTGGAGTTGACAAATGGAGATGTAATACAGAAGACATGTACAGTTGACAAACTCATAATATGTTGTAGTTGGAAAGAAGGTAACCCTGTTCATGTTAAAAGAGATATGTATACATTATATACAGATGATATTATTGTACAAGTTTTGAATAAAAAAAGAAAAGAAAAGTTCAGTCAATGGAACCTCTAGAATGTCCCCCAATTCATTCAATCTTCTTGGATGTATCCCATCCAGTCCCATCGCTTTGTCTACTTTTAGTTTAGCTAGTGCCTCATAAACAGTCTTCTAAAAAATCATTCAAGATCCCCATCACTTCTGTTCCTATTTGTGGATGTTTTCTGAGATCCTGCTCCTGGCTCTTCATTTGTGAACACAGAACAAATATTTGTTAAGCAATTCCACTTTATATGCATCAGCTTCTACATATTCCTTTCCTTCACCCTTGAGTCTGACAATACCACTTTTGCCCTTCCTCTTCTCACTAACATATCTGAAAAATGTCTTATCTCCCCATTTTATTGCATTGGCTAGTTCGTCTTCTTTTTGTATCTTTACTTTCCTGACTACTTTCTTAGCTTCTTTAAGTTTTTCCAAATATAGATGCTTGTCTTCCTCTCTCTGTGATCTCTTGTATTTTTGCTACTTCTTTTGAGAATCATGATTGCCTCCTTTTCCTTTTACATTTATTTACCTTTCAAACAAAAAGGTTTGTTGCCCTTAAAATATCCCCTTTCAGTTTTACTTATTGCTTTTCTACATCCCACAGCTTTTTCCATCCTGCTAATGACTCTTTGAAATATTGTCTCATCTTAGCAAAGTCAGTTTTCCAAAAGTCTAAGACTCTCACCGTTGAATGGATTTTATAAGCCCTAGTCTTAATACGGAACCACACCATCTGGTGATCACTGGATGTGAGATGATCTCCCGCTATGACATTAGAAACACTTTCTCCACTGGTAAGCACCAAGTCCAGTATGGCCTCTTCACATATGAGTTCTGTTGGCAGTTGCCAGAATAGTTTTCCCTGTAGAGAATCTAGGATCTCCTTATTTCTAAAGGACACCACAGCATGGATGTGCCAATGAACATCTGGCATATTGAAATCACTTATCAGTAACAGGTTTCCTTTCATGGCAATACTATGCATGCCTTCTATTAAATCCCAGTCTACTTTGTTTCACACCATTGCAAATGGATTTCCCTTTCCCTCTTTCTAGTTTAACCCAGAGTGCATCCTTGCTCCCTTTAAAGCCCTGTAATTCTATAGCTTTAATAATATTTTTTTACATTTATATAGTGCAACTCCTCCTTCCCTTCTTCCTCCCCTGTCCTTTCTGTATAAAATATAGCCCGGTATAATTACATCTCAGTCATGGTTGTCCATGAACCATGTCTCAGTAACTGCCACAAAATCCAAGTCAGCCTCTTCCATTAAAGCCTCAACATCTGGGATCTTAATTCCCATGCTATGGACATTTATATACACCATTTTCCAGATGTTGCTCCTTTTACCAATTTCGACGGGGATATTTCATGTTTCACTTACCTAGGGGCCTTCTTCACCATCCCCAACAAATGTAGTTTAAAGCCTTCTTCAGTAGGTTAGCCAGTCTGTTGTGGAAGACACTTCGACCCTTCTTAGATAGATGGATGCCATCTCTGCTCTGCAGCCCTTGGAAAATCATCACGGCCCAGGAAACCAAAATGCTCTCAATGACACCATCCATGCAGCCATGCATTCAACTCCAGGATGCGAGCATCTCTGCTTTAGCCTTTAACCTCAATAGGGAGGATTGAAGAGACTACCATCTGGGCACCTATCTGCTTCACCCTCTCTCCCAGAGTCATGAAGTCACTTTTGATATGCTCAGAGGGATACCAAGCAGTGTCATTTATGCAGACATGGATAAGCAACATCAGATAATAGTCAGTAGGCTTGATGAGTCTCAGCAAACTCTCCGTAACATCTTGAATTTTGGCACTTGGCAAACAGCACCCATCTCTGGACATGAAGTCTGGTCGGCAGATGGACGCCTCGGTACCCCTCAGAAGAGTCACCAACCACCACTATCCTTCGCTTCCCTATGGTCACTGATTCCGCAGCTTTGGGGTGCTTGGGCTCGGGCTCGGGCTCTGGCTCTGGCTCTTGCCTTTTCTGGGATGCTTTCACCTCCTCCACTTCCAGGGCTGCATACTGGTTCTTCAATTCAAGGGCTGGAAGATCTGGATTGTTATTTCTGCAGGATCTGGTGACGCGTGTCCAACTGTCTTCATTCTTGGGTGTTTCAAGAAGCATCTCATCAATGTACTTCTTGCTGTCTCAAATGCCTCACCTCAGATCTCATTGCTATATAGTTTTTACCCAGGTATCAGTGTCCCATTGGAAGGTCTCCGATATGCCAATTATTTCTAACCTTTCATCCAGTGCTATATATGCTAACTCTCCCATTTTATTGTTTTAGACTTCTAGCATACAAGCAGTTCAAAGTTTGTTTTTTGTTCATACAACAATCTGGTTATCAGTTCACAGGGATAATTTGGAATCTTTCAATTCTATCTGCTCTTCACTTAAAGGCAGTTGGGTTACTTTTACTTTTATTGGAATCTCTATTAGGATGTCTTAACTTCCCCATTTTGCTGGTATCCTTCAAACATACAGTACATCATTCCGAACCATGCATTCTTGAGAGACTGTCTGCTTTCCTCTATCTTAAGGCTACTCTCTCCTTTTTAAAGGTTAATGTCAGCAGCCTAGTTCCACCTTTGTGAAGGTGGAGCCAATCCTTTCAGAAACATCCCCCCTCCCTGCCTTCTCCAGAATTTTGCCCAGTTCCTAATAAATCTAAAACCCTCTTCCCTGCAGCATTGTCATCCAAACATTGAGACTCCAAAACTCTACCTACTGCTTGGGTCCTACATGTAGAACAGGAGGCATTTCTTAGAATGCTACCCTTGGATTTCAACTTTCTACCTAAAAGCTTAAATTTGGCTTCCAGAACCACTTTCCCATACTTTCCTATGTCATTGGTACCAACATGTACAAAATATAGCCGGCTCCTCTCCAGCACATCTAAAACCTTATTGAGGTGGCTTGTATGAGGTCTGCCATCTTCGCACCAGGTGAGCAAGTTACCAGATGGCCCTCACATCCACCAGTAACCCAGTTATTTACATGACTAAGAATTGAATCACCAACTATAACAGCTGTCCTAACCCTTCCCCATTGGCACATGGCCCTGGAGACATACAATCTTAGAACAAGGGCATATTACATTATCTGGAGGACAGATCCTAGCTACAAGATCACTTTGTGCCACACCAAGGGTGAAGCTCTCCTTTTAGGCAACTTCTCTCCCCCATGGCAGCAAAAAGGCTGCCAGACTGGAGGTGGGACTTCTCTACTATGTCCCTGAAGGTCTCCTTGATATACCTCTCTCTCTGTCTCAATAGTTCAAGGTGAGTTACAATCAGATACAGTAGTATTTCCCTGTTCCCAAAGGACTTGCAATCTAATGGGCTGATGCAGAAATACTACCATGCTCTTTGCATGCAGATAATGCAACTTATATGCACAAGTTCCACCACACCAAATGCAGAATAGATATTGATGCATGCGTAAACAAAAGGAAGAATATGCACACACAGTAACGCCAAACATATTTAAATAATAAACAAATGAATAGCACATATTAAAATAGCATGCTAATAAGGACTGTGCCTGATGCAGAGAAACACGTAGAGGAATACATAACCAGCAAGAATGCCAATATCTCCACACCTGATCTAAGGGGACTTAAAAGTCTTGCTTGAAAATTTTCTGCATGTATCTTTTCAGCATATAAACAAAAGTTCAGCGTTCAAGGAGAAATGTTTTTTGCTTCTCATCCTTGTGTGGTTTTGGACTCATTTATATCTTTTATTTTAGGTCTCTGTTGTGATTTCATAAAAAATGTTTTTAGGCAAAATAGTATTATGGGGCGAGTGCCAAAAGAACCTGCATGTCCTGTGCTTATAACGTGAGCATTTAACATTTACGTGCATGCGTACATGGCCACTTGTAGAGTGTCTGTTTGTACATGCATTGGTTCACCTCCTTTCAACTTTACGAAATTTTGTAAACAGCTCACTTGCATACACACCCTTTGCTGTATACTGGAGCTGAAGTCTCATGCCATCGGTGTGCTACAAAAGCGTGTACACAGCTAATAGCACGCAACTTCAGCCCTAAGAACATAACATAAGAACATAAGATATGCCATACTGGGTCAGACCAAGGTCCATCATGCCCAGTATTCTGTTTCCAACAGTGGCCAATCTAGGTCATACGTACCTAGCAGTTTCCCCAAGGGACACAGGTTCCACAATGCTTGTATTGGTTCAAGCATTGATATCCCTACACCTTGCAAGATCCTTGAACCATACGATCAGACTCTACTCACTACTTTCAAAATACCACCCAAACTGCGCATTGAGGACACCATTGCTGGCATCAACATGACCACCGCCCAAACCGACCCATGCCCTGCGTTCTGGATCAAGGAACTACGAAACCACCTGAGCCCATTCGTATCCAGCCTTATGGAACTTTCTTTCACAACAGGAACTTTCCCAAATACCCTCAAACGCACATCCATAAGGCCTTTGCTAAAAAACAACAAGCTTGACCCTCTGAAGCCTGAATCCTATAGGCCAATATCAAGCATACCGTTGCTGGCAAAAATAATGGAAAAGGAGGTACAAAGACAAATCGAAGAGCATATAGAAACTAACGCACCACTAGACCCTTGTCAACATGGCTTTAGAGAAGCCCACGGTGTGGAAACACTGCTCACTACTCTATTCAGCAATATATTAACAGGCATCAACAATATCCGCCAAGGGTTCGTCCTAGTCTTCCTAGACATAGCAGCGGCATTCGATTCCGTGAGCCATGAACGTCTCCTAGAACGACTCGAGGGTAAGGGAATTACTGATAAAGCACTCGAGTGGTGCAGATCCTACCTCTCTGACAGGTGGCAGCAGGTGCGATCCAACAATACTGCATCAGATATGTTCCATCAAAAGCAGGGGGTCCCACAAGGCTCCTCCCTCTCCGCCCTTATGTTCAATATATACATGCAGCCTATCTGCAACCTGATACGGTCTTTCAATATCAAATGGATGATATATGCGGATGATGTGCTGTTATACATGCCTTTTACAACAGAGAACCCCGACTTCACTTCATTAACAAACTGCATAAATGAAGTATCCAACTGGCTGCGATCCCAAAACCTCAAGATCCAACACAAGAAAACGGAGGTGTTGTTCATCACAAAAGACCGAAACTTCATTGCTCCGTCTTTCTTGAAGGTGAAGGATGCAGACCTCCAGACCAAACCCACTATCAGGTACCTCGGCGTCACTCTAGACCAGCACTTGGATATGAAGGCGCACATTGGAAACATTGTAAAAGCGGTATACCATAAAATCCGTTCCCTTAGACACCTACGATCCCTGCTAGAGCCGAATGATTTCAGAACCATCTATCAGGCCCTAATCATGCCACATTTTGATTATGCGAATTCAATCCTACAAGGGCTCCCTCAATCCACCTTGCAACCACTACAACTGGCAATGAATGCCGCAGCAAGAGTCCTACATGGAGCATCCAGGAAAGACCATATCTCACCCATCCTAAAACAACTCCATTGGCTCCCGATACGAAGTAGACTCACTTACAAGTCATTACTACTGACATTCAAGGCCATCAAAGGGCTCTCATCTGAGTCACTAACGGATCTGATCCAGGTGACACCTCAAAATAGGGACAGACGGTCAGTAACACTCAACACACTTGTAGTCCCAAAATCAATTTCACACTGTACCAAAGCAACAGCAGACAGGGCTTTCAAGTTCTGTGCCCCAAGGTGTTGGAACAGCCTCCCTCAAGACATCCGAGCAATCCCGGATCTATTGCAATTCAGAAAAGCTTTGAAACACCACCTCTTCCTATTGTATTACCCAGTAACCAATGCAGTTATTTCAACCACCTCACAGACCTCCCAAACCAATAACGCTGAAACCAAGAAATGTTCATGATTCTGTCTTAATTTGTAAATAGTTACCCCTGTTATCCAAGTTATTTCTTCCTGTTCAAATGTAAACACGAAGTACCATCAGAAATGTGTAAATTCTTTGTTCAATGTAAACCGCGCTGATGCTGAATAGTGCGGTATAGAAGAGACTTTAAATAAATAAATCCTGGGTCCCTTCTTAATAATGGTTTATGGACCTTTCCTCCAGGAACTTGTCCAAACCTTTTTTAAACCCAGCTACACTAACAGCCTTTACTACATCCTCCGGTAACAAATTCCAGAGTTTGATTACACGTTGAGTGAAAAAATATTTTCTTTTATTAGTCTTAAATAGTTTACCCTGTAGCTTCATTGCATGTCCCCTAGTCTTTCTATAGTCTGATAAGGTAAACAATCGATCTACGTTGCCCCGTTCCACTCCGTTCATTAATTTATAGACTTCTATCATATCTCCCCTCAGCCGTCTCTTTTCCAGGTTAAAGAGCCCCAACCTTTTTAGCCTTTCTTCATAGGAGTATCCTTCCATCCCCTTTACCATTTTGGTGGCTCTTCTCTGAACCTTTTCTAAAATCGCTATATCCTTTTTAAGATACGGCGACCAGAACTGCACACAATATTCAAGGTGCGGTTTCACCATGGAACGATATAGAGGCATTATAATATCTTTTGTTTTATTTTCCATTCCTTTCCTTATCATACCTAGCATTCTATTTGCTCTCTTGGCCGCCGCTGCACACTGGGCCGAGGGTTTTAACATGGTATCCACAATGACGCCTAAATCTTTTTCCTGGGTGGTGGTTCCTAATGTGGAACCTTGCATCGTGTAACCATAGTTTGGGTTGTTCTTCCCTAGGTGCATAACCTTGCACTTCTCCACATTAAATTTCATCTGCCATTTTGATGCCCAGTCTTCCAATTTATCAAGATCCTCTTGCAATTTTCCACAATCCTCCTGGGTTTTAACAACTTTAAATAGCTTTGTGTCATCTGCAAATTTGATAACCTCACTCGTTATTCCACTTTCCAGGTCATTTATGAATATGTCAAAAAGCAGCGGACCCAGCACAGATCCCTGGGGTACACCACTATTCACCTTTCTCCATTGGGAAAATTGGCCATTTAGCCCTACCCTCTGCTTTCTATCTTTTAACCAGTTCCTGATCCACAATAGTACA
The DNA here is from genome assembly GCA_033557465.1 of Ichthyophis bannanicus. Taxonomy (NCBI): domain Eukaryota; kingdom Metazoa; phylum Chordata; class Amphibia; order Gymnophiona; family Ichthyophiidae; genus Ichthyophis; species Ichthyophis bannanicus. Next base: position 330,089,419 of record CM066034.1, on the reverse strand, counting down.
CTGCCTCCTATCCCATGACTCTTTAGTTTTGCCAAAAGTCTCTCATGAGGGACCTTGTCAAAGGCTTTCTGAAAGTCCAGATACACAATATCAACCGACTCACCTTTGTCCACCTGTTTATTCACTCCTTCAAAAAAACATAACAGATTAGTAAGACAAGATCTTCCTTGTCTAAAGCCATGTTGGCTGTCTCCCATTAGGTCGTGACTATCTACATGCTGAGTAATTTTATTCTTTATGATGGTTTCTACCATTTTTCCCGGTACTGATGTCAGGCTCACCGGTCTGTAGTTTCCCAGATCACCCCTCGAACCCTTTTTAAAAATTGGTGTTACATTGGCGATCCTCCAATCCTCAGGTATTAGAGATGATTTTAATGATAGTTCACAGATTACTGATAGCAGGTCTGCAATCTCAAATTTCAGTTCTTTCAACACCCTTGGATGTATACCATCCGGCCTAGGTGATTTGCTACTCTTCAGTTTATCTAATAGTTTTAAGACATCTTCCCGATGTATCGATATTTCCTTCAATTCTTCCACACCTTTAAATACCACTTCAGTCATGGGTAACATCCCTACATCTTCCTCAGTAAAGACCGAAGCAAAGAATTCATTCAGTCTCTCCGCTATCGCCTTGTCGCCTCTTAGTGCTCCTTTAACCCCTTTATCATCTAATGGACCAACTGACTCTCTCACAGGTTTTTTGCTACGAATGTATTTGAAAAGGTCTTTATTTCGCGTTTTTGCTTCTGCAGCAAGCTTCTTCTCAAATTCTCTCTTTGCCTGCCTTATCAATGCCTTGCATTTGACTTGCCAGTGCTTGTGCTGTTTCCAGGTTTCAATGTTTGGCTCTTTTTTCCATTTCCTGAAAGATGCTTTTTTGGCAACAACAGCCTCTCTGACCTCACCTTTAAACCATGCTGGCAGTTTTTTGGACTTCCTTCCACTTTTCTTAAAGTGTGGAATACAGCTGGTCTGGGCTTCCAAGATAGTATTTTTCAACAACACCCAAGCTTGATGTACGTCTTTAACCTTTGCAACTGCTCCTTTTAGTTTTTTCTTAACTGTTTTCCTCATTTTATCATAGTCTCCCTTTCGAAAGTTAAAGGGTAGTACTGTGGATTTCCTTACTATCCCTCCTCCACTAATTAAATCAAAGGTGATCATGCTATGATCACTATTGCCAAGTGGCCCCAACACCCTTATCTCGTGCACTACAGCTGGTGTTCCACTAAGGACTAGGTCTAGTATTGCTTCCCCTCTGGTCGGTTCATGAACTAGCTGCTCCAAGAAGCAGTCATTTATATCATCTAGGAACTTTATCTCCCTAGCATGTCCTGTTGTGACACTGACCCAGTCGATGCCGGGGTAATTGAAATCACCCATTATTATTACTGCACTGTAACTTTTGCTAGCTTCCTTGATTTCTTTGAGCATTTCATCATCCATTTGTTCATTCTGGCCAGGCGGACGATAGTACACCCCCACTGCCATCGCCTTCCCCTTTTTACATGGAATTTCAATCCATATAGATTCTACAGCAAATTTTGTTTCTTGCAAAACTTTAATCCTTTCTGACTCAATGCCCTCTCTAACAGAGCGCAACCCCTCCACCAATTTGATCAGCTCTATCATTACGATATAGTTTGTACCCAGGTATCACAGTGTCCCACTGGTTGTCCTCCTTCCACCATGTCTCTGATATTCCAATCATATCTAACCTCTCGTTTAGTGCTATATATTCTAACTCTCCCATCTTGTTTTGTAGACTTCTAGCATTTGCATACAAGCATTTTAGAGACTGTATTTTATTCATATTAATTTGGCTATTGGTAGACATGGGTAATTTGGGATCTTTAAGCTCTGTCTGCTCCATACTCGAGGGCATTTGGGCTACTTTACTCTTTTTTGGAACCTCTCTGCTTTTTGTAGTATCCTTCAAGGATACATTCTTCCGAACAATGCGCTCTTGGGCGACTGTTGGCTTTCCCCTATTATCTAGTTTAAAAGCTGCTCTATCTCCTTTTTAAAGGTTAATGCCAGCAGCCTGGTTCCATCCCGGTTAAGGTGAAGCCCATCCCTTCGGAAGAGCCCCTCCTTTCCCCAGAATGTTCCCCAGTTCCTAACAATTCCGAACCCCTCATCTCTGCACCATTGTCTCATCCACGCATTGAGACTCCGGAGCTCTGCCTGCCTTTTGGGTCCTGCGCGTGGAACGGGAAGCATTTCGGAGAACGCTACCCTGGAAGTTCTGGATTTCAACTTCCTACCTAAAAGCCTAAATTTAGCTTCCAGAACCTCCCTACCACATTTTCCTATGTCATTGGTACCGACATGTACCAAGACAGCAGACTCCTCCCCAGCACTATCTAAGACCTTATCTAGGTGGCGTGTGAGGTCCGCTACCTTCGCACCAGGCAGGCATGTTACCAGGCGATCCTCACGTCCACCAGCCACCCAGCTATCTACATGCCTAATGATCGAATCACCAACTATAACTGCTGTCCTAACCCTTCCCTCATGGGCAATTGGCCCTGGAGAAACCTCCTCAGTGTGAGAGGGGTTTACATCACCTGGAGGACAGGTCCTAGTTACAGGATCACTTCCTGCCACACCAGGGTGATGCTCTCCTGTCACGTGACCTCTCTCCTCCATGGCAACAGGGATGCTGCCAGACTGGAGGTAGGACTTCAGGACTATATCCCTGTAGGTCTCGTCTATGTACCTCTCTGTCTGTCTTATGTTTTCCAAGTCTGCTACTCTAGCCTCTAGAGAACGGACTCGTTCCCTGAGAGCAGAGAGCTCCTTGCACCTAGTGCACACTTAAGACCTCTCACCAGCTGGGAGAAAATCATACATGTGACACTCAATGCAAAAGACTGGAAAGCCCACATCCCGCTGCTGGACTGCTGTCTGCATCTTAGTTTTAAGTTTGTGTTTAGATCTTTAAGTTCTTTATGTACTAAAGGGTGCTATGGATATTTATACCACTAAAACTGTACCTAAGAAGTTTAATATACCTTGTTCACCTGAAGCTTAATTAATCTCAGGTCCTTAGGGTATGACTGATTTGGGTAATGAGGTTCACCTGAGAGCACCTCCTGTCTTTTAAGTTGTGCAAGTACCTATAAAGCTGTGATTATCCCAGGGGAGGGTGGGTGTGGGGAGGGAGGGAGGGATATAACACTTATTTAAAAAAGGGTTGCTACACAGTACCCTGTCCTGTGCTGCTGAGGTAAGCTATATTCTGATTTGATTTAAATTATAGCTCTTTGCTGCTGCTAGGCTCTAACCTATTATGAAATTTAAACTACAAGCTCTCTGCTGGATTCTAAATTTAACCAGAAAGCTCTCTTCTGTGTTTTAATTTGAAACTAAAAGTACTTTGCTGATGCTAGGCCCTGAGTGACTAAGAAATTTAAACTACAGCTCCCTACTGGGTATGAAAGGTAACCAGAAAGTTCTTTTCTGTGTTTTAAATTGAATCTTAAACTGTTGCTACTAGTCCCTGACTGATTTAACAAAAAATAGTGGGTTCACAGATTAATTAGCTTTAAAAGAAAAAAAATTCCTTTCAGAAAAATTCCCAGAAGTATATACTCACAATTTCAGATTTCTCTCCAGAAGTAACAGCCCCCCTTTCTAGTCCTTCAAGCCCTGGCTTTCTGCGTCTGCCTGTAAATTTGTACCTAAGGGAATGGAGGGTTAAATGAATTGCCCAGGGCCACAAGGAGTGCCAGTGCGATTTGAACGTTGGTTTCTGAACATCAGGCTGCTACTCTAACCACTAGGTTATTCCTACACTCCAAGATTGACAGGAATTTGTCAAAGAGCCATGTTTTTAATTTCTTCCTAAAAATAAGCAATGTGGTTCTAGTTTAGGAGAGAATTCCAAATATTTCAGATTCTGCCTTGTAATATATGATTCTGAATCATGGATAGACAAATGCCCCACAAAAAGAAGATCTTCAGATGATTGCATGACTGTGGCCTTAATGCTTTTGAGGGAGCATACTACAAAATGCACTAGCCCAGATATTTTGGATCAACATCATATAAAAAGCAATATGCATCAATTAAGTTTAAATAAAATCCTGACTCTAGTAGACAGCCAATGCAGGGAAATGAACAAATGGGTGGCTCTGTCCCTGCCACAAACAGAATAGTGCTAGGCAATCCAACAGCCTTGACTTTCTCCACTGGCAGATAGACTCCGCAAACTCGAGAATTGAAAACATGCTCCCAGGAACTCCAGCGACCAGGAATGTAACAACTGGTTCTTCCCCAAATGATCACCCAGCCAAGGCTCATCAGAAAGGACATCACTTGGGGAGCTACCAGTGATGCCTTTGAAGGAAAATGGGCTCGCATGAGCCCAGTAGCCCAAATTCCTTGGTGCCGTAGCACCACAGCCATCACCATTATTTATCTTGGAGAATGTCCTTCATGCAGTGGAGAATGTGAATGGAAGGGTGGAAAACTGAAGATGAGAGCCAAGCATGGCAAAACACAGATACTTACTGATTCCCCCAGATCAGAATATGAAAATATGCTTCAGTCAAAACGAGAGATGCTGGGAACCCCCTTTGCACATGCATGAATCCTGGATCGCAAAGTTTCCATCCAGAAACACATGACACGCAAGTACCCTTTGACACATTTGAGGTCCAGAATGGACCAGAATGTTCCTATTGTATCGGCCACCATGAAACAGATGGAATACCTCCCCCTGCCCTGATGATCTGGGGGAACGGGCATCACTGCCTTCAGGAGAGGCAACTTGTCCAAGTTAATCTGTACAGCAGCCCTGTTGTTCGCAAAACCACAAGGGGAGAAGACACAAGCAGCCAGAATTAGCTCTTTGCATTCCAGGCCATAGCCATATTGAATGGGGACTAGCACCAGGGAATAAGCCCCAAAACCTTCATTGCACAGCCTGGGAGGGTCCTCCTCTGGATGGTACCAGGTTCCTAGGCCTAAACACTCCACTAAAGGACTGAGAAAGAGCCTGAAGCCAATAAGCAGAGGAGAAAAAAGGCTTTCCCGGCCGGTAGTGATGGGAGATCTGAGATCCCTGGTAGTCCGACCAGTGCACCTGCAAGGAGAAGGCAGATGCTGACAGAAAAGGGGCTCCTGTCCACTTCCCAGGACCTGTCCTCCAGAAAGCGACAAGATTTCATCTCGCCCATGTCCTTCACCGGCTTTTCCAAAATCAGACCCAACTGCAAAGTACTTTTAGTTTAAATTTAACACACAGAAGAAAGCTTTCTGGTTAAATTTAGGACCCAGCAGAGCGCTTGTAGTTTAAATTTCATAATAAGTTAGAGCCTAGCAGTAGCAAAGAGCTATAATTTAAATCAAATCAGAAAATACCTTACCTCAGCAGCACAAGACAGGGTACTGTGTAACAGCCCTCTTTTAATAAGAATAAAAGAGTAAAGTAGCCCAAATGCCCTCGAGTATGGATCAGACAGAGCTTAAAGATCCCAAATTACCCATGTCTACCAATAGCCAAATTAATATGAATAAAATAGAGACTCTAAAAATTCTTGTATGCAAATGCTAGAAGTCTAAAAAAATAAGATGGGAGAGTTAGAATATATAGCACTAAATGAGAGGTTAGATATGATTGGAATATCAGAGACATGGTGGAAGGAGGACAACCAGTGGGACACTGTGATACCTGGGTACAAACTATATCGTAATGATAGAGCTGATCAAATTGGTGGAGGGGTTGCATTCTATGTTAGAGAGGGCATTGAGTCAGAAAGGATTAAAGTTTTGCAGGAAACAAAATTTGCTGTAGAATCTCTATGGAGTCAAATTCCATGTAAAAAGGGGAAGGCGATGGCAGTGGGGGTGTACTATCGACCACCTGGCCAGAATGAACAAATGGATGATGAAATGCTCAAAGAAATCAAGGAAGCTAACAAAAGTTATAGCGCAGTAATAATAATGGGTGATTTCAATTACCCCGGTATTGACTCGGTCAGTGTCATGGCAGGACATGCTAGGGAGATAAAGTTACTAGATGAAATAAATGACTGCTTCTTGGAGCAGCTGGTTCATGAACCGACCAGAGGGGAAGCCATATTAGACTTAGTCCTTAGTGGAACACCAGATCTAGTGCAAGAGAAAAGGGTGTTGGGGCTACTTGGCAATAGTGATCATAGCATGATCGCCCTTGATTTAATTAGTGGAGGAGGGATAGTAAGGAAATTCACAGTACTACCTTTTAACTTTCAAAAGGGAGACTATGATAAAATGAGGAAAATAGTTAAGAAAAAACTAAAAGGAGCAGTTGCAAAGGTTAAAGACTTAAATCAAGCTTGGGTGCTGTTGAAAAATACTATCTTGGAAGCCCAGACGAGCTGTATTCCATGCTTTAAAAAAAGTGGAAGGAAGTCCAAAAAACTGCCAGCATGGTTTAAAGGTGAGGTCAGAGAGGCTGTTGTTGCCAAAAAGCATCTTTCAAGAAATGGAAAAAAGAGCCAAATGACAAAACCTGGAAACAGCACAAGCACTGGCAAGTCAAATGCAAGGCATTGATAAGGCAGGCAATGGGAGAATTTGAGAAGAAGCTTGAGGCGGAAGCAAAAACGCGAAATAAAGACTTTTTCAAGTACATTCGTAGCAAAAAACCTGTGAGAGAGTCAGTTGGTCCATTAGATGACAGAGGGGTTAAAGGGGCACTAAGAGGCGACAAGGCGATCGCGGAGAGACTGAATGAATTCTTTGCTTCGGTCTTTACTGAGGAAGATGTAGGGATGTTACCCATGACTGAAGTGGTATTTAAAGGTGCGGAAAAATTGAAGGAAATATCAATACATCGGGAAGATGTATTACAACTATTAGATAAACTGAAGAGTAGCAAATCACCTGAGCCAGATGGTATACATCCAAGGGTGTTGAAGGAATATGAGCTTGCAGACCTGCTATTAGTAATCTGTGAACTATCATTAAAATCATCTCTAATACCTGAAGATTGGAGGATCACCAATGTAACACCAATTTTTAAAAAGGGTTCCAGGATGATCCGGGAAACTACAGACCGGTGAGCCTGACGTCAGTACCGGGAAAAATGGTAGAAATCATCATATAGAATAAAATTACTCAGCATGTAGATAGTCATGGCCTAATGGGAGACAGCCAACATGGCTTTAGACAAGGAAGATCTTGTCTTACTAATCTGTTATGTTTTTTTGAAGGTGTGAATTAACAGGTGGACAAAGGTGAGTCGGTTGATATAGCGTATCTGGACTTTCAGAAAGCCTTTGACAAGGTCCCTCATCAGAGACTTTTGGCAAAACTAAAGAGTCATGGGATAGGAGGCAGTGTACTACTGTGGATCAGGAACTGGTTAAAAGATAGAAAGCAGAGGGTAGGGCTAAATGGCCAATTTTCCCAATGGAGAAAGGTGAATAGTGGTGTACCCCAGGGATCTGTGCTGGGTCCGCTGCTTTTTGACATATTCATAAATGACCTGGAAAGTGGAATGAGTGAGGTTATCAAATTTGCAGATGACACAAAACTATTTAAAGTTGTTAAAACCCAAGAGGATTGTGGAAAATTGCAAGAGGATCTTGATAAATTGGAAGACTGGACATCAAAATGGCAGATGAAATTTAATGTGGACAACTGCAAAGTTATGCACCTAGGGAAGAACAACCCAAACTATGGTTACATGATGCAAGGTTCCACATTAGGAACCACCACCCAGGAAAAAGATTTAGGCGTCATTGTGGATAACATGTTAAAACCCTCGGTCCAGTGTGCAGCGGCGGCCAAGAGAGCAAATAGAATGCTAGGTATCATAAGGAAAGGAATGGAAAATAAAACAAAAGATATTATAATGCCTCTATATCGTTCCATGGTGAGACCGCACCTTGAATATTGTGTGCAATTCTGGTCACCGTATCTTAAAAAGGATATAGTGATATTAGAAAAGGTTCAGAGAAGAGCCACCAAAATGGTAAAGGGGATGGAAGGATACGCCTATGAAGAAAGGCTAAAAGGTTAGGGCTCTTTAACCTGGAAAAGAGACAGTTGAGGGGAGATATGATAGAAGTCTATAAATTAATGAACGGAGTGGAACGGGTAAACGTAGATCGATTGTTTACGTTATCTGAATATAGAAAGACTAGGGGACACGCAATGAAGCTACAGGGTAAACTATATAAGACTAATAAAAGAAAATATTTTTTCACTCAACATGTAATCAAACTCTGGAATTTGTTACCAGAGGATGTAGTAAAGGCTGTTAGTGTAGCTGGGTCTAAAAAAGGTTTGGAAAAGTTCCTGGTCGGAAAGGTCCATAAACCATTATTAAAAAGGGACCCAGGATATCAATGCTTGACCCAGTACAAGCATTGTGGAACCTGTGTCTTTTGGGGAAACTGCTAGGTACGTATGACCTAGATTGGCCACTGTTGGAAACAGGATACTGGGCTTGATGGACCTTGGTCTGACCCAGTATGGCATATCTTATGGTTCTTATGTTCTTAACTGAAGCATCCTTCTAAGGACAGATGGGCAACAGAGTTTTGGAAAATGTGTCTGCCGTCCCAAGTCAGAGTCAAGCTAATGCCATGTCACCATCAACAGAGCACAATCTCTAGCCACTAGACGTGGCATCAGAAAGGAAGACCATAGCAAACTCCAAAAGAGGGGTAGAATCATGCGGCAGAGGAGATTGAATCCACTGGAGCAGGGCTCAAGACATCAGACCTGCAGATGCTGCCAACTGAAGAATAGCAGCAGCCACCACAGCGAACTGGATCTTCAACACAAATCCATCTTTCAATCCAGAGTATCATTTAAGACTGATCTACCTTCCACAGGAATGGTGGTCTGTCTGGTAATCACTGTGACCCGGGTATCCATCTTGGAAACATGAAACCACACAATGCACTCCTTCTCTGGGAGAGCATACATCCTCTTATACACCCTTAGCCCCTAAAGCGGGGAGTTGATAGAATACCAATCTAACCAGAATAGGGCTTTGAGCACCTCCAGGAATGGGAAGACAGTAGTGTATTTCCACACATCTTGTCTCAGTTCCTGCTCCATGCCCGGAACAACTGCCAAGCTCAAGGTGAATGAGACCCTGTGGGTCAACACCTCCATTTTTTCCTTCCAGAACAGGTGGATAACATTGGCCTCCTCACAATACTCTGAAGGCAAGAGGACTTCTTCATCCACATCAGGCATTTGAATTCAAGCCACAGTCCAGATCTTGGACAGATCCTGGCTGATCTCCAGGGGGTGCCCTTTGCCAGGATGCTTAGCTATAGGCAATCAAACAGGGCTTCTACTCTCAGCCTGCCCCTCCCATGAGACTGTGCTTGAGGGAATCCAGAAGCCGCAGAATCTGAATTTCCATGCCACTACCTCCTGCCCTTAAGCAGGCAAGGCCAGACTAACCGCATCCCCTGGCGTAGAAAGGGGGGAGCAATCCCTCTAGAGACAACTCAGGAGCTGCCATGTTAGAACAGGGCCAGAAGCTGGAGATAAGGCACCTTGCTTGCCACAGGCCAAGGAAGATTCCTGGAAGAAGAAAGAGTTAAGGCAAGTATCACAACAGCGCACACTAAGGCCACAGTGGTCCAAAAGCACCCATTAACTGTGCTTTTACTGCATTGCACATTACAGGTGCTAGGGGTAGGAATGCACATTGGAGCCGCTGGACAGAACACGCATATAGACCATGCAACTACCAGACACTCAATAGGAGAAAATGCTATTAGCACATGAAGAAAATGGTGGGAAATCCCCACACCACGCCAACAGTCTACCACAAATTACATCCCACACAGAAATGGGAGCCCCCAACAAAGGCAAATGATGAGGTCAAACCTTGGTACTCACGTCCCTGAGTCCCAGGCAGAAGATCTATGCCAGGCTCAGCTCTACTCTCCAGACACTGGTTTTGGCAGCACTGCATTTAAGGTGACTGGAGGCAGATCCCTCTGAGAGCCTTCTGCAATCTTTGGGAGAGAGCAGGGGGAACGGAGGAGGGAGGGAGGTGGGGGGGCACTGAGGTTGTGCGAGGCTGCTGCACTCTTCTAGTTCCTTCCAATTTCTGGCTGCTCAACAGGCTCTTATCATGGAGCTGAAACACTTTTCCCTCCTCTTATGGCTACTGAAAAGACCACAATCTAGTGGAGCCTCTCTCATGTCATGCTCAAGTAAGAGAGCCAGCCTCAAGGTGGTTGTTGACAAGTGTTTAATCAGTCTTTTACTCTCAAATCTTCAGAATTTTCTTTAGAAAGGAGAAAATTCCATCCACCATCTATATGCGCCACCATCTGCTGGAGACAAAGAAATACTGAAGAGACCTCTGGGTGACTGAGGCATATAGAGGCATGGGAGTGATGTCATTGAAACCTGGGCTTTTCATTGGTTCTTTATCTTCAATAATCTGCTGACAGGGGTACACAACCCACTTGTCTGGACTGTCTATCAGGACAATATGGAATTTTGCCTTAAAAAATTCATTCTTGCATAAGTTGATCTTCCACAGATGAGAGTCCCTAAACTACCTCTACCTTTTTGAAAGTCCCAGGGTCATCTGACCTATTTTAAGACCCTCTAGCAGAGGTTCCTTATTGACCCAATTGTTAATTTTATTCAATCTTTTAAAACAAAAAGAAGGCAGAGGTCCTATGGATATATGACAAAACAATTTTCAATAGTAATCAAGTCTTAGTACCCAGTTCCTCAGATTCAACATAAAGCTGGAAGTTATTGGCAAAGGAAAAGGGACCAAGCCTAATTCTCCTATCAAACGTCCCAGAGGGGCCACAAATATATTAAGAACTACTGCTGCAATAGGGAAGACTTATTATCCATCACCCAAAAACAGGAAATAGCATACATGTTTCATGTTGATAAAAGTGCCCACTGTTGGAATGACTTGTGGTGTTGGTTAATTGTATTTTCAAAGCTGGCATCCATCCCAATATTCTAGAACAGTGATGGCTAACCTTTTTGAGCCCGAGTGCCCAAACTGCCGCACAAAACCAAAGAATTTCCTCAAAGTGCCAGCACGTCATTTGCATAAGTGGTCTTATTTGCATAAATATTTGCATAATGTTACCATACACTAACTTTTAGTAAACATGTCTCTTAATGAGTGTATGGATAAAGAAAGACTAAAAGATTTCTACATTACTATAATCCAGTGCCAACCGCCAGGCACATTAGGAACTACTACAAACGCTGCCCATTTAGAACCCATAGCAAACCCGCTGTATCCTGACAGCATTACCAGGACTCACAAAGCACCATACCCTACCTATCAAAAGGCAACACTGCAAATATTAAACCAATACATTTCAGTGAATACTGGGGAAAGAGAACAAGTGGCAACGTCAAATAGGAATTTCCTCTTGTACCAAACAAAGCGCAGATGTTAATGATGCACATTTCCCAGAGCTGACATATTCCAGTTAATAAATTCAAAATAAAGAGATATCGTTCTACCTTTTGTGCATTTTTTTTCAGTTGCAATTGGTCCAGCCATTTTCTTCTGGTTTCTTCATGTTTTCTGCTAACTCTCCATCGTCTGCTGTCCATTTGTCCTTTCTTCTCTCTTCTAGTTTTTTTTTCCATTCTCTCTCTCTCTACATCTACTTTAACATACTAATCTTTCTCCTTTTGCTCTTTCCTCATTCCTATTTCATCCACACAAATTTTACCCCTCCATCCTCAATCCCCAATTACTCTCCCAATACCTGGCCAATTGTAGATTTTTCATCCCTCCTACACAAAATATTTTTCCCCTCTCCATTTTACTCTCCCAGCCCCATCCCATTCTAATCCTCCCCCAACATCAGCTCCCTTCTAGTTCCAGTCTCACCCAGCATCCATTCCCTTCTTCAAGCCCCCACTTCCCCTCAGCCCATTTCCATTCCAAGCCCCGTCCCCATCAGCTATTTGCAGTTCAAGCCCCCCACTTCCCCTCAGCCCATTTCCATTCCAAGCCCCATCCCCAACAGCTATTTGCAGTTCAAGCCCCCTTCCACTCAGCCCATTTCCAGTCCTAGCAACCCCCCCAACCCATTACCAGTCCTAGCCCCCCATAGCCCACTCCCAGTCCTAATCCCACCAGCCCATTTCCAGTCCTAACCTCCCCATCAGCCCACTCCCAGTCCTAATCCCCCATCACTCAATTTTTAGTTTAAGCCCCCCCAGCGCCTATCACCACTCCTAACCCCCCCCAGCGCCCATCACCACTCCTACCCCCCCCAGCCCAGCGCCCATCACCACTCCTAACCCCCCCAGCCAGCCCAGTGCCCATCACCACTCCTAACCCCCCCCAGCCAGCCCAGTGTCCATCACCACTCCTAACCCCCCCACCCCAGCCCATCACTACTCCTAACACCCCCCAGCCCAGCCCAGCCCATCACTACTCCTAACCCCCCCCAGCCCAGCCCAGCCCATCACCACTCCTACACCCCCCCACCCCAGCGCCTATCACCACTCCTAACCCCCACCCCCAGCCCAGCCCAGCCCAGGGAAAATTAAAAAAAAAAGAAAACCTGTCTGCTGCCGCTGTCGGGGCCGCCGCGGCAGAATCGAGCGTGCCGCGGGGCCCCCCTGTACCCACCGGCAGAGCCTGTCCTCCCCGTAGCAGCTCTCTCTTTGGAGCTGCAGTCAGACGCGCCGGCTTGCAGAGCGCGAGGGAAGAGTTCCCTCGCTGCTCTGTTAAGCCTGCGGGGGCTGATGGGAAGTTCCCATCAGCCCCCGCGGGCTTAACAGAGTCGCGAAAGGGAAACTCTTCCCTTCGCGCTCTGCAAGCCGGCGAGTCTGACTGCAGCTCCAAAGAGAGAGCTGCTACGGGGAGGACAGGCTCTGCCGGTGGGTACAGGGGGGCCCCGCGGCACGCTCGATTCTGCCGCGGCGGCCCCGACAACGGCAGCAGACAGGGTTGTTGTTTTTTTTTCGATGGCGGACCTTCCCGCGTGCCAGCTGCAAGGCCTTCGCGTGCCACAGCTGGCACGCGTGCCATAGGTTCGCCATCGCTGTTCTAGAACAAGTAATTGTGATGCCCACCTTAAAGATTTGATCAGATTGCTTTATTGAAATGGTAACAAAATCCTGCTTGGAAAAACTCACCTTGGTATAATGAAAACCTTAAATTCTAAAAAAAGATGTAGAATGTTTGTGAAAGGTGACCAGTTTAGAAAATAATCAGATATTTTAGCCAACACTATTTCCATTTCTGCTTATGCCAGTATGATACTTGAAAGCAAAAATTGTAGAAAACTATCTGGTCTATCAAGCTTGTTAAAAGGGATGCCTCACATCAGATGCCAGACAAATCAGCTGGCAGATCATTTTTCTCAAAGTTTAATCACAACCTCTTTTATTAGGAAATAAAATGAGATTGAGAAATTGCTCAAAGGAACTTTTGTCATTAAGGCTGTTTCAGTTAGGGATACTGGAAGCACCTAAGGAAACACAGTTGAATCAATCATGGGAAGACTTTAGGTAAGTCACATTAACCGAGGTCCATCAGCAGACATCATTTTGCCTACTGAATTTACTATACAACTTGCCAGATAAACTATTAGATTGCTTTTGGCAAAATACAATTAACCAACAGCATAGGCCAAAGAATGGCACCAACTGGTCTAATAAGTTAAGAAACCTATTGTGTTTCTGTTTAAGGTTGTTTTCAATTTCTCCAAGAGCACTGACACAAATTGTATATTCCTATTCCTGGCATTTATAAACAAGCTGATAAGTCCAATGCCATATTTAAAACAATTAGCATCAGGTGCTGCCACCATAGGAAACATCCATTTGAATGCTTAGAAGTTCCCTTGAACACACAAATGCCTCTTTTATCCAAGCAGGTAGCAATTAGTTTTACAGCTACCATCTCTAACAGCTCATCTCCGCTCTTAAGTATCCTGTACTACCATGCCAGCTATACTGCATTATTTACTTCATTTGCAGTTAACACATGGAAAACGACATACATCAGCACTAACTACAAAGCACAGTCCCACCCATTTCTCCACCCGGTGTTTAACGCAGCAATTAGGCATCTGCTAACAGTTTGCACATAGCATGAACTATTAACACAGGTAAAAGTGCACTAGCAGTATGGCACTTAATGCAGCTTAGTAATCAGGTCTATGTATAATCAAGCAAAAGCTTGGTTAGTCAGACCCAAATCAGTGCTCCTGTTCCTGTATTCTGCAAAAGGGTAATGTCTTGTGTATGCAAAGCAAATCTCCATTTATTTATTTTATTTATTTACATTCTCTTATATACCGTGCTATTCTGCATCAGTGCGGTTTACATTGAACCAACTGAAATTGCATTGAACAGGGCATTATAACTTGGAGATAACTATTTTACAGGGAACATGGGCTATGGAGGTTGAAGTGGCTTGCCCAAGACCACAAGGAGCACCTGTGGGACTAGAAACCCCAGTCTTTCCGGCCAAAGGTTGCTGTCCTCTAGTGGGATTTGAACCCCGGACCTTCCGGCCTGAAGTACCTTGCCCCAACCACTAGGCCACTCCTCCACTCTACTCCATTGTCTCCAGATTAAAAATTACAGTATTTAAGTATGTAGAGTGAAAAAAATGGCATCTCACAGAAGTAAGGCTTGTAGAAGATTGATAAAGAGGAGTTTGAAAAACAAATCCCAAGACAATCCATTTCCCAATTTTCTGATGGGTTGTGGAACTCGCTATCCAAAGAATTGAGGTCAGGGGTTGATTTGCTCATTTTGCCATGGTTTAAAAACATAGCTTTTTCACTGCAACTTTACCATTTAATATGAGCTTACTGATCAACATAAGGCTGTTGTGATTTATCAATTCTTGTTCAATACAAAGCTGGTTGAAAAAAATTGGTACCACACAAAGCACTGTAATATTCTTTTATTAGGATTCTCCAATTGAGTGGCATGCATAGAAAATCTTCATTGCTAAGGGATAAGAGAGTATCAGACTGTGACTCAAACATTAGTGATCATGCTATAAACGAGGAGATATTTTCTGAGAGTGAAGCTAATCTATATGTATTGGGAAATACGCACTAGCCATAGAGAGTCTGCACTGCAACACAGCAATGAACAAAATACAATCAAGTTGCAGAGCAGCTTTATAGTAGCAGTCAACATTATTGGCACCCTTGCATTTTAGGTATGCTGTGAACAACATCTTGAGAAATAATTGGAAATAGCCAACTGTAGGCCATCATAATATTTTTAATGGTATATTCAAAAAGTATATAAAAAAATTAGATGTCTGTGCCACTTAAACATTGTAATTTTTGGTTGCACAACCCTTGACAGGGATGACAGCCTCCATTTCTTGTAGCCATCCATGTTTCGTACATCTGTCTACTGGTAGTTTCTCCCACTTGTCAACTGTGATTTGTTCCAGCTTATGAATGCTTTACAGAATTCTTTTTACCAATGGCAAATTTCAGCTGTTTCCAAAGGGTTTGATTGGATTGATATCAGGACTCGTTGCTTGCAAGTTTTAAAAACAATCCATTTTTTTTCCTTTTTATCCATTCTTTTGTACTTGTGGATGTATGTTTTGGGTCATTGTCCTACTGGTAATGTCCTAGTTCCTATACTATTTCCTTTTTAATTGGTCTTGTTTTGATTCTTTTGTGTGTCAAATATGTGTGCATATATAAACCAAAGCCATTTCATTGGTCACTTTTTTTTTTGTTTTTTTAAAGGAGATATTTGACATTAAGGAGTTGAACTGCAAAGGTGCTAATGTGAGCCACAGCTGTATTTAGAGAAAAGAAAAATTAGACTTACCTGCTAATTGTTGTTCCTTGAGGAATTCCAGTTCAGTCCCTCACCTCTGGGTTGTGGACCTCTTCCAGCAGCATGGAGACTGGGCATGTAAGAACTGTGACACCACTGTAGATATCCTGCTGGCACCTCCCACCAGCTCCCAGTGATCTAATGACAAAGCAGACTCAAAGGAGCAACAAATAAATTGTATTTATTTAAATTGTATTTATTTAATATTATAGCTACTTAACTCTAACACTGAACTAAAACACTGTAAATGAGAGGATAACTCTCCTTCTCCCGTTTGCAGAAATAGGACAGAAAGGAGAGAGAAGAAAGAATACAAGGTATACTTTGCCTGAATACAGACCACATTTGCTGAACTTCTCCTACTGGATTGCAGTCACCGTGCATCACAAAACAGGCTTTGCGGAAGCTGACCAAAAAAACCCTGGGTGGGAATCGGGACTGAACTGGAGTTCCTCAAGGAACAGCAATTAGCAGGTAAGTCTAATTTCTCTTTCCTTATCATCCCTCCAGTCCAGTCCCTCACCCCTGGGATGTAACAGAGCAGTAAACTATTGGGAGGGATCTGTCCACCCGGACCACAAAACTGCCAACCCAAAACTGGCATCTCCCACCACTTGAACAACCTGGTGGTAATGTTTACTAAAAGTATTCAAGGAAGACCAAGTGGCTGCTCTGCAAATCTCAACCGGCAGAACTAAGCTATGCTCCACCCATGAAGCCGCTTGCGCTCTAGTAGAATGAGCCCACAGCCCCAAGGGTACCTGATGACCTTGCAAGATAGAAGCTGATGCTATTGCTTCATGAACCCATCTGGAAATTGAAGCTTTGGCCGCCGCTTCACCTTTACGTGGCCCACTAAAGAGAATGAACAAACGGTCAGACTTGCGGAAGGACTCCGAGACCTTCAAGTATCACCGAAGTACCCTCTTAATGTTTAACAAACACAAAGTACGGTCCGACACGGTCTCCCCCAAAACGGGCAAAGAGACCAACTGATTCACATGAAATGGCAAAACTATCTTTGGTAGGAAAGACGGTACTGGATGTACCACCACATTTTCCCTAGAAAAAATGTCAGAAACGGTTCCCGACAGGACAAAGCCTGCAACTCAGAGA
Organism: Ichthyophis bannanicus; assembly: GCA_033557465.1. Classification (NCBI taxonomy): domain Eukaryota; kingdom Metazoa; phylum Chordata; class Amphibia; order Gymnophiona; family Ichthyophiidae; genus Ichthyophis; species Ichthyophis bannanicus. The sequence continues at coordinate 330,072,491 of CM066034.1, read as the reverse complement.
TTCGCCATGCAGAGCAAATGGCTACCAAAAATGCTGTCTTCAAAGTCAAATCCTTTAGGGAAGCCTGATGCAAAGGCTCAAAAAGCTCCCTTTTCAAGGCTCCTAAAACCAGTTTGAGATCCCATGGAGGAGAAACCACCCTGCACGAAGGACATAGATGGGATACTGCTCTCAAGAAACGGACAACATCGGCATGGACCCCCAAAGGAACTCCTTGCACCTTTCCTCGATAACAAGAAATAGCTGCCAACTGCACCCTTAATGAACTGGCAGCCAATCCCTTATCGAACCCATCTTGCAAGAAACTCAACACTGTCAACACAAACTCAATTGCATGCAGCCACAATGCCTCAGTATTTAAAACAACGAATGATCCCTCAGGGTTTAATGGTCTTAAAACCACCACATATGTTCCAGGACGATCAAAAATTTTGTACAACGTGGGACAGTATTTTGAATAAATGTGGGTTGGACCTAATAGCTCTATTAGCGGAGAGATTGAGTTCAGAGGAGGTAAAAATTAAAGATCAGGTTAAAGCTATGGAAGATCAATTGTCAGCGTCATTATCTGCAAAAGTTTAAAACTGATTGGGAAGAATTTGAACCACAACTTAAACAATTTCAGGACTCTGTCACACAAAAAGAGATCATTAAATATAAGTGTGACACAGGGGACTATGAAAAGAATCAAGCTTATACATGGAGACAACTATTACGATTGGACAAATGTAATAAAAAAAGGCAGGTAACGTTTGAGGATTCGACTGAAGAAAGCACTGGTTCCTCTGATAATATGTCCTCTAAATATTCAGTTTCTTTGCGAGGCGGGACACGAGGGGGTTCATCCCAATGTCCTTTTCCTCGCGGCCGCCCTCAAGGACACCGGCCTTCACACATCGAGGAAGGTCAGAGGGGACCAACCACCAGATCTCACACGAAGTCTCAGTAATCAATTTATCAAACAAGGTATTGACACAGGATGAAGTTCAAGTATTACAATTGGGACGATCCTTTGTTCCTTCATCCAGGTATGATCCCTTTCGCATTCGGGTGGCTTTACATCGGTTTTTCCGAAAGCTGCAAGTTCCACAATTTTTCCAATCTCGTACAAACATCGCATCGGGAATTGAAGTTTCCCTTATTAGGAATCCATCTAAATGGATCCCCCCTGGTGTAGTCGATCCTATTATTGACACTTTTCAAAAGCTGGTGTTACGGGATCTCAACCTGTGGGAAAGGACTGAATCAGTACAGTTACATTCGAACATTACAAAGGAACAGCGTAATGACTTGAAGTCTTTAAATAGTTGTAAGGATATCATAATACATAGAGCCGATAAAGGTGGGGCGACGGTGGTTCAAGATTTCCAACAGTATTGGGACACTGTTAATACACATTTACTAGATGAAAAATATTACCAACCATTGCAGGGGGATCCAACTGCTTCTATTCAGTTAGAAATACAAGAACTCACAACTGCTGCTTTGTCAAGAAAATGGATTACTTCTAAGGAACATCAATTTTTGAATAAGACTTTCCCGGTTACTCCAATTTTATATATGGTTCCTAAGATTCATAAAGGCCTTCAAAATCCACCGGGTTGACCGATTGTGTCGTGTTGGGGCTCTCTTTTGGAGCCACTGTCACAATTTTGTGATCTATTTTTTCGTCCGTTATTACCGACAGTTAGATCCTATATACGTGATTCATTCCATTTCTTGTCCAGATTAAAAGATACACCAGAAGACAAGTCAAATTGGTGTATGGTGACGATAGATGTAAAAGCTTTATATACGAACATTGATCAGGAAGCAACTCTGGGCATGGCAGCACAGGTACCTTTTGATTTACCAACTAGATTGCCAAAGGATTTTATGTTGAGTCTATTAAGGATGGCGTTAACAAAAAATGTTTTCCTATTTGAGGGTCAATATTTTCAACAAGTGCATGGCATTGCCATGGGTGCGACAGTGGTGCCATTGGTAGCCACAGTTTACATGGCGGAATTTGAATCTAGGTTTATATATCCCTCTTCTTGGTTTCAACATATTCGACTTTGGACTAGATTCCTTGATATTTTTTCCTTCTGGACAGACACAGAAGAGAAATTAAATGAAATTTTTATGTGGATTAATATATTATCTTTGGATCTCCAATTTACACTTACTTTTCATAAGGAGAGGATTGATTTTTTGGATATTCGTTTGTTCAAAGAGGGGGCAGAGAAAGGATGTACTTTATACCATAAGGAAGTTCAACGTAATACATTGCTGCATTATCGAAGTTACCATCCAGGCCCCCTAAGACGGGGGTTACCGATAGGTCAGTTTATAAGATTGCGTCAGTTGTGCTCCACACTGGAGGACTTTAAAGTTCAGGCCTCACAAATGAAAGCACATTTGGAACGGGGGTACCCTAGTACCATAATAAACCGGGCATATCGGAGAGCTCGATTTAATTATGGGGACTGGTGGGATGCATCTGATCCTGTTCCGGCTGGCGAGGACAGTCCTCCATTTGTGGGGGTTTTGCCCTATATGCCAGGTACGACGAAGGTGATGCAGATTATGAAATCCCACTGGCCAATTTTGTCTTTACACCCTAATTTCTCAAAACCATTGATGATTGCCCTTCAAAGGGGCAGGAACATAGCTGATTGGGTAGTACATAATAGTAGTCAAGATCAAAATACTGGGGGAGGCCCTGTAGGACATTTTAAATGTTCTGAATGTGATTTTTGGGTTTTAACCCTGGAGGGTGCGATGTGTGGTAATATCCTTTGAGTCATCAGAAGATATATAGCAAATTTTTCACAACGTGTTTAACATCTTTTGTGATATATGTCTTGATTTGCCCTTGTAAATTACTTTATATTGGCAAGACATCTAGAACTATAAAAAAAGAGGCTTCAGGAACATCGATCCCGCATAAATAGTGCGGTTTTGACAGCTCCGTTAGTATTACATTGTCAAGAAAAGCAACATACGTTTACAGATTTAAGGTGGAGAGTGTTAGATCATACTGTATTTTATTTAATAACAGAGGGGGGGATAGACATTCTCGTTTGAGCCATCGTGAACAATTTTGGATTTACAAGTTGAACTCCGTGGAACCCCAAGGTTTAAACTCAGCCGTGGAATGGTGGAGTATAGTGTGATACGTAGCTTTTATGAGTAGGTCAGTGCTTATAGGCTGCTAGCTGGTCACCTGATTACATTAACAGGTTTAAATTGGGGTGTGTTTTGGGCGGAATGTGAAGCAACACAGTTTGAAGAAGAGCCAAGAAGGTTAAAGGCTTGAAACGAATACAATGTTGAGTCACTGATTTGAAAAGAGGTTCTTGCATTGTTGCTCAAGGAGGTGGTTTCACGTTTATATGGATAGCCTTTCCTGATACAGCTTATTATGTCATCTGAGGGAGTGGACATCTTGTAAGGCAAGTAGATGTTGCCTGTTCCTATTTTGGAGGATACTCCCAGCTATTGATAGCCCTTGTATTGATGGATATAAAGCTGAGACAACGCCCGTTTTTTTGGCTATGTGCCTTTGGATATCTGAATGTGGCGTTTTGAGATCAGGCAAAGGCTATTATTCAGATAAGTGATTTTCACTTGGTTTTTGCCTGTTTGTATGCAAGATATCCGGTTGGTATTGATGGGTGAAGTCCCCTTTAATCCTTGCTAGGGTTGCGTCCCTAATTTGAATAATAGAACAAAATGGAACGGTGCACCACGAGAGTGTTCTTCCCTCAAGGTGTTGGTTCCAACAAAAATAGTTTGTGTGTATGCATTCCCTTGTTAGTTGGATGTATGTGTGGGAAACAGATGGTAGAGGGGTTAATTCAGTTTATCCTCCAGCAAGCGACCTCCTTTAGAATCCCCCAAATCCTTGATCAGCTTATCAAGATCGTCTCTAAACAGTTTCCCCTTAAAAGGAAGCTTGTTAAGATGTGACTTGGAGGAACTGTCCGCCACCCAGTTCTTGAGCCAAAGATAGCGGCGTGTGGCTACCAAGAATGCCATGCTATTCGCCAAACCTCTAATAAGATCATATTGGACATCGGACAAATATGCATAACCTGACTCAAGTCTTGTCACATCAGCTAGCTACTCCTGCGTTTTGCTGGACTGGCTGCTGCAAACACTGCGACCAGCGAAGGCATGATCTCGCAACCCAAGCTCCACAAATAGAGGCCTGCAGAGCCAGAGCATTAACCTCACAAGCTTGCTTCAACAAGGCATCCACCTTCCGATCCTGTATGTCCTCCAAAGCTGCACTGCCTTCAACTGGAATGGTAATCTTCTTTGTGACCGCTGAAACTGCTGCATCTATACACGGAGAACGAAACACTAACTGTTCTTGATCCGCGAAGGGATAGAGACGATTCATGGACCTCACACCATGCAAGCCTGCCTCCAGCATGTTCCATTCATCCAGAATCATCTATTTATTTATTTTAAAGTATTTATATCCCGCTTTATCCTTGAATCAAAGCGGATTTCACTGCAAACCAATCAAGTAGGGTAGTGCGGTGGTGTCGGCATGCAGTGGTTGTGAAGGTAGTGTTCGTGAGTGTGTAGATAGGTAAATCTTGATTTGGGTTGCAATATATACAGGTTGAGCTACATTGGGCTATATACATTTTAATAAGAGTAATAGGATGTTTTTATGTTGTGGATGTCATGTCTTGTGTAACTCGTTTTGTGGGGTGGTTAGGGTGGATTGGTGGTCTTCATTGAATTGTTCAATGAATAGGCTGATTAGGGGAGCCTAGCATTGGTAATGGGTTTGAGGAGGGACTAGCACTGGAAATGAGCTGATTAGGGGAGGCTAGCACTGGTAATGGGGTTGAGGAGGGACTAGCACTGGAAATGAGCTGATTAGGGGAGGCTAGCACTGGTAATGGGGTTGAGAGGGGACTAGCACTGGAAGCGAGCTGATTGGGGGTGCTTCGACTGGGAATGGGCTGATTGTGGGGAGGGGAGGCTAGAGCTGCTGGCCCTGGAAGAAAACTGGGGGCTAAGGCTACAATGGGCTGATATGAGGGGATGGGAGAATGGAACTGGAAGAGAGTGGATCTGAGAGGAGCTGCCATGGTATTTGTACTAGAAGGGACTGCTCAGTGGGGAAGGAGGGGGACTGGAAGGGAATGGACACCAATGGTAGTCATGGGAATGCAAGTTGACATTGGAAGGTACTGGGAGTGAGGACTGGAAAGGGGCTGATACTGGGGATGGTTACTGGGACTGGAAATAGGCTGATGGAAAGAAGTGAAGAAAATGAAAGAAGAGATAAGAAATGGCAGATGGACCATAGACCACAGAAAGAGAGCTGAGAAGACAGGAAAGCAGAAGCTTCAGATCGGGACCAGCATGATCAGAGAATAAATTGGTCAAACAAAGGTAGAAAAAATAATTTTAGTTCATATTAGTGATTTGACTACAAAATCATCATAATTTTGAAATCAAATATTGTTACTTGTTATTGTGATTAATTATTGTGGTTTAAATAAGTAAATTTTATAAATAAAAACCTATTGCAAAGGCCTATAATATATTAATAATTCAACAAATGATTACAGCGACAATGCGTTAACGGTAAAGGAAGAGAGATGCATTTGATTTTATCATTGGGGGTCACCACAAGTTGACCAATGGTAAAAGGGGTCACGGTACAAAAAAAGGTTGAGAACCACTGATCTAGGCAGTAGTGCTTACTGAAAGTATGGAGAGACAACCAAGAGGCCTCCTTACAGATGTCCACTGGTAGAACCAAACTGCTCTGTCCAAGAAGACGCTTGCACTCTGGTAGAGTGAGCTTGTAAGCTCCCTGGGACTGTATGGTCCTGTAGAAGATAAGCAGACGCACTTGCCGCTCCAATCCATCCAGAAATGGACTCCTTCGCCGCCGCTTCCCTTTGCAGGGCCCTCCGAACACCCCGAAGAGAGACGATCCACCTTGCAAAGGTTTCTGAAACCTTTAAACACTGCCACAGCGCTCTCTTGACGTCCAAACAGCGCAAACTATGGCTCAATATGCTCCCCTCCACCGCACCTAGTGCTGGAAGAAAGACCATTTTAGTTAGGTGAACGTAGAAACCACCTTTGGCAACAACGACGGAACCAGCCGCCAGGCCACCTTCTGTCTGGAAACAGACAAAAAAACGATTCCTGACAGGTCAGCGCCTGCAACTCCGAAAATCGCCTCGCCGAACAGATGACCATCAAACATACCATCTTCAAGGCAAAACCCTTAACCTATGACTGTTGCAAGGGCCCCAATGGCGCGCTAGCTAACGCTCCTAAAACCAACTTGGAGCTTCCCCAGTGGAATAAATATCCTACGACAGGGCTACAGTCTGATAACCGCCTGAGAAAGCGTACCACATTGACCTGTGCATGAAAGCCACTCCCTGTCCTTTGCCCCTATAGCAAGACAGAGCTGCTAACTGAACTCTCCAGGACCTGCCTTTACCAAACCCGTCCTGCAGAAAAACTTAATACCAAGGGAATTGACACTGTTGTCACGCGAGCGTGCATCCGCAAGAACCTGTCCTCAAAGATGCGCCATATACGCACATATGCAAGGGACGTGGTGGACTTTTTTTTTTTTTGCGGCAAGGTGGCAAAGACTGCTGTCGAGCAACTCTTTTTCCTTAAGCTTGCCCTTTCAATGGCTACCCCGTAAGCAAAAAACGATGCACCTGAGGCATTCGAAGGGAACTCCGTAGAAACAGAATCTCCAATGTCGGAAACCTCCATGGATTCCCGTTAAGCAACCGTATGAGGCAGGCATACCATGGGCACCTTGGCCAGCCCGAAGCACCCAACCACACGTTTCCCCGAAGCGCTTTGATACGCAGAACCACTCGACCTATGAGTGCCCCGGTGGAAAGACATAGAGAAGACCGGACGATGGCCGCCGTTGAAACAATGCGCGATGCCTTATGACCTTCTTTCGCGTCGTCTGCTGAAGAAGCGACCCGTTTACACAGAGTGAAATGCTGCCATGAGGTCCATTACTGGCTGTCCCCATATGCGATCAATCTTGGCGAACACCTCCGGATGCCACTCCCATTCTTTGGCATCTACTCGGACCCAGCTGAGGAAATCCGCCGTCACAATGTCCTTACCTGCAACATGCGCCACCGAAAACGCTGGCAGCCAAAGCTCTATCCACACACACAGACCCTCTGCTGCGGCCTCTATGGCCACACGTCTGATTCTGCACTGCCGATTGATGTAGGCCACCACCGCGGAGTTGTCGGACAGTACTCGCACCACTCGACCTGTCACCATAGCTTCGAACGCCTGCAACGCCCGGCATATCACTCGCATTTCCAGTCGGTTGATTGACCACTGGGTCTCCTGTGTACTCCAAGAGTCTTGCGCAAAACGATCTCTGAACATAGAGGAGTTTAACAAAGTTTTTGGCCAAGCTCCTGGAGGAAAGGTCCATAACCTTTTATTAGAGAGAAGCTGGAAAATTATAAAATTATAATTTTTTTATACCAACTTTCACCAATTCAAGACGTTCTACAAGGCACACAACCCAACAGACCATCACATCTGTTGTACATAAAATATGAGCATACATGAATCCACCACTTGCCCCGATACAAGCATTCAGTAGCCTATTCGTCTTTTTGGAAACCAGCCAGGTCCTTAAGACCTGGATTGGCTACTCTAGGAAACAGGATACTGGACCTGAAAGAGCTTGGTCTGACCCAGTATGGCATTTCTCATAGCCTTATGAATGGAACCTCCCCAAGGTCTCTGCCTTGGAAGTAACAGGCTGCGCCTGGCCCTTTGGCTAGCTCACACGGAGCAGTGCGGCCTAGTGGTTGAGGCAAGTTGCCAGATGACCAAGGGTTTGAATTCTAATCGAGACCACCAACCTTGGGCCATAAAAATTGGGGTTTCTGGTCCCACAGGTGGTCCTTCTGGCCTTCGTTAAGTGACTTAACCCTCTGCCTCAGGTACCAAAACATAAATTGTGAGCCCTTCAGGGACAAGGGAAATAGAAATACCATAAATCGACTGTATGCCACCCTGACCTGTAGGCAATCAGTATACTCAAATAAATAACTGACTGGGAATATGTGACCGTAGCAAACACTGGCAGTGGAGAGACATCAGAGCTGGTGCTGGTTCCTGGTCTTCCTTTCTCGCTCTTCCAGTCCTTCTGCCAGCATTGAGAAAAGGCTGAGAATAGACTGTCCAGTGGGCCGGGGACCTTTCGTCCTGGACATCAGAGAGAAAGAGGGGCTAGGATCTGGGAGCAAAGCCCAAAGAGAAAGTGAAACTGGTGACTGACACTGTAGCGCCTCCGGACAGCTCACTCCACAGCAGATCCCACGACTGCATCTCCAACCCCATGTAACACCATGCGGACCTCACACACTTTATTACAATCGACATCCCCCCCATTACTGGAGAAATTACCTTAGTCTGATAATACAGTCTGAGCAAAGAAATGCAGTCGCTGCAAAGAGTGCACCCAAAAATCATGCCCAAGCAATTGTGAGCACATACAAAATGCATATCTACATATACGGGTGACCCAGCACCTGTCACCCAAACACAGTGCAGTGAGCACGCTTGAACATAGGCTGAATGCATGGAGCATACACAGAGTATTGACTTCCTCTATGAAACCTTCCAGTGCCCTGGAGCGCTAAGCCCCAGACCGTGCTACCTAGACGTCCTTCTCTTCACCCTCAGCACGGGCCCTTTAACAAGATGGCACAGACGGCTCAGTGCCCCTGCTAAGTGCTTAAAGCCCTGTTCTGACAGCACAGGCTCTAGAAATAGCATGCCCTTCCCAGGAAATTCTCATCTAAGTGGAGCTATGAAACATACAGACACCCCCGGCCTTCTTGCAGTCAGAGAACTAGCAGTGGGATACACCGACAACCTTGCAAGTGGAGGTCTCGAGGTTGCTGCCTGTGTGAACCTGATGAGGAATACAATTTCATATTTTACCCCCCCCCCCACCCCCAAGGGATGGGGGCACTGAATACTATATGTGATTCATAAGCAGCGCTGCCATCCGGTGGCCTTTACGGCACCAGAGTCCGACAAACAATACAGAGGTTAAGAGCTTTAAATCTTGGTCATATAATCTTGATTTGCAGAACACTACAGTTGCTTGTTTAGTCACTAACCCCTGAGTGCCCATGAGGTGGCCCTGTGGTTATTTCTTCCCTGACTTGCAAAGATCAATCTGATGATGGCTGCATATACACAGTCACAGAAAGGCACTATTGAGTGTACCAGCTGCCCTCTGGTGGCCATAGACCGTAGCACAGGCACTTCTTGGTTGACAGTTTAACTGTCATTATTATATATTTTTTTATATCCTAAGATTTCCTAAACCTGTCCCTGTGAAACCACAGGCGTTTGGGCAACTTTCACTATAGAATACACAAAAGCACACTTCCAGCCTGTTCCTCCTTCCACCACGTTAGGGCTCTGCTCTTGAAGAACCTAAAAGCTGGCAATTTACCTAATATCCTGGGACTTAACAGATGTTCTTTCTCTCCTAATCATGTCTCTGAGGAGCATGTGGCATCAGAGATCAATGCCAAAAACTACTGTCCTATAAAACTAAGAATAAACTTAAAAATAAAGAGGACTGACAACAGCTCCCTTAAGGCTGAGGAACTCCCCGAGCCTCAAAAAACCTACAAACAAAAGAAAGAAACACTAGACCTAAAAATCTAGCTATTCTGCCTGTCGTCTTCCTCACACAGGCAGCTCACTGCAACTCTTGCCATGCGGTCCAAATACCTAGAGAGAAAATGGCCGCCCCTTTGCCAACGAATTTTGGTGCCAATAACAGCCGCTGCAAAAAGGAGGCCTCAGCAGACCAACAGAGCCCGAAGGCCTTACCTGCAGGGCCGAAAGCCACGCAGCCTGCTCCTACCGCCTTGAATTCATCCGATCCTCAAGCCGCACTGCTGCGCCTGGCAGCTGCAGCAAGGACAGCTCAGCCGGTTCCACAGAGTAAAATTAAAATCCCGCAGCAATGGAGAGGCTCCGTCTCACACAGCTTCAGTGTGGCTGTACAGGTCCCGGAGCTCTCTCCCATACCGTCAAGGGAGAGAGATCCGCACTGGTGAATGCCTGCAGCAAGTGAAAATAACTGACAAGGAGGGAAGGCAGGAGTTGCTACTAATTTAAAGAGCCAGGCTCAAATTTAAAATTACTTTAAATATAAGGAAATTTGCTCCTAACTACTAAAGGGAACTAATCCTCGATTGTCAATTAACCAAAGGTAACTGAATTAAATGTAAAATTAAAGGTAAAAATCAAAAGTAAAATCAGAATAGAATTTGTCACACTAAATGCTCCTTATCTGTTCCCCCAAGTGAGCCCAGAAGCTAGGCTCACTACGTCCTCTTGCTGCATGGAGACTGGACACACTGGGGGCTGATGGGATAGACCAGCAGGCTATATCCAGTGATGTCATGAGTTTTTGACATGCCCAGTCTCCAAGCTGCAGGAGGAGGTTCACTACCCCAGAGGTTGAGGACTAAACTGGAGGAACGATAAGGAACATGCAGAATCTTTTTTTTTTTTTTTTACTTTTCTGTACTGGCCCTTTAAGAGCTCCAAAACATTGAAAATTAAAAGTAATCAAAATTAATTTCAAGTAACCAGACAACTACAAGATTTAATTAAAGAAAGCTGTCAAAGAAAAAGAGCACTGTGAAGAAAAATGGCAGGAAAAAAGCCCGCCAAGATACTGAGCACTGCTAACCCACAGAACATGCTTCACACTCAGCAACAGGCCTCAAAATCACTCACAGGACACTAGAAGCAAAGATTTAAACACTCATCTCTTCCTCCAAGACCTTTGGATCCTCTCTGCAGCCCGATAAAAATAACAGGCTTCCTGTGAGCAGCACAGCTGAGAAAGGCTGTCAGCCAGCAGCAGCAGCAGAGAAACAAGGCCCGACGACAGTTTGACTGGAAATCTGCAGCACAGAAAACTGTGCTAGTAAGGAGATGAAAAGCCTGCTAAAGAACTCCCCTCCATGCCAACAAGGAGGGGAGAGCAGGCAAAGGGGACAGTAATAAACGGGAGAAAAGAGATTCCTCTAAATCCCTTCCGATCCCCTATCAGCCCTTGCTTTTTTTTTTTTTTTTTTTAAACAAGCTTTAAAGCTACAGATCAAAAGAAAAAACGTTATAGGGAGAAAAGAAAAACTAAAAACCCTTGCTAAGCTGCCTAAAGCTCCTTATCTGCTCCTCTAGTGAGCCCAGCACCTAGGCTCACTACCTCCAGCTACATGGAGAATGAACACACTGGGAGCTGGTGGGAGGTGCCAGCAAGATATCTACAGTGGTGTCACAGTTCTGACATGCCCAGTCTCCATGCTGCGGCAAGAGGTGCACAACCCAGAGGTGAGGGACTGAACTAGAGGTACGATAAAGAATTATAAAATGTATTCACTAAATTAGAGCACTCAAGTATATACATATATATCTTCTTATGCGAGGATCTGCAACAAGAGAAACTGTAAAATCCTGAATTAATTATGCTGGATCAGGGTTAACTCACTGTGAATTATGCCAAGTGTGTTGTATTTCTTTTCTGGATATTCTAGAGATGGGGCCAGGATGACAGTTTTGGCGGTTTTTTTTGTTTTTTGGAATAGTTCTTTTTGCTGGTAGGGAAATTCTTCTTTTCTTACCTTCTTCGGTGTGAAGATGACGAGCAGCAGTATGAAAGAGACTGGAATGAATATTTATATTTTCTTGTAAGCTGACAACAGAAAAAAAAATGAAACTGGTTCTTACTAGTTCTTGAGATGGAGGCCAGAATGGAAAGGTAATCCTAAATGGCCCAGTTAGTCACATATTTCTTTGCAAGACTAGGTCTAGGAATATTCTTGAAGGCTCGTGTCTTAAAACATGCAAATCACAAAACAGCAACAAAGATGTCCAGACCTTTTTGTTTAGTCTCTTATCTTAACGAAGCTTTTAGATGGTTGTCTTGATATCTCTGGTAGTCAGGAGCAGTTTAATTACTTAACGCAAACTAAGTTTCTGTTCTTCTTACTTCTGTTCCTTATGTCACACAGTTTCAGCTATTATCAGGTCCCCTCTGACCCTCTTATTACAGCAGATCTTTTATCAGGTGGCCTTTGATCAAGTAGGCTTTTGGCACTAGGCAGAAGGAAGTCAGCATCTATTTCTTAGTGTTCAATTAGCTGACAAATTTCTTAAGCCCAATTTTTATATTATTTCAACAAAAGCAATATCTGAATCCAGCAAAATCAATAATTAAGCATATCATGCTACAGTCATAGTCTTCCCCTGCTACAGCTTCAGTCTCTCTGCATCTGTTCTCACTAAGGCAAAGGCTTTCCAATTAGACTTTTGTTCTGTGAGTTGTTTATGCGATTATAATTTTGAAATATGTTGTACATTACTTTAGGCAAAAGAAAAACGGTTTGTAAATGCAATGAAAATAAAATTTCATGGTGAAATGGATATAAAATACGCTCAGCTACTAATAGCTTATTAAAAAAAAATTTTGAAGCACCAAAGAAATTGATTTTTAGCAAGCCGAACAAACATAAAACAATATATAATATGTATATTGATTTACAGTATCTTCCCAGATAAGCTAGAGTGGAATATTGCAGAAAGCTTCAAAAAGTCAATATTTTTAATACATGTTTTGTTATAGATCGAATGTTGGCGCTGCGTGTTCAGTCTGCAAGTGGCACAAAGCAGCATAGCACTGTCCTGCTCTTCAAAGTGATTCTCACCTTATCACGTTTTCAGCATAACCAGAATGAATGTGCATATGAAAGAGATTCACATGCAAATCTCCATTATGCATCTTCACTGTAGTTATCCTAAAAACCTGACTGGCTAGGTGTACCCCGGGGCAGAGAACCCATGATCTAACTATTGCCTATATTTATATCTGTTTACAGAAATAAACAAGAGTTTGGTGTGTGGAATGATCGTTTACAAAATATGATCACTTAACACTTCAGACCCCTAGGATGTCCTTTGCAGGATATTTCCACATAAGAGTTTGTTCCCTTCAATGCTAATGCAGCATAGAAATGCCCCTCAGTCCATTGCCTGTACATATAAGAATTCAACAACCCCCAGTAATAAATCACACAAAGAACTAATGAGAGAATGGAGTCAGGTTAAAGCCATAGAATATAGTCAAGTTTTATTTTAGCAAAAATTCACGTTTGTTACTTTTCACAATAGAGGGTTATCACGATACTGCCACATGTGGCCTCCAGCAACTCAACTCGATAGGCTGAATGGTCGTTCCAGCTTGCCCTCCTGGATCAGCTTTTCTTTTCGGTCCTGCATACACAAGGCAACAAGGGAGAGTTTTTCTGTCAACCAATGAAAACCACAAACCAAAACAAGAAAGGCACATGGCAGACAAAGTAACGGAAAACAAATTTCAAAACAGGTACAAAGTTACCTGTGAACTGCAACTAAGTGTAAACTACGAAACATCAGAGTCCTGCTGGAGAGCAGGACTCTGCAGCTTTCCACTTGTTTGCAGGCAACGTGAGCAACTCCTATCCCCCCTCCCAAGAGATGCTAAGTGACCCAGCACTGCAGGGAATGAACTTTACTAGGAATATCTGTAGCTTGCTCTGCTGGTTACGTAGATGACTATGGAGCAGTATAAACTGTAACATACCTTTAACTACATATCACTTAAATGACATCTTTCCATTTTTGCAAAGTATCAGATAAATACATAAAGCTTTTTCACAATATTCCCTCTGCATGGCTCACTATGGCAGCGAGCCTTTAACAAAATAGCCTTTATTTATTTTTAGTCAACCATAAACGTGGACAATCTGCTAGCACAGACAGATTGCACTTATCCAAATCTGCAACCAAGGAGGAACAAATCAGCCATATATTCAGATGTGCATATAAGGACTTGAACTTATCCATTAATAGCCACAACCTCCAGAGATAAATACTGTAGCACGATGTGCTGAGGGGAGACCCTGTATTCAAATACCAGTTGAAGGACGCAGCTTCTGCTTATCAACAGCCTTATTCGTAAACTACAAACTACTCCAAGGAGCTGTGGAGAGCATAAAGAGAAATGGTTCCTGCAGCATCAGAAAACATTTCCAGTGAGCTTCCATTTACTTAGCTTTGGTACTCAAGAGGGTTGCATTAGTCTGAAATATTATTGACTTGCAACTCTAAGCAACAAGAAAACTAAAATGTGCTCTTTGCTTGAAAGCACTACATGTGGCTTTATTCGCTAGAGTTATAGCCCCAAAGTTAGAACAGACATTCGGCATTAAATATCCTGTGTTGTCAGCATTATAAGACATTTCTTGGGGCACAACACAAAGCACATTCTGCAGCTTCTACAGAGCACTTACATGCCTGGCCTTGTAATGGTGATACCGAGCTTCCTGCCAATTTATAGCTAGAGTTACTAATGTACACTACCATGTTAACGCATACTGTTTTATCACAGGCCTCATTTTATGCAATGGGAGCTAGTTACTAATACGCATTAATGGCTTAGTGCAAGCTAAGCATTGTTACTCACCTGTAACAGGTGATCTCTGGGAACAGCAGGAATCAGTCTTCACATATGGGGAGACGTCAGTACCGACAGAGCCCGCACAAGAACGCTCCCCAGCATCCAACTGGAAAGCCTTTGGGAGCACTCCACTGCGCATCTGCCTTCCCAGCTCCTCCCCTCAGTTGAATTTGCAGCTGAGAGATAGAGGAAAAAGAATATACCCTACAACTCCTAGGGGAGGAGGGTGGGTTGTGGAGACCGATTCTTGCTGTTCCTGGAGATCACCTGTTACAGGTGAGTAACAACGCTATCTCCAGGAACAAGCAGGAATGTAGTTTTCACATATGGGGCTCACTATCTCCCAGATACCAGACTGGAAGCAGGTAGCCCTGGTTTCCCTGAGGATAAAGGATAGAGCCAAGAGTGTGGACACAATGTGGCCCCACTGGACTCAACTGCAGATGGCCAAATCACCTCTGATGGAAATCTGGGGCCAGAGAGAAGTCCAGGATGGATGAACATCTGGTGAACGGTTTGCACAATGCAAGTAGGATATCCTTGATCTGTTGTGGGAGGTTGAGGTCAGCAAGTATTATGCTTTCAGGAGCCAGGCTGTGAGGTGGAGGCTCTGGCCCTCTGAATTGGGATGGAGAAGCGTCCCGTGATCCTGAGAGAGGGGGTTGAGTGAATGTCCCAGACTGAGAGGTTGAGTCTGCACTGATTGAAGCAGCAGAGGAAACCGCTGCTGACAGGGCCAAAAAGGGTCTATGAGAATCATGGAGCCCTTGTCGGCCTGTAGTTTGAACAGGGTCTTGGGTATCAAAGGGATGGGCGGGAATGCATAGAGCAGACCCCGCCCCAATGGAGAAGGAATGCATTTGTCATTTGTCTGTGCCGGGAAGAAAGCTGTGAGCAGAACAGCAGAAGTTGTGCATTCTCCTGGGTGGTGAACAGATCTATGAGCAGGGACTCCCACATGTGGAAGATCCAAGATGCTGTTTCACGATTGAGGGTCTACTCATGTGGACACAGGATACGGCTGAGTCTGTCTGCAAGGAGACCGAGTTTGCCCAGGAGATACACTGCTCTGAGGTGAATGTGATGCGCAATTGAGAAGAACCAGAGGCAAAGCACTTCCTGGCAAAGGAGATAGAATCCTGCCCCTCCCTGCTTGTTCACATAGAACATAGTTACCTAGTTGTCTGTTCTGATTAAGACCTGTTGGCCCGAGAGCTGGGGTTGAAAAACCCAAAGGGCGTTTGTAAATGCATGTAGTTCCAGGAGGTTTATCTGTAACAGATTCCTGGTGTGTCCACTGCCCCTGTGTGGTTCGATTGTTCAGATGTGCTCCTCAACCAAGCTTGGAGGCATTCGTTGTCAGGGTGCACTGAGGTGGAGGCATCTGAAAAGGTGACCTTCCCCCCCACCGAGTAGGTTTTGAGGGGAGCATCACCACTGAAGGGAATTGAAAAATGAAGTGGAGGGGTGATGCATATTTTGCTTGAGAGACACCTGGTTGCCTGGGTCCATTGAGACAAAAGAGTCCACTGGGCTTGTTGTATGTGCAGGCGGGCACAGGGGACTACATGGACTGTGGAGGCCATATGTCCCAAAAGGTGTAGCATTTCTCAAGCTGTTATACAAGTGTGGCTTCTTATCTTGTGGGTTAGCTCAAAGAGCCGGGTAGAGCAAGCCAGGGGAGAGAAAACTCTGGCCTGTTGAGTGTCCAGAAGTGCTCCGATGAACTCGAGCTGCTGGGTTGGCACCAGGTACTAGCTGGGAAAGTTCAAGATGAATCCCAGATGCTGGAGCACAGTGATGATACATCTTCCCCTGATTAGCCAATCATCTAAGTAGGGGAAAACGAAGACCCCTAAAGTGCAAAGGTAGGCCACAACCACTGCCATGCACTTTGGCTTAACCTCTGCACCCCAAATATTCACAAAGGGAAGCACCCGATATTGGTAGTGGTTCTGCTGGAATCGAAAACAGATACTGTCTATGCTGAGGGTGTATCAGTAAATGCATGTATGCCTCCTTGAGATCTAGAGAACACAGCCAGTCGTTTCTCTGAAGATTTGGCAGGAGTGTGCCAAGGGAAATCATTTCAAATTTTTCTCGATTGAGGAATTGGCTTAGGTCCCTTAGATCTAAGATGGACCTGAACCTTCCTGTTTTCTTGGGAATAAAGTCCATGCCCTCTTGAGGCGAAGAACTCTATGGCCCCCTGAGCTAGCAGGGTGGACATCTCTTCTGATAGATGTATCTGCAGGGGATTTCTGAGATAATCTCCTATGAAGGTGGTGGGGCGGGGTAAGCTTTTGAAATGAAGCAGATAGCCCCCTTTGGACGATGTTGAGAGTTCACTATTCTGATGTCCTAAGGTGCCACCTGTGGGCATAGGAACAGACCCTGCCTGCTATGTGTAGGGGTTGGGGACCCTGCATTGGCAGAGTGGCTCTGCTCTCCAGGAAGGAGTCAAAAACCAGCTGCTGGTTATGGCTGTGCAATTGATTGGGGTTTAGGAGCCTTAGGCTTCTTGGGTTGGCGAGGAGCCTACTGGCGCTGCTGTTGAAGCTGGTAAGCAGCTGCAGGTGGATAAGAAAGATAATATCTCTTCTTCTTAGGAGAGAAAAATGTAATTGGATTCATCCTCCTTTTAGAGGGGTCCGCTGTTTTTCTTGAAAAGCGTTTGAGGGTGAGATCATCAGTCTCAATCTCTCCAGCCTTTTCCTTCCAACCCTTTCTGAAGAGGTTCTCTAGAACAGGGAATATTAGCCAATTTGTCTTGGACCCACTATTCAAGATCTGATGCCTGCAGCCAGGCCATCCTACGAGCATCGATGCAGACTGCTGAAGCTCTGCTGGATAACTCAAAGGCATCAAAAGATGCTCTGGTAAGAAATTCGGATGTATTTTGATTCTGCCTGATTAGGGCTTGGAATGCATTTAGTTTGTCATGAGGAAAGAGGTGCAAATATCTCCAGATCCCTGGATACATCCTTGAGGAACATGCCTATATAGAGCTTAGGAGGTAATTCTAGAGGCGAGCATACATGCATGAAAGCATCGACAACCAAAGTAATTGAGAGTTCTGGAGTCCTTGCCTGGAGGCATGGAAGAGTGATTCTTAGAACTCTTGATGTGGTGTATAGCCAATTCCACCACCATGGAGTGGTGAGGGAGTTGAGGCTTCTCAAAGCCTAGGCATGCTGGAACTCAGTACATAGTATCAAGTCATTTGCTGATAGGCAGAACCATTAGAGGAGCCTCCCACATACAGAGCATTAGATCTGCAAGATGTGGTGTATCGGTAAAGTGGCAGTCTCTTTAGGTGTCGAGGGGTATTGGAGGATTTCCAATACCTCTGCCCTTTGTTCCATCTCCAATGCCACAGTAATATGCAGGCCTGCTGCCATGTCCCTAATGAAGTCTTTGAAAGACATATCCTCTGGCGGCGATTGATGCCTCTCATGAGGAAATGGATTCAAAGGAATGTCTCTGCTTTCTTGGGAGTCCACCAATGCATTATCAGAATCTGAGGGAGTAAGAGTCTGAGAAAGAGTCAAAATGGTGATGATCTCATGCTTGATCTCGATACTTCCCCGATGTAGAGGATCAATGTTGGTACCGAAGCTTGGTCAGTGCGGCATTGGGAGCTTGTTGGGTACTGACAATGTCCGTTGGTTCCAATGGGGGGGGCCATTGGAGGGAGAAGCTCCCTGATACAGGTTCAAGTGCTGGCATTGGCCCAGAACCGGCAGCTGTTAGCAGGGTGCCGTCACCTGCACTGCTGGAGCTGTCGATACAGTCAGTATCGAGGCTGCCAGGAGTGTGGCCAAACTCCTCTCGATAGCCAGTATTCATTGGTCAAGGGAGCTGACTGATGCCTGTGTGGAATCCCGTACGGGGCTTTGAGCCACTATCCCAGAGCATGGAATCAGTAGCTTTCTGGAGGTCAATGTCTCGGGAGCGTCCTGGAGCCCCTTTTGTGCTTTGGAGGACAGGGCCTCCCACCAGGGCCATTTGGCAGGCCGGTCAGCATCTGATGCACCTTTCAGTGAGTCACGATGGCGATGAATGGACTTACCTCTGGAATCGGTATCGGTCCTCGATGCTGATAACAGACTTAATTTTGTGTTTAAACTTTAAGGAGACCTGAGAACCATGAGAGGAGACCGATGTGCAATGATGTGGAAGCCACCGAAATAGAGTCTGGGGCAAACAGAGAACTATACTGTCTGGCCCTGTTCTTTAGGCCTCTTTTGGTCATTTGTTGAAACAAAGGACAATCATCTGGAACATGGTTGAGGCCCGATCACTTTAAGCAACAGTCACGTTTATCCATGACCGATATACGAGGTGTGGCAAAAAAGAAACGAGACTGTGGCAGCCACGCCCATGACTCAATGCCAATTGGCTAACCGCTTATGTCACTGTATTGTGCAACATCTCGCCACTATTCTGCTATAATATTTTTCATCTCTCTCACTCTGTTTTTCTTTTTCAGGTTTTTTTGTAGCACACTGCTCCATCTCTTTGTCACGCAACTGGAGGTGGCAGATATATGGAGCAAAGAATCAACTTGAAATTTCTGGTTAAGTTGAAGAGCCCAACTGAGTGCCTCCAACTTCTCCAAAAGGCTTATGGAGAAGATGCAATGTCAAGGCTACGAGTCTTCAATTAGCACAAATGCTTCAAGACTGGCCGCGAGGAGTGTGGAGGATGACCCCAAGTCAGGATGGCCTTCCACCACAAAGACGGCTGAGAACATTGACAGAGTGAATCAGTTGGTGCGGAGTGATCACAGATTGATGGTGCGGATGATAGCTGAGGAGCTCAGCCTGAACAGGGAGTCAGTGCAGACCATCTTGGTGCAGGAGCTGGGGATGCAGAAGATGGTGCCCAAGCTTTTATCGGACGACCAGAAGGAGTACCGGGTCAATGTTTGTCGAGACTTGCTAGAAAAGATCCAGAGTTCGTTGGCCGAGTCATCACAGGAGACGAGACTTGGGTCTTCCAGTATGATCCTGAAAGCAAGAGACAGAGCCTTCAGTGGAAGACTCGACTGTCACCCAAACCAAAGAAGGCGTGCATGTTCAAATCAAGGATCAAGGTCATGTTAATCGCATTCTTCAACCAGAAGGAAGTGGTCCATCATGAGTTTGTGCCTGAGGGTCAGACAGTCAACCATCACGTCTACCAGCAGGTCCTCAATTGCCTCCATGACCGGGTTCGGCGTAGCAGGCAGACTCTGTGGAGAGACAAGTCCTGGCTGCTCCACCACAACAACGCGCCCGCACACACCACACTCAGTGTGAGGCAGTTCTTAGCCAACAAACAGATCACAGTTCTCGACCACCCTCCTTATTCCCCAGATCTCGCACCGTGTGACTTTTGGCTCTTCCCCAGGCTGAAGACTGGGCTCAAAGGAACTCATTTCGCTCTGTAGAAGAAATCAAGGCCACTGTGATGAGGGAGCTGAGGAACTTCAAGGAAGAGGACTTTACAAAGTGCCTCCGTATGTGGCAGAAGTGAATGCAGAAGTGCATTAATTCGGGGGGGGGGGATTACTTTGAAGGGGAAATGCATAATTTCTCTCTAGATTTTGTTATAAAACATTTATGGGGCAGTCTCGTTTCTTTTTTGTCACACCTCGTGGTACCAGAACATTTGGTACATTTTTTTGAAACCACTGATGTATTTTTTCCATCGTGGTGAGGAAAAAGTAGGCCAAGACCTAACCGGTGGTCAAAAACACCAAAATTGAAAGAAAAAAAAATTAAAAAATAAGAAAAACTGTTAAAAAGAAAGAAAAATAATTGGGGCCAGTGCAGTAGAGGCACCGACGTCGATGGAAAGGCAGAGCACAGCATTTAACAAAAAAAAAAAAAACCCCAACGTTTTTCAGCGGTGACAGGAAAAACACAACCTGCTGGCTTTGCAAAAAATGAAGAACTGAGGAGAGGAGTTGGCAAGGCGGGAAGGCAGATGCACAGGTGCAGTGGAGTGCTCCAAAGGCTTCCCAATTGGATGTTGGGGAGCATTCGCGCACGAGTTCCGTCGGTACTGTCACCCCATATGTGAAGACTGCATTCCTGCTTGTTCCTGGAGATAAGCAGTAGCACTCATCAGTAAATGTAGCAGTTATTCTTTCATGTGTGATGCAAGATAAATGTGCCAGTAGCTGGAAAACACGTACAAGTTTTCTAATAAGCAGGAAGGGGTCAAAGTCTGATTAACCTCAATTTTCATTCTCCATAAGTTTTAGCTTCTTACACTGCACGGTGATTAGCAAGGTCAAGAGAGACAGAAAACTGATCAGCCATAGGCCTGACAGTATGATTTGTCACACAAGCTCTAACCAAGTGCTTGATAGCAGTCTAAAACCTCACTTGTCCATTAGAACTGAAACTCTGAAGCTGCCATTTTGTCTTTTGGTATACATTTTTATGATTTTTAGGACTTGAGACCCAACTTAAAAGTGCATTCCTAATAGATTTAATTATTCAGTTTTTAAAATATGGGGTAATTCTACCAAGGAGTTCATAGGCTTCTGGCAATATATTTCCTAGTTTTCTCCCTAGATCCAGTCTCTCTGTTCCAAGGAGCAGGTCCCTAAAAAGTACAAGATGTGTTCTTTTGCCTGAAGTCTTACCCTACTAGTTTTGAAGACATAATACCAGAAAAAGAGAGGCCCAACTCCCCATATAAAGCCAAGCAAGGAAGTCTTGGGCGTAGGTCTGAAATTTGGGTAGACGTTTGACGTTCTGGCATAGGTCCAGCGAGTCAAGGCAGGATCTTCCTAAAATACACAAGCACATTAAAACAAGTTATGAATAAAACAGCAAGCATATTACAAGGATAGGAGCATGACAGACTGCATCTCTGAACCATGTAATAAGTGCTTCAGCATGTGAAATCTCCCAACATTTGCAGATGTGCTGTTTTAAACAGTTCCCAGATCAGTGCTTTTAATACTACGATCCAATGTTACTCTTCTAGAACATAGTGTGGCTTCCATAAATTCACTTGCACATGTAGAAATAAAGACCAAGAAACCAATTATATATATTATTGAACGAATAGCAAATAGTGGCCATATATTGAGTCACATGCCCTTCAATCTACCATTTACCTGTATATTCATTCTGCATTCTCATCCTCAATGTATTTTGTTTTAGCCTGATTAGTTTTGTGTACTTCCCCTTTGGTCTTAGTAGTATTTGAAAGGGAATGCAACCATTTCTTATTTCAGGGCTTGACAAACCAAACCCCGTGGCGACTAAAATGTTAGACCCGGTGCCTGGGACTCAGAGCACACATGCCCTGAAGTCGGAATACGGGGCTGTCACCTGCCCGGCTAAGTCCCTGCAGCATCTGTATTTTCGCTGCTGCACCTGCTCTGCCTCTCCTGCAGCAGCATTGACCGCTGAAGTGGTTGAAAATCCGAGGGCAGATTATTTCTGGTTTTTTGTGCAATACAGGATGCATGGGCTCTCCAATTTTCAATCACTTCAGCAGTGCCGGTGCAGGAGAAGCAGGATAATACAGACCCCACTGCTCTGCAATGAATTTAGAGGTGCCAGGTAAATGCTGGGAAAAGGGCTGGGAGAAAATGGCAGATGCTAATGGGTGAATATGGAAGAAGGGGGCTGGGGATGAGAAGAGAAGGTATATACTAATGGGCGAGGATGAGAGAAGCTATAATACTGGGGGTGGCAGAAGGCGACTCATGCTGGCAGATGGTGCAGCTTCAACGTGATAGCTCTCAATGTTGGCTCTCCTGTGGCTTTCCAGCCTATATCACAGGAGAGCCAACATTGATGAAAGCTATCAGACTGAAGCACCGATACCTTCCTGACACAGCATAAAGCGAAACACTGATAGTATCAGAGTATAAGTGCAAGAAGGTGATACAGATACACGGGAGGTGACACTGCTACTACTACTACTGCTGCTTACCGTTTGTGTAGCACAACAAGGCAAATGCAGTGCTGAACAGACACATGTAAGAGTCACTGCTCATCAGAGCTTACAGTCTATTCAAGACAGACAACATAACTAGGGGACTAGGATATATCTATGGAAATGGTAACGAAAGACAAAGGAGGGAGGTGAACAGGAAACTAAGGGGATAAGGATCCAAAAGAAGTCTCAAAGAGGTGAATTTTTAGCTTGAATTTGAACAGAGCCAGATATGGAGCCTAACGTACTGACTCAGGCAGTTTGTTTCAGGCAAAAGGAGCAGCAATATGGAAAGATAAAAGTCTGGAATTGGCAGTGGAAGAGAAGGGCACAGAAAGGATCAGCCAGAAAGCATAGTTACTTACCTGTAACAGGTGTTCTTCAGGGACAGCAGGAATCAGTCCTCATTTATGGGTGACATTGACATCGACGGAGCCCACGCAGAGCAATTCCCCAGCTTTCAAAGAAAGCCTTTGGGATTGCTGCCACACATGCGTGGTCCTCTTCCCGGCCAAGGGTGCCATCTTGCTCAGTCAGGTCCCTTAGCTCAAGCCCTACCAAGCAGATGGCAAGGGAAGGACAAAAACTCAGCAACTCATCAGGGGAGGTGGGAGGGTAGTAAGGACTATTCCTGCTGTCTCTGGAGAACACCTGTTACAGGTGAGTAACTACACTTTCTCCAGGAATAAGCGGGAAGTCAGTCCTCACTTATGGGACTCCCTAGCTACAGGCTACCGAACCTGTAACCAAAAAACGCCTCCACAAGGCCATAAGCAGAAGCCGAAGCCTGAAGGAGCCTGTGTCTTCGGGGAAAAGCCCTCAGTAGCTGTGAAGAAGAATTGGAGGGCAGGAGTTGCTTATACCCCGAACAGGTTAAGGCGTACAACCTGGCTGAAGGTGCTGTCCCGGTGGGACTTCCTCTCCAGGCAGTAGTGGGCAGTGAAGGTGTTTGTGGAAGACCAGGTTGCCGCCCAGCAGATGTCCATCAGGGGCACGGAGTGCAGCGAGGCCACCAAGGTCGCTTTGGCTTGGACCCTGTGCGCGGTGACTTGACGATCCAGAGAGACACCTGCCTTCGCATAAGCAAAAGTGATGCAGTCCGCCATCCAAACCGAGAGGGTGTGCTTCGTGACTGCTTGCCCCGGTCTATTGGGATCGTAGGTCACGAAAAGCCTGTCAGACTTGCCATGAGTCTGGGTATGCTGCAAATAAAAGGCGAGGGTCTGTATGTAGTCAAGTGTGTGGAGAGCCGTCAACGCCTGGTCGGGGTGGGGCCTTGGGAAGAAAGTTGGCAGCACTATCTCTTGGTTGAGATGGAAGTCCGAAACGACCTTAGGGTGGGTATGTAGGACCACCCTGTTCCGATAAAAACTGGTGTAAGGGGCACCAGCCATGAGAGCCTGGAGCTCACCGACTCAGCGGGCCGAGGTCAGCGCCACCAGGAAGGCCACCTTCCAGGACAGGTGCCGGAGCGAATACGTCACCATCGGCTCGAAGGGTGGACAGGTGAGCTGCGTGAGTACCACATTCAACTCGCATTCCGCCAGAGGTGGACGGATGGGCAGCTTGGATAGCAGAAGACACCGCATGAAGCAGGAAACTAATGGCTGACCCGAGAGGGACTTTCCCCTCGATAGGGAGATGATTAGCCAAGATGGTGCTCAAATGAACTCTGACAGAGTTTGACTTCAGCTCTTCCCTTGAGAGGTGGAACTGGAGAACCCACCGAACAGGACAAGAGAATGGGTCGATCTGGTGTTCTGGGCACAGAATCTGTCGAGGGGCTCTCCCTCAAGGCCTGTGGAGAACACCCCCGCCGAGTTCCCTAGCCAAATCATGCAGGAACATACCAATGTACAGTTGATATGCCTGGATGCGACAAGAAAGCATGGAACCTTGGTAAGCCTTGCAGCCCAGGGCTGGGTGGTACCAATGAGTGCAATTTCGGGCTCTTTTGCTTCCTCATGGCTGATTCCACCACCATCGAGGTGTGTGGGAGCTGGGTCTTTCGGCAGCCTGGCCCACGCTGCACCTTGTACATCGTGTCAAGGCACTTGCTCACGATGAGGACTGAGGCTGGGTCCTACCACATGTGGAGCAGCAGCCGAGATAGAATAGGCGGTACAAGAACAGTGAGAGATTCCCTGGGCGGGGACTCGTACTGAAGAATATCGAGTTCTTCAGCACGAGGGTCCTCTCCTCAGCCTAGGTGACCAAGTTAAGGGCCTGTGCCATGTCCCGAATGAACACCAGGAAGGAGGTATCTTCGGGTGATGAGCACCGCTGGAATGCGGGAGACGAGGGATCCGACAGAAGATCCCGGTGGGTACGGGTTTCCAGGGAGGTGTCCCTATTGGACTCCCAGTCCGAGAAGTCGGCCGAGGAGTTCGAGCTGGGCAAGTCGCCCTGTCCAATGGCCGGTGGCCTGGTGCTGGAGGCCCTGGACGATCTCGCCTCTGAGAGGGTGAGAGAGACAGATGTCGAGGACTCTCACGAGGCCCGAGGCTCTCAGGGGTTTCCTGGATGGATTTGGGTGTCCCACGCGAGGGACCCGCGGTCTCTGTGTACGAGTTAGCAAAGCTGGCCTTGAGCGCCTGCTGGGAAGCAATGAACGCAGAAACGCTGTGTTCCAGCGCCAGCATGCGGGACTCCTACATGCGAGTGTGACTCTGTGACGCCGATACCGGGGTCATCGGATCAGGTGTCGAGAAGGAGAGGGGGTCCTCACCTGGATGACCCTCAGGAGACCAGGCGCCTTCGCCGGAGGCCTCCGCTTCCGTGCGGGGTACTTGCGGGACCGCTCCTAGTCCGACTCTCGGGGATGCTGAAGGGGGCTAAGCGACCGGGCGCGGGAGCGCTCGCGCTTGTCAGGAGCCACAGACAGCAACTTCAAGGCCGCCTTCTTTTTGTGCCGCTCCACCTCAGGGGACCCCTGATCAGAGTGCCGTTGAGAGCACGGGGCCGCAGGGGGGGAACCCACCGGAGGAGAGACAACCAAAGGCGTCACCGGGGACTCTGAGGCAGCCTTTCAGAAAATGTCTTCGGACTTCTGCTTACGACTGAGCAGGGCCTTAGAGGACATTTTCTTGCAGAGCGAACAGAGCCCTGGGTCATGGTTGGCGCCCAGGCCCCGCAGAGAACAGTCATGAGTGTCCGTAAGCGACATCTTCCTAGAGCATCTATCACATTTTTTAAATCTGGTGGCCATGGGGGCAAAAATGGCCCCTGCGAGGTCGAAGACCCACGCAGCCAGCGGTTAGAGAAGAAAAAAAGGGTGCAAAGCCCGTAACGAAAAAATGAGGAAAAAAAAAAGTATCCCCGATAGCTCTAAAAAAGTAGAGCAGGAGAAGGATGGGTAGAAGACCGGTGCAACCAGAAAAAAAGAGAAGCCTGTTAAGGCGAAAAACGAAACTTTTTCCGAGGGATGAGGATGTGCGTCTGAAGGGCTCTGCAGAAAAAAGGGAGTCTGAGCAAGATAGCACTCTTGGGCGGAAAGAGGACCAGGCATGCGTAGCAGCAATCCCAAAGGCTTTCTTTGAAAGCTGGGGAATTGCTCCGCGCGGGCTCCATCGGTGTCATCACCCATAAGTGAGGGCCGACTTCCTGCTTGTTCCTGGAGAATCAGACATGCCCTTCTCTAATGCCTGTGGGGAAGGATCTCCCTCGGGCAGACAGGATTCTTGCCCCACGATGATTACTTACTTTTTTTTTTTAAAAGGGGGTGGGGAGGCAAGTAAATGCCAGGAGCCAGATGCAAATTTCTAGTTGCCATGGCGGTCTCAAACCTGGGATTTGTTGAGCCCTGTTTTAAAGGGCAAAGAACCTTTTTGATAGGAAAAGAAGGCCACTTTGGTTCTTAAAAGACATAGCTGAAAAAGTGAAGAGGAGGAGTTTGGCCTTCATAAATACAAGATATCACAAAAAGAGGAAGACAAGCATCAATGTTTGGAAAAGCTAAGAGAAGCTAGGAAAGGAGTCAAGAAAGCAAAGATACAAATAGAAGTAAAAAATGGTCAATGCAGTAAAATGAGGAGGGGGTAAACATGTTTCAGATATGTTAATGAGAGGAGGCATGCAAAAGTGGTATTGTCAGACTCAAGGGTGAAGTGGAGGATTATGCAGAAGCTGATGAGGATAAAGTGGAATTGCTTAGCACATAATTTTGTTCTGTGTTCACAAAAGGGGGGAGAGGCCAGGATCAGGACCTTAGAAAACACACATAAATAGGAACAGAAGTGAGGGAGATTTTGAACGACTTTCAGAAGACTACTGCCACTACTACTGGGCATTTGTATAGCGCTACAAGACGTATGCAGTGCTACACAGACATGTAAGAGACAGCCCCTGCTCATCAGAGCTTACAGTCTAGTCAAGACAGACAACATAAGGAGATCAGGTGAGTCAAGATCCAAAAGCGTCAGAGGAGAGTTTTCAGCCTGGATTTGAAAAGGGCCAGAGAAGATGCCTAACGTATAGATTCAGGTAGTTTGTTCCAGGAATAAGGTGCAGCAAGGTGAAAGGAACGAAGTCTGGAGTTAGCAATAGAAGAGAAGAACACAGATAGATAGGGAGAGATAAGAGAGGAAAGGTAGTGAGGAGCTGTAGAGTGAATGCACTTATGAGGAACTAGCTAAACTAAAAGTAGACAAAAGCAATGGAGCCAGATGTGATACATCCGAGAGTACTGAAGAACTTGGGGAGGTTCTAGTGGCTCCACTGTATTCAATGCTTCTTTAGGAGTTGAGAGTAGTCCCAGAAGACTAGAGAAAGGTACATGTGGCCCCCCTTACACAAAAGATGAGATTGGGAATTACAGGCCGGTTAGTCTGATCTCTGTGGCGAGTAAATTAATGGAAATGCTGCTAAAACAGATTTGAGGTTTCTGGAGTCCAATGGATTACAGGATCCAAGGCATCATGGTTTTACTAAAGACATGTCTTGTCAAACAATTTCTTTGACTGGGTGACCAGAGAATGGGACCGAGGCAGAACCCTAGATATAATGTATTTAAGATCTCAGTAAAGCCTCTGACACTGTTCCACACAAGCAACTTATAAATGTAGCATTCTAGGGATGGACCTAAATCATGAATGGTTTAGAAATTGGTTGAGTGGGAGGTGACAGAGTACAGGTAAATGGAGCTCTCTCTGAAAAGGATGTTACCAGTGGTGTGCTACAGAGGTCTGTCCTTTGTCCGATTCTTTAACATTTTTGCTAGCGATATTGCAGATGGGCTGTCAGGTAGTTTGTCTTTTTGCGGACAATTCAAAATCTACAATAAAGTAGACACCCAGGAAGGAGAAGATAACATGAGGAGGGATCTAGCTAAGCTTAAAGAATGGTCAAAACTTTGGCAGCTGAGATTTAATGCTAAAAAATTCAGAGTCATGCATTTGTGCTGCAAAAATCCAAAGGAGCAGTACAGTATAGGAGGGTGAAGTACCACTCTTCACAAAAGACTAGCAGAACCTAGGCATGATTGTTTCTGATGATCTTAAAGTGGCTAAATAGGGAGAAAAGGTGACGGCAAAAGCCAGAAGGATGCTTGGGTGCATAGGGAGAGGAATGGCCAACAGCAAGAAGGGGGTGATAGTGCCTCTGTATAAATCTGTACCGAGACCTCATTTGGCGTATTGTGTGCAATTCTGGAAACCACACCTTCAAAAGGATATAAACAGGATGGAGTCTGTGTAGAGGATGGCTACCAAAATGCTCAGTGGACTTCATCGTAAGGCATATGGGGACAGACAAAGATCTCAATATGTATACTCTTGAGGAAAGACTGAAGGAGAAGTGATATGACAGACGTTTAAATACCTCCGTGGCATAACTGCACAGAGTGAGAGCATCTTTCAACTGAAAGAGCTCTGCAAAAAAAAGGGCATAGGATGAAGGTGAAAAGCGATCGACTCAAGAGTAATACAGTTGTGGTCAACATTATTGGCACCTTTGCAGTTCAACCACTTAATGTCCAATATCTCCTTAAAAAAAAAGTGGCCAGTGAAATGGCTTTGGACTAAATATGCACACAAAGAATCAAACAAGACTAATTAAAAAAGGAAATAGTGGGAAATAGTATAAAAACTGGGACATTGCCAGGACATGATTATTGCAAAATGTTTTATGTCTGATGTCGCGATCAGGAGTGGACTAACGCCACACGCACTAAAATCGCCATATACCTTTTACTCAATGATTCCAAAATAGCACACTTATCTGAGTGACAAGATTCTCAACAGGAGTCTTGACAACATTTCCTCACAATATGAAGCCTCCCGCAAATGTCCGCATACAATGTGCACATTTCGGGCCGCCACCACCAGCTCTGCCTCAGGTGCCACGGGATATAAAAGCGTGCATACAAATTCTCTGCCAGCTTTTCTCAAATGCAAAGAACCCACCAAAACTAACCGCTGCTTTAATATCTGCCCCATCGCATATTGGCCAATGGAAAGCATACATCACTAATTTGGGACTGCCAATCAATTTGGAAATCGACTGGCATAGTTTTTTTTTTAGTTTCAACCAATTGGATAATGGATTCCCTGTGGCAGACTCCTATTGAGAATCCCATCACTCAGATAAGAGTGCTATTTTGGAATCATTATTGAGTAAAAAGGATATGGCAATTTGGGCTAGTGTGATGTTTGTCCACTCCTGATTGCGACGTCCGACAAAAACACATTTTTTACTGCTCTTTTAAACATTTAAAAAAAAAAGGAAAAAAAGAGGGGGGAGGTTCTTTTTCCAATGATATAGACTTGTGATTACCTTGAGTGGGCTTTGTTTGTTTGTTGAGGACATGATTATTGGCATCCTTATAAACAATTCAAATTAGTTTGCATAGAAGAACCACATTCTAATTATAGTAAAATTAGACACACCTGTGATCAATTCTCAGTACTCACATGACTTGAATCAGCCAACAAATAATGGCTCTAATGTTTAAAATGGCTACATTCGCTCCTTGTTCCATTTTCACAATGGTGAAGACAAGAGAGCTGCCAGAGACAGTCAGAAAAGCCATTATCATCAAACATCAAAAGGGCTACAAGGCCATCTCCAAAGACCTTGGGATTCCCATGTCCCGTGTTGCAATGTTATTAAGAAGTTGTCTGCTCATGGAACTGTCAAGAACTTCCCAGGATGTGGTGGGAAGAGGGAAACAAATCCAACAAGTCTTCAAAGTTTAGTATGAACTGTTGGAAAAACACTACGCATAACATTCAAAGAGCTTAAGGCTGACCTGGAGTAATCGGAATTGTTTGTTTCAACCCGCACTATATGCCACACATTAAAAGAAGGACTTCATGGGTGAAGGCCAAGGAGGACCCCATTGCTCAAAGACAGACTTAAAAGGGCATGCCTGATCTTTGCCCAAACCCATCTTGAGAAACAACAATCCTTCTGGGAAAATGTTCTGTGAACAGGTGAAACCAATCTTGAACTACGGAAAAAGCCACACCCTTCCTACAGTTAAATATAGTGGAGGTTCCATAATATTGTGTGGCTGTTATGCTGCCTCAGGAACTGGAGGCCTGGAACGTATTAACAGAATCATGAAGTCAGAGGACTACCAAGGTATTTTGGAGCAAAATCTGCTATACCTAGTTTCAGAAAGCTAGGTCTGGGTTGAATGTCATGGGTCCTCCAGCAGGACAACCCAAAACATACATTCAAAAGTACAAGAAAATGGTCAAAAAGGAATAAATGGATTGTTTTAAAATGGCCAGCAATGAGTACTGATCTCAAGCCAATTGAGAACCTTTGGAAAGAGCTGTAATCTGCCATTGGTAAAAGGAATCCTGGAAACATTCCTGAGCTGGAACGAATCACAGTTGAAGAGTGAGAGACATTACCCATAGACAAACGCACAAAACTTATAGATGGCTAAAAGAAACATTTGAAGGCTGTCAACACTGCCAAGGGTTGTGCAACCAAATATTAGTGAAGGGTGCCATTAATCCTGTCTAGGTCATATTTTGTTTTTCTCTCAGAAATGACTACGCCTACGTTGCAGACTTTTTTTTGTTGTATTGTATACCTTTGAACATACTAAACATATTATCACATACAGTTGTAATACTTCCAAAGCCAGAAGGATGCTGGGCTGTATACAGAGGGGAATAACCAGCAGAAAGGAGACGACATTGATGGCCCTGTACAAATAGTCATCGAGGACTCACTTGGAGTATTATGTTCAGTTTTGGAGACCATTTCTCACAAAAGATATAAGATGACTTGAAACGAAGGAGACCAAAATGATTTGGAACTTGCGCCAAAAAGACATATGAGAAGAGATTTGAAGACCTAAATATGTATGTCCTAAAGGAGAGGAGGGGACAGGGGAGATATGATCCAGACCTTGAAATACTTAAAGGGTATAAATGAACAAACCAACCTTTTTCAAAGAAGGGGAAGCTGTAAAACTAGAAGGCATATGATGAAGCTGCAAGGTAGCAAACTTAAAAGCAACATCAGGAAATACTTTTTCACTTAAGGGGTGTAGGAAGCTTGGAATTCCCTCCCTATAGAGGTGGTGGGGGCAAATACAGTGACAGAATCCAAAATAGCATGGGACAGACACAGTGGATCCCTTTATAGCAATAGGATAAAATCAAAGCAAACTTAAGTATCTTTTATACTCAAATAGAGGGGGCTGACCTGCACCATGCAACAGATACAACCCTATACACAGGCATAGATGGGGGTGACCTGCAAGGAGCTGCAGTTACAACCATTCTAAGCACCTTACTGGGTGGGCAGACTGGATTGACCATACTGGTCTTTATCTGTCGTCATATACTATGTTACTATATTTCTCAGGATATTCTACACAACATACCTAAAATGTAAGGGTGCCGATAATGTTGACCACAACTGTATGTGGAAATATTTATTTATTTTTACAGAAAGAGTGGTAGATGCGTGAAATAGTCTCCCAGTAGAGGGAGTAGAGATGCAGACAGTATCTGACTTCAGAAATGCATGGAACACAAAAGTCTCTAAAGGAAAAAAAAAAGGAACTGTAGTAATTGGTATAGAACGGCAGACTAGATAGAAACACAGGCCTTATGGTCTATCTTTCATCCTGTTTCTATTTCTACCTCCACTGTCTTCCCATTTGGCTGGATCCTATCCACATTTTCTGCTGCTACCGTGAAAGCAAAGGGCAAGCTCATGAGCACATGGGGAAGGATTAGAGAACTGCAAATAGACGTTTTAAACTCTGAAAAATGTGCAGACACATTAACCACCCTTCCCGCATCCCAATCATTAACATAAATATCATTAAAATCCTATAAAAGCTAGACAGTTGTCAATCATAACATCCCAAGCCCCGATCACATCACATCACACAGCCAAATGCCAAACACTTGGATCCTAGGCATGTGCCTTATTTGCCAATACCTTAATCTAGCCCTGCCAATAGCAACAAATATTTGCCAGCACACATAGAAAACATAAGAAAACTATATAACTAAGCCATTCATTTTCACAGTACATTTAAACAAAGAAAATGAAATCTACATCTGAATAATTTAAAATGCAGGGCATCATAGCTGGGGAAATAGGAATTACACTAACCTAGTAATTGTCGTTCCTTGAGTGACGACAGTTTAGTCCTCCACCTCTGGGTTGTGCACCTCTTCCTGCAGCTTGGAGACTGGGCATGTCAAAGTCGTGACATCACTGGATATAGCCTGCTGGTATCTCCCATCAGCCCCAGTGTACTATTGACAAAGCAAACCCAGAGAAGCAACAAATAAGCAGAATAACTTAACATTAACCAAACTATGCAACCCTCCACCTGAGGGCCTCTAACTGTATTATTATTATTAATATTCTTCTTCTTCTTCCATCTTCCCTGTGCCACCTCCTTACACAAATAAGGGAAAAGAAAAGAACAGCTCAGAGAGAAATACTCACTGTGATCCAGCATCGGAAAGGCTTTCTCACTCCTTGAAAATGATGCCTTCCTCCATCTGAAAAGAATTCCGAAGAAACACTCCCTGGGCGGGAATGAGGACTAAACTGTCATCACTCAAAGAATG
Organism: Ichthyophis bannanicus; assembly: GCA_033557465.1. Taxonomy (NCBI): domain Eukaryota; kingdom Metazoa; phylum Chordata; class Amphibia; order Gymnophiona; family Ichthyophiidae; genus Ichthyophis; species Ichthyophis bannanicus. The sequence goes on along the minus strand of CM066034.1, from coordinate 330,039,911 downwards.
ACAATTACCAGGTAAGTGTAATTTCTATTTCCTTATCGTTCCTCCAGTTTAGTCCTCCACCTCTGGGATGTATCAGAGCAGTAATTATTGGGAGGGACCTTTCCACCCGGATCGGTACTACGGCAAGCCGAACAGGCCGCGCTCGCTGCCAGAGCATCGGGACGATGAGAGCTACTGAAAATAAGAACCGAAAGATGACCAGGAATCACACCAAGGCCTCTGTACCCTTATCTGATCCTCTAGTGAGCCCAGCAACTAGACACGCTACATCCTCCTGTACTTATTCCTGGTTTGAAATAAAAGATGCAAATGAACTTGCCCGACAACGGCAGTCTTAGCCGTCGGGACAACCAGGTGGCAGTGTTATTTATTTATTCATTTATTCAACTTTTCTTATATACCGCGCTGCTGCATATCAGTGCGGTGTACATTAAACAGAACAATATACCGTGCAGACGGGTCGCATAGTATTTACATTGAACAGGGATTGAAACTTGGATTTAACTGGAAGTATGGAGAGACGACCCTGCGGCCGTTCGACAGCTGACCGCTGAAGGAAGCCAAGACTGCTCCGCCCAGGAAGTCACTTGTCATCCAGTATAGCGAGCTCGTAACCCCCTGGGGCCTGAATGATCCCCAAGAAAATAAGTTGACGTCCTCGTCGCTGAAAGCCATCTAAACCTGGAAGCCTGCACACCGCAACACCCTTGTGGTGGTCACCGAACCCCCCGAAGGAAAACAAGCAGTCGAGCGCAAGGTTTCTGAAACCTTTAAACACTGCCGAGGCACGCTCTGGACGTTCACACAGTGCAAGCGATGGGCCACCTCACTCCCCTTTGCCAAAACTAGCGCTGAAAGAGAGAAAATGTTGATATCTACGCGAAACGGAGCCGCCACCTTTGAACAAAAGGACGGAACTGGCCACTCAGCCACCTTTCTCTGGAGAAAAAACCCCCACAGGACAACGTCCGCATCTCAGCAATTCGCCCTGCCCAGCAGAAACCACCAAGGTACAGTCTGCAAAGAGAAATTCTTAACCGCTGCCGGTAGCGAAGGCCCAAATGGCATGCTAACTAACGCCCTTAAGAACAAATGAACTCCTGCGGGCGACGACACGTTCTACGAGAAGGCCGCAGCCTGGTAGCCGCTATGCAAATCACACCACTACCTGTCCTGCAAAAAACTTAACAAGGCACTACTGACACTGTCGTCGCGCCAGACCTCAAAGATGCGGCATAGACGTGGATATGCAAGAGCCGTATAGCCTTACACCCCTCTTTTTTTTTTTCTTCCTTGCTTTGTCAAGGGCCACACCGTAGCGAAAACCGAAGCACCTGAGGCTGTCGGAGAGGACCCTGTAGCCACAGATTCTCCAACGACGGGCACCTCCAAGGGGTCCCCTCGACGAACCGTAATAGGCCAGTGTCTCTCGGGATATTCAACCAGCCTGAGTCCCCCAATGACCCCTCTCCTCAAATCGCCTCGATACACTGAAGCCCCTGGACTATGGGTGCCCCCAGCGGAAAGACATCGAAAGGACCGAACCATGGCCCCTGTATCACCAGTACATTGATGCCTTCCGGCAACCCTTCTCGTCCTGTGCTTACGAAACGACCTGCCCTAGAAGGCCGAAACATTGCCAAGAGAGCCATTACTACCTGCCCTCATTTGCTATGTAACCTCATGAACACCGCGGGACACAACTCCTTTTCTCAGGCCTCTATTTAAGCCCTGCTGCGGACCCCGCTGCCACCTAGACTTTTCCCGCCAAGTGGGGCGCCGAGATCGCTGGAAACCAAAGCGGCCTCCACGCAAACCGATCCTCCACTTCGGCTGTCCCGGCCGCACTCCCAGCTCTGCCCTGCTGATTGAAGCAGGCCACCTCCGGAGTTGCTGGACAGCACTCGCACCGCTGACCTACCCCCGTAGCCTCGCACACCTGCAACAGTATTATTTATTGATTTATTTATTTATAGTCTCTTCTATACCACGCTATTTGATATCAGTGCGGTTTAGTAGACACAGTGCTCTCAGTTGCAGTCGGTGGAAGGCCTAGGAAACCGCTACTCTGGATTGACCGCTACTGGACCCAGGACACTGGGCGCACAAAGCTGGAACTGATCCAGTACCGTATCTCTCTGCATTCCTAAGAACCGGACTCCCACACGGCCTCTCCTTTAGATGCAACTGGCTGAGTCTAACCGTAGAACCCTAGGCTGGGAACTGAACAGGTACACGCCAACGTCCCTAAGACTGAGTGCTAGGATGGACTGTCCTTGCGGATCCGCTGACGCTACCAATTCCCCCCGGCAACATACAACATAAAACGTTGAGACAGCGAGGCGGGACCTTGAGACCGAGACCGAAGGGAGCCTTCTGCCTTGGGGGCCCAACTACCAAGGAGAGCGTTGCCCGAACCCGAGACACGTCCCAGTTCCTGGTATGAACACCCCTATCCGCCAAGTCCGGTCCACAGCTTGCTAAATGGCCTTGGCAGACAAAGAATTGGGACACCGACAAGAGCGCTACGTCATACTGGTACCTAACAATTTGTTTCTGACTTGCCACCAATGCTCCTTTTTTATATATTTGAAAACACTAAAAAAAGTGAAGAATTAAATACTTAGCTTTGTTCACTGACATTAAACAAGCAAGTAATTCCAACTTGAAAGATTCCCCAGAATTCAGAAATGCCGACGTGCCACGTTTCAATTGAAGCTTTGGCTGGATACCAGAATTTGATGAACCTGCAGCAGGGTAGCAAGGTCCTTTTTGGCAGCACCCGAAACGTGGCACGTCGGCATTTCTGAATTCTGGGGAATCTTTCAAGTTGGAATTACTTGCTTGTTTAATGTCAGCGAACAAAGCTAAGTATTTAATTCTTCACTTTTTTTAGTGTTTTCAAATATATAAAAAAAGGAGCAATCACAGTGGTGGTCAGAGGACTTTTTGGGTACTGGGCTGACTAACTCCGACAAAAATTGTAGGGGATGATATATCGGAATTTTACATATTGCTGGACTTTAATTTGGGATTCTGATTAGGTTTTATAGATTGGATGTTGCCACCAATGCTAGCACTGACCACGCATGCCAGGGGCGCCTTTCCCTTTTTTTTTTTATAACGGTAAATCCCACCTAAAAGGAAAACAACTGTCAATTCACAGTCATAAGAGCATTCAGGTAGGCGACGTGTCCCACTCAAGACATTCATTCGCTCTTGCCTACACCATTGGCCCTTCGCCAACTCCCTTAAAGCTCTCCAGTGCTTAAGGCCGTCGAACCACTCATATCCGCTCCTTCACACATTCAGTCTGCTCCTACCGGTGTGCAGCCGCTGCTGACAACTAACAGTCTATGCTGAAGAAATCTGATACGTAAGGTTCACCTATAATCTCTACTGCGTGACCTTGAACCCTCTCTGCCGAAATACATGATGCAATGCTCCCACGTCAGGACTTTTTTTTTTTTTTTTAACCCAAAGCTTCGACCTTTGTCCAACTGGCAGAGAAACTGAAAGCCCTATTGCGCTTTCCGACCAAAGAGCCCTGGTAGGGACCACCAGATATGCGGCAAGGTACGAACTCATGAAACGCTTGCTCGATGCCAGCCAGACGGCACTCTAGAAAAGAATAGCCATCTGTTCCAGCTCAAGCCCCCAAGCAGGAACAGACCCAGAGAGAACCGGACCAACCTGTAGTAGAGAAAGGAGAAGAACTCTCTTCTTCTCTACTTCCACTGTCCCCTCCTGTTACCCATTCCAGGAGAGCAAACCTATCAAAGGCACGTTGACTCTGTGCAGATGCTGCCATTTGTACCAATAGGAGTAAACTGATAATTAAACTCACCAAGCTTAGTTTGAGCAATAATCAATAATCAAGAACATCATCCTTTGCGTTTAAAGTACGCAATGCACCTTTCCATTGAATGAGGGATTGTTTTGGGGTTTTTTGTTTTTGTTTTAATTTACCGGTTTGTATGATTAGACCAGGATTGTTTATGTTCCCGCCTTAGGCATGTTCTAACACCAAGGCGGCCTCAGATGCTCACAGCACCGAATCCTCCAGAAACCTCAAAGATTTCATACAAAAACAGGATCTAGGGTGCACCAGTGCACCACAGACTCACCACTCGAGCCATCTTGGCATCCCAGCTAGCAAGTAAATAGGAACACTTGCAGAGTGCAAAATGGCTTAATGTAAGAGACAGCAGTGCATTTGTGCTGCAATTGAGCAATAACGCCATCCGCAATGCCTTTGATAAGGGATAGAAAATAAACTAAAAATGGAAATTACACTAACCTGGTAATTGTAGTTCCTGGAGGGTCCAGTTTAGTCCTCCAACATCGGGTAGTGCCCCTCCTCCTGCAGCCGGGAGACTGGACCAATCAAATCTTCTGTAGTATATATGCAACCGGAGCTCCCAGAAGTCCCCAGTGTACTAGTAACAAAGCATACTTAACGAAGCAACACATTAGATTAATATACAAAATGACCTAATTAAAGAACAATTTGTTCCCCCCCAAGGAATATCCAACCCCCTCCCCAAACGAGGAAGTCAGAACACTGCATTGCGCCGGCACTGACGCCGCAGGAATCAAAACACCGCTCCCCACCAGAAGTTCAGGAGCTGCCTGAACCCCAGAGACAGGGAAGAGCCTCTGCAAAAAACGCGGCTGCCACAGAGGGACCGAACAGCAAGAGGAACCGTCTTAATATCAACCGTTCGGAAAGGCGCGCCGCACCACATTAGCAGATAGTCGGGAGGGAAGGAGGACTAAACTGGACCCTCCAGGAACTACAATTACCAGGTTAGTGTAATTTCCATTTCCTGTTCGGTAATCCAGTTTAGTCCTCCAACATCGGGATGTAACAGAGCAGTTAAGACCGGGCGGGACCTTGCCATCCGGCGCGCAGAACCGCCGAACCAAAACAGGAATCCCGAGCCGCTGACACATCTAAGCGATAGTGTCTACTGAAAGCATGCAGAGACGACCAAGTGGCCGCCCTACAGATATCTGCCGGCGGAACCAGGCTATACTCCGCCCAAGAGGTCGCCTGAGCCCTAGTGGAATGAGCCCTCAGACCCTCCGGAACAGACCGCTGTTGCAACAGATATGCGGACGCGATCGCCTCTTTGAGCCATCTAGCAATGGAGGCTTTAGCTGCCGCTTCCCCTTTACGCGCACCCCCGAAGAGCACGAAAAGCCGGTCAGATTTCCGAAAAGACTCGGTAACCTTTAAATAACGATGGAGCGTACGACCCACATCGAGCCGGAGAAGACCTTTGTCCGTTGACCCGACAGATTGCGAAGAAAGCACTGGAAGAAACACTGCCTGATTCATGTGAAAGGGAGACACCACCTTTGGCAGAAAGGAAGGAACCGGACGGAGAATGATCCGATCCGCAGAAAAAGACAAGAAAGGCTCTCGACAGGACAATGCATGCAGATCTGAAATGCGCCGTGCCGAACAGATGGCTACAAGAAAAACCGCCTTCAGCGTGAGATCTTTCAGAGACGCCCTGCGCAGGGGCTCAAAAGGTTCACGAACCAGGGCCCTCAGAACTAAATTCAAGTCCCAAGGAGGAACGAAAACTCTGCGGGAGGGCCGCAAATGAAAAACAGCCGTAAGGAATCGGCGTACATCCGGATGAGCCCCGAGCAGACGCCAAAACCTTGCCGCGGTAACACGAGATAGCCGCCAGCTGGACTTTTAGGGAACTAGCCGCAAGGCCCTTATCGAAACCATCCTGAAGAAAACTTAAAACGACGGGCACGGAAACCGTCGCCGCCCGGACTCCCCGCCGGGAGCACCAGTCCTCAAAAATCCTCCAAATCCGAACGTAAGTAAGAGAAGTGGACGTTTTCCTCGCCCGCAGAAGGGTAGAAATCACCGCGGGGGAGTAGCCCTTCCTTTTCAGCCGAGCCCTCTCAATGGCCAAACCGTAAGCGAGAATCGATCCACTTGGGGCATCCGCAAGGGACCCTGAAGAAGAAGATCCGGTAGAGCGGGCAGGAGCCAAGGAACGCCGTCGCGCAACCGGACCAGATCGGCATACCAGGGCCTCCGGGGCCAATCCGGGGCCACCAGTAACACGCGACCCCGGTGGCTCTCGATACGTTGTACGACCCGGCCGATCAGAGCCCACGGAGGAAAGACATAAAGAAGACCGGACGTGGGCCACGGCTGAATGAGAGCGTCGAGCCCCTCGGACATGCGCTCCCTTCGCCTGCTGAAGAAGCGCCCTGTCTTGGCTGATTGAAAGGTCGCCATGAGATCCATGATGGGTGGACCCCACCGCTGGACGATTTGTGCGTAAACCTGTGGGTTTAGCTCCCATTCTCCGGGGTCCACCCGCACTCTGCTGAGAAATTCGGCCTGGACATTGTCTACGCCCGCAATGTGAGCCGCCGAGATCGCTGGAAGGCGAGTTTGCACCCAGTTGAACAAGGCCGCCGCTTCTGCCTCCAGGGCCACGCTGCCGGTACCCCCTTGGCGATTGATGTAAGCTACAGTGGACGCATTGTCCGACAGGACTCTCACCGGCCGTCCGAGAACCAGGGTCTCCAGGTCCACCAGGGCTAGCCGGACTGCCCGCAATTCGAGACGGTTGATCGACCAAGAGGCCTCCAGGGGAGACCATTCCCCCTGAGCAAAGCGGAACCCGCAGTGAGCCCCCCAGCCGGTTAAGCTCGCATCAGAGGAGGCTCCAAGGGAATCCCTCGCGACAGGTTCTCGGCGGACAGCCACCACCGGAGGGATCGGCGAACCGTCTTTGGGCAAGGCAATCTCTTGTTCAACGAGTCGAACTGGTTGGACCAACGTCGCAGAAGAGCACTCTGCAGCGGACGCATGTGGAAGCGCGCCCAAGGCACCACCTCCAAGGTCGCCGCCATCGTGCCGAGGAGCCGCAGGTACCACCATGCCGACGGAGCTGGCATCCCCCGGAAGAGACGGACCAGAGCCCGCAACGCCAGCACGCGTCGCTCCGGAAGGCACACCAAGCCCCTTGCTGTGTCGAAGCGGACTCCCAGATACTCGAGATCCTGTGTCGGAGACAGACAACTCTTGCATTCGTTCACCACCCATCCGAGGGACCGAAGGAGATCCACCACCCTGCTCGTGACTTGCACACACTCCCGACTGGACTTCGCTCGAATCAACCAGTCGTCGAGATATGGATGGACCAGGATGCCCTCCTTGCGTAACGCCGCCGCGACTACAACCATTACCTTTGTGAAGGTGCGGGGAGCCGTGGCGAGTCCGAACGGCATGGCCCGGAATTGAAAATGGCCCCACGGGAGAGCGCAAAGCGGAGAAACCGTTGATGGGAGGGCCGGCTGGGAACGTGTAAATAGGCCTCTGTAAGATCGAGGGATGTCAAAAATTCCCCTTGACGCACCGCTACGATGACTGACCGCAGGGTCTCCATGCGAAAGTGCGGTACTCTGAGAGCGCGATTCACGCCTTTGAGATCCAAGATCGGACGAAGGGAACCGCCCTTTTTGGGAACCACAAAATAGATGGAGTAGCGACCTGCGCCTCTTTCCAAAGACGGGACCGGAACCACGGCCCCCAGAGAGAGAAGCCGATCCAGGGTCACGCGGATGTCCCGCGCCTTTTGAGCTCCCTTGCTGGGAGACAGAACAAACGAATCCGGAAGTGGGTGCGCAAACTCTAGGGCATAACCTTCTTCTATAATCTGCAGCACCCACCGATCTGACGTAATTTGGGCCCAAGAAGGAAGAAAGTCACGCAAACGACCCCCGATGACCGGGTCTTCCTCTAGAGCCCGCCTCGTTTCATTGTGGCTTGCGATTAAAGGAAGAGGCCGAGGAAGAGGCGGCTCCGGAGAAGCCCCTTCCCGCTCCTCTGAAACCACGAAACCCTTGATGACGGGTTCCAAAACGACCGCGCTGCGAAGTCCACAGCCGGGAAGAACGAAATCTGCGCGCATCCCGAAACTGGCCGCGCGCTGAGGTGGACGACCTATTAAGCTTAGGCTTATCCTCTGGAAGCCGACCACCCTTCGACTCACCGAGATCCTTCACCAACTTATCCAGAGCCTCACCAAATAACAACCTGCCCTTAAAGGGTAGTTTACTGAGGCGAGACTTGGAAGAACCGTCGGCCGCCCAATTGCGCAACCAGATGGACCGTCGTGCCGCTACCATGGAGGCCATGCTATTAGCTATGGAGCGTATTAAATCATAACACAGATCCGCCAAGTAGGCCGATCCCGACTCCACGCGGGTAACGTCCAACAGCACCTGTTGGTCCATACCGGACCCCGAGCGCAGGTGCTGCGACCATCGCAAACAAGCTCGAGCTACCCACGCCCCACATATAGAAGCTTGTAACGATAAGGCGTTGGTCTCGAAGGCTTGCTTCAACAAATTATCAACCTTTTTGTCCTGAACATTCCTCAGGGCCGCGGCCCCTTCAACCGGGATGGTGGTTTTCTTAGTCACTGCCGAAACGGCAGCATCCACCCGTGGAGACTTAAACAAGTCCCTGTCCTTGTCGGCAAGGGGGTAAAGACGATTCATGGTCCGAATCCCTTTCAAAGCGGATTCCGGTTGCTCCCATTCCGCATGGATCATCTGCTCAACTACTCGGTGCACAGGAAAAACTACCTGGGCATCCCTGACCGCCTGAATGAGAGGATCCTCGAGACCCTCCTCCTCCAGCGGCCGCACCGCAGAGAGGTTAAGTGCTTGGAGAGACTCCGTGACCAAAGGTACCAGCTCGTCCCTTCGAAACACCCGAATGATGCGAGCCTGATCTTCCGGTTCTGGAAGCTCTCCGTCTTCTAATTCCTCCGCCTCAATATCCGGATCCCCCTCAGCCTCGGAATCCGGGAGGCAAAGGGCGTCCTGATCCTGGTCCCCCAACCTGGGCCGCTTGACAGCGGGTTGGGAAGACCGCTGAACCCCCCCTGCGGAAGCTGGGGGGAGAGAGGCGGGCCAAGCCTCCGGCAAATGACCAGACCGGCTTAAGCGGAAGGCCTGATGCATGAGCAGAACAAAATCTGGGGAAAAGTCTACAGGCGACGCCACCATAGCCGCCTGCTGGAGCTCAGGGACCGACGTATTAGACGCCGGGCCCAGACCAGAAGGAAGGATGCTCGGTGAAGGGACACTGTCCCCCGAAAGAGAAGGGTCCCCGGGCACATGCTGTTCCTTAATTTCAATAGGCAGCTCCAGTTCTGAAGAAACTGCAGCACAGCTCTTACAGATTCCAGAGTCACTCATTGTACCTCTGCGGGAGCCACAAATTACACACTGAGGTTTGGCAGCCATGCCAAGGCCACCTGCTCTCAGGGAAAAATAAGGCAATAGGAACAGGGAAGCCCACACCAAGGGGACTAACCTTATTCAATTCAGCACAGTATTAAATTTAAAACTTTTTTTTTTTTTTTTTTTTTTTTTTACAGTAAACAAAATACTCCCCAGAATCCTAGGGGTGCCCTGAGCAAAATCGCCAGCAAAAGAAACCCCAAAAACACCAGGGGAACCCGTGCGCAAGTGTTAAAAAGTGCCCTTAAAAAGCACACTTTAGAAATCCAAAATGGCCGCCGCACTTTTTCACACCCGCGGTAAAAAACGGCGCGAAAATACAAAGGTACCCAAATAATATGGAAAAGAAAGAAAACGACCCTCTAATACAGGGCAAGCGAAAAAAGGCAGGAAAAAGTGCAATTTGGAAGCCAGGGGAGCCGACAGAGCCTCTGCCCAAGCAAAGAACAGAGAGCTGAAAGCTTAAAACAAGGAAAATTCCTACCAGCTCTGGGAACAGCAAGGAACTCAGCCCACTTCTCCAAGTGACAGGCAATGTTGCAGCCGGTATGGCTCTTCCCCGAACAGCCTTGGGGAGAGCTCAACCCAGGCTTCAGAGATTCCCAGGCAGGAAGGCAGGAGCCCAAGGCAGGTCTGGCTTTCCCCAGCAAGTCCCCTGTGTCTTTTTTTTTTTTTTTTTAAAGATACAGCTACCTAGCAAAGGAAATAGAACATAAAGGACCAGAAATAAACCCCAAAAGAATTAACTAACTAGTGTTGCTCCTTCAAGTGTCACTTAGCGTGCCCAGCAGGGGCACAGAAGTCCTCCAGCTGCAGGGAGACTGGACACACTGGGGACTTCTGGGAGCTCCGGTTGCATATATACTACAGAAGATTTGATTGGTCCAGTCTTCCGGCTGCAGGAGGAGGGGCACTACCCGATGTTGGAGGACTAAACTGGATTACCGAACAGGAACAACCTGTTGGCAAAAATCTAAACAGTTAGACCAGGGAGCCAAACACAACCTGAATTACGTTAGCGTGGTGAAGGAGAAAGGAGAAAACGGAAACCCTAGTCAGCTTTGCGCTGACACAAGGGCGGGAAACAACAGCTCAGGCTTCCGCCGGTTGAAATCCCCATGAGAACATACTGGGCAAATCTTGCCACCCTGAGAACAAAGAAGCCACAATCACTCTAAATAACCGAAAGCAAGCAGAAATCGCCATCCTGCACAGTGCCGGATACTGCCACGCGGCAGATGATGAGGTACAAAATAAAAAATGTCCGAAGCAGGCACTCACGTTTAAGTGCCAAAGCCCCATTTTGAGAGAAACCATCTCAAAGTCCTCAGGAGCACGGACCAGAGGGGAATGAGCCCCACGTCCACTCCAAAACAAGCACAATACCATTTAAAACATTTAAACTACTTAAAAAGAAAGGGATGGAACTTGCTCTTACCACGTGTTGCAGAGCTCTTTCCACGCGGCCCCGCTCAACACCAGAGCGAGCGGCAAGCCGTGGACAGTGTCTGGCTTCCTTCTGCACTTCATAGAGAAACACCAAAGAGCACCGTCCGCCTGAACTTGACAGGGGATCGTGTGCTGCCCCGCAGTGCTGTCCTCCATACCATCAAGGAGGAGAGAGCTGCTACAGAAATGCGGCAATATCAGACAGGTAAAAAGAGCAGGAGAAGACTGCCGCCGTGCTGCCCCACAGTGCTCTCCTCCGTACCATCAAGGAGGAGAGAGCTGCTACAGACATGCGGTAGTATCAGGCAGGTAAAAAGGACAGGATCTGTCAGTCTCTTATTCAATCATGTTTAACCCTTTGAAGCTACGGATACCACAAACAAAAGAAAACGAACATCCAAATAAAATGAAAAACCTCAATCTAGCCCCTAACTGCTCCTTATGTGCTTCTCAGGTAAGCCCCTCCATTAGGCTCACTACGTCCTCCTGCTGCATGGAGACTGGACACACTGGGGCTGATGGGAGATACCAGCATGCTATATCCAGTGATGCCACGACTTTGACATGCCCAGTCTCCAAGCTGCAGAAGAGGTGCACAACCCAGAGGTGGAGGACTAAACTGGAGGAACGATAAGGAATAATGTTTAATCCATGTGTATGTGTATGTATCTGTAGTGCGTGTTATGTGCAATGTGAATGCGTTTGTGTATGTATGTATTATATGGGGCAAGCTGGGCAGTGGGAGTTAATTTTGTTACATCATTTTGAGGATGGGGCAGTTGCATGGCAGTAGTTTTTGGGCAGGCGGTACGGTTTGCAGAATGGTGGTGCAGTTATTTGTATGTGTGGGAGGGCATTTCAGAGAGGTAGTTTTGGAGGTGGGTGCAGTTTGCAAGGTGTATATTCAGTTCCCAGGGGAAGAGAAGGAAGATGAGAGTGGGGCACTTAGTAGGGAAGATGTTTTGGGTTTGAGGCAGTCCCTGGGTGTAGTTTATACCCCCTGAAAAAAAACAGTTTGTGGAATGATTGGGCAGTGGTTGCAGAGAGGGTATTTTTGGGGGGGATTGCAGAGTTGTGTAGCTTTCAGGGTTTTGGTTGAGTCACAAAAATGCAATGTGTGCCTTCAAGTCAGTCCTGACTCCTGGCGACCCAGAAGCTCCTGGGTTTTCTTGGCAGTGTCACCGGAAGTAGATTGCCAGGCCTTTCTTCCGAGGCAATGGAGAGTTAAGTGACTTGCCAAAGGCCACAAGGCATGCTAGTGGGAATTGAACCCTGGTTGCTTGGTTACCAAGCCAGTGCTCTAACCACTAGGCTACTCCTCCACTCCAGGAGGGAGTTTTTGGGAAGGGAGCAATTTGTTTGGTGTAGAGATCAGGGAGAGTCAGTATGAAAAATGGCATTCCCTAGCTGCTATGTTTCATTGCATGTAAATTTCTATGCTACAGAAAGTGGAAAGTCTTCTCCCACAAAAACATACTGTCATTTTTTTTCCTGGAGGTGCTTATTTCTCTGGAATCCTCGGTTTGATTTGGCCTATTTTCTAATGTGTCGTTTTACCATTTTCCCGAATGCCAAGTTTCATCGCATTTTGTTAAATGTTTGGAGAGTTATTTTGCCCCAGATGGGGAGACATTCTCAAATCTTTTTGTATAATTTTTACAAAATGGAAATTACACTTACCTGGTAATTGTTCTTCCTTGAGGGACGACAGTTTAGTCCTCCACCTCTGGGTTGTGCACCTCCTCCTGCAGCTTGGAGACTGGGCATGTCACAAAAATGTGACATCACTGGATGTACTCTGCTGGCCTCGCCCAACATCCCCAGTGAATTAATGACAAAGCACACTTAAAGGAGCAACAAATAAGTAGCTAAAAATAACCTTTTAAGTGAACATATAACCACTACTATATACAAGAGAATTTCTTGCCTTGGAAGTTAGGCTTGTCACTTTGTGCCTTTTCCTTCCGCCTCCGCCAGAAGGACAGACAAGAAAAACCGGAAAAAGCAAACAATCATTGAAATAGCATCATTGAAAGACAGGTACCTACCGGTAATCTCACTCTTCTCCTGGCTGACTTTCACTGCTTAGCCTAATATCCCGGGTGGGAATGAGGAATAAACTGTCGTCCCTCAAGGAAGAGCTTTATTCAGAAAGGACAGGGTAGGAAGTAGGGGAGGAGGAGTGGCACTATATGTAAAAACTACTATTAAAGCTTTGGAATTATAGAGCTTAAAAGGGAGAGAGGAGGTATTGTGGGTTAAACTAGAAAGAGGGAAAGAGAAATCTATTTACAGTGGCATGATATACATACCTCCCTCACAAGAGGAAGAGGTGGACAGAGAGTTAAATTGAAGACATACGCAGCATTGCTAGGAAAGGGGAAGTGCTACTGATAGGAGATTTCAATATGCCAGATGTTGATCGGCACATTCCTGCTGCAGTATCATCTAGAAGTAAGGAGATCCTGGATTCTCTACAGAGAGAACTATTCAGGCAATTGGTAACAGACCCCACATGTGAAGGGGCCATACTGGACTTGGTGCTTACCAATGGTGAAAGTGTTTCTGATGTTGTAGTGGGAGATCATTTTGCATCCAGTGATCACCAGATGGTGTGGTTCAGTATTAGGACTAGGGCTGTTAGAATCCATTCAAAGGCGAGGATCTTAGAATTTAGGAAAACTAACTTTGCGAAGATGGGCCAATACCACAGGAAGTCGTTAGTTGGATGTGAACAGCTGAGGAATGTAGAAAAACAGTGGGCAAAACTGAAAGGGGATATTTTAAGGGCAACCAACCTTTTTGTTAAAATGGTAAATAAAGGTAAAAGGAAAAGGAGACCGCTATGGTTTTCGAAAGAAGTAGCTAAAAAAGTGAAGAAAAAGAGGGAGGCCTTCATGAAATACAAGAGATCACAGAGAGAGGAAGACAGGCATCTGTATTTGGAAAAACTTAGAGAAGCTAGCAAAGTAGTCAAGAAGGCAAAGATTCAAAAGGAGGAGGAAATAGCCAATGCAATAAAATGGGGGGGATAAGACATTTGTCAGATATATTAGTGAGAAGAGGAAGGGTAAGAGTGGTATTGTCAGACTCAAGGGTGCAGGGGAGGAATATGTAGAAGCTGATAAGGATAAAGCGGAATTGCTTAACAAATATTTTTGTTCTGTGTTCAGAGATGAAGAACCAGGAGCAGGACCTCAGAAAACACCCACAAATAGGAACAGAAGCAAAGGACATCTTGAACAATTTTCAAAAGACTGTGTTCGTGAGAAACTATCTCAACTTAAAGTAGACAAAGCGATGGGACCGGATGGGATACACCCGAGAATACTGAGGGAACTTAGGGACGTTCTAGCAACTCCACTGACTGACCTTTTCAATGCCTCGGAGTCGGGAGTGGTGCCAAAGGACTGGAGAGAGGCTCATGTGGTGCCTTAAGTAAGGATGTGGTTGAAAACTACAGGCCGGTTAGTTTAACTTTGGTGGTGAGTAAATTATTGGAAATGCTGTTGAAAGAGAAAATAGTGAGGTTTCTGGAGTCCAACGGATTACAGGATCCGAGGCAGCATGGATTCACCAGAGGCAGGTCTTGTCAGACAAATCTGATTGATTTCTTTGACTGGGTGACCAGGGAGTTGGACTGAGGGAGAGCCCTAGATGTGGTGTATTTAGATTTCCATAAAGCCTTTGATACTGTTCCTCACAGGCGACTTATAAACAAACTGAGCACCCAAGGGAAGGACCCTAAAGTTACTGCTTGGGTTAGAAATTGGTTGGGTGGGAGGTGACAAAGAGTACAAGTAAAATGGAGCTCACTCTGAGGAGAAGGATGTTATCAGTGGTGTGCCCCAGGGATCTGTCCTTGGTCCGATTCTTTTTAACATCTTTGTTAGTGATATAGCGGAAGGGCTTTCAGGTAAGGTTTGCCTCTTTGCGGATGATACCAAAATCTGCAATAGAGTAGATACCCAGGAAGGGGTAGATAACATGAGGAGGGATCTAGCTAAGTTTGAAGAATGGTCTAGAATTTGGCTGCTGGGATTTAAATGTTAAAAAATGTAAGGTCATTCATTTGGGCTGCAGCAATCCAAGGGAGCAATATAGTATAGGGGGTGAAGTACTTTTGTCCACTAAAGAAGAGCGGGACCTAGGCGTGGTTGTGTCTGATGACCTTAAAGTAGCTAAACAGGTAGAAAAGGCGACAGCAAAAGCTAGAAGGATGCTTGGGTGCATACGGAGAAGAATGGCTAGCAGAAAAAAGGAGGTGATAATGCCTCTGTATAAGTCTTTGGTGCAACCTCATTTGGAGTATAGTGTGCAATTCTGGAGACCGCACCTTCAAAAGGATGTGAACAGGATGGAGTCGGTGCAGAGGGTGGCTACTAAAATGATTAGTGGTCTTCATTATAAAGCATATGAGGACAGACTGAAGGATCTTAATATGTACACCTTAGAGGAAAGGCGGGATAGAGGTCATATGATTGAGATGTTTAAATACCTCCATGGCATAAATGTTCAGGGAGAGAGCCTCTTTCAATTGAAAGCAAGTTCTGCTACGAGGGGACATGGGATGAGGGTGAAGGGAGATAGATTCAGGAGTGATATGCGGAAATATTTCTTTACAGAAAGAGTAGTGGATCCGTGGAATAGTCTCCCAGTGGAGGTGGTAGAGATGAGGACAGTAACTGAATTCAAAAAAGCATGGGACAAACACAGAGGATCTCTAAAGGTAAAATGGGGACTATTGTAGTTGTTATGGAAGGAGCTAGATAGGCCATGTGGTCTTTTTCTTTCGTCATATTTCTATGTTTCTATGTAACAATTACCAGGTAAGTGTAATTTCCATTTCCTTATCGGTCCTCCAGTTTAGTCCTCCACCTCTGGGATGTAACAGAGCAGTAATTATTGGGAGGGACCCTTCCAGCTGACTCGCAACACCGCCACCCCAAAACCAGAATCATTGGCTGCCAAGACATCCAGGTGGTAGTGTTTACTGAAAGTGTGAAGAGAAGACCAAGTAGCCGCTCTACAAACGTCCACAGGTGAAACCAAACTGTGCTGCGCCCAAGACGCTGCTTGCACTCTGGTAGAATGAGCTTGCAATCCAGCCGGCACCTGTCTCCCTAATAGCAAATATGCCGAAGCAATCTCTTCTTATCCAGCGAGAAATTGAGGCTTTCGCCACTGCCTCCCCTTTACGGGATCCAACAAACAGGACGAACAGATAGATTTACGAAAAACCTGTGAAACCTTCAAATATTGACTCAAACACCCGCTTTAAGTCCAAGCGGCACAATCCCCGGTCCAAAACTTTCTCCCCTATCGAACCGAGTACTGGGAGGGAAACTGTCTGATTCAGATGAAAATGGCAAAACTACCTTGGGCAAAAAGGAAGGGACCGGCCGAAGCACCACCTTTTCCCTAGAAAGAGACAGAAATGGCTCCCTACAAGACAGGGTCTGTAACTCAGAGATTCGCCTCGTTGAACAAATGGCTACCAAAAAACACCGTCTTCAGAGTCAAGTCTTTTACAGACTCCTGTTGTAATGGCTCAAAGGGCTCCCTAGCTAGAGCTGCTAACACCAAGTTGAGATACCATGGAGGAACCACAATTCTATGAGAGGGACGTAACTTGGTAACTGCTTTAAGAAAATGCAACACATCCACATGTGCCTCGAGCACTTTTCCCTGCATCTTGCCTCTACAGCAAGCCAGCACGGCTAACTGCACCCTCAAGGAACTGGCCACCAGCCCCTTTTCAAAACAGTCCTGCAGAAAGCTTAACACCACTGAAACGGACGCGGCTGCCACGCGTACTTGATTCCTTGAACACCAATCCTCAAATATGTGCCATATGCGAACATAGGTCAAAGATGTAGAAGACTTTCGTGCTTTAAGCAAAGTCGCAATAACTGCTCCTGAATAACCTTTTCTCCTTAAACGCGCCCTTTCAATGGCCAGACCGTAAGTGAGAACCGATCCACTTGGAGCATCTGTAGCGGCCCTTGAAGCAACAGACTGTCAGACGTCGGTAACCGCCACGGCACTCCATCGAGAAGGCGGACGAGATCGGCATACCAAGGCCATCTTGGCCAGTCCGGAGCCACCAGCAGCACTCTCCCCGGGTGAGTCTCAATACACTGTACCACTCGCCCTATAAAGCACCCAAGGAGGAAATACATAGAGAAGACCCGACACTAGCCAACATTGCAGTAGTGCGTCGATCCCCTCCGACATCTTTTCTCGCCGCCTGCTGAAGAACCGACTGGCCTTTGCTGAGTTAAAAGTTGCCATGAGATCCATGATTGGAGGTCCCCACCTGAGCACTACCTGTGCAAACACCTCAGAATTCAACTCCCATTCTCCGGCATCCACTTGTACTCTGCTGAGAAAATCCGCTGTCACACTGTTCTTCCCGGCAATGTGAGCTGCCGAAAAAGCTAGCAGGCGAGGTTCGACCCAAGCGAAAAAGCACCTCTGCTTCCTCCTCCAAGGCCGTACTTCTTGTACCCCCTTGTTGACTGATGTAGGCCATCATTGCGGAGTTGTCTGATAGAACTCTTACCGCTCGACCCCACACCATCACTTCGAAAGCTTGCAAAGCTAACGTCACCGTTTGAAGTTCCAGCCTGTTGATTGACCATGTGCTCTCCTGCGTTGACCACCGCCCTTGCGCAACACGCTCCCCACAATATGCTCCCCATTCCGCAAGGCTTGCATCCGTCAACAATGGTAGCCAATCTGGCTGTTCCAGAGGCATCCCGGCCTTCAACGATTCCGGAATCAGCCATCACTTCAATGTCCGTCTGACCCTGAGAGGGCAGGGAAGCCATCTGCTCAGCAGATCGGACTGATGAGACCAACAGTGAAGCAAGACCGCTGCAATGGCTGCATATGAGCTCTGGCCCAAGCCACCGCTTCCAAGGTTGCTGCCATCGTACCTAACACCCGGAGATAACACCAGGCCGAAGGAGCTGGTACAGCCCTGAATTGACAAATCACTTGCCGTAACACTTGAATCCGCCGTTCCGGCAGAAATACAGCCCCCTTCTGAGTGTCGAATTGCACACCGAAGTACTCGAAAGTCTGGGACGGAGTCCGATGACTCTTGCGCGCATTGACTACCCAGCCTAGCTTCTCCAAGAACTTCACCACCTTGTCCGTCACTTGTACGCTCTCGGCTCTGGACTTTGCTCGAATTAACCAATCGTTGAGATAGGGATGAACCAGAATGCCTTCCTTTCGCAACGCTGCCGCCACCACCACCATGATCTTGGTGAACATCCACGGACCAGTTGCCAGCCCGAAGGGCAACGCCTGGAATTGATAGTGCCCCCACAGTAGAGCGAAGCGCAGAAACTTCTGATGTCCCACCCTGATCGGGATGTGCAAATACGACTCTGAGATCGAGGGATGTCAGGAATTCTCCTTGGCGCACCACCACAATTACCAACCGCAGCGTTTCCATCCTGAAATGCGGTACCCGAAGGCAGCGGTTCACCCCTTTGAGATCTAATATTGGATGAAGAGATCCGTCCTTCTTTGGTACGATGAAATAAATTGAGTATCATCCCGTGCTGTAATCTTCCTTCGGCACCGGAACAACCGCACCCAAGTGTAATGGCCGATCTAGCGTGCATTGGACCGCTTGAGCCTTCTGCTGTCCTTTGCAGGGCGACTGCACGAAGGAATCTCGAACTGGCCTTGCGAACTCTAGCGCATAGCCATCCTGGATTATTTCCAACACCCACTGGTCCGATGTTATTTGGGCCCAGGCAGAAAGAAAATTCCGAAGTCGCCCACCTATCGGCAAACTTCCTACCGGGGCCCCCCTCACTTCATTGAGGTTTATGATTGGAAGCTGTGGCTGCCGCTGCAAAACCTCTACCTGCTCCACGGAAGCCCCGAAACCCCTGGGCCCGAGGAGCGAAACGTCCTCTTTGGAATCCGCCCAAGCGAGAAGTCAGAAATCTCCTAAAATCCCAAAAGGACCCCCGAAAGGTCAAAGCGGACTTCCCCTGCTTTGGCTTATCCTCCAGCAGACGGCCACCTTTAGACTCCCCTAAGTCCTTAACCAACTTATCGAGATCCTCCTCGAATAGCAATTTTCCTTTAAAAGGGAGCTTACCGAGACGTGCCTTAGAAGAACCATCTGCTGCCCAATTCCGCAACCACAGGGATCTGCGAGCAGCCACGAGCGACGCCATACTATTAGCCAGAGCCCTGATCAAATCATAATGTACATCTGACAAATAAGCTGTCCATGATTCCATGCGATCCAACTCGCGTCATGCTCCAGCTGAGTCGAGTGATGCAAACGCTGTGACCACTGCAGGCAGGCTCCAGCCACCCACGCTCTACAAATGGAAGCCTGTAATGACACCGCGTTGGCCTCAAAGGATTGCTTCAACAAACCATCCAACTTTCTATCCTGTGCATCCTTCAAGGCAGAGCCGCCTTCAACCGGGATAGTGGTTTTCTTGGTCACCGCTGACACTGCTGCATCAACTCTTGGAGATCTAAATCTCTCCTTGTCCTTATCTGCTAAGGGATAGAGCCTATTCATAATGCGAATACCTCGTAGCCCAGCTTCCGGTTGATCCCATTCATCCTGTATCATCCTGTCTACTACCTTGTGAACCAGAAACACCATCTGCGTTTGTCTTACTGCCTGAATAATGGGGTCTTCCCCATTGTCGTCCTCCGTAGGTTGCTCCATGGCGAGTTTAAGTGTCTGCAGGGACTCCATGATAAGCGCTGTCAACTCCTCCTTCCGGAAGACACGAATAATCTTTGCCTGATCCTCCGGTTCAAGAATCTCTCCTTCTTCCAACTCTTCTCCACCTTCCAGGTCAACCTCTTGTTCCTCCGACTCCTGTCCCTCCAACTCAGCAATTGAAGGCTCCCGAATCCTCGCCTGCTTTGGCGGTCTCGAGGAACTGGTACTCGCCTCGGCCAGGTTTGTCCGTTGCGGAGTCTCAGCCAGAGATAAAGGCTCCGGTATTTTCCCCTGTCGCCGTAAACAGAAAGCCTGATGCATGATTAAGATGAAGTCAGGCAGAAGTCACAGAGTTGCGAACCCGAAGCTCAAGAGCCCCCAAAGGGCCAACTGGCGACTCGAGCTTGACCCCTGGTGAAGCAGACCGCCGCTCCTCTGCGTCTAAACCAACCGTGGACCCCTGAAGGTCCTGTCCTACCTTACCTTCCATTTGCTGCTCCACGCTGGCAGAAACTTGCGTGCAGCCCCAGCAAATCCCAGCGTCGGCAATAGTCCCTCTACAGGTACCGCACACTACACACTGAGGCCTTGACGTCATGGCTGACACTATGAAGACAATAGACTACGCCTTATGTGCCTCTTATGCTTATTCCCCCCCCCCTTTAAAAAACAAAACAGCCAAGATTGACCAACCAAGGCAACCTAATCTGTACCCCTGACGTGGCTCTGCCACCTAAAACAGTGAGTACCTTATTAATAGCCCCTTAGAGAAATACTGTTCCTCACTACCAAAATTCAAATGAACAAGAAAATCCAATTAAAAGCAAATAAAGAAATCAGGGCTTCAGGAAAGAAAACTGCCAAAAGAAAAAGAAAATAAGCTTAATCCCAGTTACAAAATGCCATGGGATTCAGTTGCCTGCATGCCGGCAGCATGCCGATAAAATGGCCGCCGCTGCAGGCTGTGAAGCAAAAAAGGCGCCAAAATCGCCGGACCTTTCTCAGCGCGTCAGCGGATGGCTGCCCGCTCAACACACAACTATAAAGCCCGTACTCACGGTCAGGGAAGAAGCGCGATTCTGACTTCCACAATCGCGATGATGCAACCCCGTGGCTCCACTGAAAAAAAACGAGCGGGCAACAGACGGGAAAGCCTCCGGCAGAGGAGAAGAGAGCAAAGCCGCTGTCGCAGCAGCTCCGTGCAGCCAAAAGCTAAAGCGGCTCTCCTTTACTGCTGAGCTCTCCCCCATACTGACCAAGGGGGAGAGATCTGCGCTGGTAGAAAGAAGAGAACATAAGATATGCCATACTGGGTCAGACCAAGGTCCATCAAGCCCAGTATCCTGTTTCCAACAGTGGCCAATCTAGGTCATACGTACCTAGCAGTTTCCCCAAAAGACACAGGTTCCGCAATGCTTGTACTGGGTCAAGCATTGATATCCTGGGTCCCTTCTTAATAATGGTTTATGGACCTTTCCTCCAGGAACTTGTCCAAACCTTTTTTAAAACCCAGCTACACTAACAGCCTTTACTACAGCCTCCGGTAACAAATTCCAGAGTTTGATTACACGTTGAGTGAAAAAATATTTTCTTTTATTAGTCTTAAATAGTTTACCCTGTAGCTTCATTGCATGTCCCCTAGCCTTTCTATATTCTGATAACGTAAACAATTGATCTACGTTTACCCGTTCCACTCCGTTCATTAATTTATAGACTTCTATCATATCTCCCCTCAGCTGTCTCTTTTCCAGGTTAAAGAGCCCTAACCTTTTTAGCCTTTCTTCATAGGAGTATCCTTCCATCCCCTTTACCATTTTGGTGGCTCTTCTCTGAACCTTTTCTAATAACTCTATATCCTTTTTAAGATACGGCGACCAGAATTGCACACAATATTCAAGGTGCGGTCTCACCATGGAATTATATAGAGGCATTATAATATCTTTTGTTTTATTTTCCATTCCTTTCCTTATGATACCTAGCATTCTATTTGCTTTCTTGGCTGCCGCTGCACACTGGGCCGAGGGTTTTAACATGTTATCCACAATGATGCCTAAATCTTTTTCCTGGGTGGTGGAGAAATCACAGACACTGATGGGACAAGCAGGATTAGGCACAAAACTAGCACTTCCTCTTTTTTTTTTTTAAAGAAACAGTACCCAAATTAAACAAACTTTAAAACGTCAAATTTACAAGTGATTCCAGACTTTTGCACACCACTATATATATATATATTTTTTTTATTCATTTTATTTTTTAAAATCGTGCACTGCAATAAATGAGGAGAGTAGATGAAACCATCCACATGGCTGGGCGGATAAAATAGACTGAGGTGGAAAGAGGGTGAGCACTGTGGTGGGGAGACTGGCACATGCCCAAAAAAGTCTTCTAGACTCTTCTGAGCTATTGGAGAGTGATTCCATCCATGGCACCGTTGTATGACATCACCCACGTGTGACTGACTCATCCTGCTTGTCCTTGGAGAATGACTTATTCTATATGTATGGAAATACTTTACTACCATATATACATACACACAAGACTAAACAAAAGCAGTTGCACTACTTTTGTATATATGTAACATTTTCATGATCTCTACTGCACATAAATCTCCATTTCAAGGCATCACCCTGATAGACTGTAAATAGTTTCCCCTGTTATCCAAGTTCCTTCCCTTGTTATCTGTAAACTCATGCATGTTATTGTACTGAGACTTTTTGTTCTATGTGAACCGCGCTGATGCCGAATAGTGCGGTATATAAGAGAATGTAAATAAAATAAATAATAATAAATAAATAAATAGTCATTAGAACTCTCCCTTTAAACAAATCCAAAAGCATATGACGACAGAAAATGCTCACCCACCCCATCCGTTCTGCCCAAGTAAATTTCTGTTGCATGGTACAGTTCAGGGCTTCTCAAACCTGTCTTGGTGATTCAAACCTGTCAGATTGCCAGAACAGTCCCATTAATTATCCATAAAATAAAATGTGCATATAGTGGGTCTCTGGTGTATACAAATTTCTCATGTTTGGGAAGCCCTTCTCCTCACTTCAAGAGCATGGATCTGTTGTTTTTATCCTAGGTTTTCTTAAATTCTTTTACTACATTTGTCTTCATCATCTCTGCTGGAAGGCCATTCCATGCAATTATCAGCCTTTCTGTGAAAACCAAAGCTGTTGATATTACTCATAGAAAGGCTGGTATCCCTATAAATAGCTTAAAAAGCTAAGAAAATAAGATTTTCCATACTGGGTCAGATCAAAGATCCATCAAGCCTAGTATCCCGTTTCCAACAGTGGCTGATCCAGGCAAAAAGTACCTGTCAGGATCCCAAAAGACAGATTTCATGCTACTTATCCCAGAGATAAGCAGTGGATTTCACTTGTCCATTTTAATAATGGTTTATGAACTTCTCCAAACCTTTTTTACTACTCAGCTACACTAACAGTTTTACCATATCCTCCAGCAATGGATTCCACAGTATAATTATACATTAGGCCTTATTTACTAAGCATTTTTCCTACAGACAAAAAAAAGAGAAGCTGTTCAGTAACTAGGGCCCATCAAGTGAAAAAAATACTTTCTCCAATTACTCTTAAATGAACTACTTTGTAGTTTCATTCCATGTCCCCTGTTTTTTGTACTTTTTGAGGGAGTGAACAACCAATTCACGTTTACTTGTTCCACTTCACTCATAAGAGGTTTATACAATAATATCTCCCCTCAGCTTTCTCTTCTCCAAGCTGAAGAGCCCTAACCTTTTAAGTCTTTCCTTATAAGGGTATCTTTCCATTCCCTTTATCATTTTGATTAGCCTTCTCTGTACCTTTTCTAATTCCACTATATCTTTTTTGATGTGTGGCAACCAGAAATGCATACAATACACAAGATGCGGTCACAGCATGAAGCAACACAGAGGCATTATTATATCTTTTGTTTTATTCTCCATATGTTTCAATTCCTAGCATTTTATTTTATATGTCTTGGCCACCACTGCATACCAAGCACAGGATTTCAACATATCATCCATGATGAAGCCTACATCCTTTTCCTGAATAATGATTCCTAATGAGGAATCTTGCAATGTGTAGCTATGATTTGGGTTGTTCTTCCCAAGTGCATAACTCTGCATTTGTCTACATTAAATTTCGTCTGCCATTTAGTTGCCCAGTCTCCCAGTTTCTCAAGGTTCTCTTACAATTTTTTTCACAATCGTCTTGTGATTTAAGATCTTTGAATAACTTTGTGTTATCTACAAATGTGACCACCTCACATGTTCCCATTTCCAGCTCCTTTATGAATATGTCAAAAAGCAGCAGGCTTAGCATAAAGCCCTGGGGTACTCTACTATTCATCTTTCTCCACTGAGAAAATTAGCCATTTAGCCCTACTCTTTGTTTTCTATCTTTTAATCAGTTTCCATTCCACAACAGGACAATTGTCTCCTATCCAATGACTAATTTCTTTGCAAGTCTTTCATTAAGGACCTTGTCAAAGGCTTTCTAAAAATGCAGATACAAAAATACCAGTTGCCTTCCTCTATCTACCTTTTTATTCACACCTTCAAAAAAATGTAGCAGATTGGCGAAGCAAAACTTCTCTTGGCTAAAAACCATGTTAAGTAATTTTGTTTTTTTAAATGGTTTTTACTATCTTGCCCGATATTAACATCTAGCTTATGTAGTTTCCCATATCACCTTTGGAACCCTTTTTAAAAACTGGCATTATGATGGCCACTCTCCAATCTTCAGATACTATATAGATGATTTTAGAAATTGCTTGCAAATTAGTAATTGTCACATTTACAGAAACTTTCTAAGGGATTTTCTTTGATTTTGGAATACGTGAAATGAACAGTTTAGAACCTTTTCAAACCACAGCTACTTTTTTTTTACCTAGAATATCTAGAACAAATATACATGTCCTTGTGCAAGTTACTTAACCCTCCACTGCCTCAGGTACAAACTTAGACTGAAAATCCTCTGGGGACAGGGAAATGCCTACAGTCCCTGAATGTAACTCACCTTGAACTGCTACCTGAAAGGAGTGAGCTAAATACTAATAAATAAAAAAATAAGAATAAATGTCAAATCTGCCTATACTGAGTCTTTTTTTTCTCTAAAGTGCCAACAAGTCAATGCTGACTCCTGGCGACTCAGCAGCCCCTGGGGTTTTCTTGGCAAGATATGATCAGAAATAGACTGCCGGGTCTTTTATTCTAGGCAATGGAGGGTAAAGTGACTTGCCCAAGGTCACAAGGTGTACCAGTGGGAATCAAACCCTGATCCCTTGTGTACTAGGCTATTGCTCTAACCACTAAGCCACCTAGTCACTAGAGTGTACAAATTTCTCATACATATAGTCACTTTAAATATCCAGAAAGTATGTCTGATTTGTTGTAGGGCCCCAGACCTAGATTGGCCACTGTTGGAAACAGGATACTGGGCTTGATGGACCTTAGTCTGACTCAGTATGGCATATCTTATGTTCTTATGTTTGGGAAGTACATTAAAAGAAATTAGAGAGCCCAACTGTAAAATACATAGTAGAACGAGATAACCATAAAAGGCTAGAGATCAGGAACCTACAAGATGCTACTGTCAAGCAATGAAATGTGACCACTAGTGCATAAAGGGAAGGCTTGGAGTTGGAACAAGGATAACCAAATGGCTTCATGTTTTCTAGGACTTTCAATCCGACCCTTGGTCCCATTATATACATGAACCTGAAGCTTTGATTTTCCCAAGAAAAACAGGGCTACAAGTTCATGCATGTAGGACGGATCAGCTTGTCTTGAGAAAGCGGAACCAATTGGAGCATGCTGTGACCTTCCCATCCAGAGTTGCCAAAATGACCCGGACTCCGGAGGAGCACTTTAGAACATTCTGGCTTTTTGATTTTCTTTTCTCTTCCAGCGGCACTCTGGTACTTGTGTAAGAGTCCCGCACACTAAACGGGACTACAAATACCATAGTGCACTAGGAGTGTCCAGGCATAACAAACAGATCTGGGACGCAGCCTCAGGATTTTCCTAACGCCGGATGTCGCCTTGACCTCCAAGACCAGACTGAGAAAAACTCACAATCGGCGTTTGTCGGTGCGGATTGTTCAACTGCATCAAATACTGCCGTTTGAGTTGGGCTCGCAAAGCCAATCTCTCCTCCTCCGCCCGCCGCTGCTCCGGGGTTAGATGGAAGTATTCCTCAGGATTCAGTGTCTGCGGCCGGCTTGCCAGAGGCGCTTCCTTGTAGTCCGCCATGTTGGAGACGAGACGACGGCACGCATGCGCGGCCCTCGAATCCCGCAACTTTATTGAACACGGAAAGCGCGACTACTCTGCTCTGAGTGCGCCTGAGTGGAGCGTGATGCACAGATTCCGGGGAAATTAAACATTGTGGGGCTTCGTCTAGCTTTTTTCTTTAGTTAGAAATAGAATAAAGTAGCTTATCAATCTGTTCCATTTTATTTTCTGGGGCTAAAGGAAATTGCCATATGCCAGTGATGTGAAAGTTCCTGGAGTCATTGCTCGTCTCCTGAAATAAGCTATGAGAGATAGATCTACTTTTTTGGATCTTCCGGGTAGTTGTGAGCCTGTCTGGCTGGCCACTGCCGGAGAGAAGATGCTGCTGGGCTCGATTGATGGGCCTTGGTTTGACCCCAGCATAGCTTTTCTTGTGTTCTTATGTAACTTTCACAGTACCTTAAGTATACACAACACCGTGCAAAATAATTCACATTCTTTCTCACCCTCATCCCCACATATCTAATGGGAAGATCGTGGCTGTCAGAGTTGCCAAGTTACCCACTTCCAGGAGGGAGATTTGTAGCCAGTTCTGATTTTAAATTTGCATTGCAATATACCGTATGGTTTTTGTAGTCAGTGATTTTACCCATTGAAATCAGTGCTGCAGGTCCTATAATCAGGACCGGCCCAAGGGTTTCTGCCACCCTAGGCAGAAACCCTGCCCTCCCCCCTCCCTTCCAGCTGCTGCCGATTCCGTTTCAAGAGGGGGAGGCGGGCAACGGTATTTGATTCTTTTTCTTTTAGAATTTAGATCAACTGAATGAATGCCTTGATGCAACCGCTGACTGGCTTTTTGCCACCGCTTTTGGACATACTGCTGCTGCCCACCTCTCCCCAGACGGAATCGACGGCAACTGGGGGGGGGGGGGGGGGGGAGAAGACGCCACAGCTACCTAGGTGTGCCATCGCCCACCTGGGCTGGCTCTCTAGGCAGCCACTTAGCTCGCCTAGTGGACGGGCCAGCCCTGCCTATAATGCATCAGACTGAGATTATCAGAATTCCAGGACTAGCACAAAATTGCACTCCTGAAACTGGATAACTTGACAACTCTGCCAGGTAAGCCTGATTTTGTATAAGTCATCTAGGTGGGAAAATGGACAATGAAGTCTGGATGTTTACAATGGACTGAACAGGGTGCCATTTTGTAAATTAACTGTAAAAAGTGTGCCTTTGAGTCAATGCTGACTTCTGGAGACCCAGCAGCTCCTAGGTTTTCTTGGCAGTGTGACCAGAAGTAGATTGCTATCAGGGCCAGGCCATCCATTAGGCAGGCTAGGCAGATGCCTAGGGTGGCAGATTTTTGTGGGCTTCAGCACACATAGCCTACCGCCACTGTTCCCTCTAAGCTGTGCACGTGTGCGCGCGCACACACCTTGCCGAGTGAGCGCACATACTTTACAACAGAACGCACAAAAATTACGGTTCTGATTCTGATAGAAAATAACACAGACGTTCTTAAAATTGAAAAGTTGTTGTGTATTTATGTTTTTCACAAGTTCTACAATATTTTCTAGTGCAATCAATGTGGTGTACATACTGTATTCTGACATGTAGTCAAATTTTAAAGTATATAACTCCGAGTGTCGTTATGTGGCGCACAAAAATTTAACCTTCCTTCAAAAGCTGCACAGCTGATATTTTATGCGCACACAGCCTACAGAAAATTAGAGGGAACATTGCCTACCGCCCTCCCCAGCATGCCGAGACATTCTGCTCTCCCGCCCTCGTGCTGAGAAGCATCGCACTGCTGCCCTCCGCTTCTGTAGAGATCTGTGGCCGGGGGTGATGGCCTAGGCTCAACAGCAGGTCATATGCTTCGGCACACATGGCCTGCTGCTTTTGAACCCCTGAAGTTAAGTTGGAGGGGAGTCAGAAGCGGCAGGCCATGTGTGCCGAAGTACATGGTCTGCTGCCAAGTTGTGCCCCCCCTCGACCCCGTTGCCGGAATCGACAGTAGCGCAGCTCAACATGGGAAGCATGGCTTGTGAGGGGGGGTTGGCTTGTGGGGGGGGGGGGGGAGGGCGGCCAGGGCTTCTGCCTAGGGCAAGCAGAAATCCTTGGGCTGGCCCTGATTGCCAGGCCTTTCTTCCGAAGCAGTAGAGGGTTAAGTGACTTGACCAAGGCCACAAGGAATGCAAGTGGGAACTGAACTCTTGTCTCTTGGCTACCATGCCAAAAAATAACTATAAGCACATGGGCAGGGCCAGCCCGTCCACTAGGTGGGCTAGGCAGCCACTAAGGGCGGCATGGCACGGTGCCCACGGCAGGCCATGTGCTTCGCTTGGCTTAGCTGGTTATCAGTTTTACTCTTTGTTAGTTCCATAGTCTGGAAGTTGTGTCGAAGGGGGGTCAGAAGCAGCAGGCCATGTATGGAAGCACATGGCCTGCCGTGCCAAGCCGAGCCACTGACCCCCACCGATGGAATCAGCGGCAGCGAGGAACAGCAGCGCAGCTCGGAAGAGGGAGGGTGTGGCACAGCCAGGGCTTCTGCCTGGGGCAGTAGAAACCCTTGGGTCAACCCTGGGCATGGGAAATACATGAGAGATACTCGTACAACAGGAACAAGAAACATGTTCAAAATGAGAGTGACAGCACTTGCAGAGGTGGCCCTAGAGTGCTGTGGGGCCATGTGAAGAGACTCCTTTTGGGACCTCAATTGAGACCCAGTGGATATGCAAATATTCATACATATGCATAAATATTTGCTTACCTAATTTATTTGGTCAGTGCTATGATCAGGTTTATGAAGACAAGAGAAGTTATAAAATAAGAAAAAATAATCCTGGTAGCTGTGAATTGAAAATCATGGAGCATGGGCTGGATTGGACCATGTCAGAACTGGAAAAAAACAAAAATTAAGCAATAATGAAGCTATCAGACTACAAAACATGCTTAAGCTGAGACATTCCCTTTAAAATTTGAAATTTCCTTAAATCCAAACTGACAAAATATTTTACATTTCAGACTGGCAGCAGGGCGGGGCTTGTTTCTTGGAATGCTGTATCATCTAGTAAATCTGTGCTTTGTCGGGGTGCTGCAAGAGTCTGTTTATCACCTGTGCTTTCTAACATATTTTTGCTCTCTTTTATGACTCTCTTGCAAAGTCAAGGGTTCATGGTATTTTCCATATGCAGATGCAGGGCCAGCACAAGGAGACGAGGCCCTCTAGGCGAACCTTATCCCTTGAATCCCCCCCCCCCCACCGATTCCTGTCACCGCCCCCCATTGCCATTGCATCGGGCCTCGGTGGGGGGGGGGGGGGGGGGTAATACGGAAATAGCCCCGCAGTGCCATAGGTTGAAGGTAAGAGCTGCGGGGCTGTTTGTGACCATTGCCATCACTGCAGGTCCCGAGAGAGGCGCCCCAAACCATTCGGGTTCTAGGCGACTGCTTATTTCACCTGATGCTTGTGCTGGTCCTTTGCAGATGACAAACACATTTTAGTTTCATTTGATTCTTTTTCTTTTCGTTTAGATCAACTGAATGAATGCCTTGATGCAGCCACTAACTGGCTTGAAGCTCATAAAGCAAAGTTAAATACTGATAAAACTGAGGTCATTTGATCCCCTTGTAGAACCCAGGTGCCCTCTCTTTGCCCATAACTGTGCAACTCTACATTGGTTCTCAAGGACACTGTTAAAGTATTGGGTGTTACTTTGGACACCTATGTGACCTTTGAGGCGTGCATTTCACTGTTCCCTTTTCCTTTCCTGGCCATACAGAAAATCAAAGCAATCCATCTTCCTACAGAACATAAGGATTTGTTATCTCTTATTCATTTGTGAATTCTGAATAACTTATATTCTTTACTGGATGGTATGGGGGGGTGGACAATTTAAAAGAATTCAGTCGGTTCAAAACGCCTCTCAGATCACCTCTCTTTTGATGCAACAGTATTGGTTCACTGTAACCTATAGAACAGAGTTCAAGATCAGGCTTCTTATTCATCATGCACTTTACTTTGGCCAACCTTCATATTTGTCTTCTGTGTTTCTTCAACATTTGCTATCTCATCTCTTCAGTCTTTGCAACTCTTTACTTGGCTTGCCTTCTTGTACAATCCATAGCTAAATTACTTGGAGATGCTCCTTTTCTTATTCAGCTCCCTCCTTGTGGATTCCACTTCCCCCTGAGATTAAATCTGAAATTAATTATTTACGGTTTAAAAATGTTTTAAGAACTTATTTTTTCAGGGTTGGCTTACCTGGTTATCAGTTTTACTCTTTGTTAGTTCCATAGTCTGTGGATGGTCCTTAGTTTTGGGAGACTTGCCTGTTCCTTCCTGGAGGGACTTGTTAATTTGTTTTTTTATAGTGCAGGCTGTAACTTTGATTTGTTTTTCCCTTTTCTTATGTTATTTTATCTTGTCCTTGTATTGAGTGGTTTATTTATTTATTAGTTTTTCCTTTTGTGTGGTGTTATCTTTTTGATTCGGTGTTGAATGATGTTTTTAACATTTTTGTTAGTGATATTGCGGAAGGGCTGTCGGATAATGTTTGCCTCTGTGCAGATGATACCAAAATCTGCAATAGAGTAGACACCTAATAAGGTGTAGATAACATGAGGAGGGATCTAGCAAAGCTTGAAGAATGGTTGAGAATTTGGCATCTGAGATTTAATGCTAAAAATGCAGGGTCATGCATTTGGATTGCAAAAATCCAATGGAGCAGTACATTATAGGGGTGAAGTATTTCTGTCCATAAAAGAAGAGCAGGACCTGGTTGTGATTGTTTCTGATGAGTTTAAGGTGTCTTTTTTAAAAAAATGCCATCAAGTCAATGTTGACTCCTAGTGACCCAGCAGCCCCTGGGTTTTCTTGGCAAGGTATGACTGGAATTAGATTACTAGGCCTTTTCTTCTGAGGCAATGGAGGGTAAAGTGACTTGCCCAAGGTCACAAGGAATGCCAGTGGTAATCAAACCCTTATCTCTTGAATATTAGGCTGTTGCTGTAACCACTAGGCTACTCCAGGTGGCTAAACAGAAAAGGTGATGGCAAAAGCCAGAAGGATGCTTGCATGCATAGGGAAAAGAATGGCCAGCAAGAAGAAGGAGGTGATAGTGCCTCTGTATAAGTCTTTGGTGAGATCTCATTTGGAGTATTGTGATTCTGGGGGACAACATTTCAAAAGGATATAAACAGGATGGAGTTGGTGCAGAAAGTGGCTACCAAAGTGGTCAGTGGGCTTCGTTATAAAGCATATGGGGACAGACTTAAAGATCTCAATATGTATACTTTGGAGGAAAAGGCAGGGGAGGGGACATATGATAGAGACATTTAAATACCTCCATGGCATAAATGCACAGGAGGAGAACTTCTTTCAATTGAAAGAAAGCTCTGTAACGAGAGGGCATAGGATGAAGGTGAAAGGGGATAGATTCATGAGTAATATGCGGAAATATTTCTTTATGGAAAGAGTGGTAGATGCATGGATTAGTCTCCTAGTGGAGGTAGTAGACATAAGAACATTATTTAAATTCAAGAAAGCATGGGACCAACATAGAAGATATCTAAAGGAAAAAAAAGGACTATTAGTCATAAGAACATAAGATATGCCATACTGGGTCAGACCAAGGTTCATCAAGCCCAGTATCCTGTTTCCAACAGAAGCCAATCCAGGTCATAAGTACCTAGCAGTTTCCCCAAAAGACACAGGTTCCTCATTGCTTGTATCGGGACAAGCATTGATATCCTGGGTCCCTTTTAATAATGGTTTATGGACCTTTCCTCCAGGAACTTGTCCAAACCTTTTTTAAACCCAGCTACACTAACAGCTTTGACTACATCCTCCGGTAACAAATTCCAGAGTTTGATTACACGTTGAGTGAAAAAATATTTTCTCTTATTAGTCTTAAATAGGTTACCCTGTAGCTTCATTGCATGTCCCCTAGTCTTTCTATATTCTGATGACGTAAACAATCGATCTACGTTTACCCGTTCCACTCCGTTCATTAATTTATAGACTTCTATCATATCTCCCCTCAGCCGTCTCTTTTCCAGGTTGAAGAGCCCTAACCTTTTTAGCCTCTCTTCATAGGAGTATCTTTCCATCCCCTTTACCATTTTGGTGGCTCATCTCTGTACCTTTTCTAATAACGCTATATCCTTTTAAGATACGGCGACCAGAATTACACATAATATTCAAGGTGCAGTCGCACCTTGTAAGAATACAGAGGCATTATAATATCCTTTGTTTTATTTTCCATTCCTTTCCTTATGATACCTAGCATTCTATTTGCTCTCTTGGCTGCCGCTGCACACTGGGCGAAGGGTTTTAACATGTTATCCACAATGACACCTAAATCTTTTTCCTGGGTGGTGGTTCCCAATGTGGAACCTTGCATTGTGTAACCATAGTTTGGGTTGTTCTTTCCTAGGTGCATGTCTTTGCACTTGTCCACATTAAATTTCATCTGCCAATTGGATGCCCAGTCTTCCAATCTATCAAGATCCTCTTGCAATTTTCCACAATCCTCTTGGGTTTTAACAACTTTAAATAGTTTTGTGTCATCTGCAAATTTGATAACCTCACTCGTCATTCCCTTTTCCAGGTCATTTATGAATATGTCAAAAAACAGCGGACCCAGCACAGATCCCTGAGGTACACCATTATTCACCTTTCTCCATTGGGAAAATTTGCCATTTAGCCCCACCCTCTGTTTTCTATCTTTTAACCAGTTCCTGATCCACAATAGTACATTGCCTCCTATCCCATGACATTTTAGTTTTGCCAAAAGTTTCTGATGAGGGACCTTGTCAAAAGCTTTCTGAAAGTCCAGATACACTATGGGGTATGTTTACTAAACTGCGTTAGTGTGATTCGCGTTAGGATCCGCGGTACAGGCAGAAATCCAAAATAAGGACATGGGCGGTACATCGTTACCGATAACGCACGTTACAAGGCGCCATAAATTAAGGAGCATTACATGGCACGTTACCGCGCATTAATCTTAAGAAGGCGCACAGACATGAAACACAGAAACAGAGCTGTAGCATAATGGTTACTACACTGACTGATGGTACAGGGGTCATGGGTTCGATTCCCCAGTTTGCCCAATGCATAAGGCTGGCTGAGGCATCACCCTTTACATTTAAGTAGTGATTGTTGAGGCATTTTACGTTTAGTTTCATTAGTGCTGCCAGCAAACACACCCTCACAGTGGCGTAACCTAAGGTGCCGCATAACGCACTCCATAGGGTAAATTATAAAGTGCACTGTCCGCCAAGGCACTCCATAATGTCCCCTATAGAACACCTTATAAGGCACCTTATAGGGCGCCCTATAAGGTGCCTTATGGGGCGCCTTAGGCACCGTAAGGTTACAGTACTCTGAGGGTGTTTTTGCTGGCAGCACTAATGTACATCAAAAATAGACAATGCCTCAGACAGCCCTATCAAATAACCCCACCATGGGTATGAACCCATGACCTCTGGCCGCACAGGCAGTGAAGTAACCAGTGGGCTACAGCTCTATAACTGCTAACAAACCCCTGGTTGGCTGCAGAAAGACTGCACACCACCACACAAACTGTCTGCTGTGGCTACCAGGATACAGTTAACCCACCCATACCCATGATGCACTGCACATGCAAATCAGCAGTCCACAGATGGGCACAGGTTGGGGTATGCACCCCATAGCACCTCGGCCTGGTAGGGGGAACTGACCGTGTGTGGTACTGGCACAGAGTAGCCACAGACCATCACATTGTGTGGGTACTGTGCTTCCCCTGAGGGTGAGGTGGGGCGCCCAGCACCAGGTCCACAGCACCTTTCATGGCTGAAATACGCCAGGATGCAGGTCCCCATCAGTGTGTGATAGGTAGTTCCTGAAGACACACCTAGGATACATCTGTGTCCCTCTGTATTTCTCAGTCATGTCTAGCCCTTATGGGCTATGATGCACCCAGAATAGTACATATTTTGTGTTGGTGCCATGGTGACGTGATGTGGGTGAAGGGGGGGGGGTGTTTGGACCCATAGGCAGATTATGTACCACCACACAACCCACCCTCTGGGGCTCAGGGTGGGAAACAGAATCATCCACCAATAGATCCACATTCCACCTCCCTGCAATGGTAGCAGTAGAGGGGACCATCCACCCCAGTCCTGCTGGGGAACAGGCACCCTACAGGACAGGCAATGCAGATCTGTACCCATCCATAAAGCAATAGCACACAGACAGTAGGCCTGGAAATGGCCAGCTGCACCCCCACCACTATCTGACATTCTCCAGCAGCAAGCCTCCAGCCGCTGCACCCTGCAAGGTGTTCCAGCCAGACACATACTAGCTGCAGGCAGTCTGCTAGCTAGTTCATGGTGCACGTTCCTGGAGAAGATGCGTGTACCCAGAACTGGGATGTCAGCATACACACCAAGCAGATAAGTTAGAGAGTGGGCCCCAAAAGAGAACCCATAAATATCACATACAAAAAATACTATATAGCACTATGGGGGAACCTAGCCATGCCGTGGTCACTGCTCAGTCAGAGTGAGAGTGACCTCCCAGCAGGACATGCTGTGGCCACCATCCTTGCAGGTGGTGGGCGGCCACTACAATGTCCGAGCCATTGCCCTATGCTATGTACAGATGGATCCAGGCCAGGCCATCCTATCCTGGCTATTCCCACGGTACCTTGCTCCTCATTATGCACATTTTCAGGCCAATACTGGCAACAGTGCAAGCAGTGTGGGCTGTGGAGTGTGTTTGCAGCCACCACACACTGGATAGACAGACACACACTCCCCACACCTATGCCAGCATTGTGCAACTATAGAGGTGTTTGGCAGCCCTGGCCACCACACCAGTCCTGGGCAGAGTGCAGGCATGGCTTTGGTAAGCAATACTGTTGGGGGTCACTCCCCAGGGTGGTAAGCACTGTCAGACACCAGACCTGAAGCACACTCCAGAGACATCAGAAAGGTTGCTATGATGCAGCTCAATCAGCAAATTGTGCTTAACTTAGGAATTGCTATCTGCCAGTAATCATAGCAACCTTTTGATAGATGTGTACCGTATTCCCAGGTTTAGGGTGGCATTGCTAAGGTATGCAAGTGCTAGTATTGGGAGATGCACGCAGGGCCCAAAGTCCTGCCTCTCCAGGAGGCTTTGGATAATGGGGCCTGTGGGTGCGGGTGTGTCTGCCCCTGTTGGCTGCTGCTTTACGGCAGAGGTTCCCAACTCCAGTCCTGGTGTGCCAAACACTGTTCGGGTTTTCATGCTGTCCCTCATGAATATGCATGAAATACATCTGCATACCATGGGGGCGGCGCATAGAAATGCAGCACAGGCATCTTTATTAGAGGCAGCATGGAACCTGAATGGTGTTTGGCCCTCCAGGACTGCATTTGGGAGACTCTGCTCTAGGTAATGCGCATGTTTATGGTGTCTGTGCTCTGTAGGGTAAAATGTTGGTGTTTTGAGCATGTTTACGTCATCTGAAATGAAGGTTCTGTCTGTATTAGCATGTTTTAGTAGTGGGTAAAATAAGGGGACTGGGTTGGCAGGAACCACAGTTGGGACTTGAACCTGTGACCTTCTGCTTCTGAATACACTGGTTTTATGCACTGCACCACCATGTTCTCACAGAGTCAGCACATTCCCTGGTGATACCATGACTGTTCGTCAGACAGGGCATGTCTGTTGCAGTGCATGGCACCCACCTACACAGGGCTAGGCCACGGTCTGCTCTGGACAGCTGCCACTGCCCCCTCCACCACCAGTGACCCTCTGTCACCATGCTGACAGTCCCTTCTGCTGGTGGTGCTGGTGGAGCGCAGTCTCAGGCCATCCAGTGTGCGGGTAGGTGGCTGCCTATGGTGCGGGTTCTGGGGTAGGGGTGCCTGCATAGGTGTCCACGCTACCCCCCAGCACCGCCTGCCAATGTTCCGTGCCCTTGGGGGTAGCTGCTGGGTACTATCTCCTGTGACACTGTGGGAAGCACAGTCATGCCCATGTTGGTCCTTCAGCAGTTGCTGTCTGGCTGCTCTGCTGTTTCAGCATTCATATGGGCCAGCTAGGCATCACCCTAGTCCGCACTGTGGCCCAGCTGCACCACAGCATGTGCTGCCTGCGGCCCTCTGTATCCCCTTTTCTGGCATCTGTCGAGTTGCCGTTCCGACATGTCCGCCCTGCTGTTGCCGCACATGTGCACGCCATAGGACACCTGTCCGATGGAAAGGAAAACCCTGCACAGCGCAATTTCACTGTGGCTCATTCACCTTGTATGGGGACGGCGCATAGACCCTTCCACGATTTATATCTTTTCTATGGAGCTTTCTCGGGGGGGGGGGGGGGTGTTGATGTTTCCAATTAATACCACTATTGGCCAGCTTGGTTATGTTTTTTTTCCAGTTTGTTGAGGTCATTTTCAATGTTTATGTGCCCTTTTGTTCTGTGCACATGTATCACACTTATCACTTTTTTTAGGTTTCCCTGCTTATGCTGTACATTGCTGACACCTAAATGGTTTCTCTCCCCTGAAATGTGCATTTAACAGCAGGTTTTCAATCGCGTTAGGATTCAGCTCTTCAGATCAGCGCGTTAATGTGAAAGGAGCCTCTCCCCGCCCACACTCCGCCCATTGACCCCTTCTCTCCGCCCTCTCTCACCTTCTGCGGTGTTTTACCGCGCCGCAGAACTTTACGATCGTTAACTTACGTTAACGCGCGTTATGAGACGTTTAACGCATCATAACACGCGTTAACGTAAGTTAACGATCGTTAACATTACATAACGCGCGTTATGTACCATTACCGCAGTTTAGTAAACATCCCCCTATATCGACCGACTCACCTTTGTCTACATGTTTATTCACACCTTCATAAAAACATAACTGATTAGTAAGACAATATCTTCCTTGTCTAAAGCTATGTTGGCTGTCTCCCATTAAGCCAGTTGAGTAATTTTGTTCTTTATAATGGTTTCTACCATTTTTCCCGGTACTGACGTCAGGCTCACTGGTCTGTAGTTTCCCGGATCACCCCTGGAATTCTTTTTAAAAATTGGTGTTACATTGGCAATCCTCCAATCTTTAGGTATTACAGATGATTTTAATGATAGTTTACAGATTACTAATAGCAGGTCTGCAATCTCATATTTCAGTTCTTTCAACACCCTTGGATGTATACCATTCCGTCCAGGTGATTTGCCACTCTTCAGTTTATCAAATAGTTGTAATACATTTTCCTGGTGTATCGATATTTCTTTCAATTATTCCGCAGTATCACCCTTAAATACCATGGGTAACATCCCTACATCTTCTTCAGTAAAGACCGAAGCAAAGAATTCATTCAGTCTCTCCGCTATAGCCTTGTCCTCTCTTACTGCCCCTTTTACCCCTCTAGCATCTAATGGTCCAACTGACTCTCTCACAGGTTTTTTGCTAAGAATGTACTTGAAAAAGTCTTTATTACATGTTTTTGCTTCCACAGCAAATTTCTTCTCAAAGTCTCTCTTTGCCTGCTTTATCAATGCCTTGCATTTAACTTGCCAGTGCTTGTGCTGTTTCCCGTTTTCGTCATTTGGCTCTTTTTCCATTTCCTGAAATATTTTTTTTGGCAACAACAGGCTCTCTGACCTCACCTTTAAACCATGCTGGCAGTTTTCTGGACTTCCTTCCACTTTTCTTAAAGCATGGAATACAGCTGGTCTGGGCTTCCAAGATAGTATTTTTAAACAACACCCAAGCTTGATGTAAGTCTTTTAACCTTTGCAACTGCTCCTTTTAGTTTTTTCTTAACTATTTTCCTCATTTTATCATAGTCTCCCTTTGGAAAGTTAAAAGGTCATACTGTGGATTTCCTTACCATCCCTCCTCCATTAATTAAATCAAACGGGATCATGTTATGATCACTATTGCCAAATGGCCCCAACACTCTTATCTCTTGCACCAGATCTGGTGTTCCACTGACTAAGTCCAAAATAGCTTCCCCTCTGGTCGGTTCATGAACCAACTGCTCCAAAAAGCAGTCATTTATTTCATCTAGAAACTTTGTCTCCCTAGCATGGAGGGAGGAGTGGCTCAGTGGTTGGGACAGGTTATTTCAGGCCAGAGGGCCAGGGGTTCAATTTCAGCATGGGGACAAGTAACCTCAGTCCAGAGGGACTGGGGCCTCTAGTCCCATGGCCACTCCTTCTGGCCTTGGGCAAGCCACTTAACCCTCCATTGCCTCGGGTACACTTAGATTGTGAGCCCTTTGGGGACAAGGGAATAAAAAGTACCTGTTAGTACATACTGTACATGTAAACCACTCTGATGTGTAAGTAAAGGGTGGTATATCAAATGTCTTAACCATAACCATGTCCTGCCATGACACTGACCTTGTCAATACCAGGGTAATTGAAATCACCCATTGTTATTACTGTTCTGTAACTTTTGTTAGCTTCCTTGATTTCTTTGAGCATTTCATCATCCATTTGTTCATTCTGGCCAGGCGGTTGATAGTACACCCCCACTGCCATCGCCTTCCCCTTTTTACATGGAATTTCAATCCATAGAGATTCTACAGCAAATTTTGTTTCCTGCAAAACTTTAATCCTTTCTGACTCAATGCCCTCTCTAACATAGAGTGCAAACCCTCCACCAATTTGATCAGCTCTATCATTACGATATAGTTTGTACCCAGGTATCACAGTGTACCACTGGTTGTCCTCCTTCCATCATGTCTCTGAGATACCAATCATATCTAACTTCTCATTTAGGGGTATGTTTACTAAACTGCGTTAGTGCAATTCGCGTTAGGAGCCGCGGTAGTGACAGAAACCCCAAATAAGGACATGGGCGGTACATCGTCACCACTAACGCGCGTTCAAAAAATTAACGAGCGTTACCGGGCGCGGTGGCGCGTTACTGCGCATTAATCGTAAGAAGACGTACAGACACAAAGCACTGAAACAGAGCTGTAGCACAATGCTTACGATACTGACCGCTGTTACAGGCAGCATGGGTTCGAGTCCCCAGTGTGCCTAACGCAGAAGGCTGTCCCAGGCATCACCCTGTACATTACAGAGGGAATGAGGAGGCATGTTTTTCTTTATGTTGAGTATTGGTGTCAGAAACACACCCTCGGAGTGTGCCTAGCCACGTACGTTGGTGCGTGCGAGGCTGCGTACGTTGGTACGTGCGTAGCCCCGTGCGTAGCTGCGCGCGTACAATCATGCGTGGGTACGTGTGTTTTTACCAGTGTGGGCATCTTATATTACAGACTCTGTAGGGTGTCTTGCACCTATGCATTATGCTAACAGATGTACGTGTGATGGCCTATGGTTTATCAGAGCCTGTGAGCAGGTGCTGGAGTTTCACAGGGTTGGATTGTGCCAGTCACACCCATGATGCACTGCATATGCAAATCAGCTGTCCACAGATACACACCATGGGGAATGCACCCCCACAGCACCTCGGCCTGGTAGGGGGAACTGACCATGTGCACCCCCACAGCACCTCGGCCTGATAGGGGGTACTGACCGTGTGTTGTACTGGCACAGAGTAGCTACACACCGTCACATTGTGCGGGTACTGTGCTCACCCTGAGGGTGCAGTGAGGCGCCCAGCACTAGGTCCACAGCACCATCCATGGCTGAAAGAGGCCATGGCACAGGTCCAAAGCAGTGTTACTGTGTGAGATAGGTAGTTTCTGCAGGAACACCTTGGGCATCTCTGTCTGTTTCAGTCAGGTGTAGCCCCCATGCACCACCACCACCCCCCTCCCCCAGGGCTGAGGGTGGCAAACAGTGTCTCCTATCAAAAGATCCACAGTCTACCTCCCTGCAAAGGTGGCAGTAGAGGGGAACATTAACCCTAGTCCTGCTGAGGAACAGACAACAGACACCCCACAGGGCAGTCAATGCAGCCCTGTACACAGCCATAACACAATAGCAAACAGACATTAGGCCTGGATATGGTATGCTGCACCCCACCACTATCTGATATTCCCCTGGTGCAAACCATCAGCCACTGCACCCTGCAAGCCACTCCATCACAACACCTACCAGCTGCAAACAGTCTGCTAGTGCCCAGTGGAGATGCCTGCACCCAGAACTGGGACATCAGCATACACAGCAAGCAGATACATCAGTGACTGGGCCCCAAAAGGAAACCCATATTTATCACATGAGAGAAATACTAGATAGCACCATGGGAGTGCCTAGCCATGCTGTGGTCACTGCACAGTCAGGGTGAGAGTGATTTCTCAGCAGGATATACTGAGGTCACCCTGTCTGTGTAGGTGGTGGCCGGGCACCACAATGTGCCTGTCACTGCCCTATGCCCTGTGCAGATGCACCCTGGCCAGGCCACCCTGTCCGGCCTATACCCATGGTACCTTGCTCCTCATTATGCACATTGGCAGCCCAATACTGGCAACATTGCTGGCAGTGTGGACTGTGGAAGGTGTTTGCAGCCACCACACACTGGATAGACAGACAGCCACCCCCACACCTATGCCAGCATTGTGCTACTATAGAGGTGGTCAGCAGCCATACCCACCACACCAGTCATGGGCATAGTACAGGCATGGATATGGTACACAAGGCTGTTGGGGGGTCACTCCCCAGGGTGGTGAACACTGTCAGAGACCAGACCTGCAGCACACACCGCAGACATCAGAATGATTGTTATGGTGGAGCTCAATGAGCAAAATGTGCTTAACGTAGGAATTGATATCTGCCAGTTATCATAGGAAACATTTGATAGCTCTGTACCATATACCCAGGTGTAGGGTGGCATTGCTAAGGTATGCAACTGCTAGTATTGGGAGATACAGGCAGGGCCCAATGTCTTGCCTCTCCAGGAGGCATTGGCCAATGGGGCCTGTGGGTGGGTGTGTGGCCCTGTTGGCTGCTGCTTTATGGCAGAGTTCCCCAACTCCAGTCCTGGTGTTCCAAACACTGTTCGGGTTTTCATGCTGTCCCTCATAAATATGCATGAGCTACATCTGCATACCATGGGGGTGGTGCATAGCTATGCAGCACAGGCATCTTTATTAGAGGCAGCATGAAGCCGGAATGATGTGGGGCCCTCCAGGACTGCATTTGCGGGACTCTGCTTTAGGTAATGTGCCTGTTTCTGGTGTCTGTGTTTGGTGTGGTAAAATATAGGCCATGCGTATGTTCTCTGCAATAAAGGAGTGTCTTTACTATCACTGTTTAGTGGTGGGTAAAACTATGGGGACTGGGTTGGCAGGAGCCCCAGCTGGGATTTGAACCTGTGACCCTCTGGTCTTACAGGCACTGGCTGTGTCTGTTGCACCACACTGTGGCCACAGAGACAGTGCAGTCCCTGGAGTTAGTTAAACCGGCCTGACGAGTCAGAAACCCTGCTCTGCAACAGGTTTACTGTGGCCTCATTTACCTTGTATGCAGACAAAGGTGCACATAAACCTCAGAAAGACCTCAAAAAAGGGGCACACACCCATAACCAAGCTGGGCAACAATGATATCATTGGGCAACATTACACAACACTCCCAGGACAGCTCCATTACAATGAAATGATCTTTGAAAGGGTCTGCGGAGCGTAGACCCTTCCACACATCATTTCTTTTTTATTTGGTGCTTTCCAGGGAGTGTTGTTCCTTGTTGCCCATTGCTATCACTGTTG
The DNA here is from genome assembly GCA_033557465.1 of Ichthyophis bannanicus. Classification (NCBI taxonomy): domain Eukaryota; kingdom Metazoa; phylum Chordata; class Amphibia; order Gymnophiona; family Ichthyophiidae; genus Ichthyophis; species Ichthyophis bannanicus. The sequence continues at coordinate 329,998,544 of CM066034.1, read as the reverse complement.
CCCAGCTGAATTATGCTTTTTAAAATGTTTCTTGTGGTCATTTTTAACGTTTTATGTGAACTTTTGTTCTGTGCACATGTATCACACTGCTCACGTTTTGTGGGTTTCCCCGGTTTTTCTGTACATTGCTGGCGTAAATGGTTTCTCTTCCCTTTAAATGCCTTTAACGACAGGTTTTCATTCGCGTTGGAATTGAGCTCAGGAATTCAGTGCGTTAGTGTGAGGGGAGCCTCTCCCCGCCCACTCTCCGCCCATTGACCCCTTCTCTCCACCCACTCTCCACCTTCTGCGCTGTTTTAACGCGCCGCGGGACTTTACGATCGTTAACTATGCTTAACGTGCGTAGTATTACGTTAACGGTCGTTAGCGCGTCGGTACGCGCGTTATACAGCACTTACGGTCGTTAATGTCGTACAACGCGCGTTAGCCACGTTTATCGCACTTTAGTAAACATCCCCCTTAGTGTTAACTCTCCCATCTTATTTTTTAGACTTCTAGCATTTGTATACATACATTTTAGAGACTGTATTTTATTCATATTAATCTGGTTATCGATAGGCAGGGGTAATTTGGAATATTTAAGTTTTGTCTGCTCTGTACTCAAGGGTATTTGGGCTACCTTTGTCTTTATTGGAACCTCTCTGCTGATGTGCCCTAACTTCATTTTTTTGGTAGTATCCTTCAAGGATGCATTGTTCCGAACCATGCACTCTTGGGCGACTGTCGGCTCTCCCCTATTATCTAGTTTATAAACTGCTCTATCTTCTTTTTAATGGTTAATGCCAGCAGCCTGGTTCCATCCCGGTTAAGGTGAAGCCCATCCCTTCGGAAGAGCCCCTCCTTTCCCCAGAATGTTCCCCAGTTCCTAACAAATCCAAACCCCTCATCCTTGCACCATCGTCTCATCCACACAGTGACACTCCGGAGCTCTGCCTGCCTTTTGAATCCTGCGCGTAGAACGGGAAACATTTTGGAGAACGCTACCCTAGAAGTTGTGGATTTCAACTTCCTACCTAAAAGCCTAAATTTAGCCTCCAGAACCTCCCTACCACATTTTCCTATGTCATTGGTACCGACATGTACCAAGACAGCAGACTCCTCCCCAGCACTATCTAAGTTAGGCATGTTACCAGGCAATTCTCACGTCCACCAGCTACCCAGCTATTTACATGCCTAATGATTGCATCACCAACTATAACGGCTGTCCTAACCCTTCCCTCATGGGCACATGGCCCTGGAGAAACTTCCTCAGGTTCTTAATATATGCTGATGAGAATAAACAGCTGCACCTGAGAGTGAATATGGCACCTCCTTTCCTTTAAGAGGTTTAAGCACCTATAAAGCTATGATTATCCCAGGGGTGGATGGGTGTCGGGGAGGGAGGGAGGGAAAGAAGACTTATTAAAAGCTGGCTGCTACACAGTACCCTGTCCTGTGCTTCTAAGGTAATCTGTGACCAATCTCCAGGGGGAGTCCTACAGCCCTTGCTTGGATAGAGGGAGTCTTGGGATCTAAATTTAACCAGAAAGCTCTCTTCTGTGTTTTAAATTTAAACTGAAAGTTCTTTGCTGCTACTAGGCCCTGACTGATTTAACAAATACACTGGTTCACAGATTAAACAGCTTTAATCTAGAGAATTCCTTTACCCCAAGATTTAGAAAAATTCCCATAAGTAAATACTTACAATTGTAGATCTCTCTCCAGAAGTAGCAGTCCCCTTTTCTAGTCCTTCAAGACTGAGTCATTAAGGAAGGGCAGACTGTATAGGCCATATGGTCTTTTTCTGCTGTAATGTTTCTATGTTTGTTTTTTATTTGTTTAATGGTTTATCTTTTATGGATTATGGTATTTGTACATTTCCTTTCTGTTTATGACAAGTGATTCATCAAATTAATGAACATAAACATAAGAAAATACAACTGCAAATCTCAAAGATTAATCCCTACAGTTGATTCCACATAAAGAACAAAAATAAGCAAGAACCACAATACAGGAACTGTTTAGCAAATCTATCATTCCATTACAGCATAATTTCCAAAACTTGCACATGAGGATAATTCCCAGAAAAGGGCAGCATCATAAATATTGCTCTGGGGCGTAGAACATCCATACACCTACTGGTAAAACTGAACAAGTCAGATTACGATAGATCCCTATATAGAAAATGATGGCAGAAAAACACTACATGACCTGTCTAGTCTGCCCTTCCATATCAACTACTATAATAATCCCTTTTCCTTTTTGAGATACTCTTTGTTTGCCCCATGTGTTTTATCCATGCTTTGTTAAATTCAAATACTGTCCTCATCTCTACCACCTCCACCGGGGGACTATTCCATGCATCTACCACTCTTTTTGTAAAGAAATATTTTTGCATATTACTCCTGAGTCTATCCCCATTCACCCTCATCCTATGTCCCCTCATAGCAGAGCTTGCTTTCAATTGAAAGAGGCTCTCTTCCTCTGTAGTTATGCCATGGAGGTATTTAAACATCTCTATCAGATCTCCTCTATCCCGCCTTTCCTCTAATGCTTACATATTAAGATCCTTAAGTCTATCCTTATATGCTTTATAACGAAGACCACTAACCATTTTAGTAGCCACCCTCTGCACCGGCTCCAACCTGTTTATATCCTTTTGAAGGTGTGGTCTCCAGAACTGCACACAATACTCCAAATGAGGTCGCACCAAAGACTTATACAGAGCCACTATCACCTCTTTTTTCTGCTGGCCATTCCTCTCCTTATGCACCCAAGCATCCTTCTTGCTTTCACCATCACCTTTTCAACCTGGTTAGCTACTTTAAGGGCGTCAGACGCCATCATGCCCAGGTCCCGCTCTTCTTTTGTGGACAGAAGTATTCACCCCTACGCTGTACCGCTTCCTTGGATTATTGCAGTTCAAATACATAACCTTGCTTTTTTAGCATTATATCTCAGCTGCCAAATTCTAGACCATTCTTCAAACTTAGCTAGATCCCTCCTCATGTTAGTGTCTATTCTATTGCAGATTTTGGTATCATCCACAAAGAGGCAAACCTTACCTGACAGCCCTTCTCCAATATCACTAACAAAGATGTTAAAAAGAATCAGACCAAGGACAGATCTCTGTGGCATACGACTGATAACTTCCTTCTCCTCAGAGTGAGCTTCATTTACCTGTACCCTTTGTCGCCTCTCACTCAACCAATTTCTAACCCAATCAGTAACTTTAAGGTCCATCCGTAGGGTGTTTGTTTGTACGTCTCCTGTGTAAAATGGTGTCAAAGGCTTTACTGAAATCCAAGTACAGCACATCTATGGCTCTCCCTCAGTCCAACTCCCTGTTCACCTAGTCAAAGAAATAAATCAGATTTGTCTGATAAGACCTGTCTCTGGTGAATCCATGCTGCCGCCATGCTGCTAGACTAGTCTAGTACTCGTCCTTGTGTTTTGCTGTTTGACTTTGCAGATTAGCCCTAGGCATTCTGTTCTAGGACTATTCTGTACATAGTTGTTGTACATAGTTCTGTATGATCCTTTCCTTTGTTATCCTTATTGAGGTTGTGTGCAATCAGGTCTTGATCATGTGCTTGGGTACGAATACTGAAGTGTGCCCTAGCAGCATCAGCAGTAGTGGCAGTGATGATATCACAGGAAGTTTCTAGTGTTTTCTTTGTCTTCATATCTGCTGGTAGGGGAACACAACCCACTTGTCTGGACTTGTCTAGCAGGACACCAGGAAAGGACATTATCTGGTAAGTAAAATGTCACCTTTCTACCTTTCTTGTCTGGCCATTTTATTTTTCTAATTGTGTGTTTGTCTTTGCTTTCTGCTTTCCATTTACTGCTGCTTATCTCCCACCTTTCTTCTTTATATCCTGCCATACATCAGTCTGCTGTATGAGATTGATCTTTTTCCTTTTAGCTTTCTTCCGTTTATTTTCTTTTCTCTCTATAGACTCAGATGTCACTCCTATTTACCACCCAGTCCTCAGTCTACCTACTGCTTTTCAACCCGAACCCTCTCATTCTCCACCTCTGTCTTCTTCCCCAGCTTCTTATTTCCCAATCTTTCACTAACTCTCCCCTGCCTTTCTTCCCTACTGTATCCAGCATCTCTCCCCTCTCCATCCCTACTGTTTAGCATTCTCCCACCCAGCATCTGCACTTTCCCTTCCCCTGCCCATCATTTCCCCCTCTCTTTCCCTATACCCCATGTCCAGTATCTCCCCTCTTCCCCTTCTTGTCCAGCATTCCCCCCTTTCTCTATTTACTTTCACAACCAGCATCCCCATTCCATTTCCCTATTACCTCCTCCGCTGTGTCCAACATCTTCCCTGTGTCTAGCATCTCCCCCCCCCCCCCCCCCATATCCCTATGTTCCCTGTGGTCAGCATGTTCTCTCTGTTTTCCTATCTTCTCCCTCCCCTGTGTTTATTGTCTTCCTTCCCTCTTCCTATTCATCCTCCCCTGAAACCAGTAGCTTCTGTTTCTCTTCCCTTCTCCTGCCACAGGGTCCTGCATTTCACCTTCAACCCAACCTTCCCTCAGTGCAGCATATTTCTTTCAATTCCTCTCCCTCTCCTGTTTGCCAAACTGACTGACCAGCCATAGAACTACTGCTGCAAATCCTCAGCCCTGCAACAGTGCCAGCGGAGCTTCCAAAACCTGTGCATGCCTCTAAGGCCGTGCCAGTCCTCGGTGTACTTTACCTTCTTATTTGATGGTGGCAAAGGGTAAGGAAGTCATACTGATAGTGGGGGCAGAGGTACCAGATCACCATTAGTGTCTGCAATATTTGGGGAGGCTACTATCTCCCCATACCCCTCCCCAAACTATGTGGTGCCAGTCACACCCTGTCTCACTCTAAAAGCATGTATCAGAAGGGGCAGGGCCTTGGAGGCATGCACACAGGGCTTAGAGGCCCCTTGCATATGAGTGGGGGGGAGGGCTGATACATCTCTGGCCTTATAACGAAACAGAAAACTATGGGCACACTTCAGTTCCAAATAAAACAAAAACTGCAGAGAGATCATTCGGACCTCTGGAACTGAAGTATGCCCATAGCTTTCTGTTTTGCTACAAAGCCTGAGACTTATCAGCCCCCCTTGTATGGATTTCTTTATTGCCACCGCAGCTGCAGGACTGGGAGATGCAGCGACAGTGGTAGTGGCAGGAGGGAGGACAGAAGGGGACCATAGAGGAGAAACTGTTAGTGGATTCCTTCAGCTGGTGGGGATTGGGGGATCCCCATCAGCTACTGCATTGAAGGAGTGGGGCATGTGGTAGAAGCAGGGCTGTGTGCAGGAAACACATCTTCTGAACATACCTAGGGCTGGTCCTGATCACTCAGGGCTAAAATCTGACATTTACATGTGTAGGCAGCAGATTTTGCAACCTATGCATGTTAGTGCTGCCACTGACATGCTGCATAAGAGCTGAATTTTACAAACCGAGATGTCCAAGGGGAACCAAACAAGGAGCTGAGCTACAAAACTATGGGGCTTGTTTACAAAGCCGTGGTAGCGATTCGCGATCGTTATTGGAGCCGCGGCCCCATTGAAATCAATGGGGCCGCGGCTCACAAGCCCCTATACGTTTTTGATTTTTGAGATAGTTTTAAACACCAGTGAGGTCCTTGCAATCATTCTTCTGGGTTGGCTGACATTTATGTGTCAACAATATCAATTACGTCTCTGCAATACAACTAGAAAGTAGCTTCGGTTCTAATTAAGACTGTAGAAACTCAATGATGAGAACTTATCACAACCAAACTTTTTACAAGGAGCTCACGTGGTCTCAGTATTCATGGACAAGAATTAGAAACTTCCAATTCACTGTCCCCACTTTCACATCAATGACCACTATACTGTAGCTTCCTCCTTTTTATATTATTCTTAAAAAAGTCTCCATCAAGAGAAAGAAATAACAAAAATCGCTTAGCTTGTATGCGACCAAGCTTAAACTTCAGTCAGCTTCCAATGGTGGTTTATTTCGTTCCCGACGCTAACCAGCGCTAGGCGTTTCGCCAATTAAGGGCATTTATGTGTGCCTTGGAGCAGATATAAATGGCAGCATTCAGATTTTTTAAAGTGTGCATTGCCATTGCAAAATCAGAAATAACGGCATATGTTTCAGGCCACATGCACACCATTACCCCTTCAAAACTATAAGCTGTGGATATACATGTGTGAGTAGCAGCTTTCTGGAATCGCTACTTACAGGCATAAGGCATTTACTCATATAAATGCCAGTATTAATATGTAAGTACTATGCAAGTCTCTTAAAATGACCTCCAACATCTGCAGACAAACCAGCAAGCAGATTGAGATGATATTCAACATTTCATGATTTGGGAGTTAGCATAGTTAAATCTGACCATTTAAAAGTTTTTCTGGGGAAATCATTTAGCGCCATTTGGCTTCATTTTGCCTGCTCATGTTGCAGTCGGTATTAATGTGCCTGAGACGGTTTGACAGTCTGTTAAAAGGAGTTATTGTAAATTAATCCACTGTTGTGTGCATAAACAAGTTGCATGTGCCTTAATTATTTGATGATTAAAATTGGAAGACTGGGCATCAAAATGGCAGATGAAATTTAATGTGGACAAGTGCAAAGTTCCTTATCGTTCCTCCAGTTTAGTCCTCCACCTCTGGGTTGTGCACCTCCTCCTGCAGCTTGGAGACTGGACATGTCAAAGTCGTGACATCACTGGATATAGCCTACTGGTATCTCCCATCAGCCTCCAGTGTGTCCAGTCTCCATGCAGCAGGAGGACGTAGTGAGCCTAGCTTCTGGGCTCACTTGGGGGGGAACAGATAAGGAGCATTTAGTGTGACAAATTCTATTCTGATTTTCTTTGATTTTTACTTTTAATGTTACTTTTAATTCAGTTACCTTTGGTTAATTGGCAATCAGGGATTAGTTCCCTTTAGTTATTAGGAACAAATTTCCTTATATTTACAGTAATTTTAAATTTGAGCCTGGCTCTTTAAATTAGTAGCAGCTCTCGTCTTCCCTCCTTGTCAGTTATTTCCACTTGCTGCAGGCATTCGCCGGCGCGGATCTCTCTCCCTAGACAGTACGGGAGAGAGCTCCGGGACCCGTACAGCCACACTGAAGCTGTGTGAGATGAAGCCTCTCCGTTGCTGCGGGATTTTAATTTACTCTGTGGAACCGGCTGAGCGGTCCTCACCACGGCTGACAGGCGCATCAGCACGGCTTGAGGATCAGATGAATTCAAGGCGGTAGGAGCAGGCTGCGTGGCTTTCGGCCCTGCAGGTAAGGCCTTCGGGCTCTGTCAGTCTACTGAGGCCTCCTTTTTGCAGCGGCTGTTGTTCTTGGCGCCAAAATTCATTTGCGAAGGGGGCGGCCATTTTCTCTCTAGGTATTTGGACCGCATGGCGAGAGTTGCAGGCAGCTGCCTGTGTGAGGAAGACGACAGGCAGAATAGCTACATTTTTGGGCCTAGTGTTTCTTTCTTTTGTTTGTAGGTTTTTTGAGGCTTGGGGGGTTCCTCAGCCTTAAGGGGGCTGTTGTAAGCCCTCTTTATTTTTAAGTTTATTCTTAGTTTTATAGGACAGCAGTTTTGGCATTGATCTCTGATACCACATGTTCTTTCCCTCCTAATCATGTCTCTGAGGAGCATCTGTTAAGTCCCGGGATATTAGGCAAATTGCCAGCTTTTAGGTTCAAGAGCAGAGCCCTAACTTGTAGTTGGAAGGAGGGACAGGCTGGAAGTGTGCCTTTGTGTATTCTATAGTGAAAGTTGCCCAAATGCCTGTGGTTTCACAGGGACAGGTTTAGGAAACCTTAGGATATAAAAAAGTATATAACAGTTAACTGTCAACCAAGAAGTGCCTGTGCTATGGTCTATGGCCACCAGAGGGCAGCTGGTACACTCAATAGTGCCTTTCTGTGACCGTGTGTATGCAGCCATATCAGATTGATCATTCTCTGCAAGTCAGGGAAGAAATAACCACAGGGCCACCTCATGGGCTCTCAGGGGTTAGTGACTAAACAAGCAACTAATGTTCTGCAAATCAAGATTATATGACCAAGATTTAAAGCTCTTAACTTCTGTATCGTTTGTCGGGCTCTGGTGCCCTAAAGGCCACCGGATGACAGCGCTGCTCATGAATCACATATAGTATTCAGGGGGGGGGGGTGGTAAAATACAAAATCGTATTACTCATCAGGTTCACACAAGCAGCAACCTCTAAGTCCTTCATTAGCAAGGTTGTCGATGTATCCCACTGCTATTTCTCTGACTGCAGGAAGGCCGGGGGGGGGGGGGGGGGCGGGGGTGCCTGTGTGTTTCATAGCTCCACGTAGCATGCCCTTCCCAGGAAATTCTCATCTATTTCTAGAGCAGGATTTCCTTTCATTTCATTTCTCTGGTTATGGTTAATGCACAGCGTTAAGGGGCTGTGTTCGAAGGCTTGGGTCCCACGGACTTCGGTGGGATTTCAAAAAGAAAAAAGAAACTCTCTTTAGTGAGAGATAGCCTTGTTCATTTGTTAGCTAACACTGTTGATTTATTCGGTGGCCTTTTGCGTCCTGAACCCCAAGGTCGGGACACTGTTGGCTTCCAGGGGTTCTACTCTCTAATTCGCTCTTCAGCTCCCTGGCAGACGCAGCAGGCTGGCAGGGGGTGTGCAATGCATCCTGCAATGCTGAATCCCTCAGGATAAGGGGGAAAAGAAAGCTGGGTGCAGCAGGGGCTGGTAGCTTCTTGCAAAGCTATAGGAGCAGTTCAGGTAATTGTAGCTGATCTGCTTTGATTTCAGTGGAGTTGGTGGAAACTTGGTTTTTGGAGTCCTATACTTAAAAAAAAAAAGGGCATAGCTATGTTGATTAACAAGAATCTCCTTCCGATATCCATAGAAGGTCCTATAAAGCTTTAGTCGGTTTATATGGCAGGGTAATATTTTGGCTTAGCTGCTGTGATATAGCGCTATGATCTGCTGTAAACATATTCAAGTCAAAAGGAATTATGGTGATAACTCTCTTGGACAGTTGTAACAGGTGCTTGGGTGAGCGCCATGGCCAGTCCACAGATGTGGAATGCTCTTCTATAAGCATTATGTCATGAGAGGGGTTTATAGTTGTGTGGTTTCTTAATGGAAAATATTCCCGTTTAGTTTGGCTTTGCTCAAATTATAAGATTTTACGGTAGATTTGTAATGGCTTAATTTTGGCTATATGTGGTTTAATTTTATATATGGAAAAGGCAGCTCCACGGAGAGAGGTTGCAAAATAGAACTCTGGCCTTTGAAGCTATCTATGCTCCCATTCCATTTATCAGAGGTTCTCCAGTACGGAGAGTATCTGCTAGTGTTCAGCGAATGCCTTAATGGGGGCCAGAAGCACGCAGCCAGGCTAGTTCTCTAGCAGCAATAGCAGCAGCTCCGATTCTAATAGGCATACATCATATGCTGGGCTTACAAGATGGCTTCCACGCTGATCGGCATCAGCCAAGATGGCTGCCGGTTTAGACTGTGAATGTGGAGGCAGCCTGGATGAGGGACCTTGCGTTCTCTGGAAAATGCTCTGCATACACTGAGTCATTTAAATTCGATCAGCTACTGGCAGGACACAATGCACTCTCACATGCTTTTTTGCTTCAGTGGTCTAAAAGTGGAGTCTGTACCAGGTGGTATAATGGGAACTTGTCTGCAGTTTCTCGGCTTCTTCATTGCTGACTCAATTGCCACTGCAGAATGAGAAAGCTGTATTTCCTAACACCAGGTGCTAGTTGAACTTAAAATATAAAGTCCATCTTTGTGCAGTCAGACGGAATGGGACGTTACTCTAGCAGGAAGGCCGTGGATTAGTATGCCTGTGATTGGGAGTTCTTTCTACTTCATATTGTTGGCACAGAAAGAGCTTCTCCTAACATATGCTGAAGGAATTTTTGGTTAAGAGATGTCTTTGTGAAAAAAAAAAAAAGTATTCAGCTGTCCTGAATTCGCCTGTTCTTGATTGACATTTTGAGGCTAAGCAGGGGCAGGCCTGGGTACTACGTGGGTCCACACCTTGCACTACCAGGGGGTGTGGACTCACTGAATGGAAGAGAGCCCTAGCAATCTTCTTTAGCGCAAGATAGGAAAGTAGATGGTTCACTGAAGCGATCATTGGGGGAAATGCTCTGTCCTTACAAGCTCCCATTTGTGGAGCCTGGGGGGGCGAGAGCATGCTTCAGGTGGTCGCAGTGTTTACGGCAGGCTACTTGCCTGGAACAGGAAAGGATCAGGAAGTTGAATCGACTAGAGCCTGATTTGCTTTATGTGGCAAATGTGCATTATGGTTTAATTTGAGCGCTAGCTAATATTACTGGCTTCCTTGGGGTTCACCCGGAGGTCTCTCTGGTGGAGGAATGGGGCAGCTGATGGTTCGTCCAAGTCGAGGCTCAGTAAGCTCCCAGTTAAAAGTCTTTGTCTTGTCCTTTCCCCATGGGCTCTCATAGGGCAAGTAGTTAGCGTATCGAGGCTTTCGGGGAAAGGTACTCTTGGTAGCGCCCGGTTGGACGAGACGGCCGTACTAGGCTGATCTCATTCGCCTACTCGACGGACATTTCCTAGAAGTTGCCAGTAGCGGACGTTCTGCTGCGGCTAGGTCCGTGGCGAATGTCTCAGGTGGATCGGTGCCCGCCTACAGTTTGGCCTTTGAATGGGCGAGGCTAAAGAAGAAGGGTTATTCTGTGGCAGTCTTCGCCACCTTGTTGAGAGCAAGGAGGCAGGCTGCGTCTGGTACATAGGTCTGTGCTTAGCGCCTTTTTGAAGGCTGCTGTTCACAGCAGCAAGTCCGGGCGACAAAGGTGTCTGTATCCTTGGTCTGAGTTCTCTGCAGGACAGTGTCTGAAGGAACTAGCGGCCAGTTCCTTAGAGGGTCCAGCTGGCGACTGTTTCCGGCTGTAGAGGTTCTGTGGAGGGAATAGCGCTAGGTGTTCAGATCGATGTGTGGCGTTTCCTTAAGTTGGGACCCGACTGCACTCCTCAAGGAGAGTTCGGGTGCCGCTGTGGGATACCGATTGGGCCTTAGAGGCGTTAACTAAAGAGCCCTTTGATTCTTTCCTCCAGGCGTCGGTAAAGGATTTGCTGTTATAGACAGTGGCTTTGATAGCTCTTTGTTCGGCGCGACGAGTATCGGAGTTTCAGGCGTAGTCATGTAATGAGCCGTTTTCACCCTTTCTGGATAGAGGGTGGTATTTGCGACCAGTCCCGTCGTCCTTCCAAAAGGTGGTATCTGATTTTTCTCCTGAGCCTATTGGTTTCTCTTCCAGTTCTCGGTTTTTCTGGAAGGGGAGGTTTTTATTCGTAGCTTACGCCGATAGGAAACATAAAATGCAGGGTGCGGCATTCGTTTCTTTGTTTTTTTGTGTTGGTTGAAGGTCCCCACGAAGTGGAAGCAGCAGCAAAGGTGGCCATTTCGCACTGGGTTAAGGCGATGGTTGCCTCAGCATTCTGGTGGCGAGGTTGTACGATTCCGGTGGGCTTTCTGACTCTTGCTACCAGGGCGCAAGCAGCTTCATGGGTGGATCACTGTGTCATTCCACCAGGGGGGATTGGTAGAGCAGCTTCCAGGTCGTCTCTTCATTCCCTCAGTAACCACTGCTGCCTAAATGTTCTTGCAGTATAGGAAGCCTGTTCCGGGTCGATGGTGTGGTGAGTTGGCTGGATAGGTCCCTCCCAATGATTACTGCTCTGTTACATACCAGAGGTGGAGGACTAAACTGGAGGAACAATAAGGAAATAGAAATTACACTTACCTGGTAATTGTCGTTCCTTGAGTGATGACAGTTTAGTCCTCATTCCCGCCCAGGGGTGTGATTTCTTCAGAGTTTATTTTCAGGCGGAGTGGAGCATTAGTCTCAAGGAGTAGACAGATCCTTTCAGATTCTAGATTGCAGTGAGTATCCCTCTCTGTTGTTTCTTCCTTCTCTCTTATTTAAACGAGGGGATGGTATAGGAAACGTGTTTACATAGGGGGGACGTGAATGTAAAGTTAAAAAAAAATATAAGACTGATAAGGTTAAAAAGGTTCCTCAAGTTGAGGAATGGAGTGTTATTTAAAGCTATGGTATAGTTACTTATTTGTTGTTCCTTTGAGTTTGCTTTGTCAATAGTACACTGGAGGCTGATAGGAGATACCAGCAGGCTATATCCAGTGATGTCACGACTTTGACATGCCCAGTCTCCAAGCTGCAGGAGGAGGTGCACAACCCAGAGGTGGAGGACCAAACTGTCGTCACTCAAGGAACGACAATTACCAGGTAAGTGTAATTTCTATTTATGCACCTAGGGAAGAACAACCCAAACTATGGTTATATGATGCAAGGTTCCACATTGGGGACCACTACCCAGGAAAAAGATTTAGACGTCATTATGGATAACATGTTAAAACCCTCGGCCCAGGTGCAGCAGCGGCCAAAAGAGCAAATAGAATGCTAGGTATCATAAGGGAAGGAATGGAAAATAAAACAAAAGATATTATAATGCCTCTATATTGTTCCATAGTGAGACCGCACCTTGAATATTGTGTGCAATTCTGGTCGCCGTATCTTAAAAAGGATATAGCGTTATTAGAAAAGGTTCAGAGAAGAGCCACCAAAATGGTAAAGGGGATGGAAGGATACTCCTATGAAGAAAGGCTAAAAAGGTTAGGGCTCTTTAACCTGGAAAAGAGACGGCTGAGGGGAGATATGATAGAAGTCTATAAATTAATGAACGGAGTAGAACGGGTAAAAATAGATCGATTGTTTACATTATCAGAATATAGAAAGACTAGGGGACATGCAATGAAGCTTACAGGGCAAACTATTTAAGACTAATAAAAGAAAATATTTTTTCACTCAACGTGTAATCAAACTCTGGAATTTGTTACCGGAGGATGTAGTAAAGGCTGTTAGTGTAGCTGGGTTTAAAAAAGGTTTGGACAAGTTCCTGGAGGAAAGGTCCATAAACCATTATTAAGAAGGGACCCAGGATATCAATGCTTGACCCAGTACAAGCATTGTGGAACCTGTGTCTTTTGGGGAAACTGCTAGGTACGTATGACCTAGATTGGCCACTGTTGGAAACAGAATACTGGGCTTGATGGACCTTGGTCTGACCCAGTATGGCATATCTTATGTTCTTATATTGTCAAAGCTGCCAAGTCTGCCACACTGTGTGAGAGTCTCCAGCTTCTGGAATCCAGCTTCTATTTACTGCGCAACAGGGGGAAACTCCCACCCAATGCAAGAAACTTGGGAGGCAGAACAAAGGAATGTCAGGAACCCGGTGCATTGCAGCCCACCAGGCAAGGTTTTTCTCTGCCAGCACCATGAGCAGTGTCAAATCCCAGCTCTTCCTGCTGCTGTTCAGAGAAGAAAGAGTGCTGGGCTCATGCAAGATAGGTTGAGCTGATACAAAGACTAGGACAAGCCATCAAAACAGCTCTGAAAGGAATGTGGAGGGGATTGATAGATGAATTGCTTTGGGGGTGGGAGGGGGTGCAGAACAGAGGCCAGGAGATGTACTGAACATCTTGTATGTTAATGTGCACTAACTGCAAGGAAAAGCGTCTGTTGGATGCAAAATTACCTGCACAATTAACTGCCATTGCCACTTAGGTACATTTAGTGGGAGTAGGGAGTACATCTTTTAGACTGTTTTATAATTCAGCTGGCAATTAAACTAACTGTTAACTCGTTTGTGTGCATGTTATTTCACACTTGCAAAATGTTGTTATTGTTAAAGCCTTTGAAAGCTCTCCCTGTTTATCTTCTCTCTCTCATTATTCTGCATTTAGGTAAAACAGGGGCCAGCTGTGCCGTCGTCGAACCCTAATGCACTGACACTCATGAGTAGCGGTAAAGCAGATGCTACCCTGCAAGTGGAAATTAGTGTCTTGTAATTTGTCGCACTCTTGTACATTTTACACTGTCTAAAAATACACTTCAAAATGCAACAGCTTGTTTCAGTGATCTACACAACATATTCTACACCTGCAATGTGAAATAATAATTATAGAAATTATAAATAAATACTTCATTTTCAAGACTGGCTCAAGGGATTATGATGCCCTGAGCCAGTTTTTGTACTACCATCTCGGGGCCAACTTTGTGATATGAATTGAGGAGTCAAACCATGAGAATGGCCCCACACCAGAAAGGTTCCTGCATTATTTGATCATTTTAATTTTTCCAGTTGGGTTGGCTCTGGTCTCTCTTTACAATTTCTTCTTGTTTATTTGTTTGTTTTCTTCTAAATCCTTTCCAGAATCTCATGTTCATTTCCCCGTCTCCTCCTTTCCTCCCATTCATCTATCTGACATTGATCCTTTTGTATCATCCTTTTTCTCCATTTCCATCACCTGCCTTTTTATCTACCTCTAGCTGGATTTCACTCGTTCTTCTCCTCCACACCCCCAGCCTTCAGTCTCCCTCTTTTCCCTTTTCACTGACTTACTAGCTTTCCATTTCCTACTCTTACTTTCCTAGTCCTCCCATTCCCCACCTCTGTCTCATTCCTTCCCAAGCCTCCTATCCTCCCTTATCTTTCACACACTTTTTTGTCCCCCATTTCCACCCTCTGTATTTATTCACTCCCCTGCCTCTTCTGCCTCTCATCCCCTCACTAGCCCCAGCTATGTCCCTGTCAGTCAACCCTTCTCCACCTTGTCCCTTTCTTATGTCTTACCCCTATCCAGAGTCCCATTCCCCTCTTCCCCCATTTCTGCCCTCTCTCAGCTCCTTCAAGGCCAGCCCCTTTACTTTGTCTCTCACCCTCTACATAGCCCTCTGTCAACTGCCCAACAACCCTTCCAGACCGTTCAGACCATCTCGCCTCACAATTTTTCTGCATTCACAGGCCGTTGCAGAAACTATAGCTCAGTGCATGGCTTTCTAACAAGGAAAACCCAAATCTTTTGCTAACGGATGCAATAAAAATATATGTAAATCAGTTGTGTACAGAAAGGTGTGCAAATGCAGGCGCATGCCCATATGTGGTTGCCATGAGAAAAAAAGAGGTAGTCTGAGGTGAAGTTTGACACTTTACCTCAAATGACCCAATCAGGCCCAGACTTCTGATCCCCCACCAACTGCTCCAAATCCCCTTAGCACCCTGATTCCCTCAAAAATCATTGCTCCCCAGATAAATACCAGTAGTCCCATTGATCCCTTTACCCACCACCCCCCTGATCCCTTTAAAAAACAGACTTGCTGGTCAAGTTGCTGCAATCCCTGACCCCCAAGAAATGTTCAACTGACCTGCAGCACTCCTCCTTTCCAAGGCCCCTTCTCACTCCCCTCCTCCAGTTCCTTCCATCAGATGGGAGACAGGAGTGCTGTTCACACACTCCTGCCTCTATGCCACCATCTTTCAAAATGGCGGCACCTAACCCCCCATGTAGTGCATTCTGGGATACACCATGCAGGATTAGGCATCATCGTTTTGAAAGATGGCAACATAGAGGCAGGAGTGTGTGGGCAGTGTTCCCGCCTCTTATCTGATGCAAGGTATTGGGGGGGAGGGGAGAGGAGTCCAGGGTGGTGGTGCAGGCCAGTCAAACATTCCTTAGTGGGGAGGGGGAGGGGGGTTGTAGCAACTTGGCTGGTAAGTCTTTTTTTTGGAGGGGATAGGAGGGTGGGGGGGGGGGGGGTTGACACTGGAGCCACAAATGATGTTTTGAGAGAATTGAGTGGTGGGAAGGGTTTTGGAGTGGGTCAGTGAAGGATTGGGGATCTGTGCCTGATTGACACTTCACCTCAGATGATCCTAGTTCTCCTGGCTACATTTTTATACCTGCCCTAAGTTGGAATAAAGATTGATAGTAGAGAGAAGAGTGAAAAAAAAGCTGTGCTAAATTCCAGTGCATTTTTTTTAACATCGGGGAGCAGTTAGCTATTCCTCCTTCTTTAAAACTTTTTATTTGAATAACCATTAGGTTCATCTGCGCACAATGAGCATATAAACCATTGAATAATAAAGAGTTCATTAGGCTCGCCTCCCCCACAATATAACTTCATCTTATAACCCCTCTGTTTAACAGATCTCTTGGCCATGCACATAAGCTCAATAAGGAAAGCAAACCTTATTATAAACCTCCTTATCTTTCAAGCATATGTTATCCTCTTCAATTTAGCTACTGCAGAAACAGGTTGCTGCCAGGCAGCTATCAGGGCACTATTTTCCAACACTGAGCTATAGTAAGGCAAGCCGAATGAAGCAGCTGGATGCTCAATCTCATTCTGCCCTTGGAAAATGACCCTTGCCACCCACCCACTACCTGGACCTTGAGGGTTCCTAGGAGGAGGTGGCCTTTGGTGCCCTTCAGGGGGAGGTACTACGATGAGACCCCAGGGATTCTGGGTGATGTAGTCCTGAGCCTCCTGAAGGGGTTGAGATTGTAGTTGTGTGCTCAAGTAGTTAAAGGCAGGCAAAGAAATTTCTTTTTATGAGGTTTATTTCCCGCTTTGCAGTTCAGTGCAAACAGATGCTAAGAAGTTTTATAGCACAAAAACAAGAGTGAGAAAACCAAAATATACAGGGTTTGCAATGCTGGGCTAAGTGTCCATTAGCTTCTGGATTCACATTCAAATTGTCATGTGACTCTTTCCTGAAGAGAAACTAAAAAGTCTGGTACAACAGCAAAGCTTCTTATATCCAGAAAAATGCTTCAACTTATTCAACTTTCATAAGTTTTCTCAGCATGATAACAGGTAAGGTAACTTCCGTTATATTTCTTTCATATAACTTTTAAAGCACTTTAATTAATGTCCTTTTCAATGATACAGGTTGAGCAATCCATTGCTATCTCTTGCTCTGTGGAAGGCAGGGACACATCTAAGGGCATCTCCTCTTCACAGCTGTTTGCATGCTGTGCTGAATTAGAAGGAGAAACTGCCTTTCTTTCTAAGAATTCCCTGAACTCTGTTAGAAGTAATTCAGCCTACGTTTTCCCTTTGCTACGCTGAAGTCTTTCTCCTGCTTCAGGTAAACATTTGCTTAAGATGTCTATCTCATGGTAATTAGCAAGGCTGCTTTTGTCAGCACAACAGTTCGGCGTGCTAGTAAAACCCTTCCCCCACTTATCTTTAAAAGTAAGTGCTGGGTTTTCCTTTAAAACTTCAACTGGCTCTGGAGAGTTTCTGCTTTTAAAAGTAGGAACGTCAGGTTTATCTTGGCTCACGTCTCTCCAATAAGGCTCAGCAGTTTTCTTTCTATTAGCTTCTAGGCTGTAGGCTTCAGCTGGCTTATTAGAATATCTTGTGCTGCTTGAATGCTTTTCAGGCTGCACCAAATTGCCACAGTTTTGTCTGACTTTGTTCTGGCTTTTAAAGTTAACCTTCCAGCTTTCTTGCTTCCCAGTATTATAGCTGCTAGCTGCTTCAACCCCACTTCGTACCTTGTGCTGAGAGTGTCTCCAGGAGAAATCTTTATCCCTCTGGTTTCTGCTCCAAGGTCCTGCTTGGTTCTCTGGAATCATGGGCTGTATCTTCAGGTCTCTCAGTGCTTTTGAGCCCTTCTTCCCATAGAAGTCTCTCACTGCCCCTGAGTTTCCCAAGTACTTGCTCTGTGACTCCAAACTGCTCCTCCGTGGAACACAGCTGCCTTGTTGCTCTCCTTGCCGTTGCTGTTTCTCTCGCTCTTTCTCCAACCCTTCCTGTCTCTCCACTAACTGTTTCTGTGTCTGATTGCTTAACAAGCTTCCCGTGTGTTGCACTGCCCGCCTCCTGCTTGGGCGTGCCCAATCAGGGACTTGACCTATCTCCTCCCCTAAGGTGAGGTGTGGTTCCTGATCAGCTACATGTTTTTTTCCTTTCTGAAGAGAAAATCCTGCTTTCTCTTGCAGTACCAGTTTTCTCCACCAGATCTCCGTCTATCTCCATTTCTTCTTGAGAGGCTTCTACGTCACACCCTGCAATGGTAAGCTGAAGCAAGCACAATTGCGGAGACAGGGGCACCAGCCCCTCCCAAGATAGTAGCCATCTCACATTCTATTTTGCCCCAAAACTGGGACACTGCAGGACAATGCCACCCATATGTAGTACCACTCATAGGCAATGCCACTCATATGCAGGAAAGATCCCTGCAACCCACATCCTCTCCAGCAGAGGGCACAGGTAGTGAGATTAAATTTCAGAAAAAATGCTGGACTTTGGTACAGATAGTGCAATAATTTGATAAACATTTTCACAACTCCAAAGCAAATTGGCATGTAGTGGGCTCACCTCCAAATCCCTTTCTAGTTTTCACAGGTCAGAGTCAACTGTAACTATTGTCATGATGTGGGTATCAATAAAGATGAGAACTTGAAAAGAAACCCTGTTTCTTATAGGAATCTAGATGTGCAGTTACCTCCAGGCACAGCTAGAGGGAGCAGGAATGACCATACAGAGCTAATGAGCCTAAGAGGGCTAATGATTTGCACCTGGGAATGACCCCGGAACTCTTGAAGGAAAGATTCCTTTATAAGCCAGAGCTGAATGCCAGCAAGGCAGAGGAGCAAGGAGAGAAAGGAGCAGAGGAAGGAGCAGAGAAGGACCGAGGTAGGAACAGAGACAGAGGAACGTCTTCACAAGGAGGAACAGCTCTATTAAGAGGATCAGCTCCAAGAGAAGGAGTAAGTGAAAGAATCCTATGTGAGCAAGCCCAAAGGAACAGAGTTCACAAGGGTGAAGTTCAGAAGGGCCAGGCTAAGCGTGCTGCTGTTCAAGGGAAGTTTGTTAGAGCCAGCTCTGGAGTTAGAGTGTGTGCCACGCCCTGTTCTCACAGTGTTCCTGACTCAAGAGCAGAGAGACAGAAGCAAAGAACCAGAGAGAATGGTTTAGAGAAAAGCTTGCAATCTCTGAGAAATGCTAACCAAGTGTTAACAGGCAAGAAAGGAAAAGCACTTTGTGAAAAGGCTGAGTTCTTACCAAAGGAGAAAAGGGAATCCACGTCAGGTTTTACCAGGCTGCCAGAAAGCAGAGCGTTGCCTAAAGCTTACAGGCAGAGAACCTGTTACAGGAGGAAAGTTTCTGAAAGGGAAAACTCCACGGATTCAAATGAGCCAGACTCCAGGTATGAAAGATTTATTAATGATATAAAATGCTTGAGTCCTAAAGGCCCTGTTGAAACACGTGCTCACTCTGTAAAGAAGGAGAAGCCAGATTGGTTTCATAAAATCCCTAAAGCACTTAGAACACAGTGGTACTGGAGACAAGACCCTAGAGCCATTGCACACAAACCTGTGTCAGACAGGGACAGTGATTATTCCCCTGATGAAGAATCCATGGAAATAGAATGCATAAATACTGTTCCCATGTCTCAACCTGAACAGATGGAATGTGAGTTGTGCATAGCCTCGTGCCAGGAGTCTGTAGCCACCGTGTAACCTAGAAGAAGTTTGTAGAATTCCTATGCTATTGGAATGAGCTGAATTCATTTAATCAAGCCTTGCATTAATTGTGAAGTTTAACAATTAAGCATATGATTTGAATGCTGGTACCTTTTGAAACAAAGGACTTTCTGTTGATTCTAAATGTCTTATTTTGAACCCTTGCACTGACGGGGAATAAAAGCCTTAATTTCTCTACACTTGGTTTCGTTAATGAGTGCTCTTAGGAAGCTGGAATAAGTACGAACATCTTTACTACGTCAGATGAACCTTACATTCCCTTTGGCTACCTAAAATAATCTTTGCTGTGGAGCAGCCCCATATTTCTAATGGCATAGACGGGGCTCGCCACGACACTATTCATTACACTTTACAATAAGAGATTCTGGTGTGGTGCACATCCCTTTCCAGGATAACAAGGCCATGTACTGTAAAACATTTTGATAAGATGGGAAGATACCACCCCATCACAAACTACAGGAACTCCACCTTTGTAAATTCTTGAAATAGACCTTCGTCCCCTCCTTTCCAACCCATGAACCCAGCACTTCACGCGGATATACAAATTGACTCAGACTGCTTCTTGGAATATCAAATTCTTCCACCAGGTCTGAAAATGACCCAATTACCCCATCCTCAACCAGTAGCTATACTCACAACAAACTTTGTTGCTTTCAACTGGGCATCTCAGCAGAAAGAATGCAGGCTGACAAGTAAGCATTATTAACCAGAGAAGAAATGGGAGAGATACATCCATCCAATACTTAGAAATGTTATTACCACATGCCAGATCTGCACTGCAAGAGTCAGAACAGCAGTGGCAAGCAAAATACCCAATATCTGTGGCAATGTATGATCAGCCATAACAATACCTCTAAATCAAGAGTATCCACTTGATTCTCTCAAGATTGACTTACAGCTGATCCTGATCCACCCCAAGCCATGCTTGCGGACTTTGCAGTCTAGCTGCTCAATAACAAAATTTCAAGTTGGGCAGGACCAGGCCCCCCACCAACCTAGGCTGATAAAGAGTCTCTAACCACAGCCTGGGCGCCTTCTTGTTCCAAATAAAGCATTATATTGCTATTAAGATCCATAAATGCACATGACAGCATATTACTTGGCAAGTGCTAGAAAAGATATAGCAAACGAGGGAGACCATTCATCTTCAAAATATGAATATGGCCTACCTGAGAAAACCATAAATTGGACCAATTAGATCTTTTTTTAATCTGCAAAATCATGGGATTGTAGTTTAGCTGGTACAAATCCTGCAACTAATCTTGGATCCAAACCCCAAGATATCAGAATCCTGCAACCGCTCTTTTAAATTGTGACAGGCCAGCCAAAAGCTAACAGCCAGGTCCCACCAAGAATAGTTCAGACTTGGCCACATAGTAACTTGATAACCAGATAGTTCACCATATTTAGCCAATACCGCCAACAGGGGTCCAGCCAACCATCCCAAGTTCATAAAAAAAAAAAGACATAATCTGCATATAAAGATCATTTATGATAAACCCCACCAACTATGAATCCTGAAATTTCTACATGTCCTCTAATCCATTGTGTGAGAGGCTGAATTGCCAGATCGAGTAATAAGGTGAGAGTGAGCAACCCTGCTGCGTCATGGGCCCCACAAAGAAGAAATCCATATGTATCCTTTTTCCAGGACATGCGCTCTAGGCCCCATACATACTGTAGTTCAGAAGCTACTATGGGAGTCCAAACTGCTCCAGGGCAGTGAGCATTTATGCCCAGCCCACCTTATCAAAACCTTTATCAGCACTGAGGGCCAAAATAACCTGCAATGTCTTCCTCTGAGTGGGCAAGTGAATGATAAGATCTCCCCCTCACAATTTCCATCTGGTCCTTATTGACAGAAACCCAATTTTGTATGCAGGGCTGGTGCAAGGGTATTAGGTACCCTAGGAAAAATTTCAGTCTTGCACCCCCTCACAATTAGCTTTTAGCCCCTAGATCCCCCCCACCTTCCAAGATGTTGATTATCAAACTTGATTGTAATCATCTCAATATCATCTCTCCCAGAACAATCCTATGAAAACACATATTTGGATATCACATTTTTAAATTTTAAACTTTGTGTAAAATATATGCACAGTATAATGAGGGAAATTACAAAAAGCCACTTACAAGAGTAAATGAACTATTTACATATCGCCCATTCTTCCTGCAGGTAAAAACAAGTACTAGAAACATAGAAACATAGAAATATGACGACAGAAAAAGACCACATGGCCTATCTAGTCTGTCCTTCCATAACAACTACAACAGTCCCCTTTTTACCTTTAGAGATCCTCTGTGTTTGTCCCATGCTTTTTTGAGTTCAGTTACTGTCCTCATCTCTACCACCTCCACTGGGAGACTATTCCACGGATCCACTACTCTTTCCGTAAAGAAATATTTCCGCATATCACTCCTGAATCTATCTCCCTTCACCCTCATCCCATGTCCCCTCGTAGCAGAACTTGCTTTCAATTGAAAGAGGCTCTCTCCCTGAACATTTATGCCACGGAGGTATTTAAACACCTCAATCATATCACCTCTATCCCGCCTTTCCTCTAAGGTGTACATATTAAGATCCTTCAGTCTGTCTTCATATGCTTTATAATGAAGACCACTAATCATTTTAGTAGCCATCCTCTGTACCGACTCCATCCTGTTCACATCCTTTTGAAGGTGCGGTCTACTGATGACTCTGAGTTTGCGTGGTTGTCAGGACCCATTGCTTAGCTTTAACTGTAGCTGCGCTTTGCTGAACCCCCTTCCCCCTCTACCAGAAATTGCTGCCTAAGCGCCACTTAGTTTGCCTAGTACTGTAATTGGGATGGCCCTGTTTGCATGATCCTCACTGCTCAATCCCTTCCACCAGCTGGAGAGCAACATTTTTACCAATGAGTTCCTCATTCTGCTGTATTCAATCTCACATCATGCCTCCAAATTTGATCATGTTACCCTCCTGTTCATTGATTCCCATTGGCTACCGCTCGCATTCCGGATTCAATATAAAATTCTCACCCTTGTTCATAAAATCCTACACATCGACACTCCCCCCTACCTGTCTTCACGTATTATCCCTCATGCTCCGATGTGACTTCTTCGTTCCATTCACACCAATTACCTCCCCTTCCCCTCCCCCTCATGTGCATGTTACAAATCAACCCGTCACGCCGTTTTTTATTTTCTGGATCCTAGTCTTTGGAATGCGCTACCTTCTGATCTTTGCCTGGAACTGTCCTTCTCTAGATTCAAGTCTTGCCTCATGACTCACCTATTTCAGTTAGCTTTCAATCTATCCCCGCAGGCTGCTCAGGATTCTGCTTCCCACCCCTCTTGCTCATGACCCTTCTTCCTGCCCGTCCCCTCCTTCTTAATTCTGTTATATATCTCTTCTCTAACTTTGCAATGTTTTTATTGGTGTTCCTTTCTTTCTTCCTGATTGTTTTTATGTACACCACTCTCTTGCTATGAAGGGTGGTATAGCAAGTTTTAATACACTTTAAACATATGAAGTCAGATGGCACAACACCACGCATTCAAACACCAGAATGAAGTCAGGAAGTCAGCAGAGGAGGCACAGGTAAACTCCTCCCCATACCCAGGCTTAGGAGTGAGGGTCATTACTGTCATGGTATGTACAAAACTAATTGCGCCCATAAGAAGAACTGCTATCCTACCAATGGGAGGGAGGGGGTGCTAGTAGTAAGCAGTCAGTTCAGTTTTGTGGGAAGGATGAGGAGAGTCCAGTGGATTTTCTCCATGAAAAATTGTAATCTAATCTCAAACTATACCTCAAAGTACATTCTTTCAGTTTTGCTACTAAAAAATATTTTTAGGTTCAATAAAAAAAAAAAGTCTCAGGGATGGTGGATATGTCCTGCCTATCAGACAATTAATTATGCACCAGAGAAAAATCAGATTAGCTAACATTCAGACTATTTCCAACATGTACTGTAAATTCTATGTAGAATATAGGTGCAAGTCAGAGATTTTGCACTGGGTTTAAGAATATCCAGTTTACTCCAGGGAGCTTACATCACACATTACAACTATTAACCTGAAAACAAAAGTTGTTTCCTACATCTAGGATAGCAGAGAAAGGGACTGGAACAGGGAGAGAAGGGGCTGTACTTTGATATGCAGAGTGTGCTTCAGTCAGTCATGCTTCTCTCCTGCTGTCCTAGAATGATTGGGGGAGGGGGTGGATTAAGAGATAGACTAGTTCTTTGCTCTATATGCTCCAAGTTTACGGTTTCCTCCTGGTCTCTGTGTTCTGCTTGGGAAAAGATTAGGTTGGAGCAGGAAGCAAATAACTATTCTCAAATATACTCTCCAAAAGAGATGGGCAAGCGCGCCTAATGAGCTCATGCCTAGCCATGTCCCTGGCTGTCACCATCAAGGCACACCAGACTCCCAAGGCACACCAGTTGAGAACACTGCTCTAGAGCATGTACTTTTATGCGATCTTAGATTCCAACAACTTGCATTTAGCTCATTCAGTCAAAGAGTCTTTGCCTAAGTCTGGGTTCCTGCTTTCCTAGGCATCCATTGCCCCGTCTTTTCCCCTGTATCTATTTCTCTCTTTCCCTTGCATCTTTCCCTGCAAATGCACTTGCTTGTCCCTCCTCAAAGAATCTGTCCTCATCAGCCTCCAGCTCCTGTTACCAAATTCCCAACCTCAGCATCAGCCACCAGTTTCCTTCACCCAAACCCCAGCATCAGCCTCCAGCCCCCTTCTCTCAGCCCCAGCTCCAGCTCCCACCTGCCCCAGCATGTTCCTTCCTCTTGCCGCTGTACTGTGCCTCTTTCTTGGGTTACCCAGCAGATTCGAAACATAAAAACAAGGCACTTCCTGTTTTTCGGGAGAAAAAGGAAATACCTATTTTTGTGTTTTGAACCTTCTGAGCAACTTGAGGAAGAAAGAAGGTGCTCTTGTCACTGTGAAGGGGTGATTTGGTGAGGCAAGTTTTTGGAGTGCTTATGTTTGGATGCTCTGAGCCATTACCTCACTGTCTCGCCCCTTAAGCCAGCTCTGTTTATTTCCACATACAAGAAGACTAAAAGGCAACCACGCTGTTGTGCCGATTGCTGCACCAGGAAACGTTTTAGTTGAGAGCATCAGGAGCAGAAGGCAATGCGGTAAACATTTTAAAGTGAGTTTGTCATGCTTTGCCTTTGCTGCCACAGTGTGCGTATGGTGGGCCATCCACCATTTTGGAGGCTGCTTGGGCAAGATTTATGCCACTGTCCCTACCCCCTATATAGAAGGAGTTTTTATTTGTATTTAGTTCACACCTTTCTGGTAGTAATTCCAGGCATGTTACCTTTGGGTACAGTAAGTATTTCCCTATTCCCAGATGGCTCACAATCTAAGTTTGTACCTGAGGTAATGGAGGGTTAAGTGGCTTACCCATGTCTACAGGGAGGATAAGTGAGATTGCTCTAGCCACTAGGTTATTCCTCTACTGATGAGTAGTGCTTCTTACCCGCTGCTTCCTCTTCTGTTAATATTCTTCTGTTGCAAAAATCACACAGAGACCCTATTTTAGGAATTTAAGATATATTTATGTTATGATGGAAGACTTTATATGCATGAAGGATGATGTGGAAAGGAGGTGGAGGAGCTGGGAGACAAAGACGAGCAATAGAGAGGTAGAGGATAGGAAAATGGAGTGGAGAGGTATATGAAAGATCTAAACGATATGAGAAAAACGAAGGTGGAGTAAGAAGGGAAGAGAGATGGAAGCTGAGAAGAAAAAGATGGAAAAAAACAAGGACATGATTGAAAGAGCTTAAGAGAGAGGGGAGATGGCCAAGCAACACAACAGCATTGCAAACGCCCGCACACACTGGAAAAAAGAGATTGCTTTCAAGTACCCAAGCCTTTTCTTATATTATGAGACTGTTAACAACTCATATTTGTACCCTTAAAGTATCAAAGCCTCCAGGCCCAGAGAGTCTATGCCCTTTGGTCTCAGCTTATGGTATAGAGTGATTGCAGCTGCAGACTGTGCAGTACCTATGATTTCTCATAATTTCCTGCATTCTCTGCTTCTTTTAAATCCACTGTGCAGTTTGAATTGTACCACTGTGGTTTATTTAATTTTGACTCCAGTAATGGTTTTGTGTAGCACAGTAAAGCTAGTGACAGGTGGGCTTTTCATATGCAGATCAGATTTTGTTAGAGAGAGTGAACAGATGTCTGAGGATTCATTTGGGACCATTAATGTGCAAAGGAGCAGAACTGCTTTCTTGTATAGTTACAGTTTGGTTGTACATGCTTATGGTTACTGTAGAAGCTGAGTGCTAGGTTTATACTGTATTATTGGTGATTAATCGCAGTAGAATTGACTAACGTGTCTCCTTAGAACCATAGCGCCATTCTTGAAAACCGTCCAACAGCAAGCAAGGACACCATGTGCAATGGCAGTACACAAGCCATTCCGGAGTGTGGTGTTGATACAAGGAGCAACTCTTTATTAAAACAATCTTGATCCTGAGGTACAAGGAGCCTAACCCGACACGGCCGTGTTTCGGCACTGCTTTCATCGGGGATTAGCTAGGCATGGATGTTAAAATGCGTGCACAGACAAGATGAGGAGCAACATACGGGTCACATGTTTTAACTTCCGTGCCTAGTTAACTCCTGACGCATGCCTAGTTAACCCTTGATGAAGGCAGTGCCAAAACACGGCCTTGTCAGTTTAGGCTCCTTGTACCCCAGGATCAAAATTGTTTTAATAAAGAATTTCTGCTTTTATCTACACCAGTCACCACTAAGTCAAAGGGAAGGCTGAGTGCAACTTTTAAAAAACAGACGTTTTTGTCTCAAAATAAAAATTAAATTTACAAAAATGTTAAGGGCAGAGTTAAGATGGGGAAGGACTGGGACGTTAGAAAATGTAGTTTTGAAGGTTATATTAGAACTCAAATTCAAAATGGAGCTCATTAAAAGTATGAGGGGGTGGGGGGGGGTCTAACCCAGGTGTTAAAAGGTTTTTTTTTTTAAGTTTTACACAAATTAAATAGTCTGGAAGTGTTAGGAAACCCCAGAGATTGGGGAAAATTGAGTTTTTATGGTTTTTATGCTGGCTTTAAGCCACAAATTAGCTTGTTGAAAAAAATGTCTTATTTGACTTTTTGAAACATAAAAAAATATATAATAGATCTGCACTGCTCATATAAGTAGTTTGTGATAAAAAAATATGATATAATAAAGATGTAATGGATATAAAATACCAGATTTTATGAAAAAAGGAAGGAAGAGAAGCAATTTGCATTAGATACTTTATTGCAAACAAGGTCAGCTGTAACTGTCAAAGAGGACGGACATAGAAAAGCTAAAATGCTTGTCTCAGCCTAATAGGGGTACAGATGGAAAAAGAAAAATGTTTTGAGTTATGAAATACAGAGGAAAATTGCTTCAGAGGATTTAATGGAGAAATTAAGCATTTTATTCCTATTAGAATGGAACTATTTAATGACATCAGCAGAGGTAGCTGCGCAGACTAGGGACATTTAGAATTTTAGCGATGTGGATTTTTTAGTCAGTTGGTGAATGTTTATGAAAGAGACTGGAAGTGTATGATGGGTGCTCTGTACTAGAGGTCTCTGTTTGAGTGTTTTCTGAGGAAGTTTAGGATTTAAATGAGAGATTGACTGAGATTGTATAACCCAGGGGTTAAATTTGTCGCTTGCGCTGGGGTGGGTAACTGGTTTGAATGGTTGTTAATTGTGCTTGATGGTTTGGAATCCTGAGTGAATATTGATGTGCAGGTTGTTTAAATTGGACAAAGTTATAGGTAATTTTCTGGAGGAAAATGTGTAGCGTCTAAAGTAATGTATTAATTGGAAATTGGAAATAGTGGGATAAGTTAGTTAGATAAGCTAAGTGGAATTATAGGTTTTGAATTAGTTTGGAAAGATTTTGGTGTGTAAACCTTTCAAATTAAGGTCGTGCCATTCACTTTATTGAGGAATTACAGTTGGAAATAAAACTGATTTTTCTTTGCAAAAGTTAGAACATGCTTTAATGACTGATCTACATATTCCTAGAGCATGCTTATGATTGGCTAGTGGCTCTAGTATGGAAATTAGTATTGTCAAAAGAGTCACTGTAACCGTGACAACAGGAAAGTATAATCTGCATATTCTTAAAGCCTGTTTGTAATTGGTTAGCAGCTCTAGTATGGAAATTGGTGATGTAAAAAGAGCCATGGTAACCTTGACAACCACAAAAAAGTTTGTTGTTGAAAAAGAGAGGAGAGCTTAAACTGTAACAGAAAAGCAGAAGTGAGTTGTGCTATGCTAGAAAGATGAGCTGTTTATTCCGGTAAAGAGGTACAAATAGATGAAGAATTGTTTCCAGAGAGAAATTGTTGCTGAAACTTTAGGAAGTCAGGCAAAGTGAATGACAGCCCTGGTTTTTCTGTGGCACTGGACTATACTTATGGAGAAGTATTGTCAGATAATAAAGTAAGTGACACTGTTTATAAATTCCAGGAGAGCTCTCTTGAATAGGGAGGCTGAGAGGAAGTAGCAGTGTCTATGAAGTGCCTTGCTATTTAGTAGCTTACAGTATGTGGTGCTGGAAATTCTTAAGTGATAAGATACTTGCACAGTGAGTGACCGATGTCACTGTAGCAGAAGAGAAATGCCTGGAGCCATAGAAGGTAATTGATGAAGGAAGGCATTATTTAGAAAAAGGGAATTCATAAGTAAAGCTCTGTGTGTAGTTAGTGAAGTACAGTAAAGATTAGACTTTTCTATTCAGGGACTTGAATTATATTTTGATTTACTTAGACAGTTAGGGATTTATATAGAATAATTTCACAGTGTTTGCTCGATGGTTGATAAGTTCAATAGGGTTTTGTATTTTTGATTTGTTTAAAGTTAGGTAGTAGGTTGGAGATTAAGACTACCGTCAGCTGAGCAGCAGTGATATTTCCACTAACAGGAGCTCCCAACAAAAGAATTCCAAAATCATCAAACGACATAAGACAATTCTACAACCACAGATGCCAAACAACTGCTGAAACTACAAAGAGCTAAGTGTTCATAAAGACTGTGTTTAGAGAGAACAAGGACAATTGATACTTACCTGAGAAAAGAAAGTGATAAAAGTGATGTTTTGAACTTTTCTCTAGAGATAAAAGTGATACAAATGTTCAAGTTGTAAGAAACCAAACTAGAAAATTGTTATATAGAAATTAGGAAGAAGGAAAGAAAAGGAATACTACTACTTATCAGATGTGTTATTCAGAAATGTTAACCTTCTATAGACGAATCTCACACTTGATTTTTGTTTTCCTCTTTTGCATTTAATGGAGAAATGTTCTATAGTAAAATAAGTAGTAAAAAGTAAGATGTTGAATACAAAGTAACTTAAATCTATTACACAGGTACACTACCAAAAAACTGCCTCCAGTTTTGCAACTGATTCCTATAGATTTTGGGGTGCTGAATCCAGGAAAAATAGCCAAAATGTTCCATCACGTCACGTTTTCTTGCAAAATTAGATTTCTTACCCATATAAGGAATGTTCACATAATTTCTTTTTAGCCGACTGCAGTTTATTTTCTTGGCCCAAAATAGAGGTTGTAATGGTTAACTAACTAGAAACACTCCCTCATGATATTTTAGAGTGTTTTGTATTCATTTTATACATTAACAGGACAATTGGGAGGCGGGGGGCTAAATCCAGTACTCGCGCTGGCGCATGTTCTTTCCTGTTTGCCTCGCCTCGTTCGCTCGCTCAAACACGGTGGTTGCGACATGAACGTTCCTGTCAAATTTCAGTTTCTTGCAAGTTCATTATTACCTTTTGTTTGCTCAGTCGTAATCCAGCTTTATTCCGAAGTGGTTCACTACAGTTGTAGTTTGCAGTGCTGTGTATTTGTGATGGCTCACAGAGCCAGAGGTTGCGTCAACTCTCCGGACAGTTTTTGTTTTATTTGTGGGGAATATACCGTGAAAAAGCGGCAGAGGAACATTTCTGCATTTATTAAAAAAGTATATTTCGCCTATTTCGGTTTGAAGTTAGGCGATCAAGACAAACCGTGGGCTCCTCACAAAGTGTGCAAGACATGTGAGGAAGATCTACGCTTATGGATGAAAGGTAAAAAACAAGCATTTCGTTTTGGAATACCTATGATGTGGCGTGAACAAAGAGACCACAGCAGTGACTGCTATTTTTGCTCTTGCATTGTGAAGGGATACAACTTAAAAAATAAGAACGTAATAAGTTACCCCAACTTTCCCTCAGCAATTAGGCCTATGCCTCATAGCAACGAAGTACCTGTGCCTGAACCACCAAAATCTCTGGATCATATTTGTGTGGATGGTTCTGATCATGATGAGACTCATCAGATGGCTTTTCCCGATGAGTCCAGTACTTCCGAGTTTGAAACTGAACCAGATCCGAAACCTGAACTTTTCTCTCAAGCTGAATTGAATGATTTAGTCCGGGATTTAGGACTCCCAAAAGATGCTGCCCAACTGCTAGGTTCTCGGCTTAAACAGAAAAATCTATTGTCACCAGGAACAACTTTTTATTGGTACCGCAACCGCGAGACACAATTTTTGAAGTATTTCAGCAAAGAGGAAGATTTGGTATTTTGCAACGATATATACGGAGTGATGGAAAAGTTTAAACTCAAGTATGATCCTGCTGAATGGCGGCTGTTCATTGATTCGTCAAAAGACAGCATAAAAGGTGTTCTTCTTCATAATGGCAACACATTCGCTTCAGTTCCTATTGCTCACTCTGTTATTCTCCAAGAAAAATACGAGAATTTGGCCCTGATTCTTCAGAAGATTCGTTATGATGAGCATAAGTGGATGATTTGTGGAGACTTTAAAATTCTATCCATGCTATTAGGGCAGCAATCCGGTTTCACCAAATATCCCTGCTTCCTTTGCTTGTGGAATAGCCGGGCCCGCAACCTACACTGGGGGAAAAAAGACTGGCCAATTCGGGAATATTTGAGACCCGGTGAGAAAAATGTTCTTCATGAGAGCTTGGTACCTCATGATAAAATTCTATTACCACCTCTCCACATTAAGTTGGGTCTCATTAAGCAATTCATCAAGTCCCTTCCAAAAGATGGTGAGTGCTTTCGGTACCTTTGCTCAAAGTTCCCCCGACTTTCTGAAGCAAAGCTAAAGGAAGGAGTGTTTGTTGGCCCTGATATAAGGAAACTCATTTCAGATGGAGCATTCGCTGAAACGATGTCTGAGAAGGAAAAAGAAGCCTGGGATTCCTTCAAGGATGTTGTTCTCAAATTCTTGGGGAACAGGCGGGATGAGAACTATAAGGATATTGTTGCCAGGATGCTCAATGCCTTCAAAGAACAAAGCTGTAACATGAGCCTGAAAGTCCATTTCTTGCACTCCCATGTGAACTACTTTCCCGAAAACTTGGGGGCGTACAGTGAAGAACAAGGTGAAAGGTTTCACCAGGACATCAAGGACGCAGAGAGAAGGTACCAAGGAAGATGGAACACCACTATGATGGCTGATTTCTGCTGGTTGTTGCTGCTGCGGGAAACCCCAGATGAAAAATACGCCAAGCAGCGCCCCAAGAGAAGCATTCGGGGGAAGAAGAAACGGGCCCACCAGGAGATTGATTGACCCAAGAATGACTTTAAAATCTAAACTGTGTTGACAAATATCGTGTTTTTACTAAACTTTGAAATAAAAATTTGCTAGTTATTACCACAGTGTCGGATCTCATTTATTAGAATTTTATTTTCACACCATCGGGTGTTTGTCTTCATGTATTGCAATGGTGCAGTTTGCGTTTTCTATTCTTACATACATACCTGTACAACATTTTTTGCACATTTCTTTGCTTTGCTTTGTGTCTAACCTCCCTCTTATATGCTCAATGTTTGTGCACATGTATGTGGCTGTTTAAGTGCAGACAATTTTGCTACCATCACAGTGTGTTTTGTTGACATTACTCTATTCTTATGTGCTGCCTTGTTACAATTTTCTTTATTCTTATTTGAATAACTACTAAACAATTAGTATAAAGAATTCATCCAAGAAACTTTTATCTCGATCGCACTCAATCTGAAACGTTCACCTCAAACTGCTAACCCAATGTAGCAAACAATCTGTACGTGATGGAGCAAATTGGTTACCAGATTTGGATTCAGCGCACCAAAAAACGTAAAAATCAATCAAAACATTAGAGGCAGTTTAAAAAAAATTTTTTTTAGTGTACCTGTGTTATTAATCTAACCATCTATAATAAAAAAATAAAATTGATATATTTACCACTTGGAACCCGAGTTCTAAGAATTCTTTTAGTTTAATTCCTTCACTTAGCTTTGAGCAAAGTGAACGAGGTTAGTTTTATTTCTGTGCCTCGTCTGAGTTTACTCCACCTCTTGGCCACGACTACTACCATCATATTTAGGGGTGGAGGCGGGCTCAGACGCAGCGGGGCCACAGAAATTTTGGCGTAGTTGGCAGGATTCTATGAACAGGGTAAAAAAAAGTAAGAACAGGGTAAAAAAAACCCCTGAATTTGGTGCCAGGTATTAAAGATTCTGAATGTTTGGTTAAAGACATTTGTTATACATTGATTACTTAATATTGAAAGTTTTAGTAGACACTGAGGAGCAGTGAAGAAAAAAAATAGGCTTGTATTGTGTTTGAAGTTTTATTCTCAGTAGGGAAAGAGTAGGAAAATTTTGTTGTGTAAGCATACTTATCTCCTGGGGTGAAAAGAAGAAGTAGTTGAACAATGGAAGCGGAAGCCGGAAATGGTGTAATGAGGCCTAAGATAATTACGAACACAGTGGTGATTCCGCAAGATAAGATGATCCCAGAATTTTTGGGGTTTCAGAAAGAGATGTCAGATCTGAATGTAGAAGATTGGATTGAGAAAGTTAGAATAAGAATGAGAATTCTAAAGATCTCACCAGAGGACCAAGTGGATGTGATTTGCGACCATTTAAAAGGCTTGGCAGCGGACACAGTTAAATATTCCTTACCGAGAGAATGTACGGTAGAAAAACTTTTTGATATGTTACGCCAAGTGTATGGAGATAAGGTGGCATTGGGATTGAGGATTCAAGAATTTTACAATGCAAAACAAGAAGATAAGGAGACTATACGAGTATATGGTTATAAATTACAGCAGAAAATGGACATTATATTAAAGAGAGATAGAAGAAGAATGGGAACACTAGAAGAGACATTGAAAGAGCAGTTCATTTTGGGACTAAGGGATGATAAGATAAGATAAGATAAGCTGTACTCCAAAGGGAAATAACAAAGAGGCATGAGGAATTCGCAAATTTTTTACAAGCTGCCATAAGGTGGGCCGGAGAAGAGAGAGTCCCGACAATGATAGAACCTAAGAAAATACTACAGAGACGGAGGGAAGATGCAGGAGATGGAACAGTGGGTGGAGATACCGCTGCAGCTATGATTGGGCAGTTAACAAGATTATTTACACAGTGGACAGAAAGACAAGAACGTGAATGGGAAATGCAGAGACGGGAAAGGTGGAATAGGGATGCGAGACGCAAATATAATGGCAACGGAAATATCGGTTATAGAGAGAACAGAGGTGAATTCCTGGCTAGAGGAGCTTCTAGTAGTTCATCAATAAGACCAAAAATATGTTTCAGATGTCATGAATCAGGACACATCGCTCGTTATTGTAGGAGTGAAAAGTTTTCTCGTACAGTTCCATCAGACAGTGGAAATAGTAGTTACAGTAATGCTAATACGCAAAGTGGTAATAACGAATCTCTTCGGAGAAGTCATTTAGGTGAAGCTGCAGAAAGAGAAACTGAAATGAAGGCTACCGTTTGTCTCCATGCTCAGACGCAGCGGGGCCACAATTGGATGGCGAAAGGATGGCTTTGAGTGGAATTTATTTTTTTAATCAAATCTGACTGACTGGAGAAAAAAAACATATAGGGGGCTATTCTGAGGCACAAATAGCGGGGATGGATGTCCCAATGGTATGTCCAATCCTGCTATTTGTGTCCTCTTCCGATCCCATCTAAACTTCCCCGTGCATTGTACAGGGAAGATAGAAGGGGGCGGGAAAGAGGCGGATCGGGGGAGGCATAAGTGCAGGCAGTGGGCGGTCGCCGACCCCGGATGTCCAGGGCCGGCGACTTGCATAGGGAACTTATTCCACCTCCATAGTGGAATAAGTTTGCCTAGTCGCCAGGGATCGGCAGGCCCGGGACATGGATGGGGCAAGGGGGGCCCGAGGACATTTCCCGCAGCCTGACCCTGGCCTTAGAAGGCCAGACGGGTTGGGCTGCGGGGAATTAGCTTCAGGAGCCAGCGACTGGGGATCGCGACTCTTCAATTGGAGCCACAGTGCCATGGCAATCGAACGCTATGGTGCCATGGCTCCATTGAAGAGCCCTGACTGAGTTAGCCGGGGAAGGCCTGTACATGCAGGACAGACAGAATCAGGGTCCCAGACTGCATGTATAGGCCGGTTCACGATTCTGATCCCGTGGGGCTAGACTTGCCCCGCAGGATCAGAATCGCGCTCCCTCTCTGCATCCAGTTCCAGCTGGATGCACAGAGGACCCGGATGTGCAGGATGTAATCGGGCCCATAGGATACAGTAACTGAGCTAGGGTAGGTACCCTGAGAAATAAGTTCTTTTAAGGGACTTAAGCTAGTTCTAAGTTTGTTTATTTAATTGAGGGAGGGTTTATTCTGTAAAATGGAATTCTGGTATAAAAAAATTACTGATCACTTATAGATCTAAACGGCGGCCCAAGGGGGGTGCGGGGCCATGTGCGGAGATTAATTGCGGGGCCTCATTTGCATAAGGAGCCTCTTTTGAAATAGACATTTGCATAACATTAACATGCGCTTTAAGTAAACATGCCTCTTCATGAGTGTCTGGATAAAGAAAGACTAACAGATTTCTACATTACTATATTCCAGTGACAACCGCCAGGCCCATTAGGAAGTACTATAAACACTGACCATTTAGAACCCATAACAAACCCACCATAAGAACATAAGAACATAATATATGCCATCCTGGGTCAGACCAAGGTCCATGAAGCCCAGCATCCTGCTTCCAACAGCAGCCAATCCAGGTCACAAGTACCCAGCAGTCTCCCCAATGCCTGTATCGGGTCAAACAATGATATCCTGGGTCCCCTTCAATAATGGTTTATGGACCTTTCCTCCAGGAACTCGTCCAAACCTATCCTAAACCCAGCTACACCAACAGCCCCGACTACATCCTCCGGCAACAAATTCCAGAGCCCGACTATACGTTGAGTGAAAAAACATTTTCTCCTATTAGTCTTAAATAGGCTACCCTGTAACTTCATTGTATGTCCCCTAGTCTTTCTATATTCTGATGACATAAACAATCGATCTGTTTTTACCCATTCCATTCCATTCATTAATTTATAGACCCCTATCATATCTCCCCTCAGCCATCTCTTTTCCAGGTCGAAGAGCCCTAACCTTTTTTGCCTCTCTTCATAGGAGTATCCTTCCATCCCCTTTACCATTTTGGTGGCTCTTCTCTGTACCTTTTCCAATAACGCTATCATAACAGCACTACCAGGACTCACAAAGCACCAAACCCTACCTATCAAAAAGGCAACACTGAAAATATTAAACCAATACATCTCAGAGAATACCACTACATCTCACTGGGGGAAAGAGAACAAGTGGGACTGTCAAATAGAAACTACATGAACAGAATACCTCAGTCTGGTTACACATGCAGAACATAGACCATCATCACACAAAGAACAAGGGATCACAATTTAGAAATAGGAAGACAATAATTAAATTGGGAACCCCAAAAGCCAAACATGAAATGTACAACACCACTGGAGAAATAAAACTATAATTTAATTTCCTCTTGCACTAAACAAAAATGCAAAGATTTATTTATTTATACCATGCTCTTTAGAATCAGTGTGGTTTACATGTATACTAGTAGGTACTTTTTATTCCCTTGTCCCTGAAGGTTAAGTGGCTTGCCCAAAGCCACAAGGAGTGGCCATGGGACTAGAGACCCCAGTCCCTCTGGCCTGAGGTTGCTTGTCCCCATGTGGGAATTGAACCCCCAGCCTGAGGTAACCTGTCCCAACCACTGAGCCACTCCTCTGTCCCTGATGTTATTGATACACATTTCCCAGACCTGACATATTTCAGTTAATAAATTCAAAATAAAAGGTATTTTTCTACCTTTTGTTTGGGCATTTTATTTTTCAGTTGCAATTGCTCCAGTCACTTTCTTCTGGTTTCTTCGTGTCTTCTGTGAGCTATCCATTTGTCTTTTCTTCTCTTTTAGATTTTTTCCATTCTCTCTCTATATCTGCTTTAACATACTGATCTTTCCCCTTTTGCTCTTTCCTCCATTTCTTTCTTTATTCCTTTATCATCCACTCAAATTTCACCCTTCCATTCTCAGTCCCCACTTACTCTCCCAGTACCCGGCCAATCGTAGACTTTTCTTCCCTCCCACACAAAATATCTTTTCCCCTCTCCATTCTCATTCCCCATCCCCTTCTAGTCCTGCCCCAAAATCAGCTCCCTTATAGTTCTAGACCCACCCAGCATCCGCTTCCTTCTAGTCCCATTCTCCCATGCCCCCACATCAGCCCATTTCTAGTCATAGCTCCCCATATGCACTTTTCCAGTTCCATTCCAACCCCCCATAAGCCCATTTCCACTCCAAGGTTCCCCATCAGCCATTTTCCAATCCTAGCCCCCCCATCAGCCCATTTCCAGCCCTATTCCAACTCCCGTCAGCCCACTTCCAGTCCTATTCCAGTCCCTATCAGCCCATTTCCAGTCCTATTCCAGCCCATCACCTATTTGCATTCCAAGCTCTCCCCATCAGCCCATTTCCAGTCCTATTCCAGCTCCTCATCAGCGCTTTTCCAGTCCTAGCCCCCCCATATGCTCCTTTCCAGTTCCATTCCAACCCCCCATCAGCCCATTTCCACGCCAAGCTCCCCCGTCAACCAATTTCCAATCCTAGCCCCCCCCCCCCATCAGCCCATTTGCAGCCCTATTCCAGCTCTTATCAGCCCACTTCCAGTGCTGTTCCAGCCTCCATCTGTCCATTTCCAGCCCTATTCCCCCATCAGCCATTTCCAGCCCTATTCCTGCCCATCACCCATTTTGCAGTCCAAGCTCCCCCCATCAGCCCATTTCCAGTCCTATTCCAGCTCCTCATCAGCCCATTTCCAATGCTAGCCCTCCCATCACAACCCATTTCAAGTCCTAGCCTCCCCATTCACAGCCCATTTCCAGTCCAAGCTTCCCCCCCCCCATCACAGGCCATCTGCAGTCCTAGCCCCCCACCGTCACAGCCCATTTCCAGTCCAGGTTTCCCTCCATCACAGCCTATTTCCAATCCTAGCCCCACCCCCCCAATCACAGCCCATTTCCAATCCAAGTTCTCCCCCCCCCCCCCCGATCACAGCCCATCCAGTCCTAGCTCCCCCCCTCCTCCAAACAGCCCTGCGGCCATCTAAGGGGCTTCAGAGGGAGCCTGGGAAGCCTGTGCGAGGCCCCCGGCTCCTTCTGCACAGCCACCAGTGTGAAGAGTCTTTTCCCTCACGCTGGCGGCTGTTTCTGTGAAGCCGCGAGTGCCAGGAAAGGAATGGGCCCAAGAGAGATCCTTAGGGTACACCAAGTGAGAGTGCAATAGCAGTGGAAGAGGATCCACCAGCTCAAATGCTGAAAGTGAGATAGCTAGTGCATTGCTATCCAGTCAGCGGCAATATTCAGCCGCTAACTGGATAGCAAAACCACATAAAATTAGGGCAGCCGTGGACCTGTCCTAGGTTTATGCTGATACCTTCTGTCTGAGCACTATCTAGATAGTGCCAGGATGGTCTGTAAGAATTTCCAGTGTTTTTGAATATCAGGCTGCAGAGAGAAAAGAGGTTTCTGATATGTTTTTGCTTTTTGATTGATCTTGGGCACAAACTCGACAGCTGTGAATTATTTGAAGAAGCAAAATGTTACCATATTGGTCTATCAAACTATAACAAACTGCACTGCGGACGCATTAGTCCTGGTCACATAGGAGAGCTTTTATTAGCAGAGCTGTTGATTGAGCCGCTAGTGACTTCAGCCACAGCATTTGCGGTGTAATAGGATGGAGAGTGTATGTCATTTCTGCTGTGGCAATATCTCCAGCAGGACAGCACGGATGGGAATTCTACGTTACTGCCAGCAATTAGAGTTTCAGATGCCACTTTTCTCTGTTCTAGGGCGTCTGACATTTGCCAAATACCAACAAACCACTCCGGCCTTAGTTCAGCACAGGAAAACTTGGCACACATTCAAAGCTAGCTTGGTTTGTTTTTCAGAATGCATTTTTTAAGATACTTTGTCTTACCAGCCTTAGTGACTTTTCAGTGCCTTTTGCCTGTTTTGTTCCAACAGCCCTATAAGCGTCAGCGGCATGCAGTCAGAGAGATGGCCCAAGAAACAGCTACGCTCCTAATGCACATCAGAACAGGGTGCCTCTTGGCTGCTGATGATGCATACAGAACCTCATGATAGTTCATGCTTGTAAAAGATGTGTGAGTGACAACCCTAGAAATCTGACATCATTTGTTTATGTAAGACTGATGGGGGGGGGGGGGGCCCACAAGGAAAAGATGAGTCAACCCTTGTTGGGAGAGAACCTGCAACTTCAGAATAAAAGTCTTTGAAACAGACACCGAGCAAGATGTTCTGTGCAGTACTAATGGATCCTACCTTTTGGGGTGGACATCCTCGCATTCACACACATATATATGAATCCCCTTAGAAACACCCTGGTTAGGATCCTCTTGAAACATCTGATGTGTCATGAAAATTTGGTATGGAAATGTGGATTGTCAGCCTACCTTTTCCAAGGAAGGCTCATAACGAACACAAAGGTTATTGAGGGGAAGGAGGGATACCAGCGCATAAGCAAACATACACACACTGCCATAGTCATCTCATAATTCTTTCCAAAAGTAGTTTATGAATTAAGACCAACTTAATTGTTGCATATGCTCTGGATTTGCCGGGGGGGGGGGGGGTACAGTATGAGCATATGAGCAACAGTGGAACCAGCCTTCCCAGAGATGCCCTGCTAAGGAACAGTGCAGATTCCTGAAAACTCTGAAAAGTTTTAGATATTTTCACAGGACGTTCATAACCAACCATGGGAAATCCCATAGCTTTGCTTGCAGACTTCCATGAGAATCCAATACTGCCTGCACTCAGGGCTAGCATTTGGGGCAATTGTCCATAGCCCTCATGCCGCTGGGGCCCCAAACCTGCCTCATGCTGAAGGAGACATGGCCTGCGGGTAAGCTTTGAGGCCTCCTCATCAATTTCCGCTCTGGGTCCAGGGCCGGTGCAAGGGGATGAGGCAGCCTAGGTGAACCTCATCCCTTGCGCCCCTCCCCCTTCCCTGGCTTCCATTGCCGCTGCTGCCTGTCCTGAGAGGGGTGACAGCGGTGGCAGTAATGGGTGCCCCTGGAGGGTTGGCGCTCTAGATGATTACCTGGTTCACCTAATAGCAGCGCCGGCCCTGCCTGGGCCCCTACATGTCTAATGCCGGTCCTGGTCCTGCCTCCATGGTTTCTCAGTTCTGTTTTGGCAGGGCTACAAGCACATAGGTAAAAGGAATTCGGTCTTTCCCCAAATTCATTCTGTGGACTTCCTGCTGAGAAGTCCAGTTAGGATGATGAGTGCTGGCTTTGAAGGCAACTCTAGTGTAGTGAAATCACCAAGGTGCACTCCAGCAGATAGGCAAAGAATCTCTTTGTATCACAACAGCAAAAGTCAAAATTCAACTACTTATAGTTCTGTTCTTTCAAATAGTCATACTTACAAAGTGTCATTTTGGTTCTAGTAATAGTATCTTTGCCATTTGATGCTTTAATAAATTAGAATTATAAGTAGTTGAGCGCCTAGCTTTTATTTTCTTTATTTAAAACATTTCAAGGCAGATTTTAGAGACACTGAGTTCAGGATGAAACAGTTCCGGCAGTAGTTTAGAAAAGACTCGACCAAAGATATTTGTCGCTACGTGGAGCTATTCTAGAAATCTACATGTGGGAGAAATCAACAGAGGAGTCTCAGCAACTTACACAAACTTATATTTATAAATGCTGCCAATTAACTACCGATTGCTGTCTTTAATTAGAACTTGTGGGGGGCACATAGACAATGGGGTGTTCTCTCAGGCTTCCTTTGGTCAGTATCATGATCTTTGTAGTTTTCCAGGTCAAGCTGTGTCTTAGAAAGTGGAACCGACATTTCTTGAAGTAAAGAAAGCCACAGCTTGATGGCTGAAACATTGGTTCCACTTACTAAGATGTAGCATGACCCAGAAAACTACAAAGATCAAACAACGGGGTATTAAGAGCGATACCCCCCTTCATCCTCCTGTAAAGGGCTGGCTGAAATGAGCACTTTTTTAAAACCTATACGTGCCAGGGAGCAGCTTTAAATCCCGATATGGAACATTTTGATCACACATGTGAACACCCTGTATGAAATGGGGAATGCATGTATAAACCTTTTTTTGACCTACCCAGGGCATACCCTAAGCATGGTCCCCAACATTCCCTCTTGCGATTTTTACTATTTCGGACATCCACGTGAAAACTTTGCTCTTTTTAAAATCGCCGTTTACATGTGGATGCCACTTCCTCATACAAATGCTGGAGTTCCGCCCGGAAAATGCAAATAAGGCTTGTAAAATAATCCCTTTAATATACCACTGGTAGGACGGAGCAGCAAAGTGGTATACAATACAGTATAAAGAGGGATAAAACAGAAACGGATTAAAACAAAAGGCATAAAAACCAAACATGACACATTAGGATATTTAGAATGTTAAAATAATACAACAAACAAAAGGTAGCAAGGGTGTTATTGTTATTATACAAGTAAAGTTAGAAATTACAGTTTATTAATTTGTTATACCGCCAATTGTGAACCACATCTTGGCAGTGACCTGAACACATATCCAATATAAGCAGCAAAGAGTCATCGTAAAATTATTTTTCACAGGCCACTAAGTACCCATCAAGGATCAATTTTCCAAAAAGGCTCAGAGCCTGATATTCAAAGCGATATTCAGCAGCACGGTCACGGTTACTGCCACTGAATGTCTGCAGCTCCTGACGTGTATGCCCCGATGCTAACCAGTTAGCATTGGAGCACTCGGGATAACCGGACCGAGGCACTATTAAGCCACTGGTATTCCTCAGTGATGAAAGTTAGGCACAGAAAAGGCTGGCCTAACTTTTGCCACCAAGGCTAACTGGGCAATGGCTGAATATCACTGCTGCCCAGTTAGCTTCCAGGTTCTGCAGCCAACCCAGATATTCAATGCTGATGGCCAGTGACTAGCTGCTATAGGAACGCTAGCCGCTACCACAGTTCCTAAATTAGGACAGTAATATATTTTCCTACATTTAGGGTCCTAAGTTAGCTTCTAAGTGCTGAAAATCAGCACTGAACATCTTTTTTTCCACCCTGTATAAGGTCCCGATAGGCAGTTATTACCTCCTGCCAGTGTGGGCCACCAGGACTAGCTGTGAGTTCTTCCCGTTCTATGGTCACACTTCCTACTGGGGAGCCATCTTGTTTCCTGTCCAGCATATATACATAAGATGCCAGACGTTGGTCCTTCTTGTGCCTTCTGGGCCTACATGGGACCTACATGGGGCCTACATGGGACCTACATGGGAATTCTGTTTTCAAGAACCAATTTGCTTACCAAGTGCAGCCTCTTTACTTACTGTTCTTCAGTTTTGCGTTGTTTGAGCTTCGCTCCTCTTGCCTAACTTTTCCAGGCCTCTCTTGTTGAAGTCCTAAAATGCTGCCATGCCTACAGGCCCAAGGGAGAGATGACCCTTAGAGGCAGATGATGTTGACCCAGTCCTTCTGGAGCCTCCTACACTCATCTTCTGTGCATGTGCCTGCCCTTAGTTCAGGGCCACTTCACCCGTGGCTGACTATATTGTAACACCCTATCTTTTTTAGGTGCCTAATGAATTTGGGAGACTAAAGGGATCTTTTACTAAAGTCCACTAAGCAGTTAATGCACATTTTAAAAGGCAATGAAGGCCCACGATGACAGGTAATATTGGAGCATGTCAAAGACATGTTAATTGCCCTTCATGCAAAGAGGCAGGATACAGACAGAGTGTGGGCATAGAGAGCACATTGCAGTTAGCATAGGGGTGTATATCACTTGCTGTCAAAGTGGCAATTAATGCAGGTGCAGACAACGATACCCCCTTGGGTGGTGTAAGGTGCACCCATGTTAATTGCACTGCACATTAGGGCATGCATCCCCATGGTAACTGCTAGG
This sequence comes from Ichthyophis bannanicus, assembly GCA_033557465.1. Classification (NCBI taxonomy): domain Eukaryota; kingdom Metazoa; phylum Chordata; class Amphibia; order Gymnophiona; family Ichthyophiidae; genus Ichthyophis; species Ichthyophis bannanicus. The sequence continues at coordinate 329,956,819 of CM066034.1, read as the reverse complement.
AATATGCTGGTGATGCCCCCAACATTCACCGCAGAGGCTTTGCACATAATGCATATTAGTTTTCACTCTGAACGCATGTTTACTGCAACATCCTAATGGGCTTTCGTAAAAGGTTCCCTAAATTTAGGAACTCAACTCTAGTCAGTTTTCCAAGAAAGTGATTTAGATGCTTCAAAAGTTATGCACCTGGATCCTTTGAACATTGATCCTTTTCAAGTGATTGACTATCAAACTGGTGACTTAAAAGTTATGTATCCTTTTCCCAATGCTCGGAAACAATCCATATGCAATAGCTTCTTTCCTTTTTTTTCTTTTCTAGTCGCATGATATACCTTGAGGAAAAATATTTCGTGAACAAAAACTTTTTTTTTCCTACTAGAAATTGTTGGTTTCTTTCCAGTAGACTTTGAAGGTTTTCATTTACACGTACAGTATCACTGTATCTTTAATAAATGGTTGCATTCTATGTAATTAAAGTTACATTTCCAAGCCCAGAGGGAACATAGCAATTAGCTTCATGTTTGCTCCAAGAATGATTATCCTTCCTGCATGAGACTAAAGAACCCAGAACATTCCATGGATGTGGCTTTACTTCTAGTGCCCAAAGACCAAGAATAAAAACTTTAATGTTTTCTGTATTCAGACTTTTCTATAAAGTTGTGCTTTTTCAATGGTTTATCTATTGCACTTGAAATAATTTGATTGAAGCCAATGCCAATAAATGCAATGCCTTAGGTTTATTCTCCAAGGTCGAGTATCGTTCTTAAATGCCACTGCAATATGGATGAGTGACCTTGGCCAATGGGATTTCTCTCTTGTTGTCTGCCAATGGCATTGATCCTTGAGCTCCAAACAAGGCTTTAAAGCTGATCAGTTTTGGAAAGCTCAGCATTATATTTGTCTCTCATTTACAGTAGATTAGCCTTTTTTCTGCCTAGCTTTATTAAAGCCAGTTTAGGTTAGCCAGTTAGTAGCTGGATATCACCACTAAACGGCGAACCTATGTCACTGCCCCCACGCCACCCATAGAAGGTTCCAGTGCTAAGTAGTTAGCATCGGGGCCTATAAACTGGGTAGGAGGAGATATTCTGAGACAATAACCGCTTCAGTGCCACCAAGTATCCCATTGGCTGTGGTTTATCCGGTTAGCAGGTCTGCTAACCCGTTAAATCGCTTTGAATATGCCTCCCTTAGATTTTAAGCCCATGTAAATAGGGAAATAACTTGTATGCCTGTTTATAACTTGCCTTGAACTTGTAGTTGGAAAGGATGAGTAATGAAGTCTAAAATCCAAATCCTCCAAGGCTCCATATGACTCAACAAACACCTTCCCCCTGCTACCCCCACCTAGCTTCACCACTGCACTCTGGATCCATCCCAAGCATGGTCAAATCCCGTCACCATTACTTATGAGTAATGCCATATTTGTGGCAGACTGTAATGTTTTTTATTGAACCAATGTAAAGATTACCCAAAGAAGGAGTAGTACATGAGATTTCAAGCTCGCACAGGCCCTTTCTTCAGACGTGCAGTCTCTAAAGCTCACATTGAACATCTTTGAACATGTTTTTGGTCTGATAAAAAGGTAGCACAGCTTATCCAGCTTTCTGAGGAACCAGTGCAGCTACAGCACATTAGTGATGCCACAGTAATATCTAGACTCTGAACAGCCTGTGCTACTGGGTTTCACTGCTTCTCCTGTGCTAAGCCCTTCCCCCTCAATATGAAATGGGATAAGCCCCTTAGCACATTTAGCTATGGCCCAATGGAGTTTCCCAGCTCACAGTTTAGGGATGATAAAACAATAATGCAGCTGATTTAAAATTTATAATCAGCAGAGGGGGCTTCTGGGTGGGCTCTTTTGCCACTGTGTCTGTCTAAGCAGCAGCAGCCAGGTCAACAAAAGAAAATGATAAGTACAAGAGAAGGAAGGATCCCTTTAACTAAAGCTTTTAATCTAAAGATACTTTTGCTGCAATCCATTAATTTAGCAAATGTATCAATTCCCATCTGTCTTCACCTCCTAAACGTTCCCTCCCTCGTTGGCCCAAAGTCAGGGGAACACTCAATGGGGGCCATAACTGAGAGATCTGGGTGCCATCCTTCCCAGGCCTCTTTGTCAGATTTCCCACAGATGCTGTGTATATGGATTCAACCAGTTCCTCAGCATTGCCTCCTAGCCCATGACTTTCTAATTTCCTCAGGAATCTCTCATGTGGGACTCAGAGTTGCCAAGTGACCCAGTTCCAGGAATGAGATTTTTTGCATGTTCTGGTTTTAAATTTGCATTGCAGTGTAGTATGGTATTTGTAGTCACTGATTTTATTCACTGGAATCAGTGCTGCAGGTCCCATAATGCAATAGAATGAGATTGTCAGAAACCCAGGACTGGCTATAAATCTCACTCCTGGAAATGGATAACTTGACAACTTTGTCAAACATTTTCTGAAAGTCTAAATACACTACATCACCTTTATCTATGTGTTTATTCAGGTTTTGCAGTCTAATTGGACCCCAAGTCCCTCAAACCTTTGAATACCCCAGGACTGTAATATCTGATATAACAACTTGATGAGCCCCCGGGACCTATGATAACTCTGCCATAAAGACTCAAGCTCATTTATTTTTATCTATTTTATTTAACGTTTCTTCTATACTGCGCTATTTATTATCAGTGCGGTTTACATTTTAACAAGGGTCGCTCAAATCAGTCAAGACTGTTTTGCGTTTACATTATAACAGGAAGTAGTCATTGTAGTCATTCTAATAATATAATCTCTGAATTCTATCCCTCAAATACTGGGATACTTGCAAATATGCAAAAAAATCTTTTGACTCCAAGGGGTAGTCCTCCATGAGGTCTTCAAATGTCTTCTCCTCCTTGCAATCTATCGATTCCCATCTCCTTCCACCTCCTAAAAGTTCCTTTCCTCACTGGCCCAAAGCCAGGGGAACTCTCAATGTGAGCCATTACCAAGAAGATAGCTCTGGGGTGACACCCTCCCCAGATTTCCCACAGATGTTGTGTATATGGATTAGCTATTTGTTGGCCCCTAATCCTTTGTTTCAACAACCATGGCAGATAGGCCAGCCCATACGCAGGGCCATAGTGCTGTTCTATGTGCACAAATCTTTTAACCCTCAGGGGTTCCCTCCAATCCATCACCTGCCGGAGCTGGGCCAACAAGTAGTAAGTTCATCTATCTGGAACCCCGAGCCCTCTCTGCCACTTAGTAGCATACATCACCTTCCTAGAGACCCTTGGGGGTCTCCTGTGCCATACATACGCAATCAGTTTCTGCAATAGGTATCTCAATACCAACTGAGACAAGGGTGAAGGCAATGTCTGAAATAAATAAAGACAAGAGGACATAATCTGCAAACAAAGACATTTTGTGGAACTTCCCACCAACTCCACCTTTTTAATATTTGATTGCATCTGGACACTCCAGGCCAGTGGCTCCATCACTAAAGCAAAAAGCAAAGGTGAGGGGGGCACCCTTGTCTTGTTCCCCAGTCCAGCAGAAAAAACTCTGTAGACCCTCCCCCCCTCCCATTGATCCTGAGGGAAGTCTCTGGTCTTTCATACATTGGCCTTATCCACCCCTGTATACCTAGGTCTCAGCCCAGTCTTAAACAGAACTATAAACATAAAATCCAAATGTACACGGTCGAGTCTTTATCAGCATTGACCGTTAGAAGCATTACCCCTTGATGTTCCCATTTTGCCACGTACTTGGCAAATGCTGGCCCCTATACATCTCCCCCAAATGAGTCCCATTTGATTCTGATGCACTAAGTCTGACAACAGACCCTGCAACTTATTCGCTAATATTAGCCAGAATCTTAACATTGTTTTCAACAAGATAGGTTTGTAAGACTCTCAATTATCTGGATCTCTCAGGTTTAGGAATAACTCAAATTCCTGCTTGCTTCATCGAAGGTGCCAATCCCTCCCCATGAACCATCCCATTAAACACCTGTTCCAATAAAGGAATTAACTTATGACCAAAAATCTTGTAAAACTTTGTTGTTAATTCATCCAACCCTGGGGACTTATTCAGGGCACATCTTAGATCACCTGCAATATTTCTTCCCCCCTCCCAGCCCCCGTGCTAGCCTCTCAACTTCTTCTGAGATCTTGACCATCTCCACCCCACTCAGGTACTCCTCTCTTTGATCTTCCCCTACCCCACTCTTCCTAGAATATAGGTTCTGATAAAAATGCTCAAACTGCTCCCTAATAGCCTCATTTTTGTATAGAAACTTATCACTTTGCCCTTTAATCTTCATTATTAGCATCTGACTCTTCCTCTCCTTTAATTTTTAAGCCAGCAATGTCCCAACTTTGTTACTGAATTCATAGTATTGCTGTTTCACTCTCTGCAATTGAAGGTTTATTGACTCCAATTGGGACTCAGATAACTCAGCCCTTGCTCACTCCAGTTGAGCCAATATCCTCTGATTCCCTCCGTTTTTGGCCTGACTTTCTAGGCCTCCACCCAGCATACCAGCTCTGCTGCATTCTCCAATCTTTTACATTTTTTCTATGCCTCTCCATTGCACTAGCTTTCCCCTTATCACCGATTTTAACTCATCCCACAATGTGCCCGCCCCTACTGTCCCATTATCATTATGCATCAAGTACTCATCTATTGCCTCTTCAATTGATTTAACTACACCCTCATCCTTCAGGAGGCTATCATTATGTCTTCAGAAAGAATGAGGAGTCTTTTCCCTTTCCCTTCCCACAAATCTCACCCACACCAGAGTGTGGTCTGAGCTGGTAATCGCTTGTATCCTAGAGGACAGAGGAGGAGTGGAGGAATAGGAACGTCAAAGGACAGTGCTTCTAGCAGTCAATGCCAATAAATAGCCTGGAATTCGTTACTGGAGGATGTAATAAAAGCTGTTAGTGTAGCTTGTCAGACAGCTGCCTAGGGTGAGAACTTACACAATCTTGACGATGCATATATTCATATGATTCTTGCAAGGTATTGTGGGTAATGTAGTTCTTTCACTCCCAAACACAGCTGAAGACAATAATTGAGTTATGATACCGGTGGTAAGGCAAATAAAATACTTCTTTTATTGATGGGGTTTAATTCACCCAGCACAAATATGCTTGGTAGCAATATAAATGAGGTTACTGGCTTGCAGTGTTTAAATGGATAACATAAAGTCATAAAGCAAATCAGAAAACAACCTTCAGCTTGTCAGGCAATTAGCTAATGTTTTCTTAGCAAATAATTACCAAATACAAAGGCACAAAGAAATGAATAAACTTTGTTTGTTAGGTTAACTTCTGCTTATTTTCCACGCAGATCCCAGCAGTGATTCTCCCTTGCTCACACACACGATCAGGTGCAGCTTTAATTACTATCAATTGACCAGCTGAAAGCCTTTAGCTGGCTGGCTGCTACTGTGTGAACCCAAATCCTGCTTTAAGAGCTGTTTGCAGTGGAAATAAAGAACAAAGTTAGGTTTTTTTGTGATGGCTGATGTGTTTGCTCACAGAAAGCTAGCAATAGCATTTAGATAGAGAACAGTCCATGTAAATAGTTTCATCTGCTGTATCTCCCCCTTTATCAATCAGCATAGGGTCACTATCATACATTGGTACAGACGAGTCTTTCATTAAGGCACTATCATGAGAATGCTTATTCCCTTGCTGCCATTCACTATTATAGATAGGGTCTGGATCAGTGTTCATACCTGAGCCTCTCCTGCTATCATAATTCCTCTCTGTATAGCCTGGCCAGTATGTAATCCAGTTCTGATGTCCAGCCTTCCAATCTTGATCCCTGGACACTGGATCCTCTCTCACATACCTTCTGGCCTTGGTCTGAAAGTCCCTTCCACGTGTAGTCTTCTCTCTTCCAGATAGCCACTGGTGATTCCTATCTCTGCCATTCCATTCCTCTGGCTGACTCCAGTCCAATGGACTCTGCTGGCACTTGGAATACCTCCCAGTATGGGTACTGCCTTGGACTCTCCCAGACCTTCCAATGGGCTTTCTTCTCTTCCTTCCAGAGAGTTTCCTTCTCTCTCTATCCGCTTGGCTTGGCTTCTGTTTCTCCAGGTGATGCTGGTGCTTGAGCTTGTAGCTGTTGCTGTCTCCTCTGTAGCTCTTCCTGAAACTGTTATCTGAAGAATAAGCTTTATTCTTATTCTGTTCTGTGTGCTCCTCCCTAACACAGCACAGCTGTGTTGAATCAGGTCCTGCCCTTTGAGATGAGTGCTTAGGGATTACCTCATAGCTCTCTTGATTGCACACACGTTTTCTCACTTCAGCCCCTCTCATGGCTGCTGGAAACCTGGTGCATTCTGGGACTGGTAGTCTTTTATGTGAAAACTCTGTTTTCTTACTTCTACCAGAACTGACAGGTTGCTTGTTCAGAGTCACATCATCTTTTCTATAGCTCCTACCTGAGCTATGATAAGCTTCCTTATCACAAGCTTTGTTTAGAAAAGGTTTGGACAAATTCCTGGAGGAAAGGTCCATAAACCATTATTAAAGAGGACCCGGGAAATCCACTGCTTGCCCCAAATACAAGCATTGTGGAACCTATGTGTCTTTTTGAGAAACCAGCTAGGTCCTTCCAATAGTGGTAGATTGGCCACTATTGGAAACAAGATACTGGGCTTGATGGACATTGGTCTGACCCAGAATGGCATATCTTAGTTCTTATGGTGACTAAGAGACCAGGGTTCTGTTCCCATTGGCTCTCCTTGTGACTTTGGGCAAGCCACTTTACTCTCCATTGCCTCGGAAGAAAGGCCCAGCAATCTACTTCTGGTCACACCTTGCAAAGAAAACCCAGGGGCTTCTGGGTCACCAGGAGTCAGCACCGACTCAATGGCACACATTGCATTTCCTAGAGGACACCACCCTCTGGACCCGCTCCTGGTCCCCAAGAATCAAATCAATTCTACTGTAGGAATCATGTGGTGCAGCTACAAATCAGTCAGATTTGATCCTCATCCACTCCTGGACACTTTTCACTCCTACCTCCCCTCCTTCCTCCTTTCCTTCCACTCTCAACCTATCTAGTTTAGTTTAGCATTTACAGTAGAGCCGCATTCAGATTACCACCCACCAGTAGGGCCTTCCGTACTTTCCCCCATCCACTTCACCACTGCACCACCCCTGCCCAAAAAGACCCCAGGTCAACATTAGCCCCATACACACTGAGGAAAGTTTCCACTTGTCCTTTCTATTCCCCCCCCCCCCCCATATTAACAACACCCAACCCTCTCTGTCCCTCTCTACTCCATGTATTTGGAAGGGGACATCTCCCAGAATAAGTATCGTTACTCCTGCCTTTTTCTTATTCCCCCCATGAGAACTAAAATAATACTGACTGAAATCTTTAGTTCAAACCAGCTCCTCATGTTTCCGCAGGAGGTGTGTCTCTTCTATAAAAAGCAACCTGTCACTGCAATTCCCGAAACAGCCACTTCCTTTTAAAAGGAGAACTGAGCCCTCTAACATTTAGGGGTATGTTTACTAAACTGCGGTAAACGTGAATAACGTGCGTTGTATGATGTTAACGATTGTTAGCATGCTATAGCACACGCTATAGTGCATTAACGATCGTAAACGCGCTATAGCGCGCGCTAACGAGCGTAATGCTCCATGGCGCAGTAAAACACCGCAGAAGGTGGAGAGAGGGCGGAGAGAAGGGGTCAATGGACGGAGAGTGGGCGGGGAGAGGCTCCCTTCACACCAACGCGCTGAATTTCAGAGCTGAATTCCAACACGAATGAAAACCTACCGGTAAAAGCACTTTAAAGGGGAGAGAAACCATTTACGTGTCAGCAATGTACAGCCTAGGCAGGGAAACCAAAAAAAGGTGATAAGTGTGATACATGTGCACAGAACAAAAGGGCACAGAAACACCGAAAATGACCCCAACAAACTGGAAAAAAACAACAACCAAGCTGGCCAATAGTGGAAGCAATGAGAAACATCACCCCCCCCCCCCCCCCGCCCCGAGTAAGCTCCATAGAACAGATATAATTCGTGGAAGGGTCCATACTCCGTCCCCATACAAGGTGCATGGGCCCACAGTGAAATAGCGCTGCTCAAGGATTTCCCCACCATCGGACAGGGTTCCTATGGCGTGCACATGTCCCGCAACATCAGGGCGGGCATGTCGGAATGGGCAACCGGGCAGATGCTGGAAAAGGGGATACAGAGGGCTGCAGGCGGCACATGCTATGGTGCAGCTTGGGCACAGTGCAGACTAGGCAGATGCCTAGGTGGCACCTAGGAATGCTGAAACTGTACAGCAGCCAGACAGCAACTGATGAGGGCCCAACATGGGCATGAGCGTGTCTATCACAGTGTCACAGGGGATAGTACCCAGCAGGTACCTCCAAGGGCACAGAACAGTGGCAGGCGGTGATTGGGGGACGTGCGGACAGATATGCAGGCACCCCTACCCCAGAACACGCACCATAGGCAGTCGCCTACCTGCACACAGGATGGCCTGAGACTGCGTACCACCAGCTCCACCAGCAGAAGGGCATGTCAGCATGGTGGCTGAGGGATACTGGTGGTGGAGGGGGCAGTGGCAACTGCCCACAGCAGACTGTGGCCTAGCCCTGTGTAGGTGGGTGCCGTGCACTGCAGCAGACAGGCCCTGTCTGACCAACAGTCATGGTAGCACCAGGGAATGCACCATCTCTGTGAGAACATGGTGGTGCAGTGCACAGAACCAGTGTATTTAGCAGCAGAAGGTCACAGGTTCAAGTCCCAGCTGTGGTTTCCGCCAACCTAGTCCTCATATTTTACCCACTACTATAACGTGCTAATACAGACAGAACCGTTCTTGCAGATGACGTAAACATGCCCAAAACACCCACATTTTACCCTACAGAGCACAGACACCATAAACATGCACATTACCTAGAGCAGAGCCTCCCAAATGCAGTCCTGGAGGGCAAAACACCATTCCGGTTCCATGCTGATGAAGATGCCTGTGCTGCATTTCTATGCGCCACCCCCATGGTATGCAGATGTATCTCATGCATATTAATGTGGGACAGCATGAAAACCCGAACAGTGTTTGGCACCGCAGGAATGGAGTTGGGAACCTCTGCCGTAAAGCAGCAGCCAACAGGGGCAGACACACCCGCACCCACAGGCCCCATTATCCACAGCCTCCTGGAGAGGCAGGACTTTGGGCTCTGTGTGCATCTCCCAATACTAGCACTTGCATACCGTAGTAATGCCACCCTAAACCTGGGAATATGGTACACATCTATCAAAAGGTTGCTATGATTACTGGCAGATAGCAATTCCTAGGTTAAGTACAATTTCCTGAGTGAGCTGCATCATAGCAACCTTTCTGATGTCTGTGGAGTGTGCTACAGGTCCTGTGTCTGACAGTGTTTACCAACCTGGGGAGTGATTCCTACAGTATTGCGTACCATAGCCATGCCTGCACTGTGCCCAGGACTGGTGTGGTGGCCTGGGCTGCCCAACACCTCTATAGTTGCACAATGCTGGCATAGGTGTGGGGAGTGTGTGTCTGTCTATCCAGTGTGTGGTGGCTTCCAACACCCTCCACAGCCCACACTGCTAGCACTGTTGCCAGTATTGGCCTGCCAATGTGCATAATGAGGAGCAAGGTACCGTGGGAATAGCCTGGATAGGGTGGCCTGGCCTTGCCGCATCTTTCGCAGGGTATAGGGCAATAGCTCGGACAGAGTGGCCACAGCATGTCCTGCTGGGAGGTCACTCTCACCCTGACTGAGCAGTGACCACGGCATGGCTAGGTTCCCCCATAGTGCTATATAGCATTTCTATTATGTGATATATATGGGTTTCCTTTTGGGTCCCCATCACTGACTTATCTGCTTGGTGTGTATGCTGACATCCCCGTTCCGGGTACATGCATCTCCTCCAGGACCATGCACTATGGACTAACTGGCGGACTGTCTGCAGCTAGTATGCTGTCTTGCTGGAACACCTTACAGGGTGCAGCGGCTGGAGGCTTGCTGCTGGAGAATATCAGATAATGGTGGTGGGCAGCTGAGCATTTCCAGGCCTACTGTCTGTCCGCTATTGCATTATGGATGGGTGCCGTTCTGTCTGTTCCCCAGCAGGACTGCTGTTGCTGGTCCCCTCTACCGCTGCCATTGCAGGGAGGTAGACTGTGGATCTATTGGTGGGTGATCCTGTTTCCCCCTGAGCCCCAGAGGGTGGGTTGTGTGGTGGTACATAATCTGCCTATGGGTCCATACACCACCCCCCCTTCACCTACAGCAGGTAATGATGGCACCAACACAGGATATGCACTGGTCTGGGTGCAACAGCGCCCACAGGGACTAGACATGACCGGGACATACAGCAGGACACAGCTGTATCCTAGGTGTGTCTAACGGACCTACCTATCACACACTGATGGGGACCTGCAGCATGGCGTATTTCAGCCATGAAAGGTGCTGTGGACCTGGTGCTGGGCGCCCCACCTCAACCTCAGGGTGGGCACTGTACCCCACAATGTGACTGTCTGTGGCTACTCTGTGGCAGTGCCACACATGGTCTGTTCCCCCTACAAGGCCGAGGTGCTGTGGGGGTGCATACCCGATCTTGTGCCCATCTCTCGACTGCTGATTTGCATGTGCAGTGCATCATGGGTACAGGTGGGTTACCCCTATCCTGGTAACCACAGCAGAATGTGGGTGTGGTGCCGTGCAGTCCTCCTGTAGCCAGCCAGTTGTTTGTTTGCAGCTCTAGCCCACTGGTTACTTCACTGCCTGTGGAGCCAGAGGACATGGGTTCAGAACCCACAGTGGGGTTCATCGATAGGGCTGTCTTAGGCATTGTCTATTTATATTGTATATTAGTTCTGCCAGCAGGACCACCCTCAGGGTACTGTCCCCTTAGGGTGGCTCATAGGGCGCCCTATAGGGCGCTTTATACGGCGCCCTATAAAGCGCCTTATAAGGTGCCTTATATGGTGTCCTATAGGGGACATTATAGGGTGCCTTGGCAGACAGTGCACTTTATAATGTGCCCTATGGAGTGCCCTCTAGGGTGCCTTATGTGGCACCTTAGGTTATGCCACTGTGAGGGTGTGTTTGCTGGCAGCACTATTCAGGTACAACTAAACTTCCTCACATCCCACTACTTAACCCTTTCCAGGCCAAGCCCAGTACTTTCGGGATCTCATCTTCTGCCTATATATTCCTATCAAATGGTATATAATACATGACCATGCCAGAGGGAACGTCACTATTGGAACATATTGGGTACGACGGGTACAATTTTCCTGACATGTGCAAACATTAACCCGGTTGCAGAATGTGGATTAAATATTATAGTAGGCCTTCAAAGGGTTACACATGACGCCTCAGCCAGCCTTATTCATTAGGCACACTGGGGAATCAAACCCATGACCCTTGTACCATCAGTCTGTGTAGTAACCATTGTGCTACAGCTCTGTTTCTGTATTTTGGTGTCTGCGCGCTGTCTTAAGCTTGCGCGCAGTAGCACACGTGCTGTAGCGATCGTTGCTGCGCGGCGTGCAATACCGCACGCAACTGCGCGTTATCGGTTACGATGTACCGCCCATGTCCTTTTTTGGCTTTCCTTCCACTAATGTGGCTCCTAACGCGAATTGCACTAACGCAGTTTAGTAAACATACCCCTTAGAGCAGTGATTCTGAACCAGTCCTCCTTGAACCCCTAGGCCAGTCGGGTGTTCAGGATAGCCCTAATGAATATGCATGATATATATATGCATTAGAGATATCCTGCCAACCTGACTGGTTCGTGGCCCTCTAGGGCTGGATTTGGAGACCCCTGCCTTACACCTGTCATTTAAGATTATGAGTGGGCAAGGTGCAGATCACCAAGACATCTAAAAGGTTAGATAGAATTTGTCACATGCCTCTTTGCTTCTCACCACCACCAACATATTGTCTATTAGACAACTTTTTGGTGGTGGTGAGAATTGAGGAGGCATGTGGCACATTCTATCTACCCTTTTGATGTCTAGGACATCTGCACCTTGCCCACTCACAATCTTAAATGACAGAGGTGTAAGGCAGGGGTCTCCAAATCCAGCCCTAGAGGGCCACAAACCAGTCAGGTTGGCAAGATATCTCTAATGCATATATATCTCATGCATATTCATTAGGGCTATCCTGAACACCCGACTGGCCTAGGGGTTCAAGGAGGACTGGTTCAGAACCACTGCCTTAGAGTGTCTACCTTCAAATCTCCAGCCATAATCCCGACATCCCAGATCTCGTTTTTGAAACCTTTCCTCCTCCCTCTCCCCCCTTCTCTCATCCAGCAGATCTCTCCTCTGCTGCTACCTCCAGGGAGTAAGGACCCCGAATGAGTGCTCTAATCATTATTACCACCCTCCCTTTACCCCACCCACTCTTATCCTTTCCCATCACTCAGGTTTTTCCCATTCAACCAAACACTCTCCAATCCACTCACATTTCCCCCAGTTTCTCATTCCCAAATGGGCAATTGAGTTAGCAATGAAGTCCTGAAAGGTCATTCAAGCATGTGTCCAATCCACTTCAACCCTTGTAACCAGATACAGTCCGGCTTGACTGGTCTATACTCTACTCACTCCATCAATCAGCATTATCCACCACTCCCCACTGTTGGTCCACTACTCTATCATGAACTTTCAACAGGCGATGCAAACACTGTCTTTTCACAGGCACCCACTGCCACCGCGGCTGCTCCGATATCTCTGTCCAAACCGGTGCCGCTGGCTCTTTACAGTGGCAAGTTAGGCACTCTGTCCAACTGGGTCCACATCTCCTCCACTGTCCAAACCCTCTTGGTGGCTCCATTTATTTCAAACTGCAATCCAAATGGAAAGAGCCATTTATACAAGATTCTTTCTTTATTCAAATATGTAGCCACATCCCTCGGCGCCCACTGGTGCTGTAACATAACAGGAGTCAAATCACGGTAAATACCTATCTCACAATTGTCCCATTGAATCTGCCTTTCTTGCCAGCGATCGTCATAATCTGCTTCTTTGAGACAAATTTATAGAGATATACAACAATATCTCTGGGCTTGTTTCCCAGAAGAGGCCCTAGCACACAATAGGCCTGCTCCAGCCCCACTTCCTCTATGGATCGCTCCTCTCCCTATTACTGCAGCAAGTAGCACAAATGTCTATTACCACCGTCCCTACTTGTTTATATTTTTCCATTTCAGGTACTCCATGAATACACAGATTACACCAGCAAGACCTGTTTTCAAATCCAGGCTGATAACTCACATCTTCTAGGCCACTTTTGGATCCTGGTCCACGTAGTCTCCTATGTATTCTTACCATTCCCCTAGATATATCCTTGTCCTCAGCTACTGGGTTGTCTGTTTTGACTAGATTGTAAGCTCTGATGAGCAGGAACTGCCTTTTACATGTGTTTGCACAGTACTATGTATGCCTTGTAGCACTATACAAATGATCAGTAGTAGTAATAGTAGTAGGTCTTCCACTTTGTTGCGCAAACACGTCTGCTCCTGCTGCACGACTTTCCCATGGACCTCCACTATTGCAACTGCCTACTTTTCTGTGTATTCCTCGACCACCTTGAATCTCTGTCCCAGCTCCTGCACATCTCTCTACATCACTTCTTTCAAATCACCCTTCACAGAGAATACCTCATGCCCCAAATTCAGCGCTACAGATCACCATGGGTGCAGGGCTCCTCTGCCCGATCAGGCTCTTCTTCTGAGTCAGACCCAGTTACCACGTTGTCCCTTTCCACGTGCTTGTTTGCAATGTTTACGAGCATATGAGGATTTTAATGTCTCTTATTTCTTCCTTACTGACATCCCCTCACCCAACTGAGTTCTCAGCAGGAGAAGACTGTTGCGATCACTATTGAGGGTGCACCATAAATCCCGAAACTTATTGCACTCTGCTGTTCATGAGCCCTGATGTCACTTCTTCCTAGTCTCTGTTCTCTAGCTCTCAACCGTTTCCTCAACATTGCCTCATAGCCCATGACTTTCTAATTTCCTCAGAGCCTCTCATGTTGGACTTTGCCAAACATTTTCTGAAAGTCTAAATACACTATATCATCTTTATCCACATCTTTATCCATGCCTTCAAAGAAGTGTAACAAATTGGTGAGGCAAGACTTCCCTTGGCGTCAGGAATGCCAGTACCTGAAAGGCCCTGTAGACCCCTACGCAACATTGCCTAGCTGCTTAGTAAGATACTCTAGGGCCACTTAACGCCTGATGAGGTCAGTGGCTTCAAAGAGTTAGCTACGAATGGGTAGCTAGAACAAAGACAATGAACTCTAGTTGACAAAGCCTTTGCCCTACACTACAAGCAAACAAAGTAAATTCCCCCTTTGCAGTATAGAAAAAACTTAACTTTTAAAAAAGAACATGAAAACCCCTTTAAGAATTAGCTTATAAAAATGAACATAAAAACCCTTTTGAGAGCTTTCAGGCAGAGTATTACCTTGCTTTGCAATGGAGCCTGTCAGTATGATGTGTCTTGGGGAGGGAGTAGAGAGGATGTATATAGGGGGTGTGGAAGTTATCTGTATTAGTGTTTAAAGATGGGGGGAGGGGTGGGGGTTTGTTATAGCCCAGGACTTGATAGTTTGTAAAACTGGAAAATTTCTGAAAAAGTAAAGTTAAAAAAAAAAAGCGGAAGCCATAGATTCAAGGTGAAATTTGGAGAAATTCATTAGCAAGCAATGTGCTTTCAAAGCAGGAATGAGGCATAGCAGATTTCACCCAAAAGGCCTGTCAGTATCAAATGACTATTCTGTCCACACTGCATGTAATAATGTATGCAGATAAACAAAGTTGTTGTGTGCTGTTGTGTCAGTGTCAACTCCTCTAGATAGTTGTCCATGTTCCATGTTGTGACTATCCCCTGGCTTTTCTTGGCAAGGTGTGATCAGAGCTGGCATGACCATTAGGCAAATTAGGTGGTTGCTTAGAGCACCAATAGTCAGAAGGTGCCCATTGCCTTTGCTATTGCCCCTCTCCAGGATGTACAACGGTGGTAATACTTTTAAAATGGCACCACGACACCAGAGTTACCATCTCCTACGGTGCTGCGGTGCAGCTTGTGCTAACGCCCCCTCTGATTCCACTTCCTTTTGCAAGCAGAAAGTGAAATGCCAGAGGAGATGGTAACTGCAGTGCCGCGGTGCTATTCTGAAAGTGTTGCCGGTGTTGCACACCCCAGAGGGGAGTGGCAGCGGCAGGGGTGGTCCTGGGAATGAGGTTTGCCTAGGGTGCCTCATACCCATGAACCGCCCTGGATGTGATTGAAAGTAGATTGCCAGGCCTTTCTTCCATGCAGGAAGCCTACAGCACTTGCTATTTCAATGTGATCTCCCAACCAAGTACTAACTAGGCCCAGCCCTGTTCATCTTCCAAGATCGGATAAGATCAGGCACACTTAAGGCGGTGTGGCTGCTGTAGATATGTAAACTGCTAAATCCTAATCCAGCTTAGTGCATGAAGAAAGGTTCATTTCTAATCTTGCAATATTGATTGACAAGAAACAGAAAATCTACATCTTACTGGATGATGACGTAGAACTGAGAATAACAGTTTCAGATTCTTTGAACTCTTAGGAGTCCTTAGACTATGTCTGCTGAATTTCTGCATAAAAAATAATGTCTTCTGAAGGCCTAAAGAGATGGGCAGATGAGACCAGGCTACAGGCCTCTTTTAGCTTTGGATACAATAAATAGAATCTTTCCACAGGGGAGGAAATTCCCAGTATACCTACTGGCTTACCCAATCAGAGTAAAGATTACGGACCCGATTTTCGAAACGTATGTACACAGTTTACAGCCCAGTAAACCATGTCAATGCCTTAAATGGGGATATTCATGGTTAGTGCCATTGAATATCCCCTTATAACTCCCCTACACGCCCTGATGCTATCTGGTTAGCATTGGGGCGTGTTAGGAGCATTCTGGGGCGGAGCAGAGGTGGAGACTGTCAGAAACCAGGAAGTGGTGATATTGCATGCTGCCCAGCTAGCGACCTATGCCTAAAAGATAGGCGAGGAAAACCCTTGCCTATCTTTAAGGCACAGGAGCTAACCGGGTAGCATGCAATTTCTATGCAGCCCGGTTAGCCACTGCGGCTTGCGGCGTGTGCAGCGATCCCTGGATATTCAATGCCGGGGCCGCATATGACCCCAGCATTGAATATCCGTGGTTAAGGGTCAGCAAGCAGGGCTATGTGCCATAGGGGCACATAGGCTGACCAACTCAATATCAAGCCCTACACATTTATTAGGAAACATAGAAAATGTTGATGCAGTTTTCCTCTATGGTCATCAGGTGGCAGTATAACATATGAACAGCCTAAGAATGCAGCACTGATAATATAAAGCAAAAATATAACAAATTACTGTCATGTGTGACCAGTGGCATTTCTAGCCCCCACATCACCCGGGGCAGATACCACCCCCCCCCCATACTGCCAGCACCCCCAACCCTGACTGGTCCCACGGAGGCAGCGCTGCAAACTTATGATTAAGTTGACTTGTCACAATGCCTTGCACCCAAGAGGCCGGTTGCTCGTCTCTCCCGGCTGAAGTCTTGTGAATCACAAGACCTCAGCCAGGAGAGAAGAGCGGCCAATCCCTGGAGCGTGAGGCACCATGGCAAATAATTTTGCCATGCTGCCTCTGTGGGGTTGGCGGGGGTGCACCCCTTCCCGGCTGGCACTTGGGGTGGGCCGCACCCATTGCCCTACACTTGGTACACCACTGTGTGTGACTAAAAGGATATCTGTGGGGCAAGTTCTCCAAATGAGCTAGTTTTGCACGTGACATGACAGTTATGATCCTCACTCCTAAGTCAGCATATGTGGAGTACAGGGCCGGTCCAACCATGAGGCAAACTAGGCAGTCGCCTAGGGCAGCAGCTTATGGGGTATGTGCATGATGGCAGTAAAGAGCAGGGCATACAAAGCTAGACAATAGATTCTAATGGCCGGGCGATGGTGTAGTGTAAGGCTTAAGGTTTGCTTAGGACTCCAGCACCTTGAACCAACTTTGTGACCGGATTTGTGAAGTGTGATCCCAGTCTCTCAAATTTACCGCTAATGTTCAGCGTAGTATTTGCATCATGCCAAAAAGAGCCTCCTTTTGAGGTCATAAGATGTAACATGTATGGTTAATTTATCAAGGTGTGCTGGGAAATTCTTCTTAATCAAACCTGTGGCACCCAGAACCATGGGGAATAGCTTGGTATCTCTCTGCCACATTTTCTTGACCTTGTGGAGTTTCTCAAAATTCTTCCAGAATTGTCTGCTGCAAGGCTAGTCTGCCTACGATGTCACTCTAAGTAGTGAGAATAGACTACTTATCCCTCCAGGACTTGCTTTATCTGACAAACATTGCATAAATGAAGAAATATCCCTTCAACTCAAGGAGTGGAGGAGTGGCCTAGTGGTTGGGGCAAGGTACTTCAGGACAGAAGGTCAGGGGTTCAAATCCCACTAGAGGACAGCAACCTTGGGCCAGAAGGATGGGGTTTCTAGTCCCACAGGTGCTCCTTGTGGTCTTGGGAAAGTCACTTAACCCTCCATAGCCCACATTCCCTATAAAATAGTTATCTCCAAGATATAATGCCCTGTTCAATGTAAACTGCACTGATGCAGAATAGCATGGTATATAAGAGAATGTAAATAAATAAAATAGCATCAGAATTGCTTTAATCTTCCAGCCCAAACATTGCAGAAAGGAGAAAATGTTGTTTTAACTTTCTGGCTGCCTTTTATTCCCCTTTTTATGGTCCAGTCCTAATAGTCAGGATATAGGGAAAAAGGCTGGGGAGAGTCATACTCTCTGAAGCTTCACAGCATGCTATGTGTTATCAGGCCTCCCACCATGCCCCATCAGTGAAGGATTCCTTAGGTGAGAGAGGCCACACTTCAGTACCTTGTTCAAAGAAATCCATTTCCTCAACAGGAGAGTTAGCTGCACTTTCAGTCCTAACAGCTGCCTCCATACATTTTTCCACACTTCCAGTGCTTCCCTGAGGGTAAGTAGGAATTTGGCAGGATTTCTCTCTCTCCCCCTTCTGTGGTGCTATGGAGCACGATATATGCTTCCATGGGAATTGGTAATCTTCCTCCTTCCCTGCCTTTTCTCAGTAAACAACTGAATCACCCTCTTATTTCGCCTGTGTCTCAGCTGTCCCAAGTTCAAGTACTGGTCTTTTTTCTCTACCTTCTGAGAACTGTGGCAACTAGTCTGAAGGTTTCTTCTCTAAAGTCTCCAATACTTTTAGTAAAGTGGTCAGACTTAAAACTGGTAGAATCTCTTAATCTTAAGCTATTAAACTGCCGCTTGTCACAAGTGACAGGGCAGTCTACATATTGGAAGACAAAAGATTATCCCATACCAAGAGATGCAGAGACCAGTAAAAAGTGGCAGAAAAATACAGAAATAATCCCACTTGTATTAGGTGCTACTGGTATGATCGAAAAGGACTTCCAAGCTTACCTCAATATTGCCTGCATACAAGTATCACACTTTATACACCCTGAGGAATTACATGATTTTGTGCTGATGGAATTTTGCTTTTAATTAAGGAGCCAGCATACGTATAATCACATAATTTAGAAAACCAGCAGGAGGGGAGCCAGGGCTGCTGTCCACATGTGAAGAGGAGCTGTTCCATCTTCTTCCTGCACCATGCGGCTCTCTCAGTGTGTGAGCCTATGTCCTGTGCTGCCCTTGTGAGACTTTGAGAACAGTGCTAGATTTCAGGCACCATGCAGCCCACACTCTAAGACAGCTGCATAGTGAAGGAAGACAATGGCTAGGCCAGGAGGGCATGTGCTGGCAGCCAGGACCAGCCCAACCATTAGACATGACTAGGCAATTGCCTAGGGCAACAGCTTTTGGGAGGGGGGGGGGCAGCAAAAAGCAGCAGCATTCAAAGCAAAACAATAAATCCTGAGAACCACACATACTCAAAGATCCATCAGCACATTCCTTTACCTGCAGGAAGAGCAGGGGCACACAAACTTACAAAGCAAAGTTCAATATGTAAAAGCATGATGTCCAATTTATGCTTTTTTTCAGGCTTGTTGTTGGAAGGGTGCTGTTGAGATTGTTTGAATTTAATTAACTAAAACTCAGTGAAGGAGTGTAAGGCTGAAGGTCTGTCTAGGATACCACTATCCCATACCAGTGCTGGGGCCAGTGCTGACAGCATCGGGACGTGAGCAGAGAGACAGGAGAATGGGAGAAGTGGTATGGGCAGACAAAGTTTATAGAAGAGATAGTGAGGCGAGATAGATGTTTAGGGGATGTGTTGTTGGGGAGATGAGCTGAGAGAGTGTGTGAAGGGAAGATGAGCTACGAGAGGGAGAGAGAGAATGTTGAATGTGGGATGAGCTGGAAGATGAGAAGAAAGATTGGTAGGAGGATGAGCTGGGGCGGAGGCATGTATGTTGAAGGAGAGATGTGGGGAGGGGGAGAGAAGATGAAGGGGGATGAGAAGGAAAAAGCCATACACAGGGGAGAGGCAATAGGGTGTTGGGGAGAGAGGGGTGATGCAAAGAAATAAAAAGATACACAAAGTTATACAAAAAGTGTTTATTCCATACTACGAGCGTACTTACAATTAATTTGTTACAAAACCTCCATGCATTTAAGCACAAGATTTTATTCTTGTGCAGCAGTGACAGTGTTGGGGCACCATGGTGGATACAGATTTTCATTGAAGCCACGATATAAGCCTTCTTACCTTGTGGCAATGTATTAAAGTGCTTGTGCATGTTTCTATGAACGTTGAAATGCTGTTCTAGTTAATGTTTTATGTAAAAATCTAGAGCTATTGCTTTTGCATAATTTAGCATAGTTTTTCATTTTGTTTTGGCACATAATTCCCTAGGGTGTAACACTACAAGCTCCAGATGGAAACTGTTTAGCACAGCAAAACTATTAGGAAGAGCAGTATAATTGAAAGACTGAGGTCAAACCCAATATATCCTGGTTTAAGAGTGAGGTTCATTCCCATAATGGTCTATGCAACCCAACCCATTTGGAAATACAAAACAGAAAGAAACTGTCTATTTCAACTGGAGAGCTGCCCTCTAAGGCACCATTTTCCTAGCATCCGGTACAACAAAGGCCTATTTAATAAGGGGTCCTTTTACTAAACTTCAGTAAGCAGTTACCACAGGCATTAACATGCAGTAACAGTTACTGCATGGCCTCACTGCTTGTTGCTGCAGGGGGTGAGAAAGTGGTGGAGAAAGAGCAAGCTATGGACATGGGCAATGCTTGCAATTAGCACCTAATAAGTTACTGTGTGTTAAATGTCACCATGCAGATAGCGTGGGTGCACTTACAAGTGCACTGTTGACATGCAGAAGAATCACCCCCCCCCCCATCATCCCCCCAAAGAGGCACCAGACACTTTCCCATCCCCTTGACTCACTGCCCCTCCCCCCACCAGCACTTACCAGGAGTTTTACTGGTGGGTTAGTGGTGGGGCAGAAGAAATTCCAAAATGGTCCTGCCCTGTTGCAAGCCTGAGTTCAAAATGGCGGCTCTGACAGCTAGTGTAGTCTTATAGTACTACCACTAGGGTTCAAACTACCAAATAAGGGCTCCTGCCCCACCAAGGAAATCCTCAGTAAGTCCAAGGGGGGCTGAATGTAGTGGAGTGGTGCCCCTTCAGAGGGGCTGATGCTGGTACTGATTAGGGTGGGGGTGGTAGGATGATTCCAGTATTGATCAAGGGCTGGGAGGGAAGGTGGGTGATGCTGATCATGAGGGTGATGGTTGGGGCTTCAGTTCTTTTAACACATGGGGTCACAATAACTGCATCAGCAAATAGCACAGATGCACTTATCACATTATCAGCCGGTGCATTTACTACAGTTAGGAAGGCATTCTGTCCCGCAAATAGTGGGGTTGGTTGTGTGGGCTGGATGTCCAACCCGTGCTCAGCCCCTCAGTCATATTCTGCCACCAGCAGTCGTCCCCCCCTCCCCCCGCCAGGATGTACAGAGGCTATACAGGAAGAGCCTCTATACATACTCTGCCACCGACATGGATGGTCAGTCTATTCCATCCCAAGGGTGGAATAGGTGCTGGCCACATCTCAGTTGGCGGGCTGCAGTCCCTCGCTCACAACAACCCGGCATGGCCTGTCCTTGTGGACTCACGGAGATAGCCTATCATCATTGTACTGGGGCCGCTGTAGGGCAGGGGATGTCATGCTGCCAGCTAGACATGTCAGTGCTATGGCGACGGGATGCCACTGCATTGACACACCAGCCGGAGCTTTGTGTGGTCTGGAAGGGACGTCTTCCTCCAGGGAATCGAGTGCACACCTGGACATCTATCTGCCCGATTCTGTAATCGTGGGTACATATAGCTTCCGCGATTGTGGAGTTGGGTCCAATCTGGCCCCGGCCAAATTTTAGGCATCCCCACGGCCCAGGTGTGCATCTACTGAAATTGGCCTCCACGTATCCACTCTGTGCAGTCATTGCAGGGCAGATGCTGGGCATTCCCTCAACAGTTACCACACAGGCTTTGTACTTACCACATGCTGATTTTTACACCTTACGTGCGGTAAGTGCAAAAAACCTTACTGCACTTTAGTAAAAGGGCTCCTAAGCTCTGCTCCACTCACTTGGTTTGCAGCTTGTTGTGCTGTAAGGGCTTGTGTGCATCAGTGATGCCAAGAGCTAAGCTATCGGTAGCATAACTACTGGCAGGTTCTCCCAAAATGGACAGGTCTCAGCTGAGGTGCCAGTTCAAGACAAACCACCCATCTGGACAGCAGCAGAATGGGATGATGTTGGCGGCAGAGGATCACATTCCTGTGACAATGGCAAAACACTAGCATTACCTGTGTGGAAGAAAGGCCTGGCAATATATTTCCGTATCTTGCCATGAAAACCCAATGGATAGTCACAACAAAACAAATTGTACTATAGTGCTGGAAGATGAGACCCCCAGGTCAAAAGGTACTCAACTGGCTACTGGGGATGAAGACTTTTAGAGTAAAGTCAGTATTTATGATATGGTTGGATCAAAGCCCTTGGGATGTCTAACTGCTGATGTAGCTGCACAAGAAATCAGAGTCAGAAGCTGCAAAGCTGTCTTACATTTTGGGACATGGAATGTATGAAGAATGAAGCAAGGAAAGTTGGAGGTAATCAAGAATGAAATAGAATGTGTATGACTTCATCTGTTGAGTTTCAGTGAACTGCAATGGACTGGCATTGGACATTTTGCATCTGATGAGCACATGGTATACTATGCTGGAAATGAACGACAAAGAAAAAATGGTGCTGCATTTATAATTAAGAAGAAACTTGCAAGAACTGTAATGAAATACAGTGCAATCAGTGATTGCTTAATTTCTATTTGTCTACGGGGAATGCCCATCAACACAATTATTATTCAGGTATATGCCCCAACAACAGCTGCAGAAGATGAGTTCTATGAATAAGTACAAGCTGCAACTGACAACATGCATACAGGATATCGTGATAGTCATGGGTGACTAGAATGCAAAAGTTGGCAACAAAGAAGAAGGCAAAGTGATTGGAAAATATAGACTT
Source organism: Ichthyophis bannanicus (assembly GCA_033557465.1). Classification (NCBI taxonomy): domain Eukaryota; kingdom Metazoa; phylum Chordata; class Amphibia; order Gymnophiona; family Ichthyophiidae; genus Ichthyophis; species Ichthyophis bannanicus. The sequence goes on along the minus strand of CM066034.1, from coordinate 329,934,225 downwards.
GGCAACAGAAATGAAGCTAGAGAAAGACTGATAGATTTCTGCAAGACCAACGATCTATTCATCTCAAACACCTTCTTACAGCAGCACAAATGGCGACTGTACATATGAACTTCACCTAATGGATTGTAAATAAGTCAAAATGATTACTTGTGTAAGTCAGCGTTAGAAAAGCTCTATACTATCAACAAAGACAAAACCTGAAGCCAACTGTGGTACAGATTTTATTTATTTATTTAACGGGGGGGGGGGGGTGGGGTGTTATGCCACCTTATCATATATTCAAAGCGGTTTACATTGTAACTTAACTGAGAAACTTACATTATAACATGGACATTGAACTTGGATTATACATAGTTATTGAACTTGAACTATAAATGACTACAAGTATAATAGGGTCACTGTAACATGGAGTTGGAGTGGAAACGTGTTGTGATGTTGGTGTGTCATGTTTTGGATCCATAGTGGTCTATGAAGAGAAATGTTTTTAATGTCTTTCTGACGTCTCAAAGGTCTTTAGTGGATCTTATGTTTTCCAGGAGGAGATTCCAAAGGGATGGTGCTTATACAGAGAATGCCCTGTTACATGTTGTCTGTTTGGATTTTGTTTTTGGGCTTGGGCTGACCAGCAAGTTTTGTTGTTAGTTCTTTTTATTCTGTTCCCTGGGTCTTTATGTATCAGTGGTTGAAGGATATCTGAAGTTACTAGGTGTATGATCTTGAAGACAGTAAGTAGTATTTTGAATTTGGTGTGTGCATCCACTGGGATCCAATGTAGTTGCTGTAGTGTGGGCATTATGTGGCTGTGTCTTGTGGTTCCTGGTATTATGCATGCAGCTGTATTTTGGACCATCTGGAGGGGGTGTGTTGTGTGTTTTGGGAGGACGTGATTGCAGTAGTCCAGTGTTGGTGTTATTGTTGCTTGGCATACTGTTTGGAAGTCATTGTTGCGGAGAAGAGGTCTACGTTTCTGCATTATTCTCATTTTGTGGTATGCTGCTTTAGTTGTTCTGTTGATGTGTGGTTGGAGGCTTAGATTTTGGCCCAGTATGTTTTCCAGATATTTCACCTCAGACTTGACTGTTAGCTCAGTATGTAGGATTTTTATGGTTGATGGTGGGGTGAATGTAGAATTCCTGATGATGTGTAGGATTTCTGTTTTAGAGTAGTTGATGGTTAAGTTCATCAGCTACTAGTATACAAACTCAAGCTAAGCAGAAAAAGACCAAGCCACTCATGAATGTAGCAAAAAATGAGCTTAAGAATATATCACCGGAATTTCATGACTACCTGCAAAATCAATTTGTTGCTTTGGGTACAAATGACAGAGCACCAGAAGACTTATGGGATGACATCAAGAAAGTTGTGCTTGAAGAAAGCGAGAAGTCTCTACAAAAAGTGAAAAAGCAAAAGCAGCCAAAATGGATGACTGAAGAAACTCTCAAAATTGACCAAAAATGAAGAGAAGTCAAAGCCAGAGGAGAAAGAGAGGCAATCACAGAACTCAGCAGAGATTTCCAATGTGCAGCAAGATGAGACAATGACGCATGCAAGGAAATAGAATCAGAAACTTTTAGAGGAAGAAGAAGATTGGCTTTCCTAAAGCTACAAGAGTTGAAGAGAAAATTCCAGCCTCGAAATAGAATGCTACAAGATGCTGAAGGATCCATGTTGAATGATGCTGAGAAGATCAAGAAAACGTGGAAAGAATATACAGAGTTTTTATGTGATAAAGATCAAGTGGACCAACAGTCATTTCAACCTGTAACCATTGGTGATGAAAGAAGAAGTTGAAGTAGCATTGAAAGCATTACCAAAGAACAAAGCACCAGGTATTGTTGGCATTCCCATTGAAGTATTACAACAATCGGATGCATCTGTTGCCATACTTGCAAGGCTCTGCCAGGAAATTTGGAAGACAACATCATGGCCAACTGACTGGAAAAGATCTGTGTTTATACCAATACTGAAGAAAGGTGATTCGACTGACTGTGGAAATTATTGCACAATCACTCTGATCCCATATGCCAGCAAGATTCTACTCAAGATCATCCAGCAGAGACTACAACCATACCTGGAACAAGAACTGCCTGAAGTGCAAGCAAGGTTCAGGAAAGCGAGAGGAAAGAGAGACATCATCACGGATGTGAAGTGGATCCTTGAAAAGACAAAAGAATACCAAAAGGATATCCATATGTGTTTTATTGAATACAGCAAAGCTTTTGACTGCATAAACTATGAGAAATTTTGGGCTACATTAAGAAGCGTGGGTATACCTGAACACCTAACAGTTTTTTGCACAACTTTTACATTGATCAAGAAGCAACAATTTGAACAGAACAAGGAGAAAAAGAATGGTTTAAAATCAGCAAAGGTGTATGACAAGGCTGCATACTTTCCCCCTACCTGTTTAATTTATATGCAGAACAAATAATCAGAGAAGCAGGACTGTATGAAGGTGGAAAGATTGATGGAAGACTCATCAACAACCTTCACTATGCTGATGACACCACAATATTGGCTGAAAGTGAAGATGATATAAAACATTTGCTTCTCAAGATCAAGGAATATAGTCTTAAAATGGACCTGCACCTTAACGTAAAGAAGACAAAGATCCTGACAATTGGAAAAATCAATAAGCTCATCATTGATGGAGAAGAAATTGAAATAGTGGACAATGTTAACCTCTTTGGATCAATAATCAATAAAGAAATGACAAGCAGTCAAGAAATATAACGATGCATTGCTCTTGGCAGAATGGCTATGAAGGACCTAGACAAGATTCTCAAGAGCAGAGATGTCTCTCTCTATACAAAGATTTGACTTGTTCAAGCCATAGTATTTTCAATAACATCTTATGGATGCGAAAGTTGGACAGTGAAAAAGATAGACAGGAAGAAAATTGATGCCTTTGAATTATAATGCTGGTGAAGAATACTGTGTACCATGGACTGCCTGAAGAATAAACCAGTCAGTACTAGAGGAGATCAAACCAAAGCTTTATTTAGAAGCTCAGATGGCAAGACTTCAACTTTCCATACTTTGGACACATCATGTGAAGAAAGTGATCATTAGAGAAAGACATCATGCTTGGCAAGGATGAAGGTCAATGCAAAAGAGGAAGGCCAGCAATGAGATGGACTGATACAATAACAGCAGCTATGGATGCCAGTCTGTCAACAATGAGCTGCCTGACTGAAGACCGAACACAGTCTAGGACAGCTAGCCAGAGGATCGCCCTGAGTAGACACCGACTCAACAGCACTTAAGAACCACAGCAAGCTCTGTTCAGTGTTTAGCGCAGTTTTAACATGCTTTAAAAAATCCTTAACATATGGCAAAAGTCATTATTGTGTATTAAATCTTACATTAAAACATCTAACGTGGAATTTTATCTTAATGTGGGTTAGAGGGAGAGAAAGGAGAGAGGGAAGAGGTGTAGTTAACTGTTTTGGTATTTTCTGCTGCTGTGTTAACACATGGTAGCAAGCTTTAATGTCGCAGCTGTTTCTTCCACATGCAGCACATGCCACCTTTATCCTAAAAATTGACCATGTACGTTTTGACACTTATGTATGTTAAAAATTATCATTTATGTGCATTAATGGCAAGACCTTGCTGCAGGTTAGTAAATAGGCCTCTTAACAACATTTATGGTAGCAGAGGAAAACATCAGTTTCTCAATGAAATAAACACTGGTATTTGTTAGGAGGCATCATCCAGGAAAAGGATCATGGGATCATTATGAAGAACATAGTAACATAGGGCCCGATATTCAAAAGGCATTTACATGTTTTATGGCCCAGTAAACCATGTAAATGCCTTTAATCTGGATATTTAACAGCACTTACATGGTTAGTGCCATTGAATATCCCCTTCGAACTCCCCTACATGCCCCAATGCTATCCGGTTAGCAATGGGGCATGTTGGGGGAATTCCAGGGCGGAGCAGAGGCGGTGAAAAGTGATAACCGGGCAGCAGGAATATTGTATGCTGCCCAGTTAGCGGTCTGCGCCAAATAGATAGGCAAGGAAAACCCTCTCCTATCTTTTGGCACAGGAGCTAACCGGGCAGCATGCAATATCGGTGCTGCCCAGTTACCTAATGTGGCTTTCGGCATGTGCAGCGATCCCTGGATATTCAATGCCGCGGCTGCATATGACCCTGGCATTGAATATCCAGGGTTAAGGGTCGGCAGGTAGAACTATGCACCTTAGCGGCGCATAGCTTGTCCAGAAGAATATCGGGCCTACAGTATTTATATTTATGTATTTATTTATCAATATGTTTATACTTCCTTCTGGCAAAAAAAATATCCAAAGTGGTATACAACCAAATTAAAATACAATTATAGTGTAAAATTTAAAAACAAAACAAAAGAGCAGAATGCTTAATAAAAAAAAACAGAAACAAAATAAGAACAGAAAACTTGGAAATTGCCTATCCTCTGCCCAGAAGATAGCATAACCTAACCTAGCACTAAATCCATTGTAGGGACACCCAAGGTAATGTGTACTCATCAACAGGACTAACCTGTTGGCAAAAGCTATGCTTTCAGTCTCTTTCTGAAGGCAATGATGTTTAATTCACTTTACAGCTCCAAGGGAAGGTTATTTCACAGAGCTAGGGCAACTATTCAGAATGCCTTTGCCCTCCAATAGTAATATAGTATAGAGACTCTTTGGATGTTACTGTGTGAGCAGCAACACCATCCAGTGTCCCTACTAGATTACTACAATGAAGGTTAGTTAAAAACATGCTAACATTTTCCAGAAGACAGAGAGAAGGTTGCTGCCAATCACTTCATGCTGGGAGGAGACTCCTCTTGCAGAGAAAATTCCATGTGATATATAAACCACTTCCAAAATCAACTCTGTCTTTGGCACCCAGCTACTTTACCAGAAGGGAGCAAGGAATCACTCATTCCATTCAGTATGAGAAACAGGCATCAGAATAGCATCATAGGAGAAGAGAGCAGAGGGTTGATGTCTGTGCAAAACCTGCCAGCACCTCACTGTCTCAAAAGAAGAGTAGCTTTGCCTGTGAGAGAGGTTCCAAGAACTATACCAGCAACTAATCTTTCTAGTTCATCAGAGTCAGGAACCCTGCAGAGCAATTCTGGAGCCCTGCTTCTTTAAAAAACAGCAACTCTCAGGAAGAAAGGAATCCAAACAATCATCATAAACCAGTGACACCAGATTAGAGAGTGAGCCAATGCAGTATTAGGGACCTGTGTCTGCATCACCACTGGGAAAGAATACTGGAAAGAGGAGAGAGGGATTCCCACTCAAGGAAACCAGACTAAGTAATAAAGTTATAGGAATGGTGGAGTAACTGTTCAATTCAAGATACAGAGTGATTGAAGGGAATGTGTTAACATACCTAACAGAGAGGAGAAAGGAGTGATTTACCTGTAACCAATTTTGACCAAGGAGAAGGAGATAATTGCTTGTAACATAGCTCTTGTTTTTTGTTTCTGATAACTGTTATTGTTGTTATGATTCAGTGATCCTAAAATTTAAAAAAAACCTTGGTTCAGAACACAATTTCTGGCCTGGAATAATGTATTTGAGAAGGGAGAACATAAGAACATAAGATATGCCATACTGGGTCAGACCAAGGTCCATCAAGCCCAGTATCCTGTTTCCAACAGTGGCCAATCTAGGTCATACGTACCTAACAGTTTCCCCAAGGGACACAGGTTCCACAATGCTTGTATTGGTTCAAGCATTGATATCCTGTGTCCCTTCTTAATAATGGTTTATGGACCTTTCCTCCAGGAACTTGTCCAAACCTTTTTTAAACCCAGCTACACTAACAGCCTTTACTACATCCTCCGGTAACAAATTCCAGAGTTTGATTACACGTTGAGTGAAAAAATATTTTCTTTTATTAGTCTTAAATAGTTTACCCTGCAGCTTTATTGCATGTCCCTAGTCTTTCTATATTCTGATAAGGTAAACAATCGATCTACGTTTACACGTTCCACTCCGTTCATTAATTTATAGACTTCTATCATATCTCCCCTCAGCCGTCTCTTTTCCAGGTTAAAGAGCCCCAACCTTTTTAGCCTTTCTTCATAGGAGTATCCTTCCATCCCCTTTACCATTTTGGTGGCTCTTCTCTGAACCTTTTCTAAAATCGCTATATCCTTTTTAAGATACGGTAACCAGAATTGCACACAATATTCAAGGTGCGGTCTCACCATGGAACGATATAGAGGCATTATAATATCTTTTGTTTTATTTTCCATTCCTTTCCTTATCATACCTAGCATTCTATTTGCTCTCTTGGCCGCTGCAGCACACTGGGCCGAGGGTTTTAACATAGTATCCACAATGACGCCTAAATCTTTTTCCTGGGTGGTGGTTCATAATGTGGAACCTTGCATCGTGTAACCATAGTTTGGGTTGTTCTTCCCTAGGTGCATAACCTTGCACTTGTCCACATTAAATTTCATCTGCCATTTTGATGCCCAGTCTTCCAATTTATCAAGATCCTCTTGCAATTTTCCACAATCCTCTTGGGTTTTAACAACTTTAAATAGTTTTGTGTCATCTGCAAATTTGATAACCTCACTCGTTATTCCACTTTCCAGGTCATTTATGAATATGTCAAAAAGCAGCGGACCCAGCACAGATCCCTGGGGTACACCACTATTCACCTTTCTCTATTGAGAGGTGTGAGAGTATCAAGTGGCAAGGGCTTCCCGATGAATACCGGTCCCCACCAAAAAGATCCCTTATATTAAGTTCCAAGAGCCCAAGACTAAAAGACCACAAAATGACTCATGGGATTAGTGTTCCTCCTTGTCTGCCAAATCATTATAAGTAGCTACGAGCACCAAACAGAAAGGAGTATTGAAATAGTAACATAGCAAATGATAGCAAATAAAGATCAAAATGCTCCATTCAGTCTGCCCAGTGATTTGTTCAATTTTGATAAATGTGTATGCAGATTCCCATATGGAACCCAATCGCCAGATCCATTTCCCCCATGTCTCTCACCTAACCTATTAAAGTATTATCATTGCCTCAGGGTTGCATCTGCCACTCTGTGTAAGTTGCAGCAATTCCACTCTTCACAACAAGCTTTTACTTTTCCTTGATAATGTTTGACTTTAGCATATGAGGTAGAGCACTTTTACCTCTGGAATTCAGCTCCTTTGAGTCTTCAGTTAGAAAGAGATTATTTGACATTTTGCAAGCAAGCCAAAGCGTGACTGTTCTGTAGAGCTTTTAACGAGGATAAGGACTGAGCTGTAATAGTGCTGTTTGGGTTGTAACTGAGCTGCAACTGCTGCTCAGTAGCCAGTGCTTTATTTCCATCCTTTAGCCACCTCTCTGTTTATTCCACACTTCTTTGAATTTCGCTACAACTTTTGTCTACCATGTCCTGCAGAGGTATTCCTAGCATCCATCTCCTTTTCCTCGAAATACATTTTCTGATGCTGTTCCTGGGCTTCATATTTTGAACCGTAGTTTTAGAATTTCTGTTTCACTGAAAAAGGTTTGCTTCTTGAGCATTAAGAATACCTTTCAGGAAATTAAATGCCTCTCAGGGCCAGTGCTACTTAATAGGGTACTAAGCAGGCACCCAGAGCATCAACATTTCCAGGGTAGTCCATTGCAATCACTGTCACTGCTCTCTGGGACCAACACTGGTGACAATAACATTGAAACAGCAACACAGGGCTTATCTGAAGCCTCCACAGCATCAGAGACTTAAGGGTATGTTTACTAAACCGTCTTAATGTTACCGGCGCTAGTTGCAGCGATAATGTGAAGGATGCCATATAAGGAGTGGGCATTCCGGTCTTAAGGTAGCAATGGCGGGTTATCACGCGATAGAGGGCGCATGTCCGTTATCGCACGATAGAGGGAGCCATGGCACGTTATCGTGCGATAGAGGAGCCGTGGCATGTTATCGCGCGTTAACCTTAACCTTGCGTGCTGACCTGCAATCACAGCAACAGAGGTGTAGCACCCTGGTTAATGCAATGACTGCTGAGGTAGGGGTCATGAGTTCGATCCCTCAGTGGGCTCAATGAATGACAGTGCCGAAGGCAATTCCTTTTCCTGCTTGTAACAGTCAGACACATTCCAACATCTGTGCTGCCAGCTAAAAATACCCGCACCCCAGTGAAGTAACCTAATGCACCTTTTAGGGCGCACCAGAAGGCACATCATAAACCACCATGTCAGCCAAAGCAGGTCATAGTGTGCCCCAGAGGGCGACATGAAAGGTTGGCAACCCCCAAGGCACCATATAAGGCGCACCATAAGCTGTCAGAATCTATGATGCCACCAAAGATGCCCCAAGGATGTATATTGTGGTGTAGAAAGTCCCTCTGATCCCTTAGAGATAGTTGAAATGGAAGAGTTGGCTTCAGTAGCTGACAGACAACTGTTAGGGAAATCAGAATCCTATATATGTGCCCTTTGTAATAATAATGCTTAGTTTAAGTGCATATACAGGAGGCCTGCACAAGAGAAATTAGAATCCTATAGAAATCAGAATCCTATGTGTGTGCCCTTTGTACATTCTGATGTGGGTATGGAAAAAGGAATGTGCTGTGTAAGCTAAACTGATTGTTCTACTCAAGAATGACTTGTATTTGCATTAGTTACTGATAAACTATAGTGGGCCCCCAGAAGATGGGTGGATGATGTATGAATATGTTTCTGATGATGTATAAAATACGGACAATCCCTCCACCCTTTGGAATAAACTTGCATACTTTCCTTTTGTGTGGTCTGTGAGTTTTATTCCCCTGGATTCCAGCCAGCCGGAGCAGCACACCGCAGATGAGGGTTCGGGACTTCCCTGGCCTGGAGTGACTAACAAGAAACAGAACCTTTACATTTGGTGTCAGAAGTGTCAGATACTCCCGTTGGCCAGGGATCCCTGTGCTTTGGTAGTACGGTTTAAATTAGAACTGGTATTCTCCCTTTGGTTGGGAGTGTCCCTATTGCTTTGGTAGCATGGTTAAATGGTAATTAAGACTTTCCTGTTCCCTGGGTTGGAATCGGTGGGAAAGCTCTCTTTCTCATCTGCGGCTGCTGTGAGGGCTGTGTGTGTGTGTGAGTCTGGCTATACGCCCCTGCCGTATTTTGAAGCGATATAGCGCTCGTGATAGATACTGTGCAGAAAGCAAGTGGCCAGACGTGCGTTTGTTGTGAATTAATTAGAGGATGGGGGGTCCCAAGGTGAGGGGGCCGCTCCAGAATCTGCGGGAGTGCATGTTCTGCTATATGTTGTGATAAGTTTTAAAACTGCAGCTAAAAAACAGCCATTCTACATAAATTGTCAGTGTAAGTTACAGGAGTCTGTTAGCATGTTTATCTCTGTGCCTATACGACACCCCCCCCCCCCTCTCTAGAACTGATGACTCTGGAATGCAAGTGACAAGTGGTGTTTGTTTATTCTTCCACTGATTTGCTCTTCCCTCCCCCTCCCTTCCTGTTCTTTGAGTTCAAAGGTTACGGACAGGCAGACAGAACAGAAACTTAAAGTTAAACAGCATACTAAAACGTAAATTATTATTTGTTTGCAGAGTGTCTATTTATTGCCATATTGTAAGAAGACAAGCTAAATAGACAGAAAATTACTTTTGTACTTAACAACGGTATAACTGTCACTGAAATATGTAATAGGGTGTGTCTATATTTAGACACCCATTGCTATAGCAATGTACTGAATAATGAAATACTAAAAGAGCTCTTAATCTGCTTCACAATATCCCTCCCCGAGTCTCATTGGCCAGCTTGGCCAAAGGTGAATTGGCCACAGGTAAAGGTGTAAATAACAGCTGGGGCTCGCTGGGATTTTCCCACAGTGGAGTGACTCCTGCTGAGTGGAGGTGCGAAGACGCGTCCTGTTGATTTCAACAGTCTCACCTCCTTCTCTGCGGAGAGGTCTCTTTACTAGCTGGTAATGATCCTAGGTGACTAGAGGTATTGTGAATCGGAAATGTGACAGGCACTGCAGCAACCAAGTGAATTTTGTGCACAGATCGAGGTAAGGAAAAGTGGGACTTTGGTATCTACCTTGGTGGTTTGTATATTCTATTGGGAACTGAGACTGATTGTGTGTGAGTGAGATGTATAATGTAAATAGTGGAGGAATTCGGGGAGTGGGGTGCGCTCCAAATACCCCGAGGGTCTAGTTCATTATGCAGGGCGAAGTTTCCCAAATAAGTAACTCCTTTGTGTCCTTCCCAACAAGCTGAAAAAAAAATATGTTTTGTTTACGGTAAATATTGTTTTTCTTCTACTTGCTGGTTGGTGCAGGATTTAAGGAATCTAAATAAGATTGTCCAGACCTAGCAACGGATTCTTTCCTTTGAAAACCTTATTTCAAAAGAAACCCCTTGATTTGTATATTTATGCTTTTGGTTAAAAATATTGAGCTAAATTTTGCATGAACAGAAATGGTTCAGTATTGTAGATTTGAGGTATATGTTTGAGCCTGCTCCCTAGGCACTATGTAGATGATCTTTAAAGTTTAGGGCAGGAGAAACCAGTTGTGATAGAAGCCATTAACGATCTGCTGCATTTCTTGGGAAAGAAAAGATTCAGGGTGTCTTGGAGAAAACAAAAAATTTAGGTTGGGGCTATCCCTTCCCCCTACAACATCAGAAACGAAATCAGAAACTTAACAAAGAGAACAAAGAAGAGAGAGGGAAAGGGGGCAGCCCCTCCCGTGGGCTACAGAAGGCATAAATGGTTTTGGATTGTTTTTCTTTAACCTTCAAAGTAGGGGTTGGGAACCCTGTCAGGACAATGGGGCATCCTGAGCCAGTAATTAAAAGACTGCAACTTGAAAAAAAAATGATTTGATATTATAGAAACACATAGAGTTGTAACTATAGGAATTTAATAGCAATCACAATTAGTGACAATTCTCAAGCAACTTTTTATTTAGGAGTTTTCTCTCTCTTGTTCAGCTATCTGCATTTGCCTGAGGAATTTGGACTCAAGACAGACCTGCTGTTTACTTTGCTATTTGTGTTTGAGATAACATCAAGGTTGAACTGTTACTCTAAGTAGATTGCTTTAACATAATTTCATTGTTTCAGATCAGTTTGATACCAGTCTCAAGTATTATGTATAAGGTTTTAATTTAAATGTGACAAAGCATGATTCTGAATTCACCTTTTTGCAGTTTCATGTTATTTGAATGTCTGTTTCCTGAACTGTAAGATTTTAAGTTAATTACTTTGCATTGTTAAGCTCGGTGCTGATGACTGACGAACAGGACAGTAGCACCATGGGTGCTGGCTATCTTTCTGATTTGATGTGTTGGGGTCCAGAGAGAAAATGTTTTTAACATTTCAGTTTTAGTAATACAGTATATTGTAGCACTATGATATACAAGTTTTCTTTAGTTTACACACTTGCACTTTATGTTACCAAAATACTTGTCGTAGCAGTACATTATGTAGAGGTTCAGTACACATAGAAATTATAGAATTTTGGAAAGAGGCTGATCTGCAATTGCTTAGATCACATTTAGTGGAAAGATGAAGCTTAGTTCCCAGGAAATATGAGAATATTTGTAAATAATAACATTAACGTGAGTTCATTGAAAAAAAAAAAAAGCAGAGAGAGAGAGAGAGAGACAGAAGGTGAGGCTACAGCCTTGGAAAAGGCAATAAACGTGCTGCTCCGAGTGTGATGCCACCGGAATTCTGACTGCTTTAAGACTCCTCGAGGACCCACAAGGCCTGAAGAACATGAACCTTGCATATTTATGCCTCTGAAGAGACATGACTAGGCAGGGGGGAATAGACCAAGAAGAACCCGAGGAAACATCGCCATGAGGCCCAACCACAAATGCCTTGAACCTTCTTAGGCCTCTCATCTCAAAAGGATCTCTTAAACACCATGATTAGTGAGTAACTTCCACAGATCCTTGTGGGTACTGCAATTATAAGATCAGTCCTCAAATATTTTTAAGTTTCCACAACACTCTCACTGGGAACCGGGTATAAGACAGACTTTAGTCACACCTGAGAGATTATGTGGCTGTTCTGTTAGAAGCCATACTCCTTCCTATTGGGATTGATGTTATAAAATGCCGTGAAGCACTAGTCTATATTGTAAGGATTTTATCTATATTTTGTTTAGGCAGTTGCTAATTAGAATGAGCACTGTTTATGCTTATGGAAAAGGATCTACATTTATATGTATATATACCTTTTGTTTACAAAAATACTAAGTTTCTAACAATTGTTTGATGTTCTTAGCAGCCTTGCCAAATAAGGATACACTAGTATGGTATAAAAAAGACAGAAGGACCTATGCATGTAGTTTGATGGAATGATGTAAGTGAAAAAAAAAGTGGTGTTGAGAGGAGTGTGATGGAATATTCATGTTGGAAAAGAGAACTCAGATTAACATTATAAAATGGTGAGGGTAAATTGAAATGTGAAATGATGTATCCGATGTATCCACCTAGAAAGAAAACTGACAATGAATACTCTACAATATTTGATTATGCCATCCCCATTAACTCCAATTTTGAAAGTTATCTAGCCCAGAGATATATCCAATAATTGGAAATAGACACTTGGAGATAGGCTGAGTGCACTTTTCATCCTAATGAGCTTTGGGGAGACCCACACTGGCCATATGGTGCTTTTCAGATGTTTTTATCCCTTTTTGCCTCTATGTGTCCTGGCCCGACACATGAAGCTAAAGGAGGAAAGTTACTTACACAAATTTTTACAAATTGGTATAATTCTAAAATTGTGGAACAATTGAGGAAGTGTGGGCATCTTGTCAAAATGTATTAGCTAAATTGAGTTGCTTAGGATTGGCTGTTGTATGCAAACAGCAACCCACGAAGGGGGGAACCTCCGAAACCTTAAAAAAAAAAAAAAACTTTGTAAAGACACTAAACTGTCTTGCCTTTGACTCTGTTCAATAAACAAACAACCAAAAAAAAATGCCCTAAGGGAGTAGACTGAACTTTTTCTCCCTCTGAACTGTTATATGGAAGACTGCTTATTTTTTTATACTCCTGAGCCTCACATTTGATCTCTTGTATTTCCTAGCAGCAGAGGCAACTCTCTTCCCTCCACAGGTATGCTCAGCAGGTCCAGTCCTTTCTACTGGATGACTCAGCTCTTTTCTTTCAATCCGGAGACTGGATTTTGGTAAAGACATACCACCAGCACACAGTACAAGCCCCTTTTCCAGTATGGGACCGTTCCAAGTTCTTCTGATAACACCAATTGCAGTGAAGGTGGCGGCTAAAAGATCCTGAAGCTATTGCCCTCGCTGGAAACATTCTCCATATACAGATCAGGCTTCAGGACCAGGATGAGAAGTAGCTGACGCCGGGGCAGCCAAGGCCCTAGCAACTGGAGAGGAGAGGAGAAGACTCCTGAAGAAAAGCAGCTTTCGGCCTAGAGGTACCGAACCAACATATCCCTTCAAGGTTGGTGACCAGGTACAGGTCAGAGCACCTCAAAAGCACGGTACCTTAGACCCGCTCTACGGACCTCCAAACTACAGTGATCGCCATCACATGGACAGCCATCCTGTGTGACTCCTCCCCTTCGTGGATCCATGCGTCAAGAATCAAGCGTGTATCATCTCCACTGACATCTTCGGTTCCAGCCTCCTGACCATCACGCACAAGACTGTGTTGACTCCTCCTACCACTCATGTGGTGCCTCCTTCAGCCCATTTCGGGAACTGTTAATACGGCAATACTACTTGCCCAGACTACCTTACTTTTTGTGTGCGCAGATCGCTACAAACTGAAGCTTTTCTCTCAACATGTCTCATTACTGTACCTTCTAATCTGTGTGAAATGCAGAGGTTTACTGTACTTGACAATTTAAACTGCCCCCAGCCCCATGTTTCTTTTTCTACCTTTTTGTATAATATTGGTGTTACTCGCCTCTCTTTGGGATATGACTAGGTCCCTTGCTCATTGTAAATTGTCTCTAGTTTTAATGCTACGGATTGTTTTATTGTTTCTGCTTTTAGTCTGCCTAATACTGCTCTATACTGTTCTTCAACTACAGGGAAGTTTCTCATGATTACTTTCCAATGTATTTTTCTTTGGGGTGGTCTCAAAGGACTGCTTATTGCCCTATTGAGCGGTTTTATAATTCTTGTTCTTTTTTGTTGTATATTCATTTGTTCTTGACTGTTGTTGAAAGGCCTTACAAAGCTCTACCACTTTTATGTATTCCTATACTCCTGCTTTTATGGTGGCTGATGTACCTGAGCTGCCACATACAGATGTTCCATTAATAATGTCTGTTTAGTTATTTTGTAGTAGATTGTTAGGCTGTTCTTATAGTGGGCCTTTGCAGGCCCAAAGGGGGGATTGTTAGGGAAATCAGAATCCTATATATGTGCCCTTTGTAATAATAATGCTTAGTTTAAGTGCATATACAGGAGGCCTGCACAAGAGAAATTAGAATCCTATAGAAATCAGAATCCTATGTGTGTGCCCTTTGTACATTCTGGTGTGGGTATGGAAAAAGGAATGTGCTGTGTAAGCTAAACTGATTGTTCTACTCAAGGATGACTTGTATTTGCATTAGTTACTGATAAACTATAGTGGGCCCCCAGAAGATGGGTGGATGACGTATGAATATGTTTCTGATGATGTATAAAATACGGACAATCCCTCCACCCTTTGGAATAAACTTGCATACTTTCCTTTTGTGTGGTCTGTGAGTTTTATTCCCCTGGATTCCAGCCAGCCGGAGCAGCACACCGCAGATGAGGGTTCAGGACTTCCCTGGCCTGGAGTGACTAACAAGAAACAGAACCTTTACAACAACAAAAGCACATGGCTCATGGTTTCCAGGGAAACCACAAGCAGAATGAGTCACGGGAGAGGAAAACACGCCCCTGCTGCAGTTTATCTCCACAGTCAGGAGTTGAGTCAGAACACCTGCTGGGAGGAGGGGTTAAGTTAAACTTTAGAAGGCAGGGATATAAAAAATGCTCATTAGAGAAGAAACAGAGGGGGGGGGGGACAGGAACAAGAACAAGAACAGGAGTCAAGTTCAGAAGCAGAGGAAGAACTGCTTGGGAGTGAGAACTCAGAGGAACTGAGGTTGAGAGAGGATTCTCTGAGGTTTAATTCTGAGAGGGAAACCAGCAAGAGAAACAATTGGAGAACCAGTGCCAAGAAGCCAGGTAGAAACAGCCCAGGTTTGGTGCCGTGTCTGAAAGGCAGCCAAAGGGAAAGAATACCAGGAAGGCTAACTTGGGAGCACTCACAAACTCCAAGGTTTGGATCTTTAGCTGACCCTGAAGCACAAAGGAATCCTCCTGTAAGAAAGCCAAAAGGTAGGCTGAGTGATTGGCTCAAAGACAAAACTGTTTTTAAGAATTGGTCTTGTGATAACCCAGAAGGGTGGGACTCTCCTCACAGTAAATACAATATATGGTAATTCACAACCGTGTCTGATAGAGTGCTGCAAAGAGAAGCCTCGAGCAGAGAAACTGGGTGTGGCTCTAGAAACGCCGTGTAGCCAGTTTCAAACATTCCCAGCTGATAGCCATTATGAAGCAATGGAGACAGAACCGGTTGTAGAATGTATGCCAGAAGAACAAATGGACTGTACATTGTCTATTTCAGATAACATAATATCTTTGTGCTAATGTCAGGCTGTGCAGAGAGCTGCATGAGTCAGCAGGAAGAAAGCACAAACGTTTGAGCTGAGAAGTGTTTGTTTAAAGTTTGATTGCTGGGAAGCAAATGTTCATGCTGATATAAGAAGCTATTTGTGTTGAGTTCTTATGTTATTTTCCTGCCAGAGATGTATGGCAATATGTCTTTTGTTTTCTTTGTTTGAATCCACCCGGAGGGGAATTAAAAATCCTGTTATTTTTGCCTGAAACCATTCGTGCTCAACTACTCTTTATTTGGATAGTAAAAGTACTACAACTCCCATGAGGCATTGCCTCCTCAAACTCTGCTATACTATCTGAAGAAAGGATATCAGGCCGCTTAAACTCTGCATGCCCAGGCTGTGGGGTTCTAGCGTGTTACAATATGTGACTCAAGAAATGGTGGCCAAGGGCAGTAAGGTGCCCCAAGTTGACAAGCCAGAAGGTTATGGCCCAAACACAGATGTAACCCTAACACTGCATAGAGCAACAAGGAAAGGCAATGCACAAGTGATGGAAGAAGTAGATCAGAGCTGATGGACCAGACAAATCTGCATCCAGCCCATGTGGCAGCTGGTAAAGTGTACAAACATATCGGGGGCAGCTGTACTGATGCACAGGGTGATGGTAATGTACCATGCAACAATGACAGTTTGTGGCAGAGGATGGGAAGACGTGTCCAGCAGAGGAGGTAGAGGTGGCAGGATAGGTACAATGACAGGAGGACAGAGGAGTAGCAGTGCCATGCAGAGCAGACACAGGTGAGGCAAGCAGGTAGAGCCGCAATGCAGAATCGTGTACCAGTGCAGGACATAGGGTATCAGCCTGCACATCAAGGCAGGACGCCACACAGCTGGCAGACACACATAGACGGACAGAAGTATGTTTGGCAACTGCGACAAGGGTACAATGTGCCAACAGCACAGATCTGCCTGTTACAAGAATGAAAAGTAGCTGAGTAGGACAGACATACAAATGAAATAGAACAGAGAGGAATCACACCAATGACCATTAGCACAAATGTCAATGCACAAACTAGTAGGCTACACCACCAATGTGAGTTTATTAGCAAAGGCTGCATACAAGAACACTGCAGGGCACCACACAAAAAGCCTGCTGTCTGCCAGGATAGGGCAACCCCCAACAGTAACCATGCTGGAATGTACATGCAGAACTGATGTCTACAGCCAGATCACAGTCTGTAATGGGGGACGGGAGCCACATATAACTATATGCACACACACAATGAAATGCAAAAGAGGAAAGAACCTAAACCCAAAGGGCAGCAGGGGATGCCCTGTGGAGCGATAATGCCCTATGGAGCATCCCCTGCCGCCCTTTGGGTTTAGGTTCTTTCCTCTTTGCATGCTGTATCCACTGCATAACATTTCATTGTGTGTGGCTCTCGTGTGGCCCAGATCAGCTGAACAACAGCAATGCCAATCCCCCAAGTGGACTGCCTACATGGATAGTACAAAGAAAGAGATGGTAATTAGGCCTTACCTGCTAATTGCTGTTCCTGAAGGAACGACAGTCCAGTCCCTTACTTCTGGGGGTTGCGTAACCCTTCCAGCAGCTTGGAGGCTGAGCCCAACCTTTTTGGGGATGGAGCGGTATAAATACCACTGGGACCACCCCCTAACTCCAGTATTCGAATGAAAAAGCAGACCTAACAAACTTTCGTAACACACTATATAGCTAAAAGATCTAAAGAAAAATTGACCATAACTAAAACTCTTTTTTTTTTTTTTGGAATAGCATAGGGAGGATGGGAGGGATGGCCCCGGACGGAGGGGGTTTGCCGGGGCTAGCCGCCCCTGGCCTGGGTTCGTTCCGATGCTTCAGACTAAACAATACTCTTAACTTCAGCCGGAAATGGGAGGGATCAGGGACTGGACTATCGTTCCTTCAGGAACAGCAATTAGCAGGTAAGGCCTAATTACCATTTCCTTATCGTCACTCCAGTCCAGTCCCTTACTTCTGGGATGTACCAGAGCAGTTCAAAGCTGGGTGGGATCCGGCATACCGGAACGAAGAACCGCCAGGCCAAACCGAGCGTCCGCTGCACTCTGGACGTCCAACCTGTAGTGCTTGGTGAAGGTGTGGAGGGAGGACCAAGTCGCCGCCCTACAGATATCCAGTGGAGGAACTAGGCTGAACTCCGCCCAAGAGGTAGCCTGAGCCCTCGTGGAATGTGCCCGCAGGCCCATGGGAACTTGCTTCCCCTTCAGGATATAGGCGGAGGCGATTGCCTCCCTGATCCACCTAGAGATGGAGGCCTTGGCCGCCGCCTCCCCTTTGTGCGGACCCCCGAACTGAATGAATAGTCGCTCGGATTTTCTGAAGGGCGCTGTGCGGGAGAGGTATCGCTTCAGGGTCCTGCGAATGTCTAGTAGGTGAAGTTTGTCAGCCCCACTTTCCTGCCCTTCCGTTGCGAAGGCCGGGAGGGTAATTGTCTGGTTCACATGGAAAGGGGAGGAGACTTTGGGCAAGAAGGATGGAACCGTGCGCAGCACCACTTTATCCCTGAGAAAGGACAGAAAGGGGGGCTGCGAGGACAGTGCTTGTAGTTCCGAGATTCTTCTGGCCGAGCAGATGGCTATAAGGAAAACTGTCTTCAGGGTTAAATCCTTTAGGGAGGCATTCTTTAATGGCTCAAAGGGATTCCCTATCAATGCATTTAGCACAAGGTTAAGGTCCCAGGGGGGGATGACTGACCTTCGTTGTGGTCGTAGCCGTCTAACTGCCCTTAAGAACCTTGCGACGTCCGCGTGGGCCCCTAGGGGTTTGCCTCGGACCTTGCCCCTGTAGCAAGCGATGGCCGCAAGCTGGACCCTTAAGGAACTGTGGGCCAGACCCTTGTCAAACCCTGCCTGCAGGAATTCCAGGACCTCCGGAACAGAGGCCGAGAGTGGTTTCTTTCGGCGCTCCGCGCACCAGGATTCGAAGATGCGCCAGACTCTCACGTAGGAAAGACAGGTCGAGCGCTTCTTGGCCTGCAGCAGAGTTGAGACTACTGCCCCTGAGTAACCTCTTTTCAGGAGCCGTGCCCTTTCAATAGCCAGGCCGTAAGCGAGAACCGATCCACGTGTGGCATCAGTACCGGGCCTTGCCTTAGTAGATCCCTTTTGCAAGGGAGGCGCCACGGCTGGTCGGCGATCATCCTCACCAGATCCGCATACCAGGGTCGGCGAGGCCAGTCTGGGGCTATGAGGATTACCAATCCCTGGTGAGACTCTATCCGCTGGAGCACTTTTCCGATCAGAGCCCACGGCGGGAATACATAGAGAAGACCCTCCAAAGGCCACTTCTGGGACAGGGCATCCAAGCCCTCGGACATTCTTTCCCTCCGCCGACTGAAGAATCTGTCCACCTTGGCTGACGAGAACCGTGCCATGAGGTCCATGACTGGCACTCCCCACCGAGCTTCTATTTGGTTGAAGGTCTCCTGTTCCAGTTCCCACTCCCCGTGGTCTATCTTGCATCTGCTGAGGAAATCGGCCGTGACGTTGCCCGTTCCGGCCACGTGCTGTGCTGATAGCGCCTGCAGATGGATCTCCGCCCACTGTAAGAGGGTGTCCGCCTCCTTTTCGAGAGCGGGGCTGCTGGTGCCTCCCTGGTGATTGATGTAGGCCACCGCGGTGACATTGTCGGAGAGGACGCGAATTGCTCTTCCTTGAACTAATGTCTCGAGAGCTTTGAGCGCCAGGGTGACGGCCCGCAACTCCAGTCTGTTGATGGGCCACTGCGATTCCAACGGTGTCCAGCGACCCTGGGCGAACTGATCTTGGCAGTTTGCCCCCCAGCCCGATAGGCTGGCATCCGTCGTCAACAGTAACCACCGAGGGGGTTCGAGAGGCATCCCGCGGTCCAGGTTCCTTGGGTTTTTCCACCAGTATAGTGCCTGTTTGGTCCGCGGAGCGCACGGTAACTGTCGAGAGAGAGGATGATGCTGGGGGGACCACCGACGCAACAGAGAACGCTGCAATGGGCGCGTGTGGGCCCTGGCCCATGGTACTACTTCTATTGCCGCCGCCATTGTTCCCAGAAGCTGAAGATAATGCCACGCCGAGGGGCTTCTTCTGGCTAGAAACTGAGAGACTAGGAGCCTTAAATCCCTTGATCTCGTTCGTGACAAGAAAACTCTTCCGCTGTTGGTGTCGAATCTTGCCCCGAGGTACTCGAGTTCCTGGGAGGGAGTCAGTCTGCTCTTTGTATGATTGATGACCCAACCCAAGTCCTTTAAAACCTGGATTACTCTGGCCGTTGTCGAGAGACTTTCTTCTTCGGATTTTGCCCGGATTAGCCAATCGTCCAAGTAAGGATGAACTAATATGCCCTCCTTCCGAAGGAAGGCCGCTACCACTACCATTACCTTGGTGAATGTTCTGGGAGCCGTAGCTAGGCCGAATGGAAGGGCCTGGAATTGAAAGTGGCCTCAGGAACTGCTGATGGGACTTCCTGATTGGGATGTGCAGGTAGGCTTCTGTCAAGTCGAGGGATGTTAGGAACTCCCCTTCCCTTACGGCTGCTATGACAGAACGTAGAATCTCCATCCGGAAGTGGGGTACCCTGAGGCAGCGATTTACCTGTTTTAGATCCAGGATCGGTCGAAGGGAGTCTTCCTTCTTTGGTACCACAAAATAAATTGAGTACCGACCCGATCCTCGCTGGTTTGGTGGAACGGGGATTACTGCCCCGAGAGCTAATAGGCGGGCGAGAGTCGCCTCCACCGCCGCCCTCTTTGGAGCAGAGCCGCAGGGAGAGCGGACAAAGGCCGAGGGGATTTGTTCTGCGAATTCGAGAGCATAGCCCTCTCTGATCACTTCTAGGACCCATTGATCGGACGTGACTCGGGACCAGGCGGGAAGGAAGAGCCTCAGGCGGCCTCCAATCGGGTGCCTTCCCTCCTGGGCCCCTGGCCTCTCATTGTTTTCTGGAACCCGAGAAGGAGGAAGAGGCTGTTCCGAAACCTCGGCCAGCTCCCCGGAACCCTCGGAAACCTTGTCCCCTTGGGGGAAAACGGGTCTTGGAAAAGGGAGCTGACCTGGCTGGACGAAACCTCCGTGGTTCCCTAGGCTGGGTACGTAAGGGGGGTAGGGAGCGCCCCTGTTTTTGTCTGTCTTCTGGGAGCCTGCCTCCCTTTGACTCCCCCAGGTCCTTAACTAGCTTTTCCAAATCTTCGCCAAACAACAGTTTGCCCTTAAAATGAAGTCGGCTCAGGCGCGCCTTAGAGGAAGCATCTGCTGCCCAATTCCGTAGCCAAAGATAGCGTCTAGCCGCCACCACCGAGGCCATGTTCTTGGCTAGGCTTCTGATGAGATCATACTGGCTATCCGCCAAATAGGCTGCTCCAGATTCCACCTTAGCCGAGTTGGCTTGCGCTTCGGCCGTTGATCCCTCTGTTGACTGGATCTGTTGTGCCCACCTTAAGCAGGCCCGAGCCACCCAGGCTCCTGATACTGAGGCCTGCAAGGCAAGGGCGCTGATGTCAAAAGCTTGTTTCAGGAGCGTATCCAGTTTCCTGTCTTGAGCATCCCTTAGAGCCGTGGCTCCCTCCACTGGGATAGTGGTCTTCTTGGTGACTGCTGATACCGCCGCATCTACTCTGGGGGACTTCAGCAGTTCTTTATCTGACTCAGGGAGAGGGTAGAGGCGAGACATGGTTCGTACCCCTCGCAAGCCTGATTCTGGTTGATCCCATTCCTCTTGTATCATCTGACGTACCACTCTGTGGACAGGGAAGACTTTCTGGGACCTTCTGACGGCCTGAATCAGGGGATCCTCTAGAGCCTCCTCCTCTGTTGGGGAATCAGAGGTAACATTGAGGGCCTTTAGGGACTCATTGATTAGAGAAGAGAGCTCTTCACGGCGGAACACCCTGACAATGCGAGCATGGTCCTCTTCCGGGATCTCCCCTTCTTCCAGCTCCTCGTCTTCCTCCTCTAAGTCCCTTTCGGAACCCTCCTCCTCTGGAGTGCCCTGAGACAGGGGAGGGAGGATCTCTTCACTTATTAGCCTGGTGCGCTTGTGGGGTATCCCTGAGTCCTGACCGCTCGCTCTCCTAGGTTTGTCTAATCTGGCTTCTGCTGGCGGGCCTGTATCGCCTGGGCCAAGCCCCTGCCTGCGCCTGCAGTAAGCTTGGTGAAGCAAAAGGATGAAGTCTGGGGAGAAGAGCTCTCCGACCCCTTCCTCCAGCGTGGCCCGTGATAGAGGGGGTGAGGGAACCTCTGTGCTAGTAGCCGGAGGTAACTGACCCCCCCCCCTTCCGCTACCAGGGATTCCCCAGGCACCTGAGGTGTTTGGGACATGGTCAAACTGATTTCCTGCTCTACAGAGGTAGACGCTGCCGCACATGGCCTGCAGATTCCCGTCTCAGTGGGGGTGCCCCTCCGTGTGCCACAGGATGGGCACTTTGCCTTGGTAGCCATGCTTTCCAGTCGGCTCCGAAGGCTGTGCTTAGTGGCAGGACTAAGCAGTTGGCTGTATGAGAGAAAAACTGAAAATCAAAACCCAAAGCAAAACTGAGGGCAAATCAGGGGTCCCACTCCAGGGAATTGCTGTGGGAAGAAACTAGTTAACTCCTGAGCCTTCCTCTGTCCTAAGAAAGGTCAGCAATTTCGTTGAAGAGATGCCTAGACGATTAAAACCAACGTGATCCACAGCGAGCTATTTAATTTAAAATAACCTAAAAATAGCATAAGAATAGCATAAAAATAACTTTAAACTAAATAAAGGTAAAGTAAAACCGACAATGTTAATACTTGCTGTTTGTTGAACCGAGAAAGCCGCGATTCCACTCCGTTGGCTCTACACGTGTTAGGCCGCGGCCACGTGGAGTCCGGAACGGAGGATCGCGCTTCTGCACGCTGCCCTGTTATGCAGGCCTGCTAGGAGGGAGCGTTCTCCGCGTCGCCGACTGCAAGGGCTGCCGCCGCTAGAAATTCCTCCGGAGGAGAGAGGCTTCAGTTGCCGGCCCCGTGAATCGCTGCCGCACCCCGCTGCTCCAGGGGGGGGGCGTCAATGTCCCGCTCGTGTCTCTGCCTCTAGCGCTCAGCCGCCTTTGGGGCTTCGGCGCGAGGCAGGGCTGCTCCTCGAGGGTGCTGAAAAACAAGAAATCCCCCCAGCCGAGGAAGAGGGAGATCTTTTATCCCCCTGCAGCAGGCAGCTCCGGTGTCCCCTCCGGTCTCCGGCCCGGTCGGAAAGGGAGGGAGGAGGGGGAGGGAGAAGCAGAGAGATTGCAGAACTTAAAGGTACAGGCACTAAAGGAAAAATGAGCACCTTAACTAAAGAAAGAAAATAAATAATTAAAGAATTCAGCAATTAAATAAAATTAAATAACATTAATTAAGAGAAGGCAGGACTCCAGTAAGCCCTAGGCTTACGGAACCCTCCAGCTGCTTGGAGGCTGAGCAATACTAGAGTTAGGGGGTGGTCCCAGTGGTATTTATACCGCTCCATCCCCAAAAAGGTTGGGCTCAGCCTCCAAGCTGCTGGAAGGGTTACGCAACCCCCAGAAGTAAGGGACTGGACTGGAGTGACGATAAGGAAACATATGTTACAGCTAATATGTGATGGATAGGCAGCACAGAGGGCATACTGTGGTGTACAGTGAAGAGATGGAAGGGTGTGTGGAGAGGTGACGAACCTGCAGGCAGCTCATGGTCAGGTTAGCACAACCTCAAAAAAAAAAGCCCCATGTGGGAATCAAACCTGCAACCTATGGTGTGCTAACACATATCTATAACCACTATCCCAAACAACCACTGCAAGCACAGTGCAAAGATATTACCTCAAAGGGAATGTGTGTAGGGGAACCCGTAACACCCAGTGATGTTGCAGACGGCTCGCAGATAGACAGCTGGCACTGTACAAGGATGTGAGCACAGGTGGGCCATGTACCTGACCAGGAAATCACTAAATACATGTGTTAGTGTGGTCAAGCAGCAGCAGAGACAAATGTACGTCCAACACATATTTTTATTCTGGTTAACCATGAGACATAGCGTAGATACCGCCTTACATAATATCAAGGTGTATGGATAACTATGAAAAAAGTGAAAACACATTTGGCAGGGCAGCAACCCACATGTCACAGAAAAGTCACTGGGCCGTCTACAGATGATGGGCTGGAGAGATAATGTGCAGTAGGTGCATGGTGTGCACTATTCATTAGCCCCCCCAACCCCCACATGCTGGCGCACGCCCCAAATGCCTCATTCACATATGTGTGCATGTAGACAGTAGGTGGTTCATGATGAGGCCCAACACACATTAGTCATAATTTTTACCCAAAAACATATCTGTGCGCAAATACAGGAGGCACAAAAATGAAACAGCATACATTGTTAAAAGTAAGCAAGTGTAAACACAGATATCAAAATATATGTTACAGCTGTCACATAATGCCTGATATAGGAGTCAAAGCGGCAATAATGTAACAAAAAACAATCGACAAATGCAAAATGAGGATATGGTAACAGGTACACAAGGCACATGAACATAGAGAATTCAAATAAAACGAACCGCAAACACATGCAGAGATAGCACTATGCAGAAGGTCTCCTGCAATGGGTGGTGTGGATACAGTGTCTGTACACATATATCACGGTACATGGAATGCACAAATGAGGAAGAAAATGGACACTGCCACACTCCAAATATAATGGGGCAATGTGAGTGCCGGAACCTCAGAGGATAAATAGGACTGTGCAGACATGCAATGCTAGGTTTCTAAATCAATGTAGAGAGACAAACACAATAACCTGTCTATAGAAAATGAAAGAAAGGTCAAACATGTTCCAGTAACCCACACAGAAGCCATATTGTCCCATGCTGTGTTGCACCAACATATCCAGTCACATGCACATGCACCGTGTATGTTGACACATGATACAGTGATGCCACACATGCACTGTAACACCCTTGGTGAGGGCAAACATCAATCTAAAAAGTTGGTGTGCAGTAAAGTGGTGTGGTGGCAAATACTGTTGCATGTCCAAGTGGAGGGTAGGCCGACATGGACAAGAGGACCTCCCCAATGTGCCCCCTGTGCCACACGCATGGCTGTATGCCCCTGCTGAACTAAACAGATGAGGGAATCCTGCAGTTCAGGTCACACACATGGGCAAAACACACCAACACAATGTCAGATGGATGTACAACATACAGCGACAATGTCAGTCCCTGCTGCACACGTAGGGACCAGTACACAGTGTCCACAGTGAAAAGGGTGTCTGCAACCCAACAAGTCCCGTTAAGATTGTCCCTGAAACCATGGGCATGCATAGTCAAGTGTGACATTTCAGTATGCCACAGTACTGGAGAGGTCATGTGTGTCTCCTGCGATGAACACAATACCCAGCCAGAGCACGGTAGCAAAGGTGTGTTGGACAGGCCTGTTATGCTCAAAGTAGCAGTCCAACAATAATGTCCATCTGAGGCAGGCACCAACCATACCAACAGGGTCTATAACAGACCTGTGTAATCAGGTCTGGGCCTCCTGGGAATAGGGAAGATGTGTGACCTTCCCTGCATAAACTACCATAATATCTGGATTTATTACAGACCTTTGTAATCAGGTCTCAGGACTCCTGGGGGTAGGGTGGATCTGAACACATCAACAGCAGCAAATACCATAACACCAGGGTGACTGATAGACCACTCTGATCAGGTCTCAGGACTCCTGGGGGTAGGGTGGATTAGAACATATCAACAGTAGCAAATACCATAACACCAGGGTGACTGACAGACCGCTTTGATCAGGTCTCAGGCCTCCTGGGGTAGGGCAGATGTTTTAACCTGTAACTGCATAAACAACCATAACACCAGAATGAATAACAGACCTAGGGTGGATTAGAACACATCAACAGCAGCAAATACCATAACACCAGGTTGACTGACAGACCACTTTGATCAGGTCTCAGGCCTCCTGGGGGTAGGGCAGATGTTTTAACCTGCAACTGCATAAATGACCATAACACCAGGATGAATAACAGACCACTTTGATCAGGTCTCAGGACTCCTGGGGGTAGGGCAGATGTGTGAACCTGCAACTGCATAAACGATCATAGTAACAGGATTTATTACAGACCTCTGTAATCAGGTCTCAGGACTCCTGGGGGTAGGGCAGATTTGTGAACCTGCAACTTTAAACTCCCCCGATTCGGGGTAGAGCACCGCTCCGCTTCAGCCAGCCGCCCTGCTCAGGTACTCCAGCCCATCCGGGGCTGTGGGAGGAGGAGCAGAGGCCCTTTAAAGCAGCCCGCTTTCGGCGGGAACAGCACCATCTTTAAACTCCCCCGATTCGGGGTAGAGCACCGCTCCGCTTCAGCCAGCCGCCCTGCTCAGGTACTCCAGCCCATCCGGGGCTGTGGGAGGAGGAGCAAAAGCCCTTTAAAGCAGCCCGCTTTCGGCGGGAACAGCACCATCTTTAAACTCCCCCGATTCGGGGTAGAGCACCGCTCCGCTTCAGCCAGCCACCCTGCTCAGGTACTCCAGCCCATCCGGGGCTGTGGGAGGAGGAGCAGAGGCCCTTTAAAGCAGCCCGCTTTCGGCGGGAACAGCACCATCTTTAAACCCCCCCGATTCGGGGTAGAGCACCGCTCCGCTTCAGCCAGCCGCCCTGCTCAGGTACTCCAGCCCATCCGGGGCTGTGGGAGGAGGAGCAGAGGCCCTTTAAAGCAGCCCGCTTTCGGCGGGAACAGCACCATCTTTAAACTCCCCCGATTTGGGGTAGAGCACCGCTCCGCTTCAGCCAGCCGCCCTGCTCAGGTACTCCAGCCCATCCGGGGCTGTGGGAGGAGGAGCAGAGGCCCTTTAAAGCAGCCCGCTTTTGGCGGGAACAGCACCATCTTTAAACTCCCCCGATTCGGGGTAGAGCACCTCTCCGCTTCAGCCAGCCGCCCTGCTCAGGTACTCCAGCCCATCCGGGGCTGTGGGAGGAGGAGCAGAGGCCCTTTAAAGTAGCCCACTTTCGGCGGGAACAGCACCATCTTTAAACTCCCCCGATTCGGGGTAGAGCACCGCTCCGCTTCAGCCAGCCACCCTGCTCAGGTACTCCAGCCCATCCGGGGCTGTGGGAGGAGGAGCAGAGGCCCTTTAAAGCAGCCCGCTTTCGGCGGGAACAGCACCATCTTTAAACTCCCCCGATTCGGGGTAGAGCACCGCTCCGCTTCAGCCAGCCGCCCTGCTCAGGTACTCCAGCCCATCCGGGGCTGTGGAAGGAGGAGCAGAGGCCCTTTAAAGCAGCCCGCTTTCGGCGGGAACAGCACCATCTTTAAACTCCCCCGATTCGGGGTAGAGCACTGCTCCGCTTCAGTCAGCCGCCCTGCTCAGGTACTCCAGCCCATCCGGGGCTGTGGGAGGAGGAGCAGAGGCCCTTTAAAGCAGCCCGCTTTCGGCGGGAACAGCACCATCTTTAAACTCCCCCGATTCGGGGTAGAGCACCGCTCCGCTTCAGCCAGCCGCCCTGCTCAGGTACTCCAGCCCATCCGGGGCTGTGGGAGGAGGAGCAGAGGCCCTTTAAAGCAGCCCGCTTTCGGCGGGAACAGCACCATCTTTAAACTCCCCCGATTCGGGGTAGAGCACCGCTCCGCTTTAGCCAGCCGCCCTGCTCAGGTACTCCAGCCCATCCGGGGCTGTGGGAGGAGGAGCAGAGGCCCTTTAAAAGCAGCCTGCCTCTGGCAGGCTCGCGCCTGTCGGGCCCGCGCCTGAGGGCCTCGCCAGAGGGCCCTTGGGCGTGGCCCTTAGGCAGTGGCCTTCGGCAAAGGTATCTACTACTCCATACAACCCCTGAAGTACCCAATTTACGACAAACAAGAGTCAGGAACTTCTACCATTCTATACTCTGATCCTGAAGAAAGCTGTAACAGTGCTTTGAGGTACAAAATCTCTAACTGTCCACTACCTGCCTACATGCGGCAAGTATTCAACTACAGCCTCTTATGGACGTTATTCATTCACTTTCAGCTGTTCTTTACTCTGAAATTGTAGTCTGTTACATAATTGCTCACATGTTTCTACACGTAGATATGTAGTCACTGTTTATTCCCTGCAATTGTGCTATTTGCTACAAAAGTCTCTACTACAACTCATTGATACTTGACACTGTTTATACCTGCAATTGTATTACTTGATACAAAAGTATCAATTTCAACTAAAAATACAAAATATTTAGCTGCTCCTTCTCACTTGCAAGTCTCACCTGCTACTTCTCATCTCAGATTTAGTACTGTTGTCAGTAGTAAGTTTCAGTTATATTACAGTCGTCTGTAACTCATCTTAGATATATGCCTACCACTTTGTGACTCACTCTAGACTTATTACTGTTATCAGTAACTCAAGTTGAAATATCACTACTATCTGTGTTTCACCTTAAATATATTACTGTTGTCAGTAACTCACTTCTGACTTACTGAAGTAGCCACCTTTTCATCTGTTTCTCTTTCTCTGTTATGCTTTATTCTGTGTAGGTATTTACATTCAATTTATACCTAAAAGTTGAATGCTGCTAGAAAGGTTATTGTATGACACACTGAGCCGGTCTGCTGGGTGCACAATACACAAGCTAAGATCCAGTCAGCCCCAGCGTGCCAAAATCCCCTCTATTCGCCTCTCGAATAAGCCTCATACTTCACAGGGTTAAAATGGAAGACATGATCATCAGGCTAATGTGCCTTTTCCTACTTATCATAACACTACCATCTAATATACTGGCCCTCACCACCTCACAAAATTACATTCCTATTGTACTATCTAGTGAGAGAAAATGGTCAGGAGACTCTTATTACAACCCACATGGGGCCAACATCCCGCACCGCAACCTCCTATTGCATGTCCCACTACAATACAACATGAAAACTAAACAAACTAAAAACTCCTACCCTAGTAGACTGAAGTGTGCACTTATAAATGCCCGCTCACTTCGAAACAAGTGGCCAGTGATCACGGATGTAATAATGTCCCACCAGCTAGACATTCTCATGGTCACTGAAACATGGCTCTCAACTGAAGACAATATCATCCTCAACCATCTTCTCCCACCTAACTTTACAGCCTTCACTGGACACAGACAAAACAAGAAAGGCGGAGGAGTACTTATCATCACGAAAGCTGACCTCCAGTTTAAAATGGATGAATCCAACAGTAACAACCATCTAGAAACAGTATCAGTCTCAAACAACACATGCTCCATAAATCTGGTCTATAGATCACCGTCAGGGGATCCAGACGACCTAGCAACCATAATAAATCTGGCATCCTTCACCCAGGGTCCAAATAACCTAATTGGATCGTAGGAGATATCAACCTACCATCATTACAGGACACTCAAGCAACAGCATTCCTAGATGCCCTAGATAACCTAGGATACACACAAATGGTGCAAGAACCTACTCATGAGAAAGGCAATATCCTCGACCTAATATTCGCACCGCAGCTAATTTTGGATCAACCACAAAACATTGTGTTATCGATATCTGCAGTCCCATGGACTGACCACAAACTCATCACCTTTCAGATGCCTACCACTAACTGTTCACATAAGACGAAAACGAATGAAAGCAGGCCCGCTAACTCAGATACCAGAAGATTCCACCCATTTAACAGAGAACGCATCCTCACTGAAATGAGCACACTCTTTGATGACACCTCACTAAGCCTAGAAGAGTTGGTCTCCACATGGAATAAAAGACTCAGCGCAATCGCTATCCGCCCTCCAACGAACAAGAACCCAAAGAAGAGATCTACCGCCCCATGGTTCACAGCCGATTTAAAAACCTCACTAACCATTTTAAGAAGACTAGAAAAACGATGGAGAAAGTCACGTACCACCAGTGACCAGTCAGCTTACATCCAACACCTGGCAGAGCATCGTAAAGCCATCTCAGATAAAATCAGACAACACCACACAGATACCCTGAAACGGTCATTGAATAAACCTCACGACTTGTTTAACTTAGTTAAAACACTTGCCAAAGAGCCAACGCCTGAGCACCACAACAGGATCCACCCACAGGACTATGCAATTTACATGCAATCTAAAATGTGCAAGACCAACAAAATATTAATACCAGACCCTCCTGATGAACAAGACTACCCAGTATCACTGGCATCCTTCTCTACTCCTTCGAAGAAAACTATTGAAGATACCATCCTAGCTCTAAACACAACCACTGCACACACAGACCCTTGTCCTGCGCACTGGATAAAGGACCTGCGATGTGACATATCCTCAACTATAGCAAAAATCTTAAACTATTCCTTCACCACTGGCTCTTTCCCATCTACGCTCAAGCAGACCTCTGTAAGACCGCTGCTAAAGAACACCAAACTTGATCCTCAAAAGGTAGAATCTTATAGGCCCATATCTAGCATACCTATGCTAGCAAAAATCATCGAGAAAATAGTGCACAGGCAATTACAGGATCATATAGACACATCAGCTCCACTGGATCCAGCTCAACATGGTTTCAGAGAGTCGCATGGAGTAGAAACACTACTCACAACACTCCTCAACAACATAACCTCAGGTGTGGATAACATACGCCAGGGCTTCGCTCTTGTCTTCCTAGATATAGCAGCGGCTTTTGACTCTGTATGCCACGAAATTCTCATCTGCCGGCTAAGGGAAAAAGGCATCTGTGGAACAGCACTCGAATGGTGCAAATCTTACCTGTCCGATAGATGGCAGCATGTCAGAGTCGACGGGGATACATCTGAACCTTTCCAACAAAGTCAAGGTGTACCCCAAGGATCCTCTTTATCTGCATTGATGTTTAATATATACATCCAACCCATTTGCGACATCATCAGATCCTTTAATGTCAGTTACATGATATATGCAGACGATGTGCTACTATATATGCCAATATCATTGGATTACCTAGACCTTACCCCGCTGACTAACTGCTTTGATACCATATCAGAGTGGCTCCTATCACAAAACCTGAGAATACAACACAAAAAGATGGAAGTCCTGTTCGTCTCGAGGAACACCAACTTCACCCCACCTAGTTGTATTAACGTAAAGGATGCCCAACTCCAAGTTAAACCGGCAATACGCTACCTGGGAGTAACACTGGACCAAAACCTTGACATGAAGAACCACATAGCCAACACAGTCAAGGCAATCTACTTTAAAATCAGATCCCTCAGACACCTACGCATGCTACTTGAACCGGATGATTTCCGTACCATTTATCAAGCCCTTATACTCCCCCATTTCGACTTCTCAAACTCCATACTACAAGGACTCCCCTGGTCCACCCTGAACCCCCTGCAATTAGCCATGAATAGTGCAGCGAGGGTACTCCTCGGGGCATCCAGGAGAGATCACGTAACACCCCTTCTAAAACAGCTACACTGGCTCCCCATTCAAGCAAGGATCAGTTTCAAGACCTTATTGCTAACATTCAAAGCGGCTAAGGGGCTCACCTCTTCCTCTCTCTCCAACCTCATACAACCACTTGCACCAAACAGGCCACGAAGAACAGCAGAATTAAACACACTAGTTATCCCAAATGACACCACAAGATGCACTAGAGCAACAGCCAACAGAGCCTTCCAATTCTGCGCCCCATCTCTATGGAACACCTTACCAGCACAAATCAGAGCAATACCTAATCTAAGTCAGTTCAGAAAGGCTTTAAAGCATTTCCTCTTCCTTAAATATCTCAATGACAGCTCCGAACATAACCCCCAGGTGAATAGCAGAAGTGGTCAAACCAGATAGACTCCCGCAACAGACCAACTTCACAATGTAAATAACTAGTTGTTCTATATACTATTGTACCACTATTGTATATAGTTAACCAGGATATCCTTTATCAGATAACCCTGCATTGTATTTAGTTTCCCTATTTCGCCAAGTTATTCTTCCTGTTAAATGTAATGACCAGACATATGTAAACTGTCGGATGTTTTCTGTTCAATGTAAACCGCGCTGATGTCTAATAGTGCGGTATATAAGAATTGTTAATAAATAAATAAATAAATAAACTGCATACACTACCATACTAGCAGGATTTATTACAGACCTCTGTAATCAGGTCTCAGGACTCCTGGGGGTAGGGTGGATTTGAACACATCAACAGCAGCACCCACCGTACCAACAGGATCTATAACAGATCTGTGTAAACAGGTCTGGGCCTCCTGGGAATAGGGCGGATGTGTGACCTGACCCTGCATACACTACCATAATATCTGGATTTATTACAGACCTTTGTAATCAGGTCTCATGACTCCTGGGGGTAGGGTGGATTTAGACACATCAACAGCAGCACCTACCATAACAACAGGATCTATAACAGACCTGTGTAATCAGGTCTGGGCCTCCTGGGTAGGACAGATGTGTGAACCTGCAACTGCATAAACTACCATATCAGCATGCTGTTTACCAGACCTCTTTAGGAAGATCTAAGGCCTCCTGGGCTTAGGGTAGATTTTAACAATCAGCAGCAGCAGGTACCATAACACCAGGCTGACAACTGGACCTCTGTGATCAGGTCCACAGCCTCCTGGGGATAGGGCATACCTACACACAGCAGCATATGCAGTTACATTCAGCACTGGTTGGCCCACAGACTGGTGTCTATACCATGTTGTACATGTATGATGTGTGTTCATTGCTGGATATTGTGTTGCACACCTTGCATTGTGTGACCTGTCCCCATACACTTACCTCATGTGGGTAGTCTGCAATACGATTGTACCGCCTCGTGACGTGCTCCCATGCCCTCCTAACGCGGCAGAGGTCCTGGCGTTTCGAGGAGCCTGGAAATTGTGCTGCCTAGCGCAGATTAGTCCTGCAAGGTGTCGCAGCTCCCGGCGAGTGAAGGCAGGCTTCCTTGACCGCATCGCTATTTTCTCAGATGCCTTGCTGACGCATGCACGCACATCGCATATGTGCGCTGCCGCGCATCACTACGGCACACTAGTTACGTGCCAGTGCCACGGCCGGTACACAGCGAACGGTGGTGCCACCAAGATACGCAGCGTAGCAGGCTTTCTGCCCTTTGTCCTGGCCGCCTTATGATGCACTTTCTGCCACGCCATGCTGTGAGGCACCTTGGGGTACATGGCTATGGTGAAAAGATTTATGCTGTAGACACACATTGCAGAGATGTGTCTGACTATTCTTACCACAATATACATCTTAGGCATTTATCTTGATGTTGGCACACTGGGGTCTTGAACCCCATCACCACTGGTTGTGAAGGCATTGTATTAACCAGTGTGCTATGCCTTTTAACAGCCCCCTATCACTTGATTTCTAATAACTATTATTTCTACAGAAACCAACTAAAGCTAACACACCCCAAAAGTGTAAATGCAAAATTGTGTGTAATTTTTGTTGGATCGCTCACTATGAGAAGAAACGTTTCCTCTCTCGAAGTGAGCCCTCCGTTTTAATCGTTTATAAAGGACCCCAAACAGATCCTGCAAACACAGAATCAACAGCACAGTCGACTGCCATTACCGTCTAAGCCAAGAGATTATGAAAAGATTTTTAAATCTCAAGGAAACATTTAACTGACATGAATCATTGTCATCATCATTACAAAGTACTTAGCTGATGGCATCTGTTTCTTCCCAATCCTGCACTTTGAGCGCAAAAGGTCAGATGTTGAATAGACCAACGAGTATCTGTCCGTCCTCTTACTGCTCACAGTTCAGACTTCCAACTGCTCTAAAGGCCGGTTGGGTAAATCAAAATAGCAAGGTTCATGCTACACCAATCAGTGTTTCAAGCCGCTCAGCTTTCCAGCTCTTCTTCAGGCGAATGAACCCCACCAACCTCTGGTTCCGGTTTAATACTGAGAGTGACGTCAAAGAGTCAATTATCTCCAAGTAACACCTGACGCACAACTTCCATGATCATAATCGTAATCCCCACCAATCAATCTCTGCATTCATGCCATTAGGGGTTACCAATTGTAACCGGAAGATCCACTGTTGTTCTTTATGCTGTAATTTAGCCTTTTGATTCCCTCCTCGCATGGAAAGGGGGACCCAATCCAGGATCCGCCACATAAGATCTCCAAATAGATGACCCATCTGCTGGCAATGTGGGACCATAGGCGCTGACAGCTGCCTTAAATTGATACGTGATCTGTGCTCTAACAGGCGCTTCCTGATCGGGTGAATTGTTCTGCCTACATATTTAAGGTTACAGGGCATATCAATAAATATACCACATAGGCCGTCTGGCAATTAGAGGAACACCGTGATGTATACTGATGACCCGTGGCGGGATCCTCCCATATTTCGCCCTGTAAAGTGTTGTCACAAAAATCACAATGTCCACATGCAAAATGTCCCCTCTGCTGAGTCGAGGATCCTAACTTGTCCTGTTTACTGGTATGTACTACCAAATCCCCTATAGTTCGAGAACGTCGATAAGCAATCATTAAAGGCTTCTGAAAGCACTGATGTAAAGAAAGCATCGACCAATGATGTTTCAAAATAGCTACCACCTTCGTGGCATTAGGCAAAAAAGGTAGAACTCCAATTATCTTGTCAGCAGAAACTCGAGGCTGAGACTGTCCTCCCTGCCACCACCCTGGATGGTTATAAAGGGCTCTCTTAAAAGCTCGATGAATAATGGAAATGGGATAACCTCTGTCCTGAGATGATGACTCAATTCTCAATGATTCATGTCAGTTAAATGTTTCCTTGAGATTTAAAAATCTTTTCATAATCTCTTGGCTTAGATGGTAATGGCAGCCGACTGTGCTGTTGATTCTGTGTTTGCAGGATCTGTTTGGGGTCCTTTATAAACGATTAAAACGGAGGGCTCACTTCGAGAGAGGAAAAGTTTCTTCTCACGGTAAGCTATCCAACAAAAATTACACACAATTTTGCATTTACACTTTTGGGGTGTGTTAGCATTTGTTGGTTCCTGTAGAAATAATAGATATTAGAAATCAAGTGATAGGGGGATATATTGAGGTTGATTTCTGCGGGTGTATTTTTTAGTCCTTACATATGCCTTTTAACATAGCAATGGCTGACTACACAGCAACACCAGGTCATCTACAAACACTTTCTGCTCTGCTTACCGGGATAGTGTAAGGCCACAGCTAAGGCACTTTACAGGGCACCTTAGTTTGGGCAACTGAGCTGAGGGTGCTTTGGGGTGTGCACACTGATTTCAGATCTATGTCAGACTGTTACAGGCATAAACGGGCGTAGCCTCAAACAGTTTTACTGACGGACGCACTTTGTATATAGCTCACCAGCTAATCTAGCAACCTGCAGCCCACACCACTCTTCCAACATACCCACTGCATGTGACTGGCCACACTTTTAAAAATTGTTTCATGTGGTAAAACACTTTGATGTAATGATAATGCAGTATATTATATCTGTCCAGATACATCAATATACAGGCCCACAGGGGTATTGAACCCATGGCCTCTCCCACTGAGGTCATTATATTAACCATTGTCCTACATCACTATTGGTTGTAACTAAATTACGGCTAGCTACTGAACCAGTGCAGGTCACCAGACACACTGTCTGGTGTGGCTACCAGGATAGGTTAGCACCAAGAGTACCCATGATGCAATTCACATGCAGAACATCAGTCTACATCTGTTCACCAGATGGGGTTTGCACCTCTGCAGCACATCAACTGGGTAGGGGGACTGACCGTGCGTGTTACTGACACAGTGTGCCTACTGACCATGCCATTGTGCGTGTTCTGTGATCACCCTGAGGGTAAAGTCATGTGGCCAGCACCAGGTCCACAGTACCCGGGTTGTTTACGGTAGGCTTTGCTGCAGTTCACCATCACTGCCGGTGTCTGAGGTATTCTTTGCAGACAACCTTAGGAGTTTTCTATGTCCATTTCTATTTGCCAGTAAGGTGTAGCCCTGTGTGAACCATGATGCTCGCAACATAATGCATATTCAGTGAGTTGCCATGGACACCTGTTTTTGGAGCAGGGGAGTGTCTGGACTCACATGGTGAAGATATACGTAGCAAGTCCGCCCTCTCTGGGTCAGGGTAGGGAACATGACCTGCAAACAACAGACACACACTATCACCGTTTGCAATAGGGCCAGTTGAGGTACATGATGACAGATTGTGGGTCCAGCAACCCCCGGCCAACTGGCAAATGGAGAGCTGATGCAGATCTGCACATGGAACTCGACCACTGGCAGACAGGTAGTGTGACTGGTCAGCTCAGCTGCCCCCCACTACAATCTGACATTCACCAGCAGAGGGCAGCCTGTGTGCACCTGCTGCATACTGCAAGGTGTTGCGGCCATACACATGCTAACTTTAGACAGTCTGCTAACACATACATAGTGCATGTTCTAAAAGGAACAATGTGCACACAGATGTGGGATCTGGCGCGCGCACACACACACACACTAAGCAGGTTTGTCAGTGATTGGGCCCCAGAAATGGGAACCCACAAATATCACTTACAGAAACAGTGTATAGCATTATGTGGGAACCTGGACATGTCGTGGTCACTGCTCAGTCAGAGTGGGAGTGACCTCCCAGCATGACATGCTGTGGCCACTGTGTCCTTGCAGGTGGTGGATGTGCACTACAATATCCCAGCTATTGCCCTATGCCCTGTACACATGCATCCTGCCCAGACCGCCCTGTCCGGCCCATACCCACAATACCTTGGCCCTCACTATGCACAATGGCAGGCTAACGCTGGAAACTGTGCAAGCATTGTGGGCTCAGTAAGGTGTAGGTAGCCGCAAAACACTGGATAGACATATACACACTCCAACACCTATTTCTGCATTGTGCAACGATAGAGGTGGCTGCCAGCCCTGGCCGCCACACCAGTCCTGGGCACTGTGCAGGCAGTGCAAAGGTATGCAATACTATTAGGGTCACTCTCCGGGGTGGTAGACAGTGTTGTAAACACATATGGCAGCACACTCCACAGATATCAGAAAGGTTGCTATGATGAATCTATTTTACCAAATTGTTTTAAGTTAGGATTGTGATCTCACATTAATCATAGCAAGCTTTTGATACATATATGGAACGTGTTTCCATGGTTCTGACCGCATTGCTAAGGTATACAGGCGCAGGTGGTGGTAGCTGCTGCTCCGCACATGGCCCAACAGGCTGACTCTCCATGAGGCTTTGTATAGTGGAGCCTGTGGGTGTGGCTGTTTGTGCGTCTGTTGGCTGCAACTCTGGTGCAGAGGGTCCAGACTCCGGTCCTGGTGGGACAAACACGATTCCGGTTTCCTGGATGTCGCTAATGAATATGCATGGATACATTTGCATACAATGGGGGCAGTGCATGTAAATGCATCTCATGGATATTTCTTAGGGACATCCTGACAACCTGAATGGTGTTTGGACCTCCGGGAATGGAGTAGGGAACCTCTGCTCTAGGCAGTGGACATGTCTATGGTGTCTGCACTCTGTAGGGTAAAATAGTGGGACATGGTCTGCAGGGGCTCCAGCTGGGACATGAACCTGTGACCTTCTGCCTTTGGGCATACTGGCTGTGTGTACTGCACCACACAGGCAGGTTGTTCCCTGGGGATCCCATGACTGTTCCTCAGACAGACCTTACCTGTTACACTGCATGCCACCCACCTATACAGGGCTTGGCCTTGCTCTGCTGTGGGCAGCTGCCACTGCCTCCTCCGGCGCCGGCACCCCTTCCACCACCATGCTGACATGCCCTTATGCCGGTGGTGCGCAGTCCCATGCCATCCAGTGTGCCGCTAGGCGGGTGCCTATGGTGTTGGGTCTGGGGTAGGGGTGCTGACATGGACATCAGCATGTCCCCCCAGCACCGCCTGCCAATGTTCTGTGCCCTTAGGGGTACCTGCTGGGTGCTATCCCCTGGGAATCTGTGGGACGCATACCCATGGCCATATTGAACCCTGGTCAGTTGCTGTCTTGCTGCTTTTCAGTTTCTGCATTCCTATGTGCCAGGTAGGTATCTGCCTTGTCCACACTGTGCCCCAGCTGGCCCACTGAATGTGCCGCCTGCAGCCCCCTGTACCCATTTACACCATCACCATAGTGCCCTTTCCCACGTGCCCACTCTGCTGTTGTTGCACATGTGTAAGCCACAAAGGCAAGCTACCCCATACACACCACAGAAAACCCTCATCAGCACTATTTCTATGTTGGCACATTCACTTTGTGGGGGGACTGAGAATTGACCCTTCCAAAAGTGAGCTCATCCTTTTTATTCTTTATAGGTTGTGTTCATTACCGCTTGTCATTATTTGTTCTATTGGCCAGCTCAGTATTTTGGATTTCACTTTTGGTTCTGGTCATTATTTATGGTTTTTGCCTTTTTGGTTGCTGCACATGTATCACTACTATCACTTTTCTGGGTCTCCCTGCCTTTGCTGTACATTGCTGACTGAAATGTCCTGCAAATGTGCCTAGCACAAGGTTTTCACTGGTGCTAATTTTCAGAGCGTCATTTCACGGCGTTAGTGTGCATGGAGCCTCTCCCCGCCCACTCTCCGCCCATTGACCCCTTCTCTCCACCCCTGGGGAGCCTTACTCCGCCCTCTGGGAAGCCTTACTCCACCCTCTGTGCACCTTAATGCCACCGCAGACATTATAGCGCGATACGTGATGTTCTTGCACGGTAATGTGCCATTATCGCGCGATAACGTCGCAGCCGCGCCGTTAGCGCTGTTTAGTAAACATACCCCTTAGATAGGCACTGCAGGTCCCAGAGAGTGTAATCTTGCCTCAAGGTTACCACTAGGCGTCAGTGGCATCATTTTAGAGTGCTACCTTGTGCCAGACAGGAGCAAACGGATCTCACTTCTGTTCCCACTATATGTTAACAATCTTGGTAAGCCCAGGCCTATTCAAAGGGGTTGCTGTTGGTTTTTGTGCAGGTGCCTTCAGGGAAGGGGGGCCTTTTGACTTGAGAAGGCATGGAGAGAGGGAAGATCAGGAACTTACCTCAGGCCAGGGGGTGTGCCTGAAGTTTGGGATAGGATGTGACTGCCTGTAGCTACATTTTTTGGTCCAGACATGGTAATATACACCTTTGAATCAATGCTGACTTTTGGTGACCCAGCAGCTCCTGGGTTTTCTTGACAGTGTGATTGGAGGTAGATTGCCAGGATTTCCTTCTGAGGTAATACAAAGTTAAGTGACTTGTCCAAGGCCACAAGGAGTGCTAGTGGGAACTGAGACCTGGTCTCTTGAATAATAAGCCAGTACTCTATTCCTCCACTCTTTGGGTTCATTACAAAATCGGGAATCCATGTAGTCATGGTGGGCCCTGCCCATAACACTCTCACTCTCCACCTCCACCACTACCCTTGGCTCTGTAAATGTGTTGAAAATTCCCACATCTAGAAAAATCAAATTCTAAAATGGCATTAAACTTATATTTCAATCTACATGTCTCAATGCAGCTTTTTGAAAGTGGGAATGCTCCTTAAATACCCCTCCATTGAATTCTGATATATTTATTTGTGTCTTCATCCATAAAAACTCAGAAGCCTACTTGGCTGAAGAGCTGCACAAAATGGCCACAGCGAGATAAGCAGCTGAAAGAACTCTTTGATAAAGATATTCAAAAAGTATAGATTAGAGCAGGGATTCTCAACCCAGTCCTCAGGATACACCTAGCCAGTCAGGTTTTCAGGATAACCACAATGAATATGCATGAGAAAGATCTGCAAACAATGGAGGCAGTGCATGCAAATTTCTCTCATGCATATTCATTGTGGTCATCCTAAAAACCTGACTAGCTAGAGGTATCCCGAGGACTGGGTTGAGAACCTCTGGATTAGAGGAAAATTATAAATTTTCACTGAGTTTAAATATCCAGGTTTAAAGGTGAGGTCGGAGAGGCTGCTGTTGCCAAAAAAGCATCTTTCAGGAAATTTATTTATTTATTTATTTATTTATTTATTTAAAGTCTCTTTTATACCGCGCTATTCAGCATCAGTGCGGTTTACAATAAACAACGAACATACACATTTCCAATAGTACTTTGTGTTTACATATGAACAGGAGAACAACTTGGCTAACAGGGTAACTATATACAATAACAATATATACAATTTACAGGCTGGTCATGTGTTCTTATGGTTTCAGACAGAGGAGATTTGTGAGGTCTCGGTAATTGGTGCTGAGCTTTCATTGGTTTCTGGGTAATGTAGGAGGAAGAGGTAGTGTTTCACAGCCTTCCTGAATTGGAATATGTCTGGGATTGTTCGGATGTTGTGAGGGAGGCTGTTCCAGATCATTGGTGCATAAAGTTTGAATGCCCTGCTGGATGTTGACTTGGTGCATTGAGTCATTGATCTTGGGACTATCAAGGTGTTTTGTGCTACTGACCTTCTGTCCCTATTGTGGGGTGTCTTCTGGACTATCTCTGATAGTGATGTTGACGAGAGACCGTTGGTGGCTTTGAAGGTGAGTAGCAAGGTCTTGAATGTAATCCTACCTTGAATCGGGAGCCAGTGGAGCTGTTTCATAATGGGTGTGACATGGTCTTTCCTGGATGCTCCGTGTAGTACTCTTGCTGCGGTGTTCATTGCCATTTGCAGTGGGTTCAGAGTGGTTTGGGGGAGTCCTTGCAGTATTGCATTCGCATAATCGAAATGCGGAATTATTAGTGCTTGAAAGATGGTCCTGAAATCGTCAGGCTGCAGCAGCGATCGTAGGTATCTGAGGGATCTGATTTTATGGTATACTGCCCTTACAGTGTTACTTATATGCGCCTGCATATTTAGGTTCTGGTCTAGTGTGACGCCAAGGTATCTGATCGCGGATTTGATCTGGAGGTCAGCTTCCTTCACCTTTAGTACTGTAGGCGCAGTGAAGTTACGATTTCTTGTAATGAACATGACCTCCGTCTTTTGTGTTGAATCCGGAGGTTTTGAGATTGTAGCCAGTTGGATATTTCATTTATGCAGCATGTTATTGGTGAGAGGTCTGGGTTTTCTGTTGCAAAAGGCATGTATAATAGCACGTCATCTGCGTATATCATGCAGTTCACGTTGAAGGACCGGATAAGGTTGCAGAGAGGTTGCATGTATATATTGAACAGCAAGGCAGAGAGGGAGGATCCTTGTGGGACACCTTGGCTTTGGTGGAATGGTTCTGAAGATGTGTCTTTGGATCGAACCT
This sequence comes from Ichthyophis bannanicus, assembly GCA_033557465.1. Classification (NCBI taxonomy): domain Eukaryota; kingdom Metazoa; phylum Chordata; class Amphibia; order Gymnophiona; family Ichthyophiidae; genus Ichthyophis; species Ichthyophis bannanicus. The sequence continues at coordinate 329,893,459 of CM066034.1, read as the reverse complement.
GCTGCCATCTGTCAGAGAGGTAGGACCTGCACCACTCGAGCGCTTTACCGGAGATTCCTTTTTCTTTGAGGCGTTCTAAGAGGCGTTCATGGTTCACGGAATCAAACGCCGCCGCGATGTCAAGGAAGACAAGGACAAAGCCTTGGCGGGTATTGTTGATGCCTGATATTATGCTGCTGAAGAGTGTGGTAAGAAGGGTCTCAACCCCGTGTGCTTCTCTGAATCCGTGTTGGCATGGATCCAGTGGTGCATTGGAGTCAATGTGGTCTTGTATTTGTCTCTGAACTTCCTTTTCCATTATTTTTGCTAGCATCGGTATGCTTGCTATAGGTCTGTAGGATTCCGGTTTCTGTTGGTCGAGTTTGTTGTTTTTTAGTAGAGGTCTTATTGATGTGTGTTTGAGGGTGCGTGGGAAATCACCTGTTGTGAACGATTGTTGCATGAGTCTGGCTATGATGGGACTGAGGTCTGTTCGTAGTTCTTTGATCCAGAATGCTGGGCATGGATCAGATTGTGCTGTAGTCGTGTTGATAGCTGCTATGGTGTTTTCGATGCATTGTTTGGATGGGGTCATGAAGGTAGTGAGTGATGTTTGGTTGTAAGGCTGAAGGATAGTATTGGACGCAGAGTTGTTGTTTATCTGACATAGTTTGGTTTGTAGATAGTCTGCATATATTTGAGGATGGATTCCGTTTGCTTGTTCTGATGCAGGTTCTGTTGTAAGTCGCTTAACAAGGGCAAACAGGTCACGAGGTTTGTTGAGGGATCTCTTTAAGGTGTCAGCGTGGTAACGTTTCATGGTTTCAGTTACTGCGGTACGGTGCGCTGTGAGCTGTAGGTTGTATGCACTTTGGTCTACTTCTGAGCGTGAGCGGCGCCATCGTCTCTCAAGTTTTCTTAGTGTCGCGAGTGAGGCTTTCAGCTCAGTAGAGTACCATGTTGCTGTGTGTCGTTTCCCTTGAGGTCTGTTTATTGCTGGGCGAACAGCTATTGAGCTGAGTATCTCATTCCAGCTGGAGACTAGTTCGTCTGGGTTGTGTGCTGTTGAGGTTATTAGTGGGATTGTTGATTCCAGGATAAGTTCTTTGTTGAATGGTTGGAATCTTCTTGGCGGATTGTTGGATTGACCAATTGTTGAGTTATCTACCTTTTGGCCTTGGCTTGGTTGAGGAATTTGGAATAGGATTAATGAGTGATCAGACCATGGGACAGCGGTAATAGATAGTTCAGGGATGGTTGTTCCTCTGCTGGTTGGGTCTGTGGTGAATATTAGATCAAGCATGCCTCCTTTTGTGTGGGTAGGATCCTTGATTAATTGGCTATATCCTAGATCCTTCAGGGCTTCGAGAAACGCCTTTGAGTGAGTGTCTTGCAGGGAGGGGAGGTTGAAATCTCCTAGTACCCAGCTTGTTGTATGTGGGCTCTGGGAGTTTGCGGCCGTGTCGATTATCGTTGTTAGTGCATCTGGATCGGATGATGGAGCTCTGTAGAGTAGATTGATGGAGGAACACTTATTCGCTATCGAGATTGAGTCTAGGAGCGGCGAGCTGGTTGCATCTTTTATGTTGAAATGAAGGTCAGATCTGGTGATGGCGAGGACACCGCCACCCCTTTTGCCTGATCTGTGACATGTATGGACAGAGAAGTTAGCGGGCAAGAGCTGGTTGAGTATCACGTTGTCATCACAGGAAAGCCATGTCTCGGTGATCAGTAGCAGGTCAAGGTTGTGTAGTGTTATCGTATCTGAGATGATTGGCCATTTTTTACGTACCGATCGGGCATTTACAAGGGCACATTTCAAAAGACGTGGGAGTCGCTGTGTTTTCTTTTTACTATGCTGTATTGATATATGCAGGAGGTGGTGGTGGTGTGTTTGAGTGGTTTCTAGTGATTCATAGAATGGGGCATCTGGCCACCTCTTTCTATAACTGTGGATAGTTGGTATGTGATTGTTGTTAGTATATAGGCCAGTGACATTGCCTAGTCCTGTAGCAAGGAGGTAGAGGGCAATTGAGATGGTGCAGGATAGGGCCATTTTGTGATCTATGTTGAGGTGTGGATTTGGGCTGGGATGTTGGTTGGCGGTGGTGGGTCAGCTAAGCTGCCTGGTTATGATAGTTTTGCTTCAGTTGCAGATTACACGGGTAGTAGAGACTGCAGCTTAACAGATAACTGTTGATATTGGCTAACTGCAGATTACACAGGTATATTGAGTCAAAGCTAACTGGGACTAGCTGGTTCGTAGATTATACAATATATCTCAGAGGTAATTGTAAATAGGAGGAAATGGAAAAAAGAGCCAAACGACGAAACCTGGAAACAGCACAAGCACTGGCAAGTCAAATCCAAGGCATTGATAAAGCAGGCAAAGGGAGAATTTGAGAAGAAGCTTGCTGTGGAAGCAAAAACGCGAAATAAAGATTTTTTCAAGTACATTCGTAGCAAAAAACCTGTGAGAGTCAGTTGGTCCATTAGATGATAGAGGAGTTAAAGGGGCACTAAGAGGCGACAAGGCAATAGCGGAGAGACTGAATGAATTCTTTGCTTCGGTCTTTACTGAGGAAGATGTAGGGATGTTACCCATGACTGAAGTGGTATTTAAAGGTGTGGAAGAATTGAAGGAAATATCGATACACCAAGAAGATGTATTACAACTATTAGATAAACTGAAGAGTAGCAAATCACCTGGGCCAGATGGTATACATCCAAGGGTGTTGAAAGAACTGAAATATGAGATTGCAGACCTGCTATTAGTAATCTGTGAACTATCATTAAAATCATCTCTAATACCTGAAGATTGGAGGATCGCCAATGTAACACCAATTTTTAAAAAGGGTTCCAGGGGTGATCCGGGAAACTACAAACCGGTGAGCCTGACATCAGTACCGGGAAAAATGGTAGAAACCATCATAAAGAATAAAATTACTCAGCATGTAGATAGTCATGGCCTAATTGGAGACAGCCAACATGGCTTTAGACAAGGAAGATCTTGTCTTACTAATCTGTTGTGTTTTTTTTGAAAGTGTGAATAAACAGGTGGACAAAGGTGAGTCGGTTGATATAGTGTATCTGGACTTTCAGAAAGCCTTTGACAAGGTCCCTCATCAGAGACTTTTGGCAAAACTAAAGAGTCATGGGATAGGAGGCAGTGTACTACTGTGGATCACGAACTGGTTAAAAGATAGAAAGCAGAGGGTTGGGCTAAATGGCCAATTTTCCCAATGGAGAAAGGTGAATATTGGTGTAACCCAGGGATCTGTGCTGGGTCCACTGCTTTTTGACATATTCATAAATGACCTAGAAAGTGGAATAACGAATGAGGTTATCAAATTTGCAGATGACACAAAACTATTTAAAGTTGTTAAAACCCATGAGGATTGTGGAAAATTGCAAGAGGATCTTGATAAATTAAAAGACTAGGCATCAAAATGGCAGATGAAATTTAATGTGGACAAGTGCAAAGTTATGCACCTAGGGAAAAACAACCCAAACTATGGTTACACAATGCAAGGTTCCACATTAGGAACCACCACTCAGGAAAAAGATTTAGGCGTCATTGTGGATAACATGTTAAAACCCTCGGCCCAGTGTGCAGCCAAGAGAGCAAATAGAATGCTAGGTATCATAAAGAAAGGAATGGAAAATAAAACAAAAGATATAATGCCTCTATATCGTTCCATGGTGAGACCGCACCTTGAATATTGTGTGCAATTCTGGTCGCCGTATCTTAAAAAGGATATAGAGTTATTAGAAAAGGTTCAGAGAAGAGCCACCAAAATGGTAAAGGGGATGGAAGGATTCTCCTATGAAGAAAGGCTAAAAATTAAATTAATTAATGAATGGAATGGAACGGATAAACGTAGATCAATTGTTTACGTCATCAGAATATAGAAAGACTAGGGGGTAACCTATTTAAGACTAATAAGAGAAAATATTTTTTCACTCAACGTTTAATCAAACTCTGGAATTTGTTACCGGAGGATGTAGTCAAAGCTGTTAGTGTAGCTGAGTTTAAAAAAGGTTTGGACAAGTTCCTGGAGGAAAGGTCCATAAACCATTATTAAAAGGGACCCAGGATATCACTGCTTGACCCAATACAAGCATTGAGGAACCTATGTCTTTTGGGGAGACTACTAGGTACTTACGACCATACTGTAGTTTGGCCATTGTTGGAAACAGGATACTGGGCTTGATGGACCTTGGTCTGACCCAGTATGGCATATCTTATGTTCTTATGTTCTTATCCCTTTTGGCACTGCCAGATCCATCATTTTAAAGTGGAAACATTTTGACAACCAAGACACTACCTCGAATGGGCCATTCCTTCCAAAGTCAGTAGCTCTAGGTTAAGGAAACTGCTAAGGAAGGTCACTGTGAGGCCTAAGTTTACTTTAAAAGAACCTTAGAGGTCTCTGTCAAGGACTGGGTAAAATGTTGACTGCTCAACAATTTTTAAGTTTACTTCACAAATATGGCCTGTATGGGAGGGCAGCAAGAAGGAAGCCATTGATTAAGAAAATCCATATTGTTGTGTGTAACGAATTCCTAGCAAGGGACAACAAACACAAGGATCCTTCCTCAGCCCTTGGTCCCAGAAGCAAGTGAGAAAGAAATGAAAACATAACACACACAGAATTATATCTTAACAATAACAAAGTTCTGCTAAAGCTTTAGGGAGGAGAATTACAGATCCACAAACTTGAGTGGTCACCTTTAACACCCTCAATTAGCTTGGCCGCAGCTCCTTCTTTTAATAGGAAAAATGCCACATTGTAGAATTTCGTCTTATCATTCTATGTCATGTTTTTGCCTTAATCTTTAACAATATCTACACATTGCAAGCCAAATGCATAAACATATTAGTCAGATTCTAATCATAGCAAACTCCCTGTGAGAATAAGCTTTGTTTAATCCTCCTTTACAGAATATGACCCTAACAATATACTTCACATATCAAGTTGTTCATAAACATAATTGGCCTGGCCTAAGCATACAGAGCTTTCTACAAATATATGCTTATAATCTAGTTCCCTTGGAAGATACAATCTTGACAGTCTTATTTCTACATAAACATTCCTTGTAACACTGACAGCACTTTTTAAGCTGCTTGCACTCACCAAGCATTTTCCATGAGTACTCCTATAAGTCCCTCTCTACATGATCTGCTGTTTTGCATTTACAAAAAAACACTTAGGAGACAGTGCATGTATGTGTGAAAAGCTTCTGTAGTCTGAGACTAAAGTGGAACTTTCTGGTCTTAGTGCTAAACAATATATAGGTAGGGCCCAATATTCAAAGGGATTAACACAGATAGCAGACCTGCAAACCATGTTAATTCCCTTAGCCAGAATATTCAGCGATTCATGAACTTAGAACCCCCCCCCCCCTGTGGCCCCACCATATGCAGAAACTCACTGTTTTGGGCTTCCTGACAGCCCAGCGATGATATCAGCAATCCTTCTGTGTTTGTGCCCTGTGCAGCCGAACCGCTCACACAGCCCTTTGTACAACCCTGTTCAGTGACACTAGCAGTGCTGAACATGCCTGGGTGCCACTGCTGCATGCCTTGAAGCTAAACGGTTAGCATCAAGGCGTTCCAGGGTGGCACCCAGTCATAACCAGGTAGCCGCGATATTGAGCCGCTGCCTGGGTATGGCAAAGTAGCGAAAGTAAGGTGCAGCAAAGGCTGGCCTAACTTTTGCCATGAAAGCTAAGCAGGCAGTAGCTGAATATAGCCACTGCCCAGTTAGCTTCCTGGAAATCCAGGCAACCCGAATATGCAATGCCAGGGCCCAGATATGATCCCGGCATTGAATATCTGGGTTTAAGTTTCAGCAGCGATGGCTACCCACTGAAACCACAATCACTGCCGTCACTAGATATCCCCTCGTGGAGCGCGATTCTATAACATCCACGTCCAGCCGGCAGAAACGTCTAACTTGAAAACGAGCACATAATAAACCTGATTCTGAAACAGGGGGTACAGATGCACCTGCGGTTCCAGAATCAGGGAGATATATGTCCCCGGCACAGCATGAACAACACACCTGGGGTAACACGGACCTACGCTGCTATAATGGTACACAAGTACATGCAGCAAACAGCCTGTATGCCCCCCCCCCCCTGTGCCCACCATATTCTGAAAGGATAGGCACCTCAGATGCTTCCCATCTCCATGTGGCCACGTCCCTGCTGGCAAAACATACATCGCTGATGTTCATACTGACAGTGTTGTGCTCATGCTAACAACAGAAACATGTATGGTCATACAACCAGACTATATGTACTAGTCTGTTGCATGCCAATAACACTACAAAGTTATGTACATGCACCAAAGCTATTGTATAAGCAAGTGGAAAGTGAGACGTTTGTCTTTACAGACCCTGCAGTAAAACATACATGGCATTTGAAGAACACCTTAGTGTGGTGGTGGTCAAAAGATGTAGAGAAATGGGAAGAGATACAGAGAAGAGCAACAAAAATGGTAAAGATAGTGAAACAGAACAGGACCAGCCTAAGGGTATCTGCTGCCCTAGGAAAACCTTCAACCATGCACCCTCCCACTGGGTGGCTCAAGGTCCTGCACCCCCAAGAGGCTCAGAACCCTGTGACCTCCTCGAGTGGCCCAGGGCCTATCTCCCCCACAGAGTCCATCACCTTCCATTCCCTGCCCTACCCTACCCTACCCTACCTCCCATGGTCCAACATGTCCCCTTCCCTTCCCTGCAGGTGTCCAGCATCTCTTCTTACCTTCCCCCTTACCCAGGTGTCCAATTTCCTCTTCTCTTCCTTACGTGCCCTCCAGGTGCCCAATATCTCTTCTTCCCTTCCATTCTCCCTTACCCAAGTTTCCTGGGGGAAAGACTGTGGTTTACCACCTGAAACATAGCGCTATCTTGGGATGGGGCTTGATACAACTCCTGGATTCTATTTCAAATTAAAACAAATTTTGGATAAAACAATCCTTGCTTAAATACTTAGTAAAAAGGACTGAAGCTAACTGGCCATATAAGCTTTATTCATATGTTTTAATAGCACGGGTATTTGATGGCAGATAAAGTCCATCATGGTCCATCTAGTCTGCCCAGCAAGGTGACAAGAGTAGATGCATCTGCCGCTCCATGCAGGTCATTCCTCCCCATGCTTCTGTCTAGGAGTGTACCCACTGCTCCGTGCAGGTCACCCCTATTTGTTGAGATAGCAGAGACAGTTAAGTTTATTTTGATTTTATCCTGTTGCTATAAAGGGATCCACTGTGTCTGTCCCATGCCATTTTGAATTCTGTCACTGTATTTATCCCCACCACTTCCATCGGGAGGGCATTCCAAGCATCTACCACCTTTTCAGTGAAAAAGTATTTCATGACGTTGCATTTCACTTTACCCCCTTGCAGCTTCATGTGATGTCCTCTAGTTTTTGAGCTTCCCCATCTTTGAAAAAGGTCTGTTTGTTCATTAACACTCTTTGGGGTCTATTCTGACCCACAAATAGTGGGGATGGGACGTCTTTCTCCGCTATTCGTCCCCCTTGCCGTCCCCAACTAAGCCTTCCCATACAAACAAGGAGTTTGTACGGAGAGTCTTAGATGGGGGCAGGAAGGGGTGATAAGGAGGCGAAGTTAGGGTGGGCAGTGGGTGGTCTGCGGTCCTGGATGTACAGGGCCGATTCTGAAATTGGCCTTGTATGTCCGGGGCCAGTAGATTGGACGGGGGAGTTCCCCTAGACATCGGGGAATGGGAGGCCCATCGGGGGTCAGGCTGTAGGGAAATGAAAATGTAGTCAGCGGCCAGGGATCGCGGCTCCTGAATAGAGCCACGGTACCATGGCAACTGGACACCATGGCGCCACGGCTCCATTCAGGAGCCTGACTGAGTTAGCCAGGCAGAGGCCTATACGTGCAGGCCGATGGGAATCGGGTCCCGGCCTGCACATACAGGCCTAGACGCAATACTGATCCAGCGGGGGATAGACCTGCTCCGTGGGATCAGAATCGCATCTACCTTTGTGCGTCTATTTCCAACTGGACGCACAAAGGTCAGGATGCACATATTAGAATGCGCCTATGTCCTCTGTCCCTTCTCTCCTCTAGAGTATACATATTTAGGACTTCAAGTCTCTTCTCATATGTCTTCTAGCATAGGCTCCAATTCATTTTGGTCGCCTTCCTCTAAATCGTTTCCAGTCTTTTTATATCCTTTGCAAGATATAATCTCCAAAACTAAACACAATATTCCAAGTGAGGCCTCACCAGCAACTTGTACAGTGGGATTAGTACCTCCTCCTTTCTGCTCGTAATTCTTCTCTGTATATAACCCAGTATCCTTCTGGCTTTTGCCACTGCCTTGTCACACTGTTTCGCCACCTTGAGATACTCAGAAACAATTACTTCAAGGTCCTTCTCCTGGTCCATGCACACCAACCTCTCGCTCCCTATCACATACAATTCCCTTGGATTTCTGCATCCCTTCTGCACATTAAATCTTAACTGCCAAGCATTAGATCATTCTTCCAGCCTTTGTAGATCTTTCCTCATGTTATCTACTCCCTCAGGAGAGTCCACTTTGCAAATTTTCGTGTCATCTGCATAAAGACAGGCTTTTCCATTCAGCCCTTCGGCAATATCACTCACAAATACTTTGAACAGTACCAGTCCCAGGACCGATCCCTGGGGCACACCACTAATCACCTTCCTTTCATCCACGTGAGTTCCATTTGCCATCACCTTCTGTCGTCCATCAGTCAATCAATTTCTGATCCAGTTCACCACCTTAAGACCCATCCCCATGCTGTTCAGTGTATTGATAAGCCTCCAATGACGAACAGTATCAAAGGCTTTGCTGAAATCTAGGTAGATCACATCCATCACATGCCCTTGATCTAGTTCTCTGGCCACCCAGTCAAAGAATCAATCAAATTTGTTTGGCATGATCTTCTCCTGGTAAAATCATGTTGCCCCAGATCATGCAATCCATTGTTTTCCAGAAAGTCCACTATTCTTTCTTTCAGGAGTGCCTCCATTACTTTTCCCACCACGGAATTAAGGCTTTCTGGCCTGTAGTTTGCACTTCTTCCTTATGCCACTTTTGTGAAGAGGTACCACATCAGCCCTTCTCCAGTCCTGTGGAACTTCTCCTGTCTCCAAGGATCTATTAAAAACATCCCTTAAAGGCCCTGCAAGAACCTCTCTTTCAGTATCCTGGGATGTATCCCATCCGGTCCCATGGCCTTGTCTACTTTCAATTTTGCAAGCTGTACAAACACATCATCTTTTGTGAATGCTGTATTATCTACTCCATTGCCATTCGTAGTCTTTCTCCAGGATTTTCTTTAGTAAAAACAGGAGTATTTGTTTAGCATTTTCACTTTTTCAATATCACTTTCCACAATTTTGTTCTCGGCACTTTTGAGTCTTGCATTTCCACCTCTGATCTTCCTCTTCTCCTGAATATACCTGAAAGATATTTTGTCATCACGCTTTAGATCTTTAGTCATCTTTTCTTCTGCCTTTGATTTTGCTATCCTTATTTCTCTTTTTGTCTCTTTTAGCTTTATCCTGTATTCTTTTCTGTGTACTTCTGTTTGTGAACTTCTGAATTTTGTGAAAGCTATGTTTTTGCCTTTATTTGTGCCGCCACTTCTTTAGAGAACCAAATAGGTTTCCTTCACCTCTTGTTTTTATTTACTTTCCTTGCATATTTATCTGTTGCCCCTTTTATTGCCTCCTTTAGTTTGGCCCACTGCAATTCCACTTCCCTTACCTCCTCCCACCCTGCCAACTCCTCCTTCAGGCACTTGGCCATTTTACTGAAGTCAGCACTGTTGAAGTCTAAGACTTTGTGCTTGCTGTGATTGGACTCTGCCTTGGCTTTTATCTCAAACCACACTGTGTGATGATTGCTGCTGCTCACATGGGCACCCATCCAGACATTCGACACGCTATCTCCGTTGATGAGTACTAAATCCAGCATTGAACTTTCCCTGGTCGGTTCTATCACCATTTGTCTAAGCACTGCATCTTGGAGGGCATCCACAAATTTTTTACTTCTTTCCAGATTTGCAGAAGGAATACTCCAATCCACATTGGGTAGATTAAAGTCACCCATTATGATCACTTCTCCCTTCATGGTCACCTTTGCAATATTAATAATCAAGTCACTATCCATTTCTTCGGTTTGAGTTGGAGGCCTGTAGACTACACCAGTTTGGATGACAGTGCCATCTCCTCCTTCCAACACAATCCACAGCGCTTCTTCTTCCCACATCCCCTGCATTTAAGCAGCTTTAATATTACTTTTGACATATAGGGCTACTCCTCCTCCTTTTCTGCCTTCTCTGTCTCTCCTAAATAAATTATTGCCAGCTATAGCTATATCCCATTCATTTGACTCATTAAACTGTGTTTATGTAATATATTGAGTTCTAGCTACACTTGTTAACCGCTATTCTGCTTCCACTTGTTTATACTTATTCCAGTATGACAAAGACAGACCACAGGATGGGAGTAGGAGAGGGGGCAAGTCATACCACAGTCCTTCTACATCCTGCAAAGACAACAGTAGAGCAAATCGCTGTCAGTGCAACAGTGGGCCTTTAAGCACTTGTGCGATTGTGCACTCATGGTCTGCTGGTTCTGCCTCCTCCGATGCAAACTTCTGTAGGAGGGGGCAGGAGCAGCAGGCCTTGAGTGTGCACATGGGTGCTTAAAAGCCCGCTGCTGCCCTGACAGCAGTTTGCTCTGTCACTCTTTGCAGAATATGGAGGAGCTGTGGTGCCACCTCTCGAGGTCTTCTCCCTAAGCAGACACCTACTATGCCTAGCGGAGGGGCCGGTCTTTCTCATGAAGAAACATTAAGCAGATTAGGACTCTTCAGTTTGGAGAAAAGATAATTAAGAGGGGTTTATGTTAGAGATTTATGAAATCATGAATGGGATGGAATAGGGCAATAGGGAAATAGTACTAAGATTAGAGGAGACTCCATGAAACTAACAGGCAGCAGATTTAGAACAAATTGGAGAAAATACGTTTTTCGTTCAAAAATCACACTGTGAAACTTTTGCTGGAGGATGTGGTCAAGGCATCTAAGATAGCTAGGTTTAAGAGGGTTTTGGAAACGTTTCTAAAGACAAAAGGCCCGATATTCAAAGGCATTTCCATGGTTTTCAGACCTGCAAACTGTAAATGCAGCTAAGTGGGATATTCAGTGGTTAGTGCTACAAGCTCCGATAGCATCGGGGCATTCTGGGGGGTAGTTAACCCTCAGCGGCAAACGTTAGGCACAGAAAAGGCTGTCTTAGCTTCTGCCGACGAAGCTAACCGGGCAGCGGCTGAACATCACTGCTGCCCAGTTAGCATCCTGCTTCAGTGGCGAACCTGATATTCAGTATCGGTGGCTGGAAATGGCCCTGGCATGGAATATCCGGGTTTAGGGTTCGGCTGCGGTGGCTCACCACTGTAAGCTCTCTAGCCGCTGCCGTTGAATATTGGGCCCAAAGTCCATAACTAGTTATTACCAGGCAGACATGGGGAAGGGGGCTGCAAGGAATGGATCTACTGTTTAAGATATTCCGGGTACTTCCTAGGTGACCTAAACTAGCCACTGTCAGAGACAGGATGCTGGGCTTGATGATATTTGTATGGCACATCTTATTTTCTTATGCAATGGACGTAGTCGGGAAGCAGGTTGCAAAAAGTACTAGAATGAAATCAGTAATAAATTCAACTCATGAAAATTTCATGAAGCAGAGCAATTGCAGGAATGAAACAGGAAGAGAAAAAGCTAAAAATGAGCAAAGGTGACTAATGACTAGAGCCTGTGTGATACCGAGCACATTACTGCATGCCAATAATCTTATCCTTGGCAGCTAATAGAAGCAGTCCATTTGGGGAAAGTGCTTCCTTTGCACCCTCCTTTCCCAGAATAAATCTTACTGAAAGGTCTAGCAATTTATCTTAATCCTTGATTATCTAAGTGTACCTCAATATTAGTCTGCTTGATCAGTTTATTATAGCATGTTTGATATACTGAGCAGGATTGTGCAGTCTTAGAGTAGAAGGGCATAAGGTAGTGATAAGAAGGAATTTAAAATTGTATTTCTATCAGATTAATCCCACTGTATATAAATTAAGAAATATACCAATGATTGTACAGTAGCTTGGTGGGGGTGAGGGAGGGGGAAAGTTACGGTGCAAAAATCTAGGACAAGACAGAAAGTAAGGATGAGGTTAAAAAAGAAAAAGAGAAAAGGAAAGATTATTAAATGTATTCTAGTGAAAGTAAGATCAGCTGTTATATTACATGATTTAATTATTGATAATAACCTAGATATGTTGTTTATTATTGAGACTTAGTTTAGGGAAAGGAAGGCCCTCTTGGAGATATCTGCCCAGTGGATTATACGATTGAGTTTTAATCTAGGAAGGAAAAAGAGGAAGGGGTTTAAGCACATACGTAAATATGAGGTCCCCGAAGGAGTAGAACATTTACCGATGTCCTTTCCACAGAAAGGAAAGGAAAGGGCTTGAGGTACAATTTTAAATAGCATCGCATTTCATAAGGCAAAAATTACAAGATATATTCAGTCTTGAGTGGTTTTAATTTGCATTTGGAGGATAAAGACAATAGGGGCATGTGTACTAAAAGGCGCTACCCAGTAGCAAGGGGTTTAGTGTGCAGTTTGGGGGCCAAACTAAAAAAGCAGTATGGAATAAAAACCCCAAGCTACTTAGGCAGTGCGTGTCTGGGTGGCAACTGGATGGGAGGGGGTATTCACACAGCCTGTGCTCTGTGCAGGTATTGCTGGGGCAACTAATGCCACTTCCGTGGGTGGCATTAGTTGCACCTACAATGGGTTTACTGCAGCGACCCATGATAACTTCAAGGGGACAACTGTACCCACCCCCCTGCTGTTAGCTGAATATCCACAGGTGCCGCAGGCAGGGCATTCCGGGGGATGGCACCTGGTGATAACCGGGAAATGGCGATATTGAGCCACTGCCCAGTTTTTGCAATACGGCAAAGGTCAGGCGCAATACAGACTGGCCTAACTTTCAGCACTGAAGCTAACTGGGGTAATGGCTGTATATTGCCACTGCCCAATTAGCTTTATGGCAATCCAGGCAACCTGGATATGGCCCCAGTATTGCATATCTGGGTCTAAAGTTCAGCAATGGTGGCTAGCTGCTGTAACTGTGCCAGCTGTCGCCACCGAATATGGGGCTCAAAGAGTATAATGTACAGAGCTGGAAGGAAATGATACTCCGATTACTAAAAAAAGAGTTTAACCTGTTGTATTGTAGTTGTGTTTTTTAATGTAAGTTGCCAATTGTTGAAGTATTTAGCAGTGACCCTAAAACTTAAGTAAAGCCTTGGTTCAGAACACAGTCACTGCCCTGGACTGTGTTGACTGAGAAGGGTGAATGTGAGCATGTCAAGTGCCAAATCTCCGTTATTGCCACCTTGTTAGCCAGTCTCCTCACAAGTATTTTCCCTGATACTTTTAAATCCAGAGCTCAGAAAACTCTAGGTAAAAGCTCCTTAGATTGGTGTACGCCTGTTGTCTGCCAAGCAGTTTTGAAGCAATTGTCTGGACCACACAGAAAGGGAGCTGCACAGATAAGCTGTCAGAATATAAAAGAGTATGTTGCAAGTTGGAGAGTAATTGGAGAGAAACAGGTAGTGTTGAAGTTAGAATTGAATGGAAGTTGCAGATGAAGGAGTACATGAAGATGATTATTCAAGAGAAAAATGTATTTTATGTGAAACAGATTATGATTAGAAAGAGTTCTAAAAACGTGTTTAAAGTTGTTAGATTCTCACAGCCTCAGAGGCAAATCCAGTAAGTTGGAAGAAAATGCCACCAGTTAGGGAGTTATCCTTATATTTTGAGATAAAAATTGATAAACTGAAATTTTCTTTATTGAGAAAGTGGCTGGCTGGAGTAAGGAAAGGTTAAAGGAAATAGAGATGGAGTCACTTAGAGATTCTGGTATTAAGGAGATTGTACTTGGTGGCAGTTTCATGGGATGGATGAGTGGGAGATGGGGCAATTGATGATGAACTTTGGTAAAGGAAATTCTGTTCTGGATCGATGCCCAGCTTATTTACTTTAAAAGACATCTGAGATTATTTATTTAACAGGTTTTTTATGACGCTTTATCATTTATCATTTCAGTCAAACTGGTTTACATTGTTACTTAAACTTGGTAATGTACATTAAACAGGGGCGTTGATAACTTAGATTTTTCTGAGGTAATGGAGGGTTAAATGACTTACCCAAGGCTGCAAGAATTACTAGTGGGAATCAAATGCTGGTCTCTTGACTCCTAAGCTAATGCACTAACCATTAGGCTACTCCTCCACTACTAGAGTAGCTAACAGTGGATAAAGGAGGTCTTAAGACAGATGATTTATCCAACCACCCTTAAGCAGATTATCATCCTTTTTCATCAGACAGAAACATAGAAACACAACAGAAAAAGACCACATGGCCCATCTAGTCTGTCCTTCCATATCAACCACTACAACAGTCCCTTTTTTTTTCCTTACAGCACAAAGGTATTCATGAGAACTGCTCAGATTATAAACCAGTTGCAAACCCATCTTTCTTATCAAAGGTGTTGGAAACACAGTAGATCAACAACTTAGGAAGTTATTGGATAAGTATAACTGCCTAGCACAATCACAGTCAGGCTTTAGATCTTCATATAATACAGAAACTGTGGCCATAGTCTTGCTTGAAGTGATAAGATTGGATAAGGAAGGACAAGGATAACTAGTTGAAATAGACTTTACAGAGGTTTTGAACTTAATTGGTCATGAAAAGATGGTTTAAAAGGTAGAGGATGTAGGGATAATAGATCGTGTTTTTACTTGGCTTGAAGATTTTCTCCGTGGGAGACTTTGTCGTGTATCATTACAAGGAACAACTTATCAGTGGAGAATGAGATATGGAATACCATAGGGATTGCCACACTTGAATGAATCTAAACCTTTTAAAGGCCATCCTGAATAAAACAAAAATCCTGTGGGTTGGAGGAATCAAAGTAGAGAGGCTTGGAAAGGGACCTGTTATTAATGATATGAAGACTGGCCTTGAGACAGACCTTAAAGGTTTAGGAGTAATTTTAGATTCGGCATTGATAATGAAAAAACAGATCTCAATGGTGACAAAAGCAATTTAAGCAAATCTGTATTTAATAAGATATATCTTGACTTATTTCTCAGAAGATAATTTGATAACAATTATTCAAACAATGGTAATAGCTCAGTTAGATTATTGTAACTTGGCATAGTTAGGATTAGAGAAAAGGCTTTTTGGAAGATTTCAACTAATACAAAATGTTGCTACAAAAAATGTATTTAAAAAGCCAATAAATGAGAGCAAGTAACTCCAAAGTTAAAAGAGTGCCATTGGCTTGCTATGGAACAAAGAACAAAATTTAAATTATTGACAATGACTAACAAGATAATTTGGGGTAAAGCTCCTAATTGCCTGAATAAATATGTGTGTGGAATTATATGTGCTGCAGAATTTGTCAAGATCAGAAATTAATATTCATTGAAATTTTCCTCTAAGACGTAAATTAGCTGTGACTAGTAGATTATTTATTTATTATTTGAAAGGCTTATATACCGCATTTCCAATGATCAGGGCAGCTTGCAAATAACCTAACGTAACATAACATTACAGAGAACTAGTCAACAAGGGCCTAAGGCCAGCCCAATATTAAACAAAATAACATAAGTGTATAACTGAGGGTAGGAGATGGGAACAAGTATCATCTTGTATAATAGTCATGTGTTTACAACAGGTGCAGTGAGAGGACTCATACGGACCAATGCAGAAAGCTGGCGCTAGCCCTGCACTGGAACGACTTTTTACATTCCTGACAATGCCCACATCTTAACATGCGATGCAGGAAGTACAGGGTATGCAAATGTACACTGCGATAACTGTGCACATGTAAATGAGCCACCACAGTGTTAAACTGGGAGAGCAAGCCAAACACATGTGCACAAGAAACCTGCACTAGTTTGGCTTGCTGTCCGGGCACCGCATGGCTAATTTGTATGTCAGCCCTGACAGTATTTTGATGGCATTGGGAAAAGCCCTCGATGTCATCAAAGTACTGTCTGGGGCCAATACCCTGACAGAAAGTAATTACGTGGTGGTCTAGTGGCCCCTGCACCCCCGCCCCAAACCAAAATACAATACAATAAAATAAAAGACACCTGGTGGTATAGCAATCCCTGTACCCCCATCCCCTACTAAAAGAAAATAGAACCTGGTGGTCCAGTGGCCCCTGCATTCTCACCCCAACCCAAAATACAATAAAATAAAATAAAAAACACCTACCATTAAAAGAAAATAGAACCTGGTGGTTCAGTGGCCCTGTACCCCCACCCCAACCAATCCTAAAATAAAAATCACCTGATGGTCTAGCAGTCTCTAAATCCAACCCCCCCCCCCCCCACCTTAAAACAGGCAGGAGCGCTGCCTACACACTCCCACTCTGGTCTGCCATCTTGTAAAATGGTGATGCCTGGCCCCATACAGTGAATCCTGGGATGCACCGGGTGAGGTCAGACTTATAATTGTTTGAAGGTAATCCAAGGATAGCTCATGATAGATTTTAAAGATTGGCATGATGTTCTTATACTTTATTCTTCTTAATAGAGGTAACCAGTGGAGCTCCTTCAAGATCTGGGTGATATGGGTGACTCTGGGTGACCCAGTGAGTAACCTAGCCGCTGCATGTTGAGCAAGCTGTAGTGGGTGTAATTGACTTTTTGGCAGACTTTGGAGGATTGCATTGCAGCAATCCAGGTGAGGAAGTATTATAGCCTGGAAGACAGTTCAGTAGTCTTGGGTTTCAAGAAGTGGTCGCAGCCGTTGAAGTATCCTCATTTTGTAGCAGATATGTAAATAGACCTGAACAGGAAGGGCTCCATCAAAATGGAATAAATTACCAAGGCTGTTACAATTTAAGAGAACAACAAACAATATAAAAAGGCATGAACCACTGCACAAAGCCACAATAGAGAAACAAAAACATAGGCAAAATTAAAAAAAAAAAACAACAACCCCCCAACTTATTATATATGACAATCAGATAAGTACCAAGTAGTATAAACTTTGGGCCCAATATTCTAAATGCATTTACACAGTTTACTGACCTGTAAACCATGTAAATGCCACTGAATGGGATATTCAATGGCACTAAAAACATTAGTGCTGCTGAATATCCCCAACTAACGCTGCTATACGCTTAGCATCAGGGCGTGTTGTGAGCGTTCTGGGACATGTTGTGGGCAGCGACAGTCGCTAACCGGGTAGCACTGATATTGTACCACTACCTGGTTAGCGACTAGTGGCTAAAACTAGGCAAAGCAAAAGCTAGCCTAGTTTTACTCGCAGGAGATAACTGGGTAGCGGTGCAATATCACTGCTACCCAGTCAGCTTCTGCGGTGTTAGAAGCTTCCGGTGACCCTGGATATCCAATTTCGGGGCTGCATATGACCCCAGCATTGAATATCTAGGGTTAGAGGTCAGCGGCGACGGCTAAATACCAGGCCCTTTATTATTAAAAGTCAGTATCAAATATTGGATGAACAATGAGACAGATTTATTATAAAAACAGAGAACGTAAAAGCTGCCATTCTGGGTCAGACCAAGGGTCCATCAAGCCCCATATCCTGTTTCCAACAGTGGCCAATCCAGGTCACAAGTATCTGACAGGTTCCCAAAAGGTACACAGATTCCATGCTGCTTGTTCCATGGGTAAGCAGTGGATTTCTCAGTCCTCTTTAACAACGGTTCATGAATTTTTCCTCCGGGAACTCATAACAGTTTTTAGTACATTCTCTGGTAATGAATTCCAGAGTTTGATAATGCATTGAGTGAAAACATATTTTCTCTGATTAGTCTTAAATGTGCTACATTGTAGCTTCATTGTGTGTCCCATAGTTTTTCTACTTTTTGAAGGAGTAAACAATCAATCTACATTTACCCATTTCACTCCATTCATTATTTTAGAGACCTCTATGGCTTGGTAACCATGAGACCACGGTTCGATTTGCACTAATACTCCTTATGGCCTTGGGGAAGTCACTTAACCCTCCATTGTCTCAGAAGAAACACCTGATAATCAACTTCCCATCACACTACCAAGAAAACCCAGGAGCTGCCGGGTCGCCAGGAGTCAGCACTGACTCAAAGGCACGCATTGTATTTTTTATCATATTTCAGTCGTCTCTTTTCTTCTTAGGGATATCCTTACATCCCCTTACATCCCTTTTACCATTTTGGTGGCTCTTCTCTGTACCTTTTCTAATTCTGATATATCCTTTTTAAGATATCATGATCAGAATTGCACACAATATTCAAGATATGGTTATACCATGGAGTGATACAGCGGGATTATAATATCCTTCATTTTATTCTCCATTTCCTTTCTTTATGTTTCCTAGCATTCTATTGGCTACCTTGGCTGCGGCTGCACACTGGGAAGAGGGTTTCAATTTATTATCCACAGTGATGCCCAGATCTTTTTCCTGGGTGGTGATTCCTAATGTGGAACCTTGCATCATGTAACCATAGTTTGGGTGTTTGCCCCTGAGTGCATAACTTATCCACATTAAATTTCATCCACTATTTGGATGCCCAGTCTCCCAATTTATCAAGGTCCTCTTGCAATTTTTTACAACCTTCTTGTATTTTAGCAACCTTAAATAATTATGTGCCATCTGCAAATTTGATCACCTCATTCATTATTTCCATTTCCAGGTCATTTGTAAATATGTTAAAAAGCAGCGGACCCAGCACAGATCCCTGGGGTACTCCACTAGTCACCTTTCTCCATTGAGAAAACTGGCCATTTAGCCCTACCCTCTGCTTTCTATCTATTAGCCAGTTCCTGATCCACAATAGTACACTGCCTCCTAGCCCATGTCTTTTTAATTTTCCCAAAAGTCTCTAATGGGTGACTTTGTGAAAGGCTTTCTGAAAACTGAGATACACTCAGAGCTTAATTGGTGCCTGAATATGGTGGAATGGCGTTCCAGCACGTGTTAAGCTCAGGAAGTGATTAGTGCAGCTGCGGGATCATTTTCATTTGCTTCCACAACTGTGCTGCAGTGAAGCAGCCCAGCCCGTGACATTATTAGTAAAGTTAAAAATGCCACAAGCTGAGCTGCTTCATTACAGAACAGCTGCAAAAGCAATGAAAATGCTTCTGCGCATAGGCGTCAGAAAGGGGTGGGCCACACGGGCTCTGGCCTCACCAAAAATCACGGCATGGCAGGCAACAGGCTGCCCGCGAACATCCCATCCTCCACAGGCAGAAGAGGAGAAGCCACGATCGCAACAAAGGTCCTTCCTGTTTGCCCATAGGAGATTGGATCTGCGCGAGCAGAACAGGAAGGGTCTTTGCCACAATCAGAGCTTCTCTTCTTCTTCTGCCCATGGAGGAGGGGATTCCCACGGGCAGCCTACTGCCTGCTGGCCCTGATCACAGCAAAGATTCTTCCTGTTCATCCTGCGGGCAGAACAGGAATGGTCTCTGCTCACGAGGAGGAGCTGAGGCCAGTGCTTGGGGTCCCCCTAAAGACAAAGGTCTTCTGCTGCCCCTGCACCTGGGGCTGAGGCTGCATTAATCACCACAGCAGCATTTTTATTAAAGCAAAAAGAAGCAATTCCTGTTGACACAGGAAGTGCTTATTTTGCTTTAATAAAAAAGCCACAAGCCAGGCTGCTTTAGTGCAGCACAGCTGTGGGAGCAAACAAAAATGCTCGTGTGGCAGCTGCAGCGAGAGGAAGAGATGAGATAGTTGGTTGGGAAGCGATGTGGGGGTAGGAGATAGCTGATGATGGGGGGGGGGGGGTTAGGACTAGAAGGCTGATGTAAGGTGAAGGAAGGACTGGAAATGGGCTGATGGTACTGGAAATTGGAGAACACAGGGTCTGGAAATGGACTGATAATGGGGCTGGGGGGAACTGGGACTTGAAATGGGTGATGCTGTGAGGAGGGCAGGGACTAGCAATGGGCCAATACTGGGGCTGGAGGGGGCACTGTGACTAGAAATGGGCCGATGCTAGGGCTGGGAGGAGGCCTGGGGCTAGAAATGGGCTAATATTGGGGTTGGCAGGGGGACCGGGACTAGAAATGGGCTGATACTTGAGCTAGGGGGAGGACTGGAAATGGGCTTATGTTGGAGGGGGCTGATTTTAAGGTTGGGGGGCTTGGTACTTAAAGGCAAATCCTAGGCTTAGGGTGTGAAAAAGAAGGAGATGTTGGAGAGTAAGAAGGGAGAGGAGGACAGATATTGTGAAGGTTGGGTTAAGAAGCAAAATCATAATCAGGGAAAGAATGAGAGGGAAGGTATAATATCAGATGCTGGGGTAAGGAGGAGGAAAGGAAGGGTCAATCTGTATCGGAGAATGAGGTAGATGGGTGGGCACTGGAGACATGGGGATTTGGGAGAATAGGGACTTGGGCTTAGGTGGAGAATTTAAGTTTGGGTGAGAAAACAGAAGAAAGACTCAACATAGACTGGATATTGGGTGTGTTAAAAGGGACACAGGGCTTAGGTGGGATTGTAAGTGAGAACTCAAGGACTGGATAGGGTGGAAAAGAGGGGACTTGAGGTTGCCTGAGGGGGATAAAGGGGAATCTGAGGACTAAGAAATTGACCAGAGATTAGGAGGCCAGTGGGGACAAGGTGACTGGGCGAGGGGTAAGAGTGGGTAGATGGAAGGTTTGAAGGGCCTTGGGAGGTTTGAAGAGGGATTTGGGTTATTTAAAAGGACAGAGGCTATGGAGTGGGAGAGAGTCACAGGAAGGGGCAGGTCTTTCTTGAAGGTGGAGAGAGTAGAAATAGGGGAGGTGAAAGTGGAAATGGAAACCTAGATGGGGGGAAGACGTAAGAAAAGGCCTGGAGGTGGAGTGGGGATGTGCTAGAGAATGAGATGGGGCTGATTAGAGGATGAGAGGCAGAAGGTAGTAGATGAGGCTAGGGAGGGGATGCATACAGAAGGAGGAAATCAGGTGAAAGTTGGGGGACATAGGAGGCAAGCGAAGGAATGAGACAGCTGGGGAATGGAAGGACTAGGGAAGTAAGGTTAGGAAATGGAAAGCTGGTAAGAAGGTGAAAAAAGGAAGACTGAAGATTAAAGAAGGGGGGGGGGGGAGAATGGAATGAATCCATAATTATGTAGAAGGCAGATGAGAGAAACAGAGCAAAAAGATGAAGCAGAAGGATCAGTGTAGGCTAGAACTGTAGGGAAGGAAAGAATGAAGACAGGAAGCATGAAGAAACAGAAAATGGAAATGAGATCCTGGAAAAGAACTTAGAAGAATACCAACAAAACGAACTGGAAAAGAGAGGCCAGGACCAACCAAATTAGAAAAATAAAATGATCAGACAACAAAGGTATAAATGAGTGGCAGTTTTTAGATAATGAAATATGTCAATTTTCAAAATATGCATTTCTTATAAGTCAGTCGAGAAAGAATGCATTTTGTTTCTTTCTTCAGTGTTCCACTGCTCAGGGTTTGTGTTGGGGGTTTTCCATTACAGTTTTTACCTGCATATTTTTTTTCTAATTTGTAGTTTTATTCTTTACTACATGATGGTCTGTGTTTTCCATGTGCAGCCGAGATTCTATATAGCAATCTATGGTAGTTCAACTTGTTCCCTTTTTCCATCTGAAGGACTAGAGGTTACTCGTGTTCTAGAATATTTGCAGTGCTCATTTTTCATAGGTAGAGTTAGTGCAGGTTGAGTTCTTTAACTTGGTTCTGGTGTTGAGTGTACATTTACAGGTTTTTGTGTTATAACGCACAGTGTTTGGCAGTGGAGGGCAGTGATGGTGTTATCACAGATTAGAATTTGAATGGAATCTTGTTTGTATGTTGAGTTGTAAAGTGAAAAACCCTACTTCTGCTTTGCATCTGTTGGGAGAGTTTCATTTATGAATCTCGGAGTGCTTCATATGAATGAATAATTATTCCCTATCAGACAATTGAATAATTATGCCCTAGTCAAAAGGCAATTATGCATTCTCTGGCAAAGCATAATTAGGCTAGGTGTGTGTTTTCAAAAAATATACAGATAATATTGGGATGTTTAAATTGCTAAATGGCCATGTTATTCATATATTTGTGGGCCATGTTAAGGGAGGAGCAAGGATAGGCCAGAAAATTATGCAGAGAGTGGCAATATTCAGCCACTATTGAGGTAAGTTCCACGTTTAGTCATCGGATTAGAGGCAGTGTACTATTGTGGCTCAGGAACTTGTTAAAAGATAGAAAACAGAGGGTAGGGCTAAATGGACAATTTTCTCAAGGGAGAAAGGTGAATGGTGGAGTATCCCAGGGATCTGTGCTGGGCCCGCTGCTTTTTGACATATTCATAAATGACCTGGAAATAGGAATAACGAGTGAGGTTATCAAATTTGCAGATGACACAAAATTATTCAAAGTTATTAAAACCCAAGAGGGTTGTGAAAAATTGCAAGAGGACTTTGATAAATTGGAAGACTGGACATCCAAATGGCAGATGAAATTTAATGTGGACAAGTGCAAAGTTATGCACCTAGGAAAGAACAACCCATACTATGGTTACACGATGCAAAGTTGCACATTAGGAATCATGACCCAGGAAAAAGAATCTTCAGCTAGCCGCATGCATCTGGAGGGCCATCCAGTTGTGGCTGCGTGGATGACTAAGCCATTGGTGCCCAGTGGTGGGTGGGGGAGGGGCATGATAGATGGCAGGACAAAAACCCACAACCTTAGCCTGCCCCCCAAAAACTATCCATCACGCAAGGGAGAACAGTCTCTGGGAGGAGACCGTATCCAGCTCTGCAATGTCACACAACCCAGAGCTGCCACTATAGCAAACAACCAGCCAGCCACCTACAAAGCAAACACAATAGCTCATCATGGAGGATCACTGCAGCCAAATCAAGAGCACACAGGGGCAAGTCTGGCATAGTGCCACAGAACCAATACACTGTGCAGGACGTTCACACTATCAGCCATTATTTTTAGCAGTGCTAATCTCTGCTATGTGACAGTCCAAAGATAAATATGTTGGCTGGGGTAGTGTGTGTTCCCAGTCCATGCAAGGATAATGATGTCGGAAGCATACTGGTGTGTGTGTGTGGCAAAGGCAGCTCCACTGAGAGTGCAAGAGGGGAATGGTGAACAGGTAGTGGCAGGAGAAGGTCAAGAATGGCATGAGGGCAAAGGGAGTGTAGTAGCAGTGTACAAGCAGGGGAGTGATATGTGTGTTAAGGGAGGTAAAAAGGGAGGGCATAGAGACTGGAGCCAGTTGGCCTATTAGATCTGTGTATGCGTTGCAACATCAAAGCATGACGTAAATGCCTGGAGAGGGAACTGTAGGCTCTGTGGTGGAGGGATAGGAGACAGCAGTGCAGTAGGTAAAGAGGGGGGCAGATGAGGCAGTGGCTGTTTTGTACATCATGTATATGTGTGTGTGGGGGGGGGGGAGGGACAAGCCTGAGGTGAGGTGCTGTGTTAAGCCTAAAGGACACCTTATGATCCCACCAATCTCTCCCACAGGAATTTTGGTCTGAGGCGGACCCTGAAGAATCTGAAATGCAGGTTCAGGACTGTGACGCGCCATACTCCAGACCTCATCCAGTGCCTCTGAAAGGAGGTAGCAGCTGTGCCAGGAACCACCCATATCATAGAAACCCACACCAGTGAACCACATGCAGACAGCTATGTCAACTAGGCTGGCAGGGATGTCGACCAGTGATTCAGCAGTATATATGGATTTGGAGATGTCAGTCAGACAGGTGTCATTGCAAGCATGGAATAGAAAGCCACGGAAGTAGATCAGGGGATCCAAGGTCTGGGAATGGAGAGGGGAAAGCCTAGTCCCACAGCCATAGACAATGTCATAGTGTAACCGAGGTAGCATGGGCTTGCCTTGCTGTGACTGTACAACATCTAGCTGTGAGATGTCATGTAATGCCACATGTACTGATTGGAAACTTTGATATATGCAGCACAATGGCAGCAGGATAATCCACAGGGGCCTGCAGCACAACAGGACCGGCCCGCATAGGACATCTCTGCCACAGCAGATACCAGCATGCCATCACAGCAGCAGCACGGCAGCTCCACCTCTACCAGAACCACAACCACTGCAACAGCCTCCACAGCTGGTAGCATGAGGCCTGAGCAGCAAGGGAGCTCTGAGGATGGTGAGGAGGGGAAGAGGAAGAGGAGGAAGAACACATTGAGGAAGACAGAGAGGAGGATGACAGGGAAGAGGAGAAGGAAAACATGGAAGAGGAAGAGGACAACATGGAAGAGGAGAAGGAAGATGAAGGAGAGGAAGATGAGGACAAAGGGGATGAAGAGGCAGACAGTGAGGAGCTGGAGGACAGAGGACATGTTGAGGACATGAGGGAGGTGCAGGAATGCATGGATGAGGGGCCTGAAGCAGCGGCTGTGGAGACAAGGGAAGGGCAGACAGTAGTAGTGGAGGTTCGAGAACCATTAGTCACTGTGGCTGCAGTGTTGCCAGCACCAGTTGCAAAGGTGGAGGCAAGGGAGGCATCTGGATCCAAAGGGCTGTCATTGTGTCACCCCACACCCTCCAGGGCTGTTCACCCCAGAAGCATGTTATTGGATCCTCAGGCCCAGGGGTCCGCCCATGTAGGATTGGCCAGCCAAAGGCTGCCACACCAGTCCCTAGTGGCCATCTCTGCTGTTCCTCCATCCCCCCTGTGATGCAGGCAGAACTCAGGAGCCTGTGTGCTCTAAGGATGTAATGGTGCATGAGCTGTGGCTCATGAGGGAGGCAGTGGAGGGGGCAGAAGAGGTATCAGACCCTTAGAAGACTGAGTGGCAAAACCAAACAATGACAACATCAAGAAAGCAGATGGCACCTTCGTGAGCTCCCCTGGTGAACACCTGCAACAGTGGAAAGAATTCTTCAAACAGCTATACATCCACGATCCACCCTAAGGACCGCCACCAGAGCCACCATTCATCGACCTAACGGAGAATTCATTCCTTGATGGTGAACCAACAGTCGATGAAGTGAAGTGTACAATAACATCATTGAAGAACGGAAAGACGCCCTGAGTGGACCAAGTCACTGCCAAAATGATCAAAGCTGGGGGAGACATCCTGCTGCCATGTCCTTCTAACATTCATCTGTCGCATGGAATGAGTTCCATCAGCATGGAAGAAAGCCATCATCGTGCCAATCCTAAAGAAAGGTGATAGCCGGGAATGTAAGAACTACCGTGGCATCAGCCTTCTTTCAATCACTGGCAAGGTGTTCATGATGATGATACAATAAAGGTTGCAGGAACATCATGAACAGGCTAGCCGAGAAGACCAAATAGGATTTAGGCCATATCAAGGCTGCACTGATCAAATATTCACCATTCATCAACTGGTGGAGGAAAGGATCAGGTGTGGAAAGCAAACCATTATTGTCTTCATTGACTTCAAATCCACATTTGACTGTGTTCACTGGCCCGCCCTCTGGAGGGCACTAGAGATCGAACATGTGCCACTGAAGATCATCCAACTTCTCTGAGCATCATACAATGGCTCAACCAGCAGCGTGCAGATCTGAAATGAGCTATCCAAGGAATTTCCTATCCAAAGTGGAGTCCACAAGGGAGTTGTCGCTTTACCCCTATTTTTCAATATCATGATTGACGCAATAATAAGGAAAACATTCAAGGACAGATGCGGGGTCCAATGTGGTGGGAACAACTTCCTGACTGACTTGATGTTCACAGATGACAGTGCTATATTATCTGACATGGATGCAGAGGCCACCGACATCCTTTTCCATATCACCTGCATCGCCCAATATTACGGCCTAAGAATCAATGTGGACAAGCCCAAAGTTATGATCACGGATGGATCACAGGCCATTGTTCATCTCGATGAAATTCAAATTCAGCAGGTACAAGAATTCAAATACCTGGGATTGCTGGTACAGGAAATAAAGGTGGCATCCACCACTGAAGTCCTCAGCAGGATTGGCCAGGCAAAAGTAGCATTTCCCTCACTCAAATGGTGCCTCTGGAAGAAGGCCAATATCTTCACCAAGACCAAAATTCGCCTCTTCCGAATGCTGATCCTGCCAATTCTCCTGTATGGATTGGAAACATAGACTCTGCTCAAACCTTGACTTGAACAAACTCGAAGTCTTTCAAATATGATGCCTGAGACAGATTTTGGATATCTCTCTTTGTGATTGCCATCAAAAAGAGACAATTCGGACAAGGTATGACCATCAATCCTCAGTCAAAGAACAAATCCAAAAACGCAGGTTGTGCTGGTTTGGCCATATTTGCAGAATGAACACCAGTCTGCTGCCATACAAACTCCTCTGGCGGGAGTGACCTGTCCACTGGAGGGTTCAATGAGCAGCACCAAAGAAAACGTGGCTCTGATTTTAGCCTGTTTTGCCCCCCTATTGGTTGCCTAATGTTTCCAATATCAGGCCCTTAGGTATCATCGTGGATAACACACTGAAACCCTTCACCCAGTGTGCAGCGGCAGCCAAGAAAGCAAATAGAATGCTAGAAATCATAACAGAACGAATAGAGACTAAAACCAAAGTTATTATAATGCTCTGTATTGTTCCATGGTGCGACCACACCTTGAATATTGTGTGCAATTCTGGTCATTGTATCATAAAAAGGATATAGTAGAATTAGAAAATGTACAAAGAGCCACCAAAATGGTAAAGGGGATGGAAGGATACCCCTATGAGGAAAGGCTTAAAAGGTTAATGTTCTTCAACTTGGAAAAAAGATGGCTGAGGGGAGATATGATATATCTCTATAAATTAATGAATGGAGTGGAATGGGTAAACATATATTGATTGTTTACACCATCAAAAAGTAGAAAGACTAGGGGACATACAATGAAGCTACAATGCAACCCATTTAAGACTAATAAGAGAAAATATTTTTTCACTCAACGCGTAATCAAACTCTGGGATTCGTTACCAGAGGATGTAGTAAACGCTGTTAGTGTAGCTGGGCCTAAAAAAGGTTTGGACAAGTTCTTAGAAGAGAGGTCCATAAACAATTGCTAAAGAGGACCCAGGGAAACAGCTTCCTAAATGGCCTCCATCTTGTAGTCCAAGAGTAACCTACTGCTTTTCCATGGAACTGGCTACTTTTGGGAAATATTTCCAACAAACGTCCTATGAAAACCTTCATTTCACAAGAAATCGCTTCATCGGGGGCTATCATATAATTTTTTCAAAAGACAACTCTTCTTCTGGCTATCTTCTGGAGTGATTTCTCGCAAAACGAAGGCTTTTGTAGGGCTTTTGTTGGAAAGAAAACCTTCTGGAAGACATCATTAAGCTAAGTAGCTACTCTGGAGAAATGTCAGATACTTGTGACCTGAATTGGCCACAGTTGGAAACAGGACACCGGGCTTGATGGACTATATAATCACTGTGGTAGACTTTTTTATTTCTATGGTCCCTTAGTGCAATCATTATGTTCTTTCATTTTAGCTGTAGGAGGTGGGATCTCCTGAAGGTTTGTCTGCCTTTAAGGTTGTAAAACTGTGCTGTGGGAAAATAAATGCTGCAGAGTATGTTAAACAGTTAATGGGAGCTGTTAATGTTGCGGTATCAGAAGACCCTTTGCCTGCTTCAAATGGTACAAAATATTACTGTACGGTTAGTGACTGGAGTTTATTGGTCTGCCAGCATCACCCTGGAATTGAAGGTTCTACATTGGTTACCTATCCTGTACTGTAGAAATGTGAGGCTTGTTTCTTGATGCATGTTGGTGTATTTAAGAGGTTTGCTACAGTGATATGTTCTGGGACATGTTTTAAGGTTTACTGAGACTAATATGTTAGTCATCTCTGTGCTTCAAGTGGCTTGGTCGAGTGCTTCACAGCCTAGAAGATGGTCAGTTGACCAAGTTGTAGAATTCATTGCCCAAGTCTATATGCCTTGAATCTGATTATTTAAAAATTTGAAAGGCTTTTAAGGTCCATTTGTTTCTTGAGGCCTTTGGAGCTGGTTAATGGTTGTGGTGGTGGCAGGGCTATTTATAGTCTGGATGAAGAGAGAATACATAGTCCTTGCATACGTTTCTCTGTTTTTTCCATTTGTCTTGACAGTGAACCAGAGCCCATGACTTTGCTCAGTATTACTGAAAGGTGCCATAATTCTCAACATACAGAGAAGCTGGTGAACAAGATTTTTGCTATTGCTTGTTACAGAATAGACTGATGCCATTGATATTTATAGGGGAAAATGGGGATCATCAGGGGAATAGTAATTTGAGATGAGAGAAGGCAGACTTAAGACAGAGGACAAGAATAGCAAAACAGAAAACTTCATACATTTGAGAGATACAATATACTCCTATGACCAATGAGACTGTTGTTCTTAGGTTTGATTCCACTCTTTATGACAACAGATCTTAGATTATTCTGACGCTACTCTATATTCAGCAGTCCTTGAGCCTTCCATATGCTCACCCACTGCAGGATTTGCAGGTTGTGCCCTCCAGAGCTCATGTACAGCACCAATGTTGAATAATTTTTGTGTGGGTCCCATAAACATATCACAACCGGCAAAGAACCCAGTTTTCTACAAGATTAATATGGTTACAAATACTCTACACTAGAGTTTGCCAAAGAAGAAATACATTCGTTGATCATTACAGAGTATTTCTTTTTTTATTTATTTATTTGTTACATTTTTCTATACCGTCCCATCCAGAGATCAGGGGCAGTTTACAAATAACCAACATGTAACAAATAACATATCAGAGAACATTTACATATCAGCTATAACAGATCCGAGAACTATTTACATGTCAACTATGAACAATATTTACCAAGGTTAAGGAACCTGGGCTTCAGGGAATGGAATACAGGTGGTGTGACTTCTGTGTGTAAGGGGGTGATCATTGTGTATGTGGCTGGACTAGGTGTGAGGTAGAGCTGGCATTGTCATTTCCATAGTATTCAGTGAAGAGATGCATTTTGAGTTCTTTTCTGAATACTTGATGGTCCTTAATTGAGCGGATTGAGGCAGGCAAGGAGTTCCAGAGACTGGAGGCTGAAAATGTGAATGATCTAGAGCTCGTTGTCTGTTTGGTCTTACAAATGGAGGGCGGGATTGCAAGAGAACTGAATGTGTTTTCCCTTCGAGATCTAGTGGTGGTGGGGGGTGGGCGTGTAGAAGAGAGTTGAGAGGTAGGACGGTGCAATATTGTTGATCAATTTGAAAGTGGTCATCAGTATCTTGTATTTCATTTGGCTTGATATTGGAAGCCAGTAGAGGTCATAAAAGATAGGTTCATATGATCGGTTAATCAGACTTTATAGATGATTCTGGCTGTAATGTTTTGTGCTCCTTGGAGTATATTTAAATTCCCAGTCGGAACAAATGATACTGCCAGGTATCCCTCTGAGCATATCAAAAGTGACTTCATGGCTCTGCGACAGGGGGTGAAGCAGTTAGGTGCACAGGTGGTGTTCTCGTCAATCCTCCCTGTTGAGGGTAAAGGCCAAGGCAGAGAGGCTTGCATCCTGGAAATGAATGCATGGCTGCATGGACGGTGTCGAGAGCATTTTGGTTTCCTAGACCATGGGATGCTGCTCCAAGGTTGCAGAGCAGAGATGGCATCCATCTGTCCAAGAAAGGTCAACGCGTCTTCAGTAGTAGACTGGCTAATCTACTGAAGAGGGCTTTAAACTAGATTCATTGGGAATGGGTGAAGAAAGCCCCCAGGTAAATGATACATTAAATACTTTTATGGAAATGGGTAACAGGGGTAACATATGGAAAGCAGTGTGTATAAATGCCCGTAGCATGGGAAATAAGATCCCTGATGTTGAAGCTTTGGTGGGAGTGGCAGACTTGAATTTAGTGGCAATTACAGAAACATGGTTCACAGAAAACCATGACTGGGATGTAACTATACCTGGCTATACTTTATTCAGAATGGACAGGGTAGGAAGAAGGGGAGGAGAAGTGGCACTATATGTAAAAAATACTATTAAAGCTTTGGAATTTCAGAGCTTAAAAGGGAGAGAGGAGGCATTGTGGATTAAACTAGAAAGAGGAAAAGAGAAATCTATTTGCATTGGTGTGATATACATACCTCCCTCACAAGAGGAAGAGGTGGACAGAGAGTTAATTGAAGACATACACAGCATTGCTAGGAAAGGGGAAGTGCTACTGATAGGGGATTTCAATATGCCAGATGTTGATTGGCACGTTCCTGCTGCAGTATCATCTAGAAGTAAAGAGATCTGGATTCTCTACAGGGAGAACTATTCCGGCAATTGGTAACAGACTCCACACGTGAAGGGGCCATACTGGACTTGGTGCTTACCAATGGTGAAAGTGTTTCTGATGTTATAGTGGGAGATCATTTTGCATCCAGTGATCACCAGATGGTGTGGTTCAGTATTAGGACTAGGGCTGTTAGAATCCATTCAAAGGTGAGGGTCTTAGACTTTAGGAAGACTAACTTTGCCAAGATGGGCCAATACCTCAGGGAGTCATTAGTGGGATGGGAACAGCTGGGGGATGTAGAAAAACAGTGGGCAAAACTGAAGGGATATTTTAAGGGCAACCAACATTTTTGTTAAAATGGTAAATAAAGAGAGCGCATGGTTCAGAACAATGTATACTTGAAGGATTCTACCAAAAGAATGAAGTTTGGGGATATCAGCAAAGAGGTTCCAACAAAGACAAAAGCAGCCCAAATGCCCTTGAGTACAGAGCAGACAGAGCTTAAAGATTCCAAATTACCCCTGTCTACCAATAGCCAAATTAATATGATTAAAATACAGTCTCTAAAATGCTTGTATGAAAATGCTAAAAGTCTAAAAAATAAGATAAGAGATTTAGAATACACAGCACCAAATGAGAGGTTAGATATGATTGGTATCTCAGAGACATGGTGGAAAGAGGACAACCAGTGCGACACTGTGATACCTGGGTACAAACTATATTGTAATGATAGAGCTGATCAAATTGGTGGAGGGATTGCGCTCTATGTTAGAGAGGGCATTGAGTCATAAAGGATTAAAGTTTTGCAGGAAACACAATTTGCTGTAGAATCTCTATGGCGATGGCAGTGGGGGTGTACTATCGACCGCCTGGCCAGAATGAATGGATGATGAAATGCTCAAAGAAATTAGGGCAGCTAACAAAAGTTACTGCACAGTAATAATAATGGGTGATTTTGATTACCCCTGCATTGACTGGGTCAGTGTCATGGCAGGACATGCTAGGGAGATAAAGTTTCTAAATGAAATAAATGACTGCTTTTTGGAGCAGCTGGTTCATGAACCGACCAGAGGGGAGGTCATTTTGGACTTAGTCCTTAGTGGAACACCAGATCTGGTGCAAGAGATAAGGGTTTTGGGGCCACTTGGCAATAGTGATCATAGCATGATTGCGTTTGATTTAATTAATGGAGGAGGGATGGGAAGGAAATCCACAGTACTACCTTTTAACTTTCAAAAGGGAGACTATGATAAAATGAGGAAAATAGTTAAGAAAAACTAAAAGGAGCAGTTGCAAAGGTTAAAGACTTATATCAAGCTTGGGTATTGCTTAAAAATACTATCTTGGAAGCCCAGACCAGCTGTATTCCACACTTTAAGAAAAGTGGAAGGAAGTCCAAAAAACTTCCAGCATGCTTTAAAGGTGACATCAGAGAGGCTGTTGTTGCCAAAAAAGCATCTTTCAGGAAATGGGAAAAAAGAGCCAAATGACGAAAACTGGAAACAGCACAAGCACTGGGAAGTTAGATGTAAGGCATTGATAAGGCAGACAAAGAGAGAATTTGCCTGCAGCGGCAGCCAAGAGAGCAAACAGAATGCTAGGTATCATAAGGAAAGGAATGGAAGCAAAAACACATAATAAAGACTTTTTCAAGTACATTTGCAGCAATAAACCTGTGAGAGAGTCAGTTGGACCATTAGATGATAGAGGGGTAAAAGGGGCACTAAGAGGGGACAAGGCCATAGTGGAGAAACTAAATTAATTCTTTGCTTTGGTCTTTACTGAGGTAGGGATTTTACCAATGACTGAAGAGGTATTTAAAGGGGATACTCACTTGGTTTGCAGCTTGTCGTGCTGTGAGGGCTTGTGTGCATCAGTGATGCTGAGAGCTAAACTATCGGCAGTTTAACTACTGTCAGGGTCTCCCAAGATGGACAGGTCTCAGCTGAGGTGCCAGACCAAGACAAACAACCCATCTGGGCAGCAGAAGAATGGGATAGTGTTGACGGCGGAGGATCACATTTCTGTGACAAGAGCAATAACATCAAATTTAAACTGTGCGGAGGAAAGGCCAAGCAATCTACTTCTGTATCTTGCCATGAAAACTCAATGGATAGTTACAACAAAACAAATTGCACTATAGTGCTGGAAGATGAGACCCCCAGGTCGGAAGGCACTCAACTAGCTACTGGGGAAGAGCTGAAGACTTTTCAAAGTAAAGCCAGAATTTATGATGTGGTTGGATCAAAGCCCTCGGGACGTCTGACTGCTGATGTAGCTGCGCATGTAATGAGAGTCAGAAGCTGTAAAGATTGTCTTACACATTGGAACATGGAACGTACGAAGCATGAACCAAAGGAAGTTGGAGGTGGTCAAGAATGAAATGGAATGTGTACAACTTGATCTGTTGGGTGTCAGCGAACTGAAATGGACTGGCATCGGGCACTTTGCATCAGATGATCACATGGTCTACTATGCTGGAAATGAAAGACAAAGAAGAAATGGTGTTGCATTTATAATAAAGAAGAAACTTGCAGGAACTGTAATGAAATACAATGCAGTCAGCGAACGCTTAATCTCTATTCGTCTACGAGGAATGCCTATCAACACAACTATAATTCAAGTATATGCCCCAACAACAGCTGCAGAAGAGAATGAAATTGAAGAGTTCTATGAACAAGTACAAGCTGAAATTGACAGAACATGCAAACAGGATATCCTGATAGTCATGGGTGACTGGAACGCAAACATTGGCAACAAAGAAGGCGGCAAAGTAGTTGGAAAATATGGACTTGGCAACAGAAATGAAGCTGGAGAAAGACTCATAGAATTCTGCAAGACCAACGATCTATTCATCTCAAACACCTTCTTCCAGCAACACGAGCGGCGACTGTACACATGGACTTCACCCAATGGATTGTACAAAAATCAAATTGACTACATCTGTGGAAGTCAACGATGGAAAAGCTCTGTAACATCAACAAAGACAAAACCTGGAGCTGACTGTGGTACAGATCATCAACTACTAGTATGCAAGTACTACAATGACGCATGCAAGGAAATAGAAGCAGAAACTATTAGAGGAAGAACAAAATCAACTTTCCTAAAGCTACAAGAATTAAAGAAAAAGTTCCAGCCTCGAATTGGAATGTTACAAGATGCTCAAGGTTCTATGTTGAATGATGCTGAGAAGATCAAGAAAAGGTGGAAGGAGTTTTTATATGATAAAGATCAAGTGGACCAACAGCCGTTTCAACCTGAACCTTATGATCTGGAACCATTGGTGTTGAAAGAAGAAGTTGAAACAGCATTGAAAGACTTATCAAAGAACAAAGCACCAGGTATTGATAGCATTCCTGGAGTGGAGGAGTGGCCTAGTGGTTGGGGCAAGGTACTTCAGGCCGGAAGGTCGGGGGTTCAAATCCCACTAGAGGACAGCAACCTTGGGCCGGAAGGACTGGGGTTTCTAGTCCCACAGGTGCTCCTTGTGGTCTTGGGCAAGCCACTTAACCCTCCATAGCCCATGTTCCCTATAAAATAGTTCTCTGTGTGCTGTGCTTTCCTGTCTAATCAATGTGTTTATACCTCAAAATTTTCCTGTCATGATTTGACAATTTCCAATCTGTAATCAAACCGCTGCTGATCGCTGGAAGTAGCGGTATACAAAATGTATACTAAATAAATAAAATAAATTCTCATAGACTTATTAAAGCAATCTGATGCAGCTGTTACAGTACTTACAAGGCTCTGCCAAGAAATATGGAAGACAACATCATGGCCAACTGACTGGAAAAGATCTGTGTTTATACCAATACTAAAGCAAGGTGATCCAACTGACTGTGGAAATTATCGCACAATCGCTCTGATCCCACATGCCAGCAAGATTCTACTGAAGATTATTCAAAAGAGACTACAAGCATACCTGGAACAAGAACTACCTGAAGTGCAAGCAGGGTTCAGGAAAGGGCGAGGAACGAGAGACATCATTGCGGATGTGAGATGGATCCTTGAAAAGACTAAAGAATACCAAAAGGATATCTATTTGAACTTTATCGACTATAGTAAAGCTTTTGACTGTGTAAACCATGAGAAACTCTGGGCCCCATTAAGAAGCATGGGTATACCAGAACACCTGATCGTTCTCTTGCACAATCTGTACATTGATCAAGAAGCAACAGTTCGAATGGAACAAGGAGAAACAGAATGGTTTAAAATAAGCAAAGGTGTAAGACAAGGCTGCATACTTTCCCCCTACCTGTTTAATTTATATGCAGAAAAAATCATCAGAGAAGCAGGATTGTATGAAGACAACAGAGGTGTGAAGACTGGTGGAAGACTCATCAACAACCTTCACTATGCTGATGATACCACATTACTGGCTGAACGTGAAGATGATCCGAAACATTTGCTTCTTACAATCAAAGAACATAGTCTCAAAATGGGCCTGCACCTTAATGTAAAGAAGACAAAGATCATGACAATTGGCATAATCAACAGGTTCATCGTTGAAGGAGAAGAAATTGAAATCATGAACAACTTTAACCTACTCGAATCAACTATCAATAAAGAAGCAACAAGCAGTCAAAAAATCAGATGATGCATTGCTCTTGGCAGAATGGCTATGAAAGACCTAGATAAGATTCTCAAGAGCAGAGATGTTTCTCTCCATACAAAGATTTGACTTGTTCAAGCCATGGTATTTTCAATAACATCATATGGATGTGAAAGCTGGACAGTGAAAAAGACAGACAGGAAGAAAATTGATGCCTTTGAATTATGGTGCTGGCGGCAAAAACTGTGTATACCATGGACTGCCCGAAGAACAAACCAGTCGGTACTAGAGGAGATCAAACCTAAGCTTTCTTTAGAAGCTCAGATGACAAGACTTTGACTTTCATACTTTGGACACATCATGCGAAGAGAGAGAGATTATTAGAGAAAGACATCATGCTTGGCAAGATAGAAGGTCAATGCAAAAGAGGAAGGCCAGCAATGAGATGGATCGATACAATAACAGCAGCTACGGGTACCAGTCTGTCAACAATGAGCCGCCTAACTGAAGAACGAACACAATTTAGGATAGCTATCCAGAGGGTCGCCATGAGTCGACTCCAACTCGACAGCACTTAAAAACAATTGCGGAAGAATTGAAAGAAATATAGATACACCGGGAAGATGTATTACAACTATTTGATAAACTGAAGAGTAGCAAATAAACTGGACTGCATGGTATACATCCAAGGGTGTTGAAAGAACTGAAATATGAGATTATAGACCTGCTATCAGTAATCTGTGAACTATCATTAAAATCATCTATAATACCTG
Organism: Ichthyophis bannanicus; assembly: GCA_033557465.1. Taxonomy (NCBI): domain Eukaryota; kingdom Metazoa; phylum Chordata; class Amphibia; order Gymnophiona; family Ichthyophiidae; genus Ichthyophis; species Ichthyophis bannanicus. Next base: position 329,857,837 of record CM066034.1, on the reverse strand, counting down.
AAGATTGGAGGATGGGCAGTTTAACGCCAATTTTTAAAAAGGGTTGCAGAGGTGATCCGGGAAACTACAGACTGGTAAGCCTGACGTCAGTACTGGGAAAAATGGAAGAAACCATCATAAAGAACAAAATTACTGAACATGTAGATAGTCATGGCTTAATGGGAGACAGCCAACATGGCTTTAGACAAGGAAGATCTTGTCTTACTAATCTATTATGTTTTTTGAAGGTGTGAATAAACAGGTAGACAAAGGTAAGTCGGTTGATATAGTGTATCTGGACTTTCAGAACGTCTTTGACAAAGTCCCTCATGAGAGACTTTTGGCAAAATTTGAAAAGGTCATGGGATAGGAGGCAGTGTACTTTTGTGGATTAGGAACTGGTTAAGAGATAGAAAGCAGAGGGTAGGGCTAAATGGCCAATTTTCCCAATGGAGGAATGTAAATAGTGGAGTACCTGAGAGATCTGTGTTGGGTCCGCTGCTTCTTAACATATTCATAAATGATCTGGAAATGGGAATAACGTGTGAGGTTATCAAGTCTGCAGATGACACAAAACTATTTAAAGTTGTTAAAACCCATGAGGATTGTGGAAAATTGCAAGAGGATCTTGATAAACTGGAAGACTGGGCATCCAAATGGCAGATGAAATTTAATGTGGACAAGTGCAAAGTTATGCACCTAGGAAAGAACAACCCAAACTATGGTTACACGATACAAAGTTCCACATTAGGAACCACCACCCAGGAAAAATGTTATAACATTTATTTATTATTTATTTAGCAAGCATTTGTAGCCCGCTCCTTCCAGCGATCAGAAGCGGGTAGGATTACTATTGTGAAACTGCCGAATCAAGGCAGGTACAAATTTTGTTTACATACAGATTGTCAGAAAAGCACATCATACAGAGTTAACACTTCTTAGCTATGGGGGAGTTCATTTACATATATACATAAATACATATATACAGGATAATCTTCTTGGACACAGTGGTCAGGGGCTGCTCCATCTGTGGGTTTAGTTCAGGTTGAAATGTGATTGGAAAATGTGCGTTTTGAGTTTCTTTCTGAAGTCTAGAAGGTCATTGCTAGCTCGTAGTTCTGGTGGGAGTTGGTTCCACAGTGTTGGCGCCGCATATGAGAAAGCCCTGTGGCTGGTGTTAGCTTTGGCAGATCTTATATCTGTTGGAGTGTGAAGGATGTTGGAATTGTGGGTTCTTCTGTTTCGGGTAGGAGGTTGCAATCTTACTAGGTTGTTGAGGAAGGAAGGTGCTAAGTTGTGGATGAGTTTGAAGGTGGTTGTTAGTATTTTGTATTTTGTGCGAGCTGTTATGGGTAGCCAGTGTAATTGAATTAGTACTGGTGTGATGTGGTCACTTAGATTTTTCTTCATTATGACCCTGGCAGCTACATTTTGTGCCATTTGTAATATGTTTAGGGTTTTTTTAGGTAAACCTTGTAGGATGGCGTTGCAGTAGTCAAAATGTGGCATGATGAGTGCTTGGGCCACTGTTCTGAAGTCTTGGGGATCAATAATATTCCGAATGGGTTGGAGCACTCTAAGCTTGTGGAAAACTGCTCTGTTGGTCTTTCGGAGGTGTTTTTCCATCTTTAGGTCACAGTCAAATGTGACTCCTAGATACTTTATTTCTTTTTTTGTTTGGTAAGTGTTGTTACATAGTGTTATTGATGTGGGAGGGTCAAAATTCGGTTCTTTGGAGATATACATTACTTCGGTTTTTTTGTGATTAATTGACATACTACTTTGTTGTAACCAGTCTTGCATCTCTCCGATACATGTCTCCAGTGGGTTGTAGTCTGGGTTTTTAGTGTCTAGTTGTGTGTATAGCATGATATCATCGGCATAGATGTGGTAATTAATTTCGTGCCGTGAGAAAATTTTGCATAGTGGCTGCATATATATGTTAAACAGAAGTGCTGAGAGAGCAGAGCCTTGGGGGATTCCCTGTGTTTGTGAGAAAGATTCTGCTTTTTCTCCATTGAATTGAACCTGTTGTGTTCGATTTGAGATGTAGGATGAGAACCATTTTAGTGGGGTTCCTGTTATTCCTATTGATTTTATCCTATTTATGAGGGTCCCATGATTAACTGTATCAAAGGCAGCTGAGATGTCAATGAATACAAGAATGTACATTTTCTTTTTGTTTTCAAGGCCCTTTAGGAGGTTGTTAAGTAGAACTAGTAACAGGGTTTCAACTCCATGATGTTGCCTGAAGCCATATTGCTGGTCATCAAGAGGAGCACTGTCAGTCAGATGGTCTTGGAGTTGTAGAAGGACCGTTTTTTCTATGATCTTTGCCAGGAATGAGATACTTGATATGGGACGGTAGGAGGCTGGGTCTTCTCCGTTGAGTGTAGTGTTTTTTAGGATCGGTCTAATGACTGATTTCTTTAGTTCTGAGGGCATGATTCCTTGTTGTAGGGATAGGTTAACTATGTGTGCTATGTGAGGTGCTATGTCTTGTTTCACTGCCTTGATCCAGGATGCAGGACAGGGATCTAGTGGGGAGGTGGTGCTTTTCAGGCTTGTGACAATGGCTGTGATTTGCTTGGTTCCTATTTTGTGGAAGTGCTCCCATAACTGGTTTTGCGTTGTGTTGTTCTCACTTCTGATTTGTGGTGTTGGTGGGGGGGGTGGAGGACCAGGGGCCGTCAGTTTGGTCGCGTAGTGGTTTGCCAGTGTTTGGACCTTGATGGATTTGTTGAGGTTGGCATTTTGGTCGGTTTTGGTTAGTGATTTGACTAGTTCAAATAACTCTCGTGGGCGATTGATTGCCTTGTTTAGGATGTTGGTGTGATGTAATTTTTTTGCATTGTTCACGTCGTCTTTGTATTTTGCGAGATGGGCCATGTATTTAGTTTTGAGATCGGAGGATTTGGTTTGTCTCCATTTTCTCTCTATTTTACGGAGCTCCCTTTTTGATTTTATTAGAGTTCCTGTGTACCAGGGTTCCGAGTTGATCTTATGTGGGTTTGATGTGTGTTTCAGAGTTGGGTTAGATGTATTTTGGATGTGTGTGTTCCATCTGTTAGTTAGTTCGTCTAGGTCTGTGGACTCTAGGTTTATGTGGGATGCAATGGTGCTTATGAGGTGTTCCTCGTTGAGTTTGCTGAATTTCCTAATGGGGTTGGTCATTCTCATCTCCTTTGAGTTTTTGGGATGGCACTGTAGTTTAAGTTTACAGTTGATTTGGTGGTGGTCTGACCATGGTACTTGAGTTATGTTTATTATAGGTGGTTCATTGCTTTGTTGTGGATTTCTGGGTATAAAAATCATATCTAGGATGTTTCCTCTATCGTGTGTGGGGTTGCTTATTATTTGTTGGAAACCCAATTGGTCGATGGCTTCATAGAAGGAGTCCGTGTGGGACGGAGGAATTGATGCTAGGTTCAAATCTCCGAGGATGATCTGGAATTTTTTGCTTTGTGTGGATGTGATGGTTTCTAGTGCTGTGGCTAGTGTTTCGTGCTGTGGTGAGGGAGGTCGATAGATTAGGCAGATGGATAATGCCATGCTCTCGACTTTAAGTAGGTCAAGATCTGGATTTGTGACCGTAGATGTGGTTGTGCGATGCTTCCGCTTGGGCCCAAGAGATTACAAGCAGGAAACAGCCTTATGTTGTCCACTTTTGAATAAAGCTTCCCTTGTTGTTACCAGAGATATTCTGGGACTTGTAGTTAGTTTATTCTTTAAGGACAAATTGTAGTTGTGAGTCGGTGGTTCAAGGCAGCAAGAACATTTATTTTGTGAGGATTTCTAGGGCATTTAAGCTCAATACACAAACAAGGCAAAAAGGATGCTTATCCAACATAAAGGATAAATCAGGTAACAGAGAATGACGTAACAAAAACCTCTTTTCACTGTTCAGCTGTTCTTATTCCCACAAGCTTACACCGAGGACTGCCTCGTGTGGTCATTCAACAGAAATACAGATAAACTTGCAACAGCTGTGATTTTCTTTTCTCAAAGCAAACTTCTTCTAAGCACTGCTTCTTAGCTTCAGTAGGCAATTAAGCTTAGTAAAACACAGTATTAGCTTTCCTTAATTCTAAGCAGATATTGCACTTATTCTCTATATTGTTTCACAGTCTCTCAGCTCAGTTCAATAATGCAGACTCTTCTTTTAAACACAATGAGCAATCCATAGGTACAGGTTCAAACTCAGAGCTTGGCAAACAGGAATCTATTTGCATTCCTTCTATGGCATCAGGATATATGGTATCTCTATCAAAGTTACAAACTCTCCCAGACTTTCTCTCCTTTAGAAATTCCTGGAACTGATTCCACAGCAATTCAGCTTGTAAAGACACAGTTGTATTAGGGGAGTGAACCTTTCCCTCAGCAAACAACTCTCTCAGTGCTTCTAGCTTTGAAGACTCAGCTGTTCTGCTTTTATCAGGGCTATGACTTTTCCCATATGTAAAACTTTCCACCCACCTCTTAGCAGTAGACGGCGAGGGCTCTGCTTCCTGGACCTTAGCAATAGCAAACTGTTTCTCTGTTGATTTCTCAGCTCTGAAACTGCTGGTTTTACCTTGGGAATGGTTCCTCAGACAAGCGCTGATTTCTTTCTTCCTGGGATCCTCCAGGCTCTGAAATTCAGCCTCCTTATGTCCTTCTCCAGGCCCTCTTAGGTAGCTGCTTTCCTGGGAGTTTTCTTCTTTCTTTCTCCTCCAGCTATGCTCAGCCTTGCTCTCTCTGTTGTCCTTTGCCTTCCTCCTTCCCTTCCTGTTCTGCTCTGCTCATGGTTTTAAGAACCGTTGGCTGCTAGGCACTCCCTGTTCTCTGCCCCTGTGTGACCAATCATCAGGCAAGCTTGTCTCCACCCCTGAGCTAGGGCGTGGCCTGACCTTAGCAGGGAGCTGGGTTTTTTCCTGATCTGGCTTTCAAGTCTTATGCACAAGTGAACTGTCATTAATTTCAAAGGGGAAACTAGGATTTTCTTCCACTTCCATGTCTTCCTGGGAGCTTTCATCACTACACATGTTAAAACCCTCCGCCCAGTGTGCAGCGGCAGCCAAGGGAGCAAACAGAATGCTAGATATCATAAGGAAAGGAATGGAAAATAAAACAAAGGATATTATAATGCCTCTGTATCGCACCTTGAATATTGTGTGTAATTCTGGTCACCGTATCTTAAAAAGGATATAGCGTTATTAGAAAAGGTTCAGAGAAGACACCAAAATGGTAAAGAGGATGGAAGGATACACCTATGAAGAGAGGCTAAAAAGGTTAGGACTCTTTAACCTGGAAAAGAGACGGCTGAGGGGAGATATGATAGAGATCTATAAATTAATGAATGGAGTGGAATGGGTAAACGTAGATTGATTGTTTACGCCATCAAAATATAGAAAGTCTATGGGACATGCAATGAAGCTACAGGATAACCTATTTAAGACTAATAAGAGAAAATATTTTTTCACTCAACGCGTAATCAAACTCTGGAATTCGTTGCCCGAGGATGTAGTAAATACTGTTAGTGTATCCGGGTTTAAAAAAGGTTTGGACAAGTTTCTGGAGGAAAGGTCAATAAACCATAATTATTAATTGGGTCCTGGGAAATCCACTGCTTGCCCCAATACATGCATTGTGGAGCCTGTGTCTTTTGGGGAGACTGCTAGGTACTTGTGACCTAGATCGTTCACTGTTGGAAACAGGATACTGGGCTTGATGGCCTTAGTCTGACCCAGTATGGCATATCTTATGTTCTTATGTATTTATTACTGTAATTGTCTTAACCCTTTGAGAGAATACAGGATAGCAGTATAGGGTATATTTACTTAAACACAGTAGCTTACCATGGTTCAAACCCAAAATTTAACATGGGATTGGTGCTAGACTCATACAAATGAAGGGGGGCATGCATGGCATTTCCCTATTTCATTTCTGTACTAATCCGACAGCCTCTAGTACTGGGGGTGCAGTTATCACCACCTATTGAAGTGGCAGTAAGCACACTCATCCTAACTGTGACATTGATGGCGAGTGCACACTAATGATGCATGTTCTAACCGCAATATGTAGCAAATGCCCACACCCACCCCAATCTGCCCAGACTCCGCCCCACCTCATACTAATCAGTTGACACTGGATTTTTAGCATGACTGCATGTATAGCACATGCTAAAGGTTGCTCATGTGTGGTAAAACCCGCACTAATCATTAGCGTACTTTCGTGACATACTCCTATGTTTGCATGATGCAGACTGTTAATTTTATGCTTATGTATTTTTATGCTGTGCAAACAGGGAGGTCAATATGCAAGACATTAAGAAGTGTTAAAGTTATATGGATAATTTTATCTGGATGTTCTGTGTTTTTTTTTCTGGATACATCTGCAGCTGAATATAACCGTTAAAGTTATCCATAGCTCTCCATCTAGAGCAGATTTATTTGGCTAAACGATATTCACTTCTAACTCTGCCTCTGTTTCTCAATCTAAATTTTGTGTAGCTAGTGAATTAACCAGAGAAATTGTAATGTATCAGTGGGGGGAAGGCAAATCTTTTGAATGGAAACCTCGCCATATTTATTATGTTATTAGCTGCTTTGCATCCTTATAGGAGGGGGAGGGAGCAAAGAGGCAGGATATAAAAAAATAGAATAGAAACAATGGACTTTTTAGTGTACTCTGCAGTTCGACCTCCTAATTTACTATGAATGAGTACATGATAGTAATAGACTGGCCCTGATGTGACATCCTACACATTTCTAAAATGTGTTATTTATTTCTCTATGAAAATGGCTTTCAACCTAGTCCTCAGGACACACCTAGCCAGTCAAGTTTTCATGACAACCACAACAAATACGCATGAGAGAAATCTGCATACAATGGAGGCCGTGCATGCAAATCTTCCTCATACTGTACATATTCATTGTGGTTATTCTGAAAACCTGACTGGCTAGATTTTTAATTTAATTTAAACTTATAAACCACAGATCCGGTATGATATTCCATGGTTTACAATAGACATTAAACAATAATAAAAATCATAACATTAAAAAAATAAAAACAGAATCAATAATGTAACAAAACAATCATAATATAACTCAAATTAACTGAAGACCTTACTAAAGTAAAAAGCTTTGAACTTTTTTCTAAAGTCCGGATAATCTTGGATAATATGAAGTTCAGAAGGAAGATCATTCCAAAGGGCAGGGCCTGATACAGAAATCCAAAGGTTTAAAATGTGGACACTTGTAAATGGCAGGATGTGGGCCAGTCACCTGAGATCTCAAGGAATGCATGGGGACCAGAACTTCCCAAAGGACCTTAAGAGGGACCTTTACACTCATTTTCAGTGATTTAAAAATCAGCATCACTAATCTAAATAAGATGCTAAATTTTAAAGGCAAAAAACAAAGCCTCTCCAAAATAGGAGAGATAGGATCACAAAGTTTTGCACCCGTTAATAAACAGGCAACTGCAATTTTGAACTCTCTGAAGTGGTTTTAGGTGTGACTTGGGCAAACCAAACAAAATTGTGTTACAATAATCCATCGGAGTCAAGACCAAATTGTACAACAGTCTGAAAATCATCAGGAGGGAAGAAATATTTCAGCTGCCTAAGAAGGCGCAACTTGAAAAACAAGCACTTGACAACTTCCCTGATATGAAGACGAAAAGATAACCAAGAACTTAAAGAGTATTCCTAAATAGCATACTTCATCAGCGAGGTACAACGAGGAGCAGGGCCGGCACAACTGTTAGGCAAACCAGACAGTTACCTAGGGCAGCAGTTTCCAGGGCGGCAAAGAGCATGGCATTAAAGCTACACAATAGGGAGGGTGGGGGGGTATTGTAAAGCTTAAGATTTGCCTAGGGTGCCAACACCTTGAACCAACTCTGGGGCCGGCTTTGATGAGGACTGGGTTGAGAACCCCTGTTCTACGATATCCCCCAAATCCATCTCTTCCTTTCTGAACGCATTACCAAAACCCTTATCCACTCTCACATCACCACCTGTTTAAAACCACTGCAACCTCAGGGATTGCTGAGCAGAGCTGTTTTTGCTGGTTTTGACCTCTTCCGTCCTTTAGTTTCCTTCTTTCTTCTTTTTCTTTTCCTTCTTTCTTGCTTTCTCTTTCTTTCCATTCTCTTGGTTGTTTAGTCTTCGCTCTGTTTATTCGGTTGAGGTTTATATTTTGATGGTTATGATGTGGGAGAGGTATATTCGTCTGAGGACGCAGCCAGCATATTACGACTGTTAGTAAGCTACTGTTCTGCTATGTACTGTGGGGAGTGGAGTGTGTATATGGTACTGTACAGGGTCTGTATAAGGCATATACACTGTGAGTTACTGTTTGTTCTATGGTTGTGGAAATTCTAATAAAAATGACTTCCTTAAAACCACTACAACCTGCTCCTCACGGGTCTCCTACTGAACCACCGAACCCCACTACCATCTACTAAAATTCCAGCTGCACAACTTAACTTTCTCCTCCACTCTACCACTATAACCCTCCGGCCTCTCTGCTCAAGTCACTACATTGGCTCCCTCCCCCTCCTACTTGCCTAAAAGTACTTTCACTCAGCTGCTCCTCATTAACTCTCTTCTGTCTCATGTGTTATCTTGCCCTCAGTTCACTGGACAGGCTGCTGTTAAGTGAGCTCCTCCCCTCTCCACTGCTGATTCCCCACACCACATTTTCCACCTTGCTGCATCCTAAGCCTGGAACAACCTTCCTGAGCTGATAGTCATGTTTCCTCTCTTGCTTATATTCAAGTCCCACCTAAAAGCCCTGTCTCTCCTATCCTTGTCCCTTTAAACATATTTAATGTAATCAATGCATCTTCTAAAACCTATGAGTGTCTTGATGCATCATCTAAAACCTATGAGTGTCTCGACCAGTTTATAAGCTTCATGGATCAGGGATTAGAAACATGACGACAGAAAAAGACTACATGGTCAATCTAGTCCAGTGTTTTTCAACCTTTTTTGTGCAAAGGCACACTTTTTTCATGAAAAACGTCACGAGGCACACCACCATTAGAAAATGTTAAAAAAATTTACCTCTGTGCCTATATTGACTATATATAAAGTAATTCTCTTGAATAGGAATCAAACACTCACACCAACCCCCCTCCCCTGCTGGTTCACACCAACCCCCCTCCCCTGCTGGTTCACTCACACCACCCCCCCCCCCCTCCACTGCTGGTTCACTCACCCACCCCCCTGTCACTTACTCACCCCTCCTGCTGGGTCACTCACTCACTTACCCCCCTCCCCTGCTGGTTCACTCACACCATCGCCCCCCCCCCTTTCTGGTTCAATAAAACACACCCCCCCCTCCACTGCTGGTTAAATAACAATCCCCCCCCCCCCTTGCTGGTTCACTCACACTCCCCCCCCCCTTGCTGGTTCACTCACACACACACACACCCCCTCTGCCCAAGCCGCTGCTTCTGCTTTGTACAGAGCAGCGGCTGCACTACACTTACATTGAAAAGTAAAGAGAAACTGTGTCAGGAGCCCTCCGGTCATCGCAGAGCCCGAGGAAGTGATGTCATGGGGGCGGGCTACTCACAGGCTGTCTTTCCTTTTCAAATTAACTTTATTGCAGCTAAAGTTAACTTGAAAAGGAAAGACAGCCTGTGAGGAGCCCGCCCCCATGACATCACTTCCTCGGGCTCTGCATGATCGGAGGGTTCCTGACACAGTTTCTCTTTACTTTTCAATGTAAGTGTAGTGCAGCCGCTGCTCTGTACAAAGCAGAACCAGCGGCTGCACTGCTATAGGGAATCGCGATCGCGTTCGCGCCGCGGACTTCGGCACAAAAGCCGGTTTTTTGCTCTGGCCGCTCCCGATCTTGCGGCCAGAGCAAAAAACCGGCTTTTCAATGGCCGGTTTTACAACTGTGCCGGCAGCCGGCCTGGCCATGGAAAAACCGGCCGGTTGGCAACCCTAATTTGTGAGCCGAGGCCACATGTTACGGATGAAATTGGAATTTTTCCCACGGCACACCAGACAATATCTCACGGCACACTAGTGTGCCGCGGCACAGTGGTTGAAAAACGCTGATCTAGTCTGTCCTTTCATATCAACCACTACAACAGTCCCCTTTTTTCCTTTAGAGATCCTCTGTGTTTGTCCCATGCTTCTTTGAATTCAGTTACTGTCCTCATCTCTACTGGGAGACTATTCCACAGATCCACCATTCTTTCCATAAAGAAATATTTCTGCATATCACTCCTGAATCTATCCCCTTTCACCCTCATCCCATGTGCCCTCGTAGCAGAGCTTGCTATAGAAACCTAGATCGTCTCTTGTAAGTATCTGTACTGCACTGTAAACTGTCAAAATGCAAAGCAGCAGTACCTTTCATTCTCTGGTTTCTTTATTTAAAAAAGAAGGAAATTATAAAAGTGAAGTCCTTTTCTACAGGGGCAATTTCTCCAAAACACTGGCGCAAAGCTTCGTATGAGCCCGATCCCCTTCCTCGCCTCCCCAAGCCCTGACTGCAGTTTTAATAGTCACAAATGGATATTCCAGAGCTGTCGAGCAGATACCCTGGAATATACATTGCACCCTTTTCCGGAATGCTATTCATCCTATCTTGCGAAAAGTCTATTGCCCTTCCTTCCATTAAGCGGACAAATACCTAATTGTTCATAACCCATTCTTCAGATACTGCCGTTATGAAAAAGCACTGATAAGCCACGCTGAAGCACTCTTTCGCAGCACTATGCATCCCGGGGGGGAAGAAAGCAATCTTTCCCTCCATGACTGATTCGTCTCCGTTATCTTAATGGAAATGTTCGCACAGTCTGATAAACCCTCTGTGAAATACCGTTCCTAGGGATTTAGGCTACAGAATCTAGTCACCCTGTCAAAAAGCATTTCCGTGCCTCTGGGTTGTACAGATACCGTATAGCTTGCATATGGTCCTAGTATGCTACGGGTTCACTTACAAGAGCTGCAAGCATTCACAAAACCGAGGAGATTCACAACATCCCGTACAGGACTTCCCTGCAAGGGTTTTTTTTTCTAGTTTGCAACCGGTAAGGAAGAGGAAGAAGAAAAAAAGGAAATCAGCAAAGAGGGAAGGAAGGGTGGGAGGTAGGTGAGAGGGAGCTGCCCTCTGGCACACAGAGGATGGGCAGAGGACGGCCCGTTACAGCCTGTCTGTATATCAAACAGAAGTGCGTATTTTTTTTTTTTTTGGTTGCTCCTCCAAAAGTTCAGTGGAGCGTGGAGCAAGCGGGCAAAGGCTCCCCAAACTCCATTCTTTCAAAGCGTCACAGATATTCCGTAGGCGTCATCCTCCCTTACCCTAAAATTCCCTCCCCGATCCCCCTGGAAAACTTCTTGCAGCTCCACCTCATCTCCCCGCTCACTTCTGCCGCAGGCTGCCCTCCTTCCTCCCCCAGCGTGTCCTCCCTCCAGTGCTTCCAGCAACTCCTCCCACCTTCCCTCTCTGCACGTCACGGGAGGTGGGAGGGGGCAGGAGGAGGAGGACCAGAGGATGGTGGGATACTGTTTCAGCAGCAGGGTCGCATAACCCTGAGCACGGAATTCCTTAAAACAGGGAAAGGTACGCCCCCTCCCCCTCCCGTCCTGCTCTCATACTTACACACACAGACAGTGCTCAGCTCCGCATTCCATTGCTCCGGAGTCAGCCCGGTCTCAGCGATCGCAGCCGCAACCCAGCATGGTGAGGGGGCGCAGGAAAACTGCTAAATGTGGCTTCTGCCGAATCGGCTCCTAGACAGTTTGAAGAACACGATTTTTGCATGGAGTGGAGGGGGTGGATTTGATAAGAAAATCCCTGCCCCCCCCCCCCCCCCCCCGTATCAGACACTCAAAGCTTCTCGTCTCTTTCTGTTTGCAGATGCTGAAAACTACGCCAGTTCTGCTCCTCTTGGTCATCCCCTGGGTCCATGCACTGGTATGTAAAGGGCACCCGAGGCTCCTGCCCTGCTTCTCGGCGAAGATGTCACGCGCGATCGGCTCGGGCCCCGGGGTGGGGGGTTCCCTAGGGCGGGGAGAGGAGACGGCGCGCTATGCCGGACCGAGTTGGAGTTGGAGGAGTGGGCGCAGTGGGCTTAACAGCAGCCCGCAGAGTTGCACAGATTAGTTTGCTCGTTTTGCACTTCCAGCATTCAAACCGGCGGAGGAAGTCTCAAAGGGAAGCCCGGAATCTGCTCCTTTCAGATCAGAGCAAATATGTGGGGATAAAAGCGCACGAAAAGGCTCCAGATGAATTAAAAAGAGCCAAGAGACGGTCAAGAACCGAATGGCTCTCGGGTCGAAGAAAGGCGCTTTGATTTCATGCCTCCAGTTTGCATGCCCGTTTATTATTGTGCAAAGGCAAAACGAATGCGAAATTATATTGCAAACACGATCCTTTTTTTTCCTGAATTAGAAAGCTGCCGCCGTTTTGTTTCTGGGCTGTAGATGAATTTGGCACGTCCCCCGTATAACTGCGATCAGGTTTCCTGACTTCTCCCTGCACAGTCAGTGTAATACTCTAGACAGTTTTTCGCTTTGCTTTCTTGAAGATCCTCTATCACGCGTGGCATACACGCTACTCTGTCTATATCGTTTTCCAGTGCTTTGTGAGTTCGTTTAGAAAACGGGGGTTTTGTTTCGTTTATCCTAGACTTAGTTTAAACGGCTCTTGTGCATTCTCCAACGTGAAATCGGTTAAGAGACAAACCTCTGAACTTATATATACTTTTACTTTTGTCTGCTCCAGCCTGGGCTATGGGATGATGAGGTATTAAACAAAGGCTCCGTTTACTGAGGCTTTTTCTCATGTTATGTGTCTCTGGGAGGAAAAAAGTTAATACATCAGGCCTAAAGCATTTGGTGATTACAGTATGGAAATCTGGAAGTGATTAGAGAAACATCCAAAGGGTCACAGGGGAGACAAAGAGAATGTAAGTTTTATGGAAAAAAAATCCTTATGGGCATTACTGGCAAACTTTCCCTCAACTATGTAAGAGGACCCCACCCTTTCGCTGAGTTGTTGGCAGGAGGGGAAACAGACGGTCTCCTCTATAAGCTACATGATGTGCTGTCTCTATTACCCCAAATGCATTTCATATATGTGCCTAACTTCAGGATAAATCATGATTAGACAGTTCTGGAGAGCTGCTGGAGCTGAGACTTTTTTAAAACTCTCTTCAGTAAAGTTTTTTTGCCCTTAATGTGGCTAATTAGCTGCATGTCATATGGGAAGAGTTGGTTAGGCCTGCTTTTACATTCATTCTCCCATGGCATCTCTGGACCTGCTGTTCTTAGAGAAACTGGAATCGCAGGTCCAGAAATAACAAAACCAGGACTGGCTCAACTTGGCCTTTATGACTTGGGACTAAATAGTTACCAAAACAACCAACAAAACATGGCAGAAAACCTTGACAGAACTGAGCTCTAGTTATGAATGTACTTTCTGGTTTAAAGGTTAAACCAAAATTAGCCTCTCAAAGGACTCTGGACATCATTTTGTTTACTTAGTTGAACAAAAATCCTCCCTAGTACAAGAAACAAATGAGTGTGGATTTTTTTTTTTGGGGGGGGGGGGGGGAGGAATGGGCAGGAAAGGAAATGAGGTAAGTGCTCTTTGCTTCCACCTTGAGGAAGGGTAAGATATGTAACCGGTGAATTACAAAGATTACTGATTTTCATCACAAGATAATACTGATAACTATTTAAAATTACAACCTAATGTTCTGCAATAGTATATTTTTATATGCCTTGTTTGACAGGATGTGAAAAGACAATTAATCAAAATTAAACACCTAACATTAGGGATCCCATGTACAGGATTTAGGTAGAATCACAGTTCTCCCATCTGTCTTTTGTCTCCAGTAGAAAAATCATTATATCACCAGTCTTTTGCCCAGAAGTGAATAGAGGTCACCTGCATCATTGTTTCCTGAGTGGTGACTCCGGAGCAGTTCTAGTTTCTAAGTCTGTGGACTTTCTTTTAATGATTCAGAGAATCCACTAAATGGGGCCAGGGGGACAGACAAAAATGCTTGTTTTTTTGACAAGGTTGTGGAGGACCCAAAAGTTTTCTCCCGCTCCTTTGAGTGTCCATCTCAATCCGAACCAGGTGTTTCCAGCACCATGGCTCCAATAATTCTTCCCCCTGCTGTATATCAACTCATAGCTCACTTAGCCCAATCACTGCAGTAGCAGTCTTCAGTCTGGAGCCACACATGGGGGCCCCTGCTGGACCTTTTACAATCATGAATCCTATCTCTGACCACTAGGTGTCACTGTTCTGTGGTGACTGAGACTCCCTCCATCTGCTGTCTCCACAGCATCCCTAGCCCTGGCTGACCTGGAAATCAGTAGTTCACTTACACAGCAGTGTACCATAGTGTTACTGAATCACTGGGCCTGTCCTAGAAATACTGGATTTTAACAGAACAAGATATTCAGAATTCTGTGTGGTGAAATCACATGAATAGATGCCAAATAATATTTAAACTCAAAATTTTTACATGTGTTTTGCAAAGCTATTACTTTTCTAATTCTATTTTTGCACTGTAAGCATGCCACACCCAACTTTGAAAATAAACACCTTATGCTAAGGTGAGGTTAGGTTTTAATGGAAATTGCAAGTATAGCTCCTGAGTTGAGAAGTATGAAAATTGATCTTTCCTGCTGGTCTAATGCCAATACATCTGGCCCATAGGGGAATATGAAAGAAATGTATTGAGCAGCCCTGGCCCTGGTACAGCAGCTCTCTGAAGGCTGTTCTGACCCCTTTGGGCAAACACAGCTGTTATTTATTGGTGCCCACAGTATCTGTTGTGTGCAGGACTCTCCCCTGATGGCCCTTAGTTACTAGAGTGCTAAATGGGCCTGCAGTTAGCAGGGAGATGCTGGTTATGATGACCCACCAACACAGTAAAGGGCTTTCTCTTTAGCAAGGATTCCCACTGTTTGAATTCCCTAAAGCTTTGGTGTGAATGGAACTGGGAAACCTTTGATTGCATAAAATATGTTTCTTCAGGACTATTTTAAAGTTTGACAATATATAATAGGCCCAATATTCAAAGAATTTATCTTCCAAGCTTTGAGAGTTATACTCCTAAATTGGCCTCTTTGAAAATTTACTAGGACTGAGTGCCTAAACTTATGCTTACTTAAATAAAAAGGGAAAATAAGGTGATACCTTTTTATTGGACTAACAATACATTTTTGGACTAGCTTTCAAAGGTTAAAACCACCTTCTTCAGGACAGTATAAGCAACAGATGACAATACCTGAAGGAGGTTTTAACCTTTGAAAGCTAGTCCAAAAATGTATTAGTCCAGTAAAAAGGTATCACCTTATTTTCCCTTTTCTTTCTCTTTTTATCTAACTACCATTAAAGTGGACTAACACGCCTATCACACCTTTAAATTTATGCTTAAAATTTCACTACATTCTTAAATTTAGGCGCATAAAATGTCAGTGACAACAGAGGCAGATTTAGGGTAGTGAAAAAATTAGGAGTTTAGCACTCATTTTCAGTCCTAGGCTCATAAATCTAGGCAACTGGATGGGAAGCTGAAATCTATAAGCATTTATAAGCAATTTTTAAGCTTCCAAATTAAAATGAATTTTCAGCTGAAAATATAGTCGCCTAAGTTTGGCTGAAAATAGGGGCACACATGTAAGAGTCTAAATTTAGGAGCCCACAGACCCTTTTCAAAACCCTTATCTGGATAGCATGGGGGTTATCCAGATAAGGGCACTGAGGGGCATGCTTATTAAACCATGCCGTTCGGGCAAGGTTTAGCATATGGTAAGCACACTGCACTAGAGGTTATTGCGGGGCCCAGCACTAAAACTCCCATGCTAACAGGTTAGCGCACACTACCTCAGTGGGTGCTATTAGGTGCCACCCACATGACAGATTCCACAGTGCTGTGAAATCATGGCAGGGGGATGGATGCACCTGCCCCCTGAAGTTGGCGCGGGCCTCTAGACTGAGAGAGCGTTCATCAGAGCTAACCGGATAGCCCAGAGGTAGTCCATTAGCAGAGCTAGAGTGGTGTGGCCGCTGTCCAGATAACTGCCAACCTTATCCAGATAGCAGCAATTATCAGCCGACCTTCTTCAATATTTTAGGCCACCTGAAAGCAGGCTTTAATTGCTGTCCAGACAGCGGCTGAAAATTACCACCATCCAGATAAGTTCATCAGTTATTCAGATAGAGGCACATTTCAAATGGGACATCAAAGCCCGAACGTCTGAAAAGAAAGGCAGGCACGTGCAAGTTCAGGCACAATTCCAGAAACGTGGTGTTGCCCAATATGCACGTTTAGCAAATGATTTGTATCAAATGTCTATAGAGATGCTCCCAGGAGAGCATTTCAGAACCAAGGTGTCTAATAGCCAGAATGGCTAGGTTAGGGGCTTAGGAGCTGTGTGGTCAGGGTTCAAATCCTAGCGTGGGACTTTGTAATCTAAAGTTAGTCACTTACTTCTTTACATTCTCTGGATGTTTTAAGATGAAAACACTTCCCTGATGCCTATTCGTGCCTGGAGCAGGGAGAAACATGCACGTGCCTGCAGATGGCTCTGCTACTTCTGCGATCGAACTTCCATTGCCCCTCCGCAGATATGCTTCAGCCACACTCTGTGCCTACTTGAGTGTCCCTTATGGGAGACATCTGTGAAGGGCATTTATGGAGATGTGTCCGTGTGCAGGTCTGCCGACTTCCAAATCATGACTAAGCCTTTTAGAATGACCCTCGTAGGAACTGCAAAATCTGGCTATTCAGTTGCAGTCACTAATTCGGATACTGCCACTGAATTTCTGGATACTGTGGTCAGAACGGCGGTCTTTGCACAGCCCCTTTGAATACTGGGCTGTTTGAAAATCAGCCCCTCAGTTGTTTTGGAGTATCAGTCCACATTTTTAAGGGGCAATTTCTCCAAATGAATGAGTTTTGCGCATACCATGACAGTCATGAACCTCACTCCTAAGCCAGGGTATGTGGAGTATGATCTCAGTCTCTCAAATTTACTGTTAATGCTCGGCGTAGTACTTGCATCGTGCTAAAGAGAGGCCCCCCCCCCCCCCGTGGAGTTCGTAAGATGCTACATGTATGGGTAATTTATCAAGGTGCGCTTAGAAATTCCTTTTAATTAGGCCTGTGACACCCAACACGATGGGAAATAACTCGGTATCTTTCCTTTTATACATCAGATGCTATTTCAAGAAAAATCCAAAATGTTTGGTAGTGACAGTAAATAATATCATTCCATGAATGCCCTAGTAGTTGGAAAGAAATAATTGAAATTAACAGTGATTTTACTGGTGTTTGCATCAATCTGCTCCTAGTTACTTTCAGGGCGGTGCTTGAAAAGGAATATTTGATGGGCTGTTATCAGTGGTATATGGCATAAATATTGGTAAGAAAAGGGAAACATTTTGGGCAAATTGTTCAATATCAAAAGCAAAATGTTGTGGCTTGAACCTATTTTGTATTCATTTTTAAGAAAAGACATTTTCGAGGGAGTAGTATTACTTTGGCAAGTCAAGATTCTGGCAATGTCTTTTTGCCAGAGGCTGTGTTAGCAGAGACTAGTGGGAGAGGGTGGAGGTTCTGGAGGGAGATAAGAGGATTATTACAGCTACAGTGAATTATTGAGTAGATATGAGTATAACAGAATACGTTATTTAGCAGGGATGGGTTGTTAACCAAAATATCATCAGAGACAGTAGAGAAAGGATGACCTAATTGTTTTAATTTTTGCTGGTGTTTGTGAAGAGATTGAGAATACAACAGAGCTGCCAAATTACCTCCTTCCATGAGGGAGGTTTTAGGCCAGTCCCAGATTTCTGACAGCCCCATCTTATTGCATTATTGGACCAGAAGCACTGATTTCAATGGGCAGGATCAGGGACTACAAATACCACATTGCATTAGGATATAAGTTCAAAACCAGGACTGGCCACAAAATCTTCCTCCTGGAACTGGGTAATTTGGCAGCTCTGATATAGTTCTTACTGTACAATCTTTAGGCACAAATGTTTTGTAGTCCTATCCATACAATGAGCGTCCTCTTAAAATATTTCCTCCCTCTCCCAGTATTGCATAGTAATGTTTTACCTTTAACTGTGTATTTTCATCCATCGCATTCCCTTCTGCATGTATATAAGGGCCCAGAGCTGCCAGGTTGCGCAATTCCAAGAGGGAGACTTTTTGGCCAGTCCTGGTTTTGAATTTTTACCCTAAAGCAGTGTGGTATTTGCAGTCCCTGATTATTCTCATTGAAATCAGTGGTGCATGTCCCATAATGCACCAGGATAGGGCTGTCAGAAATCCAGGACTGGCTTAAAGTCTTCTTCCTGGAACTTAGTAACTTGGAAAATTTGGGGGCCACACATCCCCTCTCTTTCACACAGTTAATCCACTAATACTAATCATTTATATAGTGCTACAAGGTGTATGCAGCGCTGTACACATAGATGTAAGACACCGTCCCCGCTCATCAGAGCTTATAATCTAATCAAGATAGAACACATAGTGAAACTGGGGACTAGAGTATAGTAAGATACACATAAGCAGTGGACAAGAGAGTGAGGAGCATCAGGATCCAAAAGCAGCTTCAAAGAGGTGGGTGTTTAGCCTGGATTTGAATAGGGCTAGAGAAGAGCCCGACACACAGACTCAGGTAGCTTGTTCCAGGCACTGTAGACCCGAATTAACATGAGTGATGGGGTCCAAAAATGTGGTCCACATTATAAGCCAACCCTCATATCAAGCCCAGCGGCTCTCTTTATATCTTTCCTGTTGGGGTTCCTTCCTGTGGCTGCGATGGCATCAGCATCAGCCAGAAAAGAAAAGTTACAGTGGTATGGAGCCTCTGCCGATCTCTGCCAAGTTCCACACCATTAGATGCACACTTTCTGTGCTCTGTGGGGGCAGAACTCTGCAGATATTGGCAGAGACTTGAGTGCCGAGGCTCCGTGGTGCTTTAACTTTTCTTTTACTGCTGGTGCGGATGTTGTTGCAGTCACAGGAAGGAGCCACAACAGGAGTGTCAAAGGTATGAAGGCAGCTGCTGGACTCAATATAACATGGGCTCGATGTAAAGGGAGCCAACCTTTCATCATCTTATAAATGATCTTGCGTTATATTGAACCAGGTTATATTGTATATCCCAAAACAAACATAGGGTGGCATGCAGAGTCCCAAATAGCAGAGTTGGATGTCTGGGGTGGATGTCCAACCCCTGCTATTCATCTGGACCCGATTCCTGGTCCAGAGCTCCACGCATGTTCAGGGCTGCTGTGCGGGGAGCTCTGGATGGGGCGGGCAGGGGGAGAAGACAGAGTGGGCCGGAGGTGGTACCCAGACCCCAGACATACAGGGCCGATACCGGTCGCAGCCCTGTATATCTGTACTGGATGAAATGGACGGGTGACTTATTCCACCTCAGGGTTAAGTCACCCGAGTGCGGCAGTCTGCGGCGGCAGACCCCCTGAAAGGTAGGGAGGGCATAGGAGATTCTCAGCAGGCCCGTCCAGGGGTCAGGCAGTGGGGAAAGCAAGCTATTCTGGGTCCAGGGGTGAGCGCTAGTACTGCGTGGTGTCCTGGTGCCATGGCAATGGGATGCCACGACACTGGACACCATGCAGGAGCCATGGCAGGGTGGACGGGGAGGGAGTGGGGCATCCAAAGGGCCTGAATCAGGACGTGTTCTACCCGACCAAGCCCTTTGCACCCGATTCTGATCCCGCAGGGCCGTCTAGCTCCTACAGGACCAGAATTGGGTGCAAATCTGGCCCGTCCAGATTTTGGAGACCAGGACGGGCCCCTTTCTGCATGGGACTCATAGTCTGATACATGCATGCATTTATAATAACTTGCATTGTGTCTGAATGCAATAATAGAGATGTTTCCTGGGAAGAGCGAGACAAAGCAGCTAATGGGGAAAGGACTGTTTCAATAATTCTTCAGAAATTAGAAATCAAGACAGTAAGCGCAAAGACTCGCCCAAGAGAATAAACATCTTTTAAGGTGTTGCTGTTTCACTTTAGCTATGGTGAAGGATATTTTAGGTAGTGATAAGAAGGCATGTTAACTAATTTTTGTCCAAATCCTGCAATGGCATCCTCTTCCATCGAGTCACTGTCTATCCATTCTCTTAATAACCTCTCTTCCCCAACTCCCCCCCCCCCCTTTACTTTACTGACATTCTGGAGTGTCTGTTTTCTAATTGTACGGAGCATAAAGCATTTAGAGGCACGTTTCACAATGGGACGTCCAAATGCAATCTGGGATGTCAAAGCCAGAATGTCTTAAACAAAGCAGGCTTGTGCAAGATCAGACATAATTTTGGAAACATGGATATGTCCGATATGCATGTATATCAAACGTCTATATAGAAGTCCCCAGGACATCCTTTCAGAACCAAGATGTCTAAAGCATAATAGTTAGAGTAGTGCTTTAAAAACAGGGTGGCCAGGGTTCAAATCCCAGTGTGGCCTTTGTGATCTAAGACTAGTCACAATTCTCTACTCTCTGGATGTTTTAAGGTGAAAACAAGCACTTTCCTGATATTTATCCATGCTAGAGAAAGACATAAGGCTTGGCAAAGTAGAAGGTTAGCGCAAAAGAGGAAGGCTGGCAATGAGAGGGATCGATACGATAGCAGCAGCTATGGGTGCCAGGCTGTCAACAATGAGCCACCTGACTGAAGACTGAACTCGGTTTAGGTCAACTATCCAGAGGGTCGCCATGAGTCGACACCGACTCTATGGCACTTAACAACAACAACATCCCTGCCTGGAGCAGGTATAAACATGGACGTTCCTGCAGACATTTCTGAGATCGAATGGGGATGTGTAAGTTCATTGGCCCTCCATGGACATGCCTCTACCACACCCCTGTGCCTACTTAGACATCCCTGCACCAGAGACATCTGTAAATGTCATTTGTGGAATGGCTACAGAGACGTGTCTGTGATTTTGACGTTCACGTGCACATCTTTAGATGTCCAAATCACAACTAAACCTTCTCAAATAACCCTCAAACTGTCTGTTGTTCCTTATAAAAATGTGAGAATTTTCTCAGGCAGGCATGTCAGATCTTTAATATTATTCTGTGCAACTTCTCTCTAGGACTATCTGTCTGCATAAAATACATTTCATTGTCACATAGCTGAAGTGTGTCAGGCAGTCTGTGAATGGGAGACAGAAGGATTAGAAAGAGATAATATTTGAACATCACATTGGGCATATTTTCACAAAGAAAGTGAACACCCAACTTAGTATGCTAAATTAAGATTTTTTTTGAAAGCCACAACCTGGCCAGCTATATTGCAGCTGCAGATGATACTAAATTTAACAGGCAAGCTTTAAATCTACAATAGTTACCAGCCAGCTGTGTTCTGCCTGGCCATGGGGATCCCTTGGGGGCTGCCCTCTTTTTTGAGTGGCTAAATATAGCCACATAATTTCACTAAGAAATGGATATTATCAGGATTTTCACTGCGGAAATGATGCTCAGTGCCCCTCCCACCTTCTACATCATTTACTCTGCTTAACAGGATTGTGGCTGAGCAAAATGACCCCCCCCCCCTCTAAGTTTGCAGCTGTCTGGGGTGGGTTCTCCTCTAGTGATGTGGCTGGTGAGGAAAGGGCATTCTCTGATGACACAGCCTGGCATGGTTTTGTAGGAACTTACCTCCATGGCTGGAAAGGGGTTGGCAGCATGGGGCACAGTGACATATTCCCTTGAGAGGCTCATGTTCCCCCCATCCCCCACATACATACATCTTCCAGCTAGATATGTGATTCTCTTGGATATCCCCACATTGGGGCAAGCTGGGCACAGTTCTGGGTAGGCGAGAGGGTAAATAGAAAGGACCAGGTGAGGCATAGCTCACCCCATTTGTCTCCTTCCCACATTCCCCCTTTGCTTGGCACTCCAGGTGGGCATATATCTTGCCCACTCATAGCAATAACCCTGTTTGCTTATTTTCATTAGTGGGGGGTATGTTTGCCTTTAGCACTATTATGAGATTCCTCCACGACCTTAGACTGGAAACAGACATTAACTGGATGAAAAGAAAGAACAGATTCATTACCATCATATTGCATAGCACAAAGAGCAAACATCCAGTCCTGATTTTATCTCAGGGCATGCATGGAATTATAGCTCTGATTTATTTAAGAAAAGCAGCATTATATCTCCATGGGTACAATTGGTTTACAATGTGACATGGAACTGTTGGGAAGTCTATATTGTAATCAGTGGCCAGCAGCCATTAAATCCATAGGGTGGCTAATTTAGTGACTCGGAGGTAATATTGTACACTACCATGTGGAAAATATGGGCTTGATTTGCAGTTCAGCTCCACCTTCCAGGCTGGCTAGAGCTTCAGATGCCACAGAGGCAACATTCATAGCTGGTGGGGGGGAGGGGGGAGGCCCATTCACCCCTAAAGAAAGGACCCTTAGTGATTGTATTTAGGGACCATGATTGCAGAGTCCTAGAAGGAGTCCAGGTCCATGGCTGCAATAAGTAGGCATGGAGCTCGATCCAGGAAGGGACACATCCGAGTAGGACGGGCTCCTTTGTGCCCTATTCTGCACCGCAGCAGCTAGACACCCTCACGGTAGCAGGATCGGGCACCGGGATGGCCCAGCGTGCCCCTTCAGCAGCTGTGGGAGATGTCCAGGTGGCAGGATGGCCAGGCCCTCTCCGTTCCTGCAGGCTGGCCACCCCCCTTACCTGGTTTCCCCCCACCCAACCCTCAGCAGGGTCTGTCAGGGCTGGGATTGGGTGACGGGGTCTCAGCTTCAACTGTGCCATTGCTCCTAGGGGGTCTGTCGGGCTGGTGAGAAGTGGCACCCTGTGCTTATTCCACTTCCAAGATAGAATAAGCTGGGCATCCTCCTGGTGCTCCATCGACGTACAGGACTGTGACTTGAATTGGCCCTGTATGTCCGGGTGCCTGGCCCGCCCCATCCCATGCTGCCCTCATCCTGCTCTCCCCATACAGCGGATCTGTGGCGCGGGGAGAGAGGAATGTGAAATTTGGGCAGGACAGCTTGCGGGGCTGCACGTCTCACTGGGACATACAGCCTTGCAAGTCGCTTTACAGAATCAGGCCCTAAGTGAGTTGTTTCTAATAGCCCCTTTTTAGTGGCCCTCCAAGCAATCTGATTCCTTGAATGCATGGTTTCAGATGCTGGCTTTGAGACCAGTTCTCCTGGGGCTTCGGTCTTGTCCTGTGTTTTTGGATTGTTCAGTAATCGGGGTATCTGCTCCTGGCCCGAGCTGTTCCTGGATCAAACCCCACATCAACAAGACCTCATATTCTTCCATCCTGTTTTTATAGGTTAGATGAGAATGGACAACTTCATCTTCCTATAATGTTCAGTAGAACAAAAATCTTCTGAGAAACATGGTAGACAAAACACTGGGATACTAAAATGGCAGTGACCAGCCAATTGATCCCAGCCAGTCACACATTTCTGCCATGACACAGCCAAACTTGTCATCTAGCACATATCCTTTTTTTGTGTCATTCCCATGACTTTCCCCCAAGCATTCATCTGCCTAATTATATAATGATTCAGAATCTCCGTGCTAATTGCTTTTAACTGCTACATAATGAGCTGGGAATCATTGTGCCTTATCTCATTCTGAATAAATCAAAATCAGTTCTGAATGCCTAGTCTGTGTCCACACTAAGATTTCCATCAATGACTGAGATAGTCCACACCGCGAGTCTGATGCCCTGTTCATCTCTACTTGTGTTTATGTGGGGAAGGAGGGGAAGGCTGGGAAACCAGGGAATTAAGATGGGGGAAGTAAAGATCATGAAAGGAGGCCAGAGCAAAAACATGAACGATTTACACTTGGGGGGTGGGGGGTCTTTTACTAACTGGTGCTAAGTGTTGCACTGAAACCATGGTGCATTACATGCAACACCACTGTGTTAACTGTCAGGGACATAAAGAGCATTTCTCCAGCAGTTAATGCGAAGCCCTGTCCTTTAGCACGTGCTGCATTAGTGCGGGTGCACCTAATGCCACTTATTGAGGTGCTAATGTAGGCAGTGGACAGCAGTAACTGCGATGAGCACACCATGCCCATCCTCCACCCCTAACTCGGGCTGCACATATTGTGCTGTCATGGCCCTGAGTTAGCTGGCATCGCGATTCCCTGCGTGCCTTCAGTGTGCACCGGAACACACACTGACAGCTACGCCCGTTAGCAAAAGACCCCCTTGTTCTTAGCCAAAAGGCTGAGAAGCGATAAAGCATGAGAAATTTAAAATACATAGGAAGAGTAAAAAATATTAGCAAAATGTAAAAGAAAGCATTGCATATTGAATACATTTCTGCAAGGATTGCTGAACACTTTAAAAGCTTTAGGATAGCTGTGCACAAATTTGATCCAGAAGACCAGTGAACTAGTCTGCTTTTCAGGGTATTTAAAATATGTTAATTCATCTACTACTTAGACCAAATGTTGGGAAATCTTATCTCATGAGACTTCAGTGTATGTATCTGAAAACCAAACTGGATCGCATCCTTGGAGGATTAAATATACACATATCTGATGTATGATTATGTGACAGAGCTTCTTCCTTTGTGTGCTCAGTTGCTACAAAAGGGGAAGACATCTGGAATTATCATCAGGGCAAGTGTCAATGGCAGCGGACAGCCAGTCATTTTGAGTCAAACGTTGTACTGGTTACCTTAACAGGACTGTTTTCCCTTCACTTTCAATAAATGAAGAGATGGCTAGATCCAGCTGTGATTTCCTTTCCTTCTCTCTACTTAATTTACAGCAGGCAGCACAGCCTTACATGCAGGTGTACAGCTCATCTACAAAGCTCAGGCTTCCGACGAGTCCCTGGGTTAGCACTCCAGCTAACCTAAACCTCTGGAACAGCTGAGTAAATGTTTTGACTCTCAGACTTTGAGGCTGTGGTTTAAGAGAGAGATCAAGATGACATTCTTTTGTTTTTAAATCATGGGAAAACATGTTCTTGTCTTTCCCCCTGTGACACACAGAAAAATACAGCCAGCAAAGAATTGTAGCTGGAAGGTATGTGGAAGTAAGGGCCAAGGATGGCAGTATCAAAGCTACCTTAATGCATACTCTTACTAAATCTGGAAAATAGAATGTATACATGCACGCTTAAATTTATTTATGTATTTATCATGTTTATAGCTCCCTTTCTAATTGCTCAAGGCAGGATACAATAACATAAAATAAAGTTTAAACCATAACAAAATAGCAAAGTACACACATAAAACAAAACAATATAAAATTAAAACAATAGGAACAATTAAAAAACTCATAGAAAATTAAGAAGCCAAAGACAATGCAGGATATCAGAGTACGTAAGATATAAAACTACAATAAAATAGAAGATCACTGTATTTCCCATATTCTAAGTCGCCCCTGTGTATAATTCACCAGTACAAAAAGTAAAGCACAAGACAACATTGCTGTTTCTTAAAACCGGCTTTATTCTGTTTCACTTTCACTTTAAAATAACATTCATTCCACATCAGATTTGTTCTGTATCACTCTCAAGAAAGCTGTTGAAGTCCTCATCTTAGGTGAAATTCTGCAATTTCGGATGCCAATTGGTTATTGTCTTCTTCTTTGTCTTCATCGTTTTCACCTTCACAGTTTATTTATTTGCAAGTTTTGATATACTGCCTCTTCCAGCGATCAGGGGTGGTTTACAAAGAACATAACAAGTAACTTTACATTAAAGCAATTATTGAACTTGTTAACAATCTAAAGTTGGCTGCTGAGTTATGTTACCAAAACTATATACAAGTATGCAGTTTGCTGTAAATTGAGCATTCTGTTATATATGAGTTAACTTTGATAGTGGTAAGGGTTTGTGGTGAAATTAGGTTGTTTGAGACTAAGAATTATGGACGGATGTACCATGGTATTCAATGAAAAAGTGTGTCTTGAGTTCTTTGTGGAATATTTGTAGGTCCTTTATTTACAGTTATCGAGGCTCTTTAGATTCTCAGCCTTCACAAAACCTGATTTGATTACTTAATCGCTCTCACCCCCCATCCTGCTGTCGCAACCCACCCGGTAACGTCTGCAAAAGTGACGTGGCGCATCCAGTTTTCCCATATGAATTTTCTGTTAACGGAAGTGTCAAGCGGTTGAAGCATTTTTGTTATACCACCAGGTATAATAATCGGGACAGTGTTCAGAGATTTTATTCTCTTCTTTATGTCTTCAGTGAAATGGGCTCTCATGCTATCCATGACAAATAGTGCTTTCTGTCACTTGAAAAATCCGTCCGGCCGCTTACTAAAGCAGCACTTCAGCCATTTCAGCATCATGCTCTCATCCATCCATCCTCCCTCATTCACATCAACAACAACGTTGGTTGGTAGAGTTTCACGTGGCGTTGTCTTCCTTGTGAATATAATCATAGGTGGCAGCTTCTTTCCACTTGCACAGCAGGCCAGCACCACTGTAAAGTGTGCCTTTTTGTATCCAGTGGTTCTAATATTTATTGTTCTAACCCCCTTTTGACTGACCATTCTCCCTAATGTGATGAGGGTTAAGGGAACCGCGTCCATGTTGAGTATGAAGTATGGCGTCACTGTGTATGTATTGATTTCTTTGTTTATGAATTCCCTGAAATTCTGTACTTTATCTAAGAAATCAGCGGGGAGCTGCTGACACATGGCTGTTCTTTGTCTAATGCTTAATTTATTTCTTATCATAAATCGGTTGCACTACGAATGACCAGTCTTGAATCTCTCGATATTCATTTCCCTGGCGATATGAACTGCTTTGAATTGCACCTGCATAGTGGACAGTCCACGGCCTTGGGCCCTCCGCTGCACGACAAACTGAAGCAGACGTGCTTTGAGGCCGCAATTTGCCTTCTTGCTGCATTTCATCAAGGTTAGTTTTCCCTTCGTCTTCCTCCAGTCTCTAACTAATTTCTCATTTATCCCAAAAGTTCACTTAGCGGCTCTGTTACCATGTTCTTCTGCGTAATGAATAACTTTCAATTTGAATTCCGCGGTGTATGAGTTCTGCACCTTCGTTGTCACCATTTTTTGTGAGGTTAAAAATAACATTTGTATAGTCCAAATACAAGGGTCTGATCGAAGGGTCTGTTTGCAAGCATTGGGTGTAGAGCAGAGGGTCCAGGGAGAAAGACCATCCACTGCGCAGTTGTGAGTATTGTGAGACTATGCCGGTCTTAGGCGGTTGCCTAGACCTGGGCATAGCCTGAAGTTGTGGAAATAAAGACACTGCAGTCGTGTCCAGAGTGAAAATTAAGGTTGGGTTTTATTCCCTTTCCCTTGAGAATGTCTTCAAATAAGGACAACACAAAAGAAACGGTTGCTTCACCAGTGCAAAGGATTCTTAACAAATAATAATTATGCTTCTTTCCAGCAAATAAAATCCATCACATTCAAAATGTGTAAAACACAATTCTTTTCTTTCTCCTTTCTTAACAGAGAGACTCTATGTCATCAGCTATACCTAAAGCACATTCCATGGGCTCAGGGATGTTTTCTGGGCTATAGCTTTCCCACTGCATAGGGCCAGGACCTGGTCCTGTGTATGGGCACTGAGCCCCTGTTAAGCTGCTCTCCGAGCCTTGCCCTTGGGAAATTTCAGCTGCTGTGAGTTGGAGCTGCTTTTGGGTGTCACAGATAGCAGGGGCTGTGTTGGGGATTGCCTCCCACATCTTCTGCCAGTAAGGATTCTCTAACCTGTTGTAAGCCTGGCTTCTCCCCCGGGGACCCACTTCTCTCCCTTTACCAAAGACAGGGTACTTATCTCTTTCCGTTGAGAAGATGGTTTCAAGCCCTTCTGCTTCCAACCAAGGCTTTCTCTCTGCCTTGCACACTGCTTTCCTCTGTGAACACCGGTTACTGTGTTTAGCTGAATAAAACTCACTTCCTGCCTTCAGTGAGCTTCCCTGGATGTGACCTTTGCTCTCTGTTGGCTTGGCTGTTTGCCTCGATACGAGGACCCCTCTGGCTGGGAAGACTTTGTCACTGTCTTTCTTAGCTCTCCCGGGTTTATCAGCCTGCCTTTCTTCAGCCCTGGTTCTCCAAGGCAACGTGTCTTTCTGTAACTGCTTTGGAGTTCTTGTCTCACCTTCTCTCTGAGACTGACCTCTCAAACTCCTAGGCTGCACTTCAGTCCTAGCTCTCCAAGCCTGCCTGGAACTGCAGTCAGATTTCCTTTGGTCTCTGCTTTCCTCCTCAAACTCAAACTCCTCCTCCAGCCCTAGTCCAGGCTCCTGCTTGAACTCTCCTTCTCTCTCAAGTTCCAGCTTGAGCTCTCGCTCAATTTCCAGCCTGCTCTGTGGGCTTTCCCACCTGTTTTTATCTCTCTGCTCATCAAACGTAGAACGTGAGTCTGGCTCCAGGTGAGCCTGATTGGAACCCTGAATTCTTACTGCGTCACTAAAGCCATGAGGAAAGTTTGTTTCCCTTTTCCCTGCCTCTCTGCATTGTGAATGCTGCAACTGCCCACGTGGCTGTAAGGTAAGCTCTTCTTTTATATTACTCTCTAATATTTCAGGGTCTGTACTATCTACCTCATGACAGATAAGCTCTTCTTTTATGTTACTCTTTAATGTTTCAGGCTTAGTGCTGTCTAGCTCATGACAAGTAAGCTCTTCCTTTGCATTACTCTTCAATATTTCTGGCTTAGTGCTGTCTACCTCATGGCAGTATTTATATCCGTTTCAAGGGGCGTGGTTCACTGCATAAATTTATTAGATAAGTCACTCTGTTGTATAGGTCGCGCCATAGGTTTCTGATGTAAAAAAACACGACTTATAAACCGGGAAAAACAGTAAGTTAAATAAATTGAACAAAACATGACATAAAAACAGCAAATTGCTCTTCTGGAGGGTGATTTTATAACGTGGCATCCAGGCTGTGAAGGAACATAGGTATATACATTTTGCCTATTTCTAATCAACATATGTGTGTTTATAAAACAGCTTCCCTGAAAGCTTCTGCACAAAACTACACCTGTTTCAAGTTTGCATAGATATGCGAGTGTAATGGTAGACCCCTTGATATGAGCACTGGGCAGTTCTTGCTTGGGGCTTCAGAAAACTTATTTGGTGGATCCTGAGACCAAAGGGAAGAATTTGGGGCATGTTTACTAATAGTGCGGGTTTGAGTGGACCCTGGGTGGAGTGTTCACTTTGCAGTTAGGGCGCATGCTCACCGTCAATGTTGTATTTAGTATGGGTTCACTTAATGCCACCTCAGTGAGTGGCCTTAAGTGCATCCACATTGATCGTACCACACAGAAAGAGTGCAGGGGTAGTGCAAAGCCCATGCTAGCAACATGGGAACATGCAGGACATGCCTCCATATTTTAGTGCAGGTCGAGCACCACCCCTACACTATATTTGGGGGTGGAACGCACAGTAGGAATCCGCATTTTATGTTAAGGCCCTACTCAGGAAATTGTACTTACCTCTTCCATGTTTTCAGCCTTCCCTTTCACTTTCAAAAGTAGCAAGCACTGCAGCTGTTCTGGTTAACCATATGATTTACTGAGTGTATAAAATCAATTCATTCGTCACTTCACGAATAATCAAATGAGATAAGACAATAAGGAAAAAACCTCAAACACTGAAAACACTAAGAGCCCGATTCAGGGAGGGGCATGTCTGGGCCGTCTGGACAACCGAAAAATGGATAGTCCCAAAATCTATCCGATTTTGCAATCGCAGGAGCCAGATGTTCCCGCTGCTGCAGAATCGGGCACTTAGACGGCTCGGCACTGCCCTGGTTCCCAGGCGTGAGACATCCACCTGGCATCCCATCCAGCCCGCCCTATGCACTTGCTGCTGTGCTGGAGTGCTAAAAGCCTGCCAAGGAGGGAAATGTATTTTCCCCGCTGCCCAACCCTTGGTGGGAGCAGCCAGGGCTGGGATCAGGTGGCAGGGACTCACCTGCAGCCCCCGTGGCTGTTTGGTGGGGCTGCCTGGCCCATCTGCTGCCTCATCCGGGACTATACCACCTCTGAGATGCTATAAACCCCATGTCTAACCTGCCGTCTGTGGATGTATAGGGCCGTGACCTAAATAGGCCCTGTACGTCCGGGTGCCTCGGCCTGCCCCCACTCCGCCCACTCTCTGCCTCCGTCCTGCCTCTTCCAGCCCTCCCCGCACAGCGGCTCTGTGTGTGCGGGAGCCCTTGAAACGGCATATGGTCCCAGCATTTAGCGGGGCTGGATGTCAAACTAAGACGTACAGCCCCGATATTCACTGGTCAGAATTGGGCCCTATGGGGGTTATTTTAGAAGCCTTACTCACAATTTACGTGTGTATAATCAGGCATATATACAGGTAAATCACATTCACATGTAAATATCCAAGGGTCCGATTTATACAGGGATGTCCTCAGTATGTGGAAGTTTTTTTTCTTTTTTATTTAACCAAAATTTCAAATAATACATACCACTTAGATATATAACAGGAAAAAAGACAATAGCTCAGGAAGTAATACACTCCTCAATGATAAATCACATGATAGACCACAATATACAGGGGGAGATCAAAGGAAAAAAACCCCGAAGGAAATTTAAACCTTCCTAGACAATAAAAGCAGTCCTGGAACAAGCAAAAGCAGCTGGTACGCACATTACTATGATGCCCCTACTGAACCCTGAACATCCTCTTTAGCAACAATAAATTCTCTTAACCGACTGGGATAAAAGAAACTATAAATTTTACCCCCAATAGATATAACACACATACAAGGAAATTTTAAAGCAAACTCAGCACTGAGAGCGTGAGAAAAATCAGAGAATATCCTTACATTAGAGTTCAGAAAGCTAATATGAATATTGCGGAAATACAATTTCAAAATAGAGTCCCTGTCCGACTCAAATGCAAAAGTGGCCAACAAGGTAGTACATTCGGTGACCACCTCTAAAGATGATTCTAAGAAGTAAGTCAAATTTATCTGACTTTCTTCTTGATTTTACAAAGGAGGAAGTTTACAGTTCCCAGATGATGAAATATAGTAAGCCTTAATCGAAAGTGGGAGGTTGTCAGGAGGAAACCTCCTCAAGTACTTCCTAACCATGTCCGATGGGGCAATCAAAGGACACTTAGGGAAGTTTAGAAAATGCAAGTTATTCTTTCTGTACTGGTTTTCTAAAAAGTCAATCCTTCTGTTTAATATGTCTGTTTCCTTAATCTGAGCCAGCAACACTTCTTTATTTCCATCATTAACTCTCTGTCTCCTCCAATCTTGCTTCCACTAGGGTCAAATGTTGGGTCTGGGTAGGGAACTCAGCCAACACTGTCTCAACATCAGTTTTCAAAGAATTGACCAAACCTGTTATCGAGGTCTCTAGGCCTTTCAGGGTGTCCCACAGTCTCCAACAACACATGAGCAGGTTTTACCAACACACCTGTGAGACGTCTGGGGTCTCCTTCCACGTGCATACTCCTGGAATCACGATATTCCCAAAGCCTGGTCCATGCTCTTCCGGTGAAGAGGTCAATTGGGGCTGTCCCAAAAGCCCACAGCTCACAACAAGCTCTCTGACATTCTGTACAGCAGCGATTGTACTCCTGAAACTACCACTTTTGGGTCACAGGAGTGATACTCGATCGTCGGGCTTAACTATGCCCCTTCAGAGCTTCAATCAACTGCTAACAGCGATGAACTGGCCAAAGCTTCAGCCGGATACAAACGAATGAAACTCGGGCAATTTACCCATTTCATCTGTCCCTTGAAGGAGCTTCCATCAGCATTGGGACCTCGCTTAGGCTTCTCCTGCCTCTTTCCCAACATTATATCCACCGGTAAGAGACCAAAGTAGCAGTCTCAGGGAAAATGCCGAGAGCTCACTCAGACACCTCCAACTACGGCACCATCTTGCCACTCTCCTCCCCTTGTAGACGTTTTGAGAGGGTGTCAGGGGTATTCTCTGGGCATAGCATGGCGGAACAAAAATCTACATGTGTATTCCCTATATGATATAGGGAATAGATCAAAATTTACACCTGCTCTCAAGCACATGTAGGTTTTAAAAAAGTGTGCATTTTAACTAGTTCTTTACAACAGGGATTAAGTAAGTTATCCTCCTTAATCTCCCTTAGTTTTTTTTTACCCCTTCCAGTGGCATCAATTCTACCCAAGCACTCTCTGCACTGCAGAGGGGCCCTGGGAAGGAAGGGGCCCACTTGTAGCTGCTCCTGGTTCTTCTGAGGTGGCTTCTCCGTGCTCTGGAGGCCCTTTTTAATGTTTTGCTTGGGAGCACTTCATTTTAATTCCTGCCATTGCCCCCCTCCAAATTTATGTTCAAAACTGTTTATTAAACCAACACAGATAACTGGCCGATGGGCACGCAGGCCCAAAGCTAAGAGATATAACAAGATCAACAAGGCATATAGTGCAAATATTTTACATTTTCACCTTCCCTCTTTAACCCCCCTTTCCCCACAGGCCACAAGAACAGTAACATAAACAATAACTACAGTTTTTATGTTTATATTTATACCTACCTCAGTATTAGTTTTGTTTTTGTGTGTCTATATTAATGCTTTTATGTACATTTCCTATCTTGCTTTGGAGTTTCTTTCTGTTTTTGTTTTAAAATTATACTTTTCTTTCTTTACTGATACATTTGTGTGTTGTAAAGCGCTTAGTTAATTGATATCTGGTATATCAAATAAAATAAACCATAAACTAGTCACCCCAGGGTGTGGGTGCTCTTACACATTCCTAGGGTTTGTTAATCACCTGGCCCCAAGTACCTAGCTACCCATTTACAGAGGGACTCCCCCCATCCAAAGCCCCCCCCTAGGATGCCAAAGCAGACCCCCCCTTCCCCAGCCAACCAACCAATCGCAACACACACCTCCTCCTGGCCACCATCCCCCCCAAACCCACCCTCTATGACTGCTTATCCACTCTCCAATATCCAAATAGACCCGGGCTAGCCCATCCAAACAGCTTCTATAGGTCATTCAACACCAGATTTCAACTCTGCATTGGCAGTTATTGAATATAATCATCCCACGCAGCATGGAAGTTAGGGACCCTTTGCCGAGACACCTTAGCCCAGTTTATCGAGCTGCAGGTGCTGGGGCAATGTATTCCTCCACTCTTAATAACTTGGTGGCTCATTTACCTTCCATCCCATCAAGATAATTCACATAGTTAATGCCCAAGCCAATTTCAGCCAGTGCTACTTACTCTGCCCAGTGACCGCCACCCCCTCCATCACATGGAGCAGGACCCAATGTGAGGCCAATGATCACTGCTCCTGGAAAACTCTCTCCACAAATGAATATATCTTCCTCCAATAGCCCTGCACAGTCAGGCAAAAGCAAAATAAATATGCCAATTGGGCTCCCTTCTCACCACATTTAGGGCAACTTGTCCACTCTGCATAACCCATCCACTACAATCAGCCCTGCAAGAGCTAGGCTTGCCATATCACCCAATACTGCAGATCCTGCAAAGAGACCATAGCTGTGAACCTAGGGATTTTCCCAATGAGTTTCCGGAGCATCTCCCCTGTCAATGCCATCCCAAACTCAGCATTCCAAACCTGAGTGAGACGGTGGCATGTAGTCTTGGAAGTAGTATCTGCAAAAGAACTCTTCAGCCTAGATGCTGTGAGCCACCCTGATTCTTCTATAAGGAAGAAATCTTCCAAATCAGTACAAATGTCACTAGACAGGTTCCCCTTCTCCAATCCCTGTGCATAACTACAAATTTGGTAGTAAGAAAAGAGGTCGGCACCCCCCAATTGAAACTGGGCACAGAGCTCTTGACAGCAGCTCTCCATCTTCTATCAAAAGCTTATCCAACTGTTGCAGACCCAGCTGCTGCCAAGCCCTAAAACAGGGAGCCGACATACCACGCTACCCTGAATTGGTAGATAGTCTGACTGAGTGGGCGAGTGCCCCAGCTTGCCAGAGATCCAACGCCAAACCTTATGGGTAGAGCTGATAAGAATACAACCCCAGAAAGAGGCAGGCAAACCACGCTGATGCACATGAAGCACATATTTCAGGGCCAAGTGTGCCACCAGGGCCCACTTACATCCCAAATGCGTATACTCCTCCATATCGAAAATTCAATCCTTTAAGTGTCTGTGCAGACAAGCCAAACCATAAGCCCGAACATTGGGAAGCCCCATGACACCTTGAGCCCTTAAGCATCTTAAGGGCCACCAAAGCCCACCGACCATGCCATAAAAACCAAGATAGCAGGCCATCTAATTTGTCTATATGCTTCCCCGGTAGCCACAAGGGCAACAATTGCAGCACTTAAAGCCAGCGCGGAAAAAGAACCATTTTAAACAAGGCTATGTGACCCCCAGCGAGAGTGGTAAATCCTGCCACTTCTGCAAGGTCTGCACTGTATGTGCTAACTGTGGAGCCACATTATATTTGTACAAGTCCCCCATGGCTGCGAGCAACATAACCCCCAGGTAATGAAAAGAATGTCCACCCATCAAAGCGGGAAGTCCCCTTTCCAAGTAGTAGGAATTGAGGCCTGGGTCGGCAAGGCTTCCGATTTGTCCAGGTTCAACTTGTACCCTGGAAAGGCCCTCAGACTCCCAGAACTCTGCCAGCAGAGCCGCCAGAGCCCGCTGTTGGTCCGTAAGGTGGACCAGGAGATTGTATGCAAAGGCCAAGATCTTAAATTTGTAGAACCGCATGCTCACCCCTTGAATCTCCGAATTCGCCCGAATACATTGCAAAAACAGTTCCAAGGTAAGAAGAAACAACAAGAGTGAAAGAGGGCACCCCTGCCTTGTTCCCCGCCTCAAGGGGAAGCGCTCTGTATGGAAATTATTCACTAAGATCAGTGCCAAGGGGTCTGCATGCAGCACCCTTAGTGCCTGCACAAAGAAGTTGCAAAAGCCAAAGCTGCCCAAGACCAAAAACATATAGCACCACCCCACCCTATCAAAAGCTTTCTCAGCATCAAAGCTAATCATCAATAAAGGAGTCCCTGCACTGGAACAAAAATACTGAGAGGCCAGGATCTGATGATGGTTCCCTACCACCTGGCGGCTCTTAACAAAGCCTTCCTGCGAGGGATGGACACATTTAGGTAAAAGCAGAGAAAGCCGGTCTACCAGCACCTTAGACATGATCTTAAGGTCCACATTGAGCAGGGAGATAGGGCAGTAGGGCCCCGGCAGCAACGGGTCTTTCCCCAGTTTGAGAAGAACATAATTAAGGCCTCGTTATTGTTATAGGTAAAAGTTTGGAGTGTAGCAAGCTGCTGGTACATTTCCAACAGGGGGAGGCATACTTTATCTTGGAGAATCTGGTAAAATTCAGCACTAAACCTGTCCAGGCCAGGGGCTCTCGGTGTGTGCAGTACATGGATAACCTGCTGCACATCCCTGGGGAAGATCAGTACATTCAACAAGTCCTGGTGGGCCTCCTTCAACTGCGGCAGACCACAAGTCTGGAGTTGGTCCAAGCACAAGCACTGTCACAGTCCTCAGCCTCATAAAAGCGGCGGTAGTAGGCCAAAAAGGTCACCTCAATCTCCTTCTGTAATGTGTGAGCCACCCCATCATCTGTCCACACCGCGACCACCTGCCAAGGGTCCTCCCAGACCTAATGAGTGAGGACAACTGCCCCGAATGAGTCCCGAATCAATACAATGCATACTGATAATGTAACATAGAATGCTTAGCATGAACAAGAGTAAAGAGCAAAGCCAAATATGCCACCCGGTTCTCCTTTATGTCCCACTGTGCCTGTTGCCTTCTCAAAATGTGAAGCTGGCGGCCCCAGTCCACCAATTTACAGTTAGCCTCTTTCTTTTTCCGATTCAGATAGTCAATATCACCCCCTTGCAAGTAAACTTTAGCTGTTCCCCAAAAAAGAGATGGTTTATACTTATGTGCAGCATTAGAGTCCTCAAACAACCCTCACTGCTCACGCAGGAACTGAATGAAGTTCGCATCCCCCTTAAGTCAAAAGAGAAACCACCAGTGCCACTCTTCCCCTCCTCCCCATGAGCTGGCCAACTGAAAGTCCATGCAGATCACAGCATGGTCAGAGATCTGAATGTTCCCAGTCTGGGCCCCCTGAACCTTGTCCTGCATCCTCTGGGATATCAGGAGGTAATCAATTAGGGACAATGTGTTGTGAGCCAGAAACAAATGGGTATAGTTGTGCTCGCTGGGATGCAAGACGTGCCAAGCATCAAGCAAATCACTGCTGTCACACAAACTCAACACCTGCCGCCATTGTTGAGGATCCCCCACCCCTCTTGATGACCGATCCACCACGGGGTCTAAGACACAGTTATAGTCACCCCCAAGGATGATGTCATAATCCCTCACTGTGGACAGGCGTCGCACTAGCATGTCAAAGAGGCTCCGCTCATGTGTATTGGGCCTATAGATATTCCCTAGCAAGATCAGAGAGTCCTGCAGGCTCCCCCAAAGCAGAATGTATCCCCCCCCCCCCCGATCCCAAACTATTTGTTCAAACTGTAGGCTCACAGCCTTGTGCACCAGAATAATCACACCGGCTCGCTTTCCCCCTGCAGAGGCACCATAGACGTCTCCCACCCACCATCTTTCAACTTGGCATGCTCAGTATCTGTCATGTGGGTTTTCTCTAACAGAGCAATATCCATCTGCCCATTCCTCAAAGGCCTCAACACCTTGTGGCGCTTTATGGGGCATCCTATTCCACACACATTCCACAAAGTTATCCTAAGGCCATTTTACTCAGGTCACCCGACTTTGCAGCTGATATAACAGAGAGAAGAAACATAGCCCTAAAGGGGGGGCCCTCCCCCAGCTCTGACCCCCCTCCACTCCATCCGAGTTCCAGCAGACAATCTTAGTGTCCTCTGCCCCTCCCCCTCAGATCCACTCCCCCTGCTGCTTCCCAAAACCCCCACCTCCCAAGGCTCCTCCACCTAGGTGCCTCCTATCCCCTTCCTCAACTCCCTTACTCCTATCTCCTCCACAGAGCCACACCCCTTGTGACAGCATAGATCACAATAGATGCGCCCAGGCTCTCCCCACACCTCCACCCCCAAATGTACCATCATACCACTTACCTTCGACCCCAAAACTACAATCATTAGAACCTCCCAACATTCTCCCACCCAATACAAAGCCCCACTTCAAGCAACAACACACACCCAACCAAACTCATTCCCCCACCCCACCACACTACAAACATAGTAACATAGTATATGATGGCAGATAAAGACCAGTATGGTCCATCTAGTCTGCCCAGAAAAGTGGCAAGAGTAGGTGCACCTGCCGCTCTGTGCAGGCCACCCCTCCCCATTTATTTATTTATTTAGCTGTATTTATATCCCGCTTTTCACTGGGTCAAAGTGGTCAATTGGGAGATACATTTAACATGAGGGGATATGACACACATACACTAATACTTACAGGGAACATGGGCAATGGAGGGTTAAATGGCTTGCCCAAGACCACAAGGAGTGCCTATAGGATTAGAAATCCCAGTCCCTCTGGCCTGAGATTGCTGTCCCCAGGTGGGACTTGAACCCCCGGCCCTCCGGCCTGAAGTACCTTGTCCTAACCACTAGGCCACTCCTTCCCCATACCTTTGTTTAGAGGTGTACCCACTGCTCAGTGCAGGTCACCCCTATTTGTTGAGATATAAGAGATAATTATGTTTATTTTGATTTTATCCTGTTGCTATAAAGGGATCCACTGTGTCTGTCCCAAGCCATTTTTAATTGTCACTCTATTTGTCCCCACCATTCCATCAGGAGGGCATCCCAAGCATCCATCATCCTTTCAGTGAAAAATAATTTCCTGGCTTTGCCTTTCAGTTTATCCCCTTGCAGCTTCATGTTATGCCCTCTAGTTTTACAGCTTCCCCGTCTTTGGAAGAGGTTTGTTTGTTCATTAGTACTCTTAAAGTATTTAAAGGTCTGAATCATATCTCCCCTGTCTCTCCTCCCCTCCAGAGTGTACATATTTAGGTCTTTAAGTCTCTTCTTATACGTCTTCTGGGCAGGTTCCAAATCATTTTGGTCGCCTTCCTCTGAACCATTTCCAGTGTTTTTATATCCTTTGCGAGATACGGTCTCCAAAACTGAACACAATATTCTAAGTGAGTCCTCACCAGCAACTTGTACAGTGGCATTAGTACCTCCTCCTTTCTGCTGGTAATTCGTCTCTTTATGAAACCCAGATTCTTTCTGGGTTTTGCCACCTCCTTGTCACACTGTTTCGCCACCTTGAGTTCCTCAGAAAGAATCACTCTGAGGTCCTTCTCCTGGTCCATGCATACCAACTTTTCACCCGCTATCACAAACAATTCCCTTGGATTTCTGCTTGCCAAGTGCATGACACTGCACTTCTTCACATTAAATCTTAATTGTCAAGCATTATACCATTCTTACAGCATTTGTAGATCTTTCCTCATGTTATCCACACCCTCAGGGGAATCCACTCTGTTGCAAATTTTCATGTCATCTGCAAAATGACAGACTTTTCCATTTAGTCCTTCAGCAATATCACTCACAAATACATTGAACAGTTCCGGCACCAGGACTGAACCCTGGGGCACACCACTAATCACCTTCTTTTCATCTGAGTGTGTTCCGTTTACCATCATCTTCTGTCGTCTGTCAGTCAATCAATTTCTGATGCAGTTCACCACCTTGGGACCCATCCCCAAGCTGTTGAGTTTATTGATAAGCCTCCTGTGTGGAACAGTATCAGAGGCTTTGCTGAAATCTAGGTAGATCACATCCATTGCATGTCCTTGATCTAGTTCTCTGGTCACCCAGTCAAAGAACTCAATCAGATTTGTTTGGCAAGATTGTACTTTGGTAAAACCATGTTGCCTCAGATGTAACCTGTTGGTTTCAAGAAAGTCCACTATTCTCTCTTTCAGGAGTTCCTCCATTACTTTTCCCACCACCGCGGTAAGGCTTACTGGCTTGTAGTTTGTGATTTCTTCCCTATTACCACTTTTGTGGAGAGCTACCACATCAGCCCTTCTCCAGGCCTGTGGAACTTCTTCTGTCTCCAATGATCTATTAAAAACATCCTTTAATGGCCCTGCAAGAATCTCTCTGAGCTCTTTCAGTATCCTGGGATATATTTCATCCAATCCCATCCACTTTCAGTTTTGCAAGCTGTTGAAGCACATCATCTTCTGTGAATGGTGTGGTATCTACTCCAATCCCATATGTATATTTGTCAATTACAGGTGGGCCTTTTCCAGGATTTTCTTTAGTAAAAACAGAACAGAAGTATCTGTTTAGCATTTTCACTTTTTCAATGTCATTTCTACAAATCCATTTCTGGCACTTTTGAGTCCTGCAATTCCACCTCCGATCTTCTCCTCTCCCGAATATACCTGAAAAATGTTTTGTCACCACACTTCACATATTTAGTCATCTTTTCTTCTGCCTTTGATTTTGCTATCCTTATTTTTCTTTTTGTCTGTTTTAGCTTTATTCTGTTTCTTTTCTGTGTTTCTCTGTTTGCGAACTTCTGAATTTTGTTGAAGCTGTGGTTTTTGCCTTTATTTGTGCAGCCACTTCTTTGGAGAACCAAATAGGTTTCCTTTGCCCCTTTTATTGCCTCCTTTAGTTTAGTCCACTGCAATTCCACTTCTCTTAACCCCTCCCGACTTGCCAACTCCTCCTTCAGGCACTTGGCCATTTTCCTGCAGCCAGCGTTTTTGAAGTCTAGGACTTTGAACTTGCTGTGATTGGACTCTGCCTTGGCTTTTATCTCAAACCACACCGTGTGATGATCGCTGCTGCTCACATGGGTACCCACCCAGACATGCTATCTCCGTTGATGAGTACTAAATCCAGCACCGAGCTTTCCCTGGTCGGTTCCATCATCATTTGTCCAAGTAATGATTCGTGGAAGGCATCCACAATTTTTTTACTTCTTTCCAGATTTGCAGAAAGAATACTCCAATCCACAGCGGATAGATTAAAGTCACCCAATATGATCACTTCTCCCTTCTTGGCTATCTTTGCAATATCAGTAATCAATTCGCTATCCATTTCTTTGGTTTTAGTTTGAGGCCTGTAGACTACACCAGTATGGATGACAGTGCCATCTCCTCTTTCCAATACAATCCACAGCGCTTCTTCTTTTCCCCATGTCCCCTGCATTTCAGCTTTAATATTACCTTTGACATATAGGACTACTCCTCTTCCTTTTCTACCCTCTCTGTCTCTTCTAAATAGATTATAACCAGCTATGGCTATATCCCATTCATGTGACTTTTTAAATCATGTTTCTATAAT
Organism: Ichthyophis bannanicus; assembly: GCA_033557465.1. NCBI lineage: Eukaryota > Metazoa > Chordata > Amphibia > Gymnophiona > Ichthyophiidae > Ichthyophis > Ichthyophis bannanicus. Next base: position 329,817,578 of record CM066034.1, on the reverse strand, counting down.
GGCCACAATGTCCAAGTTCATTTCCACCATTAGGGCTTCCAGGTCAGCAACCTTATTGGCTAGGCTTCAAGCATTTGTGCTCATTGCTTTCCAGCATTTGTTGGCTGGCTTGCCTGTATTTTGCATGGATTTTGTTTTACATGCCTCTTCCCACTTGGCATTCACTCAAGGGTGAAGGGGAGGAATATGCAGAAGCTGACGAGGATAAAGCAGAATTGCTTAACAAATATTTCTGTTCTGTGTTCACAGATGAAAAACCAGGAGCAGGACCTCAGAAAACACCCACAAATAGGAACAGAAGCGAGGAACATCTTGAACAATTTTCGGCAGACTGTGTTACTAGCTCAACCTAAAGTAGAAACATAGAAATATGACGACAGAAAAAGACCACTTGCCCTATCTAGTCTGTCCTTCCATATCAACAACTACAACAGTCCCCTTTATCCCTTTAGAGATCCTCTGTGTTTGTCCCATGCTTTTTTGAATTCGGTTACTGTCCTCATCTCTACCACCTCCGCTGGGAGACTATTCCACGGATCCACCACTCTTTCTGTAAAGAAATATTTCCGCATATCACTCCTGAATCTATCCCCCTTCACCCTCATCCCATGTCCCCTCGTAGCAGAACTTGCTTTCAATTGAAAGAGGCTCTCTCCCTGAACATTTATGCCACGGAGGTATTTAAACATCTCAATCATATAACCTCTATCCCGCCTTTCCTCTAAGGTGTACATATTAAGATCCTTAAGCCTGTCCTCATATGCTTTATAATGAAGATCACTAACCATTTTAGTAGCCACCCTCTGCACCGACTCCATCCTAGATTGGCCACTGTTGGAAACAGGATACTGGGCTTGATGGACCTTGGTCTGACCCAGTATGGCATATCTTATGTTCTTATGTTCACATCCTTTTGAAGGTGTGGTCTCCAGAATTGCACACTAATCTCCAAATGAGGTTGCACCAAAGACTTATACAGAGGCACTATCACCTCCTTTTTTTCTGCAAACCATTCCTCTCCGTATGCACCCAACCATCCTTCTAACTTTTGCCGTCACCTTTTCTACCTGTTTAGCTACTTTAAGATCATCAGACACAACCACGCCTAGGTCCCGCTCTTCTTTAGTGGACAAAGGTACTTCACCCCCTATACTATATTGCTCCCTTGGATTGCTGCAGCCCAAATGCATGACCTTACTTTTTTTTTTTTTAACATTAAATCCCAGCTGCCAAATTCTAGACTATTCTTCAAGTTTAGCTAGATCACTCCTCATGTTATCTACACCTTCCTGGGTGTCAACTCTATTGCAGATTTTGGTATCATCAGCAAAGAGGCAAACCTTACCCGACAGCCCTTCCGCTATATCACTAACAAAGATGTTAAAAAGAATCGGACCAAGGACAGATCCCTGGGGCACACCACTGGTAACATCCTTCTCCTCAAAGTGAGCTCCATTTACCTGTACTCTTTGTCGCCTCCCACCCAACCAATTTCTAACCCAAGCAGTAACTTTAGGGTCCATCCCTAGGGTGCTCAGTTTGTTTATAAGTCGCCTGTGAGGAACAGTGTCAAGGCTTTACTGAAATCCAAATACGCCACATCTAGGGCTCTCCCTCGGTCCAGCTCCCTGGTCACCCAGTCAAAGAAATCAATCAAATTTGTCTGACAAGACCTGCCTCAGGTGAATCCATGCTGCCTCGGATCCTGTAATCCGCTGGACTCCAGAAACCTCACTGTTTTCTCTTTCAGCAGCGTTTCCAATAATTTACTCACCACCGAAGTTAAACTAACCGGCCTATAGTTTTCAACCACATCCTTACTTCCGCTTTTGTGTAAAGGCACCACATGAGCCTCTCTCCAGTCCTTTGGCACCACTCCTGACTCCAACGAGGCATTGAAAAGGTCAGTCAGTGGAGCTGCTAGAACGTCCCCCAGTATTCTAGGGTGTATCCCATCCGGTCCCATCGCTTTGTCTACTTTAAGTTCAGCTAGTTTCTCACGAACAGTCTTCTGAAAATTGTTCAAGATGTCCCTCGCTTCTGTTCTTGTTTGTGGGTGTTTTCTGAGGTCCTGCTCCTGGTTCTTCATCTGTGAACACAGAACAAAAATATTTGTTAAGCAATTCCGCTTTATCTTTATCAGCTTCTACATATTCCTCCCCTGCACCATTGAGTCTGACAATACCACTTTTGCCCTTCCTCTTCTCACTAACATATCTGAAAAATGTCTTATCCCCCCATTTTATTGCATTGGCTATTTCCTCCTCTTTTTGAATCTTTTTCCACTGTTTTTCTACATCCCCAGCTGTTTCCATACCACTAACGACTCCCTGAGGTATTGGCCCATTTTGGCAAAGTTAGTCTTCCTAAAGTCTAAGATCCTCACCTTTGAATGGATTCTAACAGCCCTAGCACTAATACTGAACCACACCATCTGGTGATCACTGGATGCAAAATGATCTCCCACTTCAATATCAGAAACACTTTCACCATTGGTAAGCACCAAGTCCAGTATGGCCCCTTCACGTGTGGGGTCTGTTACCAATTGCCTGAATAGTTCTCCCTGTAGAGAATCCAGGATCTCCTTACTTCTAGATGATACTGCAGCAGGAATGTGCCAATCAACATCTGGCATATTGAAATCCCCTATCAGTAGCACTTCCCCTTTCCTAGGAATGCTGCGTATGTCTTCAATTAACTCTCTGTCCACCTCTTCCTCTTGTGAGGGAGGTCTGTATAGCACACCAACGCACATAAATTTCTCTTTCCCTCTTTCTAGTTTAATCCACAATGCCTCCTCTCTCCCTTTTAAGCTCTGTAATTCCAAAGCTTTAGTAGTAGTTTTTCTCCAAGGACAAGCAGGATGAGTCAGCCACACTTGGTGACGTCATCTGACGGCGCCGAGACGGAAGTACTCTCCATAGCTCAGAAGGGCTTTTCGCCCTTCTGAGCATGGGCCAACTGGCCCTGCCCCCCAGCCCACCCCTAGCTAGCCAGTTTCAGTTCTTCCACCTTGCCAGCAAGACGTTTTTTTCTACTCTCCAACTGAAAATTACTCTATAGAAACTTTAAAACAACAAGATGGATAAGCTCACCTTGCTTAGGTAGGTATAAACTGCATTAATACTTGTTTGGATCTGTTCCAGCTTAGATCTCTTTCAGCTTGGATCCAACATTTAATCTGTTCAAGCACTCCGGACCACATGTGCTCTCAGCTCTCTGCCTGCAGCAAGTTCACTGTGAGGGCCTCACGGAGAGCTCCCTCGTGAGCCGCGGACAAGAATCGATCAAGCGCTGCTCTCTGTGATCTCGTAGACACCTCCACAGCAGCTGGCATCGCTGTGGATGTGCCTCGGGGCCTCCATCCTCAGCCGCACGCTCCCAGTTGCCGATGCAGCACAGGGGATGCCGCCGAGCGAGTTCTTGATCTCCGGACTTGGAAGCCGCTCCAGAGAGGCTCAGCGCAGGACATGCCATCCTGAGGCTCGGCAGCCCAGGACGTGCCTACGGGCCTCCGTTCCCGGCCAGCTGCAGCTCCGGCGCAACGCACCATGTGGGGGACCATGGAGGCGGCCTTCTTTCTCTGATCATGCGGCCCTGCAAGTCGCTGTCCCCTCTGCTTAGATCCGGCTCCATTGGCCAATCTGTCCTGCCTGTGACACCATTGGCTCCGCCCCCATCTTGGACACAATCACCAGTCCCCACGGCGCCATCGCCTGGAGCCACGCCAATGGATGGCGCCATAAACGGCCCCCTCTGCTGCAGGATTGGACAGAATCAGCAGTCCCCATGGCGCCATTGGCTGGAGCCACGCCAATGGGTGGGGCCGAAAACAACCAGCGCATGTGTGGTGCCGAAAACAGCCAGCGCAATGCCGGTGCTGCGCTGCCCAACGCCTCCGTGCCAATGTGGGAACCAGCCCCCACAGCGCCATTGGCTGGAACCACACCAATGGATGCCGCCGCAGGAGAACTCCCGATGTAGGAGCGTCTCTGCGCCTGATTAGCACGTAGAAAGGCACTGTCCTTGACGCTCCCTGCAGTCCTGCTACCCTATGAGGGCAACCGCTAATCTGGAAGCAGCGCTCCTGGACCACCGAACATCCGGCAGCAGCAAGCATTTGACTTGTTCCCTATGCCAGGATCTGTCCGGCTCTCCATTGTGACTTCATCTCTCGGTCCTTATCCGTCCCCATTGAGGCAGCAGGCAAGTTTGCCCCAGGTTGACATGGACGGGCTGCCCCTTGAGCCGAGTGCCTTGCCTCCCTTGCGGTCAATCTTAGGCTTCAGCAGGACTACACGCGGACTCCATTGGCGCTCCCGGGCCCCACATGGACTCCATCTGGGCTCCTCTATTCGGACCGGTCTCAACCCTCATCTTACTGAGGAATGAAAAATTAATGAAGGCCCCGGCTTCGGGGCAGCCTCCTACACATCCCGAAGGGTTCAGTGCAGCTCCCTGCTCCATCCCATCCAGGTGATCTCCACAGGCAGTACCACACTCCGAGCCCAAATTTGCCCGAGAGAGGTCGAGCTACCCATAAGGGATTATCCCCTCCTTGACCAGGTTCTATTCAAGTGGTGCAGCCACATGAAACTAAATGAGCACTGATATCGTCTGCATTTCAAGAGCTGCTGGTAGTGGAGGATACTGCGCGCTGTAGCCCCGCAGTGTTAATTGGATGTGCTCTACGCTGAGGTCACCCCGGACATGGAAGTTTAATCCTGATCCAGTTAAAAATCTGAACTTCGCATCCATGTGCTGCGGTGCAAAAACCCGGAGCAGGTGGGAGGGTCTAGCTGAACGGAGGTGACGCAGCTACACTCCACCCCGCTGTGGCAGTCCTTGTTCCCACCTCTGGGGTTGGGAGCTCTACAGGGCGCTAGCGGTGCTCTGCCCAGTCTCCCTCCTGATACCCTATGCGGGGGAGATGAAGCCCAGCAGTCACTGACCGCTGATTTCCGTATGCTCTCTCCCACCCCGGTATTGTGACCATCATGTTACTCCAGTGGCCTCAGTGTGGTGCAGTACACACAGACAGTGTGTTCAGGAGCAGAAGGTCACAGGCTCAAGTCCCAGCTATGGCTCCTGCCAACCCAGTCTCCATATGCTTGACTACCTAGATGTAAGCGGCGATATGAAGCTGTGAGAACGGAAATTGCTCGCCCATTCAGAAACTGAGGCGAAAAGCCTGCTAGGTGTGATCTCCCACCTTCTTCCTGTAATTTCCCGGTCTGAGAGATCCATTGCGTAGGAGAGGCCAGATCGAAATACGCATTAAGGAACGAGTTTGATCTCTTCCTTGGGGCGAGGTGCTCACTTGCAGTTTGCGCTGGTCATTGACCTTTCATAACCTTTGTCCTCATGGCGCCGCTAGGCACAAAGATGTCAGCAGTGAATCCAGAGGCTGTTCCTCATGTTCATTCGGGCCCAGACTGCACAAACCCAAAGTGCAAGTTCCACTGGCGATCTGAGTGATACCGCCAGCTGATCCTTCCCTCCACCCAGATCGGTTTGTACATGGGTACCTCCTGCCCAGAGTGCTAATTAGTTAATTGTCCTTTGCAACGAAACTCCCATTCCACTCAATCTCCGTTACAATTCGAAACTCATCTAGGCGTACCTGCTCCCCCTAACACCATCTTGTGAAGGTTTACATGGACTGCTGAACCTGGAGTCATGAGTTTGATTCCCCAGTGGGATTACTAGTAAAGCTGTCTAAAGCCTTATCCTTAGAACAGTCCTAAGGAGCAGCAAATGCACTTCCTGGAAATCCTGCAATCCGAGGAAGTGCCAAGGGCGCAGTGCCAGAAGGCTTTCACGCTCCCTCCTGAGTTCGCTACCACTCCTGCTTGAGAATGGAATCACAGACGGTGGCAGAGGGTCTTTGTCTTCCCCTATCTGGATCTCTGGTAATGGTCAGCACAGCCGCCAAAGCACAACAAGCGACAGGACGCACTATCCTTGTCCTGGAACGCTTCGGTTCTTAGTCAGCTACCCAAGTCTCTTCTCCAGCCCACCCGAACCATGGAGTTCGTAGGAGGCAACCGGACACCATCAAGGCCAAGGCATCTTGCATGGGACAGAGCCCTGCGTCTCCAGGGGCTTGCAGAGTGCTCTCCAGGCGCTTGCAGAGGGCACTGTCGCCCAGCATCTGCCCAACACATGCTTTTCTACTGGGACATATGGCATCAATGGTAAACATCACCCTGGACGTCTGCCTATGTGGGTAGTCCAGTGGGCGCTCTGCTCTCAGTGGTCCCGGTCCATAGGGTCCCTGCAAGACTGGGTGATTGTCAACAGTTCCCTGGACAACAACAACAACAACACTCGGCTTGTACTGACTGGGACTCCTTTTCAGACCCCTACACCGTAGGGGATCCTCGCAACGGATACCTCCACTTTGGGTGGGGGAGCCCATTGTGGTGACCCCTGCACTCGGGACAGTTGGGCACCAGTGAAGAATGACCAGAAAAGGATTAAAATAAATAAATAAATATATAAAAAATAATAAAATAAAAAATAAAAATTAACCTTTTAGAGCTCCAGGCTATGGCGGAAATCCTCTGGACTTCTTGCCACCACCTGCTCCCCTGCGGAGGGAATCCTGCACTACACAGGCCCACCAGGGAAATCTGTGGCCCTGAGCACAAGAGTCCTACGGCATCGGACAGGTTACTGTGGCCCTTAGTGCAAGGCGACAGAGTCCTGCGGCGCTAAACCCAGGTTTCTGTGGGCATGGGTGCAAGGTGGTGAGGTCGAGACCAGTCATGGGATCACCATTGTATAAAAGATCACATATTCAATACCGGACTGCAGTCCCGATTGGAATGCGAGCACACGGCCACAGCACAGCTATGACTCTGCACTCTAAGGCCACGCCCACACGTAGTCAGCAAGGCAGCCGTAGTCACGCTCCTTCACAGAAGGGGAACAGGTTCCCTCTTCCCTGCAAGAAGGACTCAAACCCCATCCATCCAGGCAGGCTCCCGACTCTACTGCAAGAGTGGAGGAGTAGCCTAGTAGTAAGAGACCAAGGTCCAATCCCACTAATGCTCCTTGGGGACTTGGACTGGTCACATAACCATCCTTTACTAACCTGCAGGTGCGAAATCACAACCCTTGGCCATCAGATTCCCTCTCAAATCGGTGGACTAACCAGGGCGCCCAACTCGACTGCAAGAGCGGAGGAGTAGCCTAGTAGTTAAGAGACCAAGGACAAATCCCACTACTCCTTCTCCCATCGGTGGGCTGACCACAAGCGCCCTGCCCGCCTTGCAGGAAGGGCAACTGCTCCAAACAGTCCGAGCCGGGCCATCAGCACCAGCGCGTGTTTTCCCTAACTTATGGCCCTAGGGACCCTGGGTACCCTTTCCCCCCCACCAAGTGCGGGTGGGCAAGGAGTAACTCCAGAGGCTGACACGGTTGGCAACTACCGATTCAGACCTGACTTGTCATCTCCTTCTCGGATAATAATGGAAATCAATCCTGCGAGGCTTACACAAGCCTCTGGAACCAGACAGGGCGGCCGCGCTTACACAAGCCTGCAACCAGACAAGGCGGTCGCGGCCCCCGATGACTGTGCCAGCATCCTCTATGACTGCCCCCGACGACTGCGCCAGCATCCTTGATGACTGCGCCCAACATCCTTACGGCCACGTGGCGTACCTACCACTCGTAGAGCCGCCATTACCCCAGCCTGAAGCATCATCACACCCCTGCTCAGCTCTTGCCCAGGAACAACAAAGGGACCAACCCGTCATCACAGGCGACCTCAAATAATCCTAGCCAACCGGTCACGCCGTCCTCCACCTCTAGTAATTCCGCAATGCCCCACCATAGGAGGAATGGTCATGGCACACGCAGAGGCTCAAACCATGCAAAGGGCAAGCACAGGTCTCTAACTGTGCCAAAGGATCCACCGACAGCCTGTCAAAGGATACATCGGCCCGGATGCTCCTAATCAAGTCATTAAAATTAGTCATGTCTCATGCCCTGGACGGTGTTAATACTCTAATTGAATCACTCTGGCAGTATTGCACTCTGGTAGCACGATGATATTGCTGCTGGTCCTAGCCGGCCGCAGCGACCTCCTCACTGCCGTAGCTGCATCAAGACATCGGTCTCGCGCTGCTCTTGCTGCGCGCCCAGCGTTGATACCGTGGTTATCCCCACTCGCAGTGGGCAACTCAGCATTCGGGGGCGCCCTCTGCTGCTGCATCTCTGCCATTACACCTTTCTCGGCAGCTGCCCATTGAGGACTGTAGTCCCTCACAACCACTGCTGCCGCATAGGCGCGAAGTGGGACTGCACGTACACAGTTCAGTATTACTAGCTCACTTCTAATGGGCGCACACCCATTAGCACTACACACAGAGCATTGTTCTGTGTACACATTGCAGGTTGGCACATAGCGCGCTGACGCCGCCACCAGGTATCCAGGGCACATCCTAAAACATCCAGCCCTGATACCGTGTCTTCTGAACCTGATCTCGGCCTCCCCCTTTCCACCGCATTGCATTACAGCTTGGCAGGCACCAAGTGTGGCTGACTCATCCTGCTTGTCCTTGGAGAAAGCGGAGTTACTTACCTGTAACAGGAGTTCTCCGAGGACAGCAGGATAAGTCAGCCACACAAACCTGCCCTCCTCCCCTGGAAAAGGTCTCGGCCTCTGACCGGTGCCCACCTCCTAGCGGCTAAGGCTCAGCTAGTGACAAACTGGCTAGCTAGGGGTGGGCTGAGGGGCAGGGCCAGTTGGCCCATGCTCAGAAGGGCGAAAAGCCCTTCTGAGCTATGGAGAGTACTTCCGTCTCGGCACCGTCGGATGACATCACCAAGTGTGGCTGACTTATCCTGCTGTCCTCGGAGAACTCCTGTTACAGGTAAGTAACTCCGCTTTACATATAGTGCCACTCCTCCTCCCCTTCTTCCTACCCTGTCCTTTCTGAATAAAGTATAGCCAGGTATAGTTACATCCCAATCATGGTTTTCTGTGAACCATGTTTCTGTAACTGCCACTAAATCCAAGTCAGCCACTCCCACTAAAGCTTCAACATCAGGGATCTTATTTCCCATGCTACTGGCATTTATACACACCGCTTTCCATATGTTACCCCTGTTACCCATTTCCATAAAGGTATTTATTGTATTACTTACCTGGGGGCTTTCTTCACCCATCCCCAACGAATCTAGTTTAAAGCCCTCTTTAGTAGATTAGCCAGTCTACTACCGAAGATACGTTGACCTTTCTTGGACAGATGGATGCCATCTCTGCTCTGCAACCCTTGGAACAGCATCCCGTGGTCTAGGAAACTAAAACACTCTCGATGACACCATCCACACATTCATCTCCAGGATGCAAGCCTCTCTGCCTTGGCCTTTACCCTCAACAGGGAGGATTGAAGAGAACACCACCTGTGCACCTAACTGCTTCACCCTCTGTCCCAGAGCCATGAAGTCACTTTTGATACGTTCCGAGGGATACCTGGCATTATCATTTGTTCCAACATGGATAAGCAACATTGGGTAATAGTCAATGGGCTTGATGAGTCTCGGCAAACTCTCCGTAGCATCTTGGATTTTGGCACCAGGCAGACAGCATACCTCTCTGGACATCAAGTCTGGTTGGCAGATGGATGCCTCAGTACCCCTCAGAAGAGAGTCTCCAACCACCACTACCCTTTGCTTCCTTGTGGTCACTGATTCTGCAACTTTGGGGTACTTGAGCTCTGGTTCTTCTCTTTCCAGGGATGCTTTCACCTCCTCCACTTCCAGGGCTGCATAATGGTTCTTCAATTCAAGGGCTGGAGAAGTTGGATTGGTGATTCTGCAGGCCCTGGTCACTTGTGTCCAACCATCAACATTTTTTTTCTACTGCACTATTTAGAATCAGTGCGGTTTACATGTATACTAACAGGTACTTTTTATTGCCTTGTCCCCGAAGGGCTCACAATCTAAGTGTACCTGAGGCAATGGAGGGTTAAGTGGCTTGCCCAAGGCCACAAGGAGTGGCCATGGGACTAGAGACCCCAGTCCCTCCAGCTTGAAGTTGCTTGTCCCGATGCAGGAATTGAACTTCCCGCCTGAGGTAACCTGTCCCAACCATTGAGCCACTCCTTATTCTGTTGGCACCCATCTTCTCCTCTGCTGGAGAGCTTGGTTGCTGCAAGAAGCATCTCACTGTCTTGAATGCTCCTCAACCTCGCCACCTCCTCCCTGAGTTCCTCCACTTGTTTCCTCAGAGCTTCAGCATGCAGGCACCCTGCACATGGAACCGGTCCTTCAACTGGCATTAGGACCTCTGTCTGGACAGAGGCAGAAGCTGTAACGGGGGCAACAGCTTTAGCGATACGATTTTTCCCAGCCATTGTTCTGTTCGTGGAGCTTAGGTATCTGTTAAAGCAAAAGAGAGAGATCTACCAAGTACCAGCCAGTTTCCCAGCTTTCCTTTCAGAGAAAAAGCAGTTAAATCTCTTTAATTATATTCAAAATGTGCTGCTCGAAGTCTCTGTGCTTTGTTAAATGGGAAGGTGCCCTATAAAGCAAGACTGCTCACTAGGGGTTGGTGTGAGTTGGGGTGGGTAGACAAAGTGATGGGACCAGATGGGATACACCCTAGAATACTGAGGGAACTTGGGGACGTTCTAGCAGCACCACTGTCTGACCTTGGAGTCAGGATTGGTGCCAAAAGACTGGAGAGAGGCTCATGTGGTGCCCTTACACAAAAGCGGCAATAAGGATGTGGTTGAAAACTACAGGCCGGTTAGTTTAACTTCGGTGGTGAGTAAATGATTGGAAACGCTGCTGAAAGAGAAAATAGTGAGGTTTCTGGAGTCCAGCGGATTACAGGATCCGAGGCAGCATGGATTCATCAGAGGCAGGCCTTGTCAGACAAATCTGATTGATTTCTTTGACTGGATGACCAGGGAGCTGGACCGAGGGAGAGCCCTAGATGTGGCGTATTTAGATTTCAGTAAAGCCTTTGAAACTGTTCCTCACAGGCGACTTATAAACAAACTGAGCACCCTAGGGATGGACCCTAAAGTTACTGTTTGGGTTAGAAATTGGTTGGGTGGGAGGCGACAAAGAGCACAGGTAAATGGAGCTCACTCTGAGGAGAAGGATGTTACCAGTGGTGTGCCCCAGGGATCTGTCCTTGGTCCGATTCTTTCTAACATCCTTGTTAGTGATATAGTGGAAGGGCTGTCAGGTAAGGTTTGCCTTTTTGCGGATGATACCAAAATCTGCAATAGAGTAGACATCCAAGAAGGTGTAGATAACACGAGGAGGGATCTAGCTAAGCTTAAAGATTGCTCTAGAATTTGGCAGCTGGGATTTAATGTTAAAAAATATAAGGTCATGCATTTGGGCTGCAGCAGTCCAAGGGAGCAATATAGTATAGCGGATGAAGTACTTTTGTCTACTAAAGAAGAGCGGGACCTAGGCATGGTTGTGTCTGATAATCTTAAAGTAGCTAAACAGGTAGAAAAGGCGACTGCAAAAGCTAGAAGAATGCTTGGGTGCATACGGACAGGAATGGCTAGCAAAAAAAACCGAGGTGATTGTGCCTCTGTATAAGTCCTTGGTGCGACCTCATTTGGAGTATAGTGTGCAATTCTGGAGACTGTACCTTCAATGGGATGTGAACAAGATGGAATCGGTGCAGCGCATAGCTACTAAAATGGTTAGTGGTCTTCATTATAAAGCATATGAGGACAGACTTAGGGATCTTAATATGTACACCTTAGAGGAAAAGCGGGATAGAGGTGATATGATTGAGATGTTTAAATACCTCCGTGGCATAAATGTTCAGGGAGAGAGCCTCTTTCAATTGAAAGCAAGTTCTGCTACGAGGGGACATGGGATGAGAGTGAACAGGGATAGATTCAGGAGTTATATGCAGAAATATTTCTTTACGGAAAGAGTGGTGGATCCGTGGAATAGTCTTCCAGTGGAGGTGGTAGAGATGAGGACAGTAACTGAATTCAAAAAAGCATGGGACAAACACAGAGAATCTCTAAAGGAAAAAAAGGGGACTGTTGTAGTTGTTGATATGGAAGGACAGACTAGATAGGCCATGTGGTCTTTTTCTGTCATCATATTTCTATGTTTCTGTTGATGTGTGGGTTAATAATGCGGCTGTTTCCAATATTATGTTTTTGCTGGGAATGACATCCTAAACTTGTCGCCTCCTTTCCTAGTTTAAATGCCTGTCTGCATAATGCCTGAATTTTTCACTTAGGATCCTTTTCCCTTCAACAGAGAGATGTAATCCATCAACACAGTATAGCCTCTTGTTGTTCCATCTATTTCCCCAGTTTCCTATATAGCTAAATCCTTCTTGTTTGTACCAGGTTTGGAGCCATGTATTTAAGTCGATTATTCAATGTAGCTGAACACCATCTCTCCCTCCCCCAATGACCCAAACATATAAAACCCAACAGCGCTCCACTAGCAGTCCAATTCATAGTCCATCCATGGGCAAGGGCCAGAGAGATAACAGCACTGAGGCCACTGGGCTAAGGGGGGATAGGGTAGCCCCAAATAGGGCCCAGCCACTTCCCATTGTCATCCCCTGGAATAAGCATAGGGTGACTGCCTGCACTCAGTCCACGGGAAGCTGCTTGCAGAACACAGTCCACCGCTGTATACCACAGGGTTTGCTCAAGAAACACAGTCTCAAGTAGCCTGTCCTGCTTCACGCCTATAGGCTGCAACACTGCGGGACTCTAATGCAGCGACTCCGCCTGCCATGGAGAGTCAGCAGCCCAACGGCTTGCTCTTCAGAGAATTTTCTGGCCAACACAGGGGAAAGTAAATGTGTGAGCAACCTCGTTGTGATGAATCTTCAAAGTAGCCGGAATTGTAGAACAAACCGCAGCTGATGATGAAACAGCCACGAGCAGAGAGTAGAGAAGGTCTTCCGCTGCTGGGCCACCTGGGCTGAGTAGTCCTGGAACATCAGTATGCAATGTCCCACATACTGGGCAGATTTATCTTGATGTGCCACCTGGAGCACAGCTTCTTTTGCACAAAATTCAGGAACTGTGCAATAATTGCACTTGGCCTCCGGTCTTGCTCACGGCACCGCCCGAGACGGTGGGCCCGCTCTATCTGAATAGGCCCCAGAGTCTGCCCCAGCTTCAAACTCACAGGCAGTCATGTTTCAAGGAAACCCCTCAATTCAGCATCTGCCACTGACTCAGGCACCCCAATAAAGCAAGGTTGTTAATGTGGGACCTATTCTCAAGGTCCTCGAGCTTGTCTTGTTTAGACACCGACAGTTTCGGTGCCTCCAGCTTCCCTGCTGTCCGGGTAGCAGTGTCCTCCAACTCCCCCACTCGATGCTCAAAGGTGGTTACGCGCCTCTGAAACGCCTCCACTGAGGCCATGACCTCATCCATTTTTGTGCACAGGCACTCAAATTTGGAATCCAGATCATGGAGCACTGCAGATGAGACCTCTACTAACGAGGCCGGTGTGTGGTCAGGGCTCGTGCCTGGCTTACCTGCTGCCATCTTAGCTCCAGGAGTCTTGGGCTGTTCACACTCCCTGCACTGCAGTTTTGCCACCATCCACCACCCGCTGACTCAGGAAGAACACAATGAGCACTTGCAGATACCCATGCCGCTCAGCTGATTTGGTATGTGTGCTGCCGCCGCTCGATTCAGGGACAGGATACAGAAAGGGCCGGGAGCTCCTGGAGGATGCATCCGCCTGAGCTCACCCAATCACATGATCTTGCCCCCCTCCAAGTTTAAACGAATAAAATATAGCGTCCTCTGTATTTAACTAGCAGCATCTACACGTTGAAGTATGCAAAACGGTTCACCTGCACATGTAAAGACCAACACACACGCAAGTTACAAAATTCTGGCACTTACACATATAAGCTGCCAGGTTCCCTCCATCTATTTTTTCCATATGTAAATTTGTAAAATGAGTCATCTCACTGCACGTGGTTTTAAATCTACATGTGTTCCTGCACTTTCTTTGATATACCATGTTTTAGAAAACAACTCCATGTTTAGCTGGACCATTTCTAAAACAAAAACCATCAAAATTGTGCACAGTACGGCCCAACCTCAATCCCATTCTTCACATACTATTTAAAACGTGCCTCCACGCATAATGCTCAAACATCTTATTCATGATTCTCCTATTCTCCCCGAGATCTAGATCTTTAGGTGCAGATTCTCCACTCCTCTTCTTCAGAGCGATTCATGGAGGGAATGTCTCCTCTTCTCTTAGGTGATCTGTTACTCCAGGCACTAACCAACTCGTGACCTTTTCTTCTTGGGCCTTAGTATTCCTTTGAAATTCTGTACCCATAACTTGGTAAAACTCCCTAACCTTTGCGCTGCAATTCCAATGTCCCCTTACTAGTCTGAAGACTCCAAGCAGCTCTCATGATGCTTCTCCTCGGTCCCTGACAGGCAGAGTCCTCTTTGAAGCTTAATGGTGGAGATGGGCAGGATCCTTCCCAGCTCCCAAGGCACTAGTGATGAAATTTTATTAGTTGGTTTGGAATGTTCCATGTTAATGAATAATTATGCTCAATGGGAGTTGTTTTATAGTTATATTCGTGCGTATGTGGCCACATATGTGCATCAGTGGCCTCTCATAAAACAATAACTGGCGTAAGGTTTGCCTCTTTGTGGATGATACCAAAATCTGCAATAGAGTAGACATCCAGGAAGGAGTAGAGAACATGAGGAGGGATCTAGCGAAGCTTGAAGAATGGCTGAAAATTTAGCAGCGGAGATTTAATGCTAAAAATGCAGGGGCATGCATTTGGGCTGCAAAAATCTAGGGGTGATTGTTTCTGATGAACTTAAGGTGGCTAAATAGATATATAAGGCGATATGAAAACCAGAAGGATGCTAGGTTGCCTAAGGAGAGGAATGGCCAGCAGAAAAAAGGAGGTGATAGTGCCTCTGTATAAGTCTTTAGTGAGACCTCATTTGGAGTATTGTGTGCAATTCTGGAGTCCACACCTTCAATAGGATATAAACAGGATGAAGTCGGTGCAGAGAGTGGCTACCAAAATGGTCAGTGGGCTACATCATAAGACTTAAAGATCTCAATATCTATACTTTGGAAGAAAAATGGGAGAAGGGAGATATGATAGAGATGTTTAAATACCTCCATATCATAAAAACAGGAGAGCTTCTTGCAATTGAAAGAAAGCTCTGCAATGAGGGGGCATAGGATGACGATGAAAGGAGATAGGAGTTATTTGCAGAAATATTTCTTTATGGAAAGAGTGGTAAATGTGGCAGCAATAGCTCAGGAAATGCGGGGCAGCACTTACCTCAACTCACCGTCTCTTCATCCCTCCTCAGTAGACACTCGGTTTTGAAGTCTGTGTCACAGGGGGGAAAAGAGACATAGTTGAGGTAAACGCTGCCCCACGTCCTTTGAGCCATTGTCGCCAATGCAGGCCCCAGAGAGGAGCAGCAGCAGCCTAGTTTGCCTAATGGTAGTACCGTCCCTGCACCTAGTCGCTTTGGGGGCAGATGCTTGTGCTGCTTCAAAGGGGCAACAATGTGACACCACAGCTTTCCTCTGATCCTCTATGGCTTTCTAGTGTCTGGATCTCTGTCCCCCTCTACCCTCCTCCCCTCCTTCTCCCCCCCCCTCCACCCCCCAGTTCTCTGGAATCTGTTGTCTGGTCTTGCCTACGAACTCCGCTCTTCTGGCAAGTCATTTCTATCTGTGCCCTTCTCTTCTATTGCTAACTCCAGACTTCACTCCTTTCACCTTGCTGCTCCTTATGCCTGGAACAAACTACCTGAGTGTGTATGTCTTGTGCCTTCTCTGATCCTTTTCAAATCCAGGCTGAAAACTCACCTCTTTGCTGCCGCTTTCGGATCTTGACTCACCTGATCTCCTTTGTGTTTCCTTACCATTCCCCCTAGATGTTTCCCATGTCTACAGCTACTGTGTTGTCTACCTTGACTAGATTGTAAGCTCTGATGAGTATGGACTGTCTCTTACATGTGTCTGTGCAGCGCTGCATACGTCTTCTAGTGCTTTACAAATTTTCAGTAGTAGTAGTAGTAGAGTGTCAAAATCTTAAATCTGGACCTGAATGGGAGCTTGGGAGGGAGGATTCGGAGCCTGCACGTGCACAAACTGATAGGCAGGCAGAAGGTGGTAGAAGTTGGAAAAGTGCTTGTTTGTGGAAAGGGAGAAACAGTGGGATCTAAATGTGTGGAATACTTTACCTCCAAAATCTTGGTAAGCAATGGCAGTTAAGCTACATCACAGCTTCCTTGGGTTGTGGGCAGAGATGTCCTCTCACTCGTTAGGAGTGTTTCATACTCATTTGGAGGCTTTCTCACTCTCACACTCATTGAGCCCGTTGTCTCAAGCCTCGGTGCCAGTGCAGTGATCTTGGTCACTGCTTTAATGAGAGACAAGCCAAAGATAAGAAGCACCAAATGCTCTAGCCATAGGAAGAAACCTGAGCTCATCTTCCAGTGTACTGACTCCTCCTACACATCCCTTTTCCCTGTTCCTACAAATACAGGTGCTGTGAAACCTGTGCGCTTACTTTTAGCCACTGAGTGCAGAGCAAGTTTCAGTCCAAAGAATTAATCCATATTGCCTCCTCTAAGTCTATATCCTTTCAGAGGCTCCACAGAAAAGCAAATATCATTTTATGCTGCGTTTTTCATTGGCAAAGCAACACTACGAGGGTCTTTACTAAAAGGCGTTAGCGGACAGTGCGTGTTCTGGCTCGTGCCGAAAGCGTGTTGGGACATGCGTTGCCAGATAGTGCAGGGCCACGACAGTTAGGGTGGGATGATTCCTGCGCTGTCTAACTCGTGTTAAGGTAGCGAGTGGGCAGGGTAGGAGCAGAGAGGGGGTGTGGTGCACTCTGTGCGGTTAGTGCCTGGTTCACATCCTGCGCTAACTACATTAGCGCAGGCTCACCAAACGCCACCTGGATATATGGAGTTGTGCACCTGCGCTGATGTGGCAAGCACTAAGGGACAGGGCTCCATGTTAACTGCCAGAAAAATGCTTTCCATCTCCCTGACAGTTAATGCAATGGTGTTGCACCTAACATGCCTTCGTTTTGGTGTTTTTACATTAGATGCAACACCTTAGCACCCTTTAGCAAAAGGGCCCCTACATTTAAATCTTTCTAGATTTATACCCTGAATGCACTATCTGAAAATATCACTGTTTGGACTTCAATCTGACTCTCTGGGGTGGTAAATCTCACTGGCATTATTCATCTTTGGCATTTCTGTGCGGGGCCGTTCTTGTCATAAAAGTCCCAACATCTATGCAGTTCATGTTGCAAACTGGGCCCCAAGATGGAGGTGCAAAAGTTAAAATTGCCTCAGCGTGCCACAACACCTTGAACTAGACTGGAAATACCTAAAGAGTCAACTACTGTAGGACAAAAATAAGACTGTGTTGAGATAATAGGACTTTGTGTTCTTTAGAAAAGGTGATACAGTATATTAAACTGAAGAAGAAATAAATTCTTTCTGCAGATAACTGTGAATTCAGTTAACTCTCTCTTACCCAGAATATCAGAACCTGTGAAAAAAATAATTTGTAATTAAAAGATGCATACAATGTGCTGTTGAATCAGTGCTGACTCCTGGTGATCCAGTAGCCCCTGGGTTTTTATGGCAGTGTGACTGGAAGTAGAGTGCCAGAACTTTCTTCTGAAGCAATGGAGGGTTAAGTGACTTGCTCAAGGCGTGCTAGTGGGAATTAAACCCTGGTTTGCTTTGGGTACCAAACCAGTGCTCAAACCACTAGGCTACTCCTCCACTTTATAGCTAGAAGATAGAAAACCATAAAATTGATTCTTTGACATGGAGTCTAATTCCATAACATGCACGTCCGGCCCACGGGCATGTCCAAACCGAAAACAGGCCCGATTTAAACCAAATTCCGGATCAGTGGTTATAGATGCTTCCCACGGTTCCAGAGTCAGGGACATAGGCATGCTGTTTAACCATCCCAGAATAGATAAAAGAGGGGAAGGAGTCCTAATCCTGACAAAGAAGTATTTGAATTTCTCCGTCATCAGCTTACAATCCTTACAGACAATAGACTATTTAACAATCTCCAACTCTGAGCACACTATATGTTTAACATATAGAACACCTACCACTAACACCGACAAACTTTCAGCTATTTTGAACGAGGTATGCACTCACACAGCATCAAAAAACACTTTATGCTCATGGGAGACCTTAACCTCCCAACCACAACAACAAAGCAAGCCAGTGCATTCATGAGCGCCATGGAATCTCTACAAATGAATCAGATCGATGTACCAACTCACTGCAAAGGATCCCTCCTTGACCTTATATTTATATCTAATACTCTACATAAAGCAGATCTAAACATGCATATCGACCCTGTATCATGGTCAAACCATGCCATGATATCCCTAAGTATACCAACCAACTTTACTCAACCAAATATACCTCTTCAGCATCAGCAAAGATGACGATTCAAGGTATTTAACCCTCAACACTTCCTAGATAAGGCCTCCTTACTTTTAGATTCCAACATACCCGACCTAGATAGATTTATCAGCTCATGGAACACAATTATAAATGATGCCACAGTATTCAGTGAACGGCAACAAACAAAACACCCTAAATCCATACACTCTCCATGGTTCTCTAAAAACCAATACCAGCTCAGATGAAACCTCGGACGACTAGAAAGAAAATGGAAAAAGTCGCAAGATGCAACTATTAAGACACAACTTCGTGACAAGCAGACAGAATGCAACATCCTATGCAATAAATGCCAAAAAGAATACAACATGAGCATTCTCACAAAATCCCTCAACTGTCCTAGGGAATTCTTTTCAATTGTGTCCCAAATGACCAATAATCCCAACTCAACAGACACAGCAAAAACAAAAATCCAAGTTGATCCACAAGTTATGGATGACTTTCTCTACAACAAAGACCCTCAATGCTACAACATTATGGACCACCGCAGCAACAAGACAACACAGCTGAAAACCACTTACGGCACACTTTCAGCCTAATATCTAAAAAAGAATTATCAGATATCATCAACAGTATCAATACCACAACGTCACCCTTGGATCCTTGTCCAGTGACATGGTTAAAATGTCTTCGCAATCAGTTTGTCCAGATCATGCTAAAGATAGTCCACACTTCCCTTGCCTAAGGATACCTACCCTCAGCTCTCAAACAAGCTTCAATTCGCCCTACATTAAAGAAGGCCTCATTAGACACAACACACCCCAGCTTATAAAGACTAATTGCCATCATCCCATTCCTGGTCAAAATAATTGAGAAAGCTATACAACAACAACTTCAAGCCCATGTTGATTCTCATGCTCCACAGGACCCCCAACAGCATGGTTTCCACTCTCAGCATGGCGTTGACACGCTCTTCACAGACCTCTTCAACCGGCTCACGATAGGCTTGGACAAGCCCCAACAGGGATTCATGATGATCTTCCTCAACATCAGCGCAGCGTTTGAATCAGTATCACATCACATCATGCTAGATAGACTCAGCAACAAAGGTCTGACCAATGGCACATTAAAATGGTTCATTTCCTACCTCTCAGACAGAATCATGCAAGTAAAAATTGGTCCCACCAACTCCAAACCATATAACTTAACGCAAGGTATCCCTCAAGGCTCGGCCCTATCCGGCTTATTATTTAACATATACATACATTCAACCCATCAGAACAAATCGACAACACATAACACCAATCCTAAAAAGTCTACACTGGCTTCCAATCACGCAGTGGACCAAACATAAAGCCATAACTACCACATTCAAAATCCTTCATAACTTCTCAGCTCCCTGCCTCAATGATCAAATCACAAAAGCATCCACAATGAGACCAAGAAGAGCAGCAAACCAGAATCTCCTGATCATCCCCCCATTCAAGACCAAATGCACACAACAGACAAGTAACCGCCTTGAGAATCTGAAAGGCAGTATATAAAAAATGTTAAATACGTAAGTAATAGGGCTCTCTCACTTTATGCCCCTACTATCTGGAACTCCCTACCCAAGACCATCAGATCTGCACAATCTACTAAGGATATGAAGAAACTACTTAAAACACATCTTTTCATAGAACACTTTGGACCTAATAACATTACATAACTATAAATGCATCATCTTCTGTTGAACTATTGACTCAATCAAAATCCACACGGTTTACCCCATATTTAACTACAAGTTGTTTACCCCCTTGTTCATTATCCTCTGCTGAACTATTGACTTTATCAAAATGCCCATAGTTAATTCCAAGTCGTTTACCCCCCCCCCCCCCATTCAGTGTAAAACAAATCTTGTGAGATTATGTTATGTTGATTGTAAACCGTCTTGGAACAAAGGTATATAAAAAACTGTAAAATAAATAAATCGACTGGGTCTGCTGCTTTTTGACATATTCATAAATGACCTGGAAAAAGGAATAACGAGTGAGGTTATCGACTTTGCAGATAACACAAAACTATTTAAAGTTGTTAAAACCCATGAGGATTGTGGAAATTTGCAAGAGGATCTTGATAAATTGGAAGACTGGGCATCGAAATGGCGGATGAAATTTAATGTGGACAAGTGCAAAGTTATGCCCGTAGGGAAGAACAACCCAAACAATGGTTACACGATGCAAGGTTCTGCATTAGAAACTACCACCCAGGAAAAAGATTTAGGCGTCATTGTGGATAGCATTTTAAAACCCTCTGCCCAGTGTGCAGCGGCGGCCAAGAGAGCAAATAGAATGCTAGGTATCATAAGGAAAGGAATGGAAAATAAAACAAAGGATATTATAATGCCTCTGTATCGTTCCATGGTGCGACCGCACCTTGAATATTGTGTGCAGTTCTGGTCGCCATATCTTAAAAAGGATATAGCATTATTAGAAAAGGTTCAGAGAAGAGCCACCAAAATGGTAAAGGGGATGGAAGGATACCCCTATGAAGAAAGGCTAAAAAGGTTAGACCTGGAAAAGAGACGGCTGAGGGGAGATATGATAGAAATCTATAAATTAACGAACGGAGTGGAACAGGTAAACGTAGATAGATTGTTTACGTTATCAGAATATAGGAAGGCTAGGGGGCATGCAATGAAGCTACAGGGTAAACTATTCAAGACTAATAAGAGAAAATATTTTTTCACTCAACGTGTAATCAAACTCTGGAATTTGTTACCGGAGGATGTAGTAAAAGCTGTCAGTGTAGCTGGGTTTAAAAAAGCTTTGGACAAGTTCCTGGAGGAAAAGTCGATAAACCATTATTAAAAAGGGACCCAGGATATCACTGCTTGTCCCAATACAAGCATTGTGGAACCTGTGTCTTTTGGGGAAACTGCTAGGTACGTATGACCTAGATTGGCCACTGTTGGAAACAGGATACTGGGCTCGATGGACCTTGGTCTGACCCAGTATGGCATATCTTATGTTCTTATGTTCTTAACTGTAAAATAAATAAATAAATGTTCCTGGCATTACACGAACAAAGCACTATGGGGTACGAGAGATGTGTATGCGCAGCAAACAGCCATGGACATCCCCACGCTCACCGTATTCTGAAAAGATCGACGTTTCCGATCCTGCCCATCTCCATCATATACCCATGGACGGCCATGCCTCCTTTGTAAAACGTGCGTCTCCTAAGCTGCTTCTGTCACTGAAAATGTGCTAATGCAAACTACACATGAATACTGATGATACATAAATGTTGATATAAACTATATATATACTAGTCTGTTGCATGCCCAGAACACTGCAAAGTAATCTCAGTGCACTCAAAGATAATATAAAAGCAAGTAGAAAATGGTACATTTGTCATGTCACCACAACATACATGGCAGAAGAACACCTTAGTTAATCCAGCATTGGTCATCTCTGAAAACAGTCTGTACAATGCTAAGAATGGACCATAAATAAATCAGAAAAGGTTCTCTATAGATAAAGGTCAAGACATATCCCTGTCAATAATAAGGAACCCTCAGAATGAGAGCATTCAACAGTGCAAACAGCACTAATACATGATACTGCTTTTGGGCATGTATTAGTGGTGTTTGAGCTGTTGAATGCTCTTATTCTCCGGGAACAAGCAGGAAGTCAGTCCTCACATCTGGGTGACATCGGCGCTGATGGAGCCTGTGTGGTAGTTTCTCCCCAGCTTTCAAAGAAAGCCTTTGGGAGATGCACCATGCATTCGTGGTCCCATTCCTGCTCAAGGATACCATCTTGCCTCAGTCTCCTTTTTTCCACAGAGCGTACTGGATGTGTGTCTGTTTTTCTCAGAAAAAGTGTTACGTTTTCTGTTTAATTTTTTCTTTCTCCGGTCTCGTACCGATTCCCTTTCCCACCCCCCGAGCTCGCTTGCCTCGGCATCATGTCTCGGGTTAGTTCTTTTCCTTTTTTTCTCTTGAGTTTCTCGGCACCCTTTTTGTTTCTGGTCAGGCCCAAAGTTTTCAACCTCACTGGGGGTTTTTTCCCACCATAGCCTTGACCAGTGGCTTAAAAAATTGTGACAGGTGCGCTAAAACCATGTCGCACATCGACCCACACAACTGCTGCTTCCGATGCCTGGGGCTGGACCATGACCCCTTGGACTGTGGTTTCTGCAAGAAGATGACCTCCAAGGCCATCAAGAGCCATCAGCAGCAGCGGGAGTCCTTCTTTCATAAGACTGTTTCTGCACTGGAGTCTCTGGCAACACGGCACTCCAGGGCCCTCTCTGGAACCCTGGGGAGCGAGTGGTCTCGGAACCCTGGGGCTGCAGGTCCTCCAGCTGGAACCCGGAGAAGGAGACCAAGAAGAGCCAGAAACCCTCAAAGATCGCCTCGAAGGACGCGTCTAGTAAAGTGGGCAAGTCCCACAGGCCTCGGTCTCATAGTCCTCACCTCGAGTCCCAGGAGAAGGAGCAGAAGCGACTGTCCAAAATACCCTGATGGGACTCATTGGCATCTGGCATCATTCCCCCGAGACCATCCTGGTTGAAGATTCCTCCTCAACTGAACTGACTTCGGGCCCAAGTCCATCGGTGCCCATGCTGAAGGCTGCAAAGCCATCTGCAGAGCCTCAAGACCAGGATGACAGGCTTGGAGCCCAGTCTATCTGCCTTCATGGCCCAGAAGTGGGCTCTGATGCCCGGCTCTGCCGGGTCATCACTCCCAACCACCGGGCCCTCAACCTCGAGGAACTCCATGGACGTCGAGCAGATCCTCAAGCGTCACCAGCCTCGAGAGATCCCTTGGCATTGGTCCTGAACCATCCTCGATGAGTGCCCACATTTCTGACCACAGGGCCTCCAGGGGCTAAGGGCCGCCAAGCTCGGGGCATGACCTGAAGCCCGAGTCCTCCTCGACACCTCCACTGACCACGAGTCGGACTGGGAGATGAGGATGACGAGTCCCCATATACCTGTCGATATAGGGACGTGCCCTCTGATCCATATTCCCCGGAGACCTGGCGTCGGTCCCTGCTCGAGGACATGGCCTTCCTTGACTTGTGCAGGATATGGCCAAGCACTGGCCTTTGAGACCGACTCAGAGGAGGACCATTGGACCGAGGAGCTCGAGATCCTCCAGTACGAGGCTCCCCCGAAGGAGGCACTTACAGTGCCTGTACTCCCGATCCTGGTATGGCTGCTCCTCCATATGTGGGAGACCAACACATCAGTGCCTTTAGTGAGCAGATGGCTGGACTCGATGTATTTGGTCTGCCGGAGCCCTGGCTTCCAGAAAGAACGGCTGCTGCACAACTCCAGGGTGGTGGAATTGGCCATGCATCGCCTTAAGAGCCAACTCATAAGGAAACAAATGGAGAATAAAAACAAGGATATTATAATGCCCCTTTATCGTTCCATGGTGCGACCACACCTTGAATATTGTGTGCAATTCTGGTCACCGTATCTTAAAAAGGATATAGCAGAATTAGAAAATGTAGAGAAAAGAGCCACCAAAATGGAAAAGGGGATGGAAGTATACCTTTATGAGGAGAGACTTAAAAGGTTGTGGCTCTTCAACTTGGAAAAGAGACGGCTGAGGGGAGATATGATAAATTAATGAATGGAGTGGAACGGGTAAACGTAGATCAATTGTTTATGCCATCAAAAAGACTAGAGGAGCATGCAATGAAGCTACAATGTAACCCATTTAAGACTGATAAGAGAAAATATTTTTTCACTCAACGCGTTATCAAACTCTGGAATTCGTTAGTTTTTAACATCTTTGTTAGTGATATAGCGAAAGGGCTGTTGGGTAAGGTTTGCTTGTTTGCGGATGATACCAAAATCTGTAATAGAGTAGACACCCAGGAAGGTGTAGATAACATGAGGAGGGATCTAGCTAAGCTTGAAGAATGGTCTAGAATTTGGAAGCTGGGATTTAATGTTAAAAAATGCAAGGTCATGCGTTTGGGCTGCAGCAATCCAAGGAGCAATATAGTATAGGTGGTGAAATACTTTTGTCCACTAAAGAAGAGCGGGACCTAGGCGTGGTTGTGTCTGATGATCTAAACAGGTAGAAAAGACAACAGCAAAAGCTAGAAGGATGCTTGGATGCATACGGAGAGGAATGACCAACAGAAGAAAGGAGGTGATAGTGCCTCTGTATAAGTCTTTGGTGCGACCTCATATAGAGTATTGTGTGAAATTCTGGAGACCGCACCTTCAAAAGGATATAAACAGGATGGAGTCAGTACAGAGGGTAGCTACTAAAATGGTTAGTGGTCTTCATTATAAAGCATATGAGGACAAACTTAAGGATCTTAATATGTACACCATAGAGGAAAGGCGGAATAGAGCTGATATGATTGAGATGTTTAAATTCCTCCGTGGCATAAATGCACAGGGGGAGAGCCTCTTTCGATTGAAAGCAAGTTCTGCTATGAGGGGACATGGGATGAGGGTGAAAGGAGATAGATTCAGGAGTGATATGAGGAAATATTTATTTACGGAAAGAGTGGTGGATCCGTGGAATAGTCTCCCAGCGGAGGTGGTAGAGATGAGGACGGTATCTGAATTCGAAAAAGCATGGGACAAACACAGAGGATCTCTAAAGGGATAAAGGGGACTGTTGTAGTTGTTGATATGGAAGGACAGACTAGATAGACCATGTGGTCTTTTTCTGTCTTCATTTTTCTATGTTTCTATGATGCAGTAAAAGCTTTAGTGTAGCTGGGTTTAAAAAAGGTTTGGACAAGTTTCTGGTGGAAAGGTCCATAAACCATTATTAAAGAGGAACTTGGAAATTCACTGCTTACCCCAGGACGAGCATTGTGGAACCTGTGTGCGTTTTTGGGAACTTGCAAGGTACTTGTGACCTGGATTGGCCACTGCCGGAAACAGGATACTGGGCTTGCTGGACCTTGGTCTGACTCAGTATGGCATTTCTTATGTTCTTAAATCACCATAATATTTTTTAAAAATACTTTTGCAGCTATTGCAACTGCCCATCATATAGGTGCTTTAGAATATCGACCCAATAGGTGTTGTAGCAAATCATAAAGCTCGCTTATGTTCAGATCTCTCACATGGAAAAAGAATTTTGGCCCATTTTATGAATAAACCACTGCTTCAGGTGGCTCTCTTTGGACTCTGCTTGCCTTGAACAAAGCTATCTTTTATAGTTAGCTGCACCACAGTTTAGGCCCATCCCAGAGGGTGCCCTTATTGTTTATCAATTCAGTTATTCTGCTTTGTGTCACTATTAACAGTGCAACATGTCCTTTCAAGAGCAGAGGAATGAAATTATTAAAAAAAAACACAATGGAGGTCATTCCATAACACAAATAAGCCATTTGAACTTGCACTGTAAATGTTTTTCTAGCAAAAACATCTAAGACCATATTCTGAAACCCCCACGGCCCTTCACGTCCATGGCGCTAGCACAGGGATCTCATAGCGGGACGGAACGGGGGCATGGTCGGCCATGGAGACATATAAAGCATATTTAGCAAAGGCCCATGTACGTTTTCAGTGTTTCCCGCAGACGTCCCCGTTATTCTTGCGGAAATGTGAAATAAGGACAGGACTTAGAAAATATTTTGCTCTGCTCTTCAATACGTCCCATATTGAAGAATGGTTGTGACAATTATGTTTTGAATTGGTGTATTGCAGTATGGAAGAACACAAGAAGCAGTTTTAAACAACATAAAGTAGAGGTGAGGGAAGGTTGTAAGGTAAAGAAACTTTAATAAACGCCCCTAAAGAAATTTTAAGTAGAACAATGGTATTTATTCTGGCTATGCTGACATTTGCTGTTTGTGCTGAAGGACCTAACCTAGGGTCCCCTCACAATTCCTATGTTCTGCAAAATGGGACTGTTGATGTAGGGATAGTATGTGAGTGAGTATGGAAAAGATTCTTGTTTGGGTGAGAAACGCAAATCAGCTGTTCTTGATAGGTGCAGGGCTTCTTTTTGGCAAAAGAATGCTTTGTTGACTGCAAAAGAATGCTTTGTTGACTGCAAAAGAATGTTTTGTTGACTACTCTAAAGGTAAAAAGTGGACTGTTGTAGTTGTTATGGAAGGACAGACTAGATAGGCCATGTGGTCTTTTTCTGTCATCATATTTCTATGTTTCTATGTTTCTAAGTCAGAGTTGCCTATGGTAGACATGCAAGAAAAGATCCATAAACCATTATTAAAGAGGACCCAGATAATCCACTGCTTGCCCCAATACAAGCATTGTGGAACCTGTGTGTCTTTTTGGGAAACTGCTAGGTACTAGTGATCTGGATTGGCCACTGTTGGAAACAGGATACTGGGCTTGATGGATCTTGGTCTGACCCAGTATGGCATGTTTTTATGTTCTTACAAAGTATGTGCCTACTTTGGCTGTATTTTAGTTATTTACATGTGTAGGTGACCACATATATGTGTGAATGGCTTCTTATAAAATACCGACCAGAGTAAGAGTGTATGCATTCACACCATGACACATACTTTACTGGTGAGGATGCACATGGGTGGAGTTTGGGTGGAATGCACACATAGATTATGAATCACTAGGGAGGAGTGGTCTAGTGGTTAGGACAAGGTACCTCAGGCCGGAGGGCCAGGGGTTCAATTCCCACCTGGGGACAGCAATCCCAGGCCGGAGGGACTGGGGTTTCTAGTCCTGTAGGCACTCCTTGTGGCCTTGGGCAAGCCACTTAACCCTCCATTGCCTCAGGTACACATAGATTGTGAGCCCTTTGGGGACGAGGGAATGTATCCAGTACCTCCTTATAGTGATTATAAACCGCTCTGATGCCCTTCAGCCTGGGCGGTATATCAAGAAATTGCATAAACATAAGCACTATGATTTAAGTGCATACTTGAAAAATATAGACATGGACATTTTCTCCAATTCTAGGGCTGGTATAAATGTCTGTGCCTGCATGTGCATTTGTCTTTATAAACTAGGATTAATTTAGGTGCCTTAAAATGTGCTTTAACTAGGTGCCCTCTTATAAAACTCCCCCCCCCCATTACGTCTATATATACAAAATAAAGTTTATTACATACAAGTGGGATGTCCAATTATGCATGTTTACAGGCTTGTTTTTGGAGGGGTGGTGTTGAGTTGATTTTTGAGTCTCATTATCAAAATCTCAAATGGAGCCATGGGATCTGAAACTTAAGTGGGGGTGGGGATGGGTGAAAAACTAAAGGTTCACTTAGAGTGCCTACCATCCTTGCACTGGCTCTGGGCATTGCTTATCACAATTTCCTTTGCTTTGAACAAACTCTGCCATTTCACTAATGTTTTTTTTGTGTTGCGGAGTGGGGTGGGGGAGGAGAAGGGATGTTGGTTTTGTTTTGTTTGGATTGTTTTTTCCAGTGGCATGAAGGGGAATTTTAGAAAGGTTATGGAGGGGGGAATTCCCATGACCATCTTGGAACATGGAGAATTAGGCCAGTATTTTACAAGAGGTGCTGCTAAACGTAGAGCCCCTGTAAAATAGCTGCAGGACTGCATGGGTATGCCCCTACACATCTGGCAGGAGCAGTGATTATAGGGTACTGCTTGTACTGTGAGCTTACCACTAGGGATCATCAGTGCCACTTTGGAGAGGGACTGCGTGCAAAGCAGCAGCAAGTGGACCTCACGTTTGCTGTCACTGAACATCAGTGACCCCGATAAGCCTTGGGATGCTCATTGAGTGGGGGGCATAGGGAGGCTCAGACAGGGGGAGGCTTTCTAAGTGGAAGTCACCATTTTGTTTCTGTTTGGGGGGCCTTTAGTGGTAGAGGGATTGAAATGCTGCTTTAGGGGATGGAAGGGGGATTGAGGTGCTGCTTTGGAGGTGGGGTGTAGGAGGTGAGATCGAGGTGATGCTTTAGGGGGCCATATGTTGTCAGGGTTTGGGGTGTGGGTGGTGGGGAGCCCCGACATTGACATTACCATCTGCATCTTTCAGCAGGCATGGCAGGTGTAATTACTATGTCTACAATTTTTGTTCCAGACGTGGATTCTCTTTATAAAATGGGGAATCCATGACTGCATGGTGGGCCCTGCCCACACTACTCAGACTCTCCACCTACACCACTCCCCCTGGCCGGGTAGAAGTGGCGAGCATTCCCATATCTACAAAAAGCAGGTTCTGAAATGGGTTTGAGATGCGTTTTTCAATCTAGATGTGTCAATGTTGCTATTTATATGTGGAAATGCTTCTAAACTAACCCCCATAGTCCAGGACTTGGTGACCAGCCCAAAATTACAAGCAAGTACTGAGAGAAACACCTGACTTGCACAGGAACCCCAAAAAAATCTGTGACAAAGCATGAGGTGTTTTTATTTTTAACTTGTAGCTAGGGTTGCCAACTGGCTCCAGATGCGCCCGACAGGCTTGATCCAGTCCTGGGTTTACCCCATTGCATGCAGGGACATGTAGTCTTGCTTTTCTTATGGAATGCAATGGAAAAATCAGAACTACATGTCCCTGCATGCAGTGGGGTAAACCCAGGACTGGATCAAGTGTGTCGGGCGCATCTGGAGCCAGTTGGCAACCCTACTTGTAGCACCATCTACTACTAGGAGAAGCATCACTTTCCAGATGTCATCTCTATATTGGCTTGTACTAGTCCATATTGCTTAAGTTCTGTTTTCTCTGGCAAAAACTTCAAAAGCAGGCAGGCCCACAATGTCTTTGTGCAGCAGACTCCAGTGTTTTGAGTACCTGTAATTATAGCCTGGAGCGAGGAAGAGGCTTTCTCGCCCACTTAACTGTTAACAGACAGGACTGCTGTGCTTTGCTCTTGTGTAGCATGATGGAATGCAGGCCTTCTCTTCAGAAAAACCCCCATCTCCTGCTTGTTACAGAGCCTGCAGCCATGGCCTGCCACTCCAGAAGCTCTTCTAAAAGACCAGGAGAGAGACACTGTGCCCATATCGCAGTTAGTGGCTGAGACATTAGGCCCTTGGAATCAAGGCTAAAGCAAGCAATAGCTGTTATACAGTTACTCAACAAGCTATTAGGAGTATGTATATTAATGTAATGATATGATCTTTCTCTGTAGTATTAAACTAACTGGCTAAAACCACCTTCCACATATTTTTTTTGTTCTGCCAAGGAAAGATTTCTTACCCTACAGTTTCCCTTTGTGGTTATTTTATTATCTCCAGGAACAAGCAGGAACGTAGTCTTCACATATGGGTATCGTTGGCACCGACGGAGCCTGCGTGGGAACGCTCCCCCGCATCCAATTAGAAAGCTTTTGGGAGCGTCCCACAGCGCCTGCGTGCTGCCTTCCCGCCTTTCCCAACTGCCTCTCTCCAGTTCTTTATTTTCTGCGGAGCCAGCAGGTCGTTGTTCCTGTCACCGCAGAAAATTATTCCTTCTTCTTCTTTTTTGTGGTCGCGTCTGCCTTCCTCGATGCTACACCAGTACCGCTGGTTCTTCTTTCTTTCTTTTAGAAAAAAAATATATATTTAATTCTTTTTTTTTTCCAATTTTTTCTTCCTCAGGTGCACGCGCCTTTTTGGGCCTTAAGCCCAAAATTTCTTCCATTATGGAAAAGCCCGCTTCGGGTTTTAAGAAGTGCACCAAGTGTGGCAGTACCATATCCGTCACCAACACCCATGAGTGGTGTCTTAAATGTTTAGGTTCTTGACACTCCATCTCGGAGAGTATGGCTTGTGCCATGATGTCCAAAAGGGGTCAACAAAATCGGGCTGCTAAGCTTAGCACCCTCTTTCCCTCCGATGCAGCCTCTGTGGCATCGACATCTTCCAAGGCTTCGTCTTCCTCCCATGGATCTCAGGTAACTAAACATAAGTCCATCCGGTCCTCAAAGGGTAGATCTCCTTCTAAGCATCAAGATGCCTCTGGCGTTGCCCTGGAGGGTTCTGCATGGGCAAAATTGCCCCGGCGGGAGGCTTCGGCTTCCAAAACATTATCGGGGCTCCAGGATGTTCTCGAGGCCTCAACCTCAGCAGACCTACTGGTGCCATGCTCTGGGGTACTGGCTGTTTTTTCCGGTACCGATACCCAGGCATCGGCAGCGTCGATAGACCAGAGGTTCCTGGCTATTGAACGCAGTCTGGCAGCTCTCCTTGCGGCATCAACGCCCTCGGAACTGCGTCAGACGGTTCAACCGGTACCGGCGCCGGCATCGGTACCGGTACCGATAGCATCGGCATCGACAGCGGTGTCTGCATTGCCGGCATCCAGTCAAGCCATGTCCTCCGGTACCAATACACCGGTACCGATTCCCCCCGGTACCGACTTCGGTCGGTACGGGTATCGTGCTCTACAGGAGCATCCGGACAGAAGGTACTTCGAATCCTCGGAGGACTCTGAGGATTCTGATAGTTCTGTCGGTACCGGGATACTTCTCCCTGTGGAGCCTTCCTCTCCCAAACGGAGGATGTCTCCTCCAGAAGATATCTCCTTTCAGGATTTTATCAGAGAGGTGGCTCGAGGTCTGTCCATTATTGTGGCTCCTGAGACAGAGCCCAGGGCAAAGGAGTTGGAGATTTTGCAGTATCCCAAAGCTCCTAAAGAGGCAGCTACCTTGCCTATCCATGAGATCTTACATGATCTCATGTTAAGAATGTGGGAAACCCCCCTGACCACCTCACCTCACTCCCATCGACTGGATACCATGTATCGGGTTCCCCCTGTCCTGGTTTCCAGAAGACTCAGTTGCCTCACCACTCTATTGTAGTGGAGTCAGCAATGAGAAGGATCAGGAGTGCAAATAGGCATGCCTCTAATCCTCCAGGACGTGAGTGTAGAACTTTGGATGCCTTTGGACGTCGTACCTTCCAGGCTTCCATGCTTTCTGCCAGGATCAGTTCCTATATTTTATATATGGGAATGTTCCTTAAGGAAGTCACAGGGGATTTAGAGGTTTTGAGCCCTCTTCTTCCTGAGGATAAGAGGCAGGATTTTCTCACACTGGTTAAACATGCCCAGGATGTTTCTAAGTTTGTCAATCGTGCAGCTTTTGACTGTTTTGAGGGCATAAGCAGAACCTCTGCCTTTGCCATAGGTGCACGTAGAATTGCCTGGCTCCAGGCATCTGATTTGGAGCTCTGGGTTCAGGACAAACTGGGCAATATTCCTTGTACAGGTGAGAATCTATTCGGCAAAATTTGGCAAGAAAAGGCCAATGAGTTGGATGCTGATAACTCCACTTTGGATAGGTTATCCAAAGCCACAGCTGATCCTGCAAGAAAGAAATCTTTCAAAAAACCATTCTTTTCCAAAAAGAAGAGGTTTTATCCCTCTTATCAGCAGGGACGTTCTGCAGGTCAGCCTGTCCGGAAGACTCAGCAACCACCCAAACAAAGAAAAGCAAAGACTGCTAAGCCTCAACCGGCTCAACAGTCTCAGCCTCCACAAGGCCTTTGATTTCCATCTAGGGAACTTAGCTTTCCTGGCTCTCAGTGGACCAGAACCTTCCACCATTCCAGGAAGGTTGTGCCACTTTGCCCCCAGATGGGGGCAAATAACAGCAGAACATTGGACTCTTTCCGTTATAAGAGAGGGGTACAGGCTTCACTTCTTCCGCTTGCCCCCCCTACAATGGTAAGACAGTTCAATTCTCAGACCTCTCTCATCAACCTGTTAGATCAAGAAGTCACCATGCTTCTTGCCCAAGGGGCAATAGAAGAGGTACCCATTCCTCAACAGGGTACAGGGTTTTACTCCCCCTATTTCCTTATACCAAAGAAAACAGGAGGACGCAGACCCATTTTGGATCTCAGAGAATTGAACAAAGTCCTGTTCAAGGAGAAATTCAAAATGATTTCTCTAGGAACCCTGCTGCCATACCTTCAGAGCCAGGATTGGCTTTGTTCTCTAGATCTCAACGATGCGTAAACTCATGTTCTCATCCATCCAACTCACAGAAAGTTCCTTCGGTTTCTTTTTCAAGGGAAGCACTATCAATACAGGGTGCTTCCTTTTGGCCTGGCCTCAGCACCGAGGGTGTTCACGAAATGCATGGCTGTGGTAGCAGCATTTCTTCGCACTCTAGGAATATTCGTCTTCCCCTACTTAGACGACTGGCTCATTCGAGCTCCATCAGAGTCAGAGGCCAGGACTTCTCTATCTTGCACAATGCGTATCCTGCAGTATTTGGGTCTGGTCATAAACATCCCAAAATCCAGCCTAACTCCCACTCAATCTCTAGAGTTCATAGGAGCTTTGTTGGATACCAGGAAAGCGAGGGCCTATCTTCCCCAGGCCCGTTGCCTTCGCATGGTGCAGTTAGCCTCTCAAGCAGTGCTAAAGCCTCATCTCACTGCTCGAGAAATGTTACAACTACTAGGCCACATGGCATCTACCGTGCATGTGGTTCCTTATGCTTGCCTCCATATGAGAGCAGCCCAGTGGACCTTATCCACTCAATGGACCCAGGCATCAGGATGCCTGTCAGACAAAATAGCAAACACAAATCACCTTATTTTGTCCCTCTGTTGGTGGCAGTCCACTCAAAATCTGTTGCTGGGGTCCCCATTTCAGCAACCTTTACCCCAGCCAACTCTCACAACAGATGCTTCACCAATGGGTTGGGGAGCTCATCTGCAAAACCTCTCCACCCAAGGCACCTGGACTCCACAGGAGACTCATCTACACATCAATCTTCTGGAGCTCAGAGCAATCTTCCTTGCCCTGCGAGTGTTCCACACCCTGCTCAGCTACAAGACAGTCCTCATTCATACGGACAATCAAGTAGCCATGTTCTTCATGAACAAGCAGGGAGGAACAGGTTCTCTGTCGCTTTGCAACAAAGCTTTGCGACTATGGGCCCTCGCCAGAGAGCATCAGATTCATCTCCTGGCTGTGTATCTTCCAGGTATCCAAAACTCTTGGGCAGACAGACTCAGTCGAGTTCTGCTTCCACACAAATGGTCTCTACATGCAGACCAGGTGGCCAAGATCTTTCAAATTTGGGGAACCCCGGACATAGACCTCTTTGCAAGTCCGTTGAATGTCAAACTTCCCTGGTTCTGTTCCAGAATTCTGGTTCAGGGCTCTCAGGCCAGGGATGCTTTCCTCCTTCATTGGAGTCAAGACTTCCTTTATGCCTTTCCACCCATTCCCCTGATTCCCAAAACCCTGTTCAAGCTTCAGAGAGACAGAGGCCGTATGATCCTCATTGCTCCACTTTGGCCACGGCAAGTGTGGTACCCTCTGCTTCTACATCTCTCTCAAGCTCCCTCTCTGGAGTTAGGGTCTGCTCCAGATCTCCAGATCCAGGAGGAGGGAATGTTACGGCATCCCAATCCCCAATCACTGCATCTCAGGGCTTGGTTGCTGAAGGCCTAGATCTTTGGTTCTACCTGTGCTTGGTAAGGGGGCAAAAAGGCTGCATCACATCAACAGCTTTAATACATGGCTCCAGACCTGGTGCAAACAAGAGGAATTCAGATTTATTGGCGACTGGGGTAACAGATGGAACAACAAGAGACTATACTGTGCTGATGGACTACATCTCTCTGTCACAGGGAAAAGAATCCTAAGTGAAAAATGCAAGAAATATGTGGATATGCATTTAAACTAGAACAAGGGGGTGACGGATGTTTAAGGTCAAGCAATGGACGTCACCCCCTGCAAAAGCATATTAAAATCAGAAACAGCCACACATTTAAACCACACATCAAAAACAAGTGGGAAGATGTAGGCAGAACAAAATCAATGCTAAATACACGCAAGGCAGTTAAATGCTGGAAAGCAATGAGCACAAATGCTCGAAGCTTAGCCAACAA
Organism: Ichthyophis bannanicus; assembly: GCA_033557465.1. NCBI lineage: Eukaryota > Metazoa > Chordata > Amphibia > Gymnophiona > Ichthyophiidae > Ichthyophis > Ichthyophis bannanicus. The sequence continues at coordinate 329,783,367 of CM066034.1, read as the reverse complement.
AGTCCCAGACCTAGAAACCCTAATGGTGGAAATGGATTTGGACATTGTGGCCATTACAGAAACATGGCTAAACGAATCTCATGATTGGAATATAGCCATACCTGTCTAGAATCTATTCAGAAGAGACAGAGAAAACGGAAGAGGGGGAGGAGTAGCCTTGTATGTCAAAAGCAATATTAAAGCTACTGAAATGCAGGGGGCATGGGGAAAAGAAGAAGCGCTCTGGATTGTGTTGGAAAGAGCAGATGGCACTATCATCCATACTGCTGTAGTCTACAGACCTCCGACACAAATTGAAGAGATAGATAACGAATTGATTATAGATATTGCCAAGATAGCCACAAAGAGGGAAGCAATCATATTGGGTGACTTTAATCTACCTGATGTGGATTGGATTACTCCTTCTGCAAATCTGGAAAGAAGCAAAAAAATTGTGGATGCTCTCCAAGATGCATTACTTAGACAAATGGTGATGGAACCAACCAGGGAAAGCTCAACACAGGATTTAGTGCTCACCAACGGCGATAGCGTGTCAAATGTCTGCGTGAGTGCCCCTGTGAGCAGCAGCGATCATCACACGGTGTGGTTTGAGATAAAAGCCATGGTACAGGCCAAACACAGGAAGCTCAAAATCCTAAACTTCAAAAACACTGACTTCAATAAAATGGCCGAGTACCTAAAGGAGGAGCTGACAGGGTGGAAGGAGATAAGGGAAATGGAATTGTAATGGGCTAAACTAAAGGTGGCAATAAAAGGGGCAACAGATAAATATGTAACAAAAGTAAACAAAAACAAGAGGAGAAGAAAACCTATTTGGTTTTCCAAAGAAGTGGCTGCTCAAATAAAGGCAAAAAACACAGCTTTCGCAAAATTCAAAAGCTCGCAAACAGAGGAACACAGAAATGTTTACAGGATCAAACTCAAAGAGACAAAGAGAGAAATAAGGATAGCAAAATCAAAGGCAGAGGAAAAGATGGCTAAAGATGTGAAGTGTGGTGTCAAACCTTCTTCAGGTATATTCGGGAAAGGAAGAAGATCAGAGGTGGAATTGCAGGACTCAGAAGTGCTGCGAACGGACTCATGGAAAGTGACATTGAAAAAGCGAAATTGCTAAACGAATACTTCTGCTCTGTTTTTACTAAAGAAAGTTCTGGAGAAGGACCACCTGTGACTCCCACATATAAAAATGGGAAAGAAGTAGTTACCACGCCATTCACAGAAGATGAGGTGCTAGAACAACTTGCAAAACTTAAAGTGGACAAGGCCATGGGACCGGATGGGATACATTCCAGGATACTGAAAGAGCTCAGAGAGGTTCGTTATGGTAATTTTGTTGTATGTAAACCGCGCTGACAATAGTGCGGTATATAAGAAATTGTAATAAATAATAAAAAATAAATAAATCCTTGGAAACAGGAGGGGTTCCACAGGACTGGAGAATGACTGATGTTGTACCTCTACACAAACGTGGTGACAGGGAAGAAGTGTCAAACTACAGGCCTGTGAGCCTTACCTTGGTGACAGGAAAAGTCATGGAGGCGCTCCTGAAAGAGCGAATAGTGAACTTTCTCAAAAACAACAGGTTGCAAGACCCGAGACAACATGATTTTACCGAAGGACGATCTTGCCAAACAAATCTAATTGAGTTCTTTGACTGGGTGACCAGGGAGCTAGATCAGGGGCATGCGATGGATGTCATCTACCTGGATTTCAGCAAAGCCTTCGATACTGTTCCTCATAGGAGGCTTATCAATAAACTCAGTAGCTTGGGGATGGATCCTAAGATGGTAAATTGGATCAGAAATTGGTTGACTGACAGACGACAGAGGGTGATGGTAAATGGAGCTCACTCGGATGAAGGGAAGGTGATTAGCGGGGTGCCCCAGGGGTCGGTCCTGGGCCCGGCACTGTTCAATGTATTTGTGAGTGATATTGCTGAAGGACTGAATGGAAAAGTCTGTCTTTTTGCAGATGACTCGAAAATTTGCAACAGAGTGGACTCCCCCGAGGGAGTGGTTAACATGAGGAAAGATCTACAAAAGCTGGAAGAATGGTCTAATGCTTGGCAATTAAGATTTAATGCAAAGAAGTACAGAGTCATGAACTTGGGTAGCAGAAATCTAAGGGAATTGTACGCGATAGGGGGCGAGAGGTTGGTGTGCATGGATGAGGAGAAAGACCTTGGTGTGATTATTTCTGAAGATCTCAAGGTGGCCAAACAATGCGACAAGGCTGTGGCAAAAGCCAGGGAGATGTTGGGTTGCATGCAAAGAGGAATCACCAGCAGAAAGGAAGAGGTACTTATGCCACTGTACAAGTCACTGGTGAGGCCTCACTTGGAATACTGTGTTCAGTTTTGGAGACCATATCTTGCAAAGGATGTTAAAAGACTGGAAACTGTTCAGAGGAAGGGGACCAAAATGATTTGGAGCCTGCATCAGAAGCCTTATGAGAAGAGACTTGAAGACCTAAACATGTACACTTTGGAGGAGAGGAGGGACAGGGGAGATATGATTCAGACATTTAAATACTTAAAAGGGAAATAATGAACAAACAAACCTCTTCCAAAGACGGGGAAGCTGTAAAACTAGAGGGCATAACAGGAAGCTGCAAGGTGGTAAATTGAAAGGCAATGTCAGGAAATACTTTTTCACAGAAAGGGTGGTAGATGCTTGGAATGCCCTCCCGATGGAAGTGGTGGGGGCAAACATGGTGACAGAATTCAAAATGGCATGGGACAGACACAGTGGATCCCTTTACAGCAAAAGGATAAAATCAAAATAAACTGAACCATCTAATTTCTCAAGAAATAGGGGTGTCCTGCATGGAGTGGTGGGTTCACCCCTAAACAGGGACGTGGGGAGGGGTGGCCTGCACGGAGCGTCAAGTGCACCTACTCTTGCCATCGTGCTGGGCAGACTAGATGGACCATGCTGGTCTTTATCTGCCGTCATTTACTATGTTACTATGTTAACCTTCCTCAGCAGGTAAAGGATATCCTTTATGCTTCTAGGAAACCTTCCACAAGACGCTCTTATGCTTTCAAGTGGAAAAGGTTTACCATATGGTGCTCGCAGAAGGGTCTTATCCCCCTTGCGATACCTCTTGAATCATTACTGGAGTATTTCCTTCATTTATCCAATGCAGGACTTAAGACTAACTCAGTAAGAGTCCATTTAAGTGCTATTTCGGCTTCTCTCAAGCCTTTAAATGGTCAACCTATTTCCTCCCATCCTCTTATAGCAATATTTATGAGAGGCCTTCTACTAACTAAGCCTCCCATTAAGCCACCACCAGTGGCATGGGACTTAAATTTGGTTCTTGGCCAGCTCATGAAGCCACCTTTCGAACCCTTAGCTACTACCTCATTGAAATTCCTTTCTTGGAAAGTTATCTTTCTCATTGCAATCACATCAGCACGTCGCATCAGTGAGTTGCAGGCACTAGTAGCTGATCCACCTTATACAAGGTTCCATCATGACAAGGTAGTCCTTAGGACTCATCCGCACTTTATGCCAAAGGTGGTCTCGCCTTTTCATCTTAACCAGGCGGTCTACCTGCCTGTGTTTTTTCCAAGGCCTCATGCATCAAATGCAGAAAGGAATCTTCATACTTTGGACTGTAAAAGAGCTTTAGCCTTCTACTTGCAAAGAACACAGCAACATAGAAAGTCCTCTCAACTCTTTGTTGCGTTTGATCCTTCTCATTTGGGACTTCCAGTCTCCAAGAGAACACTGTCCAGCTGGATTACACAGTGTATTTCCTTCGCCTATCAGAGTAAGAATCTTCCTCTGGAGGGCCATGTCACAGCTCACAATGTGAGAGCCATGGCAGCTTCAATGGCTCATCTGCACTCTGTGTCTATCGACGACATCTGTCGAGCAGCCACTTGGGCCTCGGTTCATACCTTCACAACCCATTACTGCTTGGACAAGGACTCCCGCCGGGATGCCTTGTTTGGTCAGGCTGTTCTCCAACACCTGTTCCATACCTAATCAACTCCTACCCACCATCCGTGCTTGGATGCCAGAGATCCATGGGGGGTAAGTGGAGCCCTTTCACAGGGACACACAGCTTCTGGGGTCTCTCCCTGGCATCTAAAGCTAGGGAGTCCCCATATGTGAAGACTACGTTCCTGCTTGTTACGGAGATAGCATAGTTACTCACCTGTAACAGGTGATCTCCGGGAACAGCAGGAATTTAGTCTTCACAACCCACCCACCTCCCCTAGGAGTTGTTACTCTCTATCTATCTCTTTCTCTTTCCCTCTCTCTCTCTTTGTCTCAGCTTTAAACTCAACTGGAGAGAGGCAGTTGGGAAAGGCAGGAAGGCAGCACGCAGGCTCTGTGGGATACTTCCAAAAGCTTTCTAATTGGACGCTGGGGAGCGTTCCCGTGCAGGCTCCGTCGGTGCCGACGATACCCATATGTGAAGACTAAATTCCTGCTGTTCCCGGAGATCACCTGTTACAGGTGAGTAACTATGCTTTCCTTTCAATGTTGTACTTTAGTGTAAATCTGTAACACAAAGAAGCTGCATTTATCATAACACAGGTAACCCCAAACAATCTCATAATTTTGTACTTTAATACTTCTGATAAACCGGTTTGGGGCAGCAGCAAAATACTGGGAGAGACACAGAATAAAGACAGATTGGTGATGAAATGCATTTTGGATGGATTCTGGCTGTGATGGTGGCGAGAGGAGGCCAAAGGCCTACAGCTGCAGGGACAGGGCAATGGACGGTGAGCAGCATCAGTTCAGATATTTATTTTATTTATTTAATTTATTTTAGCTGCATTTATATCCTGCTTTTCACCGGGTCAAAGCAGTTGGGGGATACATTTAACACGAGGGGATATGAGACACATACACTAATACTTACAGGGAACATGGGCAATGGAGGGTTAAGTGGCTTGCCCAAGGAGCACCTGCGGGACTAGAAACCCCAGTCCTTCCGGCCCAAGGTTGCTGTCCTCTAGTGGGATTTGAACCACTGACCTTCTGGCCTGTAGTACCTTGCCCCAACCACTAGGCCACTCCTCCCTCTTATGATACCACAGCATTGATACCACAGCATTGTTACAAATGCTTATACTGAAAATGTAGCTGCCAAGGTTTACCTAGATACATACCACTCCACAGCAGGGATCATGCTGGAACTGAGTCCTCGGAGTTCATCCTGTTTACTCCTGAAATGATCGCCAGTGATGACTCGGTTTTATCCTTGCTGCACAGGAGTTAGGCGGTGCTCTTTGTCAGGAGAGGAAGACCTCTGTCCAGTGAAATCCTTTCCTCCAAAGTATACTGGCTGTCTGTGTGTCCAAGATCAGCCTCTGACTAATGGGTCAGAACCTCAATGCTGTTGAGGTACAGAGGAACAAACTTCTATTTGGTGCCTGTTTCTCATGGGAACAGGGCCGATGCAAGTATATGAGGCACCCTAGGCGAATCCTCGTTCCTGTCGCCTCACCCGTTGCCATCCCTTTCTGGGGCCTGCAGTGGTGACAATGACAGTAAAACAGCAATGCAGCACTTACCCAAAACCTCCAACGAATGTTGTATAGTATCCACATGTTAAATGTAACCCTAATTGTGACGTCATGTAACCACTTTGATTGTAGGATAAGGTGGTATTCAAATCTGTCTAAAACGCTGCGCGCTGTTGGTGCCGTGCTTTGACCAGCCGCTTCCACTCCTTTGATGCAGACTTCCGGTTGCATGGGGGCGGAAGCGGCTGGTCCATCGGAGCCTCTGGGTAAGGACTGTGTTGCTGTTTTAATGTCCATGTTGCCACTGCAGATCCCGGAGAGGGGTGGCGGCAGCAGCAGCAGCAGCAATCGGCTGACCTTGAAAGATTAGCACTCAAAGCAACTACCTAGTTTACCTTATGAGACACCTTTAATTGCAGGTTTGAGCAACAAGGTGTAGAGGAGGAAAGATGAGTCATTCCCCTGCCCCCCTCCATCCATCCCACGACAGCAACAATATCAGTTCCAAGCAGAGAAATAGAAATAGTGATGCCTTTCCCCGTACTGTGCAAAATATAAAGATAATGGATGTAAATTCTAAGAACTGACATATTCCAGTCACTAAATGGAACATAAAGGGGGCATTTTCAAAATGGTCTAACTGGGTAGCAGACCTGCTAAACAGGGTCGGCCCATCCACTAGGCAAATTAGGCAGCCACCCAGGGTGACAGACACTGATTGGCATCATGGCCTCTTCTTTACTGCTGCAGTGGGGCTTAATGCAGCAGCGCACATGCCTGCAGTCATATTATGCCACTCCTACCCCCCTCCGACAGGAAGTTGTGTAGGAGAGAGGCAGGAGCGGCAGACTGTGAGCACACATGCGTCTGCCTTATAGCTCACTGAGGCTCTGAAGCCACCGCTGCAACAAAGTGAGGAAATGCCATGCTGCCCATCTCCCCCAGGTGAGAAGATGGATGCCAGCGGGAGGGGGGTGCACCACGGCAGTGGTGGCAGCAGCGCTGTGGGTCAGGGTCTTCCGGGGTCAGAGCAGGGGGCGGCACCAGGGGTTAACTAGTCAGCAGTGATGTTGAACCGCTGGCTAGTTAACCCTAATGGCTAAAGTTAGAACAGTTGATTGGCTGTTCGAACTTTAGCCGGTTTTGCAGTCTGTCCAGTTGATGAATATTGCTGCTGACCGGATTGCAAAATTGCAATCTGGCCAACTTGAACATTCAATTGTGGTGGCCAGATATGGCCCTGGTATTGAATATCTGGTTCAGATTTAAAGCAACAGCCGCTGAAAATGGCCCCAAAATGTTTTTATAACCTCTCTGTCCCATTGCTGGAATTGTTGACAGGAGGCTGACAGACAGGTGGGAGTCGGGAACACAGCTTTAAAATCGGGGACAATCCCCAAAAATGAGGGATATCTAGTAACCTTAGTAAGACAGCACATGTATAATAATCATTTCCTTTGCAAAAGAAAGATGCATGCAAAAAGCTGTATTGCTCAGGAGTAAAACACTGTATTTCGGGGATGTAACACTCCTGGGAGATTGGGAGCTGTAATACTCATTCTAGCAATAGATCTACTCCTTGGGAATACATTTAAAGGAAACGTGATCTGAAGCAATGTTCAGCATAATGTATCTGGGCTTTTAAGTTCCCGTAATCTATTAAGATGTTTTTTTTTTGTTCAGAATATTGGATTTCCAGGATTGCCGTTCTTAATGCTTTTTACTTAAGGCTTCTTTCAAGGTAATGCATACCACTGCAGTCCTGAACCTCACTCCTAAGCCAGGGTAGGTGTAGTATGATCTCAGTCTCTCAGATTTACTGCTAATGCTCGGCACGGTATTTGCATCATGCCAAAGAGAGCTTCCTTCCAAATGTCACATGTATAGGCAATTTATCGAAGCCTGCTTGGAAATTTCTCGTAATCAAATCTGTGGCACCCGACATGATGGGAAATATTTCTGTATCTTTTTGCTACATTTTCTTGATCTGTGACTGCATTTCTTGGTACTTGAGAATCTTCTCCTTTTCCACATGATTCGTTGAGTAATCGCTTAGAACTGACACCTCTCTTTTCAAGGCTTATATCTGTGGGTACTGATGTCACTTCCCCTCCCCCCCCTGTTGTTTCTCATGGAATTGAGCCATAGTTCAAAGCAATATTTAAATGAAACTAAGCAGTGATTAAAATGTGAGCAAACATTTCTGGCTTCCTGTTCATACATCATGTTGACATAATGCCATGAGCACGTCCTCCGCCCTTTTGCAGATGTTGTTGACATCAGCGGAGTGACTTTGCAAAGGAATAATTAATCTCATGCATATGTTAATGATCTAATAATGTGTTGTGACCTAGAAAGGAGGGGAGGCCTAAGAATCTGCATAAATAGGGTTTATTTAGGATTTTCAGCTATGAGAAATCTCATCTGCTTCTTTCAGACTCAAGATACAATTAACTTTATTTGTTAAGAAGATAAAATTAAAGTTATTTATAAGAAATATATCTAGAGGCTCTGGGTTGGAGGATGTTATAATCTGAGGGATGCACCTAAGGGCCTTGCCATTTCATAACAGGATCTAGTTCTGTTGATCCTTGCCCAGCACAATTTTTACATTCTTTACCCATGGGTGTAGTTTGGGGGGGCAAGAGGGGGCATTGCCCCCACCACAATGACCCTAATCCTTTATCTGCCCGTGGGGATCCGATCTCCTGTCAGCAGAAGAGAAGGGCATCTCTTCTCTTCTGCCCATGGGGTATGGGATCCCTGTGGGCAGACAGCTTGCCTCTAGGCCACAATTGCTGCCTCTCCCTTCTCTTCTGCCCACGGGGATCCCATTCCCTGGAGGCAGAAGAGGATGGCTGCAATCGTGGCAAAGACCCTCTTCTATCAGCCCACGGGAGATCGGATCCCAGTGGGCACATGAGAAGAGGGAGGTTGAGGTTATGGCCTGCAGCAGGAAAGGTGTTTGGGGGAGGAGGAAGTGAGGTAAAGGAAGGGACAATTGAAAGGGGCAGTGGACTATTTAGAAAAGGAATATGGGGGAGGGGATTGTAGAGCAGGGGATGGGAGTGCTAGGGTGGTTAGTGAAGGGGGAGAGTCTAAATGGTAACAGAGGATGGGAGCCAGCAGGAGAGTGGTTGGAAGGGGAGGGAAGAGTGCAAGGTGTTGCCAGAAGGTGCATTCCCCTTCCCCTAGAACACACACAAGCACCCCATCTCCGCATTCACACACACAGGCACCCCACCTCCGCACGACCGACATGCACCCTGCTTCCACATGTCAGACACACATACAGGCACCTCACCTCCGCACCACAGAGAGAGCCTCCCCAGTTCTGCATCACATATATGCACTGCAGCCCCGCACCCCACCCCCACAAATGTACGCACAGCCACATCCCATGCACAGACAGGCACACTACCGTTGCACAACACACACATACTGACACTTAATATCTGGAGCCATTATTTTTTATCTGTATTCTTGTCTAACAATGTCACGCGATATAGGAAGTCTGGCCCTGGTCTCGTGAGAAGAGAAAATGAGACCAGCACGAGAAACAATCAGGGGGGAGAAGGGCGAGGAGGTCACTAGCACTGGCTCCTAAGATACCCATTGCAATATTTATGGTGCTGCTCTTTTTTGGGTAGGCTCCTTATTGTGTTAATTTTAGAAGCTGCTCTCATTGTGATATGATAGATTTGCATAATAGGTCTTCAGTGACTTTTTTAGGGCTTTGTGTTAGTTTACAATCTGCCTGGTATTAGAAAGGCTGTTAATGAGATGACACTGGAATCAGATTTTTTTTCTTAATCTGTTGGGTTCTTTGGTGAAGTGTCCTATTTCTGCTCTGCGCCTACTGGAGGGGTTTCACTAGACACAAAATAGATGTTCAAAAAGAAAAAGAGAGAACCACAGCATAGTTTCTAACACCAAAATAATATTAGTTGTAATTTATTTTGTTGTTAAAAACTGTGCTGAGCAGTGTATAAGGGTACAATAAAACAAAGCAAAATTATAGAATATTGGCTTCCTATCCATCTAGCATTTTTTTAAAAGATAACCATTATGAATATGCAAATGATATGCAAATGTACCACCCAAATGAAGCCATCAAACTGTGCCCATGTTGAATATATATCAGGTCCTAATTTTCTAATATGTGCAGCTAATGGGGCTAAATAAATATTAATCTTGGTGACTGGGATATTCAGCGGCATTAACATGGTTGGTGCTGCTGCTGAACATTCTGATGATAGCCAGCTAGCATTGGGATTTTCCAGGGGCGGAGCAGACGCTGTACCCTGCGGTAACCAGGCAGTGGCGATATTTAGCCACTGCCCGGTTATCGCCAAGTGGTGAAAGTTAAGCACCTTAATGGCCTAATGTTTGTTGCAGAAACTAACCAGACAGCAGCTGAATATTGCTGCTGCCCCGTTAATCTCTCTGCTATCCAACTGACCTGGATATTCAATGCCGATGGCTGAATATGGCCCTGGGATTGAATATCCGGGTCTTAGGTTTAGCGGCAGTGGCTAGCCGCTTTACAGTGGTTAGTCTCTGCTACTGGATAACGGGCCCTTAGGTTTTTCACTGCATATACAGTTGTGGCAGGTGCAGGCCTGTGACCCACGGTGTCTGACATAGGCAGGCCAGCATGGCTAGCTGGACCTGTAAATGAGGCCTGTGGAGAGGCATATAGGATTGCACATCCCCCAACATGCTGCTATTGTAAGAAAGAACTCAGTAGAAATATTGAATTAGCTTAGATAAGCAGAATTGCAGAATTAAGAAATGGAAAAATACAGAAAAGATGTGTTTTAAAGTTACTGATAAGAAAAAGTACATTTGCAGAGAAATATTGAGGAGTGCTGACAGATGAGTTACAGAACCTTGCTCTTCTGCACGCACAAATGGTCCCATAGCCTTGAAAGTGTGAAAGTAACAAGTTGATGAACTGACCATTGTAATTGGGACTAGAAGGGGGGCAGGCAGGTGTCATGCCTACAGAAGCCCACAGAAGGAACATAATTGGAGAAACTTATCAGTACCGGGACCAATAGAAGGGCTACGGGAGGTACGGGAGCGTACCGGGACCAATGAAATGTTTTTCTATACCTAGAATGGAACAGAAGTCTATAAAAGTTGTTGTAATGCTTGAAAACTTTGCTCAGCCATTTTGAAATTGTCTTGCTTGAGACTTGTGCACAAATAAATGATTTGGACCTTCTGAACAGACTCCTGGTATCATTGGTTTGTCTGCGCTTTGCTGCTACATATTCCTTGGTGCGTTGGCCGGGAAGTTGTGGAATCAAAGTGTATATAGGGCAATATACCACGACTTTCCGCCTCTATAGGCTTGGTCCTGCCGGGATCGCGCCCTTCCGACGAGGGCCGCTCCCTGGCGCCACTGGTCCCTTGTATCGGAGGGAGCTGGTCGGACCTCGGCGGGCGACGAGCCCGGCTGGAGTCAACGCCTCGAACCCGAGTGAGGGGAGTCCGAGGTCCAACTCATGCGCCTGCTTGGGAAGTTTGAGGACCGGATCCGGTGAGTATAGTTTTGATTTTGGGTCTAGACAGAAATAGAAAGAACAGTACTGCCATTGAAACTTGGAACTTGGAATTTGTAATCTCGAGATATTGGGAATTGGTAAGAGAGCTTGATCACCTCTCAAGGAAGAGCCGAGTAGCCTGGCATGGGAATTCGCTAGGTGAAACCCTCATCCTTTTTGTAATTGTACTTGGAAAAGACTAGTCAGAATAGATAGAAACGAATGCATTCTGGGATACGTTGCTAGCATGAGTGTGTGAACGAAGTGTGACTGAGAGGTCTGGCAGCACGGACCAAGTGAAAGCTGACCCCTGATTAGCGCATTTCCTGACCGGGCGACCGCGTTCAGGTCGCGAAAAGGGGGAAGCGATTGTCGTCTTGTCTTGTTATTTGTATTCCCTGTATGTTTCCAGGGCCGTGAGGACCCCTTACCCACGGTCCGCCCACCTTTTCCCTTCTGTCTGTTGTCGCGCGCACACATCGAAATGGGAGGGGCGGAGTCTACTAGAAACACTCCATTAGAATGTATGATCGCACATTTTAAAGAGGGATATTCAGGAGATTATGGTATTAAAATGACAGCAGCCCGTTTGCAGATTTTGTGTACTAGGGAGTGGCCCGACCTAGACCCCATCTGGCCCCGAGAGGGAACGTTCACTGTAGAGATTATTCAGTCAATACACCGTAGAGTGCGGGTAGCGCACCCAGATCAGTACCCCTATATAGATTCCTGGTTAAGTATTTGTGAAGATCCGCCCTCCTGGGCGCAGCGCTGTTATGAGGAACAGTGCAGAATAATGTTAGCTAAAACAGATTCTAGACAGAGAAAGGAACAGCCTAGAATGAAAGAGCAGGATAAGAAAGCCAAGAAGAAACCCATCTTGGCAGATCCCGATTCCCCAGAAGTAGTCCTCAGGCAGCCCCGAACCCCAGGTCCAGTGAGAATAGCCCGGCGGCGTCCTGCCCCAGCACCCCAGAGACCGCCGGAGCCGAGGCGAGACCCAATCCCTGACCTCCCTCCTCCTGGAGAAGAGGAAGAGAGAGAATTAGCGGAGAGAAGAGAGGAGGATGTAAAAAGTGAGCCAGAAGCGGAGCTAGAAGAAGAGGAAAGTGAGGATCCCCCAGAAGAAGAAGAAGGGGAAAGTGTACAAATAATTGAGGAAGTCAGCGCCAGCACTAGCAAGCCAGTGAAAGAAAAACCCAAAGCAAAACCAGTTGAGAAAAAGACAGCAACTCCTGTAAAGACAACGACAATAGCCCTTAGATCCCAGACTCAAATGACGCCTAGGACAGCCAAACTGTTTCCCTTAAGGCAAGTCCCGGGGGTGCCCGTAAAGAATGATAATGATGAAGTGGTAGCGGGACCCCTAACTTACGTGTATATCCCGTTCTCTACAACGGATTTATTAAATTGGAGGTCGCACTATGCCTCCTATACTAGCAAGCCCCAGGAGCTGACAGAATTAGTAACTAGTATTATGGAAACTCACCAACCCACTTGGCCAGATTGCCGTCAGCTCCTGACCACCCTATTTACCACAGAAGAACGAGCGAGAATTAGAAAAGCAGCTATTGAATGGATGGCAGAAAACCCTGCAGCTCCAGCGCAGGGGCAGAATATAATAGATCGTAGAGAAGCAGCTCAGAGAGAATTCCCAAATGAAGACCCCCAATGGGATCCAAATACAGATGAAGGATCCACCGCCCTAGCCCGTTTTCGCCAAGGCTTTTTACAAGGCCTGCGAAGAGGAGGCCAAAAAGCTATGAACCTTTCCAAAGTAGCAGGGATTATCCAAGGAATAGATGAGAGCCCAGCAGATTATTATGAAAGATTAACTGAAGCTTACAGAATGTATACTCCCTATGATCCCGAGGCACCAGGAAGTTTATGCATGGTGAATTCTGCTTTTGTAAACCAGTCTCAACCAGACATTAGACGTAAATTACAGAAATTAGAAGGGTTTGCGGGCATGAATGCAACACAGTTATTGGAAGTCGCTCATAAAGTGTATGTGAATCGTGATACTGAAAGACAGAGAGAATGTGATAGAAAGATGAAGAAGAAAGCTGATTTTTTGGCTGCGGCCATAGTTGAAAAGAAAAGGGGAGGTGTCCCTAATCGAAGGAGCAGAGGAAGAGGGCGGGGTCAAGGCGGAGGCCGGACCCAGAGACTAGGCGTGAACCAATGCGCCTATTGCAAAGAGGAAGGACATTGGAGAGATACTTGCCCGCAACTCGAAGACGCCCAGCAAGATGACGACAACGATCATCAGTGGCGAGAAGAAAGAAGAGGCCGTCCCCGAGGCCGAGGAGGAGCCAATCGAGAACAATTCCAGCGAGAGAGGGGAGGAGGAGCCATCCAAGCATTGGCCACACAGGCCCATGAAGAGGATGACGTGGATTAGGACAGACCGGGCTCCAAGTTTGCTTTAGGTCTCCAGGAGCCTATGGTCGAAATACAAATAGGAGACCAATTTATGAACTTTATGGTTGATACTGGAGCAGAACATTCAGTAATAGACAAAAAGATAGCCCCATTCACCCAGAAAGCAGTCACCATTATAGGAGCAACTGGTGCCAAAGCCACAAAGTCTTTTCTACAAAACCGAATATGCAGTCTAGGAGGACAGCAAGTAACGCATCAATTTCTTTACATGCCCGAATGTCCAGTACCATTACTGGGACGAGATATGCTAGCCAAGCTTCAAGCCCAAATATCTTTCTCCGAACAAGGAGAAATGCAAATGACAGTGAATTCTCAAGCCAAACCAGCAGGAATAATGCTGCTGACAGTCCCCCGAGAAGAAGAGTGGAGATACTATATTGATGACTCGATTCAAGATACCTATTTTGAACAAACTTTAAAGAACATTCATGCACCACTTGAAGTATGGGCAGAAGGCAGTCCCCCAGGCCTAGCCAAACATATAGCTCCAGTGATTGTAACCCTCAAGCCTAGCGCTACACCAGTGCACGTCAAACAGTACCCTCTCCCAAGAGCCGCAATTGAAGGCATTCATCGCCACCTACAGAGATTACTTGAGTATGGCCTACTGAAAGTATGTCAATCCCCATGGAACACCCCACTTTTGCCAGTAAAGAAGCCTGAGACAGATGATTATCGCCCAGTGCAAGATTTGAGAAGAGTAAATGATGCAGTTGAAACTATACACCCAGTTGTACCCAATCCTTACACTTTACTAGGATTGATACCCGCTGAAGCTACCCATTTCACTGTGCTAGATTTGAAAGATGCATTCTTTTGCATAAGATTAGCCCCTGTAAGCCAAATATTGTTTGCATTTGAATGGCAAGACCCCATCTCTGGAAGAGGGGGCCAACTTACCTGGACAAGATTACCCCAAGGATTCAAGAATTCACCTACCATCTTTAGTGCTGCACTAAATCAAGACCTTTCAAGCTATCCAGTAGCCCCGGGGAGGAGAGTACTTCTCCAGTACGTGGATGATCTGTTGATAGCTGCCATATCAGAAAAAGAATGTATACGAGCCACCCAAGATCTCTTGCAGTTACTAAATGAAGCTGGATATAAAGTTTCCAGAGCCAAAGCACAACTATGCCAAACAGAAGTGAAATACTTGGGTTTTCGTATTACCCAAGGAAGCAGAAGATTAGGCAGAGAAAGAAAAGAAGCAGTATGCAGAATTCCAACTCCAACAACCAGAAAGCAAGTCAGAGCCTTTCTGGGAGCAGCAGGATATTGCCGAATCTGGATACCCAACTTTGCCCAAATTGCCAAACCACTGTATGAAGCCACAAAAGGAGAAGAGAAGTCACCACTGGAGTGGGGACTTGAGCAGGATACAGCCTTCCAGAAGTTAAAAGAAGAATTGATGTCGTCACCAGCACTTGGACTACCAGATGTCCACAAACCTTTCCACTTGTTTGTACATGAAGCACAGGGAAATGCCTTAGGCATGTTGACTCAGAAATTAGGAAATTGGGAACGACCTGTAGCCTACCTATCGAAACAATTGGACCCTGTGGCCAAAGGATGGCCACCCTGCTTGAGAGCAGTTGCAGCTACAGCGCTATTAGTGAGTGAAGCAGACAAACTCACACTAGGACAGAACATACGAGTCACTGTGCCACATGCAGTCCTTGCCCTTATGGAACAGAAAGCAAATTATTGGCTCACCAATTCCCGAATGTTGAAGTACCAGAGCATGTTATGTGAAAACCCACAGATACAACTCGAAGTGAGCCATGCCCTGAACCCAGCTACCTTGATACCCATCAGTGAAGAACGCCCAGAACATGACTGTATCGAAGTCATGGAAACTGTGTTCTCAAGTCGACCTGACCTAACAGATGTGCCCATAGACAATCCTGACCAGATCTATTATGTTGATGGGAGCAGTCTCATCCTTGACGGACGACGCTGTGCCGGATATGCAGTCGTCACTCAACACGAAGTAGTTGAATCATCA
This sequence comes from Ichthyophis bannanicus, assembly GCA_033557465.1. Classification (NCBI taxonomy): domain Eukaryota; kingdom Metazoa; phylum Chordata; class Amphibia; order Gymnophiona; family Ichthyophiidae; genus Ichthyophis; species Ichthyophis bannanicus. The sequence continues at coordinate 329,767,874 of CM066034.1, read as the reverse complement.
GCCCTAGCCTCAGGCACATCAGCCCAGAAAGCCGAATTGATAGCACTCACCAGAGCATTGTTGTTAGGAGAAAAACTTGTGCTAAATGTATATACAGATTCCAAATATGCTTTCACTACCTTGCATGCCCATGGAGCTCTCTACAAAGAAAGAGGACTCATCACATCCGGAGGAAAATCAGTTAAGTATGGTCCCGAGATATTGATGTTACTTGATGCAGTCTGGGCCCCAACACGTGTAGCTGTCATGCATTGTAGAGGACATCAAGCAGGAAAAGGAGAAGTTGCTCGAGGGAATAGATTCGCGGATGCCTCAGCACGACAAGCAGCTATGACAGGACAGATTGCCCCACAAGCTATGCCAATGCAAGCAGCATTGTTTCCAGTACCCTTGAATTTATGGACCCCACGATATACCACCAAAGAATTGGATTACTATTGTGACAAAGAAGGGGGAGTATTGAAAGATGGATGGATTGAGCTGCCACCAGAAGAAGGTAGTCAACCTCCGGGAAGAATAGTAATTCCAGAACTGTTAGGACCATCCTTTGTCAAAGCTTTTCATGAAGCCACCCACTATGGAAAGAGTGCTATGGAGAAAGCACTCAGACCACATTTCTACATCCCTCTGATGACAACCATATCAGCCTCAGTAGCCCGACAATGTCAAATCTGTGCCAAAAATAATGCCAAGCAAGGCCTTATTACAGCACCCCGAGTTCAGTCAAGAGGTGTGACCCCCATGCACAACCTCCAAGTTGATTTCACCGAAATGCCAAAAGCTAATGGATACCATTACCTACTAGTATTAGTTTGTACTTTCTCTGGGTGGGTAGAAGCATTCCCAACCAGAACTGAGAAAGCCCGAGAAGTTACCAAAGCCCTAATGAGAGAGATTGTCCCCAGATTTGGAATTCCAGCAGTAATAGGGTCAGACAATGGACCCTCATTTGTCTCCCAAGTTACTCAGCAGTTAGCCAAAGCTTTGCAGATACAGTGGAAGCTCCACACTGCATACAGACCTCAGAGTTCAGGGAAAGTTGAGCGAATGAATCGTACCTTGAAAGCCCAAATGTCCAAGCTTTGTCAAGAGACACACTTGAAATGGCCCCAAGTGCTCCCCATAGCTTTACTCAGAATACGCTCAGCCCCTGTAAAGTCAACAGGATTTTCCCCTTTTGAAGTTTTGTATGGTAAACCCCCACCAATAGTGCAGGGAGTCAAAGGAAATCTAGCCCAGATTGGTTCAGAAGTAACCAGACAAGAACTCCTAGCTCTTAGTTTTGTTCTGCAGACTCTCCATACGTGGATCCAAGACCAGTTGCCTATCAACTTGACGGAACCCTTGCATCCCTACCAGCCTGGAACTTCGGTGTGGATCAAAGATTGGAAGAAGATACCGTTGGAACCCCATTGGAAGGGACCGTACACCGTCATCCTGTCTACCCCAACTGCAGTAAAGGTAGCCGAGATCGACGCCTGGATCCACCACAGCAGAGTCAAGCCCGCCGCCGATCCTGAACCAGAGCGGTGGACAGCAGAGCAGCACCCTGATGTACCCTTGCGAGTTACTCTGAGACGGCAACCAGCAGTATAGACACTTCATCACAAGTGCTTTGCAGTAGCCAAGTCTTTCGAAGAGGATTGCTGTTTTCCATGCAGCAACAGCTTTGTTTCAACGAACCCAATTGGTGTGTGTGATTTGACACACTACTTTGAGACTACATTGACTAAGCCAGACTTCACAAGCCAACTGAATTGCTAAGTTGGTTAATGTGTGCTGGACACCTTGAGGATCTTCAATCAACACTCAGCAACCGTTAAATTGCTTCATTAGCAAACGGGACGAAGAATAATAGACCGTCGTGATCAAGATCAGCAAGCTGAGGATTCAGAAGAACTCCAATCAACATCAACATGTATCTTTGCTTCTGCTTTGCCTTGGTTGCCTTCTTTGGAGGTTTTGAACAGACTTATGCTTTACCTCCATGCACTGCTTGCATTACTTCTACTAGAACTGGACTGAAAGTAACTCAGACTTTGCTTTACCATTCTTACTATACCTGCAAGGGAACAATAACTCGGTGTATTTATAACACCACTGAACTAAATGTTTGCACTCATGGCAAAATTAAAGCATGCTATAATCCGCATCAGAATCCATCCTATTACACATTGGAAATAAGATGGAAGGATGCAGATGGACCTATATTAGCTGCTACACCACCACTTAAGGACATTACTAAACCTGCTGTTTTGAATTTTGATGCATGTAATGCTATTAATAGAGATAGTCAGTCCACCTGTGGTACATGGGAGAAAGCGTATCGAAATGACCATAAGTATATGTGTCCAGAAGGAGCCACAGGATGGAGGAAGTGTACAGGTAAAAAGGAACCAGGGTATAGTACTGCTACAGCGGCAGACTACTATTGCCCGTATTGGGAATGTGTTTTTTATGCTACCTGGAACACTGGTATAACTGATGAGAAAATAGATAAGCGGATGGCTACTCTAACCAAGCCAACCACGAATGATAAATGTCAGAAAGATGCTTGTAACCCCTTATATTTGCGTGTACATAACCCCCATGCATGGAAACAAGGATATAAGTTTGGTTTACGTATTGCAGGAGGAGGAACAGATCCAGGGACCATTGTGTATGTTAGATTGAATACCCAAGCCCACAAGTCATCTAAATATCATATTCATAATACCTTTTATGAAGCTATGCATGTAAATAAGTTTGAGATCCCTCACCCTTCACAGAATTTGTTTTTAGAATTAGCTGGAGCAGTAGTATCTAGTCTTAAGATCACAGATTGTTATTTCTGTGGCGGAACCCAAATGGGAGACCAATGGCCCTGGGAAGCCCAAGAATTGAATTATTCCATGATTTACAATCAGACTGAATTACACAAGACAACCAGTGAATGGGTGTTAGCGCACTCAATCGTTGGACGTCTCTGCTTTGCCAGAACTGGATCCCAGTTCACTCAAAAGGTAGGACAGCTGGTCTGTCTTAGCCAGAAATACTATAATGCCACAACTAAAAAGACAGCATGGTGGTCAGGAATCAGACATCCTGAACCTCCTAACCCATTAGCCAGATTTCCTGAACTTGCAGGTCTATGGACTAACCTTGCCAAAGTCCAAGCCTGGCAAGCCCCACCTGGCCTATATTGGATCTGTGGAAACCGAGCATATGCGCAACTCCCACCACAATGGGGAGGAGCATGTGTCTTAGGAACCATCAGACCTTCGTTCTTCCTGTTAAACACTGAACATGGAGAACAATTAGGATACCCTGTATATACTACCCACAAACACAAAGGAGCATCTAGACAGAAAAGAGAGGCCTTACAGATAGGCAAGTGGGAGAAATGGCAAGGTGATGATTGGCCACCAGAAAGAATTATTGAGTATTATGGACCTGCCACTTGGAATGATGATGGTATGTATGGTTATCGTACCCCAATCTATATGATTAATCGTATTATTCGCTTACAAGCAGTAGTTGAAATAATAACCAATGAAACTAGTCATGCTCTTACGCTTTTAGCTAGACAAAGTACTCAGATGCGCACTGCCATATACCAGAATCGCTTAGCCCTTGATTATTTGCTAGCAGCTGAAGGAGGAGTATGTGGTAAACTGAATTTAACTAATTGCTGTTTGAAAATAGATGATAAAGGTCAAGTAGTTGAAGAAATTGCTAAAGATATGCAAAGACATGCTTATGTGCCAGTACAGACTTGGCACGCCTTGAAATTTCCTAATTGGTTTGCTAACCTTTTCTCTTGGCTGGGAGGATTTAAGACTTTCGTTATCTTAGTACTAATCCTTGTTGCTGTTGTCCTCTGCTTACCATGTTTAATCCCATGTTGTATGCGTTCCCTTCATAGTGCTATTGATAGTACAGTAGAGCGGAAGACCGCAACTAGAATAATGGCTTTATACAAAGTCAGCCCTAGTGGAACTAGTAAGAATCCTTTAATCAGGATTTGAATCCTCTGGAAAGTGATTTAATTCTCACACCTTATTAAGTAATAGGGTGAGATTAATCAAAGGGGGGAATGTGGCAGGTGCAGGCCTGTGACCCACGGTGTCTGACATAGGCAGGCCAGCATGGCTAGCTGGACCTGTAAATGAGGCCTGTGGAGAGGCATATAGGATTGCACATCCCCCAACATGCTGCTATTGTAAGAAAGAACTCAGTAGAAATATTGAATTAGCTTAGATAAGCAGAATTGCAGAATTAAGAAATGGAAAAATACAGAAAAGATGTGTTTTAAAGTTACTGATAAGAAAAAGTACATTTGCAGAGAAATATTGAGGAGTGCTGACAGATGAGTTACAGAACCTTGCTCTTCTGCACGCACAAATGGTCCCATAGCCTTGAAAGTGTGAAAGTAACAAGTTGATGAACTGACCATTGTAATTGGGACTAGAAGGGGGGCAGGCAGGTGTCATGCCTACAGAAGCCCACAGAAGGAACATAATTGGAGAAACTTATCAGTACCGGGACCAATAGAAGGGCTACGGGAGGTACGGGAGCGTACCGGGACCAATGAAATGTTTTTCTATACCTAGAATGGAACAGAAGTCTATAAAAGTTGTTGTAATGCTTGAAAACTTTGCTCAGCCATTTTGAAATTGTCTTGCTTGAGACTTGTGCACAAATAAATGATTTGGACCTTCTGAACAGACTCCTGGTATCATTGGTTTGTCTGCGCTTTGCTGCTACACAGTAGTGGCCAAAAAGTTAAGGCAGCTATCTTTTTCTACAATTTATTGTTAAATAATGTACTGTGGAGATGTCACACGTGCTTACTTATTTAATCAGCATGGCGATTAGTCACACCATGCGTCTGGCGTCCATTTTAGTTTACTTACACTCTGTAGTAGGTTTCTTGGATGAAGTTTTGAATTTTTACAACTAGGAAAAGATTGAAAGTTACATGTAAAATATACAATCAAGATGGGTAGAAAGTGCGATATTAATGACTTTGTAAAGGGACAAGTTGTCACACTCCATGCTGAAGGATATACGCAATGTGCTATTGCAAAACATTTGCATATATCAAGGTATGCAGTTCAGAATGTTCTGAAATCAGGTGGCCGTACACGTTTTTCGAAATGTGGGCGCAGACGGATAACTACTGGACGAGATGACTGATTCCTCAAAAGCATTATTACATCTAGTCCACATACTTCATCTCAACGTATGGCTCAGTTAGCTAATGATCGAGGAATAAAGATAAGTGCCAGATCTGTCCGATGACGGCTTGTGGATGAATTCAAACTCGTGGCCGGAAGACCTGCAAAGAAGCCTATGATGACCAGGAAACAAATTGCTGCCCGCATAGTTTTGTAGCAAGATGAAAGACAAATCTGCTGAATGGTGGGAGAGGGTAATGTTCACAGATGAAAGTACATTTCAACAAGTACGTGGGAGTGATTACAACTACGTCCGTCGACCAGCAGGCGAGAGACTAAATCCAAAGTACACGATCAAGACTGTTAAACACCCACCATCGGTCATGGTATGGGGTGCTATCTCGGCGAATGGACAATGTGGCCTGCACATTTTTGAGAAAGGTGAAAGAGTAAATGCTGCAAAATACATATTCGTGCTGAATAGTAAAGTTAAGATACACATGAATGTTTCTGGCACAACTATATTTCAGCGGGACTCGGCACTGTGCCACACTGCAAAAACAGTCAAAAAATGGTTCGTGGACAACAAGATCGAACTGCTACCAAGTTGGCCATCAAACTCTCCGGATCTCAATGTAATTGAAAACCGTTGGAATCTTATGAAGAAAAAGGTGGCAGCATACCATCCATCTTCAGAAGCAAATTTAAAGGACATAGTCATGCACGTATGGGTCAACGAAATCACTCCAGCATACTGTAAAATGCTAGTTAACAGTATGCCTACAAGAATCCAGGCTGTGCTAAAATATCATGGATACCCTATCAAATATTGACACATATATTGCTTCCTGAATAAAACTTTGAAATGACATATATATCTTTGGTTCTTAAAGCTTTTGACCATAAAAGTGACAATAACACATACTTTTCTAATAAAATTCTGATATTTTGGACTCTGCCTTAATTTTTTGGCCACTACTGTATATGTAGCGCCCTCTTGGGAGCGTTTCTGGGTCCGAGACAGGTGGGCTCCTTAGGTCCTTGTCAGTTTGGTGTCTGGTGCCTCCACCTAGGGAAAAAAGGTGTTAGCGGATAGGATTTACCTCCTTTCACCCCAAGAAAATCTTTCAAAAAACACTTCTGTGAACCATGCTGGCTGAAATAGTAATAACAATTTATTTACAAGTATAAATACCAAAGTATTGGGTTGATAATAATAGTAATATAACAACTAGTAGTATGATAAGTGGTTCAAGCAGGTAGAGTGAAATAGCAGCATAGGATAAGAGGGCATTCAATACCATTCATTGAAGCCTCTCCTCTTATTAAAATAACCAAAGTTAAAAATGTAAAACTATAATACAGTGTTCACCAAAGTATTTCAATGCAGCTCAAACAACCTACTATAATCTTATATGTAATGGTTAAATAAACCTTTAAAGATTATGTACTTAACCTCATTAACTTGTCTCTTAACTTTCCCCCTTTTCCCTTTGCCCACCAGCCCCAAGTCTCACCCACAGCTGGAACTCTAGACAGGTGTCTGCTTGAGAAGAGAGAGGTTTTGTAATCCTGTCCAATCACCGAGGCTGTAGCCTTGACTCTGCCTCCTCCAAGCTCTCTTCCAATCAGGAAAGGGTTTTGCATTCCTATTCAGTCAGGAACAACTGCTGTAGCTCTCCAGTGAGTTGATTTGCTGCTGGACCTCCTAGGTCTTGTGGCTCAAGTCCAGAGTCCATGCTGCTGCAGCTCTCCTTTGAGCTGATCTGCTGCTGGACCCTTCTCATTTGAGCTGATCTACCGCTGGACCCCCCCTGGGTCTTGTGGCTTCTAGTCTGGAACGGACTGTCTGCCGCTGCAGCTTTCCTGTGATCTGCCATGCCCAAGCCTTGATTAGGATTTCTCTCCAATGCCATTTCTGCTCCCTGGGTTCATCCACCCCCATCTTCACTCCTACCCCAACTGGCTTTGGAGGAGACTCTTGTCTAGCATCTTCACTCTGAATCTGTCTAGGCTCCCATGAGGCTTTCCAGCACCATCTTCAGGAGGAGGGCTTGCAGAGTACTCCCCTATTAGTCTCAGCCCTAGACCATATAATCCTGCATGGAAAATTCGCTCCTCCCCTTTCAGAGGGGGGAAAATTCTATTCTGTTAGATGAAGCTTAACAGCCTCTAAATCCAGAGCTGCTTCGTCTCTTTTACACAGGGTTGCTGGTGCCAATACCTGTTTACTGGATACCATTACCTTTATGGTGAGCAGTTTCCACCGGCTCCAGTATTGGCCTCTCCACCCTCTATATAGTGTATGAACTTTATTCCCCTACGCTATTCCCTCTAGATTTAAAAAGTAAATCTTAATAATAGCTATAAATGTGGGCAAATATTAACTCTGGCTCCTTCCCACAGTAAGTGATTTGCGTATCCCTTACTGAAAATATCCAGATATTTACCTTCCAGCTCTACCAGCACAGTGACCTTTACAGCAGACTGCTTCCTTAATGTCACATACACAGACAATTGAAACATATATAAATAAAGCAGCGGCACTCTCGATTATGCTCAGTACGCGAAATAAGGTCTCAGACTTATAGTGCACTTAATCTAGACTTGCGTCTGTTCATATAGTGCTGTATTTGCATCAATGACCTTCTGATTTAATAAACTTTCGCTACTGTGCAAACTGCTTAAACTTGTACTAGATAGACAAGGACTTAGCTTTGTCGCTCCACCGAATCTTCACCAGCCCACAAAGCGGATCCCGACGCATTGGGAACTTTGCTACTTTGAAACGCGTTCAGTACAAGACCAAAAAGCCTTGTGGACATACACAGACAAGCACAATTATGTTGTCCCTCATCTGACCTCTAGCAGTTACCTCTTTAGCAGAAGAAAGTGACCATTTACCTTTATCCTACGTTATTCAACACACTCTCAAACACCCACCTTAGATATAGATATATATGTAGATGTTCTATTTTTTAATGCAAAGTTCTTTTGAAGAGTGTCTGGACCAATCTAGTCAGGGATTGCAGATTCTAGGGAAATGGTTGAATATTAACAAATCAAAGCTGCATCTGTCTAAAACAGATTTTACATATGGATTAGGAACAAGGGTATTTCAGATAATACTAAATCAATTCAGATTTTAGGTCAAGTGGTAGAAGTCTCATATGAGGTGAGTTTGGGAGTTATTGTTGATTCACAATTAATTTTTGAACCGCATGTGCTAAGTATGTAGTAGAAAGCTTGTTATAAATTAAAAATAGACAGTTGAGATCAGTATTAAGCACTCACAGTTTTTGTGCAGTGATCCAGGTGAAGGTTTTGAGTCATCTGGATTACTGTAATGCAATATATGAAGAAATTGTGTAGATTTGCAACGTTTTCAAAATATAACAATGAAAATGATCACTTATGATCACTCTGCTATATAATCTTCATTGATTCTCTGTGGGCAAGTAGGAAGTAAGATTTCATATATAGGTGATGTCACTGATGGAGCCCCAACGTGACCGCAACTTTGGACAAGTCGTGCTCCAGCATCTCTTTGGGAATTAGGTTCCAACTCTTCCCACCAGTCCTTTTGTCTGTCCAGGCTACCAAAAAAAGTGTATTCCTCTGGATTCTGTACACTGAAGATACTGATTCAGTTGAGTCCTCTAGAAGGACTACCCATGCTGTTCTGTTGTTCTCCATTTCTGTTGCCCCTGTTGGGCTTTTGGCCTCCTCTGTTTTCGGTAGCCTATAGCTTGGGAAGCTCATACGCAAGGACTTACTTTCTGCTGGTCCACAGAGAAAGCGTTATTATTCACCTGTAGCAGGTGTTCTCCATGGACAACAGGAATAAGTCCTCATAACCCTCCCACCTCTCCGAGGAGTTGTTTTCTGGCTACAGCTTTGATATTTTACTGGAGAAGATGGTACCGCAGCAGGTGGAAAGGCAGGTGTGCATGCACAATGGAGCCTCCCAAAAGCTTCCATTGGAAGCTGGGGAGCATTCCTGCGTGGGGCTCCATTGGTGACGTCACCCATAAGTGAGGACTTATTCCTGCTGTCCACAGAGAACACCTGCTGCAGGTGAGTAACTACGCTTTACCAGTAGAGGGTTGTGTGTAATTTAAGGTACTATGTAGCGATTCAAGGAATTGGACCTGTCTATTTATCCAATGGGTTAATTAGATAATTCTCCTATAAGAACTTTTCAATCTTCTTCTCATTGTACATTGATGTTGCCATCAATTTCTGCTTTCTCTTAGATGAGGATTAGAGAGAGATGTTTTTCTGAGGCTGTTGCATCATTGCGGAATAGTTTGCGAGAAAAGATTAGGAATCTTATAAATTATCTCCAATTTCGTAAACAATTAAAAGGCCTGGCTGTGTGGGAAATAGTTTAAAGAACTTAAGGAATGATTGCTGATTTTATAATTATTTTATGTGAATTATTTTGATGTTGTTATACTCGGCTTTGTACATCTTATGATTTTAAAAGCAGATTATAAATGATGATGTTAACTTACTCCATGTTAAGGGGAAGGCAGGGTCTTATTATGTATATTCTGGATTATGTATTTATTGTAGATTGCATTGAATGAGTTATTTAGGTACAGTGGTATATAACCAGAGCACAAAGTTTATCTGGAACTAAACTGAGCCCATGAAGGGCCAGTCCTACCATGAGGCAAACCTGGGCAGGCATCTTAAGTGCCAGAATTTGGGAGGCAGCAGGCCATCCAGTAGGGTCAACCGGGTGGGGCAACAGAAGCCTGGGCCATACGATCAGCACGGATTTCTGACCCCATGACCATGTGTTTTGTATGTGCTCGTGGTGCTAGGTTTAAGGAGGAGGAGGAAGCGCAGCAAGTATAATAAGTCAAGGTCGGGGGAGCAAGATGGGCACAAGGCTGATTTTTCTAGAGTGCCTAATACCCTTGCGCCAGCCCAGAGGCCATGAACAGTTTATGGAAAAGTCCTCAGAACTCTGCAAGGATAAAATGCAAAAAATAACTAGGTTGTTCAGCACTCTGATGAATTCTTGCAGAGAAGTGATTCGTGTCAGACCACGGCTGACAACCAAATACCCCAAAGGATCTGATGTAGTCTTGCATGGGCTTTTTTGTAGAATAAAAACCCCTCCTTGATCTCTGCCACATGGTGTAGAAGAAAATCATGTTTCCATGTTTCCACAGCTGAACTCCAAAAGCTGACATTGCCTCTGAAGGGGACGTGTCTCTCCTGAACTTATTACTTATTCATTGCTTTTATTGTATTACAGGCTGGCAACTGCTGGAGAAAATGCCCTGGACATTAAGATAATGTAGCTTATCCATTAGTTTGATGTCATACCACATTGTGTTTCCATGTTAAAGAAGAGAAACATCACTTGTGGTTTTGACAGGTCTATCCTAGACTGCCGCAGAGGAAAGAAAATGAAATAGATGTTTAAATCAGTCACCTTGGAAACTAGCGAAAATAATAATTTTTGTCAGTGCATTTCTCCTAGAAAAAAGGTGCCTGTACTCATATGTAGGGCTCTTTCATTAATGCACGAGGCCAGGGGGTCATAAGAATATAAGAACTCTTGACTTCTGTGTTTTGTCTTGACTAGAATGTAAGCTCTAACGAGCAGGGACTGTCTCTTACATGTCTGTACAGCGCTGCGAACGACTGGTAGCGCTATATAAATGCTCAATAATAGTAGTAGTAGTAGTAGAACTGCCATACTGGGTCAGACCAAGGTTCATCGAGCCCAGTATCCTGTTTACAACAATAGCCAATCCAGGTCACAAGTACCTAGCAGTTTCCCAAAAAGACACACAGGTTCCAGAATGCCTAATAAAGTTTATCACATTAAATTAAAAAAAAGAATGTGCAGAGCAAACTCATCAATTCATCTTTGGATAATGTGCAATATATTATTTAAGGACAGTTTCCTTGTAGCCATCCCTGTCTAATATGAGGCAGTGGGTACTATAAAACACTTGAATGACCTCCTCAGTTACCCCAAAAGTACATTACATAAAAACTGATGAAATAAATTCATCATAGCCATGTCTCTGTTCATGATATATATAGCAGTTGCTTGCTTAATTTCTTTATTTGAAAAACAAAACAAAACACTGAGGTTTGGCAGTTCAAGATATTGCACTGTTGATATTGGTGATAGAAGAGTTTGGCTTTTTGGGCAATAAGCTCCTAATCTGAAATTTTTGTATGTAGTATGTGCCGCATTTAATTATGAATTTACTCCAATGGAAGTGGAGATATAGTAAGAGAATGTGATTCCTATGCCTCTTCAATACTGGGGTGTCTTTGGGAAAGCACATATTCCTCTTTCTGGAGTTTAGGGAGGGCCAGAGGCTATTACAGAGTGAAACTTCTCCAGAGCCTACTCCGAACAGGAAGAAAATCCAGCCAGGGCCGGCCCGTCCATTGTGCGAAAATGTTGTTCAAAAAGGGACCCACGCTTCAGGGAACCCGCATGAACTTCATTCCCACATGGTGTTCGCTTTGCAGTGCCGGCTTCAGAGGGAACTGGGGCGGCCGGCCCGAGACCCTGGCTCACCATTGCACTGCTGCCAGCATGAAGAGCAGTGTGTTCCCCCATGCTGGCGGCTGGTCAGAGGTGAGCCAGGGCTTTGAGCCTCCTCTGCTCCCTCTGAAGATGATCAGACAGGCGCAGAGCTCTTCGGGAGGGGGGGAGGCAAGGATAGGACTGGAAATGGCTGATGAGGGGCCTAGGTCTGGAAATGGACTGCTTGGGTGGGGGCTTGAACTGGAATTGGGCTGATTTGGAGGGGGCATGGACTGGGAATGGGTTGATGGGGGGCTGGGACTTGAAATGGACTGATAGGAGGCCTAGGACAGGAAATGGGCTGATTTGATGGAGTCTGGACTGGAAATGGGCTGATGGGGGCTAGGAAAAGATTGGAAATGGCTGATGGGAGGGCTAGGATTAGAAATGGGCTGACGGGGGAGCTTGGACTGGAAATGGGCTGATGGGGGCTAGGATAGGACTGGAAATAGCTGATGGGGTCTAGGATTGGAGGACTAATTGGGGGGCGTGGACTAGAAATGGGTTGATGGGATGGCTAGGACTGTAAATGGACTGATAGTGGGGCTAGGACTGTAAATGGACCAATTGGGGGGAGCTTGGACTGGAAATGGGCTGATGGGGAGGCTAGGACTTGAAATGGGATGGAAATGCCTGATGGGGGAACTAGGATTGGAAATGGGCTGATGGGGGGGGGGATGGGAGAATGGGATTAGAAGGGAGTGGATGCTGGGTGGGGCTGGAACTAGAAGGGACCTGATGTTGGGGGAGTGAGGATGGAGATGGGAAAATATATTTTGGGGGGGGAATTAAAATCTACGATTGGCTTGGTATTGGGAGAGTAAGTGGGGATTGAGGATGGAAGAGTGAAATTTGACTGGAAGAAAAAGGAATGAAGAAAGAAATCGAGGAAAAAGCAAAAAGGGAAAGATCAGTATGTTAAAGCAGATTTAGAGCAAGAATGGAAAAAAACTAGAAGAGAGAAGAAAGGACAAATGGACAGCAGATGAGAGTTAGCAGAAGACAGAAAGAAACCAGAAGAAAGTGACTGGAGCAATTGCAACTGAAAAATAAAACAACAAAAGGTAAAAATATACTTTTTTATTTTGAATTTATTAAATGGAATATGTCAGCTCTGGGAAATGTGTATCGCTAATGTCTTTGTGTTTTGTTTAGTACAAGAGGAAATTAATTCATAGTTTTATTTCTCCAGTGTTGTTGAACATTCCAAGTTTGGCTTTTGGGCTTTCTAGTCTAATTATTGTCTTCATGTTTCTAAATTGTGATCCCTTGAGGTATTCTGTTCATGTAGTTTCTATTTGATAGTGCCACTTATTCTTTTTCCCCAGTAGAAGAAGTATTGGTATTCTCTGAGATGTATTGGTTTAATATTTGCAGTGTTGCCTTTTGATAGGTAGGGTTTGGTGCTTTGTCAGTCCTGGTAGTGCTGTTATGATATGGTGGGTTTGCTATAGGTTCTAAATGGGCAGTGCTTATACTACTTTCTAATGTGCCTGGTGGTTGGCACTGGAATATAGTAGAGTAGAATTCTGGTAGTCTTTATCCAGACACTCATTAAGAGGCATGTTTACTAAACGTTACGGCATGTTAACATTCTGCAAATATTTATGCAAATGAGGTCCATTATGCAAATAAGGTCCGCAGTGAGTCTCCGCACATGGCCCCGCACCCCCCCTTGGGCTGCCCCTGCATGTAACTATAGTTTGGGTTGTTCTTTCCTAGGTGCATAGAAACATAGAAACATGATGACAGAAAAAGACCACAAGGCCCATCTAGTCTGTCCTTCCATAACAACAACTACAACAGTCCACTTTTTACCTTTAGAGATCCTCTGTGTTGGTCCCATGCTTTTTTGAATTCAGTTACTGTCCTCATCTCTACCACCTCCACTGGGAGACTATTCCACGGATCCACTACTCTTTCCGTAAAGAAATATTTCCGCATATCACTCCTGAATCTATCTCCCTTCACCCTCATCCCATGTCCCCTCGTCGCAGAACTTGCTTTCAATTGAAAGAGGCTCTCTCCCTGAACATTTATGCCACGGAGGTATTTAAACATCTCAATCATATCACCTCTATCCCGCCTTTCCTCTAAGGTGTACATATTAAGATCCTTAAGTCTGTCCTCATATGCTTTATAATGAAGACTACTAATCATCTTAGTAGCAACCCTCTGCACCGACTCCATCCTGTTCACATCCTTTTGAAGGTGCGGTCTCCAGAATTGCACACTATACTCCAAATGAGGTCGCACCAAAGACTTATACAGAGGCATTATCACCTCCTTTTTTCTGCTAGCCATTCCTCTCCGTATGCACCCAAGCATCCTTCTAGCTTTTGCCGTCGCCTTTTCTACCTGTTTAGCTACTTTAAGATCATCGGACACAACTACGCCTAGTTTGCACTTTGCACTTGTCCGCATTAAATTTCATCTTCCATTTATCAAGGTCCTCTTGCAATTTTTCACAATCCTCTTGGGTTTTAACAGCTTTGAATAATTTTGTGTCATCTGCAGATTTGATTACCTCACTCGTTATTCCAATTTCCAGGTCATTTAGGAATATGTGAAAAAGCAGCAGACCCAGCACTGATCCCTGGGGTACTCCACTATTCACCTTTCTCCATTTGCAAAATTGGCCATTTAGCCCTACCCTCTGTTTCCTATCTTTTAGTCAGTTCCTGATCCACAATAGTACACTGCCTCTTATCCCATGACTTTTTAATTTTGCCAAGAGTTTCTCATGAGGGATCTTGTCAAAGGCTTTCTGAAAATCCAGATACACTATATCTGGATCAATTTCAGCAGGCAGTGAAAAAGGTGCTGGTACTCCATACCACTATGTATGCCTTCAAAAAAGCCCTGATTTTTGTTGTACTAAACTGAGGGCCTGCTGTATAGAAGGTTAGATGTTAGGATGTCAGTGAATCCCTTTTTTCTATTTTATCTCCTAGGCACAATCCACTTTTAATATTTTATTTATGGAAGATTTTCTTAGCCATTCCTCACTGCCACATATCTCAGCAGAATGTATGTATTTGTTTTTTTGTGAGTCAATTTCCAGAAAGCTACTGAGCAGCAAAGATAGCCAGATAATTTTGCCCCAATTATATCAGTTTTCAGCCTCACCTAACTGGCTAGATTTGTTAATGAATATGTTCCTGAATGTAGCCAGACCAAATTTGTTTGGCCAGGTTTAGGCCATCTATTTGTACAACTGAATTTTGTTGGGCAAAATTAAAAATCCACCCCAGTAACACCTCTGGAGCAGCCCTTATTTAGATTAACTAAATTTGTGCACTATGGAGATCATTCAGTGATGGGATTCAGCCTATTCAGCCTGGTTTGTGTGAACCGGTTACTTCCACGGTCCGGGTACACCAAACCAGACCGAAAACAGAGTCCCAATGCTGGCACTGCACTGGTGGGAATTCCTCCCCCCCCCCCACCAGTGATTTGATGGCATCAGGAACCGCAGCAGGGGAGGAATCCCCCGATGCCATCAAACCACTGGCAGGTGGGGGGATTGGCCTGCTGGACCACTAGGGAGTTTCTGCCCTGCAGTGGCTGCCAGCGGGCTGAGCCTGCAGTACCGACAACACAAACGCATGCTGTGCTGCTACCCACTCGGCTCCTTCAGTGGCAGGATCAATCCGAACCAGTTCCTGGTCGGATCGAATCCTGCCACTGAGATCATTCTAGAACACGAATAATGGGTTTGTACATATGACGGGGATGTTTATGTGCTGAAAACGTCCCCGGCTATATTCTGAAACATTGCTGACGTGCAAGTCTACAGCATTGGCATGGAGATCTCAGAATGTGCCCAGAAGGGGCAGAACGGGGGTGTGGTCAGCCACGGAGACATGCATAGCATATTCTGGAAAGGTCCATGTACGTTCATGGAATAAGGCCAGGACTTAGAAAATATTCTGCTCTGCTCTGCTCTGAAGAATGGTTGTGACAAGTATGTGCTGAACTGGTGTGACTGCAGTCTGGAAAAACACAAGATGCCATTACAGTCAAACCTCGGTTTTCATGATTAATCCGTTCGAAAAAGTCTGTCTAAAACCGAAACGTATGAAAACTGAAGCAATATTTACCATAAGAAATAATGTAAATCCAATTAATCCGTTCCAGACACCCAAAAATATTCACAAAAAATACATTTTATAGAGAATAACTATATTTTTACATACAGAAAACAATGAGAAATAAATATAAATGACTAATGAAATGGATAAATGAACATTTAACATCACTGAAAGCAAGCTAAGTACAGTACTGTACAGTACAGTATGTTAGCATCTGGCCTTAGCCACCCCTGACAAGCTGCTGTGCCCAGCTCTCTTCGGAATCACATTGGATTCAGCCCATTAAAATACCTTTACTTTATCTGCTCAATGCTTCAGAATGGCAGAAAATCTTAATGATATAGCTTCAGACGTACCCTGCAAGATAAAGAACTGCCTCCCACATTCATGCAACATCTCCTGCTTACTTTGGCAGCTTTTCTTCCCTGCTACCTCCGAGCCTGAGGGGGCGCTCCAGAGAACGGTCAGGCGGTGGACGAGATCGGGGCCTTCCTCTCTGCGCAATCCTTGCCTCTCTAACTCTGACCAGGCTCGAGGATGTGTTTCATTTACGTGCTCAGCTGGCTTTCGCTTCTCATCACGCTGGCGATCGGTGAGTCCGGGGGGCAGTGCTGCCGGGACCGGGCGGGCGTTCTGGCAGTGTATACAGACCGGTGTGCAGCGCGAGGGTGTATGTATTTACAGTACTGTACTTTACGAAAACAGAGGCGATGTACGAGAACCGGGACAAAATCTCAGTCAAAAAAGACGTTGAAAACCGAAGCGATGTATGAGAACCGGGACAAAATCTCAGTCAAAAAAGACGTTGAAAACCGAAGCGTATGAAAACCGGGGCAAATGAAAACCGAGGTTTGACTGTATAAAGAACAGAAAGCAGAGGTGAAGGAATGTTGTAAGGTAAAGAAACATTAATAAACACCCTTACAGAAATATTAAGAAGAGCAATAGTGTTTATTCAGGCTATGCTGAAATGTGCTGTTTGTGCTAAAAGATCTAATCCAGGGGACCCTAACAAATCCTGTGTTCTGAAAACTGGGACTGTTGATGTAAGAATAATATGTGAGTGAGGCTGGAAACAAATGATGTTGGAGTGAGAAAGGGAGATCATATGTGTAGTCCTGGAACATCATGCCATTATCGTATAGCAGTTGTTTGTTATAGGTTTGATTTGGCAGAATGATGTCTTTTGTGACTGCAAGTGAGAGTGTGTGGTTTGGGGGTAGCACAGGAGGATCTGTTGTGCTGATCCTCAATTCAGGGAGGCCATGAATGACTGGCCGATACCTGGACTATATGGATGACTGCAGTGTCACCAAGTGCCAGTGTGATAGGGCAGCCATACATCAACTGTGCTAGGCATTGTGAGACATGACTGAGGATGTGTCAGCATCCCCCAGATTGTGCCATGAGGCCTACATCCTTCCCCAGTCCAGGATTTATGCAAGCTGCGAGACTAGTGATATATCTGGAGACTGGCTACCTGGGTATGATGGCACAGGAATTCCTCCTCCTATGCCCACACAGGCCTGACCAGGGGATCAGTGCCACAAAGCAGACTGTGGGAAGGCAGATAGGGTTCCCCACAGGATAGTGGAGTATACAGACGACATATGCCATGATGGGACAGGTTTAGCTGCTGTGAGAAATACCAGTACCCAGATATGTGGGGTCAGATGCCATAGCCAAAAGGTCATATTACTACTACTGCTACTACTGATCATTTGTATAACACTACAATGTCTACAAGGCATACGCTGCATTGCACAAATACACATAAAGGATGGTCCCTGCTCAGCAGAACTTACAATCTAGACAAGACAGACAACACCGCAGTTGTGGACAGGATTCATCTAGGTGGACTGGTAAAGAAACACAAGGGAGATTAGGCAGATTAGATCCAAAAGCAGCAACGAAGAGGTGAGCATTCAGCCTGGGTTTGAGAAGGGCCAGAGAAGAAGCCTGACTTACAGACCCAGGTAGTTTATTCTGGGCATAGGGAACAGCAAGGTGAAAGGAGCGAAGTCTGGAGTTCGCAGTAGAAGAGAAGGGTACAGATAGAAGTGATCTGCCAGAAGCGTGGAGTTCCTGAGGAGAGGTGTAAGGAGAGATAAGAGAGGAAAGGTAGCGCGGAGCAGCAGAATGAGTGTACTTATAGGTCATCGGCACGAAAAGGTATTTGTTGCTCAGCAATATTATGCATCCTTTTGGGAATTGCAATGTTAGTTTTGGGTTTTGTGCACTTGGTAAGGGTCCATACTTAGCAGTTTAAAGCGTGTTTGTAGAGATGACCAAGGTAGGGATCACTGGGGCCTTTTTATAATGCCAAGTACCATTTAATGCAAGGTAT
Source organism: Ichthyophis bannanicus (assembly GCA_033557465.1). Lineage (NCBI taxonomy): Eukaryota > Metazoa > Chordata > Amphibia > Gymnophiona > Ichthyophiidae > Ichthyophis > Ichthyophis bannanicus. The sequence goes on along the minus strand of CM066034.1, from coordinate 329,749,703 downwards.
ATTCTGATATACATGTTCATATTTACATTCTATTACATATCAGGGTGCACTGGGATTACCTTGCACTTTTCAGAGCCTGAGGATTACTGGTATATGGTCTAGGTTGCAGCAGCAGTCATTTCTCATTCGTATTTGTGTCTAGTTTGCATCAGCAAACTACTGTCAGTGTGAAGAGCAATTTAGAAGATGCGTGTTTTACCGAGGAGGTGTGGCATCCGCAGGTACATCACGGAGACGGGCAGGATCTGAGACATACAACTTTTCAGAATACGGTGGACGCAGGGACGTCCAAAACATGTTTATGTTTATTTCATTTGCTTGACCGCTCTTTAGTGATAGTCAGAGCGGTTTACAATAAATAAATCAACAAAGTAGGGCACAAGGCCAGAAAAGTGAAAGGAAGTTTACAATTCTTAATAGGAAAGAGAAAGAAGGGCTAGTAAAGAGCAATAGAACATAGGGGAAGAGGTTACGGAAAGGGGGTGGGAAGGTTGAAGGCTAGGGAGAAGAGGTAGGTCATTTACCCATGCCCAATAATGTTAGGATGAATAGCGCTTTGCCCGTGTGGCACCAGACACATCTACCTCTCCAATTCCAGACCCGTGTGTATGTCTAGACCCGTGGATGTGGAATTAGGTTCAAATTGGGCCTGTTTACAATTTAGACATGTCCACGGGCCGGATGTGTGTGTTATGAAATCTGCCTCCACATGAATTTAGGTGGACACATTTCGAGCTAGATTTGCTGAAGTGTGCTACGAGGTTAGCATGCACTAATAGTATTAATGCATGTTATTAGAAAATAAGTCCCACTGCATATAATGGGACCTGTGGTAGATAACTTGCATTAATGCATGTTAGTACAAGGTAATGCAATAGCTTCCTATAGTAAATCTAACTCTTAGTTGATCACAGGGATGGGGGACAGAGGAAATTGAGCCCATTTTCTCTGGAAGCTTACATTTAAGAACATAAGACATGCCATACTGGGTCAGACCAGAGGTCCATCAAGCCCAGTATCCTGTTTCCACAGTGACCAATTCAGGTCATAAGTGCCTGTCAGATTCCAAAAATGTAGACAGAATCCATGCTTCTTATCCCAGGAACAAACAGTGGATTTCCCCAGTCCACTTTAATAATGGTTTACGGACTTTTTCTCCAGGAACCTGTCCAAACCTCATAAACTCAGCTACATTAACAGCTTTTACTACATGCAGGGTTTGATTATGCTTGAGTAAAAAATATTTTCTTCAATTAGTCTTAAATATGCTATTGTAGCTTCATTGCGTGCCCCCTAGTTTTTCTACTTTTTGAAGAGTAAACAATGTCTACCTGTTCCAATCCAATATTTTATAGACCTCTGTCATATCACCCTTAGCTTTCTCTTTTACAAGTTGAAGAGCCTTGACCTTTTAAGCCTTTCCTCATATGTATATCCTACTTCCATGCTGTAATAATTTATTATGAAGCACCCAAGGGTATCCAGTCAATCACAAGGCCTATTTTACCAAAGCCCGCTAAGAATTTGCCATTAACATGCTAATCTCATGTATGTTAATGGAAAAGGCTGTATGTTAGCTGTCAGGGCATGTTCAGTGTGTCCTCAGCAGCTAACGTGCGAAAGGTTTCCCTAATGTGTGCTCCACTACATCGGGTTCACTTAACGACTCCTATAGAGGAGTTATTAGGTGAGCCCATGCTAAAAGCTGTGTTGCTGCTGAGTACGCTGCACTTGCCCTGGCTTTAGCTGTAATGTGCTCTCCATGCCCTCTTTCCACCCATTACTCGCCCCATCCCACGATGGTCGATTAACGTGCATTTTAGCATGCAAAGGCAGACTCTGTCGCACATTACTGTTCCAGACTGCCGGGAGCCGCACATTAACCAGCTAACAGGCTTTAGTAAAAGAGACCCTTAGTGTCACTCTGATACGTGTCACTTCTTAATTAACTACTGATGGCTGTCAGGTGCAGCCAGGCCTCGTTAAGCTGGCATTAAAGCAAGGACACACCTAGTCTTGGAGATTACAGTTGTGGTCAACATTATTGGCACCCTTGTAGTTCAACCCCTTAATGTCCAATATCTCCTTAAAAAATGGCTTTGGACTATATATGCACACATATTTGAAACTTAAAAGAATCAATTAAACAAGACCAAATAAAAATGGAAATAGTAGGAAATAGTATTAAAACTGGGACATTGCCAGGACATGATTATTGGCACCCTTATAAACAATTCAAATCAGTCTGAACAGAAGAACCACATTCCCATTGCAGTAAAATTAGACCCCCCCCCCCCCGGTTGATCAATTGTCACTATTCACATGACATGTATCAACCAATGAATGATGGCTCTAATGTTTAAAATGGCCACATTCACTCCCTGTTCCATTTTCACAATGGTGAAGACAAGAGAACTTCCTGAGATGGCCAGAAAAGCCATTATCACCAAACATCAAACTTCAAAGGGGTACAAGGCCATCTCCAAAGACCTTGCTATTTCTGTGTCTACAGTTCACAATATTATTAAGAAGGTTCTACTCATGGAACTGTCAAGAACCTCCCAGGACGTGGTGGGATGAGGACAATTAGTCCAAGAAGTCTTCTAAGGTTAATACGAACTGTTGGAAAAACACCATATACAATATCCAAAGAGCTTAAGGCTGATCTGGAGCAATCTGGAGTGGTGGTTTCAACCCGCACCACACACCGCATGCTAAAAGGCCAAGGAGGACCCCACTACTCAAAGATAGATTTAAAAAGGCATAACTGATCTTTGCCCAAATCCACCTTGAGAAACCACAATTCTTTTGGAAAATGTTCTGTGGACAGATGAAACCAAACTTGAGCTCTTTGGCAATGTAGACCAGATACATTTACAGGTAAAGAAATGAAGCTTATAAAGAAAAAAACACCCTTCCAACAGTTAAATATGATGGAGGTTCCATAATGTTGTGGGGCTGTTTTGCTGCCTCAGGAACTGGAGGCCTGGAGCATATTTGCTTTTATTTAATTATTCATATACTATTCCCCAGTTAATCCTTGTTTTATTCCCCTGTTACCTGTAACTTGGACAAGTTCTCTAAATCTGAGTGTATTTTGTTTAATGTAAACCGCACTGATGTCAAATAGCGCGGTATATAAGAGCTGTTAAATAAATAAATAAATATTAAAGGAATCATGAAGTCAGAGGTCTATATTTTGGAGCGAAATGTGCTACCTAGTGTAAGAAAGCTAGGTCTGGGTTGAAGGTCATAGATCCTCCAGCAGGACAATGACTCAAACATACATCCTAAAGTACAAAAAATGGTTAAAAAGGAAAACAATGGACTGTTTTAAACTGGCCAGCAATGAGTACTGATCTCAAGCCAATCGAGAACCTTTGGAAAGAGCTGAAATCTGCCTTTGGTATAAGGAATCCTGGAAACATTCGTGAACTGGAACAAATCGCAGCTGAAGAGTGGGAGAAACTACCAGCAGACAGATGTATGAGACTTATAGATGGCTACAAGAAATGTTTGGAGGCTGTCATCACTGTCAAGGGTTGTGCAAACACATATTAGTGAAGGGAGCCATTAATCCTGTCCAGGTTATATTTTGTTGTTTTTTTTCTCCAAAATTACTACATCTAAGTTGCGCAGATATCTTATTTTTGTTGTATACCTCTGAACATACTGGGGATTATTCTGTGCCATGAATAGCAGGAATGGACGACCCAGTGGGACGTCGGTCCCTGTCTTCTCCTGGCCTCGACTAACTTCCCTGCTGGTTCGGCGGGGAAGTTAAACGGGGGCGGGGAAGGGGCAGCTTGGGGGTGGAGTCTGGGTGGTCGCCGGCCCTGGATGTACAGGGACGATTCTAATGTCAGCCCTGTATGTCCAGGGCCGGCGACATGTGCGGGGAAGTTATTCCACCTCTGAGGTGGAATAACTTCCCTGGACATTTTTTTTTGGGACAGCCGGGGTGCGGATGGGGCAGAGGAGGCTGGAAGACATTCCCCACAGCCCGACCCAGGCCTCTTTATTTAGTGGCGGCCGGCATCACGGCTCTTCAATGGGACAGTCCTGCACATCCAGGCTGGACTGAATCGCAGTCCTGGCCTGCAAGTGCAGGACTGTTCGCGATTCTGATCCCGTGGGGCTAGACGTGCCCCGTGGGAGCAGAATCGCGATCCCCTCTGTACGTCCGGTTCAGACCAGATATACAGAGGGGATCTACATCCAGGACAGAATCGGGCCCACTGTTAAAATATTATGATGACATACAGTTGGAATATTTGCAATTATTTCTCAAGATATTGCATACAACATACCTAAAATACAAGGGTGCTAGTAATGTTGACCACAACTGTGTTACTGAAGATCTGCAAATTTTAAATTAAATTCAACCAAAATGTATCTGGTTTATGGGATCTGCCAGAAAGCTGTATCCTGTACTGGCCACTGTTGAAGACAGGATGCAGGGCTCAATGGGCCTTAGTCTGACTCAGCATGGCTTGTCTTATAATAATTCTTATCAATTCTGCACTGTAAAATCAGCTTCAGACTGCTGTATTCTGTTTAATTATAAAGGTCCTTATGTAGCAGCAGATAAGCATGCAATAAATAAATCCAGGAGTCTTTTCAAGGATCCAAGCCAGTTTAATGTGCACATGGCTCAAGCAATAAGCAATTTCAAAATGGCTGAGCAATGGCTTCTAGTAAAACAACAACTTTTATAGCTTTCTTGTCCATTCTAAGCATAGGCAAACTTTTCATTGGTCCCAGTACCCCTCTCACCCATCTATTGGTCCCGGTACTGATATGGCTACCCAATCGGGACTCTGGTCTGGGCCCAGCACCTGGTTGCCCCCCTTCTAGTCCCAATTACAATGGTCAGTGTCTCCAACTTGTTACTTCTCTCCTCCAAGGTCGCTGAGCTTGTTAAAACATATGGGAAGCAGGGCACTGTAACCTTGCTTTTTGCAGAGTTAATTAATTCCATAGAAGCTGTGCTCTCTTATCAGTACCAATTAGAGCTGTTTTCTGTCTTTTATAAGTTTCGTTTCTGCTTAGCTATGTTCAGTTAAACTGAGTTAAGTTTCAATTCTATGGTGTCATCATTCAGGGGGGTTTTCATTCCTCTGGGCCTAACTACAGGCTTCAGTTACAGGTCAAGCTGCTCAGGCCTGTCTGCTTAGTTCAATTAGCATGGATCATAGGCCGTCGCCTACCACATTCCCCCCTTTGATTATTCTCACCCGCATGTTAATAAGGTGTGAGAATCAAATCACATAATACTAGGTAAAGGTATCACTCTGTGGTATAGGGTAGTAAGTTCACATAGCTAGCATCTTTGTAGCTGTCTTACGCTCTACAGTGTTATTAATAACTGAAGTTATCATTTGCAAGCAAAATGGCAAGAAACAAGGGAGCAACAGGCAGATAGTCAAAGTCCATAGTTTGGCAAGAGTGGGAAAAAGAACTAAAGGATTAGAAGGTTCGGTTGCATCTTTGTTGTGCTGTCGTAAAGCTTCTGATTTAGACAGACCAGCTGTCCATCCTTCGTAGTAGATTGTGGTCCAGTCCGAACAAAACACAAACTGTCAACAATGGGGTGGGCCAATACCCACTCACTAGTAGTATTATGTAAATCAGTCTGATTGTATAGGATAGAATAGTTCAGTTCTTGCGTCTCCCAGGGCCACTGATCTCCCATCTTAGTTCCTCCACAATAGAAACAGTCAGAAGTGTGGAGACTAGATGCTATTGCTCCAGTAAGTTCAAGAAACAAGTTCTGGTGGTGGTATGAGGAATTGCAACGGTGGCTTGCATAGCCTTGTAGAAAGTCAAGATCTAGAACAACTTTTGGATTGGAGAGTATACCAATGCAAGTATAGGAAGAATGATAAAACAAGGTCTGAGTGACCTTCGGTCCAGTTCATGTTGTACTTATACAGGCTGCCCAGGGAGATAAGGCAAAAGTCATTTCAAAGCACTCCAAGGCTGCTGCCAAAATAAAGCAATAATAATAATTCATAATGGGCATAGTCTCTGGAAAATTGGTGGAACTGTCGACTTCCACAACAGATAACAGATGTAGGGTTGATTGTAGATCCTCAAGCTTCTGCCGTACGTAGACCTACCAGCGTTTTGGCAGGAGTAGGGCTGTAGATTCCAAAGTATCACTGTCCTCTGGGATGTCTCAATTTCTTAAAATATCATAGCATAGTCTCTTAGGCTATTATTGCTTCCTTAGAGCAGTTCACTCTTTAGGAGATCAAAACAGTCTTTTCAGAGTATTTAAACACAGTCTCTTAGAAGATTCAATTTCTTAACACAACACAGTCTCTTTCTGATGATTGCAGGTTTTTTCAGATGCGAGGCTTACCTTCAGATAAACAAACAGTCTTGAAATAGTGCAGTTTCTGAGGGACCAATAAGTCTTAGGTCCGTGGTTGTTGTCGTAGGGTGAGGTGCAATGGAGTCTCAGGATGCTGTACAGTAGTCCAGTGATCAGGTTCAAGAGCAGCTGCTGGCTTCACTTGATTATGATGGGTCCAAGGTTCAAATTCTGCGACTTTTACTGCAGTTGGAGTTGTTGACAGGATGACGACATAGGGTCCCCTCCAATGCAGGGCTAACAGTATCTTTCTCCACTCTTTGATCCACACCGAGACTCCAGGCTTGAAAGGATGCAGGGGTGCAGGCAAATTGATGAGTAATCGATTTTGTACTCAGGTATGAAGACTTCTGCAAAACAGAACTTAAAACCAATAGTTCATGTCTAATAATTTCAGATCCTATCTGTCTCATATCTCCTTTTATTTCCTATACAATAGGCAGGGGTTGCCCATACAGAATCTCAAAAAGGGAGACTCCTATAGACTTAGCAGGGGCTAAGTATATCCTAAGAAGGGCTATGGGAAGAACCTGGGGCCACTTCAGGTAAACCTCTTGGCAAAGTTTAGACAACTGAGATTTCAGGGTTCTATTCATACATTCTACTTTTCCTAAATTCTGAGATCTATAGGCAGTATGTATCTATTAATATCGATATCTTGGGCTATACTTAATGGACTTGCTTCCTAAGGTTATCCACCCTCATTCTTTGTACAGGGGCCCATATGCATGCAAGGTTGTAAGGGTATACTTGAAATCTGGGTACACATTTAGACAGGGCTCTTTTCCTATTGTTAGTGCTCTAGTGAGGACTATCAGTTCAGCTTTCTGTGGTGAAGTTTCTGGGGCCAGGGCTGAGGACTCAACTACCAAATCAGGGGTCACCACTGCATATCTAGCACAACAATGTCCATTGATGATGAAACTGCCTTCAGCCACAAAGAAAGTCTGTTCAGGGTTCTCCAGAGGGACATCAGTCAAATCCAGGTGGCTTGAGAATACAGTGTCCATAATTTCTAAACAGTCATGATCAGGGGATCAAGACCAACTGATAACAACATAGCAGGATTGAAAGCTTGACTGACCCTTCAGTTGTATCTGGGGTTTTCACACAACATACTCTAATATTTCAACATTCATAGATTTGTTAGCTAGTAATTTCCTTTGTAAAGGGATTTTTCTTTTAGTTTTTGCTTACTAGGAAGGCTGTAGCTGTAACAGCTTCTCAAATAAGGTCCAAGAGATTGAGTCAACACTCCCAGAACATTTCCTTGCGACTCATGAACATAGAGACTGCAAGGTTTTCTAGACATCGGGTAGACCCAGAACTGGTGATAACATCAGAGGGTTTTCAAAGATCAAAAGACTGCATTCCTATTCAAGTCCCCATTCCAATGGAGACTTTTTCATTCCTTTGGTAGCTTGATACAATGTGATACAATGGTTTTGCTAGCAGCGCAAAATTGGGGATCCATATACAACAGTACCCTGTGGCACCCAAGAAGGCTCTCACTTGCCTCCTGGTGGTTGGAGTAGGAATACTGCATACAGCTGCTCTGCGTTCTGGTAAGGGTTCCAGGCGTCGAATTCCGCTGGACAACTGGAATCCTAGGTATTTAACTTGTTTGACATAATTATGCTTTGGCTCTTGAGACTTTGTATCCAGCCTCATTAAAAAGGTGCAAGAGTTCACTGGTGGCTGGTGGACATTCACTTTCTGAGTTGGTGGTAATCTTGTCTAGGTGAGTTGGCCCTACCTCCTTGTAGTGGGGTCTTGGGCTAAGCGTATACAGAAAAAAACATCTTTTTAAGTCCAGAATGATGAAATGTATAGCTTCAGCAGAGATCAGCTCCAAGAGAATATAAGGATTTTGGTACCACTGGTTGTATAGTTTCAGCTGCATCATTCATTCTTTCTTAGATCCTGCACTGGGCGGTAATCACCTGTCCCAGGCTTCTTGACTGGCTTGAGGGTGACAATGGCAGGGGCTATGTTCTTCGCTAGGCCAGGTGGATTATCTTCTGCCCATCCTCCAGGTGGGGCTATGAGGTTGGTAAGTGTACAGCTTGTTGCTTTGGATGCAGGTGAATAGAACCACCATTCTTCTTCTTGGGGACAGTTAACACCATCAGGCCAGCAGATTTTGAGTTTCATTTTTCCCCCTTCAACAAAGGATATCTGTGCTTGAAGCTTTGCAAGCAGGTCTCGGCCCAAAAGTGGAATAGGGCATTCAGGCATATACAGGAACTGGTACATTATTATTATTTTTTTTTAGTTCACACATGTGGTTCTGCAGAAAAGGCTTTGCGAGAAACACAGGGGCTACTGGCTTTAGTATTCTGCTCCTGTATCCCCCATAAAAGTCCATATATTGGTCCCCTATTTTTCAGACTGACTCCTGGGGACCCAGGGAAACTGGAGAGTCCGGTCTGGCCTAGTCTTCATCCATGCTGTAGCCCTCTTCGGCTGCCACTCACGCTATAGCTGCTTCACTCTCGTGCTGAAACACTGTGCTTGGTTTATTGTTTTATGACTTTGCAATCAAGTACTCCCTCGGGAGTCAAGATACGGGCATTCACTTCTCTAATGTCCTTCTTTTTCTATAATGGGCGCACTCACACCCAGTTTTCACATCCGCTGCTCCTTCGATTAGGAAAACTTCCACATCATCCAACTAAAATATCTGTTCTCTTTTTCCCATCTTACAATTTTTACATTCTCTGTCCTTCTTCAACAATCCACATACTTTCTGATAAACTTTCATTTAACCATTATGCCCGCAAATTCATCCAGTTCTTTGCAATTTCCGTTCATTAGTTCAATCAAGTCCTAAAACTTCTCAGTGTATAATGCAGTTTTTTTTTTTCAGTTCTAAACAAGTCTGGTCAGCTGACTTTCACTTCTAGTCCGGAGGGGGTGGACATTCCCCTGTTGCAGAGGTGGCTAGCAAACTACTTGGGAATCTGTAGTCCCCCCCCCTTAAGCACTCTGAACTGAACTACTTACAGAGAGAGAGAGAGAGACGAGACAGGATATCTAGAAATTCTGGGGCAAAATCCTGATTGGGACAGAGACATTTCATAATCTTCAGTAAATCCCTTACTGAAATTCTTGATCATACTTGAAAAGACACTTATTATTTCTGTAAACATAGGGCAGGCAGGAAACACTTAGATTGAGCACATACACTTCTTATAGAGAGAACTATAGCTATCTGTCAGCATGTCTCTGCAAAAGAAATTATTTTTTTAGTTCAGGAAGCAAATATTTAAAAGACATTCCGGATATTTTTCATAAAATACAGTACACCTTTCCCTTTTTTTTTAAATACAGAAAAGCTAACTGATTTGTTCATTAGTAACCAGCACAGAGGGGAAGCATGCATTCAAATGACTTATACTCATTCATAAAAAGATAAACTTTGTTTTTAAAACTTTTGGTTAAACAGAGCTAGTGAAACCAGAGAAAAAACTAATTATAAATTCATCACGCTTCGATTAAATGAAGAGACTTTTCAAATCGGCAGTCCCTTTTCATTCCTAGGAGAAATTTCCTGCAGTCTCCAGCTGTCTCTCCAGAACCTTTTTTTTTTTTTTTTTTAAGGATATGTGGAAGCCACACCCCTCTGCTCGCGGGGAAACAATTGAACTGTGCTCATAAAAAGAGACTTCTCATTCACATGGACAGAGATGCCAGAAAAAAACAATTTAAATCAATGTTAAGTCGTGATCTAATTACTTTGTAGATCAAAGGAAAAACAAAAACAGTTCTTTATCATTTCCTATTTGAATCATAAAACACAGGGCAAAGCTAAGCCCACAAATATATTATACCTATCTGACCGGAATAACTAATCTTACCCTACACACTATAACTGAACTAAACCCGTCACCTCCTGGATAGTTCTGCAAAGTAACAGCAATATAACAGGCTCAATTGACTTAGAAATGCAGACAGAGCAGAGAATATAACTAAAAACTGTTTGCGGAGCTCTGATGATTAATACAACCTTCAAAACTAAAATTCTGACTAAATATTCTTATTGAATGGTACACAATACATGACCACAGCAGGAGGAACATTACTATCAGAACAAAGTGAATAAAAACAGGTAGAAACAGGTATAATTGTCCTGATTAGTCCAGCAGCAGATCGTTGAAAAACATGCCTGCATAGGGTTAAACAGCACCAAACATTCTCCTGCACAGACACGCCCCCTGTCAGCTTTTTCACTGTGCTAAAACCAACTGGGTGAGACCAGCTTTTTGATTTCTAAAAATGACCGTAGGTGTTTTGGGTCTTCATTCTGCTCTATTAATACAATTTCTTAACCAGTGAACTGTCACAAAGTACTCAACATAATAATCTCACATTTATAACAGAAGGGAAACTCGTGGTTTCAACAGATAACAAAAATCAAATACACAGGACGGACAATACACCAAACGCTTCATCCGTTTCGCGACCTAGACGCAGTCACCCGACTAGGAACTGCGCTAGTCCAGAGTCCACTCTCGCTTGGTCCGTGCTGCCAGACCTCTCATTCACACTTCATTCACACAATCATGCTAGCAACGTATCTCAGAATGCATTCCTTTCTATCTATTCTGACTAGTCTTTTTCCCAATTACAAAAAGGATGAGGGTTTCACCCGGCGAATTCCCATGCGGGGTTACTCTGCCCTTCCTTGAGAGGTGATCATGCTCTCTTACCAATTCCCAATATCTCGAGATTACAAATTCCAAGTTCCTGTCTGTTCTGACTAGACTAAATCATGATTTTTTTTTTTTTTAAACCGCTGTACCTCGCGAATACTCATGCAAGGATTTTCAAACAAAGACTTAAGTCTTACCAAACAAGAAGGACGATGGCTTCACCTCGCGCATACTCATGCAAGGTTAATAGGACCGTCCTTGAGAGGGGATCAGTGCTCTCATTACCAAATTCCAAATTCCAAGTTCCAAGTTCTCGAGATTACAAGTTACAAGTTTCAAACTGCAGTTCTAACTCATCTGTCTAGACAGGTTTTCAAAACTATACTTACCAGATCTGGTTCCCAAGCTTCTGAGTTGGATCCTGGACTCCCCCGGGTCGGAAGTGTTAGCCAGCTGGACTCAGTGCCTGCCGAGGCCAGGCAGAACTCCCTCCGATACAAGAGGATCGGTGGGCCCAGGGAGATTCCCCTGTGTCGGATTGGCATGGTTCCAACTGGACCAAACCTCAAGGCGAATTACGTGGATTTATTCACTTGAACACTATCCACCACTCGCACTTCTCGGCCAACGCACCAAGAATGTAGCAGCAGATAAGCATGCAATAAATAAATCCAGGAGTCTTTTCAAGGATCCAAGCCAGTTTAATGTGCACATGGCTCAAGCAATAAGCAATTTCAAAATGGCTGAGCAATGGCTTCTAGTAAAACAACAACTTTTATAGCTTTCTTGTCCATTCTAAGCATAGGCAAACTTTTCATTGGTCCCAGTACCCCTCTCACCCATCTATTGGTCCCGGTACTGATATGGCTACCCAATCGGGACTCTGGTCTGGGCCCAGCACCTGGTTGCCCCCCTTCTAGTCCCAATTACAATGGTCAGTGTCTCCAACTTGTTACTTCTCTCCTCCAAGGTCGCTGAGCTTGTTAAAACATATGGGAAGCAGGGCACTGTAACCTTGCTTTTTGCAGAGTTAAATAATTAATTCCATAGAAGCTGTGCTCTCTTATCAGTACCAATTAGAGCTGTTTTCTGTCTTTTATAAGTTTCGTTTCTGCTTAGCTATGTTCAGTTAAACTGAGTTAAGTTTCAATTCTATGGTGTCATCATTCAGGGGGGGTTTTCATTCCTCTGGGCCTAACTACAGGCTTCAGTTACAGGTCAAGCTGCTCAGGCCTGTCTGCTTAGTTCAATTAGCATGGATCATAGGCCGTCGCCTACCACACTTATGGGTGAGATAATGGACTGCTGGAATAGAATGTTGAACATTAAGGAATTATAACACGAGATTCCTGGTCAGCATAGAATGTTGGCTTGTTCTCCATTTTACAACGCACATAGCCCTCCCAATATGGTCGTCAAAGCAACGAAAAGTGATGGGATTAAAACACTCAGTACTGAAGCACTTCTTACATCAAGTTGTCAACACGACTGCAAAAATACCATTTGTCCCTCTGTGTTTGGAGGAAGTGTTGATTATTCACATTCCAGTACCAGAAGTGACACTTCTAAGTTTTACTTTCATCTATTTCGGCAGCCATTTAAGGAATTCCATATGGCTCAGGTTGCTTTCAGTGATAAAGAGGCAGAATGGGCAGTTCAGTGCTTTTGCTTCTGGGTGTACAGTCCTACACTACTACATTTCTCAAGAGTAGGGTTTTCGGTGGGTGACTGGGCATGGGAAGATGTCTTACAACTATTAGATAAACTGAAGAGTAGCAAATCACATGGGCTGGATGGTATACATCCAAGGGTGTTGAAAGAACTGAAATTTGAGATTGCAGACCTGCTATCAGTAATCTGTGAACTATCATTAAAATCATCTCTAATACCTGAGGATTGGAGGATCGCCAATGTAATACCAATTTTTAAAAAGGGTTCGAGGGGTGATTCGGGAAACTACAGACCGGTGAGCCTGACATCAGTACCGGGAAAAATGGTAGAAACCATCATAAAGAATAAAATTACTCAGCATGTAGATAGTCACGACCTAATGGGAGACAGCCAACATGGCTTTAGACAAGGAAGATCTTGTCTTACTAATCTGTTATGTTTTTTTGAAGGAGTGAATAAACAGGTGGACAAAGGTGAGTCGGTTGATATTGTGTATCTGGACTTTCAGAAAGCCTTTGACAAGGTCCCTCATGAGAGACTTTTGGCAAAACTAAAGAGTCATGGGATAGGAGGCAGTGTACTATTGTGGATCAGGAACTGGTTAAAAGATAGAAAGCAGAGGGTAGGGCTAAATGGCCAATTTTCCCAATGGAGAAAGGTGAATAGTGGTGTACCCCAGGGATCTGTGCTGGGTCCGCTGCTTTTTGACATATTCATAAATGACCTGGAAAGTGGAATAACGAGTGAGGTTATCAAATTTGCAGATGACACAAAACTATTTAAAGTTGTTAAAACCCAGGAGGATTGTGGAAAATTGCAAGAGGATCTTGATAAATTGGAAGACTGGGCATCAAAATGGCAGATGAAATTTAATGTGGAGAAGTGCAAGGTTATGCACCTAGAGAAGAACAACCCAAACTATGGTTACACGATGCAAGGTTCCACATTAGGAACCACCACCCAGGAAAAAGATTTAGGCGTCATTGTGGATAACGTGTTAAAACCCTCGGCCCAGTGTGCAGCGGCGGCCAAGAGAGCAAATAGAATGCTAGGTATGATAAGGAAAGGAATGGAAAATAAAACAAAAGATATTATAATGCCTCTATATCGTTCCATGGTGAGACCGCACCTTGAATATTGTGTGCAATTCTGGTCGCCGTATCTTAAAAAGGATATAGCGATTTTAGAAAAGGTTCAGAGAAGAGCCACCAAAATGGTAAAGGGGATGGAAGGATACTCCTATGAAGAAAGGCTAAAAAGGTTGGGGCTCTTTAACCTGGAAAAGAGACGGCTGAGGGGAGATATGATAGAAGTCTATAAATTAATGAACGGAGTGGAACGGGTAAACATAGATCGATTGTTTACCTTATCAGAATATAGAAAGACTAGGGGACATGCAATGAAGCTACAGGGTAAACTATTTAAGACTAATAAAAGAAAATATTTTTTCACTCAACGTGTAATCAAACTCTGGAATTTGTTACCGGAGGATGTAGTAAAGGCTGTTAGTGTAGCTGGGTTTAAAAAAGGTTTGGACAAGTTCCTGGAGGAAAGGTCCATAAACCATTATTAAGAAGGGACCCAGGATATCAATGCTTGAACCAATACAAGCATTGTGGAACCTGTGTCCCTTGGGGAAACTGCTAGGTACGTATGACCTAGATTGGCCACTGTTGGAAACAGAATACTGGGCTTGATGGATCTTGGTCTGACCCAGTATGGCATATATTATGTTCTTATGGCCCCAAAAAAAACTAAACAGTAAGAGACGAATAAACTTTACATAAAAGGAGAATCCCATCCAGAGAGCTAAGAGACATGCCACCATCGCTTCTCCCAGTTCACCAACACATCTTGAACTTTTTTGATTTGTTTACTTATGCCAAAATTAATGTTCATTTAGTATTTTTTTTATAATATGATGTATTTCAGTCCTCTCATCCTTTCCTTTATACACAGACTGAAGACATTCCACGGCTCACACAAGATGCTTAATTGGTTCACTACAAAGAAATGTTGCATAAACGCTGCTTGTATACAGCTTTGATTTAGATAGAAATAAGGCCTTTCAATGTTAACTGGCTGTTTCATCAGAGGACTTTCCATCATGGAAACAAACAGCAGACTAGTTTCTAGTTCAGTTGCTGTAATTTCAGCCATGGGATTTCACTCTGACAGTGGATTTGTTCTGTATTTGCAAGAACTGGGAGATAGAAGAATACGTGTATATCTGCTGGTATTTTTCTCCCTCTTTTTTTTCCATCCTACAACTACAAGGATAATTGTCTCACCAAATCTTAGCACAAACTGCATAACCCGTGGCTCAAGGAAAGCGTATTTTTATAGTGTATTCCATCTGAAGGAGTGCTGAGACAGACGGGACCTGCCACTGCTAGTAGCAAAGCTTTCTGTTGATATTTAAAAAGTCAGTTAAGAAATAAGCCAGTAGCAGAACTTTCTGTTGATATTTAAAAAGTCAGTTAAGAAATAAGCCAGTAGCAAAACTTTCTGTTAGTGCTTGATTCCCATCTACACCCCTCCCTGGCTCTTACCCACCCCAGGCTCAATTATTGATCTACTGTACAGTTTTTTAAGTCAGTAAGAGGATAGCATGGACATTTTTGATGATTAAATGGGAATTTTCATCAGCATGTGATTAACCTTTAGCAATTGATTAATTCTAGCTCCTTGCAGCATACAAAAAAAATAAATATCACAAAATATACCTTATAAACTTAAGGTATTTTATATTAGTTTAAGTCCCTAATCTCTTAGCATCTTTAAATAACTAAATACCTCAGCAATATTAAAGAACAATCCAGCAGCAAGATGGGGGCTATCCAGTCTTTTGCATCAGGTGCCACATATATGATTATCCTCGAGATGTGTGCATCCTGTGCAATGAGCTTGTAGCTCTCAGAGAATGAGCCTAATTTCAGGAGGCTAGCGTATTGGAGCTGAGGGAGATAGGGAGGTATATAGAGGAGACATCAGGGAAATTATAGATAATTCCGTCTTCCAGCCTGTTTGTTGTCATGGACTACCAAAAGGGGCTGCTACAGCTGGAAAAAGATCTGCACTTGTAAGTATCTGTCACCTGGAATGTACTTTAAATCTTGGGGGGGGGAGAGACTTTTTTGGGTTAAAGATGATAAATCTCTGTAATTAGGAATTCAGTGTTTTTGCTGAATCAGTCAAGTCTCACCAGTACCGCCAGAGAGCTTTTCATTAAAATCAAATGAAAGTATAGCTTAGCATAGAAAGTAAAATAGAGTAAATAGTCACTGGAATAAATTTGTTTCTAGAGAGCTTTTTATTTAAATTAAATCAGAGTATAGCTTAGCATACAAGTAGAATAAAAAGTCTCTGAGTAGAATGAAATTTGTTCCTAGTGACCTTTACAAAGAGTCCTTCCATTTAGGAGGCAAAATATCTGTGAAGTTGTCTTAAACAGGTGTTAAAGGCAAGTGACAGATCAAAGGGGCAATTTGAAAGGCTCCCCCCCCCCCCCCCTGTCAAGCGAAGGGCAGTGTGAATCAGACAGGAAATTGGTAAATTGGTAAGACTTTACCTTAGAAGCACAGGTCAGGGCACTGTGTAGGAAGCCGGCTTTTATTAAGTCTTCTTTCCCTCCCACTAACTCCAGGGATAAACTTAGCTTGGCTCTTAAACCTATTAAAGGGAAGGAGGTGCCCATATTAACTTTCAGATGTGGCTAGTTATCCTCATCAGGAATAAATTAATTAAGGACCTGAGATTAATTAATCTTGAAATGAACAAAGTCCATTAAACATATTAGGGGTCATTCTGTCACTCAAATAGTGGGGATGGACGTCCCTCTATTCGCCCCACCTGCCCACCCTGTCAGAAGTCTCCCATACAAACAAGGTGTTTGTATGGGGAAGCTTAGACGGGGTTGGGGGGGGGGGTGTTGCAGAGGCGGAGTTAGGGCGGGCAGTGAGCGGATTTTGGATTTTTCAGTGTCCTTTTCAGATTAAAAATGATATTTGATATTTCCCATGTCATTTTAAACAAATGCACATCCCTGTTCTTTCTACCTTTTCTAGATTTTCTCAGCATGGTTCGATGTGGATCTTTGAGCCTGTTTAGCACTCCAGTTTGAGGCTGTATTTTTCTCTTTAACTCTTATAACTGATCTTGTGCTTCTTACATAGCTTCTCTGCATTTCCGAGTTTCTTCACTCAACCATTTTGGCTGTTTTTGCTTTTTCATCTTTTGCAGAGACTTTTCACTTTCTTCAAACAGAACTTTCTTGATGTCATTCCATAGCTCTTCTAGTCTGTCCTTTGTATCCAAAGCAGTCAATTGATTTTTCAGGCACATGCATCTCTGCATATAAAGATTCGACTTGTCCAAGCCATGTATGTTCAATAATGTTATATGGATGCGAAAGTTGGACAGTGAAGAAGAAAGACAGGAAGAAAACAGATGCCTTTGAATTATGATGCTGGTGAAGAATATTGGGCCCGATATTCAGGTGGGCAGGCTATGTGCCGCCGCCGCGCATAGTCTGCCCACCGACCCCCCCTAATCCGGATATTCACTTCCACGCTGGTGAAAGTGAATATTTGGGTTAGCCCGGAGGCCCCAGCAGCTGCAGAGGCTACACTGGTAGCAGTGATTTTCGTTGCTACCTGCTTAGCCTCTGCGTCTTAACGATAGGTGAGATTTTTTCTTGCCTATCGTTAAGGCGCAGAGGGCTATGCGGCTAAAGAGATTAGGACTTTTGAGCTTGGAGAAGATATAGCTGAGGAGGGATGTGATAGAGATCTATCAGATTTTGAGTAGAATGGAATGGTTAGCTTGAATCAATTGTTTATTCTTTTTTAAAATACAAAGACTAGGGGACATGCCATGGAGTTACTAAATAGTACATTTAAAACAAATAGGAGAAATATTTTTTCTCTCAACATGTAATTAAGCTTTGAAATTCTTTTCTGGTGGATGTAATAAAAGCAGTTAGCATTGCTGGGTTTATCAAACGTTTAGACAAGTTCCTGGAGAAAAAGCCCATAAGCAGTTATTAAGGTAAACTTGGGGGGAGGGGCGGAAGCCAGTGCTTATCTCTGGGGTTAAGCAGCATGGAATCTTGATTTTTTTTTTTTTGTAATCCAGCAAGGTACTTGTGACTTAGATTGGCCACTGTTGGAAACAGGATACAGGGCTTGATGGACTTTTAGTCAGACCCTGTATGGCAGTTCTTATGTTCTTATGCTCTACACACTTAAGCCGCTTATAAATTTACCCCCTAAATGAACTAGAATGGGATATAAGTTAGGGAGAAAAATAATCCCTGTTTAGTTCCAAATGTGCTGAAAATCTAAATGAGCAGAAGGAAAGTGCTGCTTCAATGTCATTTTCACCGCTGCAGGCCCCAGAGAGGGCGACAGCAGGGGGAGGAAGGATTGAGGGTTCGCCTAGGTTGCTTCATATCCTTGCACTGGCCCTGCACTTCATTGAACCTAGGGATAATGCAAGAGCCCTAGGCACCGTAGGCAAAGCTTCATCTTTGTCACCCTCCTCCCCCTCTTAATTAACTGCCAAGTCCCTGGGCCCTCGTGATTACCCCAACATCACCTTTCTCAGAAAATATCTTGTGCGAAGCGGACAGCATACTTTGTTTTGTATATATTTATCTAATGAGGACCATTCCAAAAGTCATGGATCCAGGTAAATGGACTATTTGAAAATTGTCACCCTTTCTGCAGCAGTAAAAGTACAGCTGATGGTTCTTTGTGTTTGTGTGGCTCTCATGACCTAGTGCTTTGCTTTGACTGCAGCTGCTCCTGCTGCACTCCAGAGGCTATTGCCTTAGGCAACTGCCTAGTTTGCCTAATGGTCAAGCCAGCCCTAATAACCACCAGGCCAACCGAAGATACTTTTCTCCGCACTTGCCCGATAGAAAATGGGCTGGATGCAAACTGTGTTATATTGTCTTTTAACTTAGGTATCCAGTCTATTGAAGAGGTTCCCGAGTGCTTTTCCTCTACAGTTTGAGAAACTTCATTGCTTCCCATCCTGTAACATTACAGGCTCTATCACTCGCCTCCTTGGAGCCTCCGATGCTCTTATGCTTCTCTCCCAGGCACTTTAGTTTATTGGGTGACCTCCTGGGGCATCTTGCATTCTTGGAACGGATACATTACCCATATGCACAGTTCTTATTTGTTTTACTAGGCCAAGGAATGAAAATGTTTTCCAGTTCCCAGCCCTTACTCTCACTTCCTTTGGAGGGTCTAGACGGTCTGTTTAGTGTTGCATTTCTTCTCTGGCTCCAGCTCCCCTCCTTCTTAATTATTTGTGAAAGTATTTTTCCCTCTCCTTTCCCTTCTACAATAAAAGTGAAAGATATCATAATGCTGCACTCATCAAGATCAACTTGGCACCAAGGGATTGCAAGTTAATTCTGATTTTTTTCCAGCTCATGCTGCCAATACGTTAAGTCAGCAATGGTGAAGGAAACTGGAACTAGGCCAAGTTATAAAAGAGAGACTGATGGGAGCTGCCTGGCCTGAATCTAAAAAGTCTCATCTAGCTGACCAGGGAAGGGTGGAATAAAGAACTGAATATTCTCTGGTAATAAAAAAGAGAGAGTGTCGAAGCTCCAAAGAGGGAACGTGGAGGAGCCCTTCAGAATGCAGCACCCTGCCCCTACACAGCTAGTCGGGTTCCATGGTGCTTCTCGGCAGCTGTATAAATGTTGTCATTGCTCTGATGCTGCAGGAGAGTTTGTATAATTCTTGCTTTGATAAATTCCTCCTCTGCCTCTCAGACTGGGAAGGACTGGAGGTTGGGATTCGGTCTGTAAACACCCCACTCAAGTTTTGTAGTCTTCAGCCACAATATATGACAGCTCTAACTGACTCATCTGGGTTCTGCATTCCTTTCAGATTCTTGGAGATGGCAATAAACTTGTTTACTATGGCCCCGATTTTGTAAGGTGAATAGCGGGACTGGATATTCTGATGGGATGTCCAGACTCACTCTCAGCCTTCACCGTATGCCACCTCCTGGCCCTCCTGCATGCACAGAGCCGCTGTGCATGCTGCAGGGGATGTGGGCAAAGCATGGGTGGGACTGACTCCTGGATATACAGAGCTGATTCCGGTCATGGCCCTGTACATCCGGGGATCGCCGGGAGGATTGGAATAAGCACGGGGATCGGAGGTGGAATAAGCACTGGCTGTCCCTCTGGATTGGCCACAGTAACAATTCGATGGTTTACAGCTCTAAGTCTTAACGTGGAGAGCAAAATATTACAATCCAGCTCTCCTCTGGATTGGCCGGCAAGCCCGCCCAGCAGCAACGCCAGTGAGTAGGGTGAGTCCCCGCTGCCTGATCTGGGACCCCGCTGCCCTTGTCGGGGTTGGGCGGCGGGGAGAAGGGGCAGTCTAAGGCAGCGGGCAGGTTGTGCCATGGGGAGGATGTCCCCGCGACATGCAGGGGCACACTGGGCCATCTCCCAGGACCTAATCCTGCACCCATGAGGCCATCTTACTCCCATGGTGCAGAATCAGTTCCTAACGGGCCCGTCCTGGTTGGGGCTGTCCAGATAGCCTATATGTGCGTCTTCTAGGATCGGGCTCCACATGCCTTTTATTTTATTTTATTGATTAATTAAAATCTGTTTTCCTGCTCTATCAGAAGAGCCCAGGGCAGGTTATAGAATCTAAACAAATTCCCCCGGAGATTTGAAACTTTTTTCTGGTATTATACTATCAACAGTTGCTTCCTTTGTGAAACTCAATGGAAGTTCTGACCTTTTTGTTAAAGGTGGGGAGATGCATCTTTCATTCTATTTGTTTCTTGTCACCTCTCTACACTCTACACTCGCTTCATCTCTTAAATATGTTAGCAGAGACCTTACTTATTTATTTAACAGGTTTTCTATACTGCCCTATAATTTTTTTTTGAAACTTTGTTTTTATTAAGCATGTGAAAGACAGGTTAGCGACATACATATCCAGCAGGTACAAGACCCACATCCCGACCCTCTCCAAATAATATACCAAGATGTACAAAGCCTTCTTCCACAGCCAATAACTATCTGGGGTCAGAGGCTCAACTAAAGAACCCCGTAGCCCAGTAAACATAGGAAAACAGTAACAAGCGATAACAAACTAATAAACTTGAACAACCGCTTAACCCGTGTGCCATGTGCTGGGTGCTGATGCTCACCCCCCAATGATATCACCCCACTGACCCTTGCAAGTAGGGGTCCCAAATCTTATGAAATTCCCACTCCCGATCCCGTAACCGATATGTGAGTTTATCAAACTGAATCATCTCCTCTACTTTCTTCTGCCAGTCCTCCACCGCCGGCCCCCCCTCCCACTTCCAGCGCCATGCTATCGCAATCCGCGCTGCCAACAGAAGCTTCTGCTCCCGCAGCCTGGCCCACCGCCCCAGGCCCTCCCGGTCCCCTCCCCCCAGCACCCACACCCGAGGCCCCCCATCCAACTCCCCCTCCCCGCCCGCCCTCCACCCCCCCTCCTACCCACCCCCTCCTGCACCACCCGCCAGAACCGCTGTATAACCCGGCACCCCCACCACATGTGCAGAAAGTCCCCCCGCTCCCCACACCCCCGCCAGCACAGCCCAGCCCCTTGCTCCCCCCCTCCAGGCCAGCCTACTCGGGGTTACATAGGCCCCATGCACAATTTGCAGTTGCGTTTGTCTCCAAGAGGAAACCGCTGTATAGTGATAAATAGCCCTATAGATCCCCTGCCACTGCTCCTCACCCCAAACCGCCCCTACCCATTTGTGCCAGCGTTCCTGATGTCCCCCCCCCCCCCCACTTTATCCTCGGATTCCGTCGCCTCCTCCAACAAAACCCGGTAGATCTTAGAGATAATCCCCTTATCCTTATTTCCCTGAAACAACACCGTCTCCATCTCCGTGCTGGGGCGGCTAATCCACCGAATGGTCTCCCCCGTGTGTAGAAAATGCCTAATTTGAAAGTACTGATAAAATGGTATGGGAAGCTGTGCCCGGGACTCCAACTCTCGATGAGAGCCCACCACCCCATTCACCAAACATTCCCCAAATTTTACAATCTTACCCTGAAGCCACGCCGACCCCCCAAAGGGAAAGAGGTCCCCCACCCTGGTCCAAACCGACACAGGACTGGGAAACCACCTCCGCCCCTCCCCCCGCTGTGCAATCCCCCACATGGCCCCCAGAAAGGGGTGGTCCTTCCCCAGGACCCTTACACCCACCCCCACTGGGAAAGCCAACCATTGAGTCAAGGACAACGCTCCCATCAGGGTGGTTTCCAGGCCCACCCACGCCGCTTCCCCCCCCCCCCCTCCGGTAGTGGTCCCGCCAGGCTCTTAGGATACAGGCCTGGTGGTACCACCGCAAGGAGGGCAACCGAACACCTCCTCTGTCCTTAGCCATCCGAAGTTGGTTAATCCTGATCCTAGCCCTCCGCCCTCCCCAGATAAATCTGCGAACCTGCTCCTCCCATCTTCGAAATACCCCCCCCCCCCCCGGGATCCTCAGGGGCAGCTGTGCAAACATATACAAAAACGTAGGCAGAACGCTCATCTTAAAAGCCTCAATTCTCCCCACCCAACTCAGCTGCAGAGCCTTCCAGCTATCCAACAGATTCCCAATCTTTCCCCCCAACATCCGATAATTAAGCTCATATAAGCAGGCAGGGTCCGCCGTTAACTGGACCCCCAGGTATTTAAAATATCCTGGCGCCCATTTAAAAGGAAAGGTCCCAAACACCTCCCGCCTGACCCCACCGAGAGCCATCGCCTCCGTCTTAACCATATTAACCTTAAAACCCGACACCCCAGCGAACGCCTCCAGCTCGTCCACCAGCACCGGGATAGATCCCGCCGGGTCCTCCATAAAGACCAACGTATCGTCCACATAGAGGAGGATCTTATGCTCACCCTGTCCTACCTGAACCGGACGGATCTCCTTGCGGGTCCTTATACGGATCGCCAAAGCCTCTATGGCAATTGCGAAGAGCAGGGGGGAAAGAGGACAACCCTGCCTCGTCCCCCTCTGCAAATCAAACCACTCGGAACACTGCCCATTCTCCAATATCCGGGCCTTCGGGTCCCCATAAAGGGCCCGGACCCCCTGCACAAAGGCCTCCCCCAGCCCCATCTTATCCATCATCGCAAATAGAAACTCCCATTCCACCCGGTCAAAAGCCTTCTCTGCGTCCAAGGCCACACAAACTGCTGGTATGCGGGCCGCCTTCACGTAGTGGAGTAGCCCCACTGCCCGCCGCACATTGTCCGCGATCACTCTACCCTTGATAAACCCGGTCTGATCCGGGTGTATCAGTCCCGGTAGGAGACCCTCCAGCCTCCCCGCCAGCACTCTCGCGTATAGCTTCGCGTCGCAGTTAATCAGCGCAATCGGCCGGTAGTTCTCACACCTGTCCGGCTCTCTCCTCTCCTTGGGAAGAACCACCACGTTCGCCCGAGACATCGTCTCCGGCAACCTCTCCCCCCTCAAAAACCCCGTGAATAGCCGAGCCAGGAACGGCGCCACCTCCTCCCGCAGGGCCTGAAAATACTCCGCCGGGTACCCGTCCTCCCCGGCCACCTTCCCCCTGGGAAGCCGTCGGATTTCCCTCTGCACCTCCCCCACCTCTATAGGCCTCCCCAACCACTCTGCCTGCTCCGCACTAAACCGCGGGATGTGCATCCCCTCCAAGTATTCACCTATTTTCGCCCTGCAGGCCTCTTTCTGTCCCGTGTACAACTGCTCGTAAAACCTACGGAAGGCCCCGCAAATCTCCTGACTCTCCGCCACTCTAATCCCCCTTCTCGTTCCTAACTTCCGCCACCACCCTGCTCTCCCGACGTTGTTTAAGTTGCCGCGCAAGCATCTTCCCAGCCTTATTCCCCCCTTCCATAAAGTTTCGCTTGGACGCTCTCATCATCCTCTCCAACCCCTCAACATCCAACCTGTTCACTCTCGCCCTTAACTGAGCAGCCCGCGCCCGAGCGGCCTTGGATCCGGTCTTACTGTGTTCCCCCTGCACCTCTTCCAACTCCCTCATCCACTCCCGCCGCTGCGCTTCCCTCTCCCGCTTCCTCTGACTCCCCATCTGCACCATCAGCCCCCTCATATACGCTTTCCCACTGTCCCAGACCGTGGCATCCGAAAACTCCCCGTTGTCATTCCACTCCAGAAACTCCCGCCAGGCCTTCTTAAGCCTCTCCTGCCCTTCTACAGACTGGATCAAGGCGATGTTCCCCCTCCACCCCCCTTTCGGGCCATCCACCCCCCCCCCCCCCGGTGTCCATTCCCCGGTGACCATCCCATGGTCCGAAATAAGCACCGGGTGTAGTTGCACATTCCCCAAGGCTCCCATCTGCCCCTTCCTCCCGAAAAACATGTCAATCCTAGAGTAGGTCCCCAGTCTGGGTGTGTAACAAGTGTAGCCCCGCACCCCAGGGTTCTCCCACCTCCAGATGTCAACCAACCCCCAATCCATCATGCACTGCCGCAACTCCCTCCCCTCCCGTCGATGCTTCGCCCGCTGGTAATTAGACCGGTCCTCTGGCCCCACCACACAATTCATGTCTCCCCCGACCACCCATTCCCCCCGAGCATGCCGTTCAAACTCTCGCAGTGCCTTCCGGAAGAAAGACCCTTTCGACCCATTGGGTGCATACAAGTTTAAAAAGGATACCTCCCGTTGATCCACCCGCCCCACCACCCACACCACCCGCCCCAATTTATCCCCCCCCCCCCCCGAGGCGAAGGGAACAAACTTCAACCTCTTATGCACCAAAATCACCACCCCTCTCTTCTTAGAATTATAAGGTGCCCCAAAAAGTTGCTCGTAGCCTTGGGCCTTCAACTTAACCTGCTCCTCCTCCACCAAGTGAGTCTCCTGCAGCATAGCCACCTCTACCTTGTGCCTGGCCAGCTGCGTGAGAATCCTCTTCCGCTTAATGGGGCTGTGAATCCCCCTTACATTAAACGAGGCAATTTTATGTCCCCCCATCATATATGTACCGCACACCCCGCCACCGTGCCCCCCCCCTGCAGCCAGTAGATCCTGCCTAGTTAGCATCAGCCCCAGCACCCCCCTAGCACACATAATTTGCTCCAAACACACCCCTCCATACAGTTCAGTCCCCCCTCGTCCCTCACAATTTTGTTGGTTACAGACCTCCATTAGCCACCCTCCTACCAGCTCCATCCGTTCCCCTCCCCCCCGCACCCCTTCCATGCAATCCGACCCCCACCGCCCCCCCCCCAATCCCCTCAACCCGCACACACATTTACCCACAGCAAGTTATCCCGCATTGTCACCCAGCCATCCCCTCCTGGAATCAGTCCAGTGTCTCGCTGAGCAGTGCCTCATTCTCCGGAGCTCCGCCGCCCTCTGGCCTCCCCGCTCGCTGTCAGCTGGTCCTCTCCAGTCTGGCGCGTTGGGCTGGCTCGCGATGGGCTTCGGCGGGACTGCAAATATTTCTCCAGCAGCTCCTTCGAAGCAAAAAATCTTCGCACCCCGTTCACCACCATTGTGATCCGAGCCGGGTACCAGATCGCAATCTGCACACCCCGCATTGCCAGCTGGTCCCGGAGCCGTAGTAAATCCTTTCGCCTCTTCACAGTCTCCGAAGTCATATCTGGAAACACATACACTGTCCATGCTTTATATTGCACACTTTTAGACTTCCGTGCCGCCCGGATAACATGTTCCCTATCCTGGAACCGCAACAGCTTAACAATGAGGGCACGTGGCTTCCCTCCCTGTTCAGGTCTAGGCCGGAGCTCCCTGTGAGCCCGCTCGATTTCAAACTGCGGCGACGAGGGGGGTTCCGGGAAGCAGGTGACCAGCAAGTCCTGTACAAAAGTAATCGCATTGTCCCCTTCGGCCCCCTCCGGGACTCCGAATATGCGCAGGTTGGAGCACCGGTCTCTGTTCTCCATGTCCTCCGCTTTTGCGTGCAGCCAGCTTACTTGCTGCTGCAAAGAGCTCACCACGCGGTCGGTGGAGGCCTGGGCGTCCTCGGCCTGGCTCACACGGCTTTCCACTTCCTCCAACCGCTGCCCGATCACTGTAAATTTCTCCTCCAGTCTCCCACAAACCCGGTCCACAATCTCCTCCTTCGTTTCCCGAATTTCTCGGAGGATCGTCTCCAGATCAACCTGCTGCATCGCTGCATTCTCCTCCCCGTCCGCCGCCTCGGAGCTGCTTGGGGAGACCGGCACCAAAGGCGCGCCCGAACTCGCCGCCACTTTTTTTCCCTCCTCCAGCCTTCGCCGCATACAGGTCTTTAATAGTCGAGCCCGGTTTGAGTTTCACTACCTTCGGCATATTTTAGCAAAGCGGGGGCCCGCTGGGAGCCGTATCTACCACGCTTTTAGGGGTGCGGGACCGGGAGCTCTCTTAAACATGTCTCTCCATCTCCATGGCTAGACCGGAAGGGCTACTGCCCTATCATTTAGTCAGGGTGGTTTACAGAGAACATCACAACAAATCAACTTTTACGTAGAACAGGGTATTGAACTTGGAAGATTATATGGGTACAATGTGTACGTTAAACATCTATAAACTATTTACATGCAGGCAGTGAGGGTGAATTTGATGTAGTTCTGTATGGGTTAAGGGTATAATCCAAGGGGGGGGGGGGTTAACCTGGATATGTCTGAACAGTATTCTCGTGAGGTAGGTCTATTGTGTTCCATAATGAGATGAAACTTTGTAGCTTTCCTATAGTTTATTATGTTTGATCAGCATGCTCATGGGGTGGGTCCATAGTATTCCATAAAGAGATGAGTCTTTATAGCTTTCCTATAATCTGTTAGGTCGGTGATGGTTCTTATAGTGGCGGGTAATTTGTTCTCTAGTGGGGGAGCTTATATGGAGAATGCTCTTTTATATGTAGATTGTCTGGCTTTCGTCTTGCTTGTTGGGACATCCAAGGTGTTGTTATTAGATGTTTTTCTTGTTCTGGTCTGTTATGTTTTCTTGATCATTGGCTGAAGGATAGGAGGTGATAAGTTGTTGATTATTTTGAAGATTATTGTTAAGGTCTTGTATTTTGATCATACAGTGATTGGGAGTTAGTCCTTGCAGTAATTCTAAGCTTAGCTCAGGGCTTGATGGCTTTTTATTGCGTGAAACATTAACATTTTGCTTTTGGGTGGGAGGAACTGTGGTTTTTGTGTTGACTTTACTTGTACCTTGAGTGAGATATGATTGCGAAGTATCTTTGCAAAGCGTCTCCTCTTTCCCCCAGTCCATATTTAGCTCTGTCTTCTCAGTTCACATCCTCCTCCTTTCTTGATCTGTCATGTAGGATCTTTAGAAAGTTCCAGTGAGAGTGAGGAAATGGCACAGGTTTATGTTATAATAAGTCAGGACTTCTCAAACCTGTCTTGGGGATCCTATAGTCAATCAGATTTTCAGCCACTGTGGCACTATTGCCTTCCTTTACTCCTCTTCCGGCTCTGCATTGGGACCTCTGACACCTCGCCCCCTTCCCAATTCTCTGCAATGTGCTATCTGGTATTGCTTCTGGCCACCAAATCTTAAATATGGCTGTAAAGAGGTTTACAGGCGATATCCCTAGTCCCGTTTAAAGGTTAAGAGCTTGGCCTGCCTTAAGGGAAGTAGAGCCGGGGAACTGTGGAGATGGGGGGCCCAAGTAAAGACTTAAAACCCCAGACTCAGAATGAGGACAACAGGCCCAGCCTCGAGGAAGGAAAATCCCAGGAATATGCTAAGAGTGTGAAAATGTAAAAGACTTTGTTAGAGTCTTGTTGAGCCTGCTAGATAAACCAGGCACCTTTACTTATTCTTGATAGATACTTTCCATTTTTGTTCTGCACTTGGGCTTAGCTGGCTTTATTTCACGCCACCATAGGCCTGGAACCCTCAACCATTCATACCCATACTATTATACCAGCCTTTTAGAGGAGGTAGGCAAGATGGGCAGCTGCCTGGGCTATCAAGTCGGTGGGGAAGAGGAAGTGCCAATCACAGATGACCTGAGAGGGATGCAGAGGGAAGTGGGTCCATGTTCAGCAACCAATTACGGGGCTTCGTTTGCATAAGGGGTTGAATAATGGGGCTGAAAAGCAAGGCTATTTGCAAAGAACACAATCACTCAATGGTAGGGCCAGCTTTGGTGACAGTTTATTGAACTACTGTTGTCACTAAAGCAATGCAAATATGCTCCAGTATGAGCCCTTCTATTGCAGGGGGATCAGCCAATCACGTCATCAGGGGAAGAACGGTTGTGTCAACGACAGAGAGTGAACTCCTCCTGCAACAGCATAAGGCAGCATTTAGCACAGTGGTAGTCCTAGCCTAAATCTGGATGCAGAAATGTTAAGTGTCTGCCAAGTACTGTGGAAAGAAGTAAGCATGGCTTGCCTCTGTCCCCTGGCTACATATCCACCCTGGTCACAAGAATGAATACCCCCTATCCTCGGCCTGCATCTTTCCTCAGGGACCCCTAGTCAGTCTGGTTTTTGAGATATCCACCACGAATATACATGAGATATATTTGCAGCACAGTTATATGCAAACCAGACTGGCGGAGGGTCCTGAAGACAAATCTCATGGAATGGGACAAGGCCAGTTAGTTACTGACTGCGCAGTGATGAGCTTTGCTGATGCCATGATTCAGTTATATTTTCTGTATTATATTATTTTGACCCTGACGAAGGCAGACAGTGCCGAAACACGACTTTGTTGAGCTAAATAAAATGACTCTGTGGCTCTTCTTTATTGATTCCTCCTTTTTGCTTGTTGTCATTGGACCTTTTTGGTAGAGGTTGTCCCCTGTTCTCCTGTTTTCTGTGTTTCACACTGGAGGGAAAGCCTCTGTTCTAAAGCACTGAGGATGAAAATGGCTTTCTGAATGGGAAAACCAGGGATGGAATAGAAGCAGCAATAATGGAGAGTACCTGGCATTTTCTGATTGGCCAGTCCCTCCGAGGATGTTTGTCTCTTATTGGCCTGCTGCGTTGTATCACTGACTCCTTTGTTTGGGCTCCAGCTGTACATTTGCAACTGTAATGAGGAAAGTATGTAGCCCAGGAATGCCTGAGAAGGAAGGAATTTGCAGTTCCTGTTTTATGGTCTGCGTACCCTGGAACTGTATCATACCAAACGTCTGGAACTAATTATGCTGTTACATCGTGAACAGAATGGGGAGATGCCTTCAAGACAGGGAACAGCTTTCATAACATTTATCTTTTCTTCAGTAATCATTTCAGTTATACCCTGAAACCCCAGGGTACTTCAATACAGACAATGAATGTGCCTTCACTTTCTCAGATCAGAAGCACATTAAGGATAACAAAATCCTGTTTGACCTATATATGGCTGCAGCAGCAACTGCATGTTGATGCAGAACAGAAGTACCTAAATTAAATGTTCAAAGACTCTCAGCTATAAGTTAGCCAGTTCCAGGAGAGATACAGTTTGGCCACTCCAAATTGAACTTCT
This sequence comes from Ichthyophis bannanicus, assembly GCA_033557465.1. Lineage (NCBI taxonomy): Eukaryota > Metazoa > Chordata > Amphibia > Gymnophiona > Ichthyophiidae > Ichthyophis > Ichthyophis bannanicus. Next base: position 329,720,524 of record CM066034.1, on the reverse strand, counting down.
ATCCCAAAGCAAAGCAATGTTGTATTTGTAGGTTTTGTATTCTATCCACTAAAATCATTGCTGTGGGTAGTAGCATCTCTAGACAGAAATATTTGGCTTGGCAATGGGGGGAGAAGTCAAACAAGATATGAAAGGGGGCAAGTCAAAGTGACATCACGCCCCTTATCATGTCACAGCCCCCACCCAACCTTGAAATTAGCTATATAAGACACTAAAAGAAAAAGTCCCCAAAACCTTCTATGCATAAATAATTCCCCACAGCCAATTTCAGCCATGCAGTAAAATTGCTATTATAATTGACATTACTCAACAAACTCTTCTATATGCTAGTGAAGTTTGGATTTATCTCCAAGATTGGACAGAGCCTCGATATAAATCCTGGACCTCCAGTTCTATAACACACACTCCATATTCCCTAATAATGGAGTTAGCTCGCTTACAACTCTCTGTACAAAAAATATTGAAATTATGATTTTATCTGAACAACAACATTATGCTCCTTCCACTGCCAAACACTGCGAAAAAACCACAAAACCCTGCAAAAAGACACTCAGGACGTACACAGCAAACTTACCACATTATAACAACCCTAACTAACCCACAGACTCAAACTGCAGCAATGCTACCTATGAAAAAATAGTCCTGTAAGGATTGCACTGGAATGGAGGAGTAGCCTAGTGGCCAGAACACTGGCTTGGTAACCATAAGACCAGGCTTCATTTCCCATTAGCACTCCTTGTGGCCCTGGGCAAGTCGCTTAACCCTCCGTTGCCTCTGAAGAAAGACTATTAAATATAATATAACCCCGTATATCTCCCACATCAATATCTAAACCATAAGGGAAACACATACACACACAATTTTTGTCGGAACCTCCACCATGAAGAATAAAATTCCTCTCGAGGTGAAATGTTCCTTTTTATCTTTTTTTGAGACAGGGCCCCAGCCCTATATGATCTTGAGAGAGAAAACCCTCAACACCACCAACTAGAAAGATCCCCAAACCCTTAGGTCCTTTTGGCTGAAGCGCCCTTGACTTCCAGACAGTGTATGCAATGTACCGTATAACACAACTTCAGTTCAGAATTGTATAAAACCCAAAAGGGTACTTAACTGAAGCCGATGAAACCCTGTGACGTTGTCCATCTAATCCTTTTCCACGACACAGCGTAATATAGTGCAATGCAATGCAGATGACCTGATAGCTTCAGTCCTTAGTCACAGAATGGCAACACGATCGGGAACCGGCAGTCCCCATTCTGTAACTCAACGTTGATGTTTCAAGCCAGTGATGCTCACAGCCCTTCTTCAAACTACGTTGCTCATCTCTTTCCCAGAAATCCGGCCTTTTAAGGTCCCAGGCTTTGATCACCTGAGTAGTTGGTATCAACACAAAGGCTTCTGGTAGCTGTAGTAAAACTGCCAACATTAAAGAAGACTCCACCATTCCAAAGATTGATTCAGTCCATCTGGTATCATTGAATGTAAATGAAAAATCCAATATTGTTCCCGGTAGCTAAGTAAGGAATCTCTATCTCCCCCTCGTATCAGAGATGGGACATGATCCAGAATTCACCACCGAAGGTCTGTAAACTGATGATGAAAATTCTGACAGTGTGCTGCCATCGGAGCCGTCAATACTGCATTTGTGATACGGGATTTATGCTCCTGTAGGCGTCGTTTCATAGCCCGAGTGGTCTTGCCCACATATATCTTAGAACAAGGACAAAGCAGGAGATACACCACAAAGGAGGACAAACAAGTGGTGTGATATTTACTGTAGACCCGACGTCGAGTAGTCGGATGTTCCCATACTGGGTCTTCTAAAGTAAAATCACAAAATTCACAGGTGATACAAGGAAAATGTCCCGGAACCATACTTTGATGTAACAGTCCTGAATTGTCCTATCAGCGATGTTTCTCCCTCGTTGGAAAGCAATCATCAATGGCTTATTAAAAACATTAGGTAAGGATAAAATATGCCAATGAGATTTTAGAATCTTCAATACCGTAGTAGCATGTGGCATATAAGGTAAAATACCTACATAAGAGGAAACATCGGAGCGATGCTCCGAACCATCCTGTTGATCATGATGCTACCAATCACTGTAATTAAAACGTGCACGATGATATGCCCCAAAAACTATAGAACGTGGGTATCCTCTTTGTAATAAACGGTTTTTCAAATTTCTAGCCTGTGATTTAAACTCTTCCACGGATTCTTCATGGTGGAGGTTCCGACAAAAATTGTGTGTGTATGTGTTTCTCTGAAGAAAGGCTGGCAATCTACTTCTGGTCACACTACCAAGAAAACCCACGAGCTGCTGGGCCGCCAGGAGTCAACACTGACTTGAAGGCATGCATTACACCAGGTCCTAGAGCACCAATACATCTACTTTTGGGAAACTAGAACAAGCATGACTGCTAGAGACCTCTTTACAGGAGCTATACACTAGCAGAATCCCTCACTTCAGTCACCATGCAGAACATAGACTGACCAATACAGAACAAGGGACCATAAATTAAACAAAAATACGCAGGCAAAAGCTGAAATGAAAGCCGGATTCTATAAGCAGCACAATACTGGAAAGAGAAACAGAAATGTATTTTCTTCTGTACTCTGCAAAATAGAAAAAGAAGCCATTTCCCAAAGCTGATACATTCCATTCTCCAGGAACAAGCAGGAAGTCAGTCCTCACATATGGGTGATGTCGGCGCTGACGGAGCCCATGTGGAGCATTTCCCCAGCTTTCAAAGAAAGCCTTTGGGACATGCTACCATGCATGTATGGTCCCCTTCCCGGCCAGGGTGCCATCTTGCTCAGTCTCCTGTTTTCCCGGTTGCGTACCGGTTCCTCTTCCTGCCTCGAGCTGGCGCTGTTCTCAGCTCCTTGCCCTATTTTTTGATCGAGGTTCCCTTCGACTGGCGTTCATGCCACTTTGCACCCGGGGGCTCTTTGACCCCAACCGGGTGTTTCCCAGTGGATTCAAAAAATGGACCGCTGCAGTCAAACCATGCCAGTGACCAACACTGATGACTGCTGCCTACTCTGCCTGGGACAGGACCATGATAGCAGCTCCTGTGACCTGTGCCAGGCCATGTCTCCAAAAACCAACAAGAAAAGGTTGGAGTTGCAGGAGAAGCTTTTCCAAAAGTCCGACTCGGCACTTACCTCCCCATCGCTGAACTCCAGGCCCAGCACTTCCCCAGCGGCAGAAGCTGCTCCAAGAAGATCCCGGACCCCGAGAGAAAGAAGAAAAAATCCTTGAAGTCCATCGAGGTTCCACCGGTGAAACCCGGTAAAATCCCTCAGAGGCATTCGGGCGGCTACAAACAGCGCACTACCAAGGTCCTCAAGAAGGATTCTTTGGTCAGCAGAGACTGTGCGAGGTTCCTCAAGACCGTAGTCCCCATCGAGAACGCACTCGCAAGTGTCGGCACTTGGCCCGAGTTCCTTGGTGCTTGTGCCGAAAGCTGCGGAGACTTCTGGCCTAGAAACCAGAATGGCAGCCCTGGAGCAGAATGTCTCTGATATTCTGGCCCTGCAGCAGGTAGTGATAGCAGGTTAGTCTGCATCATCTGCCCCGACAACCAGGCCCCCGACTGCAGGGGAGTCGTCGAGCCGAGCTCTGAGCGCAGTCGGCCTCTGGTAAGCCCCTGGCAGCGGTCGAGGTCTCGGTCCTGTTCCTTGGGCATCTGATCCTCTCCGGCCAGTTTCTGGAACTCAGACCCCAGGTCCTCTGGAGGCCCCCAGCACCTCGGGGCTGGCCTTGAGGCATGGGGTCACAGGGCCTCGGAGTCCTCATCACCTCTCAACTCCGAGTGGGAGAACGATGATGAGGCCTCCTCGGAGACCAGTTGGCACGAGACATCTCCTCGGAGCCGTCTCCCCCGGTGCCTCGGCGCCATTCACCTCCAGAGGATGTGGCCTTCCACAACTTTGTCAGGGACATGGCCAGGGCCCTCTCAGTGCAGACCAAGTTGGAGGAGGATCCATGCACCGAAGAGCTGGAGATCCTCCAGTATGAGTCCCCACCTAAGGAGACTCTTATGGTGCTGGTGCAGCCGATCCTCAAGTGGCTCCTACTCCGAATGTGGTAGACCCTGGCATTGGTGCCAGTGGTCAGTCGATGCCTCAACGCCATGTACCACGTCTGGAAGGGGCCGGGGTTCCACAGACACCAACTCTTATATAACTCCATGGTTGTCGAGTCAACCATGCAAAATCTTTAGAGTCAGAAAGACTATTCATCTGTCCCCCCTGGCAGGGAAGCCAAAGTCCTCGACACCCTCGGATGCAAATGCTACCAGGGCTTGATGCTGGGGTATCAGATACAGGCCTATGAGTTATACGTAGGCATGTACCTTAAGGCCCTAACCCAGGAGTTGTCCGGCTTTTCAGCAGGGCTCACCGGGGAACCCCTCCAATGGTTCCAGTCCCTGACCTCCGGGATCCGGGACTGCTCTAAGTTTCTTTCCCGAGCGGCCTAGGTTGGCTTCAAGTCAGCAGCTTGAGTGGTGGCAGCAGGCATCTGTGCCTGATGCCAGGCCTGGCTACAGACCTCGGACCTTGAGCAATGGGTCCAGGAAAATCTACTCAACGTCCCCTGCACCGGGGAGAAGCTGTTCAGCAAACCCATGGCCGACAAGGTGGCTGAGATAGAGGCTGACGTGATGACTCGACAAAGGCTCTCAAAAAGGACCTCATCCCTTCCTCACAAGAAACCATCAGTGAAGAGGCCCCTGTTCCCGAGGAAGAAGGGGCCCTTTCATCAGTCACTATTACCAGCCCCTCTCGGGCCAGCAGCAGGCTTTTCACCCAAAACATCAGAGCCAAAGAGCCAGAAAGCCAAGGGCTCAGAAGCCACAGGTTTTTGACTCCCGGGGCAGGGTGTTCCCTCTCTTGGGAGACCCTTGTCAGCCTACAGGGGGCCGCCTGGCACCTTTTGCCCATGGGTGAACTGGGGTCACCTCAGACCAGTGGGTTCTGCAGGTGGTAGGGGAAGGATACCTCCTCCACCTACAGCAGATACCTCCAAGGTTCTTCCCAGGAGAGCCAGTGTGACCTCTCCTTCACTAGACCCTACTGCTCTCAGAGCTTGCAGGTCTACTCAGGGACAATGCAGTAGAGCCAGTACACAAACACCTATGGAGACAGGGCTTCTACTCCAGATACTTCCTTGTCCCAAAGAGAAGTGGGGGCCTCAGGCCCATACTAGACCTGAGAAACTTAAACAGGTTTCTGGTGAGGTAGAAGTTCAAGATGCTCTCCCTTGGGACACTACTGCCTTACCTCCACCAGGGAGATTGGCTGTGCTCCTTGGATCTAAAGGATGTGTACACCCACATCCTGATTCACCCCTCCCAAATGCTGTACCTGTGGTTTGTGATGGGAGGAGGGCACTATGAGTACTAGGTACTCCCATTCGGCCTGGCCTCTTCATCCAGGGTCTTTACAAAATGCCTGGTGGTGGTAGCCGCCTACCTGCGCCCACAAGGGGCTTTCGTCATCTCATACCTAGATGACTGGCTCATCAGAGGCTGTATGGCCGCAGAGGTCAGGCAGGCCACAGAGCATGCAATCCTCCTCCTGCAGCACCTGGGGTTCATCATCAACTACCCCAAGTCCCACCTCTTGCCAGCCCAAAACTTGGAATTCATAAGGGTTCAGTTGGACACGTTACAAGCCAAGACTGTTTTTCCAAGAGACAGGGCAGAACATTTCAGGCAGCTGGCCAGGGAGGTACAGCACCACCGATCAGTGCCGATGTGCCTCCTCCTCTGCCGTCTGGGCCATATAGCCTCGACGGGTCCATGTCACGCCCTCAGCCCACTTACACATGCGGACAGTATAGTGGTGCCTCCGCTTACAATGGACACAGGCCACAGGCAGGTTGCGGGACAGGGTCAGGGTTACCCACTAGCTGGCAGAGTCCCTAAAATGGTGGCAAAACCTGCACCACCTCCTGGCAGGAATACCCTTCCAGGCACTCACACCGCAAAGTACCCTGGCCACAGATGCCTCCCTCCTGGGTTGGGGACTGCACTGCAGAGACCAGCACACACAGGGCAGCTGGTCTCAGAGGAGTCACTCCTTCAGATCAATCTACTCAAGCTCAGGGCAATCTTCCTGGCCTTACAAGCATTCCACCACCGCCTGTGGCACCAGTCTGTGTTTATTGTTTATTGTTTATAATCACTTGATATACCGCCTCCCATTACATTGAGGCGGTTTACAATAAAACTATAAAATACATAAATATCAGCAAGCAGAGGGGCACGGACTTGTACTCCCTCTGCCAGGAGGCGGTGGCCTTCATCTCCTTTGCAGCACGCAACACCATGTCTCTGCGAGCGGTATACCTCCTCGGCCAGGACAGCTATCTAGCCAACAGGCTGAGCAGAGTCTTGTGTCTACACAGTGGCGCTTAAACCCCAGGGTTATGAAGCAGCTCTTCCGCCTCTGGGGCAGGCCCATGATGGACCTATTTGCCTCTCAGACAACACGCAGCTACCCTGTTTCTGCTCACATCAACCACAACCAGCGAGAGTGGCAGCAGATGCCTTTCTGATATTTTGGTCCGAGGACCTACTCTATGCATTTCCACTGACTCCCCTGGTTGCCAGGACCAAGATTCAGAGCGAAACGGCATCAGTCATAATGATTGCCCCCAGGTGGCCCAGACAGCCTGCTGCTTTCCCTGTCGGTGATACTCCCAGTTCCTATGGGCCAATCCCCAGACCTCCTGTCTCAGGAGGAGGGCTCCCTCCTGCAACCCAATTTGAGTCACTGACACCAACAGCATGGCTGCTGAAAAGATAGCTTTGGCTCCCCTCAATCTTCCAGGGCAGGTTGAAGAGATCCTCCTGGCCTCCCGAAAACCCTCCACCAGAAGGGCATATGCCTTCAAGTGAAGGTGTGTGGAGAGGGAAGAGAATCCTTTCTTCAGCTAAGTGCAGCTAGTACTCCAGTTTCTCCTGCACTTGTCACATACCAGGCTGTAACCTAACTCAGTGAGGGTACACCTGAGTGCCATAGCCATCCATCACCACCCAATTGATGGGAAACTCTCAAGCCAGTCCCTGGTCTCCAGGTTCATCTGGGACCTTCTGCTATCCAAGCCCCTCTCCACCGTCCAGCGGCAGAATGGGATCTCAATGTTGTACTTTTCCAGCTCACCAAACTGCCGTTCAAGCCCTTGGCCACTTGCCACCTGCGGTACCTCTCTTGGAAGGTGGCCTTTTTGGTGGCCCTTACTTCTGCTCAGAGAGTGAGTGAACTGCAGACCTTGATAGCAGAGCCACCATATACAAGGTTCTGTAAAAACAGGGTGGTATTCTGTACACATCGCAAATTCCTCCTAAAGATGGTGTCCTCTTTCCACCTCATTCAGGAGGTGGTCCTCCCCACCTTCTTTCAACGGCTTCACGCAATCAAGGAGGAACTAGTGCTCCATACACTAGATTGCAAGTGGACCCTGTCCTTCTACTTACAGTGGACTCAGGTCCACTGAAAAGCTCCTCAATTTTTTGTGTCTTATGACCATAGCAAACTGGGGCTCACCGTGACCAAACGAACTCTGTCCACTTGGGTGGCAGACTGTATTGCCCTCGCCTACGAGCAAATTGGCCTCTCTTTCGAACACTGGATCACAGCGCATTGCGTGAGGGTGATGGCCACATTGGTGGCCAACCTCTGCTCAGTGCTGGTGATGGAGATCTGCAGGGCCGCAACATGGTCTTCAATTCATACGTTTACAGCTCACTACTGCCTGAAGAGGGGACCCCGGAAATTGACCTCTTTGCTAGTCCAGAGAACATGCAACTGCCACGCTTCTGCTATCAGAGGCCAGCCCGGAGATGGGAGGCAGTGGATGCCTTCCTCCTCTCCTGATCCCGGGGCTTCCTTTATGCATTTCCACCCACGCCCCTGATGCCACGGGCCTTCCTCAAGATCCAAACGGCCTCAGTCATCTTCATTGTGCCTAGGTGGCCCAGGCAACCTTGGTTCCCCCTGCTTCTGTAGCTTTCCCAGTGGGACCCATTGCCTCTGGGGAGCATTCCGGACCTGCTGTCATAGGAGGATGGGATGCTGCTGCACCCTAACTTTCAGTCCCTTGCCCTGATGGCCTGGATGCTGAGGGGCTAGTTATAGTGCATCACCGCCTCTCTAGGCCAGTTGAATATGTTCTGCTTGCCTAGTGTAAGGACTCCACGCAGTGGGCTTATGTCTTTAAGTGGTGCAGATTTTCGCACTGGTGTATGGAGGAAGGCCTTAACCCCTTCTCCTGTGCAATGCCGGATATCTTATGATACCTACTGCAGCTCTCAGGGGCTGGCCTAAAGTCCAACACAGTCAGAGTGCACCTTTGTGCCATCTCGGCTCACCACCACAGTGGATGGTCAGGCCATGTCGGTGCACCTCTGGTGGGCCAGTTTATGCAGGACCTCCAACTTTCCTGGCCTCCGATCCATCCACCACCAGTAGTGTGGGACCTTAATGTGATGTTGGAGAAGCTTATGGCTCCACCCTTCAAACCCCTGGCTACCTGCCATCTCAATTACTTTTCTTGGAAGGTCCTGTTCCTGGTGGCACTCACCTCAGCCAGGCGTGTGAGCAAGCTGCAGGTGCTGGTGGCGACACATGCTCTACACCAAGTTCCACATGAACAGGGTCGTCCTTTGGACTCATCCTAACTTCTTACCAAAGGTTGTCTCTGCCTTCCATTTGAATCAAGAGGTGGTGTTAATAACCTTCTTACCTAGGCCTCATTCCTCTAGGGCGGAGTTCTCCCTACACACGCTGGACTGCAAGCGTGCATTGTTCTTTTACATCCAAAGGACACAGCCCCATCAACGCTCAGTGCAGTTTTTTGTCTCTTTTGACCCCAGTAGACTTGGGATCGCAGTCTCCAAGTGCACCCTCACACACTGTGTGGCCAACTGCATCCTTCACCTATCAACAGGCGGAGCGTTCTCTGGAGCATCATGTGACAGCTCACAATGTGCATGCTATGGTGGCCTCAGTGATAAGCCTGCACTCAGTCCCCTTACTAGAAATCTACTGGGCCGCCAACTAGTCCTCTCTTCATACTTTTACTGCATACTGCTGTTTGGAAGAGACATCCTGGAGGGATAGTGCCTTCGGTCAGGCCGTACTCCATCACCTCTTCAGGGAATAGTGCAACTTCTTCCCTTCAACCCGTGATGTTCAGGCTACTAGAGTTGGGATTGCATCTTCGATGCTGCTGCTGCAGTGTCAGACTTCCAGCCAACCAGCGTCCCCTGCTGCTCTTTACAGTCCTCTTTTTGGGTCGCCTGTGGCTCTTACATGTTTTCCAGTAGCTTGTAGTTTGGGAGTCCCATATATGAGGACTGACTTCCTGCTTGTTCCCGGAGAAAACGTAGTTACTCACCTGTAACAGGTGTTCTCTGGGGACAGCAGGAATCAGTCCTCACAACCCTCCCTCCTTCCCGTGGAGTTGTTTTCTTTTTTTGCCATATTGTGCTATGATATCATAATGAGGCAAGATGGTACCTTTGGGTGGGAAGGTGACTGCGCATGCGTGGTGTAATGCCCAAAGGTTTTCTTTGAGAGCTGGGGAGTGGATCCGCGCAGGCTCCGTTGGCATCTACATCATCCATATGTGAAAACTGATTCCTGCTGTCCCCGGAAAACACCCGTTACAGGTGCGTAACCACATTTTTTCTCCTCTCTGAAGAAAATTGTAAAGATTTGAGAAGAAAATATTGATTTAAAATGCTTGTGAATGACAGCCTGCAGGTTGATCTCTCACTAGAGTGTGATGTGGGAGGCTCCACTAGACTGCGGTCTTTTTGGTAGCCATAGAAAGAAGGAAAATTGGTTCGGTTCCACGCTCTTACCCTGGATAAGGGCCTGGAGCAGCCAGAAATTGGAAGGATCTGGAAGAGTACAACTGCCTCACACAACCTCAATGCCCCCTCACTCCTCCTCTGTCCCTCTTGCTCTCTCTCGAAGATTACAGAAGGCTCTCAGATGGATGTACTTGCCAGCCATCTTACATGCAGTGGCTGCAAAGACAGCTAAACAGTTCCAGGGGAGTAGAGCTGAGCCTTGCATGGATTCTCTGCCTGGGGCTCTCCCTTGTAGGAGCAGATGTCTCTTTGGTTCCTGCTCTGTGACTGGAGCATCTGCCAAACTCAAAGTGGGATCAACACCTCTAGTTCCTACTCCTAGAACAAGCAAATAACCTCAGCCTCCTCACAATCCTCTGAAGGTGAGAGTACTTCTTCATCCACATCAGACATCTCAATCCAAACCACAGCTGATGCCATCCCCGGGAGGGGGAAGGGGAGTGCCCCTGCTGGGGATGCTTTGCCATCAATCAAAGAAGGCTTCCACTCTCAGCATGTCCCATGAGACCACGCGTCACAGAAACAAAAGGCCGCAGGGCCTGCACATTCATGCCAGAATGATCAGGCCTTCTGCAAAGGGAAAGAATTCCAGGGAGGACAATCCAGACTCTGGAATGACAGGGAGAGGCACCCAGCATGGACATCGAATCCTCCAGCCGACTGACTGTTTTTATCCATAGCGTCATCCGCCACTTCCTGCCCTGAGGCAGGCAAGGTCGGGCGAACAGCATTCTCCGGCTGAGAGAGGGGGAGTAGACCCTCCAGGGATGACTCAGAAGTAGCCATGCAGGAAAAGCAGAATCCTTGCCACAGGCCGAATGATGTCAGCTGGAAGAAGACAAGAGTTAAGGCAAGTGTCACAACAGCGTGCACTAAGGCCACGGAGGCCCAAAGGGCACACGTTAACTGCTCTTCTACTACAGCACGTGTTACAGGTGCTAGGGTAGGAGCACGTGTTAGAACCACTTGGGCGGAATGCCCCCAAGGACTGTGCGACCGCCAGGTGCACAATAGCAAAAACACTATAAACGTATGCAGAAAATGGTGAGAAACTCCCAACCAGCACCAACAGTCACTAGCGGTCTACTCTGAAATGCATCCCCCACAGACAGAATTGGGAGCACCCAACAAGCACAGTGAGGAGGTCAAGCCTTGTAGGGGAACACAACCCACTTGTCAGGACTGGTCTAACAGGACCCAAGGAAAGGACATTAATTGATAAGTAAAATGTCACCTTCTCTTCCCATCTCTTTCTATCTCTTGAGGCTCTTCCCTGCCTTTTTGGCTCCCTCCTTATCTTGCTTGAACCCTCCCTCCCATAAAGAATCTGCCTTTCCCCCTCCCTCCTTCCCTCCTTCCTTCCTTCCTTCCTATCCATCCACACACTAAAGGCTTTATCCCCCATTCTGATCTTTCCCTCACATTAGAGGTGCTTCCCTTTCTTGCACCTTCCCCACCATTAGTGACTCTCCCACCTTATACCTCCCTTCTTGCCCTCCTACCCACCCATACACTAGATGCTCTTCTCCTCCATTCTTGCCTCCTTCCTCCAACTAGAGGCACTTATCTCTCACTTCTCACCTTTTCCCTTCCTCCCTGCATCCCCATCCCACTACAGGCTCTTAACTGTCTCCCTCCAGAGATGTGCTCCTCTCTTCTTTCTTACCTGCACTCTCTCTCCCTACAGGCTCTTCCCTATCTCTCTCTTTCCTTCCAGAGGCAGGCTTCTCACCTGCTCCCTCCCTGCATTCTTCCACTCCACCAAGGTCCCTTCTCTCACTCCTTTCACTCTCACCTTCAGTCCTTCTGGAGACTTTTCCCTCCTTTTCTTGCTCCCTTCTTCTTTTTTGCACCCCCCCCCCCATCCATTAGAAACCTTTCCCCCCAACCCGAGCTGACTCTTCATCACAGCACATAGCCTCCGCCCTCATCAGTAGCAGGCGAAGCATTTAAGAAGATGTCACCTCCTGCTGCCATGGGACCACTTTTGTGCAAACAACTGCAAGATTTTGTATCTCTTATTGCGAGACTGGTCCCGTAGCAGCAGGAGATGGCGTTTCGTTGAACACTTCTCCTCCTACCAATGAGGTGGGGATGCTTGCATGGTGGGAGAAAGAGAGAGAGCGAGAGAGAGATCACCGTGGAAATAAGTAGTGCAATGAGCCATCAGATTGAGCAGGAATTTGGGTAATCTCAGGCTCTATCCAATGGCTGAAAATGGGCGGTCAAACCTTATTTTGGGGTTTCACTTGTCACTCTGTAGTGGTGCCTATGACTTCAGATCCCATAGTGCATCAGGATGGGGTTGTCAGAAATCTACTACTGGCCTAAAATCTCCCCCCTGGAACTGGGTAACTTGGCAAATCTGTACTTTAAAAAAGCTGGTCTACCATTTTAAAAGATCAAAAAAAATGGTAGATAAAAGTAAGCATTGTCAGGTGGCATCATGTGACCGTGCATCAACAGCTTTTGTACCATAAAGAACTTATGGAGTGCTGATCAATGGCAAACCAGCTTTTACAGTACATAATGGCTTTATATTTGACCCTTGTCTCACTGTAGCTCCACCGTTTTGCTGAGACAATGCAAGAAAAAGATATTTCACAGATGTTTAACACTTCTGTAAAATCAATAAAATCAAAAGGCCTGATATTCGAAGGCACTTATCCAGTGAGAAGAACCTGCTAACTAGTGAAGTCCTAGTGAAAGGGATATTCAGTGGCACTATCCGAATACCACGGTCAAATATGAATTTTGTCTGCTGCTACACTGTCTGGATAGTGCCGGGTCAATCCGTGAGTGGTCCCCAGTGTTATGTGGTTAGGAGTGATTTTCAGTCTGCAAACTGGATAACAAACCGCATAAAGTTAGGTAATTAAGTCAGGCCTAACTTTATGCAGTTGACTATCCAGATAATGGCTGAATATCACCACTATCCGGATGGCTGCTGGCAGTCACTGCTGATTCTGGATATTCATGAGTAGCTGCTACCCAGGTTTTTTTTTCAACACAGGCTGAATATCAGCCCAAGATGAAAATAATTTAGTGCCAAGGCATTTCAGAGCACTAAGCTGTCCTCCGGGAATCATATTCAAGGAATTTAGCATGCTTTCTGAATGAACATTTAAGCAGCTTGGAGAGCAAATTAGAGAATGCAGTTTGTTATAGCAACTGCAAAACAAATAAATGTCCATTTTAAAAATATGCATATATTTAGATATTTATAATGAAAACCACAGTTTATAGAAATTGCATGCGTAACCAATTGTTTCCAGAAATTTAAAATTCCTTTTCAGAGAATTATTTAGCTCATATTATAAAGCAAAGCAATCATGTAACCGGCATGTGGAAAATGACATGGGTAGGTGGAAACATTGTGTGGCCCTACATACCAATGCTACATTACCAATGAAACTAGACACTGTGTTGTGTGGTAAGTAATGGCTGTATTAACGTGTACAGGAGTGGAGAGAAGGTACATAACCAGTAACCAAGACAATGAGACCATCCTTTCCTATACCCTGTCATCCACTGTGCTTGAGCAAGCCAATCAGTCAGGATGGTGATTCACCATGTTGTGCCAAGCTAAGCCCCTTCCACACTTTCACACTCAGGGGTATGTTTACTAAGCCGAGCTAATGGTTAACCTGTGCTATTTGTAACTAGGTCCCATGTTATTCAAGGGGCCTAGTTACAAACAGCACGGGTTAACCATTTGCCTGGCTTAGTAAACATAGCCCTCCGATTCCTGTCTCAAAGGCCCATCACGCAGCCAAAGTTAGCCATCACCAGTGAAACAACGCTCTCCAGGCCCTCTGTTGAGATACCTAGCTAGAATGGTTTGACCCTCATTACATCAGCCTTTGAACTTATGGTTTTGTTTTTTTGACTTGGTTTCCTCACATAAGGAAACAAGCAGTAACAACGTGAATAAAAAAATACAATCAACCAAGGTTATGTGAATATACACCAATAAGCTGTTAACAATCAACTAATTAGAAACATGACTTTCATTGTATTTGCTAATTGGGGAATGGGGAGGACGTAGAGTGCTCATTGTAGACAGCTCTGCACCCATATCAGGGTTTTAATGTTTCATTCCATATTGCCTGCTAGACCAGTCCAGACAAGTGAGTTGTGTTCCCCTTCCAGCAGATTGGTGGAGACAAAGAATCAATGAAATACCCAGGTTTCAATGACATCATTCCCTTGCCTCTATTCGCCTCAGCCACCAGAGGTCCCTTCATTTTTTCTTTGTCTCCAGCAGAAGATGGATGGATTTTCTCTTCTCTGAAGAAAATCTGAAGAATTGAGATGAAAAAATTGATAAAAAATGCTTGTGACAGACCACGACATGCACGACATGGGAGGTTCCACTAGACTGCGGTCTTTTCGGTAGCCATAGGAGGAGAGAAAATTGATTCAACTCCATGCTCTTACCCTGGATGAGCCTGTTGAGCAGCCAGAAAATTGGAAGGATGGAAGAATTCTGCAGCATCACACAACCTCAACGCCCCCTCCCTCCTCCTCTATCTCCCCTGCTCTCTCCCGAAGATTGTAGAAGACTTTCAGAGGAATCTGCCTGCCAGCCACCTTAAATACAGTGCTGCCAAGTCAGAGAAACAGTTTCAGGAAAGTAGAGCTGAGCTAGCATGGATTCTCTGCCTGGGCCTCTCGGGGTGAGTACTAAGGCTTGACCTTGTCATTGTTCTTGTTGGGGGCTCCCGATTTTGTTTGTGTGGGATGCAGTTTGAGGTGGACTGCTGGCAAACATTGGTGCTGTGTGTGAGTTTTCCGCCAGTTTCTGCATGTGTTAGTAGTGTTTTTAATATTGTGTGCATGGCAGTTGCATGGTCCTTGCATATGTTCTGCCCAAGCAGCTCCATCAACTGTTCCTACCCTAGCACCCGTAACACGCATTGCAATAAAAGCACAGTTAATGCGTGCCTTTCGGACCACTGCATTTGTGATATTTGCCTTAACTCTGTCTTCTTCCAGTAAATGTTTTTTGACCTGTGGCAAGCAAGGCGCCTCATCTCCGGCTTCTGGACTCTGCCCTTCTTGTATGGCTGCTTCTGAGTCATCTCTGGAGGGCTTACTCCCCATCTTTCAGCCGGGGGATGCTGTTAGTCCGACCTTGCCTGCTTCGGGGCAGGAGGTGGCAGATGGCACTACGGGTAAGGATATTCAGCTGGCTGGAGGCTCTGGCAACCTTGCTGTGGGCCTCTCCCCATCCTCTAGGGGATCAATGGTGACTGTGCTCTCTAGTGTGGGGGGTCATTTCCACGAGGAGAGCTTCTGGAGTCCAGATTGTCCTCCCTGAGATTCTTTTCCGTTTATAGCAGGCCTGGTCATTCTGGCATGAAAATTTAGACCCTGCAGCCCCTCGTTTTCCCCGGGCACAGTCTCATGAGGGCCAGGCTGAGAGTGGAAGCCCTATTCAATTGATGGCTAAGCATCCCCGGCAATGGGCATCACCTGAAGAGGGGGATCAGCTGGGAGAGGTTTGATGTGGATGAAGTATTCTCACCTTCAGAGGCGTGTGAGGAGGCCGATGTTATCCGCCTGTTCCGGGAATAGGAACTGGAAGCGTTGATTCCATGGGTGTGGAAATACACTACTGTCTCCCTTTCCCAGAGGTGCTCAAGAGTCTGTTCCAGCTGGAGTGGGATTCCCCCAGTTCCCTGCATAAGGGGCTAAGGATGTATAAGAAGATGCATGCTCTCCTGGAAAGAGAGTGCATTGCATGGTTGACATTTCCAAGGTGGATACGCAGGTCACGGCATTTACCAGACAGAACCATTCCTGTGGAAGATGTATTGGCCTTGAAAGACACTCTGGACTAAAAGGTGGATTTGTGTTGAAGAACCAGTTTGCTGCAGCGGCTGCTATTCTTCATTTGGCGATATGTGCAGAGCTGACATTTCGGGCCAAGCTTCAGTGGATTCAGTCTCTTCCGCCGGATGATTCTTCCCCTTTTTTGAGTCTGCTGTGGCCTTCCTTTCTGATGCCATGCAACCTGGTACATCTAATGGCCAGAGATTGTGGCCTGTTGACAGTGAAATGGTGTTGGCTTGGCTCTGAAATGGGGCAACAAACTCCTCTTCCAAAGCCTGGTTGCCCATCTGGCCTTAGAGGATCACTTCTATTGGCTCCGATTGGGAAAAGCAGGTAAAGGACCTGGGCAAGACAAAATCTTCCACCTTCTGGGGGACAGGTCCAAAGGGCCTGTATAACAAGCAGGAATTCCTTTTCCATTAGCCTCTATCCGTCCTCGCATGAGCCTGTAGAGCCCTTCCACTTACGGACTTTGGGCTCATTCTCAGTCTGTTTTGTGGAACGCATGGGCCTATGGGCTCCATCCCATTCAGAGGAGGCCCCTTCTGGGCTGCACAGTGAAGATTTGGGGGCCCATTCCTTGGTTCCTCCGGTGGGAGGCAGGCTTCACCTTTTCTTTCAGGAATGAGTCCGGGTTACCAAGGATTGCTGGGTGCTAAACATGTTTCAGTTCAGCTATGTCCTGGAATGCAAAGAGCCATTTCCAGATGGTTTCATCATTGCCTCTTGTGGGTCTGCAAGCAAAGTGCCTCTGTGCAGACCACCTTGGACAAGTTGCTGTACCTGAAGGCAGTGGTGCCCCTACCCCTGAACAAGTGGGGCAAGGGCAGATACTCCATCTATTTTGTGGTATCCAAAAAAAAGAGATGGTTCATTCCTGCCATTCTGGACCTCAAGGGGGTCAACAAGCACTTGCACATCCTTTGCTTCTAGATGGAAACTTTGAACTACATGATTCAAGCAGTATGCCGAGGGGAATTCTTGGTTTCTCTGGATCTGGCTGAGACATATTTTCATATCCTGATCTGGGTAGATCAGCAAATGTATCTGTGTTTTGCCGTGCTTGGCTCTCACTATCAGTTTGCCACTCTCACCTTCGGGCTCTCCATTGTCCCAAAGACATTCTCTAAGGTCATGGTGGTAGCACTGAGGGATCTATGTCCATGCATATCTGGATGATTGGCTCCTCCGGGCCTGTTCCTTTTCAGAGGCATCTCGGGTAGCATCCCGAGTGGTATCCTTTTTGGAAAGCCTTGGCTGGGTGATCAATCGAGGAAAGAGCCAGCTGTTGCCTTCCCAGTCCCTGGAGTTCCTGGGAGCACGTTTTGACACTCAAGTGGGCAGAGCTTTCCTGTCAGAGGATAAAGTCAAAAGACTGCAGATTGCCTGGCACTGTTCTGTGAGTAGCAGGCCCCAGAGTCTATCTTCAGCTCCTTGAATTAAAGGTGGTGACCATAGAGATGGTGCCATGGGCATATGCTCACATGCGACCTCTCTAGCAGTCCTTGTTGACTTGGTGGTCCCGAGTTCTTAGGAGTTCAAGCACAGGCTCCTTCTCCTAATGATGGTGGTGTGGTGGTGGTGGTGGCAGCAGCCTGTCATCTGAGGAAGTGTGTGCCGCTGGACAATTTTTCCAGGATCCTGCTGACGATGGATGCCAGTCTCTTAGGCTGGGGAGCTCATTCCCAAGACCATACAGCCACGGGCATTTGGAAACTCAGGGAAGGGGTATGGTCCATCAACCGCTTTAAGGCAAGGGCCATTAGGTTGGCTCTTCAGCCATGGTCATGGGCTGAGTGGTTTGAGTGTTTTCAGACAATACCACTGTGGTGGCTAATGTCAGTCGGCAAGGCGGCACAAGGGAGTGCCGGTGTAGCTCTGGAGAAGGCTCTCCTGTTTGCCGAATATCCTAGCCTTGACAGCTCAGCACCTTGCCAGGATGGACATTGTGGAAGCAAACTTCCTCAGTCATCACTTTCTGGATCCTGGAGAGTGGGAGTTGAGTCAGGAGGTATTCATTTGATTCTGCGTCACTGGGGTCTCCTCAAAATGGATCTGATGGTTACCCGCTCTAATGCCAAAGTTTGGCACTTCTTCAGTTGCCACATGGAAGCGGGGTCTGAGGGTGTCAACGCCCTGACCCAGCTTTGGCCAAGTCAGCATCTGCTGTATGTGTTTCCTCCATGGCCCTTGGTGGAGCATGTGATTCTGCGTATACAAGCTTGTAGAATTCCACCCAAGCAGGACTTTTCTGGTGGCACCAGATTGGCCGAGGAGAACAAGGTTCAGAGATCTGATGCACTTCTGCAGGTGCCTCCTTTTCAGTTTTCTCCATCTCAGGGCCTATTGCGGCAGTGACCGATCATCCTGGATGACCTGGTTCTCTTCTCGGTTATGGCTTGGCTCTTGGAAGGAGATGGCTAGTGCATAAGGGCTACTTCAGTAGTGGTTTTGATTCTGCTTGGAGCCTGGAGGAGGTCTACCAAGCTACCATACGTGCGGATCTGGTACCTCTTTGAGCGATGGTGTGGTGCTCAGCAATTGGCTCCTGAGGCGGCCAAGGTGCCATCTCTGTTGGCCTTTCTACTGGATGGACTGGAGAAGGGCCTTTCCCTTAGCGCCCTAAAGGTTCAGGTGGAAGCTTTGGCCTACTTCAGAGGTCCGGTGGCTGTTAAGTCTCTGGCCTTGCACCTGGATGTCTTGCACTTTCTGCAGGGGATTCGGTGTCTGTGATCCCTTCCTGAGATCTGTGTCTAGTGCTCAGGGCCCTGATGACAGTGCCTTTTGAACTGTTGGAATATGCTGTTTTGAAGGTCTTCTTGGTCACGATTTGTTCTGCAAGGTGGATTTCTGAGCTGCAGGCTCTATCTTGCCAAGATCCTTATGTGTGCTTTTCAAAGAAGGCCTTTTCCATTTGTCCTTTGTCTTCCTTTTTGCCTCTGATGCTTTCTCCCTTTTACATGAATCAGGTGGTCTGTCTGACCTCCTTCTCTAAGGAATAGTGTCGAGGGAAAGATAAGGATCTTCACTTTATGGATGTCTGGAGGGTGCTTCTCCAGAACTTGGAGGTTATGAATTCCTTTTGTAGTTCGACCACCTTTTGTGCTCTTTTCTGGCCCTCACAAGGATGATGCGGAGGCTAAGCTGACTTTGGGATGCTGGATTAAAGAGACCTTTGCTTTGGCTTAACTGTTACAGAACTGACCGGTTCTGAGGGGTTTGCGCCCCATTCTACCCAAGCACAACCATCCTCGTGGCGGAGTGGAGCTTGATAGCCTCTCAGACATTTGTCAGGCAGCAACATGGGCATCACTTTCCACTTTTGTCAAGCATTACTGCTTGGATGTCCACATGAGGGCGGACACAGTCTTTGCCTCAATATTTCATTGTTGCAGGCACCTGCCTTCCTTGTGCTGTTTGTATATCTCTATACAAAATATCCAATACTATGGAAAGCTCAACGAGGCTAGATAGAGGACCTCAAATTGTATGAGCAATAAAGTTTCTAGTAAAGAAGCCTGAGAAACTTAAGGCTATCACGCCAGTTCAGCTCAAGTGTCATTATCAGTCCAGAAACCCCCAAACTACAGGGCTTCTAGATAATTTCAGTTCATCAAACAATCTGCATTATTTTTCTGTATATCAAAATTAGAGAGCTGAACTGGCATGATGGCCTTAGGTTTCTCAGGCTTCTTTGCTAGAAAGTTTGTTGTTTACATTATTTGAGGTCCTTTATCTGGCCTTGTTGAGCTTTTCAGGGTTCTGGATATTTTGTATGGTTATTATTATGCCCTGTTTTATTCTAAACATTGTTTTTTCTATTTGTACATCTCTGGCATTATAAAGAGGACACTGTTCACTATCGACCTTTTAGATGGCATCTTGGAAACATGTGTAAGCGACACTGATTGCATTAATGTAAGGTTTGTTACCACACAGATTCCAGAATTGTCTTACAGGCCTTTTTTTTTGCACATCTGTTTAAACTTGGACTACAGCATACACATCTGTTTGCTTGTGAGCTTGCATGCCTTCTGGGGATACCTGCTTGCCTGTATCTGAATTGTGTGTGGAGTAACTCAACATTCATGTCCTTGCACTCTCCTTTGAAATTTTCTTCTCAGACTGTCATCTCCGGCTTTTCTAGGTTTTTAGTTGTTTCAAGTTCTTTCCTTTCCTGCCCATTCGTTGTCATAGCAACACAGAAGAACATTTTAATTTAATTTCTCTTTGATATTGCAGCACACCTAGAGATTTCCTACCAGAAATAGTTAAAGCTCCCCTTAATGCCTGGTAACCCCTGGAGGGTTCTTGAACCTCCCACAAGTCCTTTGGTCTGCATGCTGTAACCTTTGGCAATGGCTATTAGTTTGGTAATGGGTGTACTGAAAGATCTCCACTTGTAGTCTGTGATTGTGTCTGTCTAGCTGAGAGGTTTTTTTTTTAGTTTGGGGAATTCGTGTGCTAGAGCCCCCAGCATGGCCAGGTTCAAGAATTGCATTCAGATGTGTGAAATGCAATGGTAGTCAAGGCACATGATAGAAGGGTGAAGAAATGAGGCTAACAGAGTTGCTGAAGGCTCTTGAGAGCTCCTTCTTGAATTGATTTATGAAACATAAAAATACAGAACGTGATGGCAGATAGAGATCATATGACCCATCCAGTCTGCCCATCCTCTTGACACCTCCGCTCAGCTTTACCATCCCAAAGCGCATCTCACAGAGGGGAGTGTAGCTAGAAAAAGCCTCTTGATAAGAAACTGTCAATGCCTATAGATCAAACAGTGGTGAATGTATACATCCTGGCTGCATTTCAAAGACTTGGGGGAGCAGGGTGAATGCACACGTTAGATAAAAGTCAAGGCCTGAGGGGCAGGGTAATCTGTATCCTCCATGTTCATTTGAGGTCAGTTCTACTGTATGATTGAGATTTATGTGATGCTCCAGAGCACTTTGGGACTTATAACTGTTTTTCTTCCAGTGTTAGATTTTGGTTAAAGTATGGCAGTCTGATACTTGATCTTGATTTGAATCGCACTTCCTCTTTTTATTCTGTGACCTTCAATAAATCCCCATATCTCTCTAAGCTCAGATTTAGCTGGCAGCTACATCTAGCCAGGGCCCCTATAACTATTGCATATGGTACATTGATGAATATATCAACAGCATTCAGTGAATTCCAGATTATTCTCAGGGCAAATTATTTGAGTGAGGTCTCCATCCCCGTGAGCATGGGCATTACTCGCTCAGTATATGAAGAGATATTGCCCTTTCTGATTAAGAATTCCAGCAAATTGTTCCAATTAGAAAATAAATACTTTCAGGAATAATTTTCAGAGAATCCAACTTAATATGGCCAGCTCGGCCCTTCTCAGATCTTTCCCATTTTATAGTGGTAGCTCTCTGAAGTATTCCCTGCACAGGCACAAACAGGCTATAATGCCCAAAAAGAGAAAAGCACACTGACGTGCAATGTGGGATAAAAATGAGAACATGAGTTCTGCAGGTGAAGGAAGACGTCTGAGAACTTTTCTTTTATATGACCAAGAGGTGCTGATGTTTTATCCATGCTTTCAGGACCATCACCAAAGGTGGGTATAAACAGTGACCACTCTGAGCGCTAACCCTGGGACAAAGGCACCCACGTTGTCCTTTTGGATCAGTCTGTAAATCCAAATGGGAAGAGAGGCACCACATACAGCTTGTTCCTGGGTGCTGTTTTGTCCAGTGACTGCCCTTTATGCTCATTCATAAAATGATGACTCCAAATAGATTAATTTTGCACATATAATACCAAGAGTATTTCCTTATCATATTACTTATATTGACTTATAATCTCTTAAACTATACAGAAAATGTTATCTGTTCTCGAGAGCTCAAATCTCTTCATGGTGAAGTAATAACACTGACTTAAAAATTCATCATCATGCTCCAAAAAAGTTACTTTTTCAACTTATTTTATTTATTTTTATTTGTGTGGTTTATATACTGCCTAATCTTATAACCAAGGTAGTTTACATAGAACAAATCAATGTGCAGATACATGGAACATTCTAGAGCGAACATAAGTGGATTTGAACAAGATAACTTTGAACAAGATTAAGAGCAATGAACTTCAAACAAGATAACTTTGAAGAATAAGCAGATCAGTCATAGGTGTGTAGGAGATGTCGGGCATGATGTGGGTGGGTGAGGACTGAGATGGGTGTGGAGAAGGAGGGGGAATGGTTGTATGCTAGTCATCATCTCCAAAATGCTCCTTGAAGAGATGCGTCTTTTTTTTTTTTTTTAAATACTTTATTTAAATCCACCAAGATTACAAGCAAACCAAAATGGTACAATGAACAGACCATCCACAAGGGGTGTACTCTTATCCCCCCTGGAAGTCAACAGAAAAAGAATATACCAGGTGGCTTTTTATCATATTTTCCCCTCCCCCCTCCCTTCCCAACCACCCACCCACCCATCCACCCCCCCCCCCGCCCCATACTCCCTCAGCAGCCAATCAAACCTAGAACAAGAAATGGAAGCACCAACTATCCACCCCATCTCCCCCATAACCATTCAGCACCCCATTTGGAGGATTTCATTGCGGCTACGAGCCCCTAACTGCTGAATATAGGGTTCCCAGACTGACATGAACCCTGTCCAGCGCTTGACACTGCCCCTTGCATGCCAACGTTCTAGCAACATCACCTGATGGAAACTATTCCGCCACTCATTGAAGGTTGGCGGTTGATGTTCTCGCCATGATCGGAGAATCGGCCCCTTACCCACCAGACAGGCCTTCCTCAGGAGCAGTCGTTCCCCTGCTTTCGCAGGCCCGGGAGGGGCCAGCAGGTCCAAAACCACAAAGGAGCTAGTCCATCTTACTCGCTGCCGCAACAACCGGCTGAGAAATTCCCTTATCTTCGCCCAGTAAGGCCGCACTCTGCGACAACTCCACCACATGTGTAGCAAAGTCGCCAGGGGTTCCGAACAGTGAGGGCAACTACCATCCGCCCCCAATCGACTTCGAAGAGCCCTCCGCGGTGAGAAATAAGCTCTAGTCACACACTTAAATTGGAGCTCTCTCCAACGAGCCCCCTGTGCCACACAGACAATGCGCGTCAAAGCCTTGCTGACTGACCCCGGAGCCACTTCCCCGCCCAATTCTACAGCCCAGGCCAGCTCGACCCCACGATAATCGGGCAAGACCCGGTAACAATCCAACCGACCCTTCAATTGAGATATGGACGGGGGACTCTCTTCCCCTATCCCAAAAAATTCCAAGATCTTGGCGGAGCGGTCGATGTGCAGTGCCTCCCTCTGTAACGAGGCCACATAGTGGGAAACTTGCATATATGCAAAACAATGCTTAGTGGGCAAATCGTACTCCCGACTCAGGGCCAAAAAGGACTTGCAGCGCCCCGAGGGTTCTACGAGATGACCCACCGTCCGTATCCCACGCGCCCACCAGTCTCTAAACGCCGTTGTTTCGGACCCCGGGGCGAACTGAACATTCCCTCGAAGGGGTAACCAACTGGAAACACCCCAAGGCGCAAGCCAGAATCTATTAAGCTGTTGCCAAGTACGTCTAACCGAATCCACTAAGGCGCTCTTCTGTACCGCCTCCGGTAAGTCACTATATCGCCCATGCAATACCCCCAATAGGGTCCATGGAGCCACCACGCATTCTTCCATAGCCCGAGGGGTATAATCGTCCGTCCCACCCAACCAATCTCCCAGATGCCGCGCTTGGCACGCCAGCGCGTACATCTTTAAGTGAGATGCGTCTTTAATTTCTTTCTGAAGTCCATTAGGTTGGTAATTTCACGTAGTTGGTCCGGTAGTGCATTCCATATGATTGGAGCGTAGAGGGAGAAAACCTTATTGGAGGTGGTTTTGTTGTTTTTCTCGGAATATGTGGGGCACCAATAATGTGTCCTTTTGGGACATTCTTCTTGTTGTATTATCAGGAAGTTTTTGAAGAAGGGATTGAAGGCATGTAGAGAATAATGCTTGGGATATTTTAAATGTGGTTAATATAACTTTGTATTTAGTTCTGACTTTTACAGGTAGCCAATGCAGTTTTTTTTAGCAAGGGGGTGATGTGGTCGGTTCTTGTGGCATAGAATAGAATGCGGGAGGCAGTATCTTGTACGAGTTGTAGGGGGTAAAGGATGTGGTCTCACAGTCCTTGGAAAAGGATGTTGCGGTAGTCAATGTGGGGTATGATTAGCACTTGAAAGACTGTGTGGTAGTCATTGAAGTCTAGTAGTGGGCATAGGTGTTGGACCGTCTTTAGTTTGTTATATATGGCTCTGGTAATGTTGCTGATGTGGGGTTGTAGCATTAGATGTTGGTTGAGAGTTATACCGAGATAGTGTCCCTCAGATTTTACTTTCAGTTGTTCTCCTGGTATTTGTATGATGGGTGGGAGGATGTCATCTCTGTCATGGAAGATGAAGAGAGCTTCAGTGTTGTCTAGGTTTACAATGAGATTGTGTTTGGCCAGTCATATTATGACATAGTTGAGGCAATTTATTAGAGCGGTGGATATGGGGTTTGTGGTGGAGAATGGCATGTACATCATGACATCATCTGCATATAAGTGGTAGAGAATGTTGTGGGATTGTATTATCTTGCAGATGGGTTGTAGGGAGATATTAAATAAGATTGATGAAAGCGCTGATTCTTGGGAGACGCCCTTTTGTTGCATAAATGGTGTGGAGTTAAAGCCTTTTATTGATATACAGTCTGCCAGGTATGACTGGAACCATTTTAATGCAGTATCAATTAAACCTATTGCTCGTAAGCGTTTTATAAGCATGTTGTGTGAGATGGTGTCAAAGGCTCCTTTGATGTCCAAGAAGATTAGGAGAAAACCTTGGCGAACAATTTCAGTGTCTCTGACAAGGTTGTCCATAAGGGCTATAAGTAAGGATTATTTACCATGGTTGGGCCTGAAACCATACTGGTGATGGTCAAGAGGAGGATGTGTATCCATATTTATTTATTTATTTTATTTATTTAACATTTTTTATATACCGCACTATTTAACATCAGCGTGGTTCACAAGTAACATAAATGTCCAGTGTGGGGGGTCTACATTGGACTTACAGTGAAACAAGGAATTTAAACTTGGAGAACAGGTAAAACTATGTACATAATTCCTCAATATATCTATGCATGTTATTTAAAGGTCGCTGTGGCGTGTAGAATCGAGGTTGGTAGGGTGGCTAATCGGGATAGGAGGGTTGGAGGGTCGGGGGGTGATTGGGGTGTCTTTTCAATGGATGTTGTGTAAGGGTGAAATGTGGCTATGCAATGTCTTCAGAGTTGGGAAAGCATTGAAGGAAGAGGTAGTGCTTCAAAGCCTTTCTGAATTGGTGAAGGTTGTTTATAGCACGGATGTTGGTTGGTAGATTGTTCCAGCATGAAGGTGCGGATAGAGCAAAGGCACGGTCTCTAGAGGCTTTGTTGCATTTGGTGATGGTTTTCGGGAGTATTAGGGAGTTGGTGGCGACAGATCTTCTCAGTCTGTTGGGGGGGGGGTGAGTTGGATAAGTTCAGAGAGGGCGTTGGCCGTGCATTTATGGATGGCTTTGAAAGTTATTGTTAAGATTTTGAAGGTGATCCTGTAGCGTACTGGGAGCCAATGTAGCGTTTTCAGGATAGGGGTGATGTGCTCCCTTCTAGATGCTTGGTGAAGGGTTCGGGCTGCAGTGTTCATTGCTAGCTGCAAAGGTTGTAGAGAGCACTTCGGAAGGCCGTGGAGAATGGAGTTCGCATAGTCGAAGTGGGGCATCACCAGTGACTGAAAGACTGTTCGAAAGTCCTCTGGCTCAAGTAGCGGTCTGATGTGACGTAGCATCCGGATTTTGTGGTAGACTGCTTTTGAGATGTTGCGTATCTGGGCGTTTAAGTTGAGATGTTGGTCGATCGTTACTCCAAGGTAACGTATCATTGTCTTCGTGAGAAGTTCGGCATCACGTACTTTTAATGAAGGTGGCGGGGTGAATGCTTGGTCTCTGCTGATGTAAAGTACCTCCGTCTTTTTGAGGTTGATTTTGAGCTTCTGAGAGTGTAGCCAGTCTGTGACTGCGTTGAAGCATGAGGATAATCGGGATACGTCTGGGTGATCAGTATGTATTGGAGTGAACATGAGGACATCATCGGCATAAATTAGGCAGTTTACACCGAAAGACCTGATGATGGAGCAGATAGGCTGCATATAGATGTTGAAGAATAGGGCAGAGAGTGAGGAGCCCTGAGGGACGCCCTTCGTTAGTGGGAATGGGGTGGAGGTTGAGGAACCGGAGCGGACATGCTGCCATCTATCATTTAGGTATGAGGTACACCATGCGAGGGCGGTGCCGTGAATTCCCTTCTCGGCGAGGCGGGACAGTAGTAGATCATGGCTGACGGAGTCAAAAGCCGCCGCAATGTCGAGGAAGATGAGGGCGAATCCCTGTTTGACGTTATCTAGCCCTGTTATCAGAGTGCTGAATAGAATTGTTAATAAGGTTTCCACGCCATGTTGCTCACGAAACCCGTGCTGGCAGGGATCGAGGGGTGAGTTATCCCCGATATGTTGGCTCAGTTGACGGTGGACTATTTTCTCTGAGATTTTAGCTAGAAGCGGTATGCTGGAGATGGGTCTGTATGAGTCCATCTTTGTGGGGTCAAGTTTATTGTTTTTGAGCAGCGGTCTAATTGAGGTTTGTTTTAGGCTTCGGGGGAAGACGCCTGTATGGAATGAGGTTCCAATCAGTTTAGCCAGGAAGGTACTGAGCTCGGTACGTAGGGTTTTATCCAGAATGCTGGACATGGGTCGTTTGGTGCTGTGGTGGTGTTTATATTCATAATGATGTCTTGTATATCTCTTTCAGTTGGTGTAGCAAAAGTGGAGATAGTACTTTGGGTAACTGTCAATACTTGTGTGGGTGAGGGTGGGGGGGAAAGGGCCAGTGTCATGTCTGGCGACCCGGAACAAGAGGGTAGGGTGGCCTTATTTGTTTTGGTTTGTAGGTAGTCTGCATATTTCTGTGGGTCTGGTTGGTTTGCCTGATCAGTAGAGGGTTCCTTAGCTAAGGATTTGACAATGTTGAACAGCTCATGTGGCTTATTCAGGGATCGTTGTAGAACCTCAGCATGGTATTGCCTCATTTTCCTCGAAACTGCTGTTCGGTGGGTGCATAGCTGGGCGGAGTAGGCTTCTTGGTTTTCGGTCGATCTGGAGCGGCGCCAGCGTCTCTCTAGCTGTCGGAGTTGTCGGAGGGAGGTCTTGAGCTCGGGCGAGTACCAAGGTGCCTTCTTCCTCTTGTTATGTGAAGCATTGATAGCGGGAGGGTCAGTTGCAGCATTGAGGCATGAGTTCCATATGCTACTGGAGCTGAAGCAGTACGGTTTTCGCAATTTTTGTGAGGATAGGTAGAGTGGAGACGAGTCTGTATGAGTTGGATTGTTTCGGATCCATGGCTGCGTTCTTTTTTATTGGGTGAATGGATGATCTCTTTAATTCAGGTGGCATGTATCCTTGTGTGAGTGAGAGTTGTGTGATTTTATGTATTATTGGTAGTAGGTTATCCTTGGTTGTTTTTATCCAGCTGGCAGGACATGGGTCTAGTGGAGATGTGGTGGTGTTGAGGTTCCTGATGATTGTCTCTTGGTTGTCTGATAATACAAGCATGAATGATTGCCAGATGGGTGGGGTGAGAATGTTCATGTTGCACATACCTTGACCTCACTCCCATGCCAGGATATACTGGAGATTATCTCTGTCTCTCAGATTCACTGCTAGTGCCATCCTCTTTCTGGAATTCATAAGATGTAAGATGCACAGGCAAATATCAAGATGCGATTGGAAATTCTTTTTAATCAAGCCGGTGGTACTCAATAGAACCGGGACCATTTCTACATCTTTCTGCCACGTTTCTTCAGTCTCTGATTGCATACGATGGTACCTGAGGATCTTCTTTCTTCACCCATAGTACTGAAGTACTGAATGGTCCCTTGACACTGATGCTTAAATTAGTAGGCGCTCTTCCGGTGCTTTTATCCATTACCACAATGGTGTTCAGTTGGTGACTAGGTCCCGGGGATCTGAGTAATTGCAGCACAGACCTCTCATCTGTGGAGTGAAACACAGTTGCTTTCTGATAATAAAGCTGGTGAGAATGTCATTCATATATATATTGAGGGATATTTTTTTATGTTTAAAGTTTTTATTGGAAACAAAGAACAACAAATAGCATGCACGTAGGTTTCAACATAGCTAGTCACATGAGGGGTAGTGAGAGGTTTGCCTTGAATCATTGCACTCGTGAGCTTCATTTCTGCCTTCTTTGCCATTTGTTCAGAAATTGTTCGCAGGAAATTGGGACCTACAAGTGTTTCCTGGAAGGATTCTCACAGTCCAAGTTTGAAGTTGATATTTTTCAGCAATTTCCTAGAATTCCATGCTGAAACAATTAGAGACTGAATGGCAGGGCGTACGTGATCCCCCACCCTCCCCTTTTCTCCCCTAGACCATTGAAATGGTTTAATAGCAGTTTACTGGCTAGAAAGAAGACTTTTTTATCCCATATTTGGATTGTCTCACTTGCTGTCTGACCTGTTCAGATGGATGATGGCTAGTATGGGCGATGGATGTAGAAGACTGGAGGGCTCAATTGTTCGAAGGCTCAAACCACTAAAGGTCTGGCTGTAGACGATTGGAGTTCAGTGAAACTGGAGTGGTGACACAGGATCTTGGCAACATCTATCTGTTGCTCGAGGACTTCCTGCAAGGTAGTGGATGGAAAAGCAGGCTGGCGAGGAGAATGGAGGCATTCATATTCTGTAGCAGCAAGGTCCAGCTGACCAAAAGTACTAGATAAATGAAATACTATAACCAGCACTAGTGTCAGCTGCAGATGTTACCCACTGAATCAACATATACTACATCGATCAGGCTCACACTTCCAGCTTCCTGTCTTAATGTTCTCTTTGATGTTTTTCCAAGGTTCAAAATGGAAAGCTTTATAAAACACGAGCCCAATGTTCAGCACACAGTGGTCAGCATTTTTAAATTGCCTAGCCACTGCAGATAAAACTGAAACCAGATATTCAAGACCAGAATCTGAATATCCTCTGATGTTGAATATCTGATTTCAGCACTGACCGGTACAGCTGTCCAGATGGCAGCCGTAGAAACATGACAGCAGAAAAAGACCATACGGCCTATTCAGTCTGCCCTTCCATATCAATTACTATAGTCCCTTTTTTTCTTTTAGAGATCTTCTGTGTTGGTTCCATGCTTTCTTGAATTCAGATACTGTCCTGGTCTCTACTACCTCCACTGGGAGACTATTCCACGCATCTACCACTCTTTCCATAAAGAAATATTTCCTCATAATACTCCTGAGTCTATCCCCTTTCATCTTCATCCTGTGTTCCCTTGTTGCAGATCTTTTCTTCAATTGAAAGAGGCTCTCCTCCTGTGCATTTATGCTATGGAGGTATTTAAACATCTCTATCATATTTCCTCTATCCCGCCTTTCCTCCAAAGTATATGTATCAAGATCTTTAAGTCTGTCCCCATATGCCTTATAACAAAGTCCATTGATCATTTTGATAGACACCCTCTGCACAGACTCCAGCCTGTTTATATCATTTTGAAGGTGTGGTCTCCAGAATTGTACACAATACTCCAAATGAGGTCTCACCAGAGATTTATACAGAGGCACTATCACCTCCTTCTTCCTGCTGGCCATTGCTCTCCTTAATCACCTAAGCATCCTTTTGACTTTTGCCGTCACCTTTTCTACCTGTTTAGCCACCTTAAGATCATCAGATACAATCATGCCCTGGTCCCGCTCCTCTGTTGTAGACAGAAGTACTTCACCCCTTTTACTGTACCACTCCCTTGGATTTTTGCAGCCCAAATGCATGACCCTGTATTTTTTAGCATTACATCTCAGCTGCCAAATTTTTGACCATTCTTCAAGCTTACCTAGACCCTTCCTCATGTTATCTACTCCTTCCTTGGTGTCTACTGTATTGCAGATTTTGGTATCACCTGCAAAGAGACAGACCTTACCCGACAGTCCTTCTGCAATATCACTTACAAAAATGTTAAAAAGAAACGGACCAAGGACAGATCCCTGTGGCACACCACTGGTAACCTCCTCCTCCTTCTCAGAGTAAGCTCCATTTACTTCTATTCTTTGTCACCTCCCACTCAACAATTTAACCCATTCAGTCACTTTAGGGTCTATTCCTAGGTTGCTCAATTTATTTGTAAGTCGTCTGTGCAGAACGGTGTCAAAGGCTTTACTGAAATCTAAGTATGCCACATCTAGGGCTCTTACTTCGTCCAACTCTCTGGCCATCCAGTCAAAGAAATTTATTAGATTTGTCTTACAAAACCTGCCCCCAGTAAAACCATGCTGCCTCAGATTCTGTAATCCATTGAACTCCAGAAACATCATTGTCCTCTGTTTTAGCAGTGTCTCCATTACTTTATTCGCCACAGAGATCAGATTTATGAGCCTGTAGTTCTCAACCTCATCCTTACGTCCGCTTTTGTGTAAAGGGACCAAATGCACCTTTCTCCAATCCTCTGGGAACACTCCTGACTAAAGAAGAATTGAAAGGTCAGACAGTACAGCTGCTAAAACTTCCTCAAGTTCCTTCAGTGCTCTTGTATGGATCCTATCTGGCCCCATCGTTTTGTCTACTTTTAGTTTAGTTATTTCCTCACGAACACAGTCTTCTGAAAATCGTTCAAGATTCCCTTCACTACTGTTTCTATTTGTGAATGTTTTCTGAGGTCCTACTCCTGGCCCTTCATCTGTGAACACAGAACAAAAATATTTGTTAAGAAATTCTGCTTTATCCTTATCAGCTTCTGCATATTCCTCCCTTTTACCCTTGAGTCTGACAATGCTACTTTTGCACTTCCTTCTCTCAGTAACATATCTGGAAAATGTCTCTCCCCCCCCCCCTCCCACCACCATTTTACTGCATTGACTATTTTTTCTTCTGTTTGCATCTTTGCTTTCATGACTACTTTCCTAGTTTCTCTAAATTTTTTGTGAATTTTGATGCTTGTCTTCTTCTCTCTGTGTTATCTTGTATTTTATGAAGGCTACCCTCTTTTTCTTCACATTTTCAGCTACTTCTTTTGAGAACCACAGTGGCCTCCATTTACTTTTATATTTATTTACTTTCCTAACATAAAGGTTTGTTGCCCTTAAAATACCCCTTTTCAGTTTTGGCCATTGCTTTTCTACCTCCCTCAGCTATCCCCATCCCACTAACAACCCCTTGAGATATTGTCCCATCCTGGCAAAGTTAGTTTTCCTAAAGTCTATGACTCTCACTTTTGAATAGATTTTATAAGCCCTAGTCCTAATACTGAACCACACAATCTAGTGATCACTGGATGCGAGATGATCTCCCACTCTATCATCAGATAACACTTTTCCCATGGATAAGCACCAAGTCCAGTATGGCCTCTTCATGTGTGGGTTCTGTTACCATTTGCTGTAACAATTCTCCCTGTAGAGAATCCAGGATCTCTTTACTTATAGATAACACCGCAGCCAATCAACATCCGGCATATTGAAATAATCTATCAGTAGCACTTCTCATTTCATGGCAATATTGCAATTGTTTTCAATTAAATCTCTGTCCACTTCTTCTGCCTATGAGGGAGATCTGTATATCACACCAATGCAAATGGGTTCCCCATTCCCTCTTTCTAGTTTAACCCACAGTGCCCCCTCCTTCCCTTGTAAGTCCTGTAATACTGTAACTTTAATACGATTTTTTACCTATAGTGCTGCTACTCCTCCTCCCCTTCTTCCTATTCAGCTATTATCTGGATAGCCGAACTGCATAAAGTTAGGAGAATGTTTTGGTTAACTTACCTTTGTGGCCTCTTATCTGGTTATTAACCTAAAACTCATTGCTGATCAAATCAATGCAGGGGACAGTGTTGAGTCAGAGGGGATATGTCCAGTTAGTGTGTTGAATATCCCTTTCAGCAGGGTTTATGTGGTTAATAGGTCCTGGTAACTGGATAAACCCTTATGAATACTGAGCCCATGTATATATTTAGAGAGCCAGATTCATTGAGCTTCCTTCCCATAGATACAAGATGGGAGAAAAACCTTAACGAATTAGGCCAGTGTTTGCATAATACAGTTCCAAACCATGGCGGCAGTCCATTATGATTGATAGTTTGGGCTAATTCTGACTAACATCTTGTGATGAAAGTGATTTCCAGATTGGGCACACGAGCCATCAAATAGTTTCAGCTGTATAGCCACACCAGGACTGGAACCTTTATATAATAGGCAGCTTAGACTGTAAGCCCTCTTAAGACAGGGACAATTTTGACTGTTCCTGAATGTAATTTGCCTTGAGCTCGAAGTTTAAAATGCAAATAATGAAATCTAAAATACAAAGAATTCAAAACCTTATGAGGTCTATTCTGAGCCATGAATAGGGGGATGTACACCCTGCCTGGACGTACATCCCTGCTGTTCGTCCCCCTTGCCGTCCCCATGCAGGGCTCCCTGTATCAACAGCGGAATTGTATGGGAGCCTTAGATGGGGGTGGGAGGGGGCAGACAGAAGGCAGAGAGAGTGCGGTGCATGGGCGGGCCATCACCCTGGACATACAGGCCGATTCTGAGGTTGGCTCTGTATGTCCAGGGTATGCTAGTTAGACAGGGGGTAGCAGGGGTTGCCAGCAGGGACAAAAAGGGAGGCATGCAGGAGGTTCCCCGCAGCCGGACCCTGGCCATGGGAGGCCGGATCTGGGGTCTGGCTGCAGGGAAAGGACAATCTCGGCAGTGGGCGGCATTCGCCGCTCTGTAATGGAGCCCCGGTGCCATGGCACTGCGGCTCCATTACAGAGCCAGGCTGAGTTAGCTGGGTGTGCGGCTGATCAGAATTGGGGCCAGTCTGCACGTCCAGGCCAGTAGACCCGATTCTGATCCCGTGAGAGCTGCCTCTGCAGGATCAGAATCGGGTCTATCGCTGTATGCCCCGACTCTGCCCGGCCGCTCAAGGGGCTGGACATCCATTTGTGAATAGGCCTCCACTTCTCTATCTCTCCATTTTTCTTTTTGACTATGTGCACCACAGATTAAATGAAGCAAAACTAAAAACAGAGCATTTTTCTTTTTGCTTACATGCATTATTATATTTAAAGTTTTTGAAGAAGGGGGTAGCATTATTATAGGCTGGTGCTTCCTAGGATTAAAGGGTTAAATGCATAAGAACATAAGTTTTTTTTTCTAAAAGCCCTATTTGTGCTTTGGATATTGAGTACATCGGGCCCAAGGACAGTGGTAAGTATATTGTCTGTTACAGATTATGCAAGTTGCTCCCCCATAGAAGGAATCTGATAGTTTTAGCAGGATATGGCAGTGGGTTTGCTGTTTCCTTTGGCAGCCTACAACACTGGCTCTCCCATGGAGGTCTCCCATCCAGTTACAAGGCAGGACTGACCCTGCTTAGCTTCTTAGATGTCACCAGGGCAGCAGGCTCTTTTTAAAATGAACTAGTATTTTTATAATATTTTTTTTATAAGTGATATTGTGGAAGGACTGTCGGGTAAAGTTTGCCTCTGTGGATGATGCCAAAATGCCACAACAGGGAAGACAGCGTGGACGGTGTAGAGAAGATGAGGAGGAATCCAATGAAGCTTGAAGAATGTTTTAAAATTTGACAGCTGAGATTCAGTGATAAAAAATATAGGGTCATGCATTTGGGTTACAAAAACCCAAGGCAGTGGTACAGTATAGGGGGTGAAATACTTCTGTCCACAAAAGAAAAACAAGGCCTAAGGGTGATCATATTTCATGAACTTAAGGCAACCAAACAGGTAGAAAAGGCAACAGCAAAAGCCACAAGGATGCTTGGGTGCATAGGGAGAGGAAAAAAGGAAGTGATAGTGCTTCTGTATAAGACTCTGGTGAGACTTTAATTGGAGTATTGTGGGCAGTTCCAGAGACTGCACCTTCATGAACAGGATGGAGTTGATACAGAGCGCGGCTACCAAAATGATCAGTGGCCTTTGTCATAAAGCCTATGAGAAACATAGAAACATGACCACATGGCCTATCTAGTCTGTCCTTCCATATCAACAACTACAACAGTCCCCTTTTTACCTTTAGAGATCCTCTGTGTTTGTCCCATGCTTTTTTGAATTCAGTTACTGTCCTCATCTCTACCACCTCCACTGGGAGACTATTCCATGGATCCACTACTCTTTCCGTAAAGAAATATTTCCGCATATCGCTCCTGAATCTATCTCCCTTCACCCTCATCCCATGTCCCCTCGTAGCAGAACTTGCTTTCAATTGAAAGAGGCTCTCTCCCTGAACATTTATGCCACGGAGGTATTTAAACATCTCAGTCATATCACCTCTATCCCGCCTTTCCTCTAAGGTGTACATATTAAGATCCTTCAGTCTGTCCTCATATGCTTTATAATGAAGACCACTAATCATTTTAGTAGCCACCCTCTGCACCGACTCCATCCTGTTCACATCCTTTTGAAGGTGCGGTCTCCAGAATTGCACACTATACTCCAAATGAGGTCGCACCAAAGACTTATACAGAGGCATTATCACCTCCTTTTTTCTGCTAGCCATTCCTCTCCGTATGCACCCAAGCATCCTTCTAGCTTTTGCCGTCGCCTTTTCTACCTGTTTAGCTACTTTAAGATCATCAGACACAACCACGCCTAGGTCCCGCTCTTCTTTAGTGGACAAAAGTACTTCACCTCCTATACTGTATTGCTCCCTTGGATTGCTGCAGTCCAAATGCATGACCTTACATTTTTTAATATTAAATCCCAGCTGCCAAATTCTAGACCATTCTTCAAGCTTAGCTAGATCCCTTCTCATGTTATCTACACCTTCCTGGGTGTCTATTGCAGATTTTGGTATCATCTGCAAAGAGACAAACCTTACCCGACAGCCCTTCCGCTATATCACTAACAAAGATGTTAAAAAGAATTGGACCAAGGACAGATCCCTGGGGCACACCACTGGTAACATCCTTCTTCTCAGAGTGAGCTCCATTTACTTGTACTCTTTGTCGCCTCCCACCCAACCAATTTCTAACCCAAGCAGTAACTTTAGGGTCCATCCCTAGGGTGCTCAGTTTGTTTATAAGTCGCCTGTGAGGAACAGTGTCAAAGGCTTTACTGAAATCTAAATACACCACATCTAGAGCTCTCCCTCGGTCCAACTCCCTGGTCACCCAGTCAAAGAAATCAGATTTATCTGACAAGACCTGCCTCTGGTGAATCCATGCTGCCTCGGATCCTGTAATCCGCTGGACTCCAGAAACCTCACTATTTTCTCTTTCAGCAGCGTTTCCAATAATTTACTCACCACCGAAGTTAAACTAACCGGCCTGTATTTTTCAACCACATCCTTACTTCCGCTTTTGTGTAAAGGCACCACATGAGCCTCTCTCCAGTCCTTTGGCACCACTCCCGACTCCAACGAGGCATTGAAAAGGTCAGTCAGTGGAGCTGCTAGAACGTCCCCAAGTTCCCTCAGTATTCTAGGGTGTATCCCATCTGGTCCCATCGCTTTGTCTACTTTAAGTTGAGCTAGTTTCTCACGAACACAGTCTTCTGAAAATTGTTCAAGATGTCCCTCGCTTCTGTTCCTATTTGTGGGTGTTTTCTGAGGTCCTGCTCCTGGTTCTTCATCTGTGAACACAGAACAAAATATTTGTTAAGCAATTCCGCTTTATCCTTATCAGCTTCTACATATTCCTCCCCTGCACCCTTGAGTCTGACAATACCACTTTTGCCCTTCCTCTTCTCACTAACATATCTGAAAAATGTCTTATCCCCCCATTTTATTGCAGTTGCTATTTCCTCCTCCTTTTGAATCTTTGCCTTCTTGACTACTTAGAGAAGCTAGCAAAGTTTTTCCAAATACAGATGCCAGTCTTCCTCTCTCTGTGATCTCTTGTATTTCATGAAGGCCTCCCTCTTTTTCTTCACTTTTTCAGCTACTTCCTTCGAAAACCATAGCGGTCTCCTGAGGACAGGCTTAAAGCTGTGGAATGAGGAGACATAGGATTAAATGAAAGGGGATAGACTCGGGAGTATTCTAAGGAAATACATTTTTATGAAAAGGGTAGTGAATGTATGGAATAACCTCCCAGTAGAAATAGTGAGAAAAGGATTATATCTGAATTCAAGAAAACATGGGATACGCACAAAGGATCTCTAAGGAACAGGAAGGGAAAGTAGATCCTAATAGTTCTTATTGATGGGCAGGCTGTATAGGTTGTATGGTCTCTATCTGCTTTCATTTTTTATGTTTTATCTTAGAACAGTTTTTCCAGTGATTTCACTATTGCTATGAATGTCAGGCTAAGAAACACCACTAGAGGGAGCTAGCTTACTGGTCTTGCATTGGCTGAATAGGCTGAATGCTTCTCAATATATCTGAAAAGCGTTTTGTCAGTGATTCAGTCCATCTGTCTTTCTCAAAGCACATTACTTCTTTTTTAACTTAGGAGCATCATCTTGAAACTTGATGTGAAAGTCAACAGAGGATCCCTAGTGGTAAAGAAATGAGAAGGGAAAGCCAGAGATCTGTGGTATTACACTAGGAATGACATTGGGTTGGCTAGATGGGCCTAAAATCAATAGACCTTATCTGCCATCATATTCTGTATTTCTTACCCAGATCCCAGAATTTACCCTATTGGACATAATGGGGGCCATTAGATAATGTGAATAGGCCATTTGGATGTGCACGAGAGATGGATTTCTCCCAAAAATGTCTATGGCTGTATTCCGAAACTCGTCTCCTGTGCACGTCCACGATGCGAACGCGGAGATCTCAGAATGAGCCCAGGAGGGGCAGAATGGGGGCATGGTTGACCCAGAGACATATAAAGCATATTCAGGAAAGGCCTGTGTACGTTTTTTGTGTTCCCCGCGGATGTGCCTGTTATTCCTGCTGGAGATGTGGAATAAGACCAGTACTTAGAAAATTTTCTGCTGTGCTTGTATAGAGGTTGTGACAAGTATGCTTCCAAATTGGTGTGACTGCAGTCTGTACAACCCAGCTAGATGCATTTGCAATGAACAGAAATAAGAGGTAAGAGAATCTTGTAAGCTAAAGGGACATTAATAATTACCCCTAAAGACATTTTAAGACGAGCAGTAGTGATTATGGGGGCTATGCTGGCAGTTGCTGTTTGTGCTAAAGGAGCTAATCTGTGGACCCTGACAATTCCTGCATTATATAAAATGAGAATGTTGATGGAAGAAATGTGAGTGAGTCAGCAACAGGATTGTGTTTGAGTGCGAGAGGGGGATCAGATATGTAGTCCTGGCACTCCATGCTTTTATGGTATGTCAGCTGATGAGCATCTGTCTCCCTGAATTATGTCTTTTATGACAGCAAGTGAGAGAGAGAGAGAGAGTGTGTGTGTGTGTGTGTGGTTTGAGGTTCCACAGGAAGATCTAGTATGCTGATCTGCAAATCAGTGAGGAGGGCCAGGCATTGGGAGACATGACTGATGTAGTGCCAACAGTCCCCAGATTGTGCCATGAGGCCTGCCATAGCCAGAACATACATTTGTTGCTCAGCGATATTATGCATCCCTTGGGGAATTGCTGTGCTAGTGTTGTTTTCTGTGCACATGATGAGGGTCCATCCTGAGCGTTTTTAAAAGTCTATGTAGACTGACCAATGCAGGACTCACTGAAGCCTTTTTATGATGCCAAGTACCATTTCATATTTGCAATCTTTTATATCAGCTTAGCATGTGCTGGAATTACCTAGCACTGTTCTGGGCATGTAGGAGACTAGACTATGGTCCAGTTTGCATCAGCATGCATTTATCATCAGCGTTTATGTCTTGTATGCATCAGCAAACTACTGTCAGTGAGCACAGCAGCTTAAGAGATGCATGTTTTAACAGCAGAGGCGTGGCCAGCTTGGAGACGGGCACCATCTCAGATGTGTTACTTTACAGGATACTGTGAGCATGAGTCTGTCTAAAACCTGATCTCCTGCTGTTGTTGGAGATGTGTTTCTCTGCTTTACTCTCTGGCCCGTGTCTGTATCCAAGCGTGGGAAGTGCACTGGATTTGTGCACAGGTCTTCTGGACAGCATGTTGGACATGCCACACTAGAGGCATCTATGATCCCGATTTTAGAAACACAAGTGCATCTATACCAATGTCTTCGGAATCGGGTCGGAATCGTGCCCGTGTCTGATTTGAACGTTTCTACGTTTGCTAGCCGGCCTGAATAGAATCAGCCTCACTGTGGACAGAGAGAGAGAAGGAAGCTCAGAGCAGCACAGGCCTTGCAAGAATTCTCTTAGCAAAATGTTCATTGGGAAGTAGAGGATGAAGGTGAAGAAAAGGAGTCTCATATGCAAATATCCTACAAGGTTATTCATGGCAATGTGTCTTATGTAAACAGACTTTTAAGAGTGACCCCTCTAGTAGAGGTTCGCACAGCAGGAGTGGTGTGTTCAGTTTGTGTGCTTCTGCACTCCTTAATAAATTAGATGCTAAGGGTGTGATCTTGGACAACTTGATCCCTGAAGCATATCTGTGGGCTTGATTACAAAGCCACGGTAGCGGTTTCCAATCGTTATCGGAGCCGCGGCCCCATTGATTTCAATGGGGCCGCGGCTCTGATAGAGCCCCCTGGACTTCAAACAACATTCAGAGTAAGACAGTGATCAGGCATGGAATAGCTCCTCTACATGAGCTTCATTCTAAGCCAGGGATTCTCAACCCAGTCTCCAGGACACACTTAACCAGTCAGGTTTTCAGGATAACCGCAGTGAATATGCACAAGATAGATTTGCATGCACTGCCTCCACTGTATTCTAATCTCCATCATGCATATTCATTGTGGTTATCCTGAAAACCTGGCTGGCTATCTGTGTCCCGAGAACTGGGTTGAGAACCCCTGTTCTAAACTAATGTCATCCAAGAATAAGCGTTTTTGCCTTAAGAAATCTGAAGGATTCAATCATACTTTTTCTTCTTTGATGCTGCTTCTGTCAAATTTATTTTTAGTTTAATGTTAATATTATTATTATTGATTTTGTGTATCTTACAGGAGGAGCCAAAGAGCAAGTCCAAAATCTGTGCTAATGTGTTCTGCGGGGCTGGTAGGGAGTGTGCTATGACTGAGAAGGGAGAGCCGACTTGTCTGTGCATTGAGGTAAGTTATGTACAAGGTCCTCAAAGACCCAAAAGCGAACATAGAATGTGTTATGTACTAAAACTAGCAAGGAATTCCCAAGCACTCCCAAACAAGTTGGCCCTATGAATTGGGTCAGAATTTCCCATGAGATGGTAAAGTTACTGTTTTGGAAAAGGATTTTTTTTTCTGGAAAATATTATCGCATGCTGGCTGTTTTCCTTGGCTCATGAAATGCAGAGGAGTGTCATCTTCATGCCTCTTCTGGTTTAATCTGTTGCAGAAGTGCAAAGCTCACAAGAGGCCTGTGTGTGGCAGCAATGGCAAGACTTACCGGAACCATTGTGAGCTGCACCGGGACGCCTGTCTGACTGGTTCCAAGATCCAGGTAGACCATGATGGCCACTGCAAAGGTAACAGCAAAACCCCTACTGCACCGCATCAGTTTTGGAGATCTAGGGTTTCCAGGGTCATGACATTCGATAGCAACAAAATGTTAGGTACTGGAATAAATCTCTCTAGGCTATGGAGTTGTATATCTCCTGAGTTGGCCTGAATATCTTTATGGCAGCAGGAGAGAGTCAACCATGTACAGACAGCAGGGCTGTGGAGTCGGTACACAAAATCTTTGACTCCAACTCCTTCATTTATGGTACCTCCGACTCCTCTATGTGCGATTAGACTACTTATAGATTTTGTATACCAATTGAAAGCACACAATATACAGGGCATTTCATCACTGCTAATGTGATTCATCAGGCTACTTTGTAGCACCCTAAGCCGTTAAAATTTGAGTTTAAAGACTATAGCTATGCCATTGTGGCTTTTTTATATTATTTATTAAAGAAGTTATAAACATGAATGAGTAACATTAAACAGAAGACAAAATTTAAAAAAGAGGCTAATAATTCTTACAGGAAGGTCAAAAAATGCCCATTTTAAAAGAAATTAACTCGGTTAGGTACATAACCCTTCTTTTTTTAGATTAAAGCATTGTTTGAATATAAAATGAAAATGAATGTAACATGAAAGATTACAGTAAACAAAATAAAAATGATATTGTAAAAGCTATCCTTTACTCCCAATGTCAGAGTTATCATCTTATTGTCTTCACGCTTCAATATAAACTAAATTATTTCCTGAAAAGAAAAAATAGGTTAATCGAATTAGTATCTGTGAATTGGAATTATTAAAGCATTACCATTTACATTTAGTCAGAGTTGGTACTTTTTTTCCGACTCTTATTCCAGTAACCCAATAATTGCTTCAGACTCCACGACTGACTCCGATTCCACAGCTCTGACAGACAGAAGTCTGTGTCAGAAAATGTTTGGAAATAGGCTGAACAAGATCAGAGCTGGTCAGCTGTTATGTGTAATGTGGATTTTTTTGGCTGGATTAAAAGCGTTCAGCTCATGCTGTTAAAGATGTTAATTTATACTGATGCCATCTAGTGGCTTATTGTTAGAGCCAAATTTTTACACCAAGGGGAATGTTCACCAAACCATCCTAAAGGTTAACCCGGGCTATCTGCAACTAGGTCCCATTGAATAACACGGGACCTAGTTACAGATGGCCCACATTTATTTATTTAACATTTCTTATATACCACCTTTCGGTGGTATCAAGGCGGTTTACATCTAACAGAACAAGAGTTACATGAAACAGTACAACTAACTAGGTACAGGTAACTGGAATTACAGTGCAATTAACTATTTACATTTTAACTATAGGCAGTAAGGTATTTACTGACTGAACAGTGATCTAATAACTATTTACATTTGGTCGGTATATGAACCATGCTTTTGAATTTCGGACGTCTAGTTTGTGTGTAGGTTTTGGTTGTGGGTGAGAGATCTTGACAGTCAGTCCCATAATATTTCTTGAATATTTCTAGCAACTTTTTGAATTCCCTTATGTCAATAGTTGCTCTGAGATTGGGCCCATATATGGAGAAGGCGCAGTGGCATATTTCTTGTGTACTGGTTGTTTTCTGTCTGGGGATTTTGAGGAGGTTAGATGTTTGGCCTCGTCTTGGTCTGTCATCAGGAGGTATGACTATGAGAGTTTGCCGACAGGCAGCGGTTAGGTTATGTATACTTTTGAAAGTGTTCGTTATTGCTTAGTATTGTATCCGAGCTTGGATGGGCAGCCAATGTAATTCCTTTAGTACTGGGGTAATGTGTTCTTGTCTGGGTGTCCTTGATATTAAGCATGCCACAGCGTTTTGTGCAATCTGGAGTGGAAGCAGTATGCTTTTTGGTAGGCATTGTAGTATTGAGTTGGGGTCGTCCCACATTGGAGTAATGAGTGCTTGGCAGACCATATGGAATAGGTTGTGGTCCAGCAATGGGCGGAGGTTATATAGTGTTCTTATCCTTTGATATGTTGCTGCAGTTGTTTCCTTAATGTGGCCTTGGAAAGTGCGTTTTTGATCTAGTATCACTCCTAGGTGTTTGATTTCAGATTTGTTAGGGATATCATGGTTGTTGAAGATCAGTTTCTCTATTGGAATGTAGTTGGGGTTTCTGTTTACAACCTGTGCCTTGGTTTTACTTCCATTCAAAGTGAACGAGTGTTCATGTAATCAGCGGGTTACTTCACTGAGGCAGGAGAGGATGATGGGGAAGTCAGGGTTCTTGTTGCAATTGGGGTGTTCAGCATAATGTCATCTGCGTAAATATGGAACATTATCCTGTATTTCTGGAGGATGTTGCAAACGGGCTGGATGTATAAGTTAAATAAGAGAGCTGAGAGAGCTGATACTGGAGGTAGTCCTTAGTGAATTTGGAATGACTTTGGTGTCATACTTTGTACTTTCACCTGTTGCATGCGGTCAGATAAGTATGAGTGAAACCATTTTAAGGGGATCCCATTTACTCCGATTTCTGCTAGGCGG
Source organism: Ichthyophis bannanicus (assembly GCA_033557465.1). Taxonomy (NCBI): domain Eukaryota; kingdom Metazoa; phylum Chordata; class Amphibia; order Gymnophiona; family Ichthyophiidae; genus Ichthyophis; species Ichthyophis bannanicus. Next base: position 329,678,696 of record CM066034.1, on the reverse strand, counting down.
GTGAGGAGTCTTCTGTGGTTTATGGAGTCAAATGCCGCAGAGATATCTATGAATATGAGAATGAATGCCTGTTTGGATCTTTCTATGCCCTTAAGCAGGATGTCAAGGAGTGAAGTGAGGAGCGTTTCAGTACTGTAGTGTTGTCGGAACCCATGTTGCTGGTCATCCAGAGGTGTATTGGTGTCTATAAATTCCTGTAGTTGGAGCAAGTTAACCGTTAGCCTGGTTTAATAAACATACTCCCTTGTTTCAGAGTTACAAATTACTGTAACATAGCTGGAGCACAAGAAGTACAATAAGAACGTAGGGCCTGATAGTCAAAGGCATTTATATGGTTTGCAGAACTGCAAACCATGTAAATGTCACTGAGCGAGATATTCAACGACACTAACATGGTTAATGCTGCTGAATACCCATGGGTACTGCCCTACATGCCTCAATGCTAACCAGGGCGTTCCTTGAGCCATACCTGGGGATAACCAATCGGCGATATTCAGCGCTGCCTTGGTGGCAAAAATCAGGTGCGGCAAAGGCCATCCTCAATTTTACTGCTGAAGCTAACCAGGCGGATGCTGAATATCACCGCTGTTTGGTTAGCTTCATGCCTCAGTGGCTGACCCAAATATTCAGTGCTGGTGCCGAATATAGCCCTTGCATTGGATATTGAGGTTTAGTGTTCACCAGCAACAGCTAGCTGCTATAATGGCATTAGTCACCTCCGCTGAATATCGGGCCCATAAAATATATCATACTGGATTAGACTGAAGGTCCATCAAGGACTTCCAAGAGGGCTGCTACTGCTGGGAAGAAATTTGCACTTTTAAGTACTTACCTCCTGAGACAGTCTCTAAATCTTGGGGAAAAAATAATTCTTTGGGTTAAAAAGGATAAAATCTGTGTATTTTAAAATTCACTGTTTTATTAAGTCAGTTAGGGCACAGTACTACAAACCAGTTTTCAATTAAATTAAAGCAGTTAGGGTATATCTTAACAGAGAGAGTAGAATAGAGTAAATGATCTTTGAGTATATATAGAGAAATTGTTTTCTAGAGACCTTTTACAAAGAGGCCTTCCAGTTAGGAGGCAAGAGAACTGTGAAATTGTTTTAAATAGGTGTTAATGCCAAGTGACAGATCAAAGGGGCAACTTGAAAGGCTCCCTCTATCAAACCAAGGGCAGTGTGAATCACCAAGGAAACGAAGAGATTGCCATAAAAGCACAGATATAAATAGGTCATACCTCCCATCCACTCCAGCTCCCGCCCACTCCAGGCATAATCCATGATTTATAGCCTCCTAAACCAGGTTTAACTGATTATCTTCATCAACAGATTATTAGGCCTTAGGAGTAGATTAATTAAATTCTTGCAGGTAACCTTGAGAGGAACACTAAAAGTTCTTTATTCCCTTAGCAACTTTACATAACTTAACAACTTTAAATAGCTTAAAGAAATCTTTAAATATAAGATACAGACAGCAGTCCAGCAGTGAGATGTGGGCTATCCAGTCTTTAGCACTGAGTTTTACATGTATGATTTTCTTCCAGTTGATGAGAGGCCTTATGTGTGCACTAAGTGCAAAGAGTTCTTTGCTCTCAGGGAACGAGTCCAATCTCTGGAGGCTAGAGTAGCGCACTTGGAGGAGCAGAAGCAGACAGAGAGGTAGATAGTAAGACCTACAGAGATATAGTAGAGAAGTCCCACCTCCAGTCTGGGAAACTCTTTGCTGCTAGGGAGAGAGAGGTCACATGAAAGGAAAGCATCACCTTGGTGTGGCATGAAGTGATCCTGTAGCTAGGACCTGTCCTGGAGGTGATGTAATACCCTCTCACACCAAGGATGTGTCTCCAGGGCCATGTACCCATAAGGGAAGAGTTAGGATGATTGTTACAGTTGGTGATGTGATCATTAGGCATGTAGACAGCTGGGTGGATGGTGGACGTGAGGATCGCCTGGTAACATGCCTGTCTGTTGTGAAGGTAGAAGATCTCATGCACCATCTAGACAAGGTTTTAGATGGTGCTGGGGAGGAGCAGGCTGTCTTGATAGATGATGGCACCAGTGACATAGGAAAATGTGGAGGGAGGTTCTGGAAGCCAAATTTAAGTTTTTAGGTAGAAAGTTGACATCCAGAAATTCCAGGGTAGCATTCTCAGAAATGTTTCCCGTTCCACGTGCAGGACCTAAGAAGCAGAGCTCTGGAGTCTCAAGTGTGGATGAGATGATGGTTCAAGGAAGAAGGGTTTGGATTTTTTAGGAACTGGGTAACATTCTGAAGAAGGGGGCTTTTCCAAAAGGATGGGCTCCACTTCAACCAAGGTAGAACCTGGCTGCTGGCATTAACCTTTAAAAAGGAGATAGAGCAGCTTTTAAACTAGATAATTGGGAAAAGCTGACAGTTGTCCAAGAGCCCATGGTTTGGAATAATGTATTCTTGAAGGGTACTAGCAAAACAGAGAAGTCAGGGCATCCCAATAAAGAGGTTCCAATAAAGGTAAAATTAACCCAGGTGTCTTTAAGTATAAATCAGACAGAGTTGAAAGATTCCAAATGAACCCTGTCATCAAATAGCCAAATTGTTAACATTAGCAAAAAACAAACTTTGAAATGCCGTTATGCAAATTCTGGAGCTCTAAAAAATAAGATTGGAGAGTTAGAATATATAGCAATGAATGAAAGCTTAGATATAATTGGCATTTCAGAGACTGATGGAAGGAGGATAACCAATGGGACACTGATATCAGGCTACAAACTATATCACAATGATAGGATAGATCACATTGGTGGAGGGGTGGCTCTATATCTTAGAGGGCATTGAGTCATACAGAATAAAGGTTTTGCAGGAAACAAAATGCACTGCAGAATCTCTATGGATAGAAATTCCATTTAAAAAGGGGACAGGAATGGTAGTAAGGTGTACTACCGTCTGCGTGGACAAAATGAATAGACAGATGATGAAATACTAACAGAAATTAGGGAAGTTAGCAAAGTTTACAACACAGGAATAATGGGAGATTTCAATTAACCTGGGTCAATGTAATATCAGGACATGTTAGGAAGATAGTTTCTAGATGAACTAAATGACTGCTTCATGGAGCAGCTGGCCCATGAACTGATTTGCAGGGACACTATTTTAGACCTAATCCTCAATGGAACGCAGGATCTAGTGTGAGAGGTAACTGCTTGGGGCTGCTTGGCAATAGCGATCGTAACATCATCACATTTGATTTAATAAATGGAGGGAGGATAGCAAGGAAATTGACTGCACTAGCATTCAACTTTAAAAAAGGAGACTATAATAAAATGAGGAAACTGGTTAAGAAAAAACTAAAAGGTGTAACTGCAAAAGTTAAGATTTACATCAAGCCTGGGCGTTATTTTAAAATACTGTCTTGGAAGCCCAGACAAGATGTACTCCATGTTTTAAAAAAGGTGGAAGGAGGAACAAACAAAAGCCAGCATGGCTTTTAGGTGAAGTCAGAGAGGCTGTTATAGTTAAGAGAGAACCTTTCAGAAAATGGAAAAAAGAGCCAAATGATGAAAACAGGAATAAGAATAACTACTGGCGTTAACTGCAAGGCACTGATAAGACAGGTAAAGAGAAAATTTGAAAAGAAGCTTGCGGTGGAAGCAAAAGTGCATAATAAAAATGTTTTCAAGTATATTCGGAGCAAAACACCTGTGAGGGAGTCAGTTTGACCATTAAATGATGGAGGAGTAAAAGATACACTGAGAGAGGACAAGGCTATAGCAGAGATTGAATGAATTCTTTACTTCAGTCTTTATTGAAGAAGATGTAAGAAACTTATCTATGCTGAAAATGATATATAAAGATGATGTATCAGAGGAATTGAAACTAATCTCGATAAATCAGGAAGATGTAATACAGCTAATTGATAAACTAAAGAACAGCAAATCACCTGGACCGGTTGGCATACATCCCAAGGTGCTGAAAGAACTGAAATATGAGATTGTAAATCTACTATTAGTAATCTATGATCAGTAATTAAAATAATCTGTAGTGTCCGAAGATTGGAGCGTGGCCAATATAACGCCAATTTTTAAAAAAGGGTTCCAGAGGTTCGATAAACTACAGAACAGTGAGCCTGACATCAGTACTGGGCAAAATGGTAGAAAACATTATAAAAAACAAAATTACTGAACATGTAGATAGTCATGGTTTAATGGCAGAAAGCCAACATAGATTTAGCCAAGGAAAGTCTTGTCTCACCAACCTCATATTTTTTTGAAGTTGTGAGTAAACAAGTAGCCAGTTGATATAGTGTATCTAGATGTTCAGAAAGCATTTGACAAATTCCCTTATTTATTTATTTATTTAGACGGTTTTGTATACCACCTTATCCTTCAATCAAAGTGGTCAACATGAGAGACTCTTGGGGAAATTAAAAAAAATCATAGGATAGGAGGCAATGTACTATTGTGGATTAGGAACTGGTTGGAAGATAGAAAACAGAGACTGTGGCTAAATCGCCAATTTTCTCAATGGAGAAAAGTAAATAGTGGAACACCTCAGGGATCTGTGCTGGACCTGCTGCTTTTTCACATATTTGTAAAGGATCTGGAAATGGGAATAACGAGTGAGGGATCAAATTTGCAGATGATACCATATTATTCAAATTGCAAGAGGGCCTTGATAAATTGGGAGAATGGTCGTCCAAATGGCAGATGATATTTAAAGTGGACAAGTGCAAAGTTAGGGAAGAACAACCCAAACTACAGTTACATGATGCAAGGTTCCACATTAGGAACCATCACCCAGGAAAAGGATTTAGGCGTCATTGTGGATAATGCAGCGGCAGCCAAGAAAGCAAATGAAATGCTGGGAATCATAAAGAAAGGAATGAGAATAAAATGAAGGATATTATAATGCCTCTGTATTGCTGCATGGTGCGACGACACCCTGAATATTGCATGCAATTCTGGTCACTCTATCTTAAAAAGGACATGGCAGAATTAGAAAAGGTACAGAGAAGAACGACAAAAATGGTAAAGGGGATGGAAGGATATCCCTACGAGGAAAGACTTCAAAGGTTGGGGCTCTTCAACTTGGAAAAGAGATGGCTGAGGGTAGATATGATAGAGGTCTATCAAATGATGAGTGGAGTGGAACGGGTAAATGTAGATCTGTTGTTTACTCCTTCCAAGAATAGAAAGACTAGGGGATATGAAATGAATCTACAATGTAACACATTTAAGAATAATCAAAGAAATAATCAGATACACTATATCAACCAGCTCACCTTTATTCACACCTTAAAAACTACATTTAGTTACACTGTTATAGCTGTACTTTAGATAACTGTTATATTGTAAGTCCAGTACAGATATTCTGCACTGAACAGTTTTGTTCGATGTAAACCGCACTAATACTGAAGAGCGCGGTATATAAGAAAATTAAATAAATTAAATAAATAAATAAATAAAATTAAGTAGATTAGTGAGACAGGATTTTCCTTGGCTAAATCCATGTTGGCTTTCTGCTATAAAACCATGACTATCTGTATGTTTATTCTTTATAATGGTACTTACATCAGGCTCACTGGTCTGTAGTTTCCCAGATCACACCTGGAACCCTTATTAAAACTTGGTATTACGTTTGCCATGCTCCAATCTTCACATACTACGGGTGATTTTAATGATAGTTCACAGATTACCAATAGTAGGGCCACAATCTTATCTTTTAGTTCTTTTTTTTTTTTTTAAATTTATATATGCAATTTCAATTATACGAGGGGTGTCTGATATTAAAGGTACAGGTGGCAATCATACCGGCTCCGTATGCGCAATAGTGCCGTCATATGCAGGACTACTTGTACTCGTAGTAGGAGAGTCTGTAGCGTTGTTTTTTTAAACACTCAAATTACAAGTAGTTTTCGGGAAGCAAAGAAACATGGCGTTTGTAATCGCAGAGTATTCAAAGTTTGAGGTGCGTGGAGTTATCAGATTTTTGCAAGCCGAAGGAGTTAAGCAGAGCGAAATTCATCGCAGATTAGAGGGCGTGTATGGCCCAAATGTTTTAAGCCTAAAAGAAGTCAGCGTCTGGTGTAACAAGTTTAAAGATGGCTGAACGGAGTTGAATGATGATCCGGAAAAAGAGGCAGACCAAGGACCTCACGCACGGATGACAACTGCGCAATTGTTGAACGTCTGATTAGGGAGGATCGTCGTATTATAGTTCGTGAAATTGCTGAAATGACTGGCATTCCTAAGAGTTCTGTTCATGAAATCATATGCGATCTCAACTTCCGCAAGATCAGGAGGAATTGCAAGACACCGTTATGGACTACTTCAAGCAACTTGACACACAACTGTACCGTGAAGGGATGTTCAAACTAGTGTCACGCTGGGATAAATGTCTCGATGTTTACGGTGATTATGTGGAGAAGTAAACAAAAGTATGTAGTTTTTGGTGGAATGTATTGAATAATTTCTTTAAATACAAATGTTAGTGTAATTTTGGCCTCTACCTTTAATATCGGACACCCATCGTACATCCATCAAAGAATGATCAAAGAAAAGAAAGAAAAGCAATACAAAACAAATAATCATCGTTGGAAATTAACATATATCATAGACCACAAAAATCCCCCCATGAGGCAAGAACAGGTAATATTAAAATTACAAGGTATTAACCTAAGAAATAATACAAAACCAGCGGCAGCTACCCATATACAATAGACAGCTGGCTTTTAACTAGCTACATTCTCAGGACTATCTACCTGATTTGCATGTCCCTCTCTAGACAAAAGAAATTGAAGCAATTGCTCCGGCTCAAAGAACACAAAGGGCCCGATTCAGCAAGGCAAATCAATGGAACAGTGTCCCCAGTTATCTTGAAGACTTCTCCGAAATACTTCCTAAGCATATCCATAGGTGGTATAACCAGACACTTAGGAAAGTTTAAGAATCTTGAATTGTTCCTCTGAACTCGATTTCCGAAAACAAGACCTTCCTATTCAGGGCTTCTTTGTCCTTCAGCTGAGCATTATTCACAGCACGGAGGTCGTCCAGGACTGTTTCCAGATATCCCAACCTAGCAGCATGGTCTGCCAAAGTGGTCTCACAGCATGCAGTCTTAGCCAGAACCCGATCCACTTGAACTTGAAATTTGCCTGCATAGTTAGACAAAGAGGTGTCCACAGCCTTGATGGCATCCCACAGCACTCCCAGCGTTACAACAGCCGGTCTATCAGCCACCGCCAAACAAGATCTCCAGACTGGTGATTCCCTTGCCTCTCCTCAACTGGCACCGGCCGTGTCAGTGGTGGGCTGTCCATTGCTCAGGGCTCAACGACGCCTCACTTAAGCTAGTGTCCGATGACATCACACCAGACTGAGCTATTGAAGTCTGTAGCATTGGGTCAGGGGCCGCAAATAGTAAGGTTGATTGCACTAAAGCCTTCAGCATGGAAGCGGACACCAACACCAAGGCTTTCCCACTCTTCTTGAGAGGCATACTGATAAGCACCAGAGAACCTCACTGCACAGCTCCCTGTGCAGCCGCTATGCCATCATCTTGCCCTTTTTTCCATCTTTTAGTTTTTTAACACATTGGGATATATACCATCCAGGTGATATGCCTGGTATGCATATATATTGTGAGCCCTTTGAGGGCAAGGGAATTTATACAGTACCTGCTTGTAAACCACCTAAAATGCATTCATCAACAGGTGGTATATAAATGCCTTAATAGAATAGAATAATAGAATAGAATGCCACTCTTTAGTTTATTAAATTGTTGTATTATAACTTTGAGATTTTAGTTTAAATTTAAAACACAGAAGAGAGCTTTCTGGTTAAATTTGGAACCCAGCAGAGAGCTTGTAGTTTAAATTTCATAATAAGTTAGAGCCTAGCAGCAGCAAAGAGCTATAATTTAAATCAAATCAGAATATAGCTTAGCATAAAATGCAAAACAGGGTCAGTACTCTTTGAGCAACAAATTAAGTCTTCTAGAGACCTTTACAAAGAGGCCTTCTACCTAGGAAGCAAGAGACCTGTGAAACTTTTTCAATAGGTGTTAACACCAGGTGGCAGGTCAAAAGGCCATTTTGAAAGACTCCTTCTAACCAAGCAAGGACTGTTAATCATCCAGGAAGTTGATCACAGCTTACCTCAGCAGCACAGGCATAAATAGCTCAACCAGAGCGCTGTGATCCTTAATCTTAAAGGACTAGAAAAGGGGACTGTTACTTCTGGAGAGAGATCTGCAATTGTGAGTATATACTTCTGGGAATTTTCTGAAAGGAATTCTTTGTATTAAAGCTAATTAATCTGTGAACCCACTGTTTTTTTTGTTAAATCAGTAAGGGCCTAGTAGCAGCAGTTTAAGTTTAAATTTAAAACACAAAAGAGAACTTTCTTGTTACACTTCATCCCAGCAGAGAGCTTGTAGTTTAAATTTAATAGTCACTCAGGGCCTAGTATCAGCAAAGTACTTTTAGTTTATATTTAAAACACAGAAGAGAGCTTTCTGGTTAAATTTGGAACCCAGCAGAGAACTTGTAGTTTAAATTTCATAATAAGTTAGAGCCTAGCAGCAGCAAAGAGCTATAATTTAAATTAAATCAGAATATAGCTTACCTCAGCAGCACAGGACAGGGTACTGTCTAGCAGCCCTCTTTTAATAAGTGTTATTGGCCACTTTTGGAAACAGGATACTGGGCTTGATGGACCTTGGTCTGACCCAGTATGGCATATCTTATGTTCTTATGTTAGTTCCTCCAATATATCATCTTTAAATATCATTGCTGGTATGGGTAACTTCCCTAGGTCTTCTTCAATAAAGACAGTAATAGTTGGTATGGAAGGGCAGGATTAATAGGCCGTATGGTCTTTATCTGCCATCATGTTTCTATGTTTCTAAAACCAAAGCAAAGAATTCATTCAGTCTCTCCACTATGACCTTGTCCTTCCCTTGGTGCCTCCTTTATCCTCTCTGTGATCAAATGGTCCAACTGACTTTCTCACAGGTCTTTTGTTAAGAATGCCTGCTTTATCAGTGCCTTGCATATAACTTGCCAGTGCTTGTGTTTCCTGTTTTCATTGTTTGGTTCCTTTTACCATTTTCTATAAGATGCTTTTTGGCTATTACAGCCTCTCTGACTTCATCTTTAAACCATACTGACAGCCATTTGGCCTTCCTTCCACCTTTCTTAAAGCATGGAATACATCTGTTCTGGGCTTCCTAGACAGTATTTTTAAACAACCCCAGACTTGATGTAAACATTTTAACCTTTGCAGCTGCATCAGAAGATTAAATATAACAACAAGAATGAAGCAGGAAAACAGTGAGATATAACAATGAGCCCCTATGAAAACAATGGAAATGTAAGGTCATGCATTTGGGCTGCAGCAATCCAAGGGAACAATATAGTATAGGGGGTGAAGTACTTTTGTCCACTAAAGAAGAGCGGGACCTGAGCGTGGTTGTGTCTGATGATCTTAAAGTAGCTAAACAGGTAGAAAAGGCGACGGCAAAAGCTAGAAGGATGCTTGGGCGCATACGGAGAGGAATGGCCAGCAGAAAAAAGGAGGTGATAGTGCCTCTGTATAAGTCTTTGGTGCGACCTCATTTGGAGTATAGTGTGCAATTTTGGAGACTGTACCTTCAATGGGATGTGAACAAGATGGAGTCGGTGCAGCAGGTAGCTACTAAAATGGTTAGTGGTCTTCATTATAAAGCATATGAGGACAGACTTAAGGATCTTAATATGTACACCTTAGAGGAAAGGCGGAATAGAGGAGATATGACTGAGATGTTTAAATACCTCCGTAGCATAAATGCACAGGGGGAGAGCCTCTTTCAATTGAAAGCAAGTTCTGCTACGAGGGGACATGGGATGAGGGTGAAGGGGGATAGATTCAGGAGTGATATACGGAAATATTTCTTTACGGAAAGAGTGGTGGATCCGTGGAATAGTCTCCCAGTGGAGGTGGTAGAGATGAGGACAGTAACTGAATTCAAAGAAGCATGGGATCTCTAAAGGAAAAAAGGGAACTGCTGTAGTTGTTGGTATGGAAGGACAGACTAGATAGGCCATGTGGTCTTTTTTTGTCGTCATATTTCTATGTTTCTAGATGGCAAGAAAGTTGTGCATCAGCTCAAAGAAAAATGTGGAGATGTTACAGATGTCAAGTTATACTGATGCCATCTAGTGGCACTCTGAAACACAGGCTGGCTCGATGGTTCCATGGCAGGTACTGCCTACTGCCAAGCAGAAAGAGTCCAATGATGGATTTTAAATATGGGGGCCTATATACAATTGGGAGGTCCCACAGAAATAATAGGCAGGTATGCAGAGAGGACCCCTCTTTCTTCTCCCAAATTGCCCCAGAGTGGAGGAGTGGCCTAGTGGTTGGGGCAAGGTACTTCAGGCTGGAAGGTCAGGGGTTCAAATCCCACTAGAGGACTGCAACCTTGGGCCAGAAGGATTGGGGTTTCTAGTCCCACAGGTGCTCCTTGTGGTCTTGGGCAAGCCACTTAACCCTCCATAGCCCATGTTCCCTGTAAAATAGTTATCTCCAAGTTATAATGCCCTGTTCAATGTAATTTCAGTTTGTTCAATGTAAACCACTCTGATGCAGAATAGCACGGTATATAAGAGAATGTAAATAAATAAAATAAAATCCCTCCATCCTTCTTCAGCACCAAGTTGCTGCACTGCACCATTGTTATGCCAAAAAGCCCTGGTCCTGCAGCAGCAGCAGCAACAACGTTACCATAAACTTCAGCGTGGGTCCTGTGATCTCTCGCATGCTGGCAGACCCTGTGTGGCTCTGCTCCTTCCTTCCACACAGGCTTCCTTTTATCATGGAAACCCGTGCGGTGCGGTGCAGAATTTGTCAGCTTAGCATGCGAGGGATCACAGGATCCACGCTGACTTCTGTAGTGGAGTGGCTGATGTTGCAGCACCAGGCTTGTTCATTACGCTGTGTTGAAAGCAGGTCTAACTTAACTATAGCAGTAGTGGTGGCTTTGCAATACCTATGAAAATTTGGCAGTAGAGATAGTCGCCTATGTTGTCTATGCATAATTCTGGGCCTGCTTGGGTTAGAACATCCGTTCCTCTGGTTGGTTGGGGCTGGGGGTTCTTCAGAGTCTGGGATGGGCAGGGGAGGCCCTTCTCAGTTAGGGCCGACCCCAGAGTTAGCTCAAGGTGTGGGTGCCCTAAGCAGACCTTAAACTTTACACCCCCTGTCTGTCAAAATATATTGTTTATCTTTGAATGCCTTTCTCCTTGCCACCCACCATCCCACCCCACAAGTTGCCACTCTAGGCGACTACCTAGTTTGCCTAGTGGTTGCTCCAGCCCTGGTCTCAGTCACTGTTCAACAGCAACACCTATTAACAGGCCTTGAGTCTCATGTTTTATCTGAATTTTGTGACCCTCTCGCTAAGGACTATTGCCACAATGGGCTGATTAAGGAATAGAAAGAAAATAGAAGGCAAATCCATAGGTAGTTGTGAATGATGTCCCCTGGCACCAAATTCCAGCCTTGGATCTGATCTGAGCTGAGCTGTAAGGGCAAAGGAGCTGGAGGAAGCTGCCAAACCAGATATTTCTATGCATACAGTGATCCTTTTCTCCATATTTATATTCAGTATTCTGTCAAAGAACATTGTGCTGCGCCTTACTCAGCATAATACAGTTCCTGGTGGAGGAGACATGAGGCCTGATATTCAAAGCCCTTATCCAAGGGGGGAGGGAGGGGGAGGGATAAGGGTGTAGCACCTCCAACATCCAGATAAGCATAGACCTTATCCTGATAGCAGCAATTTTCACCCAGCACTTACCCGGATAGTTTAGGCCACATGAAAAGCAGGCCTAACTTGCTATCCAGATAAATGCTGGCAGAAAATTTCCACTATCTGGATAAGTCGAATACCCGGCCAATTTTTAAGCGTCATGGCTGACTGCCGTGGTATTTGAATATTGGGCCCTTGGAGTATTGTCTCTGGGTTTCACAGCTGTCTCCTAACTCCTTGGTGAGGCTGCCTGCCCTGTTAAAAGGTGGGTCCCCGCCAGTTAACTGTTAGATACCATCCACGTTATCTAAGATTGAATGTGCTGTTTGACATGTGTAATGGATGCAGGGAATTTACAATGAAAAGGTTAATTTAATGAGGACTCCCCTTTCCACACCAGCTACTGAGCATACGGTTTCTGCTTCAACCTGCATGTGATTGCATTTTTATAAGATTGTAACACCAATAACGCTAAGGTCAAATTATTTATTTTTCCAGTTCCCTAAAATAACTTCCACACCTTGAATTCTTTAATACACTAGATTAAAAGGAATTTGGGGGGGGAGTAGTGATGTTTGCATTTTGAGTGACACTAGTTTATGAATTTTAAAATGCCATGATCTCCTGGGCAGATTAGAACAGTCTTCAGCAGCTGGCTTGAGGCTATCACAGGGTAACAGAACAAGAACCCCTACATGATCCGCTGCTCATCTGTAAGCTTATTGCCAGTATTCCTATGAGCAATTATGACCTGCATAGGAAACACACGTATATCCCAGAGTCCTTCATTTTTACATTTTTTGTCACTCATAAGTTGAAAGCACAATGGATGTGAGCATTACAGCACAGCACAGCTGCCACAGCTCACAAGATAGAGGCTCTTGCAGCCCTGAACACTGGTTTTCATTCTGTACCTCTTCTTGGACAACACACCCCATTCACCATGGACTAGCAGGAATGAGCCTTCAAATATGGGGGGATGTCCCCGACGGATCCCTGCACAAGAACACTCCCCAGCTTCTTTTGGAAGCTTTTGGGAGGCTCCACTGTGCCTGCGTGCCTCCTTCCCACCTGCTGCTGTGATGCCATCTTGAGTCAGTCTTTTGTTTTACATGTATCACCATAGACACGTTCCATTCATCCTCTCTTCCTCCCCTGCGGGGGCTTTTTTGCACTTCAGGTTTTTATCTAGTTGCCTGCCGTTGCAGTCCTCTTTCCTTTTTGTTTTTCTCCCTCGATCGTACAGTTTTTTTTCTGCCACGGCATGTCTACCTATGCTAGTGCCGGTGCCCTGGCCAAGCCTTACCTTCACCATAAAACCATTTGACTTTGCCATGGCAATTTTTCTGGATGACATGTTCCAGAAACCGGCCAGTGGGTTCAAAAAGTGTTCCCAGTGTGCTAAGACTATATCCACCACAAATACGCACAACTGGTGTCTGCAGTGCCTGGGGCCCGATCATCAGCCCTCTTCTTGTAATTTATGCTTGCAGATGACAAAAAGAGGACTCAAGGGTCGTGAGAAGCAGCGCAAATCACTTTTAGGTGCTCAGAAGTCCGACATTGATGGGTGATTGAGCTGAACATCAAGTGAAGACCCTGGTGCATTGGCATCAGAGCCCATCAAGGCATGGTTTTGAGAGCAATGGGGGTCTGCATTAGCATTCCTTGAAGGTTCCCCAAAGGGAGGAGAGCTGATCCTTCAGAACACTGACAGCCAAGACCCAGTCATTGATACCCCTGTACCATATTGGATGCATCGATCAAAGTTGCTCAGGCCCCGCAGCCTTCAGACTCGGTAGCCATGGAGCAGCGCCTTCTGCAGGCGCTCAAGGAATGCATCTCAGCACTGCTGGCGATGCAGCATTCCAAACCCTCAATGTCAGTGGCATCAACAGTGGCTGCCATGTAGCCGTTCCTTGAGATGCATAGGGCATGCATCTCAAGGAACGGCTACATGGCACCTGTGGGAGAGGCATCAACATCAGGGCATCAAAGGACTCTTGACACCAGTGCCTGCCCAGCCAGTATTTATTTTTTTATTTATTGTATTTTATTTATTTATTTATAGTATCCCTCTCTAGTGTCTCAGAGTTCGATGCACCCTCGAAATCTAAAAACGCATCGCTGCATCATCGTTCCTGAAGGAGATACCAATCCCGTCAAGGCAGGAGAGAGATCCAGCAGAAACCTAGAAGTACTTCAACTTCCTTTCTGGATCTGACTCTGAAAACTGGGTAACTACTGTGGAATCAGAAGACTTGTTGGAAGGCAGGTCCCCTGAGCTGCATTTTGACCCTTCTTTACCTCATGAGCAGTATAAGTCCCTTCCTGGGGACATGACCTTCCAGAGTTTGTGAGGGACATGGCCAAGGCCATACCATTTTCTTTGGAGACTGAGGTTGAGCCCAGGACAGAAGAATTGGAGATTCTACAGTACTCTTCAGCCCCTAAGGAGGTGGTGACAGTGCCCGTGCAGCTTATCCTGCAGAGAGTACAGATGTAAATGTGGGAGAACCCCCTCACTGTACCTCCAGTTAGTAGAAGGCTCGACTCTATGTACAGAGTTTAGAAGGCTCCCGGATTTGAGAAGCCTCAGTTTCTGCACCATTCATTGATGGTCGAATCTGCCCTAAAGAGAATCAAGAGTACCAAAACTTACTCCTCAGCGCCCCCAGAAAGGGAGACTCGGACATTGGACTCTTTAGGGAGAAGGTCTTTCCAGAGTTCCATGCTGGTTGCCCACATGGCCTCTTACCAGCTCTACATAGGCAGGTTCTTGAAGAACATCATGTGTGACCTGGTTGACCTAGCCCAGTTTCTGCCTCCAGAGAAGTTGGAGCAGTATCATGCCTTCGTAGCCCATGGCAAGGACTTTTCTAAGTTACAGTTTTAGTTTATTTGATATACTGTCTATAGCCAAGGCATCTAGGTGGTTAACAAAGTAAAATCAATAATAAAATAAAAATACAATAAAATAAACAATAGAGAGATAAACAACAAAAGAGGATGAGAGGGCAATGTGTAAGAAGATGGGAAGGAGGCCTAGGTTACAAGCCAGGAGTGAATGTCATATAACAAAAGACACAGAAGGAAGGGAGGGAATGGCAAAGGACAAAGACATGCCAATAGCCAATGACCGGTGCTACTCCCAAGCCAGTCCACCGAAGAGCAATCAAATGCGGAGCAGGGAGGAAATGAGGAATCAGGGAGAAGCTGCCAAAGCAAAAGCAAGAACAAAGAAATAAGCCTTCAGTTGAGACTTAAAGCAGGAGAAGGAAAGTTGGCAACGGACAGAAGGAAGAGAATTCCATAGGGTGGGGGCAACCACCTGGAAACAGGAGGAATGTGCTGTAGAGGAGCAGACAAAATGAAAGCTGGGGACCTCAAGGAGATACTGAGAAGCAGAATGGAGTATGTATAGTACCAAGAACTGTGACAGAAACACAGGATTACCGGAATGAAGGGCGTGAAATGTCAAGTTGAGAAGTTTGAACCTAATACGGAAATCCACCGGGAGCCAGTGTTCAGTGATGAAGAAAGGGGTTACCCTGTCAAACTTACGGGCACCGTGCAAAGGTTTTATGGTAGTGTTCTGGATTAACAGGAGATGACGGATCTGATATTGAGGAAGGCTGGAGAGAAGACAGTTAGCGTAGTCCAGATGAGTGATAACTAAAGAGAGGATGAGTAGGTAGGTGAATGCATGACAGGTTGAGGAGATTCTGGACAGAGCAGATCTGATGAAGGAGGAAGAAACAGCATTGAACAGTTAAGGAAATACGGTGTGAAAAAGAAAGACAACAGTTGAAAGATACACCAAGAATTCTAATAGAATCCTGGAGTGGAAGGAGGGTACCATGAATAGATGGGGGCACTAGAAGAGGGGGGATATAGCGTTTGAAAAGAGCATAGCTGCCGTTTTAGAAGTGTTAAGCTTAAGCCCATGATCAGCAAGCTAATTTGCAATTCTGTTAAGCTTGAGAGAGATCTGAGAGATAACAGAGGTAGAATGGGCAGGGAAGCGAAAAAGGAGCTGGACATCGTCAGCGTAGATAAAGAAGGTGATATCTAAATATTTAATCAGAAAAGTCGGGGGGGGGGGCAAGAAGATATTGAAGAGAATAGGACCTAAAACAGAGCCTTGAGGAACATTACAATGAGGAGTCTGAGGGGCTGAAAGCAGGGAAGACCAGGGCCCCCAAAAAGTGCGATCACACAGATAAGAGTGGAACCAGGCTAATCCAATGGAAGAGAGTTGAGAGAAGAGCAGAGAGTGGTCAACAAGGTCGAAGGCTGCAGTTCATGGTGTGAGCCACCTATGACATCTTTGAAATGGCATCCGGAGGCTCGCCTGGCTCCAATCTTCAGACCTAGAAAAATCATTGCAAAACAAGCTGGTGGTACTTCCCTGGGCCACAGACCTCCCAACCCAAACAGGCTCCCACCAGCAGCAGCGTAGAGAGAAGGCCCAACCGACTTCTCAGCCAAAACATGGGGCGGAGTTTTGACTGGTTCCCTTGGAGCCTAGACACTTTTCTGATAGCCTCAGTAGGAAGCCCTCTAGTCGGAGGGAGGCTCACTCTTTTTGCACAAAGATGGCCCCTCGTGACCTCAGACGCATGGGTCCTACAGATCATCAAAGGTGGTTCAAACTTCATTTATTGGAACTGCCACCAAATATCCCCCCCCCCCCAAGGGTGTATCATCTCAACCCCCTGCATCAGGAGCTGCTTCAGAGAGAAATCACAGCCCTCTTGTCAGATCTTGTGATCAAGCTCGTGTCACCAGAACAAAGAGGTCAAGGGTTTTATTCCAAGTACTACTTGATCCCCAATAAAATGGGGGAATACCGCCTCATCCTAGGTCTAAGAGATCTGAACTTGTACTTGGTAAGAAAAAAGTTCAGAATGATTTCTTTAGGTACCCTGCTTCCTTACCTTTAAAAAGGAGTTTGGCTATGCCCCCTGGTTCTGAAGGATGCGTATACCCACATACTGATACATCCCACTCAAAGGAAGTATCTCCGATTTGTCCTGGGGGAACAATACTTCCAGTGCCGAGTGTTGCTGTTTGGCCTAGTCTCAACACATTGCGTCTTCACAAAATGCCTCGCGGCAGTAACTGCTTACCTCCAGTCACTGGGAGTGTTTGTTTTCTCCTATCTGCACGATTGGCTGATCAAGAATACCTCTTTGGAAGGGGTTCAAGCATCAATACAATTGACCATTCGGGTGTTGAAACTACTACAGTTCATTATAAATTACCCAAAGTCCCACCTTCAACCCGCCCAGCAGTTGGAATTCATTGGAGCCCTGCTTGACATGACTCAGGCGAGAGCCTTTTTCCATACGACTGTCTTCACAAGCTGACAGCACTGGTACAGAGACTCAACTGAGTCAGCAGGTAACAGCTCGCAAGATGTTGACCATACTAGGCCACATGACCTCTACAGTGCATGTCACACCCTTGGCATGCCTCCAGATAAGGCAGGCTCAGTGGACTCTTGAGAACTCAGTGGACCCAGTCCATGGGTCGACTCAGGAATTGTCTGTGTGACACCATCCCTCTTGTTCAGTAATTGCACTGGTGAACAGTCCACCACAGTCTGCTGGGGATTGTCCTTTCCAGATTGCTCCACCCCAAAGAGTTCTGATGAGACGCATCGAAGCTTGGGTGGTGAGCTCATCTCGATGGATTACAAACTCAGGGTAATAGGTCCATCTAAAAAAAGTCTCCATCAGATCAACCTCTTTGAACTAAGAGCAGTAGCAAACACTCTGAAGGCTTTCCAAGATCGACTGGCCAACCAAATTGTTCTGATTCAGACCAACAATCAGGTCACCATGTTCTACATCAACAAGCAGGGAGAAACGGTTTCGTACCTCCTGTGTTGGGAAGCAGTCAGGTTGTGGGAATTCACCATCGCACACAGGATAGAATTGAGAGCCAAGTACCTGCCAGGCGAGCAGAACACTCTGGCAGAGTCAAGTCCTCCAGCCGCACGAGTAGATGCTGGACAGGGAAGTAGTGACTTGCATCTCCTCTTTGCCACCCTGCTGAAATCTGCTCCAGAGTAAGATCACACAGCAGAATGGCATTGGATGCTTTCTTCCTGCAATGGGGGGGAGGGTCTTTTGTATGCATATTCTGTAATAACTCTCATTGCAAAGACCATCCTGAAGCTCAAAACAGATGGCAGCAAGATGATTCTCATCACTCCCTACTGGCCCAGGTAGCCTTGGTTTCCCTTCCTGCTGCAACTCTCCAGTCTGGAACCCCTACAGCTGGGCCATGCACCAAATCTGATATCATAGGAGGGTGGGACAATGTTGAACCTCAACATCCAGTCCTTGGCCTTAATGGCGTGGATGTTGAGAGGCTATTGTCTCAACTCAGCCTGCCATACAATGTAACCAAAGCCTTTTTGGCCCCCAGGAGGGCCTCTATGAGAAAATCTTACTCTTGAAAATGGAAGAGGTTTGCTGTCTGATATGAGGGCCAAGCCCTAGATCCTTTCATCTTTTCCACACAAAAACTGCTTGAATATCTTCTACATCTCTTCGAGTCTGGACTTAAGTCCAACTCCATCAGGGTCCACCTCAGTGCAATTGGAGCATACCATCAAGGTGTGGAAGGAAAGTCCATTTCGGTACAGCCTTTAGTTGTTTGCTTTATGCAGGGGTTGCTTCTCCTAAAGCCTCCCTACAAGCCTCCTGTAGTGTCTTGGGACCTCAATATGGTTCTTGCACAGTTCATGAAAGCTCCCTTTGAGCCGCTCAATTCCTTTCCTCTGAAGTTCTTAGTCTGGAAGGTATTGTTTCTGGTGGTGATCACTTCGGCACGCAGCATGTGCGAGCTTCAGGCTCTAGTTGTTAATCCATCTTAAACTAGATTCCACCATAGTAGAGTGGTCCTTTGTACTCATTCTAGATTCCTTCCAAAAGTGGTATCGGATTTCCACCTTAATCAGTCAGTTGTTCTTCCAACATTTTTCCCGAGACCTCATGCCCACAAAGGGGAAGCTGTTTTGTACATGTTGGCCTGCAAGCGATCCTTAGCCTTCTACTTGAAGCAGACAAAAGCCCATTGAAAGTCCATCCAGCTTTTTGTTTCTTTTGATCCCAATAAACTAGGGGCTGCCATTTCCAAACGCTCTCTTTGAATTTGGCTGTCAGACTGCATCTCTTTCGCTTATGCCCAGGCAGGCCTGAGCCTTGATGGTCATGTCACAGCCCACAATGTCAGAACTATAGCTGCATCGGTGGCCAACTTGCACTTGGTCCCCATGGAAGAGATCTGCAGAGCTGCAACGTTGTCTTCAGTCCACATAGTCACATCTCACTACTGTCTCAGTGGGGATTCCTGACACAACAGCAACTTCAGCCAAACTAGGGGAGGAGTGGCCTAGTGATGGGGACAAGTTACTTCAAGCTGGAGGTCCAGGGATTTGATTCCTGCTCAGGGACAGTAATCTCAGGCTGGAGAGACTGAAGTCTCTTGTCCTATAGGCACTCCTTGTGGCCTTGGGCAAGCCACTTAACCCTCCTTTGCCTCAGGTATACATGTAGATTGTGAGCTCATCAGGGACAAGGGAATATATCCAGTACCTGCTTGTAGCATTGTAAACTGCTCTAATGCCTTTTCATCCTGGGGAGCATATCAAGAAATTAAATAAAGATAGAGATCTGTACTCCAGAATCTGTTTGGGGATTAGAATCCAACTCCATCCCCCTAGGCCCATTCTATTCTGTCCAGGCTGCCAAAAAAAAAGTGAAGAGAGAACCACTGCCTTCATACATAGTTTATTCCTTGACCATTAAAGCCTGTTGCCATGCCACAGTTGAGTTTTGCCCCTGTTGGGCTCTCGGTGGCCTCCTCGGTTTTCAGTAGTCTGTAGCTTGGGAGTCCTATACGTGAGGACTCATTCCTGCTTGTCTATGGAGCAAAGGTAGTTACTCACCTATAGCAGGTGTTCTCCATGGACAGCAAGAATTGGTCCTCACAGCCCTCCCATCTTCCTGAGGAGTTGTCTTTGGCTACAGTTGTGTTATCAGACTGACTCAAGATGGTGCCGCTGCAGCAGGCGGGAAGAAGGCACAGTGGAGCCTCCCAAAAGCTTCCAATAGAAGCTGGGGAGCATTCCTACACGGGGCTCCATTGGGAGCATCCCCCATATGTGAGGACTAATTCCTGCTGTCCACGGAGAACACCTGCTACAGGTGAGTAACTACGTGTTCCAGGCTTTTGATCTCATACCACAGAATGGAGCGTGAATCACTATGGGATGGGATCTCATTTCCAAATCCAATCAGTTCCCTTTTGTTTCGTTTACAGAAAAAACTGCCGACAAAGCAGTGGCTACCCCAGGTAAGGAAGGGGGAATGGGGGCATTTGATGTTCCTTAAACAGATGGATGCAGCTTCTTCAAATCTGTCATGAAATAGGTTCAGTAAAGTATAACAGAGTAGAGGAGAAGCCTAGTGGTTAGGGGCAGCAGCCTAAAACTAGAAAGACCAGGGTTCAAGTCCCACTGATACTCCTTGTGGCCTTGGGCAAGCCTCTTAACCCTCCACTGATCAGGTACAAACTTACATTGCTAACTGTACCTGAATGTAACTTGCCTTGAGCTATTACTGGAAAGGTGTGAGCTAAATACTTATATAAATAAATTGTAGCCTGCTTTATGTGGGGCTATTACATGAACCAACATGCAGTAATGGCCACAGCCCAGCCTTCTGCAGGAAGCTGTGCACAGCCTTAATGTAAGAACGCTGGAAGAGTTATGACGGAGGCCTCCGCATGTGGCCCTGCTATTATACGCTAATCTTTGTTCTGGGCACTGGCTGTTATGGAATAAGAGTGCCACCATCCGTACATTTGGTATGAGGGTAGCACAGTGAGGTGAGTGCTTCTGTTTGTCAGCACGGGCACAATAAGAGGCGTTGACCACAGCACCTCTTCGCTTATCAAATATCAAGGGAAAGGCAGAGCCCAGGAAAGGTCTCCTAAAAATGAAACATTTGATCTCGGAGAGCTGGTGCCGCCCTGCTGCAGAATAATTGAAGATACACAGTTGTGGTGTGACAGCAGCTGTAAATAAGATGTAGGGGCACTAAGTCATTCCCAGCCTGTGTTAGAATGCTGCCTAGAGGATGGTTTTTCATTGTCTTTCCTCCTTTTCCATTTCTCCTTCCCTCCCTCCACCGTCTGTCCCCATTGCTCTGGAAGTTGTGTGTTACCAGTCTGACCGGGATGAGCTCCGCCGCCGCCTCATCCAGTGGCTTGAGGCTGAGATCATCCCCGATGGCTGGTTCTCCAAAGGCAACAACTACAGCGAGATCCTGGACAAGTACTTCAAGGTAGGGAACCGGACAAGGTTTGGATACTTCTCTTCTAGACGTTTCTGATGATCTTTTTCCCTCCACTGATATTCTATCTCTCTTTCTTCCCCCCTCCCCCCCCCCCGCACCACGAAGCTCCACGCTATAGAGCTGCCAAGTTCTCCAGTTCCAGAAAGGAGACCTTATAGACAACCTTGGTTTTAAATGTATGTTTCAGCGCAGTGTAGTATTTGTAGTTCCTGATTCTACCCACTGAAATCAATGCTGCAGGTCCCATAATTCACCAGGATAGAGTAGCCAGAAATCCATTCTTGGCCTAAGATTTTCCTCCTGGAACTGGGTAACTTGGCAGCTCTGACCCTACCCTCTTTGGTCTTGGCCCCCTCCCTTCCTCTGCACCCCACCCTTGTAGCACTATACAAATGCTAAGTACATAGTAGTTCTACTCCTGACTGTCTCTCCTTCATTGACTTTGGTGTTCTGACTCTCTCATCCCGCTCTCCTCTACCTCCTCCTCCCCACCCCCCAACCCAGCCCTATCATCGCTGATACAAGCTCTTTTTCTATGCCTGCTGGTCCTGGCTCTCTCTTCATGATCCCCTCTGGGTTATGCTGTCAAGTGCAATCTCCATTGAACGTCACTCTGTGGGAGCATGAATACAATCACCTGTCACCAGAGTTCCTTCTTTTGCTAGTTAATAATGAAGAAATAAACCCTAGCAAAGCACAGTTCCCGTGGTAACCTCTATAATCCTTTGCCCCCTGCTCCACAGAATGCTTCTATCGTCTGGCTGTGCAAAACGACTTCAAAGGGATGAAATGGAGGAAGGGGAGGACAAAGAGGATTTAAATAAGAAACTGTTGACAAGACGATAAATGCAACTAGACAGGAGTTTATTATTAGTGGGATTTTGCCATGACGATGTCCCCCCCCCTTTCCCTAACACAAAATTCCAGAGGAGCCGCTTGTGTCATGTAAGTGAGAATACTGTAGCACTTGTTAGTCTCCCTCTACTTGAGGTGCACCGAGGACACCTGCTATTAAATTTAATTATGGAGCAGCTCAGAGATGAAGTCATGTGTGCTTGTTTATGTGTGTGCAGTTCAGCCATGCCACACATATTGTCGCAAGCCTTTTTAAAAGGCTGATCTACAGAGAGAGATTGGTTCTAGAGTCTTTTTCTTATTTATCTCCTTGGTGGACTCTTGATAATCCTTGGTTGCTTTGTCACTAGACAAAGGTATAGTTACCAGAGTCCATTAGTTCCATTAGAATGAGGAGATGGGAGAGTCACCGATCTTTTCTAGCTTGGCTTGGCTCAGGGACTATAGATAGAGACAAGCTGCTGTCAGGAGAGATGTATAGCAGCCAATGTCCTGGCGCAGAGCCTTCCTGCTCACTGTATTGCATGGACTCACAACCTCGTGGTGATGTGGAATCCCTGTTTGTGCTGAGCTTTGTTGCACAAAGGTGTGCAAGTCGTAAAGGGTGATCCTTCCTTTGCCTACCTTGCATGTTCAGCATCTCCCCTTCCCTTCTGTACTTCCCCACCCACCATGTATGGTATCTCTCCTTCCCTACCACTCTCCATGCCCAGCGTCTCATCTCCTCTGATCTCTCTGTGTTCAGTATCCCAGCTTCCCTTCCCTCTGCCAGGCCTGCCACCACCAGCTTAACTCTGCCTGACCAAAGACACAAGTAGTAAATCAGCACAGCACAGGCCACAGCAAACTTACTACAAGGCATACACAGTACTGTACATATACACATGAGCAGGGCAGACCTCATACCTTGCGCCCCCACCCCCTTTGTGGCCCCATTTGCCGCCCCTCTCTGGAACCTATAGCGGTGGCAATGGCCATAAACAGCTCCACAGCGCTTACCTTACAACGTCAGTGCCACGGGGCTGTTGGCTTCCATCCCCTTAGATCGCTCAATGCTGACTTCCTGCTTGCAAACAGGAAATTGGCATCGGGCATCGGAGGATGTGGGAGCAAAGAGCCCCACGGTGCTGTAATTGTAAGGTAAGTACTACAGGGCTGTTTGCAGCCATTACTGTTGCTGCAGTCCCAAAAGGGGGTGATATAGGCAGCAATGGGTGCCCCTGGAGGGTCGGCGCTCTAGGACACTGCCTACTTCACATTGTGGTACCTTTGGTCTTGCATGTGGGAGACAGTTCCTGCTCGAGAGAGCTTACAATCTATGCAAGATAAACACAAGAGAGGACAAGAGAGATTTTTAACAAACATGGGTGATAAACAGGAGAGTAAAGGTCAGGATACAAAAGCAACCTCGAAGAGATGGGCTTTTAGACTGGATTTGCATTGGACCAGAGAAGGTGCCTGATGCACCGACTCGGGTAGTCTGTTCCAAACATATGGTGCAGCAAGGTGGAACGAATGAAGTCTAGAGTTGGCAATAGAGAAGAAAGGCACAGATACAAGGGAATTGCTTGATGAGGAGGGGTATAAGATAGATGAGAGAGGAGAGGTAACAAGGAGCAGCAGAATAAATGCATTTGTAGGTCAGTAGAAGGAAGTTTGATCTGGATGCAAAAATGGATAGGGAGCCACTGAAGTCACTTGAGGAAAGGGCTTATGTGAGCATAGCGATACTGGAGGAAGATTAGCCTCATGGCTGAGTTCTAAATGGATTGAAGAGAAGAGAGATAATTTCAACCCGATTCCGGAAGGGGCACTTCTGGGCCATTTGGGCCTGATTCTGAAACATGGGATCAAAACATTCCCATGGCTGTCAGAATTGGGCCCGAGGACAGCCTGTTGTGCCCCTCCCACAGCCATGGGGATGTCCTCCCTGCCTGCAGCCCTAGACTCCCGAGTCCCCGCCGTTCGACCCCAATGGGGGCTGCTGGGGCCCAGATTGGACAGTGGGGTTCACCCTCCATGTCTTGGTGCTCCTGTGGGAGGGCTCCTGGGCTCTAGCGGGAGCTGCCAGCCACGTTTGTTGGGGGAGGGGGCGCTTCACTTTTATTCCACCTCAGAGGTGGTATAAGCAGGGCGTCCCGCCCTGTGACCCCCAGACATACAGGGCAGTGAGCGGAATCGGTCCTGTACGTCCAGGGGTCAGTCCTGCCCATGCTCCTCCCACTCTCCAACCCCGCCATGTCCCCATCCCCACAGCATGCACAGTGGCTCTGTGCATGCAGTGGGGGGTGGAGGCAGAATACCGGCAAGGCGGATAGCAGGCTGCACAAGGAAACAGTGAGGATGATAGTGTTGTCCATAGAAACAGAGAAAGGAAGAAAGGGGGATGTGGATTTAGGAGGAAAGATAATGAGCTCTGTCTTGGCCATGTTCAATGTCAGACCTTGGCGAGACATTCAAGCAGCAGCATCAGACAAGCAGGATGACATACGGGCCTGGATTCCTGGAAAAATATGGGGTGCAGAGATAAATCTGAGAGTTGTCAGTGTAAAGATAGTACTGAAAACTGTGAGAGGAGATCAGAGCGCCAACAGAATAAGTAAAGAAATAGAAAACAAGAGGTCTCAGGACAGATCTCTGAGGGTACACTGGAAGGGGGATAGCAGTGGAGGAAGATCTGCCAGGACATACATGAAAAGTGTGATGGGAGAGATCAGAAGAAAACCAAGAAAGAACAGAGCCCTTAAAGCCAAGAGAGATTAGGGTATCAAGGAGAAAGTGATAATCAAGAGTGTCATGAAGGATGAGGATTGAGAAGGCCCTTGGAATTGGCCATGAAGAGGTCACTGGAGACTGGCAAGGGCTGTTTCAATAGAATTTAGAGGACGAAAGCCAAAGTATAGTGAATCCAGAATGGCTTGGGAGGAAAGAAAATCAAGACAGCAGCAGTGAACCGCATGTTTGAGTAGCTTGAACATAAAAGGGAGAAGAGAGATGGGCCGATAACGGGAGGGGCAGATAAGGTCTAATGAGAGTTTTTTGCGGAGAGGTTTAACCACAGCTTTTTTGAAGGCTGCAGGAACAGATGCTGTGAAAAATGATAGATTGAGGCTGTGACAAAGGAAGGGGATGATAGCAGGCAAGATAGAGCTTAGTAGATGGTTGGGAATGGGATCAGAAGAGCAGATGATGAGTTTGAAGGAGGAGAGAAGATGTGCAGTTTCCTCCTCACTGATTTTTAAAAAAGAAGAGAGGGTGACAAAGGCTGAAGGAAGACTTTGAGAGTGAAAATGGGGAGGGGAAGATGGAGGTGAAGGTGGTCCTGTGGAGAAGTCAAGACTAATCTTGTGAACCTTATCATAGAAATAATCTGCCAAAGTTTGGGCAGAAGGTTAAGGAGGGGTAGGGAGTGGAGGCATCTTGAGAAGGGAATTGAGTGCTGCAAAGAGACAGCAAGGGTCAGAAGCAAGAGAGTTTGCATGATGGACATAGTACTCGTGCTTGGGGAGTGCTATAGCAGAGTGGAAGGGGGTTAGCAGAGTACAGGATTTAAGCCAAAGGCATCCAGCAGAATGGGCACATGAATGTAGGAGTCAGCCAAGGCTGAGGTACAGTATGCTTCACAGGGCATGGAATAGGAGGAGAAAGAGAATCCTGAACAGAGGAAGTGTTGTAGGAGATTGCCTCAACAACAGACTCAGGTGACATAATAAAGAAAGAGGAGATGAGAAAGCAGTGGAGGGGGTAAAGGGGTGAATAGCCTTAATGTTCCTAAATGTGTAGGTGGAGACAGAATGAGATTGTGGTAGGTGGAGGGGGGGAGGTTAAGGGTAAAAGTTAGCAGATGATGGTCAGACGGGAAGAACTGAGATGAAAAAGTTAGAAGGCAAGCAGTTGGAGAAAAAGACAAGATTGAGGCAGTGGCCATGTTGTGAGTAGGAGCTGTAGAACACAACTGGAGGTTGAATGAGGAGGTTAAAGCAAGGTGTTTTAGGGCATAAGTACCAGAGGGGTTATCGATATAATTGTTAAAATCTCCAAGAATGAAGGAAGGGGAAAATGGATTCAGAAAGAAGGAAAGCCAGGTGTAAGTCACTGAGAAAAGAAAAGGTGGATTTGTCAAGGGATCAATATATGACAGCTATCCAGAGAGGCAGTGGAGTAAATAGGCAGATGGAGTTTTCAAAAGAAGAAAACAAGTGAGACTGTGGTGGAAGGAGAGAGTAGCAATCCTACACCACCACCATGACCAACTGGGCAAGGTGTATGGGATGAAAGGTAACCTCCATGAGAGAGTGTAGCAACTGAAGCAGAGTTATCAGGGAAAAGCCAAGTCTCTCTTAGAGCAAAAAGGTCCAGAGCATAAGAGACAGAGGTCATGAATGAAGGTAAGTTTGTTGGAGGTAGAGAGGACATGCCAGAGGATGCATGAGAAAGGGAAAGAGGAAGGAGGAAGGAGATGGATATAAAGACGATTAGAGGGGTTACAGAGGGAGAGAGTGAAATGCCTGGGGGGGGGGGTAAGGATTGGGATTGCTATCTCCAGATGAAGAAAGGAGGAGGGGGGTATGGGGAAAAGAAGAGAAGGCACGACAATGACAGGGGTGAGGTGTTCTCAGAGAGAGTGGAGATGGCAGAATGAGAGGAAGAAAAAGGTGAAGTTCAAGAGCAAATGATAAGGTAGAAGACAAAATGGCAGGAGAAGTGGCGAGAGCAGAGAATGAGTGATAAGGATTAAAGATGTGAAGTTGCAGGAATGAAGGGAAAAGATTAGGGAGCATTAGCATTAAAAGGACACAGTGATGTGGAGCCATAGGAGCTGATGGAGAGGAGAGACTACAGAGCAGAGGAGATTATGGCTAAGTAGAAATGAAGCCCTAGTGGGTTGGACTGTACCTGAAGATAATAATGTTAAGGAGCCATAGGAGGTTATGTAAGAAATGACAGCCAGGGTTGGGTGAGTAAGGGGAGGTAGGGGAGGGAATTAAAGTCCACAGGTGAGAAGGAGGACACCAGGTTGGGATATCAGTAAGAAGAGGGAAACAAGGAAAGGACAACATAGCAGTGCCTAAAGAAAGAAAGAAAGAGAAGTTAAGCTTGCAACCAGATTAAAAAATACAAGTTGAAAGCCAGCAATGATATTAAAGCAGAGAGCCACAGCAGAGACAGACGCACTCCTAAATTAGACAAACATAGCTGGAAAATACAAATGTCAACAAAAACACACAGCCGGGTAGATAAAAACTTAAAATTAGAGTTTAAGATGGAATCTTATCTGCAGTAGCACTTTAGTGTGAGTCTGTGTTGATCGACTTTCTGCTTCTTTGGGCCCAGAGGAGGTAGGGTGATGGTGGCATGGCAGGCCTGGCAGTAGGAAAGGAAGAGCTTCATAGTACTTCTTTCTTGCCATACCGCCGCACCCCAAGTTCTTCTACCCTAAGAGGACACTTAGTCCTCCTTTATTGTAAGTCCAGTGTAGGCCTGCCTGCACTGCACAAATCTGTTACCTGTAAACCGCACTGATTTTTAAAGAGTGTGGTATAGAAGAAACATTAAATAAATAAATAGTCTGAGCTGGCCCTGCTTTGCTCTTCATCATAAATTCTGCATTACTAGAGGGGTGAAAAGCAGTAGCAACTATCGGATTAAGAAGCCATTCAACATAGTAAAGACCAGAGGCAGTCACTTCTCACAGAGTGATGGCGCCCAGTGTGATCAGACATCGCT
This sequence comes from Ichthyophis bannanicus, assembly GCA_033557465.1. NCBI lineage: Eukaryota > Metazoa > Chordata > Amphibia > Gymnophiona > Ichthyophiidae > Ichthyophis > Ichthyophis bannanicus. The sequence continues at coordinate 329,650,972 of CM066034.1, read as the reverse complement.
CTACTTGCCCCCCTCCTCTTTGTAAAATCTTATTTACTGTTCTTCCTTGTTTAATAATGTGATCTTGTCTGGACTTGACAGCGGAGTACCACAGGGACATCTGAGAAGTGGAAAACAACAGGCAATGCATTATGTAAAGTCAGCACAAGCGGTGGGGGAAGGGCAGCTATGCTTCTTCTCTGTGGTGTTGGGTATGGGGGGGGGGGGGGAAGACTAGCACGGAAAAGCCGAGAGCAAGCCAGGAATGTTGCTAGGGAGGGATTAAAGCCCTGCACAGATCTTGTGGCAAAAGAGTGACAAGCTACTAAGTACACACACCACTGTGAACTGTGACCTGGTTATTATATAGATGGTGAAGCCATTTTCTTCTGTCTGGGCCCCAAGCCTCTTGATGCAAGTAGCCCAGGAATTGTGCAGCATCTGTGGTGATGCACAAATAGGAATAGGTTAGATTGTGTGGGTGTGGGCCAAATAAGTCTATCTGTTAATAGTACTTCTGCTTTTTAAGTCACTCTCTTTAGATTGAATGACTGGGATAGGGCTTGTGATGTAAATCATTACTTTAATTCTTGGCTTCTTTCACCCTTCTACCCCTTGCTGCATTCTTCTGCTGAAATCTGATCCCTCATGCCCATCTCAGAACCTATTTTTTGCTATATATTTTAATAATCTAAAGTCCCGGCTTGCAACATGTCCTCATTCCTTAACATTTACAGAGACCCTGCCTGTGCATTCCCTTTCCCTATGTATCTTGTATGTCACTGTTGTCTTCTCTTAGATATTAATGAGAGAGTCACAGAATATCTCCTACTTACTGGTTCTGATTTGTCTAGGTAGGTTCTGCTGTCATGCAGGACATTAAACACATACAGAATGAGAACTAGTTGTGGGTATTATGTGTTGGTTGACCTTTGTGAGATCATAACCCACCTATGTGAGATCATATGTTGAACTGCTTTGAACATGGTTACTTCCATGGCTTAAGGCAGAGCTTCCCCAACCTGCCCTGTGGACCCCACAGTTAGTTAGTTTTCAGGATATCCACAGTAAATATGTGTGAGATAGATACGCATGCACTGGCTCCGTGGTATGCAAATTTATCTCATGAATATTCTTTGTGGCTATGACCGTGGGATTGCCTGAATAAGTCTGGGAAGCTCTGCCATAAAGGAAATCACTTAATTAATTTCAAAAATGTCAATTTACAATTGATATGTTTAATTGGTAGAGGGGAGGTGTTACCAAATGGGTGCAGGTTTCTTTGGTTGTCCTGGACTTTTACATGTGCAGGCATATTCCCTACTGGACATCCAGCCCCTATATGGCCCCTCAGAATCGGGATGTACAGCAGTAGACCTGATTCTGATCCCGTGGAGGTGTCTAGCCCCTGCGGGATCAGAATCGGATCTATGGTTTGTATGTGCAGACCGGGCCCTGATTCTTAAGAGCCACATGTCCGGCTACATCCACATTGAACTCCGCCTGGCTCTGTAATGGAGCCGCAGTGCCATGGCGTCTCATTGCCATGGCACCGTGGCTCCCTTGAGGAGTCGCGACCTCTGTCTGCCGCCAAGAATGTCCTTTCCCTGCAGCCAGACCCCCAATCCAGCCTCCCGTGGCCATGGTCTGACTGTGGGGCACCTCCTGCACACCTCTCTGCTGTGTCCGCGCTGGCTGCCGCTGCTGCTCCCTGTTCAGGGGGACCTATTCCACCTCTGAGGTGGAATAAGTTCCCTGTCTAACCAGCATACCCCGGACATACAGGGCCAACCTCAGAATCGGCCCTGTACATCCAAGGTGACGGTCCACCCATGCATCGCCCTCACTCCGCCTTCCACACATACCCTCCCACCCGCCCCCATCTAAAGCTTCCCATACAACTCCACGGTTTGTATAGAGAGCCTTGCATGGGGAAAGCAAGGGGGACGAATAGAGGGGATGTACGTCCAGGCAGGGCATACATCCCTGCTAGCCATGACTTGCAATGACCCCCTAAGTGTCTTGTATATGTGGGACTGTCTCTTACATGTGTCTGTACATGCTGCATATGCTGTATAGCGCTGCACAAATGATGATTAGTAGTAGAAACACAGAGGTTCTCAACCCATTCCTTGGGACACACCCAGCCAGTCGGGTTTTCAGAATAACTACAGTGACTATACATAAGATCAATCTGCATGCATTGCCTCCATTGTATGCATATCTGTTTCATGCATGTTCACTGCGATATCCTGAAAATCCGACTGGCTGGTGGGTCCTGAGGACTGGATTGAGGACTATGTAGCACTTTCACGCAACCAAGATACCAATGCTTACATTTTCAGTGCCGCAAATAACCATTACCGCTTAATTGCTACAGCATGCTGCTTTTTAAAGGGGAGGATTCCTGGCTTGTTTCAAGTACCATCAGATGCACATTTTGTGCAGTTGCATGCTCCAGTCTTTATTTCTGTTTCCTCTTCCCTTTAAGAGCTACGATGATGGAGATTCTCGCCTGGACTCTAGTGAATTCCTGAAATTTGTGGAACAGAATGAAACTGCCATAAACATCAGCACTTATTTGGACCAGGAGACCAACAAACTACTCAGGTATAGCAGAGGCTTGGAAGCTATGGGAGGAGTCCTCCATTTTCCCCAGGTGTCTAGCAGAAGGTCTTCCATCTTTTCTCATAGCTATGGAGAAGTTTCTCATTCCTCTCACATATTGAAAATTGTTAGTATTCCTCCATGGCAGGATTCTGAAACACAGGATGGCCGATGCAGAAACATTAGCACGCCATCTGCACATGGGTAGCTTGACTTTGGTGCATATTTTTTATGCGTAGATATCGTGCAGAGAAGGGATCGGTGTGAATGTACTCCGTGCATAGAAGCCAGCACCGATGCTAGCACACAGCCTATGTAAATCCATTCAAATGACATGATAATCAAGCAATTACCTAGTCCGCCTGGATGCAGAGAAATGCACAAAAGACTGAACTTAACGCCGGAACTGTAATGCTTATTCGAAGGCGACATAAGGGGTCTGTGCTCAGTGCCGAGGAGGGATTTGTCTCTTATTTCATGAGCGGACAGTCCCCCATTGTGTTTTCTGGGTTTTGCTGAAATTGGTTCTTTCAAAAAACGGTAGGGGAACTGTACTGGAACGGATGTATGCGCATATGATGGAATCATACATGGCACATGACAGCAACCACTCTGCTTGGAATATTGTTCGGAATAATATCGCTGTTCAAAGATACCAGTATTGCTCAGAATAAAACTTCTGAGCAGAAATATGTGCCACTTAGAATTCCAACACATGCGTACATTCAGGATTCAGGTGTTGCGAACACAGATGCTTGTGTCCGTGTGCCTGCCAGTTTAGTGCAGACTTTCTGCGCCTACCTCATTTGCTTGCGGCCTCAGAGTTATTTTTAACAGTTGTGAAGTAATCTGGAGTTGGGTCTAAAGATGGTAGAATGGGTTGGAGGTAATAGTACAAGGGGTTCATTTGGAAACAGAGGAGTGAAGAGGTGAATGTCTGAGGGATGTGTCCTGGGATTGGTTCTGTTCAATATCCTTGTGAATGATATTGCAAAAGGGTTAATGGGCAAAATTTCATATGATATTAAAAATGTGTAATTAAGTGGACACCCCTGAGGGATTAGAGAGAATTAAAAGTGACCTACGAAAGCTTAAGAAATGGGCAAGTGCTTGGCATCTCAAGTTCATTGCAAAAAAGTGTAGGATCATGCATTTGGGATGCAGAAAACCAAGCAAGCAGTACACAGTGGGGTGGAGGAAGGAAGAGATACTGATAAGTGGGAACCACCAGTGAGGCCTTGGTGTAATCATGTATTTTGATCTCAAGATAGCAGAACAGTGTGATAAGGCAGTGGCCAGAGCCAGAGGATAGAGTGCAGTGGGAGAGGCATAACCAGCAGAAAAAGGGGCAGTAATACCTCTACAAGTTACCGGTGAGCCCTTTAACTGGCTTACTGGTTACAGTTCTGGAGGCTGTGACAGGGTATTCACTAAAAGGGCCCGATATTCAGCGCTGGTGGCTAGTGCGATTATGAGCAATTGCCAGCAGAGAACATTAAACCCGGCTATTCAATGCCAGGGTCATATCCGGCCCCAGCATTGAACATCCAGGGTCGCCGCAGAGCCTCCGACGCCACAGAAACTAACCAGGCAGCTGCGATATTGAGCCACTGCCTGGTTAGCTCCCATGGGTAAAGATAGGCCAGCTTTTGCTGTGCCTATCTTTACCCGCAGGTCGCAAACCTGGCAGCGGTTCAATATCACCACTGCCCAGTTTGTGATTGGCTCCACCTCTGCTCCGCTCCAGAACGCCCCTGATTCGCCCAATGCTAAGCGGTTAGCATCGCGGCGTATAGTGGCATTAGTCTGGGATATTCAGCAGCGCTAACCATGTTAGTACCACTGAATATCCCGCTTAGGGGTATTCATACAGTTTACAGCTCTGTAAACCATGTAAATGCCTTGGAATATCGGGCCCGAAGGGCCTAAATATGTAGGAGGGCATTTTAGCCAGTTAGCAGACCTGCTCGATATTCAGACTGCCAAAAAAAATGCCCGGGGACTGCGGGTGGACTGGGAGCGGTGACAGTCGCTCTCATGTTAACAGCAATATTCAACTGCTAACCGACTAGCTAAACCAGCTAAAGTTAGGTCAGCTGAAGAATTATCCTAATTTTAGCCATTTTCGCTATCTATCAGCTGAATATCCCCATTAACCGGATAGCAATGCAAGATATTCAGCAATAGAAACCAGTTATTTTTAAATAAAGTGGTTGCAACTATTCGCTTTTAACAAGCCTAGCCACCACCATTGAATATACCTCCCTTACATCTTAGAGAAGGAGAGACATTCAAACATCTGAGAGAGATATGAATACGTTAAGTAACTAACTTTTCTTCAGAGGAAAGAAATCTCTAAGCCAGAGATCACAGTATGAGGCTCCACCAGTAAATCCAGCATAATGTCAGAAACTATTTCTTTGTGGAAAGAAGGGTGCTAGATCCATGGAATGTGCTCCCGGGAGCCATGGATAAGACACAGAAAAACTGGGCTTGTCACAGAAGATCAGAATGTGAGAATATGAAGGAAAAAGTATATGGCACTGCATCAGCAATGAAATTGGGCAGACAAAATGGGTCTTATCGTCCTTATCTGAACTTATATTTTCCATTTCTATGTTTCCATGTTCAAGTCTCACAACTTATTAACGTGGAGCGATGTTCTCCCATCTCCTGACATCCTTAGTCTTGATTATGGCCTGGTGATGTCATGACTTACCCAGTAAAACTCAGATATTCTCTAGGAACAAGCAGGATATCAGTCCTCATATATGGGCGATGTCGGCACCGATGGAGCCCTCTCGGAAGCATCTCCCCAGCTTTCAAAGAAAGCCTTTGGGAGATGCCACCACACATCCGTGGTTCCCTTCCCACCCAATGGTGCTGTCTTACTCAGTCTCCCTTTTTCCACGGAGTCCTACAGATGTCCATCTTTTCTCCCTGGAAAAAAGTTGTTTTTCTCGTGCACTTCTGTGCCTTTTTCCGGCTAGCGCCGGTCTCTTTCCCGCTTCTGAGCCCCACTGCCCTGGTATCAGGCCTCGGAACCTGTTAGGTTTTTTTTCCATCCAGTGCATTTCACACCTTTTTCAACTGTAGGACGTTTCGAAGGTCTTCAACCTCACTGGGGCCCTTTTTGCCCCAGTGAGGTTGAAGACCTTCGAAACGTCCTACAGTTGAAAAAGGTGCAAAATGCACTGGGGCCCTTTTTGCCCCAGTGGCTACCAGATTCAAGAAGTGTGATTGGTGTTCCAAAAACATGTCCCTCACTGACACATACAATTGTTGCCTCCAGTGTCTGGGTGCTGACCATGACTCAGAGGCATGCCCACTGTGCAAAAAGATGTCCACTAAGACCATCCAGAGTCGCTGGCAGAAGCAGCACAACATCTTCCACAGCGCAGATCCAACCCCGATATCACTGGTAGCCTCGTGCTCTGAGGCCCCGCACAGATCATTGGAGTCACGTAAAGCCCCCGCAGTTCCTGAGTGGGCACACAGACACTCCGATCAAGGTTTCCCCGAACGAGCACGTAAGAAGAAGAAGAAATCCTCGAGGGCCTTGTCCTGGGAAGGGGACAAGCATGGCAAGTCCTGTGCATGGTCCCTGAGTCCCCAGCAGACATCCGAAGAGTTGGAGCGGGAGCGGCTGGCAAAGGTACGCAGGACAGACATTGATGCCTCCAGTGACGGATCTCAAACCTCCGAGGCCCGTCTTGTCGAGGACTCCCTCTCCTCCCCGACACCTGACCCGGTCACCCTGGCATCAGTGTCAAAGGCTGCAACCCCCGAGTGCGAAGCCAGGATGCTGGCATTGGAATGCAGCAATTTCTGTGTTCCTTGCCTCATAGCAAGTGTTGTTGCCTGGCCCCACCAGTGCACACGGCAAGACCACAGGGACCTCAATGTCGAGGACTCCCTGGGCTGCGAAGTGATTCTTGAGAGCCACATGCCTCGAGCAGATCCTTGGCGAGGGTCTCAATTTCGCTCCCAGTCCTCGGGAGTGAGGCCTTCTCTGGCGAGCGCCTCTGGCTCTGGCCAAGCCTCGGCTGTGATTCATCGAAGGCTAGATCCAATGACACCATTACAACCGTCAGGCCTTGAGTCTTCGACAGACTGGGAATCCGATGTCGAGACTTCCCCAGAGACACGGGCACACCATGACTTCCCCTCAGACCCATTTCTGCCAGCATCAAGGCGTCAATCCCCACCCAAGGACACCTCGTTCTTTGAGTTTGTCCAGGACATGCAAAGGCACTCTTCTATGCCACGGAGTCAGAGGAGGACCCTCGAACGGATCGACTCCTTCTCAGGATGTGGGAGGCACCAGCATCGGTGCCGATTGTTAGCCGATGCCTGGATGCCATGTACCGGGTCCAACGAGCACCCGGCTTCATGAAGGCACAACTCCCTCACACCTCCATGGTGGTCGAGTCAACCATGCATCAACAAAAAAGCCCGAAAACACACTAATTGGTGCCCCTGGGCAGAGAGTCCCGTGCCCTCGATGTCCTCGGACGTAAATTTTACCAGGGCTCGATGCTGGCATGCTACATACAGACTTAACAAATGTATATCGGCATGTACCTCCGAGACCTACTGTAACTAAAGAACTTGGGGGTTTTGCGGCAGGCCTCGTCGGAGACCACCTCCAATGCTTCCAGACCCTCACAAAGTCTGTCGGCGAGTGCTCAAAATACTTGTCTTGAGCGGCCTACGACAGCTTTGAGTCCAATGCGAGGGTGGCCGCTGCAGGCATTGGTGCCTGATGCCAGGCCTAACTCCAGGCATCGGACCTCGAGCAATGGGTCCAGGAAAAGCTCCTCAACGTCCCTTGCCTGGGGGAAACCTCTTTGGAAAGCCGGGTTTGAGACCAAGTATGTCACCAGGACTCGACTCTTGTAAAAGACCTCCACTTTTCCCAGGAAGAAACCACCCAGGAAAAAGTCTCCCTTCCACAGAAAAGACCAGCCCTATCGAGGCTATCCCCCATACCCGGCCACCCAGAACCCTCAGCAGTCACCAGGGCAAGGGAGCAGGCCAGGACACACATAAGCCTAAGGGCCCCAAGTCCCAGCCCAGACAAGGTCGGGATTTTGGCTCCCAGAGCATAGCCTCTCCACCCATGGGGGATCAGCTAACGTCAAGGGGGCGCTTGATTCATTTTGCCCACCGGTGTCCTGCCATCACCACTGACTCCTGGGCACTTCAGGTGGTCAGGGAAGGATACCGCCTTCATCTGGACCAGACGCCTCCCCTTTTCTTTCCAGGAGAGCCCCTTCAGACTTCCCTGCACCAAGCCCTGCTACTGCAGGAACTTGCAGGCCTTTTCAGGGACAGGGCTGTGAGCCCGTACCACACCGCTTCAAAGGAAAGGAAGTTCTACTCCAGGTACTTTCTGGTCCCCAAAAGAACAGGAGGCCTAAGGCCTATCCTGGACTTGAGAAACCTGAACAAATTCCTGGTGCAGGAGAAGTTCAAAATGCTCTCCTTTGGAATATTGTTGCCGTACACCAGCAGGGAGATTAGCTATGCTCCTTGGACCTAGAGGATGCTTATACCCACATCGATATCCATCCCAGTCACAGGTACTAAGGTTCATGGTCGGGGGCGACCACTACCAGTACAGGATACTACCCTTCGGCCTAGCCTCCACACCAAGAGTCTTCACCAAATACTTAGCAGTGGTGGCCGCCTACCTCCGACTCCAAGGGGCCTTTGTCTTCCCATACCTGGATGACTGGTTAGTAAAAGAAGACAGGAGACACGGCCTCAGAGGTCCTACAACATCTGGGGTTCATGATAAACCACCCCAAATCCCATCTCACTCTAACACAGGACCTGGAGTTCATAGGAGCTCACTTGACACCCTCTGAGCCAGGGTCTTCCTCCCCCTGGACAGGGCGGACCACCTCAGTGTCTTGGTGACCGAGGTGCAGAGCTGCCACACCGTGTCAGTGAGGTCCATGCTTCACCTGCTATGCCACATGGCCTCCACAGACTATCTGGTACCCAACGCCCACTTCCACATACGGGCAGCTCAGTGGTGCCACCACTCACAGTGAACCCAGGCCACGGGCAGGCTCCGGGACAAGGCCTCGGTGTCCCACCACCTAGCAGGGTCACTCGACTGATGGCAGGACGTACAGCACCTGCAGAAGGGCATGACCTTTCAGCACTCAAATCCACAGAGGGTCCTCACTATCGATGCCTCCCTACTGGGCTGGGGGCCCATTGCGAGGAACTGCACACACAGGTCATTTTGTCTGTCAAGGAGAGTCAACAGCAGATCAACCTGCTGGAGTTCAGAGTCATTTTTCTGGTGCTCAGGGCCTTTCAACAACGCCTGCAGCACCAGTCAGTGCTGGTGCAAATGAACAACCAAGTAGTGATGTTCTACATGAACAAGCAGGAGGGCACAGTGCCTTACCATCTCTGCCAGGAGGTAGTAGCCCTCTGCTCGTAGGCAATCAGTCAGAGGATGCTCCTCAGGGCGGTATTTCTTCCAGGCCAAGATAATGCCCTGGCAGACAGACTGAGCAGGGTCCTCCAGCCGCACGAGTGGCACCTAGACCCCAGGGTGTTCTCCCATCTCTTGAAATCTTTAGTCTTGATTATGGCCTGGTGATGTCATGACTTACCAAATAAAACTCAGATATTCTACAGGAACAAGCAGGAAGTCAGTCCTTTCTTATGGGCGACTATTCCGACTATGGGGAATTCCACATCCGGACCTCTTCGCCAGCCCAGCCAATGCTCAGCTGCCCTGTTTCTGCTGTCCCCAACCTCATCTGTCCCAGATAGCGGCGGAAGCTTTCCTCATCTCATGGTCGGAAGGCCTTATGTATGCCTTCCCTCCCACACCACTAATCGCGTGGACCCTCTTCAAAGTCCAGGGGGTCAAGGCTTCCGTGATCCTTATGGCTCCATGGTGGCCCAGACAGCCTTGGTTTCCCCTGCTACTCCACCTCTCAATGGAGCTCCCAGTCCCTCTGGGAAGTTCCCCAGGACTGCTTACCCAAGAGGAGGGCTTGCTTCTCCACCCCAGCCTGGGGTCCCTCTCGATAACAGCATGGCTGCTGAATGGGTTGCCATAGCACCCTTCAACCTCCCCAGGAAGTTGAAGAAAATCCTTCTGGCCTCTCATAAAGACTCCATGAGATGAGCCTACACCTTCAAGTGCCACAGATTTTCAGCATGGTGTGCGGAGCAACGGGTTGACCCGTTCTCCTGCCAGGTGCACATGGTACTCCTATACTTGCTCCACCTTTTGCAAGCTGGACTTGTCCAACTCCGTCAGGGTGCACCTGGGCGCACTTTCCATTCATCGTCACTCCATAGAGGGCAAGCCTCTTTTTGTGCAGCCCCTCATTACCCAAGTAATGTGGGGCTTGCTGCTCTCTTAGCCTCCCATCTGACACTCATGGAATGGGATCTCAACATGGTCCTGGTACAGCTTACCAAGCCGCCTTTCAAACCTTTGGCTACTTGCCATTTGCATTACCTGTCCTGGAAGTTGTCTTCCTGATGGCGCTTACCTCTGCCTACAGAGTCAGCGAGCTTCAAGACTTGGTGGCCGAGCAACCCTACACTAGGTTCTACAAGAACCCACCCAAAATTCCTTCTGAAGGTAGTATCCACCTTTCACCTCAATCGTGGTGCTCCCTAACTTCTTTCCACAGCCCCACACTGACAAGGCAGTAGCCATTCTCCATACTCTGGACTGCAAAAGAGCCCTGTCCTTCTACCTGCAGCATACTCAGGGCCACCGCAAAGCCTCGCAGCTTTTCGTCTCATACGACCCCAGTTGACTGGAGGAGGCTGCCACCAAGTGGACCCTGTCCACCTGGGTGGCTGACTGTATCACCTTCGCCCATGATCAGGTTGGGCTATCATTGGAACGCCAGGTCACAGTGCACAATGTCAGGGCTATGGAAACCTCAGTTGCAAGCCTATGTTCTGTCCCTATGGCGGACATCTGCTGGGCCACCACCTGGTCCTCAGTCCACACCTTTGCAGCTCACTACTGCCTGGAGAAGGAGTCCCGATGGGACAGTGCCTTCAGATAGGCTGTACTCTGAAATATGTTCGGGGTTTAGGCAACTCCAACCCTTCTTGTTCAGGCTATAAGAGCCATGGCTCTCCCTGGACACAGGGGTCCTCAGAGTCTGTCCTCAGATTCGCGTGCAACTGCTCATGGCTGGGCCTGTTTTGCCTCTACAGGTTCTGGGTAGCCTTTAGCTAGGGAGTCCCATATGTGAGGACTGACTTCCTGCTTGTTCTTGGAGAAAGCGTAACAGGTGTACAACCTTCCCTCCTCCCCTTGGAGTTGCTATACATTTTTGGCCGTCTTCTTTTGTTGGCTCTAGCCATGTTATCTGACTGAGTAAGATGGCACCCTTGAGCAGGAAGGAGACCACGCATGCATGGTGGCATCTCCCAAAGGCTTTCTTTGAAAGCTGGGAGATGCTTCTGCGAGGTCTCCATCGGCACCGACGTCACCCATATGTGAGGACTGATTCCTGCTGTCCCTGGAGAACACCTGTTACAGGTGAGTAACTACTCTTTCTCTGCCAACTGTGGAGTGGAATGGGAGGAAAATGGTTATCCTTACTACCCACATACAATATAGCAAGTCAGTCACCACAGAGTAGGCTCAAGTCAAACTCACTGTTTTGTTTTAGAAAATTATTTTGATTTATAATGGCCTTTGTTACATCTGTCAGGACAAGTGAGTGAGTGTGGATGTGTGATGGTGGTGGTACTGAGTATTTTGTTGTCATTTCAGAGTACTCTGTGTTGATGCTCTCATTGAACTCTCTGATGAGAATGCTGACTGGAAGCTGAGTTTCAACGAGTTCCTGAAGTGCCTAAACCCTTCATTCAATCCTCCTGAGAAAAGTATGTGATGCGGACGTCTCATAAATCCTTCTGAGTTTTAGCACTCATGCTTCTAGCTAGTGCTTTGTTTTCAGTTGCTCTAGTGTGGTAATAACCTCAAGGATGTATTCCCTCTATCATGGTGATTGCTTCCCTGCGTCCTTAAACATGATCACTCATTGAGGATGTTTCCACAGTGACTGATCATAGACCATTTTCAATGGATCTGTGATCTGTTATCTCACATCATTTATCACCGATGGCCCATTTGTTTAGACACTTTGATTGCTCTCTGATGATCTGTTTCATCTAATATCATTGATTACCCTATGATCTGTTTCTTCAGATACCTGATTGATCACTCCCTTAGTGATGTTTCCTCAGACAAATTGTTCATTGTTCAATTATCTGCTTCATTAGGCCCCTGAATGCTCTCCGAAAATCTGTTCCCTCAGTGATCATTGACAATGAGAGAGTAGTGTTATAAGGACTTAGTTATAGGCAACTGCTTCTGGTGCCAAATTTTGATAGCACCAGAGCACCTCTGCTGCTGCCGGGCCTTGATCCTGGCCTGCTGGTAGTGTCACTGTTTTGAAAAGTGAGAAGCAACAGTAGCAGCTCCACTCTAGGAAGGAACTTCAGTATGGGGCCTGACTATCCTCGCTTGCTGACAGGCCCTACTACAGTGTCCCTTCCTTCCCTCCATTCTGCCTCATGAGCTTGCTGTCACCATGGAATCCTGTGCAAGGGACAAAACCCTATGGGAACTAAGTACATAAAGGAAGTCAAAGCTACATTGAAGTTACTTCCTAGAGAGGAGTTGCTGCTGCAAGGGGCAAGATGATGACTCCCATTACCTAGTTGCCCATGGGTGCCCTTAATTTAAATTCCTCCAGGCTGACAATCTGTTTTCCTACAAACAGCTAATCATGCATTTCTTCAGATACAGTTGATTGGTCTTGATCTGTTTATCCAGATTCTTCAGTGATGAGTTTCCTCAGACCTAGAATTGATCATTCTGTGGTGATCTGTTTCCTCTGACTCATGTTCATTTGTTCTATGATTAGGTGTGTGTATGGAATTGTTTCATTTTTTAATTTGATTTTTCCTTTCATTTGATATTTAGTTCAGCCATTTTGTTTATTGTAAATTAAGTAACCATCAAAGTGAAAAGGAGGGTCCACCTCTCAACCGCAAAATCCATAGTGCCAGCATTTAAAAACGGAACCTCCCTAGGCCTTTTCCTATGTCTCCCACTCCTCCTCACAAGGGCTGGCCCAAGGATTTCTGCCACCCTAGACAGAAGCCCTGCCATGCACTGAGACATTCCACCTCCCCCCTCCGCCCGGTGCTGAGCCCTTCCACTGCTGCTGATTCTGGCAGCGCAGTTGGGTGCAGCTCGGCGGCAGCAGCAGGCCATGAGCTTCACCACACATGGCCTGCTGCTTCTGACCCCTCCAGTACAACTTTGGGGGATCAGAAGCAGCAGGCCATGTGTGCCAAAGAACATGGCCTGCCCCAGGCCGCTGCCACCAATGAGAGCCAACCCCACTGCCGGAATCAGTAGCAGTGTGGTTGGCGATGTGGTGTGGCTCAGAATGGGCTGAGGAGAGGGACGGCAGGCCATGTATGCCGTGCTGCCCACGGAGGTCTGCCGTCCTAGGCAGCTACCTAGCCCGCCTAGTGGACGGGCCGATCCTGCTTCTCCCACTGCAAGATGCCACTTGCCCTATCTATGGGTCTCCGTAGTTGAAGTGGGACAAGAGAAATCTTCAGTTGCTCCTACCTGCAAGGTTCCATTTTCAAAATGGCATTGGAGGGCGCCATTTTATTGGATGGCCAAGCTACTGCATACAGTCATACAGCAAAAAAGATGTCAAACTTGGGATTAGTCCGTGCCATTTTGATAATGAGACTTTATGGTGCAAGAGCAACCGGGGCTCACTCCTGCCGCATTTTGAGTAAGGAGATTCCACCTAAGGGAAAAGTGACATTTCAGGAAGTATGAACCAAATATTGAACGAGATTAGCAGACCTGCTACAATGTTAATCCCCTTGACGGGGATATTAAGCAGCACTAACACAGTTAGTGCCACTGGATATCTGCGGGTGCCGCTGCTGCATGCCCCAGTACTGACCAGTTAGCATCAGGGCGTTCCGGGGGAGGCCCCTAATGATAACCGGGTGTAGTGGCAATATTGAGCCAATGTGGCAAAAGTCAGGCACAGTAAAGGCTGACCTAACTTTTGTAGCTGAAGTTAAGCGGGCAGCAGCTGAATATCGCCACTGCCTAGTTAGCTTCGTGGCAATCTGGGTAACCTGGATATTCAATACCGGGGTCCGGATATGACCCCAGCACTGAATATCCAGGTCTAAAGTTCAGTGGCGGCAGCTAGTCGCCGCTGCTATACATCGGGCCCTATAAGTCTCAGAGTAGAGGTGTTTCTGTTTTTAATATGGGCAGCATTTGGAGTTTTCTTTTCGTTTCTGAAATGGAAGGAAACGTGAAGGGGGTGGAAGAATTTTGGAGAGTTTTTATTTTATTTCAATTCATTTTTTAATACAACAAAACATGAGTTTTTATTGTGGGTTTTATTTTGTTTGAAAACAAATGCATATCTCTTTCCATGACCTGTTTTCCCAGCCTCATGCTTGACTGCTGTATGATGATCTATTTCCTCAGGCAGCTGAGATTGTTCTATGATCTGTTCCCTCAGAGATATGATTGATCATTTTCTAATGGGTTTCTTCCATTGGTGGGCCTTTATCTTTTCCTTTCCCAGAGTGTGCCCTGGAAGATGAAAGCTATGAGGATGGGGCAGAGACCCAAATGCAATGCAATCGTTGTGTCTGTGCCTGTGGAAACTGGGTCTGCACCACCATGACATGTGATGGTATGTACTTCCCATATCTTCCTGTGCACTCCCATCTCCCCGAAATTATGTTGCAACCTGTGACTTTGGGGCTTTGTAGCTGTGTGTGCTCTGCTGTTTTCATTCTTTCTGGTCCAACAGCTCTTGGAAAGAAATTGTATATAAGGGATCAAGAATATCTGTCTGTCTGAGGGCAAAGTACCACTCCAAAAATTTCATGGAACTGGACCAAATTTAATTTGTTGGGGGGGGGGGGAAGCGAACTGCTGAGAAGACACATTAAGTTCAAAAATAGGCCAGATCAGGCTGGGAGGTTTAGAGAAATAAGGTCTGCCCAAAAATGGCCCAATACGTTTCTATGGGTGAAGCAGTTCCAGCTTCAGCAACATGTAAACTTTGACACACTGAATCAGAAACAGGTGGAGGGCAATTCTGCATGGGGCATGTCCAGGCCCCAATTCAACAGTGCAGGACGTCTATTGCCCTGGCCGTCCAGGCCAACCTATGCTCCTGCTGGTGTGCTAGTGCCGTGGCATCCTGTCACCATGGCACCGAGACACCCAGCAGGAACGCAGTCTGGCCAAAATGGAATGTGGTACCTTTTCCCTGCCACCTAACCCTCGGCGGGGTCTGCTATGGCCGGGATCAGGCAGAAGGGTCTCACTTGATGCTGCTCTCTGCTTTTGGGGGGCCTGCCTGACCTGAAAGCCGCAATCTATGGGACTTATTCCACCTCTGAGGTGGAATAGGCCCCCACGTCCATCTGCCCCCCGCCGGACGTACAGAGCCATGACCAGAATAGGCCCTGTACATCTGGGTGAGTTGGTCCACCCCCACTCCACCTCCTGCCCTCCCTCTCCTTCCCCTATCCAGTGCTCCCTTCACAAACCCTCTATACATGCGGGGAGTGCTGTGCAGGGAATTGCTCCAGAACCTGAACAGGGGTTGGACGTCCATCCCGGACATCCAGCCCTGCTATTTGGCCCACAGAATTTACTCCTTAGGGAACTGCTCCTTTCAAACTGCTTCTCCCCTCATCTCTGCTCCCCCAGTCAGACACACACAGAGCCAATAGATGAACACACGCAAATCACAGACATATAAACTTACACACACAAAACACAGACACAGAAAGACTGGAAATAATTCCATGAGGCTTGTTTTGCATGACACAGACACACACAGAAATGCAGACAGAACTCAAACACATACAAAACACAGACACAGAAAGATTGGAAATAATTTCCTGAGGCATGTTTTACTGAGCATGCTTTCCCCATCACACACCTCAGTGCCGCCGTATCCCTGTCCATGCTGGCCCGCATGTTAATAACTCAAATGTGTATTTAATTTTCTTTGTTGTAAATTCTACTGTGAAATCTAGTGACTGAACCTTATAGGTTTCTTAATGGTTGCTATGGATAGCAGAGAAGCATGGCAATTCCCGTTGTAGTGGGGCAGTGACACCTGAGGGTTAAACTGTAAAATCCATCCTTTGAAATCTGTTGACAGTGACATCTAATGGTTTGATATGTTATCACATTGGGTTTAATTTGATTATTTTTTTCAAACTACTGGAATTTTTTTATACTGCTCCATTCTAACCACCTCTCCTTCTTCCATTCAGGTAAAATGCATAGACATAGCTCAGAAGCATGCAAATAGATTGGAAAGTATTCCATGAGGCATGCTCCCCGTGCTCTCCCCCCTCGTCGGTCTGTATTTTCTTTGTGTGGTTATTTGTCACTTTCCATATTCACCAGAGAGTGAAAATAGTGAGCCTGCTGATTGCACTTATTGGCCTCTGGCATAATGCCTGATGAAATTATTCGGGTCAACATTTAAACACCATGGTGGTTGGTTGTTTGTTTTTTTAAAGACTGGTCACGAATACATTTGACTTCCGGTGACATGGTGGGCTAGGGAAGACGTGTCTTTCTTGGCTCCGGAGCCCACCCTCCCCCCTGCCTTCATAATTTGCTGGTTCAGCCTGATTTTATCCGGTCTCGTTTGGGAGCCTTTTTACTGCCGGCAGGGAGAGTCGCGGCTGGTGCAGGCTCGCCCGGGAAGTCTATGGCGGCGAAATCCTCCAAGCGCAAAAAGCCCCGCGGAACAGAAGTTAAGATGGCGGAAGGTGAACATGCTACCTCGGGCACAATGGTGGAGGACGTGTCCAAGGCCGTGGTTCTCGCCCTGGAGGACCGCCTGGGGGGCCTGGCCACACAGATGGCTGCGGTGGTGCAAGCGGTTACCGAGTTTAATGGCCGCGTCGACAGAGCAGAGCAGAGAATTAGCTCCCTGGAGGATGTGCAATCCCGGGCTGAGGCCCGGATTCAGAAGTTGGAAGAGGCCTTGTTGAAACAAACAGACAAGCTCGAAGACCTCGAAAACCGGAGCCAGAGAAATAATTTGCGTTTCATCGGTATCGCCGAATCAGTGTTGGAGAAGGACCTGCGAAGCTACTTAGAGCAGTGGATACCAGACAACTTACCGCTGGAGGAAGGGCTGGGTCCAATTATTTTGGAGAGAGCACACCGGCTAGGACCCCTCCGGGCTGGCGACAATCGACCCCGAGCGGTCATTGCCCGTTTCCTAAATGCAGCCCAAAAGGAGGGAATTCTGCGAGCAGCGCGCCAGCAGAGGCGCAGCGGAGGAAACAGCTGCAGAGCCCTCATTTTCCAGGACTATTCCGCCAGTGTTTCTCAGCGTCGGAGAGCTTATAAGGACGTGTGCAGCCGTCTGGTGGAAAAAGGTCTGCGAGTTACGCTGGCCTACCCGGCGCGTTTGCGAGTGGACTGTGAGGGCCGTCAGCGCCTATTTGCGTTGCCGGAGGAGGCTATGGCGTTTTGTGATCAACGCGGGTGACTTTCGCCATGTTAACACTGGACTGGTTGCTGTAAGGTGAGACTCTGGGCTTGGTGGCCAGATTTAGCCGGAGCCCCAATATAGGGGATGGATCGTGGCCTGGAGACGGGATAGAGCTGGATGTCTCTGCCTGCTCGGCTTAACGCAGCCCATTGGACTGCCACGTGTAGGGCCCCTGCAACAGTTGCAAAGTTACTGCCTGTACGTCCTTTTGTATTCAGTGTGTGTAAGCTTTTGATACAGTTACTGAAGGAAGTTTATGACTAAGGGTTTGCACCCGTTAGATGGGGATTTGCCGGCTCTCAATGATAGGAATTGAGAGCGGTTGTTATTGGGGGTGGGGGAGCGGGGGGATTCCTTTTTATTCTCAGCCCGGTGGCATGCTTAGCGGGTTGGTAACAACGGGGGGGGGGGATCCCTCCGGAAAGGGTCAGTAAGTACCCCTTTGATTGCCCTCTGCTGGGTCTTTGTGTACGATATGGTTTACAAATGTTTCAATTGTCTCAAATGTTTCAAATGTTCTAAATGTCTCAAATGTTTCAAATGTTCCAAATGTTTCAAATGTTTCAAACGTCTCAAATGTTCCAAATGTTTCAAATGTCTCAGTACTAGGTGTGCTAAGAATACTTGGCTGTATCAGGGAAGGGGGGTCCCCGGTGGAGGGCTGGCAGTTTAAAGAGGGACGGTATGGGCGCTCCATGAGAGCCATTGGGAAGGATTGTAACTGGGGGGGGGGCGGGGGGCTTCAACCACAGGAGCCCGGAGGTTTGCCATTGATGCCCACCGGTTGGGGTGGGGAGGAAAGGCGGGAAGGTAACTTATGGACAGTTATGGGGTGGAGTGGTACTGCTTGATGGCCCGGGGGTGTGGGGGGGGGGGGGGGTGGGCTCTGCAGGTGCCGGATGTCATGGAGGGGCCTCCTTTTAAGGGCTGGGAGGTGAGAGCTGTTAGAGGGGAGGAGGGGTTGATGCTTGGTGGGGGGTGGGGTGTGGGGGGGAGGGGGGGATGGGGATGGGCTGCAGCTGTGGTTTGTCATCTATGTGAGGAAGATGGGTTTGCGTGCTTTGGTGGAGCGGCTGTCTGTGGTGAGTGAATGTGTCTGGGACTTGGGCAGGCGGCTTTGGTTGGAGAGGGCGGGGCCCCTGGGCTGGGGGGGGCTTCGCCGACCTTTTGCACTGGAATTTCACTGTTTGGCGGGCAGGACCGTGAAGAATAATGGGTAGCACTACTAAAATTGCCTCTTGGAATGTCTGTGGTCTGGGATCCCCAGTTAAACGGTACAAGGTAATGCAACAATTAAAGCGTAAGTGCATAGGGGTCATCCTCTTACAGGAAACCCATCTAACGGAGAAGGAACATAATAAGCTTGGTAAGGGACACATTGCCAAAGTCTACGGAGCCCAGGCTGTGGGGAAAAAACGAGGAGTGGCAACATTGATTTCTAAATCTGTGGGATGGGTGGAAGATAGAGTGGAAACAGACTCGGAGGGTAGGTTTGTTGTGCTTTGGGGGGCCTTAGAAGGTATTAAACTGGTGCTGTGTAATGTCTATGCGCCTAACGTATATGAAGCCCAGTTTTATCAACGGCTGACCCATTTGCTCGCCGATACTGGTGGCTATCAAGTTATCATGGGGGGAGACTTCAATGCCGTATTGGACGACAATTTGGATAGGTCGGGGAGGTCGGGCAGCAGGGATTTGCGAAGTGCGCGGAGAATCCTGGGGTTATGCGAGGCGCATGACTTGATGGATGTTTGGAGGGTTATGCACCCGGGGGACCGAGAGTACACTCACATATCCAGAAGTCATGGCACCTGGTCTAGAATAGATTACTTTCTGATCTCTGACTCCCTGTTTGGGCAGGTTTTCAAGGCGGATGTGGGGCCAGCCGTAATCTCGGACCATGCCATGGTCATTTTGGAGCTGCGTCGGAGGACTCCCCACCGTACCAGGTTGTGGCGCTATCCCTTGGAGCTGTGTGGGGATGCTCAGTTTGAGGGCTACTTGCGCGACAGATGGGAGGTCTATAAAGATCTGAATGCGGGCCCGGATATCAATCCAACTTTATTTTGGGAGGCTGGAAAGGCTGTGCTCTGGGGAGAGATTATTAGTTACTTGAGTGCAAAGCGAAAACGGGTGAACCAGCGCATTGTTACGCTGGAGCGTGAACTTGGAAAGGTGCGCCGGAGGTTGGTGATGACTGGGAACGCTGGGGATAGGACCCGTATGCGAGAGCTGCAAACGGAGTTGGAGGTGCTGCTGCACCAGCGAGCCAGAAAGTCACTGATGTATTATCGGTTTCAACTTTACCAACATGGGAATCGGGCGGGCAGATTGTTGTCCTCTCTGATTAGGCCGGAGGGGGGCCCTAGACATATAGGGGTCATTCGACACCCGGATGGGACTTTGCGGAGGGATGAGGGGGAGATTGCTGGGATTTTTACTGACTATTTCCAGCAGTTGTATGGAGGGGAAGAAGGGAAAGAGGCGGAGGGTCGGGCATTTCTGGAGGGATGTTCGTTGCCTACCTTAACTGCGGAGAACCTACAGGTTTTGAATCAACCCATTTCCCCGCGCGAGGTCATGCTGGGCATCAAAGCTCTGAAGCGAGGCCGGGCTCCGGGATTGGATGGGCTCAGGAGTGAGTTTTACAAGATCTTGGGAGACAAAGTGGGGATCCCCCTGGTGGAATATTTTGATGACCTGGTGCAACGCGGTTGCTTTCCTTATGAGGCCAATAAAGCCCTGGTCACTATTTTGCTGAAACCGGGGAGGGACCCGTTACTACCCAGTTCCTATCGGCCCATTTCACTACTGAATGTCGATATTAAAATTCTGGCCAAAATAATGGCCGACCGGCTGGCGGAGTTTCTGCCTGCATTGGTTCATAAGGATCAGGTAGGCTTCGTGAGGGGCGGCATGCGGCGTACAGTCTCCACCGTGTGTTGATGTCCATGTGTGCGGGGCAGACAGCTCGTCGGGGCTCGATGTTAATTAGTTTCGACGCGGAGAAAGCGTTCGATAGGGTCGACTGGGGGTTTCTGTATCAGGTGCTGGGCGGCATGGGTTTCTCAGGTTTTTTCGTGGATGTGGTAAGGCTATTGTATGCCGACCCCCGCGGTGCCATTTTGGTTAATGGCACTATGTCGCCTGAATTCCACATTGGGAAGGGGACTCGACAGGGGTGTCCTTTGTCCCCCCTGTTATTTGTTTTAACACTGGAGCCGTTATTGATACAAATCAGGTCTAGTGTACGGTTTCAGGGGGTAGCAGTGGGAAAGACTGAGTTTCGGGTGGCGGCCTTTGCCGATGATTTGCTTCTGCATATTGTAGACCCTCAGACCGGCCTGCCTCGGTTATTAGAACTGATTGAAACTTATGGGGTGCCCTCGGGTTTTCGCCTCAACCTGGACAAATCTGAGGCCATGTTGATAGGGGAGGCGGCGTCCTCTGGGTGGGCGGGTGACTTCCCTTTGAAATGGGCGGAGGGGAAGTTCAAGTACTTGGGTATTCACCTGCCTGCCAAGTTGGATGATCTCTATCAGTTGAATGTTAAAAAGATATTGACGGAGTTAACTCTTAGTGTGGATAAATGGCGGGATCTGCCCTTGTCCCTGGGGGGTCGTATTGCACTATATAAGATGGCCTTGTTCCCCAAAATGTTGTACGTGCTCCAGACTCTCCCGTTGTGGCTCAAACGCTCTGACATTCGAAAAATGGACCGAGTGATTAATCAATTGCTTTGGAAGGGGAAGAGGCCTCGGATCTCTCTGGCAGTTCTGCGGCAGCCGTGGGATAGAGGGGGTATGGCATTCCCTGATCCTCGGAAATACAATGTTGCCTGTCTCTTGCGACACGTGCGGGATTGGATATGGGAGCTAGGGGTGTACACTCTGACTGAAATGCTTCGGGAGGTGGTGCGGCCCTGGAATCCGCGGTATTTGCTGCATGTAAAAGTGCTTAAAAGGCTGGGACCCGATACCCGCTGCTTGCTGGTGGAGCCCATTCGTATGGCCTGGCGGTTCTTCTGTAAAGCTAAGGGCCTCCAGGTCAATCACTCTCCCTATCTCCCGTTACTAGGGAACGGGGATTTTCTCCCTGGCACATTTGGGGGTAGCTTTGTTCGATGGCAGCAGCTTGGTATAGTCAACTTGGAACATCTGCTTACCGATGAGGGCCATTTGGAACCTTTTGCTCTTTTAAGTCAACGTTACTCTTTGGGTGGTCGAGATATGGTCCCCTATGCTCAGATTCGCAGCTACGTCCGTAGTATACCTTCTGGTACACTGAGAGGGGCCGTTAGCACTGGGATTGAGGAAGGATTGATGGGGGGTGATTTGGGTACGGGGGTGGCTTGGTTGCACAAAATGTTGTGGGAGCTGGCGCCGCCGCCTTCATTGGAGGATCTTGCTGGGGCTTGGGCCCGGGAATTGGGGGTAGTGGTAGCAGGGGAGGGGCTTCTGCGTAGTTTGGCTAGCACCCCGAAGTTGAGTGTGTTGGTGCTGCATAGAGACATGCACTACAAGTTGCTGCGACGCTTATACTTTGCGCCATTGCGGGCCTGGAGGGCCGGCGTCAGTACCTCTCACTGTTGCCCTTGGTGTGGGGAGGGCAGAGCTACACTCGGGCATATGTTCTGGCTTTGTGTGCGGGTTCAGATCTTCTGGGGGAGGGTTCAAAACTATCTGGGGGGTTGCGTACCCTCGTGTCTGCCCTTCACGGCACAAAACTTGGTGCTGGACATTTGGGATGATCCCAAGGAGGTGGGAGTGGGGGAGGTGGTGTGGCAGTGGCTGCGATTGGTGTTGGTGATTGCTCGTGGGTCTATTTTGCAGAGATGGATGGATGCCCGGGGACCTGCCTACGGGCTTTGGAGGGGGAGCCTGCATGCGGTGCTGTTGATGGAGAAGCGTCGTGCGAGTGGTTATCCCCGGAGATGGCAAAGATTCCTGGAGGGGTGGGGTCCACACCTACAATTCCTACCTAGTGGTACTCGCACTCGGATATTGAGTGATGGTTAGTGGCCCCTTGGGGGTTGGCCTCTTCCAACATCTCCTTTCCCCTTTCTTTTTCTTCTTTTTCTTTTTCCCTTCCTTTTCTCCCTCTCCTCTCTTCTTGTTATGCTTTTGGGTTTTTTGTTTCTGTTTTTATCTTCCTCTTCCTCCTCCTCCTCCGCGGAGGAGGGATATGTAGATTGCTGCAGTGGGTATGGGGGGGGGGGGAGCAGGGCGGGGGGGGTTGGGGGGGGGAAAGGGGGGGTGTGGGGGGAACCGCCGGGGGGGAACCTTCTTGAAATAAAAATATTTGTTTCTTGAAAGGCGGGGCTCAGTCCGCGGTGGGTGCCCGGAGTTGGGAGGTTGGGCAATGCCGCTCCGCTTCTTCTCTAATTTGCCTCTGTATTTATGCTTTTGACTATGATATGGACTGTGTTTATGGAGGTTGTTGGTTTGTACTAGCGTTTTTGTGATGTCACTCTGTTATGTCTTTTGCCCTGTCCTGTTGTTCATTTGCAGTATCAATAAAAAATATTCAAACATAAAGACTGGTCACAGCATTTCACGATAATCCGGATATTCATTGCCACTATCTAGACTGCAGACAGCCACAAATACCCATGGTCAGCCCAGAAGCTGTACAGATAGCGGTGATATTCAGTCTGTTATCCAAACAGAAGATAGCGTTTTCACTGTCCTAAATTTATCCAGATAAACTCAATATCGCCGCTCTCTGTATAATGTGCCACTCCGCCCTCGCTCATCCCGTGTACCACCAAGGCACACCTACATTTCCATGTGTAAATCATGGTATTTTAGTAACTTGTGTGTAAATGACCATTTACACGTGTAATGGAGTCCATCACTGTTCTGAAAGTACGTGTGTCAGGCCGATAGTATGTGCTTGCACTGTGAGAATGTACGGGCATGGAGTTTGGGCGAAGCGTAAGTGGAGCGCAAATCTACACATAGAAATTTTAAAATTTTATAATTCAGGCACAGTCTTGAAAAATCTAACATGGGCATTTATGCCAGCTACAGGGCTGGCATAAGTGCTCGCAATTAGTTTAACATGCGTTTTTGACCGTTTATGCTCCTATTTTATAAAACACGCGCATGTACCTTTGGTTTATAAAACACATGCATGTACCTTTGGTTTCTAAAACAGGGATGAAATACACATTTTAAAACGCGCAGAATTCTAGCTAACTCTTATAAAATTACCCTCCAAGCAGATAGTGCCAAAGTGATCTGTCAGGATACTCAGTGGTATTATCTAGATGGTGCCTCTGTGTGTCCAAGGATAGCAGCAGCTAAGGCATTTGTCTGGATAAAAGCTGCTGTTTTCCAGATGAGTGCCTTTGAATAGCAATCCAGTTATGAATGTAAAAAGAAAACACAGCAGGCACTTCATAAGCCATTTTCACTGTGCAGAATTAGAAAATAAAGACTAAAAGGGGAAAAATGTAACAAGAAAACTAAGCAAAGTGGACTTTGAAAATCATTAAAATGGTACACATACTGATGCAATCCTGAAATCTCATTTTAACCCTGAAGTTTTATAAATTCGTGAACCTCAATTCATTCTTGCAAATGAGTCCACAATAAAGACTTCAAACATAAGAATTAACATAGTAACATTGTAAATGACTGCAGATAAAGACCAGCATGGTCCATCCAGTCTGCCCAGCAATACGGCAAGAGTAGGTGCACCTGTTGCTCTGTGCAGGCCACACCTCCCCATGTCTTTGTTTAGGGGTGGACCCACCACTCCATGTAGGACACCCCTTTTTGTTGAGAAGTTAGATGGTTCAGTTTATTTTGTTTTTATCCTGTTGCTGTAAAGGGATCCGCTGTGCTTGTCCCATGCTGTTTTGAATTCCGTCACCATGTTTGCCCGCACCACTTCCATCGGGAGAGCATTCCAAGCATCCACCATCCTTTCAGTGAAAAAATATTTCCTGACATTGCCTTTCAATTTACAACCTTGCAGTTTCATGTTATGCCCTCTAGTTTTGCAGCTTCCCCGTCTTTGGAAGAGGTTTGTTTGTTCATCGTTCCTCTTTAAGTATTTAAAGGTCTGAATCATATCTCCCCTATCCCTCCTCTCCTCCAAAGTGTACATATTTAGGTCTTCAAGTATCTTCTCATAAGGTTTCTTATGCAGGCTCCAAATCATTTTGGTCGTCTTTCTCTGAACAGTTTCCAGTCTTTTTACATCTTTTGCAAGATATGGTCTCCAAAACTGAACACAGTATTCCAAGTGAGGCCTCACCAGCGACCTGTACAGTGGCATAAGTACCTCTTCCTTCCTTTCTGCTGGTAATTCCTCTTTGTATGCAGCCCAACATCCTCCTGACTTTTGCCACCGCCTTATCGCACTGTTTTGCCACCTTGAGATCATCAAAGATAATCACACCAAGATCTTTCTCCTGAACCATGCACACCAATCTCTCCCCCCTTATTGCGTACATTTCCCTTGGATTTCTGCTACCCAAGTGCATGACACTACACTTTTTCGCATTAAATCGTAATTGCCAAGCATTAGACCATTCTTCCAGCTGTTGTAGATCTTTCCTCATGTTATCCACTCCCTCGGGGGAGTCCACTCTGTTGCAAATTTTTGTGTCATCTGCAAAAGGACAGACCCTTCCATTCAGTCCTTCAGCAATATCACTCACAAATACATTGAACAGTGCCGGGCCCAGGACCGAACCCTGGGGCACCTCACTAATCACCTTCCTTTCATCTGAGTGAGCTTCATGTACCATCACCTTCTGTCATCTGTCAGTCAACCAATTTCTAATCCAGTTTACCATCTTGGGACCCATCCCCAAGCTACTGAGTTTATTGACAAGCCTCCTATGAGGAACAGTATCAAAAGCTTTGCTGAAATCCAGGTAGATGACATCCATTGCATGCCCCTGATCTAATTCCTTGGTCACCCAGTCAAAGAACTCAATCAGATTTGTTTGGCAAGACCGTGCTTCAGTAAAACCATGTTGCCTCGGATCTTGCAACCTGTTGGTTTTGAGAAAGTTCACTATTCGCTCTTTCAGGAGCACCTCCATTACTTTTCCCGCCACCGAGGTAAGGCTCACGGGTCTGTAGTTTGACACTTCTTCCCTGTCACCACTTTTGTGTAGAGGTACTACATCAACGATTCTCCAGTCCTGAGGAACCTCTCCTGTTTCCAAGGATCTGTTGAATACATCCTTTAACGGCCCTGCAAGAACCTCTCTGAGCTCTTTCAGTATCCTGGGATGTATCCCATCTGGTCCCATGGCTTTGTCCACTTTCAGTTTAGCAAGTTGTTCCAACACCTCGTCTTCTGTGAATGGTGTGGTATCTACTTCATTCCCATTTTTATATTTGGGAGTCACAGCTGGTCCATCTCCAGGATTTTCTTTAGTAAAAACAGAGCAGAAGTATTTGTTTAGCAATTTCGCTTTTTCTGTCACTTTCCATGAGACCTTTCCCAGCACTTCTGAGTCCTGCAATTCCAACTCCAATCTTCTTCCTTTCCCGAATATACCTGAATAAAGTTTTGTCGCCACCCTTAACATCTTTAGCCATCTTTTCCCCTGCCTTTGATTTTGCTATCCTTATTTCTCCTTTTGACTCTTTGAGTTTGATCCTGTATTCATTTCTGTATTCTTCTGTTTGCAAGCTTTTGAATTTTGTGAAAGCTGTGTTTTTTGCCTTTATTTGAGCAGCCACTTCTTTGGAAAACCAAATAGGTTTCTTTCTCTTGTTTTTGTTTACTTTTTTTACATATTTATCTGTTGCCCCTTTTATTGCCACCTTTAGTTTAGCCCATTGCAATTCCACTTCCCTTATCTCCTTCCAGCCTGTCATCTCCTCCTTTAGGTACTCGGCCATTTTATTGAAGTCAGTGTTTTTGAAGTTTAGGACTTTGAGCTTGCTATGTTTGGTCTGTACCTTGGCTTTTATCTCAAACCACACCATATGATGATCACTGTTGCTCACAGGGGCACTCACGCAGACATTCAACACGCTATCACCTTTAGTGAGCACTAAATCCAGCGTTGAGCTTTCCCTGGTTGGTTCCATGACAATTTGTCTAAGTGATGCATCTTGGAGAGCATCTACAATTTTTTTGCTTCTTTCCAGATGTGCAGAAGGAGTAATCCAAATCCACATCAGGTAGATTAAAGTCACCCAAAATGATCGCTTCCCCCTTTGTGGCCATCTTGGCAATATCTATAATCAATTTATCATCTATCTCTTCAGTTTGAGTCGGAGGTCTGTAGACTACAGCAGTATGGATGACAGTGCCATCTCCTCTTTCCAATGCAATCCAGAGCGCTGCTTCTTTTCCCCATGTCCCCTGCATTTCAGTAGCTTTAATATTGCTTTTGACATACAAGGCTACTCCTCCTCCTTTTCCATTTTCTCTGTCTCTTCTGAATAGATTATAGCCAGCTATGGCCATATCCCAATCATGCAATTCATTAAACCATGTTTCTGTAATGGCCACAATGTCCAAATCCATTTCCACCATTAGGGCTTCCAGGTCCGGAACTTTGTTGGCTAAGCTTCGAGCATTTGTGCTCATTGCTTTCCAGCATTTACCTGGCTTGTGTGTATTTTGCATTGATTTTGTTCTGCCCACATCTTCCCACTTGTTTTTGATGTGTGGTTTAAAAGTGTGGCTGTTTCTGATGTTGTTCTGCTTTTGCAGGTGGTGGCGTGCAAGTCTTGACCTTCCATATCCGTCACCCCCTTTTCCTAGTTTAAATGCATATCCACATACTGCCTGAATTTTTCACTTAAGATTCTTTTCCCTGCGACAGAGAGATGTAGTCCATCAGCACAGTATAGTCTCTTGTTGGTCCATCTGTTTCCCCAGTCGCCAATAAATCTGAATCCTTCTTGTTTGCACCAGGTCTGGAGCCATGTATTAAAGCTGTTAATGCGATGCAGCCTTTTTGTCCCCTTACCAAGAACAGGCAGAACCTCTGAGAATGCAACAGTGTTAAAAATGGGCTTGAGTTTCTCTCCTAGAGATTGGAAGTCCTTTTGGACTGTAGAGGCACTGTTTCTAGCCAGGTCATTTGTGCCCAAGTGGATAACAACATCAAGTTTGGAGTGTTCACTTTTTGCGCTAAGTACTTCAACAACTTGGTTTGTATTCCTGCTGGCTGTCGAGCTTGGTAGGCACATGACTATCTTCTCTCCTTTGAACTGTGTTCCCAAGTTGGTGCTTCTGATGATGGAATCTCCAAGTAGTAGTAGTTTTCTGTTTGGTGAGGTTTTCTTTATATTTGGTGCTTTAGCAGGAGATTGGGCATTGTCTGACTCATTTAAGGGCCCTTCAGTTTCATTGGATTGAGCATCCTCATTAGCCAAAGCAGTGAAGGCATTATGCAGGGATATCACTTGATGTATAGGATGTCTCTGTGTTACAGGTCGCAATCTTCCAGAACCTACTGTGATCCATTTGTTCCTGGGGAGTTTGATTCTTTGTGGGAGCGGTGGTGGACTTTGTTCAGTTTGTATCCTAGAAGAGGTGTGTTTCATTGCAGCCATTTTCTCCCTCAGTAGAGTCACTTCTTTCTGCATGGCAGCTAGGTCTTTCCTTAGTAGAGTCAGTTTGTCATGCATGGCAGCTGACCTGAGGCACATAGGACAAGCTCTTAGGTTCCAAATGATTTGTATTGGAATGAAAGTACTGCAGTTATTGTACTGAATACACGACATGTTGGTTAAGCAGTCCCAGAAGAGGAAGAAGAAGAAGAAAGGATGCAGAAGATGTGGACTGTTAACCCAAGTAAGAAAGGATAGATGGCACGTATGTGACCACTATAAAGGCAATGTAGCCCCTGGGCTGGGTGGGGTGAGGGGTAGGGTGGGCGGGAACCTAAGTGTCTCTGGCGAGTAGGCTGTTCCTGAACCGTGGGCACACACTGATATCTGATGTAAGTCTATACAAGGAAAGCAGTCTAAATGCCCCCAAGCTTAGTCTAAAACCACAGTTAAGAGCTATAATAGTAATCCCCCCAAAAATCAACAGTTAGAATTTATAGTTTTAAACCAGCAGAGAAGATAGAAAGGTTTGTTCTTAGCTCAATGGAGGCTTCTCAGCTTCTGCAAAACTGACTCAGACCAGGGTCAGGCCAGGTGTACAATGCTCCAAATCAGCTCCTCCCTGGGAATAGGGTTTCACCAACCAGTGCAGCAGGGGTAAAAACCTAGTATGTTATAACCCTCTATCTGCCACACACACAGATATCTGATGTAAGTCTATACAAGGAAAGCAGTCTAAATGCCCCCAAGCTTAGTCTAAAACCACAGTTAAGAGCTATAATAGTAATCCCCCCAAAAGTCAACAGCTAGAATTTATAGTTTTAAGCCAGCAGAGAAGATAGAAAGGTTTGTTCTTAGCTCAATGGAGGCTTCTCAGCTTCTGCAAAACTGGCTCAGACCAGTGTCAGGCCAGGTGTACAATGCTCCAAATCAGCTCCTCCCTGGGAATAGGGTTTCACCAACCAGTGCAGCAGGGGTAAAAACCTAGTATGTTATAGCTCTCTATCTGCCACACACACACATATCTGATGTAAGTCTATACAAGGAAAGCAGTCTAAATGCCCCCAAGCTTAGTCTAAAACCACAGTTAAGAGCTATAATAGTGTGACGCTCGCGCCCCTACCAGGCGGTTGCCTAGTAGGGTCGGCTGGCCACCTTTATCCCTTCGAGGGTTGTAGTTGTGTTAATAAGAGAAGCCAAGTGGTTGTTCAAAGCGCACAGGAAATTTTTATTCGGTTTCCAAAGTTGGCAAGTGATGAACATAAAAATTCTTTAAGCACTCTTTCCAGACAAAAGAAATACAGGATAATTTCTCCAAATCAAAATGTCCAAACAAACTCCCAGCAGTTTCTATTCTTCACTGCAATTGTTTGACATTACAAAACAAAAGCATTTATAAAACTCTTCACAGCTTCCAACCTGCTGTTGCCACGCCCCATACAAACAGTTCTAGCTGTTTGGGCCTTCACTGAAGTTTAGCAGTTTAAGCTTCCTAAGAGAGAGATTCCTAACCTCTTGTCTTCAGGGTTACTCTTCTCTTTCAACTCTTGAAACTGCTTTTAACTTGCAACAGCTTCCTTTTATATTTCACGGTTTTCTAACAGACATTGCTATTGTATTTTAGTGCACAGCTCACATTCCATCTCAGAGGCTTCTGACTCAATAACACTTTCTTCAGGGCCTACCTCCATACTCTCAATTGAGCTACAGCTTTGTGCTCTCTGGAAGTGCTCTGGTGTCTTTTCCTTCAGAGTCTTCACAATGTTAAACAGTCTCTCACACTGCCTGGCCTTGGCTCCTCCAAGCCGGTCTCCTGTGTGTCTCTCCTGCTTAACCTCCCTCCCGAGATACTTCTTGCTGTGCTGAGGCTTCAGGTGTATGAAAGTCTCCTCTGAGTCAGAGCAAGAACTATTCTGGTGGCACTGCTCATTCCCTGCGTACCTTTCTTGGCTGCCTTTATAATGGTTCCTCCATTTGCTGCTCTCCTTGGCTGCAAGGGTTTTCCACAGCTTGGCCCCAGATCTCTCCTGTCTGTGCCTCCTGGGAATTGGACTTGAACCTGGGCTAGGCCTTGAACTGCAGCTGCCACTGGTGCTTGCTCCTGCACTCCTCCTGGACCTTCTGCTCACAGCTCCCTCCTTCAAACTGTGCCTCTCTCTTTTGTTTGTTCTTCCTCTGTTAACTGTTGAGCTGGGCAACTCCCTTCCTAGCTCCTCCCTCTTGGACCTCCTACTCCTCTGCAGGGTTGTCCTGTGGTCTGTGATTGGTTTAGCATTAGCTCTGCCCTCTAGGTTTCTTTCAGTGCTTCTAGTATGGAACCTAGGATTTTGGGCTCCCATCCCCCGCAATGAAAAAAAATCCTTCTTTATTTCAGTTTTCCCTAGCTGGGCTGCACTCACCTCATCACATATCCCCCCCCCCCCCCTTAGACTATTTCAGGCTGTCGCTTTATCCCGCGAACAGCACGAAATACAAACTATGGGCTGAGAATCTTCATTCAACTGTGGGGCTAGTTGAGTACTTCCAGTACGTTCTTGCCACTGTCGCAACAGATTAGCATGATACACTTGGGACTTCCCCCGTCCAGTATCCACCACATAAGACACTGGCCCAAGTTGTTTTAGTATTTTATAAGGGCCCTTCCACGAGTTCTCAAAGCGAGAATTCGCTGCGGCTATCATAACCATGACTCGATCTCCGACCTTTAAAAGTTGGGGCTTTGCCCGCCGATCGTGATAGGCTTTCTGTCTCGTTTGACTCTTTTTCAAATTTTCCTCCGCTACTGTAGCTATCCGCTGTAGGCGATTCTTCAGGTCTGTCAAAAACCTGGGAACCTCCTGTACCTCCTCTACCGGTGCTACCCATTGTTCCCTTAATACATCTAATATTCCCCGCGGCGTCCTCCCATACATCAATTCATAGGGCGATGTGCCAGTAGAGGACTGTCTCCTCTCCCTGCATGCGTAGAGCACAAAAGGCAACATCGTATCCCATTCACTAAACCTGCCCTCCAAGCTCCTTCTTAAGAGGTTCTTTAAAGTTTGGTTAAACCTCTCCACTAACCCATTGGTTTGGGGATGGTAAGCAGCGGTACGGATATGCCGAATACCGAACGCATCCCATACCTGAGCTAGATGTCGTGACATAAAATTTGTTCCTTGGTCTGTTAAGACCTCCCGAGGAAACCCTATCTCACAAAATAAACATATGAGCTCTAGAGCTATCACTCGTGCTGAGGTATTTCTCAAAGGGATGGCCCACGGAAAGCGAGTGGCATGGTCCATTATGACCAGAATATATTGGTGACCTCTAGGAGTTTTTAGTAAGGGCCCCACAATGTCCACCCCCAACCTATGCACCGGTTCCTTTATAACTGGTAGGGGAATTAAAGGCACCTCTGGTGGACGGTTACTGGAAACCCTTTGGCAAGCTGGGCAAGAAGCACAGAACCTCGCCGTTTCTGCGTATACACCTGGCCAGTAAAACCTATCAAGGACCTGATCCAGAGTGCTCTGTACACCTTTATGCCCCCCCACGGGGTGATCATGGGCCAACCTTAAATTGATATTTTTAAAAGAAGCAGGTATCACCAACTGCCTCCGTAGCTCACCTGTCCGAGGATTTATACCCTCCCTATACAATAAATTGCTATCCCACAAAAATCTTGGTAGGGCCTCAGATCCCTTCTGAGCGAATTCACATGCTCGCCCCAAAGCAGGATCTGTTCTTTGCTCATCCGGAAAGGAGGGAAACTTCGCTATTACCTCCTCAGAGACCCAGGGCATCTCCTGACCGGACAATAACTGTCTCCTATTCTGAGTTCTGAGGCTCCTCCCTAGCTTCCTCTCAGCCTTTCCTTTCCTGATGGTATCCTTAGCTGGGGTTATCAGATCATCATGAAAAGAGGTTCCTGGTATGGGTTCCTCCTGGGAATCTACCCCTTCCTCTGAGGGTCTAGAGCCTGCACGTGTGGTAACCAGGCCTGCCTTTTCCTGCAGTTTTTTCTCCACTTCCTTCCTGAACGGGGACCAATCTCGGCCCAGTATAATCTCATGAGGGAGTCTTGGTATTACTGCTACTGCTACCTCCCTTCCCTTGCCTAAGCCCTTTATCTTAACGGCTTGAAGTGGGTAGGTAGAGGCAGCCCCATGTACACATTTAATTTTAACCTGCCCCCTTGAGGACTCTTGGGCGCACTGCTTCTGGGCTTCTATCACTTTCCATAATTTTCTGGAGATCATGGACTGACTTGCCCCTGAATCTAACAGTGCTTCTGTCTTTATTCCTTCTACCTCTACCGATAGGAGGAATCCTTCACCTATCTCCTTGGGGTGTGTTATCACAAAGGCTTTCTTTGTCTTACAATTTTTCTTGAGGTGACCAGGCTCACCACAAGAAAAACACTTCCTTTGCAGGTTGGACTTTTCCATGGGCTTATCTCTCTCTGTCCTATATTTACTCAAGGCTGCATTCTTTTCCTGCACACCTGTACTCTGGAAAACGCCCCCTTTCTTTAGGCTCAGTTTCTGGGCCTCCAGAAAGCAGTCTGCCAAGACTATGGCTTCTCGGGTGTTCTTACAGTTTTGTTTTATCAAAAAGCTTTGCATGTCTATAGGAACAGCTTCAATAAATTGCTCTAATATTATTGCATCAATAATAGACTCTATATCTTTCTTTTCCGGCAATAGCCATTTAAAGACTAAGCTCTTTACTCTATAATACAGAGCTTGTGGTGTTTCACCTTCTTTTAATACAGAAGCTCTTAGAAGTCTCCTATAAGAGGAGGAACTTAAACCCATCCGTTCTCTTATAGCTTCTTTCACATGCTCATAATCATGAATAGAATCAACTGGCATTTCCCTGTAGGCAGCTAATGCCTCACCGCTTAGAGTAGTGGCAAACCTTACAGCTAGCTGTTCTTTAGGCCACTGAGCTAGACCAGCTATTCTCTCAAACGCCTCTATATGGTCGTCAAGGTTGTCATCCTTGCTTAAGCGACCACATGAAAAAGGTCCAAAGGCTAGCCCTTCCCCCCCTGTACCAACAGGTTGAGTCTTTGGAACAGCCTGTGCTTGCTTGGTTGCTTCTTCCTGAGTCCGGATCCATTTGGCCATCATTTCCAGCAGGGGTTGCTGTTGGGCTCGCAACATGGAGGTCGCCTGCTCCTGGCTCAACGCTGCCATCTCCCTCTGCTTCGCGAATTGATCCGCTACCCAAGCCAACACATCCGCTACTTCCATCCCGGATTGTAGTCTCTGCAACAAAACAGACAAGACACACACAAAGTGCAGCACTTTTTTTTTTTTTTCTCTCTCACTTCCCCAAGTGAGCAGCTGGTGGCCCCCTTACACCAGAATCCAGGCCTACCCCTTCCAGTCTACGGGTTACCTGATTCTGATGCAGGTCTCAGCATTGTCCACCAGTCACAGTGCTCCCGATCCGAATCCGCTCCGGTTTTTCCCTCCGTTGCCTCGGTCGGTCACCACTTTTCCTGGAGTTCTCCGTCCAGAGGTATGGCTCAAAAGATGTTCTTCTTGACCACTGGAATACCGCATCCAAAAACTACGCCACCTGTGACGCTCGCGCCCCTACCAGGCGGTTGCCTAGTAGGGTCGGCTGGCCACCTTTATCCCTTCGAGGGTTGTAGTTGTGTTAATAAGAGAAGCCAAGTGGTTGTTCAAAGCGCACAGGAAATTTTTATTCGGTTTCCAAAGTTGGCAAGTGATGAACATAAAAATTCTTTAAGCACTCTTTCCAGACAAAAGAAATACAGGATAATTTCTCCAAATCAAAATGTCCAAACAAACTCCCAGCAGTTTCTATTCTTCACTGCAATTGTTTGACATTACAAAACAAAAGCATTTATAAAACTCTTCACAGCTTCCAACCTGCTGTTGCCATGCCCCATACAAACAGTTCTAGCTGTTTGGGCCTTCACTGAAGTTTAGCAGTTTAAGCTTCCTAAGAGAGAGATTCCTAACCTCTTGTCTTCAGGGTTACTCTTCTCTTTCAACTCTTGAAACTGCTTTTAACTTGCAACAGCTTCCTTTTATATTTCACGGTTTTCTAACAGACATTGCTATTGTATTTTAGTGCACAGCTCACATTCCATCTCAGAGGCTTCTGACTCAATAACACTTTCTTCAGGGCCTACCTCCATACTCTCAATTGAGCTACAGCTTTGTGCTCTCTGGAAGTGCTCTGGTGTCTTTTCCTTCAGAGTCTTCACAATGTTAAACAGTCTCTCACACTGCCTGGCCTTGGCTCCTCCAAGCCGGTCTCCTGTGTGTCTCTCCTGCTTAACCTCCCTCCCGAGATACTTCTTGCTGTGCTGAGGCTTCAGGTGTATGAAAGTCTCCTCTGAGTCAGAGCAAGAACTATTCTGGTGGCACTGCTCATTCCCTGCGTACCTTTCTTGGCTGCCTTTATAATGGTTCCTCCATTTGCTGCTCTCCTTGGCTGCAAGGGTTTTCCACAGCATGGCCCCAGATCTCTCCTGTCTGTGCCTCCTGGGAATTGGACTTGAACCTGGGCTAGGCCTTGAACTGCAGCTGCCACTGGTGCTTGCTCCTGCACTCCTCCTGGACCTTCTGCTCACAGCTCCCTCCTTCAAACTGTGCCTCTCTCTTTTGTTTGTTCTTCCTCTGTTAACTGTTGAGCTGGGCAACTCCCTTCCTAGCTCCTCCCTCTTGGACCTCCTACTCCTCTGCAGGGTTGTCCTGTGGTCTGTGATTGGTTTAGCATTAGCTCTGCCCTCTAGGTTTCTTTCAGTGCTTCTAGTATGGAACCTAGGATTTTGGGCTCCCATCCCCCGCAATGAAAAAAAATCCTTCTTTTTTTCAGTTTTCCCTAGCTGGGCTGCACTCACCTCATCACAATAGTAATCCCCCCAAAAATCAACAGTTAGAATTTATAGTTTTAAGCCAGCAGAGAAGATAGAAATGTTTGTTCTTAGCTCAATGGAGGCTTCTCAGCTTCTGCATAATTGCTGGTCCCTTTTAATTCCCTCCCCCTAATTTATTCCCAGATGGATGAAGGCGATGTTACCTGTTACTTATCCACTAAAGTAGACCAGAAATCCCAGATCACCACAGCCTCTCACCTTCCTGCCATGTACAGTTTAGTTGTAATAAGTTATTTATTCTGCACAAACACATGAGATATTGCCAACTAACTAAAGGTAGGGTGTTCTAGTTTTGCTGATATAAGCCACATGAATCTCTTCTTACCGAGCAGACATCCTTTTCCAACCAGATGTACGAGCAAGCTCAAATCTTTTTAAATCCCTGTGTGGTATGAGCTGAAGAGGTCTACTATATTTTGCCATGTCCCTGACTGGATTCATCCCTTGACATGCCTAACGTATTCAGATCTGTGGGATGAGTGCATAACTTTGAAATGAGGGTTTGTCTTAGATATAAGGAGGTCAATGTTCAGTGGTGCGGCTGCTCTTTAACTTTTCATTTTAAGAGGGTAATATTATAACAGGGCACCATTAGTAGGTGCCTACTTGTCTTTATAAAGTACTAGCATATTTTGCAGAGAAAGCAGTTTGAATATAGGCACAATCACTTACACCTGCTTATCGGCAGATGTAAACGACCATGTGTACTTTACACATGCAGATTAAGGTATTTTATGAGTGTACATAAAACTGCCCATGCCACACCCCTACTGGTGAAGTTCATGCCACTTTATGTGTGGGAATTACGTATCAAATGATCTCCTAAATGTATAAACATTTACAATAACTCCTCACCTTTCCCAGCAGCACAAAGTGTCTCGCAAAGATCTTCTTTGTTAGCGCTTCTTTTCAATATTTACATTCAGCCCATCTGCGATATCATCAAAAAACAGAGAATTCACTACACTCTATATGACATTATGATTTTCTCTCCTATCAACATTGACAACCCAAACTACTCAGAAATAACAACATGCCTGGAAGAAATGACAATCTGGCTAACCCAAAACAACTTAAACATCAATTACAAGAAGACTGAAGCCCTCCTTGTCACCCGCAACTCGTTTCTCCCCACCAAATTCAATCCAGTTGAACAACATCACCATACTCAGTAAATCTGAGGTAAAATACCTTGGAGTCACTCTGGACAGCAATTTGAACCTGCATTCCCACATTAACAATACAGCCAATTCTGCCTACCACAAAATGCATGTTCTCAGAAGGCTCGAACCATTACTCAGCCATGAACACTTCCACACTGTTTTCCAGATGATTATCACCCCCATCTTGGACAACTGCAACCTGTCATGAGGCTGGTACCAATAAAGATGCAGAGTTGAAAAGAAACTCTGTTTTTCATAGAGCTCTAGAGGTGCAATTACCTCAAAGCACAGCTAGAGGGGGCAGGAGTGATCCTACAGAGCTTAATGAGGCTAGGAGAGCTAACCAGTTGCACCTGGAAATGAGCCCGGGAGATTCAAAGGGAAGATCCCTTTATAAACGGAAGCTTAATGCTAGCAAAGCAGACGAAGAAGGAGAAGGGGAAGCAGCAGGAAGAACAGGAGAAGGAACAAGGATTACGGCTGAAGAAGGAGGGAGAGACCTGAAGGAAGGAATCCTCCTTGAGCAAGCCCAAAAGGACAGAATTCACAGAGGTAGAGTTCAGAGGGGCCAAGCTACGAGAGCCGCTGTTCAGAGGGAGTCTGCTAAGGAAAGCAGTCAGGCTGGAGGGTATGCCACTCTCTGCTTAAGCAACGTTCCTGAGTCCAAAGCTGAAAGACATATACAGAGAGCCAGGCTTGGAGGAAAGCCTGCAGGCATTGGAGTATGCTGAACAAGCTTTACCAGGTACCCGAGGGAAAAGAGTTTCTAACAAAGCTACTTTGTCACTGAAGCATAGAGCTGGAGAATCCGCACCAGGTTTTATTAAGCTTTCAGGAAGTCCAGCACTGCCCAGAAGCTACCAACAGAAAACCTGCTGTCACAGAGTCGTTCATGAGAGAGAAGGCTCCAAAGCTTCAAGCTACAGAAACTCAAGATATGGAAGTTTTATTCCTGCTAATGAAAGCTTGACTCCTAAAAGCACTGCTAATGCTAAAACTCAGTTTGTGAGAAGAGGAAAGAAACCAGAGTGGTTTGAAGAACTACCAAAAGACTTTAAAGCACAGTCTTATTGGAGGCAAGATACCAGAGACAGTCCATATAAACCTGTAACTGCCAGGGACAGCTTGTGCTCTGAGGGGGAAAGTAGAGAAGCTGAATTTATGGAAATAGAAGATGCAAACACTATTCCCATTCCTCAGGAAGAAGCTATGGATTGTAGTTTGCGTATGACTTCTAGCCTAGAATCCATAGCGTCCTTGTAAATAAGAAGAAGTCTTGTTTAAATTGCTTTGCCCTGGAATGAATTGAATTCCTTCCTTTTACCCTTACAACTAATTGTGAAGATATTAACAATTGGTTTTACCTGCTTATTACTGGAACTTTTATGAACAAAGGACATTCTTTGATTTCTAGTGTCTTAATGAACCCTTGCACAGAGGGGAAATAAAAGCCTTGTTTCCCTACACTCGTGGCTTACTTATTGAGTTCTCACAAGGAGCTGAAATACCTAAGACCAATCTCCATTTTGGCCTTAAAATACCCCACGCTCCTTGAAAATAAATATGTTGTACAGCATGCCCTTACCGCCATTGGCCACTAGGGGATGCCGGCACAACAAACCCCATCTACCTTGGACTACCTAAACTAGCACTCTGCCTTCTCCAAATGGTGCAGAATACCGCAGCTCGCATCATTACCGGCTCATCAAAACATGACCACATCACCCCACTCTTGAACCAGCTACACTGGCTGCCCATCAACTCCCGCATGAAGTATAAGGCTGTTCTACACATCTTCAAAATCATACAAAACACCTCTGCTAACATGGAATCAAGCAACAGACCAAGGTGACGTATCACCAGTCACATCGCCACCACCCCCAAAGCCTATACAAAATCCAAACAAGTCAGGTCTGGAAGAACTATTTTGTTGGCTGCACCTCCACTTTGGAATTCTCTCCCTGGTGACCTCAGAGCCATTTCAGACTCCAAAGACTTCAAGAAAAAACTGAAAACAACCCTCTGTACCAAACACTTTGCAGACATTACCTAATTCACAACACTAATTCATCTTCTCTGCTGACTCCTTTCCATGTAACCCTCCCCACAACACCTCTGTACATAGTTTTTTGTATATAAGTTAATTTGAAATATCCCCTGCATGCCCCCTCCCCCTAGTTCTTTGTAAACACATTTATTTCATTGTAAACCGCTTTGATTTTAAGATAAAGCGGTATAGAAATCCAGCTAAATAAAATAAAAAAGTTATGGGCTCGATATTCCAAGGTTCTTGTCCAATTAGCAGCACTTGCTGAATGGGTAAGGGCCGGTGAAAGGGAAATTCAGCAGTACTATACATATAATGCCTCTGAATATTCTCTCTGACTACCTTGGCACTATCCAGATAGTCCCGGGACAGTCTGGGGGTGGAGCATGGGCAGTCCCGAAAGTTATCCGGATAGCTGCTATCCATATAATTATCCACTGTCCTAAGTGCTAAGTGGATAGATTATGCAGATAGCAACTGAATATTATTGCAGTGTGGATAGGCACTATACTGATTGCAAAACCTAGATATTTTCACTATCTGGTTACCAGCATTGAATATCCAGATTTTATTTAACCATTTATTTATTTAAACTTGTTTATATACCTCCTTTCTACCATTCAAGGTGGTTTATATTTAACAGGAGTGTGGCAGGGCTGTGGTAGGCCTCTGCTGTACATAGAAATGAACATTATAATATTTAACAGGGTATCTGTATTCAAGGTTTTAAATATTTACAATATAGTTAGCTAGGATAGAGTAACAGTACTTGTGGTTTTCAATTATTTACAATGTAAATCAGTTAGCGTTTGTACATAATTGGGGTCAAGGGCTTTCAGGTTGCTGTAGTGGTGAGCTGTTGGTTTTGTTTGTGCCTATGGTGGTTGGGTTTGTGGCTCCAAGTGTGTTTTGTATTCTTCTTGGAAGATTAGAGCTTTTTCCTGAAGTCGGCTGTATTGGAGTACGCTCGTAGCGTTGGTGGTAGGGAGTTCCAAAGGGTGGGTGCATATAGGGTGAATGCACGGTTACTTATAGATTGTGTGTTTGGTTTTTAGCTTCAGGGAAGGGATTGCTAGTAAGTTGGAGGCTGCATTTTTTGTGACCTTTCAGACAGAGGCTTTGCGAGGAGGTTCTATAGATTTGGCTGATTCGTTGTGGAGTATTTGAAATATTGTGGTTAATGCCTTGTATTTAATTCTGGCTGCGATGGGAAGCTAGTGTAACTATATAAGTATAGGGGTGATATGGGATCTGCAGGGGCTCCATAGATTATTTGTGCTGTCGTGTTCTGGCCATCTGTAAGGGGTGGAGGGTGGTTTCTGGGAGGCCATTGTAGATGATGTTGCAATAATCTAATATAGGGGAGATCATTGCCTGGTAGACAATCCAAAATATGAAGGACCTTGACAAGATTCTCAAGAGCAGAGATGTCTCTCTTCATGCAAAGGTTCGACTTGTCCAGGCCATGGTTTTGACGTCATATGGATGCAAAAGTTGGACAGTGAAAAAGAAGACAGGAAGAAAATTGATGCCTTTGAATTGTGGTGCTGGCGACGAATACTGTGTATTTCATGGACTGCCCAAAGAACAAACCAGTCAATACTAAAGGAGATCAAACCTAAGCTTTCCTTAGAAACTCAGATGACAAGACTTCGACTTTCATACTTTGGACACATCATGTAAAGAGTGAGATCATTGGAGAAAGACATAATGCTTGGCAAGGTAGAAGATCACCGTAAAAGAGGATGGCCGGCAATGAGATGGATCGATACAATAACAGCAGCTATGGATACCACTCTGTCAACAATGAATTGCTTGGCTGAAGACCAAACAAAGTTTAGGTCAACTATCCAGAGGGTCACCAGGTGTTGACACCAACTCGATGGCACTTAAAAACAACAATAGCATTGCCTGGCAGACAGTCCTAAATAGTACTGGGGTGAGCAGGGGACATTGGTTTTTTAATGTTCTCAGACAGCAGAGGTTGTTCTTTTTATATGTAACTGGAAATTCAGTTGTTGGTCAATAGTTATTCCCAGATATTTTGTTTCAGTTTTGACTTTGATTGTTATGTTGTGTGACACAGCAGCTGGCACAGAGCCCATGGAGTTAAGGGAAAGTAAGGAACTTACCTTAGAATCAGCTGGGCAGCAGACAAACTCAGCTCATGTAGAATTAGCTGAGCAGCAAACAAACTCAGCTCATGTAGAATTAGCTGAGCAGCAGACAAACTCAGCTCATGTAGAATTAGCTGAGCAGCAAACAAACCCAGCTCATGTAGAATTAGCTGAGCAGCAGACAAACTCAGCACATGTAGAATTAGCTGAACAGCAAACAAACTCAGCACAAGAAAAGCAAAAAGGCATTAGAGTAAAATGTCCTTGCACTAGTCCTGACGTAGCTAGAAGCAGGAAGGCTAATCAGGAACACCTGTTCTCAGAAACCCAGGCAGCATGCAAAGAGAACAAGGATAAAAGCTGCAGGGTAGAATCAGGGAAGGCCAGTAGGGGCAGCGACCTGGGAGGACTAAGCCAGCATCCAGTGAACACACGTCATGCTGGAGGAAATCCACTGAGGGAAGGAAGCAGTAGGTGTGGCAGCAGAGCAGGAAACAGCCAGCATCGTGCCCAGGACCCTGCTAGGATTCCTGGTAGTTGGAGAGCCCAGGAGAGAGCTGCCAGAAGCCCAGATATAAGAGACAGAACCACAGCTAAGAGGTGGGAACCTAGCTTTGCTAAAGAAAAGGCAAGAAGTTCTGCTTGGTTTGAAAGGCAAGGGCGTGGCACCAGAAGTAACTTTGACACTGAAAGTTACACAGTAATTCCACCAGCGTGGAGAAGAAGGGAAAGCCAGAAGAAAGCTTTTAATATACCAGGCATTCAGAGCCCTGGACTTAAAGAGCCCTTTCTAGAAAAGCTAGCCCATGACTCACAGGAGAGTTTTAAGGAAGACAGCAGCTGTGAAGAGTGTGACCCATATGCAGTCATA
Organism: Ichthyophis bannanicus; assembly: GCA_033557465.1. NCBI lineage: Eukaryota > Metazoa > Chordata > Amphibia > Gymnophiona > Ichthyophiidae > Ichthyophis > Ichthyophis bannanicus. Next base: position 329,610,125 of record CM066034.1, on the reverse strand, counting down.
AGTGACTCTGAGTTAATGCAGTGGGAGAACAGCAGCTATAATTCTGACCCTGTGCCCATGGATTGTACAATTTGTTTATCTGACGATATTGTATCTTTATGTTGAACGTGTGCAAAGCAGCCAGCTGATGGTGCCTAAAGGAAAGAAGATATTTTTCTATGCGACAGTTCTTTTGTTTCATATTGTTTGTTGTATCCCAGGAATATCCCCTCAGGGCAGGGAATAAAGCCCTAATATTATTTTTACCTTACCACTTGACTACAAGACTCTTTTTGTATCAAAGGCAACTTAAATCTTAACACCCTAGGCAGCCGCCTAATAGGGTCATATGAGGTAGCTATCTCTCACAGTTGTCAAGTTTCATTGTTGCTGGGGGGATGAATGTTGGGTCAGGGGTGACATACAGAGCTTCAGTTTTCTCTCTATTAATGGTCAGATTGTGTGCTTTGAGCCAATTTTGTGCTTCTGTGAAACACTTTTATAGGTTGGAGAGATCTGGAGAAAGGAAGTTGGCGGGATGAAGAATATTATGTCATTGGCATAGATCCTGTATTGTAGCTTGTGGGCTTTGAATATCTGACATAGCGGTTGGATAAAAATATTAAAGAGGAGGACTGAAAGGCTCGAGCCCTGTGGGTACTCCAGTTTGTTGGGTGAAGGTGTTTGATAGTTTAGTCCTGCTTCTCACTTGCTGTTTTCAGGAGTCTAAGTAGGATATGAACCAGTTGAGCATGGTGTCTTGGAGCCCAATTTCTGAGAGTCTGTGTGGAAGTTGGTGGTGTGGGATGGAACCAAAGGCAGAGGCAAGGTCAAGGAAGATGATGATGAAGCTGTTGGTGGTGCTTTGTGAGGGGGTTAAGAGTGTATTTAGTAGGGAGGTGAGGAGGGTTTCAAGCCGTGGTGCTGTCTGAATCCATGTTGGTGGGGTCTAGGGGCGCATGTTCTGTAAGGTGGTCTTGGAGTTGTGTAAGGACAATCTTCTCAATTAACTTGGATATGAATGGAATGCCTGATATTGGTCTGTATGAGTTTGGTAATGTTGGGTCTAGGTCTGGTCTTTTTAGAATGGGTCATATCAAAGTCATTTTTAGTAGGTTAGGCATTATACCGGAGGTCAAGGAGATATGTACTATGTCCTTGAGGTATTGGCTGAGGTGTTGGCTAGCAAGTTTAACTCATGACACTGGGCAGGGGTCCAGGGGGGATGTCATTGTGTTAGGTTCAGGATAGTGTCTTCAATGTTCTCCTTGAATGGGAGCTGGAATTTGGTCCATGACTTTTGCAACATTAGTTTGTGATGGAATATCTCTGGGTTTTGACATGTTGTGGGGATGTTCATTTGTTTGGTCAGGAGGTGGGTGGTAATCTTTTGAGGGCATGTTTGTTCTTGTAGGGTTCCTTTGTTTGGTTGCTTTGTTAATGATTTTGCTATTGAGAAGAGTTCTCTTGGTTTGTTCATAGATCTATGGATGAGATTGGTGTAGTACTCTTTCTTCCACTTTAGGTTTTCTGTATTGCATAATTTTAGTTTTTCCTTATATAAGGTTTGGAGTTGTGTGTTTGTTGAGCTTCTTCATCTGCATTCAAGTCAACATAGTTCAGTCTTTTGCTTCTAGATGGTACAGGAGAACCAGGGAGCTCTAGTCTTGCGTTTTGTTGTGATTCCTTGGGGGGGGGGCTATTGTGGCCGCAGACAGTGTGTCATTCCAGCTCTGTATTATTTCTTCTAGATTTGTCTTTGTTACTTTGACGGAGTCAAGATGGGGGGTGATTTTATTGAGGAATCACTCCTTGTTAAACTCTTGGAACCTCCTTGTTGTCATCGGTAGGGGTTTTTGGTTTGTGTGCTTATTGGTAAAGTGGATGGGGAAAAGAGTATGGTTAAGTGATCCAACCATGGGACTAGGAGGATTGTGTGGGCCATTTGTTGTGGGTTGACTATGAGGTCCATTGGCATGAGTAGAAGGTCAAGGATGTTTCCTTTCATGTGTGTAGGTTTGGTGAGTATTTGTGTGAAACCTAGGGTATCTGTTGCTTCGAGGAACACTTTCGAATGCAAGATGGGTGTGGATGCAAGGTTGAACCATTGCAAATGGCTTAAAAAAACATACTGACCGCCACACTGAAATATTGGCCCTGTATTTTTAAAGTTATATGTATTTTCTTTGGCATTATGGTTATTATTGCTGGCTTTGAAAGGCCATTGATAACTTTAAACTGTGCATTATACATTTAAAGTTAGGTCATTTATCTGTCGGCACTTTGATGGGTAAATTATATGTTCAATGGCTGAATATCACTGATGAATCGAAACTTTTTTTATACTCTTGCCCCACTCCAAACCACAACCTTTATCTGGACAGATCGGTTTGGTCATTTTATGAATGAAATGGCCAGCCTATCCATAAAAATGCTAGAATTTGATTTTTTTCTAAATAATTTATAAGGTCAGTGCTTTTGAATATCAGGCTCATAGTGTAAGGTTCTGCTCTATGCTCAGGCCATCAGCAGCTGTACCTGTGCTACACTCTGATCCTGGGCTCTGGCTGGAAGAAACATTCCATCAATGAAGCTCTTGGAGCTAAGAGTTCAGGAATGGACTAAGGCCATTATACAGTATGATAAGCTTATTTGACACTGCAAGAAGGAAAATAAAGATGCAAGCTAGGTTGAACCTGCATGGACCCATGCAAGCATAAGAACATAAGAACATAAGATATGCCATACTGGGTCAGACCAAGGTCCATCAAGCCCAGTATTCTGTTTCCAACAGTGGCCAATCTAGGTCATACGTACCTAGCAGTTTCCCCAAGGGACACAGGTTCCACAATGCTTGTATTGGTTCAAGCATTGATATCCTGGGTCCCTTCTTAATAATGGTTTATGGACCTTTCCTCCAGGAACTTGTCCAAACCTTTTTTAAACCCAGCTACACTAACAGCCTTTACTACATCCTCCGGTAACAAATTCCAGAGTTTGATTACACGTTGAGTGAAAAAATATTTTCTTTTATTAGTCTTAAATAGTTTACCCTGTAGCTTCATTGCATGTCCCCTAGTCTTTCTATATTCTGATAAGGTAAACAATCGATCTACGTTTACCCGTTCCACTCCGTTCATTAATTTATAGACTTCTATCATATCTCCCCTCAGCCGTCTCTTTTCCAGGTTAAAGAGCCCCAACCTTTTTAGCCTTTCTTCATAGGAGTAGCCTTCCATCCCCTTTACCATTTTGGTGGCTCTTCTCTGAACCTTTTCTAAAATTGCTATATCCTTTTTAAGATACGGCGACCAGAATTGCACACAATATTCAAGGTGCGGTCTCACCATGGAATGATATAGAGGCATTATAATATCTTTTGTTTTATTTTCCATTCCTTTCCTTATCATACCTAGCATTCTATTTGCTCTCTTGGCCGCCGCTGCACACTGGGCCGAGGGTTTTAACATGGTATCCACAAGGACGCCTAAATCTTTTTCTTGGGTGGTGGTTCCTAATGTGGAACCTTGCATCGTGTAACCATAGTTTGGGTTGTTCTTCCCTAGGTGCATAACCTTGCACTTCTCCACATTAAATTTCATCTGCCATTTTGATGCCCAGTCTTCCAATTTATCAAGATCCTCTTGCAATTTTCCACAATCCTCCTGGGTTTTAACAACTTTAAATAGTTTTGTGTCATCAGCAAATTTGATAACCTCACTCGTTATTCCACTTTCCAGGTCATTTATGAATATGTCAAAAAGCAGCGGACCCAGCACAGATCCCTGGGGTACACCACTATTCACCTTTCTCCATTGGGAAAATTGGCCATTTAGCCCTACCCTCTGCTTTCTATCTTTTAACCAGTTCCTGATCCACAGTAGTACACTGCCTCCTATCCCATGACTCTTTAGTTTTGCCAAAAGTCTCTCATGAGGGACCTTGTCAAAGGCTTTCTGAAAGTCCAGATACACAATATCAACCGACTCACCTTTGTCCACCTGTTTATTCACTCCTTCAAAAAAACATAACAGATTAGTAAGACAAGATCTTCCTTGTCTAAAGCCATGTTGGCTGTCTCCCATTAGGTCATGACTATCTATATGCTGAGTAATTTTATTCTTTATGATGGTTTCTACCATTTTTCCCGGTACTGATGTCAGGCTCACCGGTCTGTAGTTTCCCGGATCACCCCTCGAACCCTTTTTAAAAATTGGTGTTACATTGGCGATCCTCCAATCCTCAGGTATTAGAGATGATTTTAATGATAGTTCACAGATTACTGATAGCAGGTCTGCAATCTCAAATTTCAGTTCTTTCAACACCCTTGGATGTATACCATCCGGCCCAGGTGATTTGCTACTCTTCAGTTTATCTAATAGTTGTAAGACATCTTCCCGATGTATCGATATTTCCTTCAATTCTTCCACACCTTTAAATACCACTTCAGTCGTGGGTAACATCCCTACATCTTCCTCAGTAAAGACCGAAGCAAAGAATTCATTCAGTCTCTCCGCTATCGCCTTGTCGCCTCTTAGTGCTCCTTTAAGCCCTTTATCATCTAATGGACCAACTGACTCTCTCACGGGTTTTTTGCTACGAATGTACTTGAAAAGGTCTTTATTTCGCGTTTTTGCTTCCGCAGCAAGCTTCTTCTCAAATTCTCTCTTTGCCTGCCTTATCAATGCCTTGCATTTGACTTGCCAGTGCTTGTGCTGTTTCCAGGTTTCATCATTTGGCTCTTTTTTCCATTTCTTGAAAGATGCTTTTTTGGCAACAACAGCCTCTCTGACCTCAGCTTTAAACCATGCTGGCAATTTTTTGGACTTCCTTCCACTTTTCTTAAAGCGTGGAATACAGCTGGTCTGGGCTTCCAAGATAGTATTTTTCAACAACACCCAAGCTTGATGTACGTCTTTAACCTTTGCAACTGCTCCTTTTAGTTTTTTCTTAACTGTTTTCCTCATTCTATCATAGTCTCCCTTTCGAAAGTTAAAGGGTAGTACTGTGGATTTCCTTACTATCCCTCCTCCACTAATTAAATCAAAGGCGATCATGCTATGATCACTATTGCCAAGTGGCCCCAACACCCTTATCTCTTGCACTACATCTGGTGTTCCACTAAGGACTAGGTCTAATATTGCTTCCCCTCTGGTCGGTTCATGAACCAGCTGCTCCAAGAAGCAGTCATTTATTTCATCTAGGAACTTTATCTCCCTAGCATGTCCTGTTGTGACACTGACCCAGTCGATGCCGGGGTAATTGAAATCACCCATTATTATTACTGCACTGTAACTTTTGCTAGCTTCCTTGATTTCTTTGAGCATTTCATCATCCATTTGTTCATTCTGGCCAGGCGGACGATAGTACACCCCCACTGCCATCGCCTTCCCCTTTTTACATGGAATTTCAATCCATAGAGATTCTACAGCAAATTTTGTTTCTTGCAAAACTTTAATCCTTTCTGACTCAATGCCCTCTCTAACATAGAGCGCAACCCCTCCACCAATTTGATCAGCTCTATCATTTCGATATAGTTTGTACCCAGGTATCACAGTGTCCCACTGGTTGTCCTCCTTCCACCATGTCTCTGATATTCCAATCATATCTAACCTCTCGTTTAGTGCTATATATTCTAACTCTCCCATCTTGTTTTGTAGACTTCTAGCATTTGCATACAAGCATTTTAGAGACTGTATTTTATTCATATTAATTTGGCTATTGGTAGACATGGGTAATTTGGGATCTTTAAGTTCTGTCTGCTCCATACTCGAGGGCATTTGGGCTACTTTACTCTTTTTTGGAACCTCTCTGCTTTTTGTAGTATCCTTCAAGGATACATTCTTCCGAACCATGCGCTCTTGGGCGACTGTCGGCTTTCCCCTATTATCTAGTTTAAAAGCTGCTCTATCTCCTTTTTAAAGGTTAATGCCAGCAGCCTGGTTCCATCCCGGTTAAGGTGAAGCCCATCCCTTCGGAAGAGCCCCTCCTTTCCCCAGAATGTTCCCCAGTTCCTAACAAATCCGAACCCCTCATCTCTGCACCATTGTCTCATCCACGCATTGAGACTCCGGAGCTCTGCCTGCCTATTGGGTCCTGCGCGTGGAACGGGAAGCATTTCGGAGAACGCTACCCTGGAAGTTCTGGATTTCAACTTCCTACCTAAAAGCCTAAATTTAGCTTCCAGAACCTCCCTACCACATTTTCCTATGTCATTGGTACCAACATGTACCAAGACAGCAGACTCCTCCCCAGCACTATCTAAGACCTTATCTAGGTGGCGTGTGAGGTCCGCTACCTTTGCACCAGGCAGGCATGTTACCAGGCGATCCTCACGTCCACCAGCCACCCAGCTATCTACATGCCTAATGATCGAATCACCAACTATAACTGCTGTCCTAACCCTTCCCGCATGGGCACTTGGCCCTGGAGAAACCTCCTCGGTGCGAGAGGGGTTTACATCACCTGGAGGACAGGTCCTAGTTACAGGATCACTTCCTGCCACACCAGGGTGATGCTCTCCTGTCACGTGACCTCTCTCCTCCATGGCAACAGGGATGCTGCCAGACTGGAGGTGGGACTTCAGGACTATATCCCTGTAGGTCTCGTCTATGTACCTCTCTGTCTGTCTTATGTTTTCCAAGTCTGCTACTCTAGCCTCTAGAGAACGGACTCGTTCCCTGAGAGCAGAGAGCTCCTTGCACCTAGTGCACACGTAAGACCTCTCACCAGCTGGGAGAAAATCATACATGTGACACTCAATGCAAAAGACTGGAAAGCCCACATCCCGCTGCTGGACTGCTGTCTGCATCTTAGTTTTAAGTTTGTGTTTAGATCTTTAAGTTCTATATGTACTAAAGGGTGCAATGGATATTTATACCACTAAAACTGTACCTAAGAAGTTTAATATACCTTGTTCACCTGAAGCTTAATTAATCTCAGGTCCTTGGTGTATGACTGATTTGGGTAATGAGCTTCACCTGAGAGCACCTCCTGTCTTTTAAGTTGTGCAAGTACCTATAAAGCTGTGATTTTCCCAGGGGAGGGTGGGTGTGGGGAGGGAGGGAGGGATATAACACTTATTAAAAAAGGGCTGCTACACAGTACCTTGTCCTGTGCTGCTGAGGAAAACTATATTCTGATTTGATTTAAATTATAGCTCTTTGCTGCTACTAGGCTCTAACCTATTATGAAATTTAAACTACAAGCTCTCTGCTGGATTCTAAATTTAACCAGAAAGCTCTCTTCTGTGTTTTAATTTGAAACTAAAAGTACTTTGCTGATGCTAGGCCCTGAGTGACTATGAAATTTAAACTACAGCTATCTACTGGGTATGAAAGGTAACCAGAAAGTTCTCTTCTGTGTTTCTAAATTGAATCTTAAACTGTTGCTACTAGGCCCTGACTGATTTAACAAAAAAAATAGTGGGTTCACAGATTAATTAGCTTTAAAAGAAAAAAAATTCCTTTCAGAAAAATTCCCAGAAGTATATACTCACAATTTCAGATTTCTCTCCAGAAGTAATAGCCCCCCTTTCCAGTCCTTCAAGACAGGGTCACAGAGCTCTGGTTGAGCTATTTATGCTTGTGCTGATGATGTAAGCAGTGACCTACTTCCTGGGTAATTAACAGTCCTTGCTTGGATAGAAGGAGTCTTTCAAAATGGCCTTTTGAACTGCCAGCTGGTGTTAACACCTATTGAAAAAGCTTCACAGGTTGCTTGCCCACTAGGTAGAAGGCCTCTTTGTAAAGGTCTCTAGAAGACTTTATATGCTGCTCAAGGAGAATTGACCTTGTTTTGCCTCTTGTGCTAAGCTATATTCTGATTTGATTTAAATTATAGTTCTTTGCTGCTACTAGGCTCTAACCTATTATGAAATTTAAACTACAAGCTCTCTGCTGGATTCTAAATTTAACCAGAAAGCTCTCTTCTGTGTTTTAATTTGAAACTAAAAGTACTTTGCTGATGCTAGGCCCTGAGTGACTATGAAATTTAAACTACAGCTATCTACTGGGTATGAAAGGTAACCAGAAAGTTCTCTTCTGTGTTTCTAAATTGAATCTTAAACTGTTGCTACTAGGCCCTGACTGATTTAACAAAAAAAATAGTGGGTTCACAGATTAATTAGCTTTAAAAGAAAAAAAATTCCTTTCAGAAAAATTCCCAGAAGTATATACTCACAATTTCAGATTTCTCTCCAGAAGTAACAGCCCCCCTTTCCAGTCCTTCAAGACAGGGTCACAGAGCTCTGGTTGAGCTATTTATGCTTATGCTGATGATGTAAGCAGTGACCTACTTCCTGGGTAATTAACAGTCCTTGCTTGGATAGAAGGAGTCTTTCAAAATGGCCTTTTGAACTGCCAGCTGGTGTTAACACCTATTGAAAAAGCTTCACAGGTTGCTTGCCCACTAGGTAGAAGGCCTCTTTGTAAAGGTCTCTAGAAGACTTTATATGCTGCTCAAGGAGAATTGACCTTGTTTTGCCTCTTGTGCTAAGCTATATTCTGATTTGATTTAAATTATAGCTCTTTGCTGCTACTAGGCTCTAACCTATTATGAAATTTAAACTACAAGCTCTCTGCTGGATTCTAAATTTAACCAGAAAGCTCTCTTCTGTGTTTTAATTTGAAACTAAAAGTACTTTGCTGATGCTAGGCCCTGAGTGACTATGAAATTTAAACTACAGCTATCTACTGGGTATGAAAGGTAACCAGAAAGTTCTCTTCTGTGTTTCTAAATTGAATCTTAAACTGTTGCTACTAGGCCCTGACTGATTTAACAAAAAAAATAGTGGGTTCACAGATTAATTAGCTTTAAAAGAAAAGAAATTCCTTTCAGAAAAATTCCCAGAAGTATATACTCACAATTTCAGATTTCTCTCCAGAAGTAACAGCCCCCCTTTCCAGTCCTTCAAGCGCTGAGTCCTGTCTCAGAGATGCCAAGTCTCACTCGGGAGTGGGTCATACTCCTTTGGAGGTTCTCTCTCTCTCACACACACACTCTTTGAGCCCCTTTTCTCAAGCATTAGAGCCTCGGTGCCAGTGCACTGATTCTGACCACTGCTTTCATGAGAGAGAAACCTAACAAAAGTGAAACCCAGTGGTCCACTCAGTAGCAAGAAATTGGAGCACACGTTCTTGTGTACCGCCTCCTCCTGCAACATCCCTTTTCCTATACCTACAAGTGGAGATCAATTTTCCTATGGAGTGGAGATCAATTTCCAACCTAGATAATTTACCCATATTGCCTTTGCTCTTTTCTTTTGCAAAACAATGCTACATTTATTTACATCTTTCTAGATTATACCCTGGATGCATCATCTGAAAAAATCTCACTCTTTGAGGCAGTAAATCTCACTTTTTGGGATGGTTCACCCTTGGCATCACTGAGACTTGTTTTATCTCAATGTTGGCTCTTCTTTACAGGGAAGAAGGGGAAGGAGAGGCAGCCAGCAGAGGAAATGACTGAGGAGGAAGTGAACAGATACGTACAGGAACTGCAGAAGCACCAGGTTTGAAGGGTTTTGTTTAACTCTTTTCCTCTACCTTTCTGTCCTCTCAAGCCCTTCTGGATCCATTGCAATCTGTCTTTCATCCTCTACTGAAACGGCTATTGCCAAAGTTTCCAGTGATTTTTTTTCAAGGCCAAATCCAAGGGTCTTTATTCAATCCTCATCCTTCTTGACACTCTTGACCACCACCTTCTCCTTTATACCCTGTCCTCGCTTGGTTTTAAGGGCTCTATTCTGTCCTCATTCTCTCCCACTGCACTTTTAGTGTGTGTTCTGGTGGATCCTCCTCTACTGCTATCCCACTGTCAGTTGGTATACCCCAAGGGTCTGTCGGGACCTCTCCTTTTCTCTCTCTACAACTAGTCCCTTGGTGCACTCATCTCTTCCCATAGCTTTCAGTACTTTTTTTACGCTGATGACTCTCAGATCGACCTCTCTACAAACTGAAATCTCTCCAGGACTCCAGACTTGTATCTGACATTGATATCTGGATGTCCCGCTAACATCTGAAATTGAACGTGACCAAAACTGAGCTTCTTTTCTTTCCCCTAAACCCACCTCCCCCTTCCTCCTTTCTCTATTTCTGTGGATAACACTCTACTCCTCCCTGTTTCCTCTGCTCACAGCCTTGGGGTCATCTCTTCCACACACATACAACTGATAGCTAAAACCTGTTGCTTCTTTCTCTATAAGATCAATAAAATTTGCCCCTTCCTTTCTGAACACACTACTAAGACCCTTATCCACTCGTTAGTCACCTCCCATCTAGACTATTGCTACCTCCTCCTTGCTGGTCTCCCTCTAAATCATCTCTCTCCCCTTCCATCTTTCCAAAATTCAACTGCGCAGCTAATCTTCCACCATTCTTTACTCATATAACCCTTCTTCTCAAGTCACTTCATTGGCTCCATATCCAGTTCAAACTTCTCCTACTGATCTATAAGTACATTCATTCTGCTGCCCCTCACTACCTTTCCTTTCTTATCTCTCCCTGCACCCCACCTCAGGAACTCTGTTCTTCTAGCAGATCACTTCTATCTGTGCCTTTCTTTTCCACTGCTAATTCTAGACTTTGATCTTTCCCCCTTGCTGTTCCTTATGCCTGGAACAAACTACCCGAGTCAGTACATTAAGCTTCATCTCTGGCTCTTTTCAAATGCAGGCTAAAAAATCACCTCTTTGAGGCTGCTTTTGGATTCTGATCTGCTTAGTCTCCTGCTCTCCAAGTATGTCTTTCCGTACCCTTCCCCTAGACACATACTAGTCCCCAGTTGTTGTGTTCTCTATCTTGACTAGACTGTAAGCTCTGATGAGCAGGAACTGTGGTTTACAGGTATCTGTACCGCACGGCATACTCCTTGTAGCTCTAAACAAATGATTAGTAGAACTAGTAATAGTACTTGTGACCCGGATTGGACGCTGTTGGAAACAGGATACTGGGTTTGATGGACCTTTGTCTAACTCAAAATGGCATGCCTTATGTTCTTATGTAGTGCACACATTAATACCAACTTCAAAAGAGGTGTAAATGTGAACATTTAAATTTGCGCAATATTGGGATTAGTTCTGGCTGCTTATTTTATAAAAGTGCACAATGCCTATTTGGACGTCTCACATAGGCATCTGCTTATAAAATTAACAGTCCCCTCCCCCCCCCCCCCCCCCCCATATGCAGCATTTAGCTTTCAAGGAAGTCTTGGAATGCAAGTTGCAAAAGCTTCAGTGGACAGATAGATTCATAGTGACAATTCCTGCCCTTAGTGTCCTAAATCTCCATCTCCTGAACAGCAATTGTGATTTGACCAGACTATTTGAATTAGAACTTCTTTGGGAATTAGAAACTAGATATCGTGGCTAATGTGTTTAATAAGGGTTTGAATTACTGTGGTTTTTTTTATGTAGTCTTACACCCTGGACAGGTAATGGTTAAGCAAGATCCTCTTTAAAGCATCCTTATAACAGAGACAGACAGGGAAGAGTTAGAAAGAACATTTGGAGGCAGAAGAGAGCCAGGGGGTTTAGCTTCATTCTGCCGGCCCACACAAAGGGTAGAAGGCCTTCAGTGACTGAAGCATCACCATCCCTCCCAGCAGACAAACATCGATTTGCCATGCACTTTGGAGCTTCTTCAAAACCAGAACCACATTTGTGTAACTGCCGTGGGAGTTGTGGTGGTCAAACCTTCGATATGGCCTGCATCTGCTTTGAAACTTCTCCCAAGGGAAGTGAATAGGGCCTGGGCTTGAACTCAGACTGGCTTTTCCACCTTGACTTATTACAGAGTTGCAGAACCGTAGCATTTCACTAATACATGTTTTGTTGTTTTTTTACATCTGTAGGAGACAGCTGAGAAGACCAAGAGAGCCAATACCAAAGAGATCTAGGCCAAGATGACTCTTAGAAGAGGAGCTCTAGGAGAATGCCAGGGACACGCACTCCTGTTCCTCTTCCCATCAGTGCTGAGATGACTATGGGTTGCAGTCACCAAATCACAAATATTTACAATGTATAGCAATGAGTTTTGTTTTGTTCTTTTTTTTGTAATAGAAAAGGGAGTTTGTAGAACCAGGCTTTAGCAAAACATGTATATGATGTTTAAGGAATGCTGCATTCAGTGTTAACGTTACTTTAATGGAAGTTTGGTAGTAGGAAAGAAACTGCCATGGGAATGTTCTTTGAAGAAGTTTCTGGATCCTATGAAAGACAGTGTGCTGGCTGTATCCTGGACCAAGTGTGTTTTGAACAGCACTTGGATTCCTCTCACCAGTGTTAGTAAACCACCTTAAATAAGTCCACCTTAAAAGCACTAACATTGCCAATTCAGCTACTTTATAAATAGACAGATGAAATTGTCAGGTATGAGTTAAAAGCGATGAAAAGTGAATCCTTTTTGTGATGAAGGAGGTGAAGCACTTTATAGTGGTAGATGTCTGCAGGAGTCCCAGGCATCAGAAAATCCTAGAAATTCAGGTCCCAGAATGTTATGAGTCCTGTTGAGGAAGGAGAGAAATTAATTATCCCCCTCATCTCAGAGTCCTGGAAGAGAGGGGTTGTTTTCAATTGCTTCTCCATCATGCAGGGATGCACTAGATGATCCCCTTTAACAATATTTGGGGGATGGTAGTTAGCTATGGGGATGAACCACTGACCTCCATCAGGCTTATTCCACCTTGCTATCTCCTAGCAACTCTTACCAAGGATTATGAGCTGGGACATACCCTCTTTCCTGCCAAGTTCAGCTAAGATCTCCTTTGACGTTTCACAAAGGTGCTAAAGTCCAATAGGACACAAGATCCTTCTTTCAGTGACCAATATTTTAACCATCTTATGCTTTTGTACTCGTAGGTAGCAGTAGACTTTTTAATTATGTTATTTAAGCTGTTTTAATATGACATGCTATGTCTGAATCAATCCACATCTGTATGTAAAAGAAAATATAGAAAGAATTGTAATCTTTTTACATCCTCCACTGTAAAGCAAAAGGCATTGTGATCTTTAGGATGCTACAGGTTCACAGATGGAGCACAGCGCGTTGTGAAAGAGAGATAAATAACCTGTACAACACTCCCAAATACTCTTATTCTGTTGCATTATGAATGTTAGTAGTAGATAAACATTGTAGGTGAGGTGTTGAAGACATCTAAATGACTTTGTGTGCATTTGACATCATACATGCCTCACCTGTCTTCATAACTTAGTATGTTGCAGTTTAATAAGAAAAGAGTATGCCTGTGTTTCACTTGAAGAAAGGGATTGTCTGAGCAACTTTATTTGGCCTGGGAGCGAGTGCCAATAATAGGGAACCATCTGCTGGAATTTGAGTGGGTGGTACTGTAAGAGTTGTTTGAATTCAATATTACAAGGGGACGTGGCGTTTGTTTGCACAATGGGCTTAATTCAAAACAAGTATTGTATTATTCAGAAATCCTGTGTGCAATAGAAAGGCCCCATACAGTACGTAACTCTTGCATCACCATCAACATGTTAGCTTTTCTGAAGTGTAGATGTGGGAAAAAGAACATCTGCTTACCTTGAGGAATCTAAACAGAATTTCATCCTTGCCTTCTCTGTGTGCTTTGATAATGATAGTTCTGAAACTTTGGATGGAAAAGCCTGAAATTTCATTTTGTTATAATAATAATTTTAAAAACGTTACCCACCTTCTGGAATGATATAGTTTTTTCTTAAGTGACCAGTATTAAACAGGGGATAATATACCCTGGGTTGACCCGATTTTGTCTTTGTAGCATGAGAAAAATGATGCAAGCTCAGTATTTCCAAATATTCTGCCATTTACAAAGTTCAGAAACTTTGCCGAAGAGGTCAAGATACTCTATTTTCTGATACTATCGAATGGCGCCATTGCTGGTGGTTTCCACTAGTCTGAGGATGCTGGAATTTCCCTGGTTGAAAGTTCTAGAAAGCAAGCATTAGTCTGAGATAATATAGAGAAAGGGAATGCTATCTGAAGGCAGAATGGTCTGCCTTGGTGACCTCACACAGTCTTCCAGCCTTATATGGTTGAGATTCATACTATGTTCATATCTTGTATGTACATATTTATGTGCCTTTTCCCCAGTCATACTAGTATGTAGAGGCTGTAAGCCCTAAGGAAAGGATGAGTGAAAATTGCCATGTACTATGGAGGAGTAGGCTGCTGTGACAGAACACCCTTTGATGTCCCATTTCCAGTAAAGTGCCTCAGTCATGGTGTAACCCAAATGAACGGTTTACAAAATACAGAAAAATGTGGTATAGAGAAGTACAATACAACTTGATGTCTGCAAAAATGTTTTGTAGTTTACAAGAATATAGAGATTTGGTATTCACTCCCGGTCATCAAGAGCCGCCAATGGTCTTCAAAATAATCCTAATACATATGCATAAGAAAGATTTGTATAGTTAATACTTCCATTCTATGCAAATCTCTCTCATACATATTCATTAAGGCAGTGGTTTTCATCCCAGTTCTCAGGACACACCTAGCCCAATCAGGGTTTCGGGATAGCCACAATGAAAATGCATGAGAGGGATTTGCATGCACTGCCTCCAGGGTATGCAAATCTCTATTTATTTATTGTGGTTATCCTGAAAACCTGACTGACTGGGAACCTGAGGACTGGGTTGAGAATTCCTGCATTAGGAATACCCTGAAAACCTGACACGCTGGTGGCCCTCAAGGACAGAGTGAATATCACTAACGAAGAGGATCATTAGATGTATACATCTTCCCTAGAACAGATTTGTGACATTGTGTGCAATGATGGGATATTCAGACCTCAAACTAGAAATAATGAGATGGAGGACACTGCCAATGAGATATACTGCCAATAGGAAAGAGGGTTTTCTACAGATACGAAAGTTTGGGATGGTTTTTGAGCCATGAACACATTCAGATATTAGCAGAAATGCCAAAGCTGGCCTGTCCTAAAGAGTGTGATTTATCAACCCAATGAATGATATTTTCCAGAGGTATATTGGGAGCACTGTTCCCTCTAAGCTGTGCGCGTGTGCGCGCGCACACACCTCGCCGAGCGAGCGCACATACTTTACAACAGAGCGCACAAAAATTACGGTTCTGATTCTGATAGAAAACAACACAGACGTCTTAAAATTGAAAAGTTGTTGTGCATTAACGGTTTTCACAAGTTCTACAATATTTTCTAGTGCAATCAATGTGGTGTACATACTGTATTCTGACGTGTAGTCAAATTTTAAAGTATATAACTCCGTGTCGTTATGTGGCGCACAAAAATTTAACCTTCCTTCAAAAGCTGCACAGCTGATATTTTATGCGCACACAGCCTACAGAAAATTAGAGGGAACATTGATTGGGAGTATAAATAGGGTTGACGCAACCCACGGTTTGCACGGGGCAGCAGCCTTGTGAGGGCAGCACGGTCATGCAGTAGAGACCAGTGTGGGGTTTGAACCTCATGTGCGCTGCACATCTGACATGCAGCATGTGCATAAACTCCAAACCTCTATTCTTTGGCCCTCCACCATGATCGGCTCCATGCATGTAGCTTGAGCTGTACGGTAGAGGAAGTTGTGCCGATCTCCTGAGACATGAGGTAGTGAAATCAGCATAACTTCCATCATTGCATGGCTCAACTGTATGCACAGAGACGGCCGCGGCAAAGGGCAAAGCGATAAGATCTTGGGTGTTAGATCAGTGGGGGCAGGGACGAGGATGGAGGGGGGATGGAGATGAGAAAGAGGCATATTGGGGCCTAACTGGGAGGGGGTGGAAATGAGAGAGAGAACATGGGGGAGATGAAATACACAAATCGTGTGATGACTGCAGGGAGGGACAATGAAAGAGAAGAACACACATCAGGTGATGACTGCGGGGGGGGGCAATATAAGAGTGAAAGACATAGGTGATGGCTGCAGGGGGACAAAGAGAGACACGGGTGGGTGATGGCTGCAGGGGGCAAAGAGAGAGACACTGGAAAGATAGTAACAGAGGGTAGCAGAAGAGAGACTGGGGTCATTGTGACTGAAAAAATAAAATGCTCACACAACAAAAGTATGTAAAAAGTATTTTATTTTGAATTTATTAACTGGAATATGAAATTTGCATTGCTGAAGTCTGTGTTTTGTTCAGTGCAAGAGAAATGCATTTCTATTTTTATTTCCCCACTGTTGCCATCAATGTTGAGCTTGGCTTCTTGGGGGTTCCCATTCCATTACCGTCTTTCCATTTCTAATTTGTGGTCCTTTCTTTTGTATTTGGTGAGGGCCTGCATGTGTTTTGTGTGTGTGACTGAGGTACAGCATTCTGTTAGCATGTAGTTTCTGTGTAGAGATCTGTAGCAGTTCTACTTGTTTGGTTTTCCTACTTGAGAAGGTACACCATGGGATTCTTACAGAGGTATTGGTTTAATATTTGTAATACTGCCTTTCATAGGTAGGATTGGTGTTACTTGGTGCAATTTCTCCAAATGGGTTAATTTTGCGGATACCGTGACAGTCGTGAACCTCACTTCTAAGCCAGGGTATGTGGAGTATGAGCTTAGTCTCTCAAATTTACTGTTAATGCTTGGCGTAGTACTTGCATCATGCCAAAGAGAGCTTCCTTCTGGAATTCGTAGGCAGTAACAGGTATGGGTAGTTTGCCAAGATGTGCTTGGAAGTTCTTCTTTATCAAGCCTGAGTCCTGCTATTATCTTATAGCAGGCTTGCTATGGACCCTGACTGGTCCTTTTTAAGGGTTTTATAGTACTTCCTCATGTATATGGTAGTTGGCGCTGGAGGGAAGTCATAGAAATCTGGTAGCCTGTCTCTAACCCCACTGCACATGTAAATGATGTTCAGACATTCGTACACTTATTAAGTTGTTGCTGGGACAAAAAGGACAGAGGCACGGTGACATTGATAAGGTACCCCATGCCTCTGCCATTTTTGCTACTTCAGACTAATACAGCTACTCCTTAGAAACTTTTCATCATATTGGAACAAAAGAGAGGCTTGTGAAGGGCTCGATTGGAATCCACTGGGGCGGGGGAGGACAGCACAGTTATTACTCGCACAGGGTAGCAAAAAAAAAAAAAAAACAGCACCAGCCCTGAATATAAATCTAGAAAGATCTGAAGGTTGTATTGCAAGTGAAAGGTGCAACACAACCGTATATTTAGAGTTCTTTAGCGCTCAACCTTAGACTTGGATTCAATGCCAGGACCATATCCAACCTCGGCATTGAATATCCAGGTCGGCTGCAGAACACGTAAGCTAACCAGGAAGCAGCGATATTCAGCTACTGCCCAGTTAGCTTTGGCAGCAAAAGTTAGGATAGTCGTTTCTGTGCCTAACGTTTGCCACTTTTGCTCAAAATCGCCACTGCCCTGGGTGCCATCCTCAGAACGCTCTGATGCACTGAGGCATACGGCAGTGGAAACCACGGATATTCAGCAACACTAACCATGTTAGTGCCGCTGAATATTCCATTCACCGCACTTAATGCGGTTAACAGCTCTGTTAAATGTGTTAATCGCTTTGAATATCGGACCTTAATTCTTAAATGTCATATGAAAATAAGAACGGACAGGTCAACTCCAGGTGTTCCCAGCCATTTTTGGCATGCAGACCTCTTCAACCTACCAAAGTTTTAGGATTTCAGCTTCCAATGGTCTTTCTATGCTAAGTCCAACCAAACCTGAGTTCCCCCGCACCAGCTCCCTTCCAGCCCATTCACTTTCTCTTTCTGCCCCACTCTTTCATCCACAGCTCTTCCCTACCAGTCTCCCTCCTGGAATTCCCCTATATCAACCCCTCCCAGCAATTTATTTTTTTATAACCCGCTCAATCCCTAATTAGATCCAGCGTGGCTAACAAGCATAGAAACATGATGACAGAAAAAGACCACATGGCCTATCTAGTCTGTCTTCCATATTAATCACTACCACAGTCCCCTTTTTTCCTTTAGAGATCCTCTGCTTCTTTGAATTCAGGTACTGTCCTCATCTCCACTGGGAGACTATTCCATTGATCCACCACTCTCCACAAAGAAATATTTCCACATATCACTGTTGAATCTATCCCCTTTCACCCTCATCTCATGTACCCTCAAAGCAGAGCTTGTTTTCAATCGAAAGAGACTCTCCTCCTGTGCATTTATGCCACGGAGGTATTTAAACATCTCAGTCATATCACCTCCATCCCGCCTTTCCTCTAAGGTGTACATATTAAGATCCTTAAGTCTGTCCTCATATGCTTTATAATGAAGACCACAAGCCATTTTAGTAGCCACCGTCTGTACCGACTCCAGCCTGTTTATATCCTTTTGAAGGTGTGGTCTCCAGAATTGCACACAATACTCCAAATGAGGTCGCACCAAAGACTTATACAGAGGCACTATCACCTCCTTTTTCCTGCTGGCCATTCCTCTCCGTATGCACCCAAGCATCCTTCTGGCTTTTTCCGTCACCTTTTCTACCTATTTAGCTACTTTAAGATCATCAGACACAATCACGTTTGGGTCCCGCTTTTTAGTTCACAAAAGTACTTCACCCCCTATACTATATTGCTCCCTTGGATTGCTGCAGCCCAAATGCATTATTTCACATTTTTTAACATTAAATCTCAGCTGCCAAATTCTAGACCATACTTCAAGCTTAGCTAGATCCCTCCTCGTGCTATCTACAGCTTCCTGGGTGTCTTCTCTATTGCAGATTTTGGTATCATCCGCAAAGAGGCAAACCTTACCCGACAGTCCTTCCGCTATATCACTAACAAAGATGTTAAAAAGAATTGAATGAAGGACAGATCCCTGGGGCACACCACTGGTAACCTCCTTCTCCTCACAGTGAGCTCCATTTACCTGTATCCTTTGTCGCCTCCCACTCAACCAATTTCTAACCCAAGCAGTAACTTTAGGGTCCATCCCTAGGGTGCTCAGCTTGTATAAAAGTTGCCTGTGAGGAGCGGTGTCAAAGACTTTACTGAAATCTAAATACACCACATCTAGGGTTCTCCCTTGGTCCAACTCCCTTGTCACCCATTCAAAGAAATCAATCAGATTTGTCTGACAAGACCTGCCTCTGGTGAATCCATGCTGCCTTGCATCCTATAATCCACTGGACTCCAGAAAACTCACTATTTTCTCTTTCAGCAGTGCTTCCATTAATTTACTCACCACCAAAGTTAAACTAACCGGCCTGTAGTTTCAACCACATCATACTTCCGCTTTTGTATAAAGGGACCACATGTGCCTCTCTCCAGTTTTTTGGCTCCAACGAGGCATTGAAAAGGTCAGTCAGTGGAGCTGCTAGAACATCCCCAAGTTCCCTCAGTATTCTAGGACGTATCCCATCTGGTCCCATCGCTTTGTCTACTTTAAGCTTAGCTAGTTTCTCATGAACACAGTCTTCTGAAAATTGTTCAAGATGCCCCTCGCTTCTGTTCCTGTTTGTGGGTGCTTTCTGAGGTCCTGCCCCTGGTTCTACATCTGTGAACACAGAACAGAAATATTTGTTAAGTGTGATGGCAGAAGCCACTGAAGGCAGAAACTTAGGAAAAAAAGCTGTTTCTTACAAAACAAATAACTTGCAGAAGATGCAGTTCCCTTGCAAGGCAGCTAGAGGGAGCATGCATAAACCTACAGAGCCTGAGCTAACACACCCGGGAACTGATTATGCAGGGGCTACTGAAGAGTAGCTCAAGGAACTCAGAAGTAAAACGGCTTTATAAGCAGAGAGGCAGCTCAGAAGAGCAGAGCCCGGCCTGGAGGGAGGAAGGAACCTCAGAAGACAGCCCGGTCTGGAGGGAAGAAGGAACCTCAGAGGAGAGCCCGGCCTGGAAGAAGGAAGGAACCTCAGAGGAGAGCCCAGCCTGGAGGGAGGAAGGAACCTCAGAAGAGAGCCCGGCCTGGAGAGAGGAAGGAACCTCGGAAGAGAGCTCAGGAGGAGAGAGAGAAAGATACAGACCAAGGAGAGCTGGAGTGAGACCTGGGAGAGTCATACTGGAAAGAGACCCGGTAAGAAGAAATCCCAGAGGCAGTGAGCTCAGAAGAAGAGAGCCTGGCCTGGAGAGAGGTCTATGCTCACTAGAAGGGTCTGTAATAAGATTTAAAAGTACTGGAAGAGAAAGTCCTGATAGGAGGATTACTTGTGCTAGAAAGCCAAGAAGCCTGGAGGCTTTATCTGGTCTTCCCAAGTTGCAGAGAAGACAAGCACTATCCAGGAGGATTCCAGAGGGAGTCTACAAAAGAGACCATGTCCAGAGAGAGGTGCCTGGTTGGGCAAGTACCGGTCACACGGATGTTACAAAGCCAAGGTATAGTGACTCTTTTTGTCTAAAGAGAAACCCAGTTCATAGAGCGTCTATGAGAGCAGATAAGCAGTCTGAGAGAAAAGAAAGCAGGCAGGAGTTTTACAAGTCATTGCCTAGAGGTGTGGGGACAAGCCCTGCTGTTTACTTGAAAGCCCTAGAACAGCCCAACTGGAGGCTAGGGAGAAGGAAAATTGACTTTCAAACCACTGCAGCCAGGGAAAGGTCAGTTGCTGAGGGAAGCACAAATGACCCAGAGCCCATGCAGGTGGAATATGGGGATTCAGTTATATCGTCCCAGGAAGATTTAATGGATTGCTCTATGTGTATAGCAGGAAGCCTTGAGTCACTCCCTGAGCTGTAATTGTATATGGACAAGCTCTAATGTTGTTTTGTTTGTGCTGAGCAAAAAGAGAAAAGCTCACCAAGTTATTTTGCTCCAAAGTTGAAAAGCCTGTGTTGTTTTTACAAAGAAGCTATGAAAAAATGTAACAGTTTATTTGTTCACCTTATGCTTTGGTAGAAGAACCTGACAAGAAGGAAATACTTTCATTTCTCTGTTACCTAGCGAACCTCAGTGCATAAAAGGGAAATAAAAGCCTTATTTACCCTCCATTTTGGCTCACACAACTTATTCTCATAAGGAGGAGGACTACAATACCCAGGATGCATCTGGCTTAAAGAGTCTTTTACCTCCATCAATAATAAAATGCTCAACTTGCCCTTGCAGCCACAGGCCACCAGGGGGGGGGGGGTTGATGACATAAGTAATTCCGCTTTATCCTCATCAGCTTCTACATATCCCCCCCTTCACCCTTGAGTCTGACAATACCACTTTTGCCCTTCTTCTTCTCACTAACATATCTGAAAAATGTCTTATCCCCTCCCCATCCCCCACCCCCATTTTACCGCATTGGCTATTTCCTCCTCTTTTTGAATCTTTGCTTTCCTGACTACTTTGCTAACTTCTCTAGGTTTTTCCAAATATAGCTGCCTGTCTTCCTCTCTTTGTGATCTCTTGTATTTCATGAAGGCCTCCCTCTTTTACTTCACCTTTTCAGCTACTTCTTTTGAAAACCATAGCGGTCTCCTTTTCCTTTTACCTTTATTTACCATTTTAACAAAAAGGTTGGTTGCCCTTAAAATATCCCCTTTCAGTTTTGCCCACTGTTTTTCTACATCCCCCAGCTGTTCCCATCCCGCTGACTCCCTGAGGTATTGGCCCAACTTGGCAAAGTTAGTTTTCCTAAACTCTAAGATCCTCGCTTTTGAATGGATTTTAACAGCCGTAGTCCTAATACTGAACCACATCATCTAGTGATCACTGGATGCAAAATAATCTCTCACTATAACATCAGAAACACTTTCACCATTGGTAAGCACCAAGTCCAGTATGGCCCCCTTCACGTGTGGGTTCTGTTACCAGTTTCCTGAATAGGTCTGTAGAGAATCCAGGATCTCCATACTTCTAGATGATACTGCAGCAGGAATGTGCCAATCAACATATGGCATATTTAAATCCCCTGTCAGTAGTACTTCCCCTTTCCTAGCAATGCTGCGTATGTCTTCAGTTAACTCTCCATCCACCTCTTCCTCCTGTGAGGGAGGTCTGTATATCACGCAAATGCTAATAGATTTCTCTTTCCCTCTTTCTAGTTTAACCCACAATGCCTCCTCTCTCCCTTTTATGCTCTGTAGTTCCAAAGCTTTAATATTATTTTTTACATATAGTGCCACTCTTCCTCCCCTTCTTCCTACCCTGTCCTTTCTGAATAAAGTATAGCCTGGCATAGTTACATCCCAGTCATGGTTTTCTGTGAACCATGTTTCTGTAACTGTCACTAAATCTAAGTCAGCCTCTCCCATTAAAGCAGGGGTCTCAAACTCAAATTGCTTTGAGGGCCAAATGAGGACTTTTAAAGTAACCCGGGGGCTGCACTAGACATGGGCCTCATTTGCATAAGGGGCCTCATTTGCATAAATATTTGCATAATGTTACCATACACTAACTTTTAGTAAACATGCCTCTTAATGAGTGTATGGATAAAGAAAGACTAAAAGATTTCTACATTACTATAATCCAGTGCCAACCGCCAGGCACATTAGGAACTACTACAAACACTGCCCATTTAGAACCCATAGCAAACCCGCCATATCCTAACAGCACTACCGGGACTCACAAAGCACCATACTCTACCTATCAAAAGGCAACACTGCAAATATTAAATGAATACATTTCAGGGAATAACAATACATGACCTACTGGGGAAAGAGAACAAGTGGCAATGTCAAATAGGAATTACATAAACAGAATACCTCAGCTCAGTTACACATGCAGAACATACACCATCATCAAACAAGGAATCACAATTTAGAAACAGGAAGACAATAATTAAACTGGGAACCCCAAAAGCCAAACTTAGAATGTACAACACTGTAGAAATAAAACTATAAATTAATTTCCTCTTGTATTAAACAAAGCACAGACGTTAATGATGCACATTTCCAAGAGCTGACATATTTCAGTTAATAAATTCAAAATAAAGAGATATTTTTCTACCTTTTGTGCATTTTTTTCAGTTGCAATTGTTCCAGCCACTTTCTTCTGGTTTCTTTGTGTCTTCAGCTAACTCTCCATTGTCTGCTGTCCATTTGTCCTTTCTTCTCTCTTCTAGTTTTTTTTCCGTTCTCTCTCTACATCTGCTTTAACATACTAATCTTTCTCCTTTTGCTCTTTCCTCATTCCTATTTCATCCACTAAAATTTTACCCTTCCATCCTCAATCCACACTTACTCTCCCAATACCCGGTCAATTGTAGATTTTTCTTCCCTCCCACACAAAATATTTTCCCCTCTCCATTTGACTCTCCCAGCCCCATCCCATTCTAATCCTCCCCCAACATCAGCTCCCTTCTAGTTCCAGTCCCATCCAGCATCTGCTCCCTTCTAGTCCCTGCATCATTAGCCCATTTCCAGTCCTATCCTAGCCCCACCATCAGCCCATTTCCAGTCCTAGCTCCCTCCCCTCACAGCCCATTTCCTTTCCAAGCCCCCCTCCCCATCAGCCCATTTCCTTTCCAAGCCCCCCTCCCCATCAGCCCATTTCCATTCCAAGCCCCCTTCCACTCAGCCCATTTCCATTCCAAAACCCCGTCCCCATTAGCTATTTGCAGTTCAAGCCCCCCTTCTACTCAGCCCATTTCCAGTCCTAGCAACCCCCCCCAGTCCTAAGCCCCCCAACAGCCCACTTCCAGTCCTAACCCTTCCATCACCCCATTTTCATTCTTAGCCCCCCCATAACCCCATTTTCAGTCTTAGCCCGCAATCAGACCACCTCCAGTCCTAACCCCCCATCAGCCCATTTCCAGTCCTATCCCCCCCATTACCAATCCTAACCCCCTTCCCCCCCCCCCCCATCAGCCCAAGTAAATTTAAAAATTAAAAACAAAACAAACCCCTGGCTTCTGCCGCTGCTGCCGTGGTAGCGGCAGAATCAACTGTCCCACGGCCCCTTCCCGTCTGCCCTGCAGAGCCCTCAGCTGTCAGCTCCATCAGCGGTGGGCTTTTCAAGCTGCGAAGAGAAGAGTGATTTCCCTCTCGTGGCTCTGTTAAGCCTGCCGGGGCTGATGGGAACCGCGACGGGAACCCATCAGCCCCGGCAGACTTAACAGAGCCGCGAGAGGGAAATACTACTCTCTTCGCGGCCCTGAAAGCTGCCGCTGATGGAGCTGACAGCTGAGGGCTCTGCCGGGCAGATGGGAAGGTGCCGCGGGACAGTTGATTCTGCCGCTGCCACGGCGGCAGTGGCAGAAGCCAGGGGTTTGTTTTGTTTTTGTTTTCTCTCCTTCGCGGGCCGCACAAAGTTCTCTCGTGGGCCGCATGCGGGACTAGTGTTTGAGACCCCGGCATTAAAGCTTCAACATCTGGGATCTTATTGCCCATGCTACGGGCATTTATAAACACCACTTTCCATATGTTGATCCTTTTACCCATTTCCATAAAGGTATTTAATGTTTCACTTACCTGGGGGTTTTCACTTACAAAAAAACGTAAGATTACAGTAAATTTCAAATACAAAATATAGCCGATACAATAAAAATATAACAAGTACAATATATAACAAGTACAATTATTCACAAGTACAATTATTCACAAGACTTTCATACAAGCAAGCAGGTCTTAAGACGGTGACAAAACTGCCAATAGTTATTTGAAGACCTCATTTCAATTGGTAATTGATTTCAATCTTTAGCTGCTCGAGAACTGAAGGTCTTATCAAATAACTTACTATACCTTATTTCTCTAGGAGAGGGATACTCTGTTAAGAAACAATCTTGTGAGAGAAGTACTCTCTTCATTTTATAAAACCCAATCAAATGCTGCAGAAGTACCAATGCTAAACCATTTCAGATTTTAAAAACAAAACAAAGTTAACTTAAAATTGATTCTCTGGAAACAAGCAGGAAGTCAGTCTTCATATATGGGTGACATCAGCACCGATGGAGCCCGCGTAGTAATCACTCCCCAGCTTTCAAAGAAAGCCTTTGGGAGTTACAACATGCATGCATGGTCACCTTCCCGCCCAAGGGTGCTATCTTACCTCAGTCTTCTTTTTTCCGCAGAGCCTATCAGACATCTTTGCACCCCAGAAAAAGTTGGTCTATTTTGTCTCATTTTTTCCTTTATTTTTCATCCGGTTGGGTACCATCACCTTCTCGTTTCTCATAATTGCTGCCGCCTCGGTGTCACATTTTTCATGGGTTCCCTTTTTCATTTTCGTTGTTCTCAGGTGTGCAGGATTTTTCTCATGCCCTGACTAATCAGGTCCTTGGAGTTTGATCTTGCAGGTATCGTTTTTCCGCTATGTCCTCAGTGTACTTAAGCAGTGTGATCGCTGTGGTCACACCATATCCCACACATATCCACACGACTGCTGCCTGCGGTGCTTCGGAGCCAACCTTGATGCCTCCTGTCTGCTCGCTCTGTCTTCAGATGATGAGCAAGGGCTGTCGGAACCATGAAAGGCTGCGGGAGATGCTATTTGGCCACAAGACCTCTTCTTCGGCTCCAGCTTTGAACACAGAATCGATGGCCTCGGGGCCTCCGCAGAGGCTTTGGACTCTCCCAGAGCCATGAGGTTGTGGGGTATCAGATCGGGGATCATCCTCAGAGAGCCGTCCCCAGAGAAATCGGACTTTGCCTATGTCATTGTTGAAAACCAGTGCCGGAACCAGAAGTAAGACCCTCAGCCAGTGGCATTGGAACCCTGGCATGATGCTGAGGGTGATGGCCAGGAGCGACCCTGGAACCTGCCTGAGTGGGATGAGACTCCATCAGCATCGAGGGATTTACACTAGTCCTCTGAGTTCATTGTCATCGAGGAATCCCCCTCTGAGCCAGCATTGGGACCGATTGCCTTGGTACACATTTGGTAACTGTGGAGCCTTCTGGCCTAGAAGTCAGGATGGCAGCCTTGGAACATAGCCTAGCTGCCTCCCTGGCCCAGCAGTGAAGCCTGGTACCTGGTTCCTCTGGGTCATTGAGCCTAGCGAGGGTGTCGCCTGAGGAGATCCAACCAGTGCTCAAGCGGCATTGCCTTCTGGCCATTTCCCAGCATCAGTCTCAGTCCCGCTCAAGGCCTTAGGTCTCGCCCATGAGTGTCTCTGGTTTGGAGTGCCAGGATCCCATTAACATTCTTGACCGGGCATGCACAAGAGGCCCATTGGGTTCTCGAGTTCTCCACCGATTCCAGTGGGAGACCGATGATGAGTCCCTGGACACCTGGCGACACTGGGACATTCCCTCGGACCCATCTCTGCTTCAAGAGTGCTGGACGTCTCTGCCCAAGGACCTTTCCTAGACTTTGGGATATGGTGTCCAAGAAGGAGTCTCGGGTGGAGGATCTTGAGATCCTGCAGTATGATGCCCCTCCCAAGGAGGCTGTCGTGGTGCCTGTTCTCCCTATCTTGGAATGCTTGTTGTTCTGGATGTGGGAGTCACCTGTTAAAGTGCCCACTGTGAGCAAGCAGTTTGATTCCATGTATCAAGTCTGTAAGAGCCATGGGTTCCAAAAGACTCAGCTACTACAAAATTCCATGATGGTGGAGTCAGCCATGCATAAGATCGAGAGCCAGAAGATGTACTCCTCGATGCCTCCTGACAGGGAGGCCCACACCATGGATGGTTTTGGTAACAAGTGTTACCAGGACTCGATGCTCGTGACCCTTATCCAAGCTTACCAGCTGTACATGAGCATGTACCTGAGGGACCTGGCAAAGGAGCTTGCTGGGTTCTCGGCTGGTCTGTCCGAGGAACCTCTTCAGCAGTTCCAGACCCTGGTGTCCACAGTCAAGAAGTGCTACAAATATGTTACTTGAGCGGTCTATGATGGCTTTGAGACTGTGGCTAGCAGGCTAAGGCCAGGGCACAGCCCTCATAAGCCTGCCTCCAAACCCCAGCCTGTGCTGCAGTGGCAACCTGGGGTGGGAGCTTTTGTCTGCAGAGCATGGCCTCTCTCCCTCTGCAGGATTGAGGGCCGCAGCATACAGGGGGATGTCTGACATTCTTCCCTGACTGGTGGAACACCATAACCACCGACACCTGGGCTCTCAAAGTGATGAGGGACAATTACCTCCTCCATTTCGAGCGGATGTCCCCTCCGTTCTTTCCCAGAGAACTTCCCATGACTCCTCATCACCGAGACCTTCTGCAGCAGGAGCTCAAAGACCTCCTCGCAAACAAAGCGGTTGAACCTGTCCCGCCACCTCAAAGGGGCAAGGGGTTCTACTCCAGCTACTTCCTGGTTCCCAAACAGACAGGTGGCTTTTGGCCCATCCCATCTGCGGGATCCGAATGGTTCCTAGTGAAAGAAAAGTTCAAGATGCTCTCCCTTGGAATGTTGCTGCCCTACCTCCAGCGGGGAAATTGGCTTTGCTCCTTGGATCTAAAAGATGTTTATAATCACATCCTGATCCATCCTCGCCAATGGCAGTACCTCCACTTCAACATTGTAGGCTGACATTACCAGTACAGGATCCTACACTTCGGACTGGCTTCCGCCCCACGAGTGTTCACAAAGTGCTTGACAGTGGTCAACGCCTACCTCCAGCTGTAGGGGATGTTTGTCTTTCTCCACCTGGATGACTGGCTCATCAAGGGTGGCTGTGCCGACAAGGTCCGTCAAGAGGCACATCGCACCATTCTCATTTTCGAGCACTTGATTTTCGTCAACGACTAACCTAAGTCTCATCTGCAGCCGACGAAGTGTCTGGAGTGCATAGGGGCCCTCCTGGATACTGTCCAGGTGAGGCGAAAAGGGTCACTAGACCACCAGGTTCTTCTTTTATTTAGGGGGAAGGGGCCACTAGACCACCAGGGATAATTTTGTTGTTGGGCACAGCCCCCTGACAGTATTTTGATGGCATCATAGGCTTTTTCTGATGCCGTGATCGTCCCCCAATGCCATCAAAATACTGTCCAGGGTGGGATCAGGGCCACTAGACCACTAGGGATCATTCTACCATGGGGCATGGCCCTGACAGTATTTTGATGGCATCGGGGGGCCTTTCCCGGTGCCATCAAAATACTCTTGGGAGCATGCGTTAGAGGTTTACTTCCACTCAGACCCTGCAATAAAAATTTTGGTGCTATTTATTTATTTATTCAGTTTTATATACCACCTTATCCTTCAATCAAAGTGGTTTATAGTGGATGTTTAGGTACATTCTAAGTAGGTAAGGTAGAGGAGTGAGGGGGTAGGGGAGGTAAGGGTACACATATACACAATTTACAAGTAAGGCAGGCATCGGTTGACTATGGTTGGTTCTGGGTTCTGGGAGAGTCCGTAGTGCTTGGTGAAGAGCAGTGTCTTGAGCATCTTCCAGAAATCCTTAGTGTCACTCATGGCTCTTATTAACTCAGGAAGTGAACATAAGAACATAAGATATGCCATACTGGGTCAGACCAAGGTCCATCAAGCCCAGTATCCTGTTTCCAACAGTAACCAATCTAGGTCATACGTACTGTCGTGACCCCAGCCCCGGCCGAGGGCCTAGAGGCATAGGGCTGCCAATTTTAGTCCTCTAATAAAGGAATTAAACACTATTCTTGTCCACAGGGAAGCATTCTGGGACTTGTAGATTTTCCTCGTTCAAGGAGAGTCGTGTAAGCCAAGGGTTAAAGGCAAAGACAAAAGTTTATTTTTCCCCAAAAAGCACTAAGGTTCAAACACACAACGTCAGGATATTCTTCTCCAAGCAATACTTCAGAAATTATACATAAGCTGGAACTGAGGAAGCTTCAGAAGCTTTTAAAACATGTGCAGTTGTTTTCATAAGGTAATCAGCAAAACAAAATACAGCTTCTCTATTTAAGCAAAGTTAAATGTCCTCATTTACCTTCTGCTCCTTTAAACACAAAAATGTAGAAGCTGGCAACGTTCTCTTGAGTTAGTAGGTATTTCTTAGCAAAACAAAACTAGGTTCATTCACACTGCTTCTCAAGACCTTTCTTTATCAAACATTTCTTATCAACAGACTTTCATAGCTTCTGTCTGGCATAATGTACAATCCATTGGCAATTCACCTGATATGGAGTTTTGCTCCGCACAGTCCACTTGCATATCCTCTTGTTCTAAAGCATATACGTCTGGCTCTGAACTCCCACAATCTGTTCCTCGGTGAATGCTCTGGGGAAATCCCTGGACCTCCCTCTAGCACTGGTTTCCCCGGTAAGGAATGTCTATACCTCTAGTATGGGATATCTCTCCCTGGTTCAGTTGCCTTGGTTCCTCTCCACTGTTCAGCCACGGTTCCTTGCTCCAGGCTGGGTTCTGGTTACTTCTAGCTATAGCCTTGTTCACCCACTTTTGAGCAGCTTGAAACCTTCGGTCCGAGACCCGAGGTAGAAGACTTCCCTGCTTTCTTTCTCTAAGCAAAGCACACGTGGTTTCTTATTTATTTATTTATTTTTATTTATTTAAAGTCTTTTCTATACCGTGTTTTTCAAATTCAGCTCGGTTTACAAGTAACATTAACTTTGTCCAGTCGTGGAGGCCCGTACTGGACTTACAGAGAACAGGGTTGGTAAACTTGGGTTGAACAGGGTAAACTATATACAGGTTTTAGGCTATGTATTTACATTCTAGGTTATTATAAACATTCTTAGATACTATGTACATGGTCCTGCTCGGGTTCTGGTAGAGCTAACATGTTGTGCTAGTGTCATGTATAATGGGTGGCGTGGGGTGGCTGTTTAGTTGATTGGAGATGACTAATCGTGTGGTGCCATAGTGTTGCATGAAGAGGTGATGTTTCAGGGCCTTTCTGAAGGTGGTGAGGTCTGTAAGGTTTCTTGGCTCTCAGGCTCCTTCCACGTCCTTCTCCTTCCCCTGATGTTTCCTCCTCTGAGTTCCTCTTTCTGAACTCCTGGAATAGCTGAAACACGCTGAACTCTCTGAACCTGCCCACGGTTCTGGAATGGAACTGGAACACAAACAGTTTGAACCGCAACCTGATCCTGAACCCCCTTCTCTTCTGAGCAGGGTTTATAAGGCTGCTTCTTAGCTAGCCTTTCTCTGTCTCTGCACAGGTGTTTGCCATTACCCCCTAAGCTTGCACTTACGTCAGCAGAGCTTGGGTGTGACAAACTGGCTCTATCAACTCCGTGCTTTCTTTCTTTGACTGCAGTCTGGAACCTGTGAATTTCAGGAATGTCTCTTTCCTTAAAGGTATATTCACTATCTTTTCCTATTTCCATCGGTTCAGCAGGGCTCTCCTCATCACAGTACCTAGCAGTTTCCCCAAGTGAGTTCCATAGTGCAGGTGCAGCAAGTGATAGTGCTCTTCTGGATGTGGCCTGGTTTGGTTCGTTGGTATTCTGCGGGTGTGATGAGCTTGTTTACCATACTGCTTCACCTGGGCCTTGTGCTGGAGTCCTTGCTTACTAGGTTTTTAAGGGTGGTAGCCGAGATGTTGTGGAAGATTTTGAATATATTTAGGGTTGTTTTGAATCTTGCACGTGCATGGATGGGCAGCCAGTGCATCTGTTGAAGAATTGATGTGATGTGCTCGGTTTTTGCTGTGTTTGTAATAGTCCGGGCCGTCGTGTTTTGCACCAGTTGGAGAGGGTGAAGGGATTGTTTAGGGAGATTTTGACAGAGCGAATTACCATAGTCTAGTATTGGTGTAATTATTGCTTTACATACCAAGTGGAAATGATTCTGATTTAGGATGGGTATGAGTCTTCTGATGAGCTTCAATCTATGGTTCACTTTTGTGGCAGTTTTGCTAATGTGGGTCTGAAGAGTCAAATTTTTATCCAGAGTGACACCCAAGTACTTTACTTTCTCTTTTACTGATATGGCTTTGCCGTATATGTTGATTGTTTGTGGTGGAGTGAAGGTGGTGCTTCAGGTGATGAACATCGCTTCTGTTTTGTTACAGTTCACCGAAAGGGAGTTGTTGGTGAGCCATGTGATCATATCTTCCAGACACTTGGTTATGGGAGACAGGTAAGGTGAGTGTATGTTGATAGGGGTATAGACCATAATATCATCTACATATAGGTGGTAATGCATCTTATGGTGTTTGATGATATTGCATATGGGCTGTATGCATATGTTGAAGAGAACGGATGACAATGCAGATCCTTGTGGGATGCCCTGTGGTACATCAAACTATGTAGATTTATTTTCACCACATTTGACTTGCTGTGTTCGGTTGTGAGATACGATTTGAACCATTTTATCGTGTTGCTGCACAGGCCGATTTCTTATAGTCTTTGTAGCATTATGATATGGGAAACTGTATCAAAGGCTGCTGATATGTCCATGAAGATTAACAGAAATCCTTTTTTTAGCATTGTCAGTGCCCCTTATGAGATTGTCAGAGAGGTTAGCAGCGATTCAATGTTGTGCTGTGGCTTAAACCCATGCTGATATAGGTCCAAAGGTGCATTTAGGTCACTGTGATCCTGTAACTGCTTTTGTATGGATTTTTCGATGACTTTTGCAAAGAATGGTAGGCTAGAGATTGGCCATTAGGATTTGGGGTCTGCTGGATCTAGGATGGTGTTCTTGAGGACCGGTCATATAGCAGCTTGTTTGATAGCGGGTGGCATATAGCCCTGTTGTAGAGAAAGCTCTACCATTTTTTGGATGCGCTGGCTAAGTTGATCATTCGAGGCTTTGATCCATGCCACAGGGCATGGGTCAGTCGAAGAGATTGTTGTATTCAGTGAGTCTATGATGTGCTTAATCTGTGACAATGAGGGGGTGGTAAAGTCATCCCAGGATTCCTTGTGCGCAGAGGTCATTGGGCTGTTTGCTGTAGGAGCTTGGCAATGTGTACGATTGGTGTGTTTGCTGATTAAGAAATTTGCAAATTCTTGGGGGTCTATGTGGTGGATATCTTGCTGCGCTGTATCTTTGTTGAGCTTCCGTATGATACTGAAGAGTTCCCTAGGTCTGTTTGCTGACTTTATGATGGTGTTGGTGTAATATTGTTGTTTGCAGTCATTGATTATGTTGTTGTATTCCTGTTGCTTGGATCTGTATTGTGGAAGTGTGTCCTGGGTCTTATTATGTCTCCATTTTCTTTCGAGTTTTCTCAGTGCTCTTTTTGCATCTCTGATGGTATCCGAGTACCATGGTCCATTGGGTCTTTTGCGGACGCGTTTGTGCTTTAGGTTTGTGAATGCAGCAGCTGTAGAGAGCTATGCCTGTCTCTGCATTGGGCATAGCCATGATTTGCATACCAGCCCAGTAGATTAAAATACACGTGGTTTAGGGGGGTCATTTTAAAAGGCTTAGGCATAATTTGGACATTCAAAAATGCTCACAGATATCCAGATCATAGGGATGTCCCCAGAGCCATTTTAGAAATGTTATTTTTTAGATGTCTCCACTGTGGGAAGGTCCAAGTAGGCAGGGGGCATGTTGGAAGCATGTCCATGGCAATGTTATGGTTGTAGACATCCCCAAGCTATTTCAGAACCCTTGGGGGACATCTGCGACCTCATTCATGTTTAGATCTGCTCCAGGCACGAATAGACATTGGGCAAGTAGTTGTTTCAGCCCTAAAACCTCTGGAGGGTATAAATAAGATGGCACTCCAACATCCCCAATACTGTCCACAATTGTTATGCAATTTTTAGTGTACTTGGGAAATCTTTGTTGTGTTTGCACCACTGTTGCATGTCTCATAGATGTCCCCGGTCTTGGAAACTCTCCTAGGGACTGCTCCAAAGACGTCCATATCAGGCACATCCACATTTGTGGAATCATGCCCAAATTTAGATGTGCCTGCATTATTTAAAGATGTTCTGGCTTAGACACCCCTAAATGTCCTTTGTAAAATATGCCTTTTAGTGACTTTCTAGGGCCACAAGGTAATGGCATAAATTAAAGGGAATCCAAAGCAGCAGGGCCACGTCAGATCTGGGAGCAGTTGCAAGTGGCCAAGCTCTCTCTGGATGGAATTATTACCACTGTAAGTATGGCTCCCCAAACATGTCCTAGTAACCACACAGCAGTCAGGATGTCCACAATGTACACAAATCTATTTCCTGTATATTTACAGCTGTGGATTTATACCTAAGCTGCTCTTAGGCATGTGGACAGTCAGTTGCCCTCCTCCCAGATAACACAGCACCACAGCCAAGTTTTTTTTAAAACAAAAGAAAGTTTATTTTAAAAATATAGGGAGTTAATATTCAGTGATGGCAGTTAGCATATTTAATTAAATACAGGCCATGACAGCGCTGAATATACATATTTGCCGCTGACTGCCACTACTAGTATCTTTTTTATTTAGGCCTGCCTATCAATAGCCTCAATTAAATGTATAAACTATCTTTTTAGAAACTGAATATTCAGGGGGTCACATGATGAAGCCAAGCTGAGCTGATACCCAAAACAGGGCTCCTAATCTCATCCCTCTAAAAGTGCATTTTTAAGCAAATCCCCCCCTGATGGAAAGGCAAGTATAAGTCGTATAGGTATGAGAAGTTGGTGACTCAAATTGGGGAATACAGAAGTGGTGATTGTGGCTTCAGTGGGGCAGGATGTCTAAGACCCTGGACCATGAGGGAGCGGGTCAGGAGTTAACTAAAAAGTTGACTGCGGTGACTGAGGTGCAACTGTCAGAGGTATTCAGTACACCTTTCTGCTGTTTAAACCAGGGAGAGATAGGGAACAAGTGGGCTCGTATCGCCCTCTCTTGTTGCTAAATCAGGATGTCAAACTTATAGCTGCAATTTTGGTTAGCAGACTGAACCTTATGTTACCCGCAATTATTCATCATGATCAAGTTGGTTTCGTGCTAAAAACCCTGGAGGCAACTGGGTTAAGTCGGGGAGATAAGGAAACTAGGAACATCCAGGGCGGGCCCAAGGGTTTCTGCCGCCCTAGGCAGAAACCCCAGCCACGTTGCCACCACCAACTGCCGCTGCCCCCCATCAGCTGCCAGTGCCCCCCCCCCCCCCGCAGCTGCTGCCAATTCAATCTCGGGAGGGGGAGGTGGGTAGTGGCAATATTTCTAAAAGTGGCAGCTTTTTGTTGCCACTTTCTGAAAGCGGCGACAAAGCAGTTGCTTTTAGAAATACTGCCGCTACCTGCTTCACCCTTCTGAGACGGAATCGGCAGCAGCTGGGGGGGGGGGGGGGCTGGCAGCAGCTTGAGGATGGCATGATCGGTCATGTGTGCTGCTGCCTCCCACACCTGGGCAGGCCACCCTAGGTGGCCACCTAGCTCACCTAGTGGACAGGCTGGACCTGGGAACACATTGTTTAGTCTTGATATTGAAAAAGCATTTGATGATGTGTCTTGGTCTTATCTGTTTTGGGTTATGGAACAGTTTGGCATAGGCGTTCAATTTTTGCTATGCGTCCGAATCATCTATAAAAACCCCATGGCTACTGGTCAATGGGACATTAACATCAAGCTTTGCTTTACAAAGAGACACACAACTGCTGTCCCTCCTGCTCTTCTTAATGGTCATGGAACCTTTGTCTGCAAAGCTGCATACAGAAGGGGGTTTCACTGGTATAAACGTAACCAGCGGGAATTTTAAGTCAGCCTTTTTTGCTAATGACGTGCTCATGTACATGGGTGCCCCTCATTTGGACGGATGGAGGATATTGCAACTGTTGAATTGTTAGACTTTTTCAGGTCTGAAGACAAACAAACAAAATCACTGGTGTTTTTGGGAGAGAAGGGAAGGGATACTCGGCAAGACAATTTTGAATTTGATTGGTCACGTGTGTATTTGGGAATCTACCTTAGCACGATCCCCTTGGTCTTGTATAGGAAAAATATAATGGATAAGCTTGAGGAAGTCAAGAGGTTATGTCAAAAATGGCAAGAGCTACTCTTTTCTTTAAAGGGGCAGGTGGTCCTGGTGAGGATGATTCTGCTACCCAAGCTGCTCTACCCCTTACAGGTCATGCCGTATGGGAAGAGGGGGATTATAGAGGAATATTGTGGAATTTTCTTTGATAGGAAAAAAATGCCTGCATTAGCTATGCAGGGAGGCATATTTCACAAAGGGATGTCCAAGTGCAATGTGAGACATGAAAGCCAGAACGTCTCAAAAAAAAAAAAAAAAAAAAAGCAAGCACATGCAAGTTCAGGTACGATTTCGGAAACATGGACTTGCCTGATATGCACATGTATCAAATGTCTATATAAATGTCCCCAGGATAGCATTTCTGAACCAAAATGTCTAATAGCATAATGGTTAGTAGTAGTATCTTAAGAGCAGAGTGGTCAGGATTCAAATCCCAGTGTGGGCCTTTGTGATCTAAGACCAGTCACTTCATTCTCCATCTTCTCTACACTCTCTGGATGTTTTAAGGTGAAAACAAGAAGTTTCCTGATGCCTATTCATGTCTGGAGCAGATATAAACACCGATGTGTCTCCGTAAGTACATTGCCACTCCTTGGACAGGTCTCTGTTACATCCCCATGTTCAGACATTCAAATCATGACTATACCATTTAAAATAACCCTCAAAGCTTATTAGGTGACGACATCAGGGAGGTCTGAATCTCCCTTATGAATGTATAATGCAGCTGCTGTGCTGAGATGGATCCATAAGGAACTGACAGGCGATGTGAAGTTTGCCCCACAGGGGTTCTGGAGTGAGACATGCAGACCCTATTTCCTGCTAGCTATGTTCCATGTGGGGTATTCACTGCCTCCATTAGGATAGGCATGGTTGTTGGTTCAGCCTCTGTAGCTAGCATGGAAATGGTGGAGAGGTAAGGAATTGATGCTCCTTTCTCTGGTAGACATCTCAGGTTTCCCCCACAGGGATGGGCCCCTCCATTTTTCAGGCTTTGGCAGCAGTGGGGTGCTGCACTCCTAGGGTGCCTTTTCGGGTCAGGGCAGAATCAGTTCCCTTCTTTCAAATCAGGGCATGGTGGCATCTTCCAAATAAACATTTTAATGCCTATTTGCAGATTTGAAACTATTGCTCTACCCTGACTGCCAAATTTGGGAACCATTGGCTTGGGAGTAAGTTAGATAAGCAGTTTCAAAAAGTGATTCTTAAATTCAATAGGATCACCACATGGTACTGGATGAGACAGTCAGAAAAAAGAACTGACCACTTGTATGCTTTAGCAAGAACTTGATCCGTGGACATGGATAAGGAATGAGATGATGAGCGTTTTGCTGAGTTGTTCTCCAAATTGGGGGATTTGGTGAAGAGTGTGGATTTGCAGGATATGCAGTTTTGAATTCTTCACAGGGTGTATCTTTCCCAGGATAAGGGAGCATGGATGGGGATTTGCGATGCCGATTTATGTATTAAATGTAAAATAGTTAAGGGCACTTTCCTTCATTCTTTTTTGGAATTCTCCAAATTTAGAGGGTTATGGGAGGGCACCCTCACTATTCTATCCCAAGTGGTTCAGATGTGTACAGGGTGGACCTATAGCTTGCTACTAATGGGGGATAAAGATCCATTGGACGAATGTAGAATGCCCAAAGCTAAAAAGCGCTTTATCTTCTTGGGGCTTTTGGTAGTCAGGAAGATTGTGCTCCGTAATTGGATAGTGGACTCTAAACCCTCACTTCAGCATTGGAAGACAAGAATGCATGAAATAGGGTCATTTGAGCAACGTGTGTATGTGAAAAGATCAAAGCCAGAGTGATGCAGTACCTCCATCTCTGGTTCAGGTTCTCAGCTTTGTACCCAGGAGAAGGCTACCATGCAGCCAATCATGCCACTATTGAGAAATTCATGCTAATTTCTAGAGAAGGGATCAGTCAGCAGGCAGGAAGGGAGAGGGTGAATGCTTGGGAGATGCATGTTGGGTTTGGAGAATGGGCTTTATGGGGGCAGGGAGGAGGGGGGAAGGTGGTTTAAGCAGAGGAAGAAGAAAAACAAACAAAAAGGGTGTCACTTGTGCTATGGACTATGTACGCCTCTTTTTGTAGTTGCAATTGCTTGTTTCTTTATCATGGTGTATGGGTATATCCTGCTAATAAATAAATAAAAGAAACTGAATATTGCTGCTAAAAGGATAGTTTCAGGTTACATAGTAACATAGTAAATGACGGCAGATAAAGACCAGTATGGTCCATCTAGTCTGCCCAGTATGATGGCAAGAGTAGTTGCACTTGCCGCTCCATGCAGGCCACCCCTCTCCACGTCTTTCTTTAGGGGTGAACCCACCACTCCATGTAGGACACCCCTATTTGTTGAGAATTTATATGGTTCAATTTATTTTGATTTTATTCCGTTGCTGTAAACGGATCAACTGTGACTGTCCCATAGCATTTTGAATTCCGTCACCGTGTTTGCCCCCACCACTTCCATCGGGAGGGCGTTCCAAGCATCCACCATGCTTTCAGTAAAAAAGTATTTCCTGACGTTGCCTTTCAATTTACCACCTTGCAGCTTCCTGCTATGCCCTCTAGTTTTACAGCTTCCCCGTCTTTGGAAGAGGTTTGTTTGTTCATTATTTCCCTTTAAGTATTTAAAGGTCTGAATCATATCTCCCCTGTCACTCCTCTCCTCCAAAGTGTACATGTTTAGGTCTTCAATTCTCTTCTCATAAGGCTTCTGATGCAGGCTCCAAATCATTTTGGTCGCCTTCCTCTGAACAGTTTCCAGTCTTTTTACATCCTTTGCAAGATATGGTTTCCAAAACTGAACACAGTATTCCAGGTGAGGCCTCACCAGTGACTTGTACAGTGGCATAAGTACCTCTTCCTTTCTGCTGGTAATTCCTCTTTGTATGCAGCCCAACATCCTCCTGGCTTTTGCCACCGACTTGTCGCACTGTTTTGCCACCTTGAGATCTTCAGAAATAATCACACCAAGGTCTTTCTCCTGATCCGTGCACACCAACCTCTCACCCCCTAACGCGTATATTTCCCTTGGATTTCTGCTACCCAAGTGCATGACTTTGCACTTCTTTGCATTAAATCATAATTGCCAAGCATTAGACCATTCTTCCAGCTTTTGTAGATCTTTCCTCATGTTAACCACTCCCTCGGGGGAGTCCACTCTGTTGCAAATTTTTGTGTCATCCGCAAAAAGACAGACTTTTCCGTTCAGTCCTTCAGCAATATCGCTCACAAATACATTGAACAGTGCCAGGCCCAGGACCGATCCCTGGGGCACCCCGCTAATCACCTTCCCTTCATCTGATTGAGCTCCATTTACCATCACCTTCTGTCGCCTGTCAGTCAACCAATTTCTGATCCAATTTCCCATCTTGGGATCCGTCCCCAAGCTACTGAGTTTATTGATAAGCCTCCTATGAGGAACAGTATCAAAGGCTTTGCTGAAATCCAGGTAGGTGACATCCATCGCATGCCCCTGATCCAGTTCCCTGGTCACCCAGTCGAAGAACGCAATCAGATTTGTTTGGCAGGATCGTCCTTCAGTAAAACCATGTTGTCTTGCATTCTGTTGGTTTTGAGAAAGTTCACTATTCGCTCTTTCAGGAGCGTCTCCATTACTTTTCCTGCCACCGAGGTAAGGCTCAAATGCCTGTAGTTTGACATTTCTTCCCTGTCACCACTTTTGTGTAGAGGTGCGACATCAGCCATTCTCTAGTCCTGAGGAACTTCTCCTGTTTCCAAAGATCTGTTGAAAACATTCTTTAATGGCCCTGCAAGAATCTCCCTGAGCTCTTTCAGTATCCTGGGATGTATCCCATCCGCTCCCATAGCCTTGTCCACTTTCAGTTTTGCAAGTTGTTCTAACACTTCATCTTCTGTGAATGGCGTGGTATCTACTTCATTCCCATTTTTATATTTGGGAGTCACAGGTGGTCCTTCTCCAGGACTTTCTTTAGTAAAAACAGAGCAGAAGTATTCATTTAGCAATTTTGCTTTTTCAATGTCACTTTCCATGAGTCGTTCGCAGCACTTCTGAGTCCTGCAATTCCACCTCTGATCTTCTTCCTTTCCCCAATATACCTGAAGAAAGTTTTGTCGCCACACTTCACATCTTTAGCCATCTTTTCCTCTGCCTTTGATTTTGCTTTCCTTATTTCTCTTTTTGTCTCTTTGAGTTTGATCCTGTATTCATTTCTGTGTTCCTCTGTTTGCGAGCTTTTGAATTTTGCGAAAGCTGTGTTTTTTGCCCTTATTTGAGCAGCCACTTCTTTGGAAAACCAAACAGGTTTCCCTCTCCTCTTGTTTTTGTTTACTTTTCTTACATATTTATCTGTTGCCCCTTTTATTGCCACCTTTAGTTTAGCCCATTGCAATTCCACTTCCAATTGCAAGGTTGTCACCCTTGCTCTTCCCTTACACTACCTTTCAACTACACAGATTGTCCTGGAGTGCTTCGACAGATTTGCAGCTCACCACTGTCTCTACAGTGGCTTAAAATCCATGGACAGTGGACGTATACATTTACTGATCGCCAGTAAACATACAAATCCTTTTGAAAACTGGCCCAATAAGATTTCAATGTCATCATTATACACATGATCCATATAATAATCACAGTTCAATTACAATGCACGAATGACAACACAACAAGGTACATTTTGTTCCAACTACAATAAGAATTTGAAATATATTTCATACAGCAATCATCATTTCAATTACAATACAGGAGATACAAGAAGCTAAAGGATAATGAGGGTTATTTTATAAGCCCTCTTTGTGTTTTGGACATTTGAAAACGGGCACTCAGACATCCAAATCACAAGAACCTCCATAGAGCCGTTCTAGAAACCGGATGTATGGATGTCCCTAGCGCGAGAATGTCCAAGTAGAATGGGGGTGTGCCAGTGGAGTGGCCTGGGTGATGCAACAAACATGCACATCGTGGTGCGATGTCAGAAAGGCACAAACACATCTGGCACCGGTTATTGAGGCATCCATGCCTTACCTGCTCCTGATCACGAATAAGCAGCA
This sequence comes from Ichthyophis bannanicus, assembly GCA_033557465.1. Classification (NCBI taxonomy): domain Eukaryota; kingdom Metazoa; phylum Chordata; class Amphibia; order Gymnophiona; family Ichthyophiidae; genus Ichthyophis; species Ichthyophis bannanicus. The sequence continues at coordinate 329,570,478 of CM066034.1, read as the reverse complement.
AAAAAGTGCTTGCTTATGGCAGGAACGCTACCAGGGAGAAGAGCACAATGTGGTGTCAACACGGTCAATATTTCACAAAGAAACCAGCATGTAAATACAAACCCCCAAACAGATTAGTAACCCGCCACTGTAAGTCTGCATGCCAGACATGCCACTGAACATGCACGTCCTCCTTCTGGAAAACACTGGATGGGACGTCCAGGAAGCTGTTTCTGTGCCTTCCAGTTCAGGGGCATCCAAGTTTCTAAAATCAGGCCGAAACTTAAAATCTCTGGTGCTTTTTAGATGTTTTGCCTTGGATGCTCCAGATTTCACCTCGAAGTCCTTTCTAAAATGCCACTTCACATGTTGAAAATATTGATTTAAGCATTTAGGGGGTAATATTAAAAAGGCTTTTTCATACATTTATGCAAATATATGTACATAAAATGACCCCCAAATATAAGTACATGCAGTAGCAAGAGCGTGCATCCTTGTACAGGATGTAGGTGCGTTTGAGGACAGATTGCAGACAGAGTCACAATTTATGGTCTTTAAAAAATACACATGCCCGCAGGTATTGTACACTCACACAATTGCATCACTCCCAAGCTATGTAAATGTACGTGGTTTCATTATAGCTGTTATTTCTGAAACTTTCATGGGGCAATTTTACAAAGACATATGGGAGACTATGAGACACATTTCACAATGGGACGTTTAAGTGCAATCTCGGACATCAAAGCCAGAACGTCTAAAAAAAAGCAGGCACGTGCAAGTTCAGGCACGATTTCATAAACATGGATGGGCCCGATAAGCACATGATCAAACATCTACTGTATATAGATGTCCCCAGGATAGCCTTTCAAAGCCAAGATGTTCAACATCATAACAGTTAGAGCAGGAGCAGAGTGGTCAGGGTTCAAATCCTTAGGAGCAGAGTGGTCAGGGTTCAAATCCTACTGTAGGCCTTTGGGATGTAAGGCTAGTCACTTAATTCTCTATCTTCTCTGGATGTTTTAAGGTAAAAACAAGCACTTTCCTACTGCCTGTTGTGTCTGGAGCAGGTATAAACATTGACGCGCCTGCAAACGTCTCAGAGGTTTCTGAGATCCAACAGGGACATGTAAGCACATTGACACTCCCTGGACACACCTCCACCACACCCTTGTGCCTACTTCGACCAGGGATGTCTGCAAACATCATTTGTGGAATGGTTACCGAGATCTATCCATGATTTCACCATCCAGGTGCACATCTTCAGATGTCTAAATTACAACTAAACCTTTTAAAACGACCCTCTATGTGTCTTTATAAAATAGGCACCTACTAGGTATTTCAAACTAGGTGATCTGTTATAAAATTATTCTTTTAGGAGGTAATGTTATAACAGGATAAAAGATGCCTTTTCAAAAACAGGCAACATAGGCACAAAACTGCAAATGACAACATACAAATTTACATCTGCTCCAAAGAAGACATACATTTCTGCATAAACTTTACAAAATGCACACATACATCACAACTCCACCCCCAGAAACACCTACTCACAGTACGCATAAAAGGAAGCACACACTTTTGATGTGCATACTTTTTATGCGCATATGTGGATCACGCAATTTTATATTTATGCAAGTTTTTACATTTTAACACAAGAATAAAACTTTTGCTATAAGAAAAAACAGAGAAAGGAACTAAACATTCACCTTAAGAAATATTTCACTAGTCCACAATTAAGCGAGAACCAAAACCATTATCAAAAGAAATTCTCTGAAAGCAATAGGACACTTCTATGGTATGGCATAAAAAATTTTTCCCGGTCAACTTTGCTCCATCTCTTCTAGGGTTGCTGAAGCCTGTGGCAGGATCCCAAGTTCTTATTGGCAATAAACAGTATAAGATGTCTAGGATCAAAAAAGGTGCAATTAACCCCTTGGTACTTAATTAAACATTTACATGGATATCATAAGAAAAACAAGCCTCCCATCTACTGAACCTTAGGACGTAGCAATAGAAATTGCTTCCTATGCTTTTGAGTCACTTTTGAAACATTGGGGAACATCCCGACACGAGAACCCATAAACACCTAGGGCGCAATATCTTGAAAGGGATATAGCGGCATTAGGAAAGGTACAGAGAAGAGGCACTAGAATGGTAAAGGGGATGGAAGGATACCCCTATGAGGAGAGGCTAAAAAGGTTAGGGTTCTTCAACCTGGAAAAGAGAGGGCTGAGGGGAGATATGATAGAGGTCTATAAATTAATGAATAGATTGGAACGGATTAACATAGATTGATTGTTTACACCATCAAAAAGTAGAAAGAGTAGAGGACATGCAATGAAGCTACAGTATAACCCATTTAAGACTAATAAGAGAAAATATTTTTTCACTCAACGCGAAATCAAATTCTGGAATTCATTACTGGAGGATGTAGTAAAGGCTGTTCGTATAGCTGGGTTTTAAAAAGGTTTGGACAGGTTCCTGAAGGAAAGGTCCATAAACCATTATTCAAGGCGACCTGGGAAATCCATTGCTTGCTCTAATACAGGCATTGTGGAACCTGTGTGTCTTTTGGGGAAACTGCTAGGTAATTGTGACCTAAATTGGCTACTGTTGGACACAGGATACTGGGATTGATGGACCTTGGACTAACCCAGTATGGCATATCTTATGTTCTTATGTGCCATCTGGGCAGCTGCCTGGTCCGCCCTGTGCATCAGCAACCTCCACTGCATGACCTACGTACCACTTCCTTTGCCCTATTTGCACCATCAACATAGTGCCCTTTCATACTTGGGTACCATACTGTTGCTGCTAATGGAGCACTACTATCACTGTCTAGGACTTCCCTGTCAGTGCATCACATTGCAGATGTTTAAATAGGCTCTCTCCCTTCTAAATACACCCTTTCCGCGAGGTTTTACTTGGCATTAGGGTTCCCAGTGTTAAAGGGCCTTTAAACACATTGCACAATAGACATTAAGGGACCACATGCTGTTAATGCCCATTCACTGCCCTGTTAACGCCCAATCTCCGCCTACTGCACCCTTAACGCTGCTGGAACCTTTAATGCCCATTAAAGCAGCTTTTTCTCAGCGTTAAGGGCACAAGGGTGCCAATAACAGGCATTAACGGTACACTGGCTCCCTTAACGTCCTTTAGTAAACATACCCCTTAATTTTTGTTTTGATATTAGCAAGAGTTCCACTTATAAATTGTGTTTCTTCCTTTATTATATTATATACGGCACAAACATATCAACCTCACCTCCCTTCCAGCAACACCAGGGAGTACCCCAAGGATCCACACTGTCTGCCATGCTCTTCAACATCTATCTGCAACCACTCTGCTCAATCATACGCGCCCACAACATCAATTACCACATCTATGCAGATGACATAATGCTCTATGCCCCAATCATAACCTCTAACCCAACAAATAAACACTTATCAGCATGCTTTACAGAAGTATCCGGCTGGCTACAACAGAACAACCTGTCCATCAACATAAAGAAAACAGAAGCCCTCATTGTAACAAAGGACCCGGACTTCACATCACCCACACACCTCATCATTGGAACCACACAAATACAAATACAACCGCACATAAGATATCTGGGAATCATCATAGACCAAGCACACACTCAATCAACAAATCAAAAACACCGGAACAATATTTCACAAGGCTAAAACAGTACAATGCCTTAGACCTCTACTTGAACCGCAGGACTTCAGAACAGTGATGCAAGCCATGACACTCCCCCACCTGGACTACTGCAATATAATCTACCACGGACTGCCAGCCACTCATACCAACCCACTTCGAACTGCCTTAAATACCACAGCAAGGATTATCCAGAAAGCAAAAAGACACGACCACATCACCCCAATCCTAAGGGAGCTCCACATACTCCCCCTCAAAGCAAGAATCAAATACAAAGCTGTCCTACTCACTCACAAAGCCCTCTACCAAACTCAAACCTCCCAGCTCCGCACACTACTGCCTCAACCAGCCCACAACAGAACAACTAGACAAACCACAGCAACTCCCTCACCATCCCCCATAAAAGAACCAAATACAATCAACGGACCTGCAACAGAGCCTACGAACTTTATGCACCATCCCTCTGGAACTCTCTACCAAGCCACATCAGATGCAACAGAGATCCCCTAGCATTCAAGAAACAACTGAAAACCATTCTATTCCAGGAATACCTCGGAACCGATGAGAACACACGCCACTGACTACTCCAAACCCCCCCCCCCCCCCTCTGGAACTCTCTACCAAGCCACATCAGATGCAACAGAGATCCCCTAGCATTCAAGAAACAACTGGAAACCATTCTATTCCAGGAATACCTCGGAACTGATGAGAACACACGCCACTGACTACCCCAACCCCCTCCCCACCCCCCAGAAGATCTTGCTCTAAATGACTGCGTCACAATGTCCATGTCTATATCCCAATTGTTTGTCGAAATCATTACTGTTGGCCACCTGTGATGGCCCCGACCCCAAAAACTGATTCCTGTCCACCCCACCCTTTTTTTTTATGTTACACCGCTTTGACCCGGTGAAAAGCGGGATATAAATACAGTTAAATAAAATAAATAAATAAATAAATTTTATTTTCTCCTGATGCTCCAAGACATGGGCTAGAATCTAACGTATATTTTTTTAACTTTGTAAGTTTGGACGTCTCTAAATATCTATTTTCTTTTGTTACTTAGACTGATGTGTGATGTGTATGGATTGTGGTTTAAAAAGGTTTTCAATTAAAATAAAATTTTAAAAAGTACATTGAGTCCATTTTATACATCCTAGGTGTCGCAAGACAACCTCTAATCTGCCAGGTTGACTTGGTTGGTTTCTGGGGTGTTACAGCCTTCTAGTACCAGCAAAGTTACCCTCTGCCAACCTGCCAGGCAGACTCAATTGGTTTCAGCTTGTTCTAGCCTGCTGGTACCAACCTAGCTGCCCTGTGCTTGCAATGTCTGTAACTTAAGAAAGTCCTTGCTCATAATCTGCTTGTTGATGGGCCACATTTTGAGGAAGGGGGAGCTGATTATGAAAGGATGGCCCCACCTTTACCATGGTGGAACAGAAGCTGCTACACTAACCAAAAAAGATACAGCAGCTTTTAAACTAGATCATGGGAGAAAACCAGTTGTTACCCAGGAATGCATGTTCAGAGCAGGTCCAACCATCCACTAGGCGGTCACCTAGGGTGGCAAATCCTGGTGGGTGGATTCACTACCCCAGCCCCTGGAAAAGCGGCAGCTGAATTGCTACTTCAGCACCATGGTGGGCTTTAAAATGCCTACGCACGTGCGCACTGTTCCAGCCTGCCGCTCCTCCCTGCCCTCCATAAAAGTTGCATCGGGGAGAGCAGGAGCAGCAAACCGTGAGCCCACATGTGGGTAGGCAATTAAAGGCCCGCTACAGTGCTAAAACAGATGTTCAATGGCTGCCACTTCAGCACAAGGGAGAGCAGGGGGTGGCATGGCAGGTTGGATGGAGACACATTTTTTTGTGGGGGCGGCGGCACGGAGGGTCTGCCTAAGGTGGCAGAAACCCTCGTGCCGCCACTGGTTCAGTGTATAGTATTTTCAAAAGATACTGTCAAAACACAGAAATTAGAATATCCCAATAGATTGATTACAGGAAAGGCAAAGGTAGCCAGTTGCATTTAAACAAAGAACAAACAGAGATAAATGTTTCCAAATTACCCTCATCCACTGCTAGGCAGGTTATGAACACAAATAAAACATTTGTCTGTATGCACATGGAAGAAATCTAAAAAGTAAGATTGATGTGTTACTATGTATGACATTAATGGGAGATGTAGATGAAATAGGCATCATGGAGACAGGGTGGAAGGAGGATAATCAATGGGACACTGCGATACCAAGATAAAATTATTTTGAAAGATAAGGTTGATCAAACTGGTGGAGTGGCATTATGTATTAGAGATAATACAGGCTCAAATAGGATTAAAGTCTTGCAGGGAACAAAATGTAATGTGGAGTCTTCATGGATAGAAATTCTGTGTATCATAGGAAAAGAGTATAGTAGTAGGGATACTACTGTCTACCTAAACAGGATGGAGAGACAGACAGTGAAATGCTACCAGAAATTAGGAAGGCTAACAAATTTGAAAACACTAATAATTTCAGATTTCAGTTATTCCAGTATTTATTGGGCACATGTCTCCTCCAGCCATACTAAACAGTAAAATTTCTCTATGCCATATATAATTTGTCCTGTAGCCAACAAAAAAGGGGAGAACTACACTAGATCTAGTCCCTATTGGAATGCATGATCTGGTGCAAAGATAATGATGGTGGGACCACTTGGGCAATAGTGATCATAGCATGATCAAATCTGTCCTAATCACTGGGAGGACACTAAGGAAATCTAATGCTGTAGCATTTAATTTTTAAAAGGGAGACTATGATAAAATGAGGAAATCAGGAAAAAAGAAAACAAAAGGAGGGGTTGCAAAGGTTTAAAATATACATGAGGTGTACATGCTGTTTAAAAATATCATCTTGGATGTCCAGACTAAATGTATTCCATACATGAACAAAAGTCAAAGAAAAAATAAACCACAGCCGGCATGGTTAAAAGGTGACGTGAAAGAGGCTATTAAAGATAAAAGGGTGTCTTTCAAAAAATAAAAGCAGATCCAAGCATTGGCAAGATAGGCAGGCCAAAAGAGAATTTGAAAAACTTCCCATAAATGCAAAGGAAGTCTTTTAGTGAGTCAGATGAAAATCACTATGATGTTTAATTTGAATAACAATATATCAAATTTTGCAAATAAATAAATAAATAAGATGACCAAGAGATAAAAGGGGCACTTATAGAAAATAAGAAAAGCTAAATTTATTCTTTCCTTTGGTCTTTACTGATGAGGATGTTACGGAGATACTCATGCTGGAAACTTTAAAAGTGGTTGCTATAATTTAGGTGAGAAAACCATAGAAATGGCAGCAAACCCCCATTAAATAAAAAACAAAACCTAGTGGTCTAGATACCTGCTGGTCTAGTGACCCCCAAATGCACCTAAGTGGGAGTACTGCCTATGCGCTCCCGCTCTGCATCGGCCATCGTGCAAAATAGCGGTGTCTGGTCCCATGCGGTACATCCTGGGATACACGGGGTGAGGTCAGACTGCCATATAAGGCATAATCTACCTTATATGGCAGTCTGACCTCACCCGATGACTGACACAGAGTGGGAGCAGGTAGGTAGCGCTCCCGCTTAGGTGCATTTGGGGGCCGCCGTACCACAGGTAGGGGCCTCTAGACCACCAGGTTTTGTTTTTTATTTAATATGGGGGGGTGGGGAAGGTGCCACTAGACTATCAGTGATAAATTTATTGCCAGGCACGGCGCCCAATGTATTTTGATGGCATCAGGGTCCTTTCCCAATGCCATCAAAATACTGTCGAGGGTGGGATCGGGGCTGCTGGACCACCAGGTATGATTTTATTGTCGGGCATGGCCCCCAACAGTATTTTGATGGCATCGGGGGCCTTTCCCAGTGCCATCAAAATACTGTTGTGGAAATGCGTTAGAGGTTTACGTCCATTCAGACACTGCAGTAAATGTTTTGGCGCTATGACTGGTTGCGAAATCATCTACGCCTGTCTCTGCATCAGGCATAGCCATGATTTGCATACCAACCCAGCAGATTAAAATACATTTAAATAATTAAGGATTCATTTAAATAAGCATAGCATTAATTGGGCGCTAATTTTTCCACCAGCATTTATGTCTATTTCCTGCATATAAACAATTGTTAAAATGTGTTTAAACAGGGCATTATGGGCTCATAAAGCCCACGCTAGCTTTCTGCATCAGCTTGTGAGCAAGCCAGGAATTACATTAGCTTTACTGCATATGACCAAGCAGCACCACTTAAAAAATGCTTCCATTGATCTGATCAATCAAAACCATGGCATCGTAGTAGACTGCCTCTGTTAAAAGAAGGGAACTGTAGAAGATGGCAGCTAGAAAGGCTAAGCATAATAATTATTATTCTAAGCTTACTAGAACATCAGATAACAATGCTAAGTAATGGTAAATGGGCTGATCTGAATATTCCTTGCGCTTCATCATCTATCTCTGCAAAGTCCTTTGCCAATTCTTCTCAGTCAAGATTTGGATCCTGAGAGATCAATTTTATTTATTTATTTAGCCGTGCTTATATACCACTTTTCACCGGGTCAAAGCGGTTTACAATAAACAAATGGGGATACATTAAACAGAGCTATTCGTATTTACAGGGTGGGGGAGGGTATTACCATCACCAGGGGGATATAACATATTTACATTCTTGATTTGGTGTACATCAGAGGTATCAGCATTATTTACAGTTCTGGCTTTCTCTTTAGTCTCATTTACAGCTCAGTCTTATTTACAGTTCTGGCTTTCTCTTGTCTCAATCCGCTTAGAGAACCTCAGTGGGTGCTGTTCTGATCCGATCCTAGGTGCTCCCGGAAGAGAAGGGTTTTTAGCTGTTTTCTAAATGCAGAGAGGTCCTTGTTGCTGCAGACTTGGGTTGGAAGGGAGTTCCAAAACGAGGGTACATATAAATCAAATGCATGGTTACATGTTTGGAGATTAAATTTTACTCTATCATGCAGCACAATGAGTGTACTGTTTGTGGTCTGAAGTGTTGGTCTTCCAGAGCTCATCCGGGGAAGCAGGGTTTGTAAATGAGATGGTGGCTATTGGTGAAGCGCTTTATTTATTTATTTATTTATTTATTTATTTTAATTTCTTTTATACCGCACTCTTCGACATCAGCGCGGTTTACAGAGAACAAAACAAAAACCAGAACAACAGGCTGTTCGGAGTTACATATAACAGGATTATCAACTTGGAAAACAAGGGAGAACTATTTACATGGAAAATGTAATCTATTAACTAGATCACATGCTCGAACTATGTACATGAATTAGCACGATTGTTGGGAGCAAGGGAAAAAAAAAAAAACCGAAGTTGGATATGTAGTGGGACTAGATGTTATCTTCATATGGGGTATCAGTACCAATGTTTTATATTTTATTCGTGCTTCTAGTGGGAGGATATGGAGATCTCTTAGGACTGGGGTGATGTGATCATGTTTCTTTAGTCTCTGTATGATCCTTGCTGTTGTGTTGAGGGCTGTCCGCAGTGGGTTGATGGTGGTGGCCGTGAATCCTTGGTATATCGCATTACAGTAATCTAAATGGGGGAGTGTCATTGCTTGCATGACCATATGGAAATCCTGTGGGTCTATGAGTGGTCTGAGTTTTTGTATCATCTTTGCTTTGAAGAATACTGATCTTGCGTTTTTTGTAATCTGCTGTTTAAATGAAAGTGTTTGATCAATGATGATTCCCAGGTATTTTACATGTGATTGAACTTTTATTTGGGTTGTTCCCAGAGTGAGGTATGGTGGGGGGGGGGGGTGAAGGTTTGGTCCTTGGTAACAAATAATGCTTCTGGATTTTTTGAGGTTTATGGTGAGATTGTTTTCTTGTAGCCATCTGGAAACATCATTGAAGCAGTCCAATAGTTTTGGGTTTGTTGGATTGGTAGTTGTGATGGGTCCATACATCATAACGTCATCCGCATACAGGTGGAAGTTGATATTGTGAGACCGTATTATTGCACAGAGGGGTTGAAGGTAGATGTTAAAGAGCATGGCTGAGAGCATGGAGCCTTGTGGTATTCCTTGAGTTTGCTGAAAAGGAGAGGAGGTTGTAGTGCTGGTTCGGATGAGTTGATATCTGTTGGTTAGGTAGGACTGGAACCATTGCAGCACTTTGTCCTGTATGCCAATCTCTTGTAATCTACTTAGGAGGATGTTGTGTGAGACTGTGTCGAATGCTGCAGAAATATCCAGAAAAATCAGTGCATATCCAGCCTGGTCATTTAGCAAACAATGAGAATGGGGTTCTTGGAAATTAGACTGATATTCCTATTGATTCCTTTGATACTTCTGCGTATTCTGCTTCTGCACAAATTGGTCAGGCAAGCAATTCCATTGCCTCTTTAGATGATTTGAAAACTAGTATTGTTTTTTCTTTGGACAAGCTCTTTCCAGTGTTTGGTACTCATTTAATATTTCACATGCCATTTGTAACAAGATTCCATGTTATTCAATGGAACCTAGTTACAAATAGCATATGTGAACCAGTAGCCCAGCTTAGTAAGCATGTCCCTTATTTTTTTCTGATTTAAAATGTGCCAGTTGGTCCTGATGGGGCTCCAGTGGCTTGACAATATTTTTGAGCTGTTTCTGGTATTTGTTTGTGGTCTTTAGTATGTTGTATTTCTTGGTTAATTTATATATGCTTGGATCTTTTGCTTTGTGAATTTGTTGATTTGACAATGGTGTGAATTCTTGTCTTTAAATTTTTTGTGCTCACCTAATTTTGTGAAATTAGCTATTGTTGTATATACCCTGACTTTGTGCATCTGTAAATTGCAGTTTTTACTTTGTGAATTTTTGTTGTTTTAATAATGTTTTGAACTTTTGCCATGTAATTTTATGCTTACCACAACTTTGTGACCTTTGTTGCTATTTTATGGTAATTTAGGGGCCCTTTTACTCTAGTGTGTTAGATTTTTGCACTTGATGTGTGTTTAGGTCTGAAACCAACATGCATTAATTGCAAAGCTTCTCTAGTAAATGTCAGGGACATGGCCAGAATGTTCCTGAAAGTTAACATAGGGGCGCATACTCTAACACAAAGCACAGCGGGTGCACATGCCACCCATTGAGATGGTGTTAGGTGCACCCACTGCAACATTGACAGCAATATATCCCTCTGTACTAACTGCAATGTGCTCTCCATGCCTAGTCCCCTGCCCCAATGTGCGATTTGCAGTTACTATGGGAACTGGCACGTGGGAACATTTATGCCCCCATGCTTACAATTACCATGGGCCCGTGCAGTTACCATGCACCAAAACACATGCTAATGGCTTAGTACACTTTAGTAAAAGAGCCCCATAGTTTGCTATCTTTACATTGTTGTTACTTTATCGATAACACTGGTCAACAAATTTTTACAAAAGTCATGTTACTGAAATAAAAATAGTAATTTCTTATCAATTTTTATATGCTGAACACAAATATGACAGTGAAATTGCAAAGTTGGCTCCAGTTTTTTTGTAATCTACAAGAATTAATGTTTACATCACAAAATGCATGTCAATAGTAAATATAATAGGCCTTCGGTTAATACCTGTAAAAAACCAAGTCATAGACTACTTCTTAGATTTCTTCGCCTGTCTCTTGTACAGCTGTTCAGGAGCTTCTCTGGGGAGTGTCCAGCAGTAGTCAGCCAGCATTGTAGTGGACCATTTTCCCTGGTATCTTTGTTCCATCGTTGCGATATCCTGGTGAAAACGTTTGCCCTGTTCATCACTAACCATACCACAGTTGTCAGGAAAGAAATCGAGATGGGAATCAAGGAAATGGATCTTTAGAGACATATTGCAGCCAAGTTTCTGATACTGCATCAACATGTCTTCTACTCATTCCTTGTAGTTTTCTGCCCTAACATTCCCGAGAAAGTTTGTTGACACTAGGCGAAAAGAATTCCATGCTTGTTTCGCATCACCCTGCAGCAAGTTGTTGAACCGGTCATCTTTGAAGAGCTCTCAAATCTGAGGACCCACAAAAACTCCCTCTTTAATCTTTGCTTTGCTGAGTCGAGGGAATTTTTCATGCAGGTATCAGAAAGCTGGCGAAGTGCGGTCCATGGCTTTCACAAAGTTTTTCATCAAGCCTAGTTTGATGTGAAGGGGTGGTAGCAGGATTTTGTGAGCCTCAACCAGAGCTGGGTGCTGGATATTCTTCTTTCCAACTGTTACATTTTGTCTGTGATTCCATTCCTTCCACAAGTAGTGCCAATCCCTTGCTCGGCTATCCCACTCACATAAGAAACACATGTATTTTATATATCCCTGCTGCAGTCCCATTAAAAGGGCAACTACCTTCAAGTCACCACAGAGGTGCAAGCTGTACTTGTTATAGTTAATGGAAGTCAGTAGATGCTTTAAGTTATCGTATGTCTCTTTCATGTGGACGACATGCGCTACTGGAATAGATGGAAGACGGTTTCCATTGTTCAAAAGCACAGCCTTCAGACTCAGTTTCAAAGAGTCTATAAATAGTCTCCAGTCTTGTGGGTCATGAGTGATTTTTAAGGCATTCATGAGGCTTTCAATATCAGAACAGAATACCAGATTACTTTCCTTTCCGACTGCGTATAGTACACTGCTGACGTCAGATGGCTTCAGCAGCCATCTGGCAGTAGTTTTGCATTGCATCAGAAAATGATGCAATCAACTCTGGATGATGTGTGCATGCTGGTATTATGCAATGCGATGCAATATTACATCATTCAAGGCTTATTTGGGATGTTGTTGATGTCCTACTGGATAAATTTACACGGTGAAATGTCAAAAATGAACTACATGCAATATCTTCAAAACGAGAGCCAATAAAAATTTTTAATGTTATATTCGTGTTCAGCTCATCAAGATACTACAGATTAGGGCCTTTTAAAGTCAGTAACGATTTCAATGTTGACCAGTGTAATCGTGTACATCACTTTGATGTTTGATTTTTGAAGAGCAGAATAACAAGCTCATTAAACATTAAGCATCTAGTGGCGTTCCATGTCCTATTAGGTCACAGTGATGCTAAAAGCCAGAGAAAGCAGCGTTTCCTGTGCCTTCAGAAGTAGCATCAGGTGGAAGGTGAGACCCAACAGAAGTTTCAAGTCTTAGTGGAAGTGCTGGAGACTTGGAGCAGTGCCAAGCCAATTCCATGTCTGGGAGCAGTGTCGCAATCCTGGTGGGTCATTATGGGACTGTCCCCAACTATAATTATTTTTATATATGGGCAGCGCTGTTCTGACCTCATCCGATACGTGTCTTGTGCCCTCAGTTTAGACCTTGCTGTACAAAGGAAATCATATAACCAGCTTCAAAGGGTTCCAAAATCGGAATGCCGGGAGATTAGTTACAGGTATAGAAAACTGTAACAAACAAATAAATACAATTAGTTGGCTATAACTACTGGACCAAGCTATGAAGCTTCTAATCCTCTACCAGGACAGAGTCTCCTAGAAGCACATAACCTGAAAAGGGGAATTGCACTGTTATTTCAGTTGGAATATGACAGGAGCATGCTAGATGTTTTAACATTGTACAGAATTACAGAATACATTGGCTTCTTTTATTTTTGCATTCTGGCCACAGCAGTAAATTTACCTTTACTGTGCTATGAGAGGAAAAATTGGAAAAGTATGCCCAGTGGTGTCATTAAGCCTTACGTCCTCTTCTGCTAATTATCTTAACCTAGTGGTTACTCTTAATCTAGTGCTATGAATTAGACAGGGCCAGCTCAAGAGTATCTGGTATCCTAGCCAAACTGTCAGCTATGTGCCCCCTCCCCCCACCACCACTCACATGCACCCCTCCTCAGGGGCGGCCCAAGGGGGTACGGGGCCATGTGCGGAGACTCGGTGCGGGCCTCATTTGCATAAGGGACTCATTTGCATAAATATTTGCATAATGTTACCATACACTAACTTTTAATAAACATGCCTCTTCATGAATGTATGGATAAAGAAAGACTAAAAGGTTTCTACATTACTATAATCCAGTGCCAACCGCCAGGCACATTAGGAACTACTACAAACACTGCCCATTTAGAACCCATAGCAAACCCACCGTATCATAACAGCACTACCAGGACTCACAAAGCACCATACCCTACCTATCAAAAGGCAACACTGCAAATATTAAACCAATACATTTCAGAGAATAACAATACATGACCTACTGAGGAAAGAGAACAAGTGGCAATGTCAAATAGGAATTACATAAACAGAATACCACAGCTCAGTTACACATGCAGAACATAGACCATCACCAAACAAGGAATCACAATTTAGAAACAGGAAGACAATAATTAAACTGGGAACCCCAAAAGCCAAACTTGGAATGTACAACAACACTGTAGAAATAAAACTATAAATTAATTTCCTCTTGTACTAAACAAAGCGCAGATGTTAGTGATGCACATTTCCAAGAGCTGACATATTCCAGTTTATAAATTCAAAATAAGGAGATATCTTTGTACCTTTTGTGCATTTTTTTTCAGTTGCAATTGTTCCAGCCACTTTCTTCTGGTTTCTTTGTACCTTCTGCTAACTCTCCATCGTCTGCTGCCATTTGTCCTTTCTTCTCTCTTCTAGTTTTTTTCCATTCTCTCTCTACATCTGCTTTAATATACTAATCTTTCTCCTTTTGCGTTTTCCTCATTCCTATTTCATCCACTCAAATTTTACCACTCCATCCTCAATCCCCACTTACTCTCCCAATACCCGGCCAATTGTAGATTTTTCTTCCCTCCCACACAAAATATTTTTCCCTTCTCCATTTCACTCTCCCAGCCCCATCCCCATCCCATTCTAATCTCCCCCAACATCAGCTCCCTTCTAGTTCCAGCCCCACCCAGTATCCGCTCCCTTCTAGTCCCCACATCAGCCCATTTCCATTCCTAGCTCTCCCATCCATTTCCAGTCCTATCCGAGTCCCTTCATCAGCTCATTTCCAATACCAGCCTCCCATCAGCCCATTTCTAGTCCTTTCCTAGCCCCACCATCAGCCCATGTCAAATCCTAGCTCCCCTCCACTTAGCCCATTTCCAATCCAAGCCCCCCATGAGCCTACTTCCAGTTCTAGCCCCTCCATAAGTCCATTTCAATCCAAGCCCCCACCACAGACCATTTCCAATCTTAGCTCCCCCCAACACCCAATTCCCAGTCCTATCCTAGCCCCTCCATCAGCCCATTGCCTGTCCTAGCTCCCTCCCATCACAGCCCATTTCCATTCCAAGCTCCCTCCCCATCAGCTATTTGCAGTTCAAGCCCCCTTCCACTCAGCCCATTTACATTTCAAGCCCCCCTCCCCATCAGCTATTTGCAGTTCAAGCCCCCCTTCCCCTCAGCCCATTTCCATTCCAAGCCCCCATCCCCATCAGCTATTTGCAGTTCAAACCCCCCTCCACTCAGCCCATTTCCAGTCCTAGCAACCCCCCCAACCCATTACCCGTCATAACCCCCCCCCCCCCCCATAGCCTATTACCAGTCCTAAGCCCCCATCAGCCCACTCCCAATCCTAATCGCATCAGCCCATTTCCAATCCTAACCCCATCATCCAATTTTCAGTTTAAGCCCCCCATAACCCATTACCAGTCCTAACCCCCCCCATCAGCCCACTCCCAGTCCTAATCCCATCAGCCCATTTCCAGTCCTAACCCCATCACCCAATTTTCAGTTTAAGCCCCCCCCCATAGCCCATTACCAGCCCTAACCCCCACAGCCCACTTCCAGTCCTAACCCCAGCATCCCATTTCCAGTCTTAGCCCCCCCATCAGCCAACTTCCAGTCCTAACCCCCCATCAGCCAACTTCCAGTCCTAACCCCATCAGCCCATTTCCAGTCCTAACCCCCATCACCCCATTTCCAGACTTAGCCCCCCCATAGTACATTTCCAGTCCTAACCCCCCATCAGCCCACTTCCAGTCCTATTCCCATTAGCCCATTTCCAGTCCTAAGTCCCCCCCCCCCCCAGCCCAGGGAAAATTTAAAATAAAAAAAAAGCTGTCTGCTGCTGCAGAATCAAGTGTTCCGCGGGGCCCCCCTTGCCCAGCAAAGCCTGCCCTCCCTGCATCAGCTCCCTCTCCTCACCAGCTTTCAGAGTGCGAAGGGAGACTAGTTTCCCTTTCGCGGCTCTGTTAAGCCCGCGGGGGCTGATGGGAACTTTCCCATCAGCGCCCACGGGCTAAACAGAGCTTCGAGGGAGAAACTCTCTCTTCGCGCTCTGAAAGCCGGTGCGACTGCAGAGAGGGAGCTGATGCAGGGAGGGCAGGCTTTGCTGGGCGGGGGGGGGGGCCCCGCGGGACACTTGATTCTACCACGGCGGCCGCGGCAGCAGACAGCTTTTTTAAAAAACAATTTAAAATTTACTTTTAAATCAGAATGTTCTTTGTGCAGTGTCCCCTGAAACGCGGGGCCCTGTGAAAAAACATCCTCGCTCAATGGACGGGCCGGCCCTGCCCCTCCTCCTGCATTGTTTGCCAGGTGGGCTTCTAAACAGATGTCTCACCCAATGCTGCTAATGCAACTGGTAATTTGTACTCTGTCTCCTATTCAGTCACTCATTCATTTAATTACATGACTTTGAATTCCTCTTTGTACTTTCAGTTTGTTTGTGCTACCCCTAAAATTCTGCCTAGCTTGCCTGGTGCTAGGGCTGGCCCTGGAACTACAGAAAGCAAATCTGCTCTACTCACTCACATTTCTTGTGACACATGGCAATCACCCCATTGCTTCAGGTACATACTTGGTTTATAAATCCTGTTGGACTGGAATCTACCAGCTGTTCCTGAATGCAACCCTCCTGGGGCTCAGATTTAGAAATACAGTAGTCAGTTGGGAACACACCTTTCTGTTCTACCTTGGAGAGAGTGACCACTTGAACAGAAATAGTCCTTTTTTCTTTCTCTCTCTCCCCAGACAGCCACCAGTTCAGGTCAGACTAGAAGCAATGACTTTGGCTTTCATTCCATCTGCAAACCTTGTGTTTTTGATGCTTTGAGTACCTTTCAATCAACTGGATCTTGTTGTCTCAATTGGCTGATTCAGTTGTAGCTCTCCTACATGGCATCTAGGACTAATAGTTCTGATTTCCCCAAAATGCAGAACTACATCTCTCTGTTCATGCAGGGCTAGAATCTGAGGTTATTTAGTGCTGAGTAGTGCAGGCTCAGTTACCCAAGAGTTGTTAACGCCCTGCCTTTCCCTTATTCCTCTTGAGATTTGGCACAGTCTAAGCTTTGGGCTGCTCCTGGGTCCTTATTGCTATGCCCATCTTACAACAGGAAGGACCTTTCTGAAACAAACAAAGGGAAAGGTCACTTGGTTGAGCACATGGTCTGTCAAAGTGAGACCAGTAACAGCTTATGCCTGTGCCAAGCAGAAAGTTAGTGAAGTGTGGCAGACTGGAGAATCAAACCCTCATAACGTAGCATATTTTTGAGGAAGCTGGTGTTAGAAGACTTGCAGACTTTCTACACTTCAGGTTCATGCTTGCCTCTTTCCAGTCAGCCATAGAACTCACCAAACAAGACTATTATGTCAATCTAATTTTTTTTTCCTCTGACCCTCGCCATCTCTTCACAACTCTCAACTCTCTCCTCAAGGTGCATCCGCCTCCAACTCCTCCTTCCCTTTCTGCCCAAACCCAAGCTATTTCCATGACAAAATCCACAAGATCACACTACAATTCCACATGAGGTCAGCTGCTTCTCCTCCTCACTCCCAACTTTCCCTCCTACCTCTGCTACCCTTTCTTCCTTCTCTGTGATCTCCAAGGAGGAAACTACACACCTTCTTTCCCCCTCCAAACTCACTACCTGCTCCTTTGATCCTATTTCCACCGGTCTAAGCCCCATCTCCTCCACGGTTGTTCCTTCCATCTCTCGTATTCTCAACCTATCACTCTCCACTGCAACTGTCCCTGAAGCCTTCAAGCATGCTGTGGTTACACCTCTTCTCAAGAAACTCTCACTAGATCCTACATGTCCTTCTATCTACCCATCTCCCTCTTCCCCTTCATTTCTAAACTACTTGAGCAGGCGGTTCACCACCATTGCCACAACTTTCTCTCCTCTCAAGCCTTCCTGGATCCTTTACAATCTGGCTTTCATCCATTACATTCTACTGAAAAGTCTCTTGCAAAAATCTTCAGCGACTCCCCTCTCTCCTTCTCCACACACATCCATCTGATAGCTAAAACATCAACAAAATCTGCACATTCCTTTCTGAACACATTACTAAGACACATCCACTCTAGTCACCTCCCATCTAGACTACTGTAACCTACTCCTTGCTGGCCTCCCTCTAAATCATCTCTCTCCCCTTCAATCTGTTCAGCACTCTGCTGCATGGCTAATCTTCTGCCAGCCTTGTCATGCTCATATTACCCCTCTTCTCAAGACATTTCATGGCTCTCTATCCATTTCAGCATCCAGTTCAAACTTCTCCTGCTGACCTATAAATGCATTCACTCTGCAGCTCCTCACTACCTTTCCGCTCTTATCTCTCCCTACACCCCTCCTCGGGAACTCCGCTCTTCTGGCCAATTGCTTCTATCTGTGCCCTTCTCTTCTACTGCTAACTCCAGACTTTGCTCCTTTCACCTTGCTGCTCCTTATGCATGGAACAAACTGCACCATCTCTGGACCTTTTCAAATCCAGGCTAAAAACTCACCTCTTCATTGTTGCTTTCAGATCTTGACTCACCTGGTCTCCTCTGTGTTTCTTTACCATTCTGCCTAGATGTATCCTGTGTCTACAGCTAGCTGTGAACATAAGAACATAAGATATACCATACTGGGTCAGACCAAGTCCATCAAGCCCAGTATCCTGTTTCCAACAGTGGCCAATCTAGGTCATACGTACCTAGCAGTTTCCCCAAAAGACACAGGTTCCACCATGCTTATACTGGGTCAAGCATTGATATCCTGGGTCCCTTCTTAATAATGGTTTATGGACCTTTCCTCCAGGAACTTGTCCAAACCTTTTTTAAACCCAGCTACACTAACAGCCTTTACTACATCCTCCGGTAACAAATTCCAGTTTGATTACACGTTGAGTGAAAAAATATTTTCTTTTATTAGTCTTAAATAGTTTACCCTGTAGCTTCATTGCATGTCCCCTAGTCTTTCTATATTCTGATAACGTAAACAATCGATCTACGTTTACCCGTTCCACTCCGTTCATTAATTTATAGACTTCTATTATATCTCCCCTCAGCCATCTCTTTTCCAGGTTAAAGAGCCCTAACCTTTTTAGCCTTTCTTCATAGGAGTATCCTTCCATCCCCTTTACCATTTTGGTGGCTCTTCTCTGTACCTTTTCTAATAACACTATATCCTTTTTAAGATATGGCGAGCAGAATTGCACACAATATTCAAGGTGCGGTCTCACCATGGAACGATATAGAGGCATTATAATATCTTTTGTTTTATTTTCCATTCCTTTCCTTATGATACCTAGCATTCTATTTGTTCTCTTGGCCACCGCTGCACACTGGGCCAAGGGTTTTAACATGTTATCCACAATGATGCCTAAATCTTTTTCATGGGTGGTGGTTCCTAATGTGGAATCTTGCATCATGTAACCATAGTTTGGGTTTTTCTTCCCTAGGTGCATAACTTTGCACTTGTCCACATTAAATTTCATCTGCCATTTTGATGCCCAGTCTTCCAATTTATCAAGATCCTCTTGCAATTTTCCACAATCCTCTTGGGTTTTAACAACTTTAAATAGTTTTGTGTCATCTGCAAATTTGATAACCTCACTCGTTATTCCCTTTTCCAGGTCATTTATGAATATGTCAAAAAGCAGCGGACCCAGCACAGATCCCTGGGGTACACCACTATTCACCTTTCTCCATTGGGAAAATTGGCCATTTAGCCCTACCCTCTGCTTTCTGTCTTTTAACCAGTTCCTGATCCACAATACTACACTGCCTCCTATCCCATGACTCTTTAGTTTTGCCAAATGATGAGGGACCTTGTCAAAGGCTTTCTGAAAGTCCAGATACACTATATCAACTGACTCACCTTTGTCCACCTGTTTATTCACACCTTCAAAAAAACATAACAGATTAGTAAGACAAGATCTTCCTTGTCTAAAGCCATGTTGGCTGTCTCCAATTAGGCCATGACTATCTACATGCTGAGTAATTTTGTTCTTTATGATGGTTTCTACCATTTTTCCCGGTACTGACGTCAGGCTCACCGGTCTGTAGTTTCCCGGATCACCCCTGGAACCTTTTTTAAAAATTGGCGTTACATTGGCGATCCTCCATTCTTCAGGCATTACAGATGATTTTAATGAAAGTTCACAGATTACTAATTGCAGGTCTGCAATCTCATATTTCAGTTCTTTCAACACCCTTGGATGTATACCATCCGGCCCAGGTGATTTGCTACTCTTCAGTTTATCTAATAGTTGTAATACATCTTCCTGATGTATCGATATTTCCTTCAATTCTTCCGCACCTTTAAATACCACTTCAGTCATGGGTAACATCCCTACATCTTCCTCAGTAAAGACCAAAGCAAAAAATTCATTCACTCTCTCCACTATTGCCTTGTCGCCTCTTAGTGCCGCTTTAACCCCTCTATCATCTAATGGACCAACTGACTCTCTCACAGGTTTTTTGCTACGAATGTAGTTGAAAAAGTCTTTATTTCGTGTTTTTGCTTCCGCAGCAAGCTTCTTCTCAAATTCTCCCTTTGCCTGCCTTATCAATGCCTTGCATTTGATTTGCCAGTGCTTGTGCTGTTTCCAGGTTTCATCGTTTGGCTCTTTTTTCCATTTCCTGTAAGATGCTTTTTTGGCAACAACAGCCTCTCTGACCTCACCTTTAAACCATGCTGGCAGTATTTTGGACTTCCTTCCACTTTTCTTAAAGCATGGAATACAGCTGGTCTGGGCATCCAAGACAGTATTTTTCAACAACACCCAAGCTTGATGTAAGTCTTTAACCTTTGCAACTGTTCCTTTTAGTTTTTTCTTAGCTATTTTCCTCATTTTATCATAGTCTCCCTTTCGAAAGTTAAAAGGTAGTACTGTGGATTTCCTTACTATCCCTCCTCCACTAATTAAATCAAATGCGATCATGCTATGATTACTATTGCCAAGTGGCCCCAACACCCTAATCTCTTGCATTAGATCTGCTGTTCCACTAAGGACTAGGTCTAATATGGCTTCCCCTCTGGTTGGTGATAGAGGAAAAATAAAGTTTAAAGTGTGTAGCAGGACTAAGAGGCCCGCAAGGGAAAATAGGAATCCTGTATATATCTATATATGGAAAGGAATGTGCTGTGCTAAGACAAATAGATTGTTCTACATGGAGACGACTAACATCTGTGAAGTTATCGATAAGCTGTGGTGGGCCTCAGGGGATGAGTTGATGACGTATGTATATGTTTCTGTTAATGCATAAAAGACAGACATCCCCTCTAACCTGAGGAATAAACTTACATATTACTTATGTGCGAGTGTGTGTGTTCCCCTGGAATTCCAGACAGAGAAGGTAAGGTGATTCCTCAGCCCAGAGGATTAACGGACGTCCCGAGGGTAAGTGATATATAGTGCTGGGAAAGGAATAACCCACACTAACAATTGGTTCATGAACGAGCTGCTTGAAGAAGCAGTCATTTATTTCATCTAGGAACTTTATCTCCCTAGCATGTCCTGCTGTGACACTGACCCAGTCGATACCGGGGTAATTGAAATCACCCATTATTATTACTGTGCTGTAACTTTTGTTAGCTTCCTTGATTTCTTTGAGCATTTCATCATCCATTTGTTCATTCTGGCCAGGTGGTCGATAGTACACTCCCACTGCCATCGCCTTCCCCTTTTTACATGGAATTTCAATCCATAGAGATTCTACAGCAAATTTTGTTTCCTGCAGAACTTTAATCCTTTCTGACTCAATGCCCGCTCTAACATAGAGCGCAACCCCTCCACCAATTTGATCAGCTCTATCATTAAGATATAGTTTGTACCCAGGTATCACAGTGTCCCACTGGTTGTCCTCCTTCCACCATGTCTCTGATATTCCAATCATATCTAACTTCTCATTTAGTGCTATATATTATAGCTCTCCCATCTTATGTTTTAGACTTCTAGCATTTGCATACAAGCATTTTAGAGACTGTATTTTATTCATATTAATCTGGTAGGCATGGGCAATTTGGGATCTTTTTTTTTTTTTTAATTCTTTATTTTCGTTTTGCAACAACAAAGGAAAGGAAGACATACAACTAAGAGACAAATACATACATGTAATGTGATACATACACCAAAGCAAACCCCCACCACCCCCCTCCCCCCTGCTTCTTCTCTAGAAACTAAAACATTCTCGAAGCGGACGTGTACTGACATTATTGTATTACAAAACCGTCCAGCGGTCTGAAACATTATTATGTTACAAAACTTAACAGCGATCTGAGACATGATGGGTGTACATTAAACAGACATGTCGAAGCAATAAGCAGATGGTACATGATCATTGAGCATCTGCCATTTAGACAAGCAAGAATGAAATTGGGTATGGAAAATAGCCCTCCAAGATATCTGCTCACAGTTACTATATAAGTAGACAAGGTTCCACTATTCATTGACAGCAAGTCGAGAGCTATCCCTCCAAGTCCCCGTGATCAAACACATGGCTATACCCAGCATAAAATCAGGAGAAAACGACCCTTCTTAGGAAGAGAGGGGACCCCCGCCACTGAGCGGAGTCCAACAGTCATCCGAGAAAGAGGCTCGTGAAGGTGCAAGATAAAGAAAGAACGACCCCAGACCCGCCCCTAGTAAATCTGTAGTGAAGGACATTTACAAGAATATGAACGAAGGTTCCCACATCAGTATAGCGAGACCTGAACGGGCCCCTGGCAATTGTGTTCCATTTGACTATTTTCTGGAATATGAGAACATCTTTGTGCAAAAGGACAAGAGTTGAGTTTGGATAGCTGAAGCAGCTCGGGAAACCCGCATTATGTTGCTCCAGAAACGCTCCAATGCACAGGGGTTAAAGTGGTTTGCGGTTAGCAAGCCCAGGCTGGTTGGATTCTACAAGTGACAGTATCTGTACCCTGACATAATAGGTTATAAAAGGTAAAGGCTGCTCCATGTGTACTACTAATAGAGTGAATTAGTTCTAAGAGCCCATCCTTAGTAGGGACAGAGGGCGGCATGATTGGAGCACTCTTGAGGCAGCATGTAAGCTGCATCAATTGAAAATAATGTTTCGCTAGGAACGCAAATCCCCTGTATAGATCAGAAAAGGTTTTCCAACAAGCTGCAGAAAGAGCTGTTGGGGTGTCCTGATCCCCCTGGAGGACCAGGGTCTGGAAATAGTCATACATGGCTGCTCAAATTTCAAACCGAAACTCTGGCTGAGTTAATAGGGCTCTATCAAAGAGCCAGGCCCCCGGATTCCCTTGAAGTGCAGTAGTATGGTAGTGAAAAGGAATAGCAGCATGATCTGAAATATACGAGGAGTGAATCTTTACAGCGTCCACCTGGGGAGCTAACAATGTTGATATTAGAAAGAAATCTATGCGAAACTGGAATTTGTGAAGGGAAGAGAAGAAGGTAAAGTCTAGCTCATTGGGGTGTATCTAAGCAAATCGCTACAATAGTAGCATGCAGAGATTTCCTATCCAATATAGCAACCCCACATTTCTTAGAAGCAGCTGGGGAGTAGGCGGCCACCATGTAAGGTTTAGTATTGAAGTGGAAAGTTTCCTTCGAATTGAAATGTGTTTCTTGGAGGAAAATCAGGTCCGCAGCCTCATGATTTAGATAGCATAGGAGTTTCCTCCGTTTTATCGGATTATTGATTCCTTGTACGTTCAATGAAAAATCTTACATGGTGCCATCAGTCGATACTCGACACTTCTAGGTAAAAGCGCTTGAAAACTTACAACATAATCAGAATCTGTACACTAATGACATAAGCACCAAATATGCTGGCCAATACACCATATTGAAAAGTATGTACCAAAGTAACTTAGAGAAGAAGCAAACCCCCAATGAATATGGCGACCAGATGTCTGCGGGAGGAGGCCCCAGAGAGGAGATAAGACATAATAAAAGAAAAGAAACACCAGAGTCCATAAGAAACACTGTCTCTGATATTCGTCGAGGCTACAATGGGTAGATGGAGTCGGGTCCCAGATATCTTCAAAATAAGGCGACAGACCTCCTTCGATAAACTCTTCGCTGAGCCGCGGTAAATCCAATATGGCAGGCACAGCGGATATGAGAGTACTGGCAGGAATATTCTGGAAATCAGCGCATCAAGTCGGCTTCTTTAGAGTCCAAAAACTCCGCTAGTAGCTCAGGGTCCTCAAATGTTCTTGTCTGATTGTGAAGCGTGACTCGGAGCTTGGCCGGGTACAGCAGACCATAGCGCGCTTGTAATTGTTGAAGCCTCGGCCGAAATTCCAGAAAGCGCTTTCGGCGGTCGACCGTGGGTTTAGCCAAGTCAGGATAGAAGGAGACCTTGTGGCTCTCAAACTCCATATGGCCCTTTGCCCGGGAGGCACTGAGAATTTGTTCCACATGTTGATATCTCAAAAGTCGAAAGATGATAGGCCGCGGGGTCTTCCTGTTGAGCGTTATGTTGGTGGGTACACGATGAGCGCGATCGATCTCCAATTCTTTGGTGAAGGTGATTTGGAGCAAGGAAGGAAGGATTTTACTTAAAAACTCCTTCATGTCACCCAATTCCGCTCCCTCCGGTAGGCCCACGAGGCGCAGGTTGTTGCGGCGCGCTCTATTATTGCCATCTTCCACTTCTTTCTGCAAAGCCCGCACCTGACGTTCAACTTTGTCGAGTTTGGACAGCCGGACCGCATGGGAGTCTAATATATTCTCCATTTTGTCCTGACGCGAAGAGAGCCCCTCTAGCCTGCCTTGCAGTACACCAAGATCTTCCCTCAGCGCTCGAAGTGCTTCACCGTTTGACTGCACGAGGTCCTTAACCCCTCTAATTTCTGCGAGGATTTCCTGCTGCATTTCGGGGCCCTCGCGCAAAGCCAGCCCCTTCTGCGGGGACGGGGGTTCAGTTTTGGAACGTTTACCGTGAGAAGCCGCTGAAGAGCCAAATTCCAGGCACGTGGGTTTGGTCCCCGCCATCTCACCAATGTGCCCCGGCAAGATCAGAGCAGAAATTCAAGTTTGTCCGGTGTTAATTCAGGATTCTGAGTAGGCCTCTCGGGAGCCTCAGCATTATGCGACCATCCCGCTGGACATCGGGCTCCGCCCCCCCGGCAATTTGGGATCTTTAAGCTCTGTCTGCTCCATACTCGAGGGCATTTGGGCTACTTAACTCTTTTTTGGAACATCTCTGCTTTTGGTAGTATCCTTCAAGGATACATTCTTCCGAACCATGCGCTCTTGGGCGACTGTCGGCTTTCCCCTATTATCTAGTTTAAAAAGCTGCTCTGTCTCCTTTTTAAAGGTTAATGCCAGCAGCCTGGTTCCATCCCGGTTAAGGTGAAGCCCATCCTTTCAGAAGAGCCCCTCCTTTCCCCAGAATGTTCCCCAGTTCCTAACAAATCCAAAACCCTCATCTCTGCACCATTGTCTCATCCACGCATTGAGACTCCGGAGCTCTGCCTGGGTTGTCTTTCTTGACTAGATTGTAAACTCTGATGAGCAAAGACCACCTTTTACATGTGTCAGTGCAGTGCTGCATACATCTTGAAGCGCTATACAAATGCTCAGTAGTAGTGGTAGCAGGAAGATGGGTCTTGTTGCTGGAAGCAGAGAATCTTGGGGCACCAGGACTACCACTACTATTACTAATCATTTGTCTAGCACTACAAGGCATACACAATGCAATACATATACACACGAGAGATAGCCGCTGCTCAACAGACAGATGCAACAGAAGACAGGAGATAGTTCTAACACACAGGAGATAAATAAGAGAGTTAAGGGTCAGAAATCAAAAGGAACCTCAAAGAGGTGGGCTTAATAACACAGTAACTGACAGCAGATACCAGCATGGTCCATCTATTCTGCCCAGTAAGGTGCCAGAGTTGTACATGCTGCTGCAGGAGGTTACTCCTCTCTATTTAGAGGTAATTTACATTTGTTTTGATTCCACCCTCTTGCTATGTAGTGATCCTGTGTGCCCATCCCAAGTCTTTTTGAATTCTGTCACTGTTTTTGCTCCCGCCACCTCCTTCGAGCATCCAACACCCTTCCCGTGAAAAAGTACTTCCTGATATTGCTTTTAAATTTAACTCCTTGTAACTTCATTTCATGCCCTTTAGATCTACAGTTTCCCCGTCTTTGAAATAGATTTGTTTGTTCATTAATACTCTTTAAGTATTTAAATGTCTGTATCATATCACCTCTGTCTCTCCTCTCCTCTAAGGTATATATATTTAGGTCTTCCTCATATTCCTTCTGGTGCAGGCCCCATATCATCTTAGTTGCCTTCCTCTGAACCATTTCAAGTCTTTTTATATCCTTTGTCATGTATGATCTCTAAAACTGAACACAATACTCTTACTCTAAGTGAGGCCTCGCCAATGACCTGTACAGGGCATTAATACCTCATTCTTCCTTTTGGTTATTCCTCTCTGTATACAGCCTAACACCCTTCTGGCTTTGGCCACTGCCTTTTCACATTGCTTTGCCACCTTGAGATCCTCACATACTATAACCTGAGGTCCCTCTCTTGGTCCATACGCAACAGCCTTTCGTCCCCTATCATGTACAGTTCCTTTAGGTTTCTGCATCCCAAGTGCATCACTCTACATTTCTTGCTATTAAATCTCAACTGCGAAGCATTTGACCATTCTTCTGAATTTTATAGATCTTTCCTCATGTCTGCTCCCTCTGAAGTGTCCACTCTGTTGCAAATCTTTGTATCACTGCAAAAAGGCAAACTTTTCCTTTTAATCTTTAGGCAATATCCCTGAGACACTCCACTACTCAACCTTTTTTCTTCAGAATGTGTTCTATTCATCACTACCCTCTGTGGTCTTATCAGTCAACCAGTTCTTGATCCAGTTCACCACCTTGGGATCTATCCCTAGGCTGCTCAGTTTCTTCACAAACCTCCTATGAGGCTTTGCTGAAATCTAAGTAGACCACATCCATCACATGCTCCTGATCTTCATCTGGTAGCCAGGTTCAAATCTTACTGCTCCTGATCTTGAGGCAATGGGTACAAGCTTAAGATTGTAAGCCCTCTGGGGATAAGAAAATACCTACTGTATCTGAATGTAGTTCTCCCTAAACATCTGAAAATGTATTTAGCTCACACCTATTTCCTTTCCTTTTTGACTGTATGTCCCTTTACATTCTATTCAGTGCTGCTAGGTCCTCTCTCTCATGGGCATTTGTGTTTTGATCATGAAAACACTGTAGGCACATGTTTCCCAGACTGCTATGAGAAAAAGCATGCATGTCTTTTTTATTTTCTAAATCTGGAGTTTGTACGCTTTTTCAGTTGTCATGTTTTTAGACGTACTGTTGTAATAAACAATAATAATTTTATCACAATAACAGACACCTCAGTGAAACCAAAGGTTTTCTTGTATTTATTTATTACAATCTTGCAAGAAGGGGTAGTCAAATATCATATGTCTTGATAAATGAGTACACGCTTTGACATATTTCAGTGACATTTATACATTTGTCAAATCAGCAAGCCCCTACCCCCTGCATCTTATTGGCTAACTAATACAGTGTTATTGACCTATCTACTGTGCTCAGGCAGCACACATGGGTTTCTGCTCCTGTTTACTGTAGCCCCATCCCCTTTATTTATTCTTTTACCTTATTTAACATAATTCCCTCTTACATTACAAACCATATGCAAGAATGTAGTTTGCCTTGTTCTTCTGACATCTTTATCCCCTTTATGGTAGTACATACTTATATCAGCCCTTATCTTTTTTTGCATGTACAGGTGGTCAATGGTTTATTTGCTAACCTTCCTCTCAAAGTCGCCATAACAGTTTCTAGTTTATTTATGTTTGTGCTTGCTCTTAAGACCTTTGCATTGCAAAAGGTCAACAGAGCAGAGATCCCTCTTTTATTTAACATAGCTTCATTATACAACTAAGTCCAGCCCTGACCTCTGCGAAACTAGTGTTTCTGCCTTACATACATTTCTTGCTGAGGGCTTTTGTCTCTTACAATATGGCAACTAAAAGAAGCAGCTTTCTTACAAATAATATGATAGACACACTTTAAATACATAATCTTTTATGTCTTATATGGGGTCAGCCACTTGACTTCTTTTAACAATTTTGGCCTCTCACGGTCCACGCAGTATGCCTTCTGGCCTTGGGTTTCTGTTCCTTCTATCAGTCCTTATCATAATGGACCACAAAGATAAGGAGGGGAGGGGAGTTATGTGCTTAGTAAAGCCTAAGAGACACTATCTCTAGGTGCTGAACAAAGTAGTAGGGTAAGAATCAGCATGATATGACAGGCAGTTATGCCAGTTTTTGCAAAGTACTTCTAGAAGCATCTGTGATACTATACTTACTTTTGCTTAATATCCTGATCATTCTATAAAAATAACAATTAACATTCTTCTATCATAAGGGTGTATGGAAGAAACCTAAGATTTGCATTTTTTTACATTTTAAATTTTTATTGTCAACAAATCCTGAACATCATATACAAGCACCTTTAACTCTCTCTCCCCAATACAGATTTCCTCAATTTCCTCGACTGCTAGACATCCACACCAACTAAAGAAATAATATTAACTACCAGCCCATTTGTTAACAGTAATATCCTCTCCCCTTATATTGCAAAAATTAAACAATTGGCAATTAGCGCTTGTTTCCCGTTTTGTGTTCCACCCCTCATGTGATCCCCCCTCCCTTTCCACATTCACCCCAACCTCCCGTCCCCTTCTTCCCCCCCTTACCTACTCCCTCCCTTCCCCTGCCCCCCACCCCCCTATCTACCCATCCCCTAAAACACTACACAGCTTTCCCCACACCTCTTCGAACTTAGCCACCTTCTGCCATCTAGCAGCAGTTAGTTTCTCCTTAAGGACAAGATACCTGAGCCTCCTCTCATACTGCTCCACTGAGGGCATCTCCTTTTGTTTCCAAGCCGCTGCCACCTCACATCTGGCCGCACTAAGACACGCCAGCACCATCCTGCCCCCCCCCCCGCCCTCCCCCCCCCTCCCCCCCCGCTGCTCCTGTCCTTCCCTCCACCAGGATAATAAAAAAATATTCGGAGTTAAATCCACCCCCACCCCTAATTTCAACTGAATCCACTTCTAGATCTGTTCCAAATAACCCTGGGCCTTTATACACCTCCACCAAATATGCCAGAAAGTCCCTACCTCCCCACACTCCCGCCAACATAAGGAGGAAACCCCTGGGTAAATCCGATGCAATCTCTCCGGTGTATAATACCAGCGAAGCATGACTTTATAACTATTTTCTTTAATACTACTCAAACAAGGCACTCTCTTTATCTGATCCCACACCCTTTTTCCATTCCTTAGGTGGCAGCGTCTGCCCCAAATCCCCCTCCCACTCTAACATATACTCAATTTCCCCTCCAACTCCCCCTTCACCCCTTTATATAATCCCGAAATCATTCCCTTCAAACCTCTCTTCCCATACCATATGACCTCCATACTAGATACCTCTCTTCCCATCCCCTCCTTCCCCAGTACCCTCTGGAGGAATGAGCACACCTGCAAAAACGCAAACCTCCAGTCTAAACTCCTCCTTCACCTCCTCAAAGCCCTTTAACTCACCCTCCTTCAGAAGCTGAAATCCACACTCCAACCCTTTTCCCCTTCAAATATCAAAACGCCCTCCCTCCCATCCTGGTTTAAAAGCTCTCCACCCTCTCCAGGGGGTCATTACTGAGAAATGGGTCCCCCTGTGTATAATGTCTGGTACTCTAACCTTATCCCATACCTTCACCACATGCCTCATCGCCGGGGTACCCCCCCCCCCCCCAACTCCACTCTCTCAGCCTTCGAAGCCCATAGCCAGGCATCTAAGCGCCCCCCCTGCACCCTCGCTTTTTCCAAGCTCACCCATGGTTTCTCCTCCCCACTCTCTCTCCAATCCATTACATGTTTTATCTGTGCTGCTCTGTAATAATCAAGCAGATTAGGTACCCCTAGTCCACCATCCTTCTTGGCTGCATACATAACCGTCCTTGAAATTCTTGGGGGCTTCCTTTTCCAAATATAAATAAACACACGTCTTTGCAATGCCCTCTTCACACCCTCCGGTACCTCTACCAGAAGAGCTTGAAACAAATATAACAAACGAGGCAGGATATTCATTTTAATCGCAGCTATCCTGCCTAGCCAAGATATCTCCATCCGCATCCACCCCTCTAAATCCTTACTAAGTTCTCCTATGAGTCTCGGATAATTAGCTTTATATAAATCCGCATATCTGTCCGTAATGCTTACCCCCAAGTAACCCAGAGATTTGCTAACCCAACGCAAAGGATATAACCTCTTCAACCTCTCTTCTGTCTCCCTGCTCATCTGCACCTTCATCACTTCTGTCTTATCAACATTCATTTTAAACCCAGACACTGCCCCGTACCTTTCCACCTCCAACATCACCTCCGGTAACGTCTGCTGGGGCTTACTAATATATAGGAGAATATCGTCAGCATATAATGATATCTTATGGCATCGTCCCCCTCTTTTTAATCCCACTATCTGCTCATTAACTCTTATCCTTTCCGCTAGTGGCTCCACCACCATTGCAAACAACAACGGAGACAATGAGCACCCCTGTCTAGTCCCACGGCCCAATCCAAAATCCCGGGAATACCGCCCATTAATTTTAACCCGTGCCCAAGGCCCTCTATATAATCCCCTCACCCATTTCAAAAACTTTGGCCCACAGCCCACTTTCTCCAACACCTTCAATAAAAACTCCTAATGAACCCTATCAAATGCCTTCTCAGCGTCTATTGACATCAGTAGGAAATCCTCCTGTTCCTGCCTTGCCTCCCATACCACCCCTATTGCTCTCTTTATATTATCAGCTTCCTGCCTTCCCATAATGAACCCCGCTTGATCCTCCTTAATTATCCCCAGTAACCACACTGCTAATCTTCCCGCTAAGATCTTAGCCAGGATTTTTACATCCACGTTAAGGAAAGAAATAGGCCTGTACGAACTACAACGTAATGGATCTTTCCTCCCCTCCCTGGTTTAGTATCCCATTAAATACCCTCCCTAGAATACCCCCTATCTCCTCCAAAAATACCTTGTAAAAACTTCCCGGCAACCCATCCAGCGCAGGGGCCTTCCCTCCCGCCATCCCCTGCACCACCCTCCTTATTTCCTCCCCCTTAATACAGGCCTCTAGATCTGTTTGGGCCCCTTCCGGCAACTCTGCTAATTGTATCCCATCTAAATAACCTGAGATCTCCCCATCTCCGACCCCATCCATCCCTGAATATAAATCCTGATAATATTCCTTAAATTGCTCCCTTATCTCTTCATCCCCCCTGCAAATGCTACCATCCTCCCCTTTGATCTGGTATATCATTGATACCACTTTTTGCTGCCTTAGTCGTCGGGCCAACAATCTGCCTGATTTATCCCCGAACTCATAATACACCTGCTTAACTCTCCGCAATGCAAAGGCTACTTGGTCAACCTGCAACTCCCCTTTCACTCTCTCCACCTCCCCTCTATCCATCTTTGCTCCTAACCTCCGATATCTCTCCTCTGCCTCCTTAAGCTCCTTCCCTAACCCCACCTCCTTCTTCTCTCTTTCTCTTTTCTTCCTTGCCCCTCCACATGATAAACCTCCCTCTAATAACCGCTTTCAACCCTTCCCACACCATCACCTCCGCCACCTCCCCCGTATCATTAAAGAGCAAATATTCCTTTATAACCCTTCGAACATCCTCTACCACCACCACGTTCTTAAGTAAACATAGAAACATAGAAACATGATGACAGAAAAAGACCACATGGCCTATCTAGTCTGTCCTTCCATAACAACTACAACAGTCCACTTTTTACCTTTAGAGATCCTCTGTGTTGGTCCCATGCTTTTTTGAATTCAGTTACTGTCCTCATCTCTACCACCTCCACTGGGAGACTATTCCATGGATCCACTACTCTTTCCGTAAAGAAATATTTCCGCATATCACTCCTGAATCTATCTCCCTTCACCCTCATCCCATGTCCCCTCATAGCAGAACTTGCTTTCAATTGAAAGAGGCTCTCTCCCTGAACATTTATGCCACGGAGGTATTTAAACATCTCAATCATATCACCTCTATCCCGCCTTTCCTCTAAGGTGTACATATTAAGATCCTTAAGTCTGTCCTCATATGCTTTATAATGAAGCCCACTAATCATTTTAGTAGCCACCCTTTGCACCGATTCCATCCTGTTCACATTCTTTTGAAGGTGCGGTCTCCAGAATTGCACACCATACTCCAAATGAGGTCACACCAAAGACTTATACAGAGGCATTATCACCTCCTTTTTTCTGCTAGCCATTCCTCTCCATATGCACTCAAGCATCCTTCTAGCTTTTGCCATCGCCTTTTCTACCTGTTTAGCTACTTTAAGATCATCAGACACAACCACGCCTAGGTCCCGCTCTTCTTTAGTGGACAAAAGTACTTCACCTCCTATACTGTATTACTCCCTTGGATTGCTGCAGTCCAAATGCATGACCTTACATTTTTTAACATTAAATCCCAGCTGCCAAATTCTAGACCATTCTTCAAGCTTAGCTAGATCCCTCCTCATGTTATCTACACCTTCCTGGGTGTCTACTCTATTGCAGATTTTGGTATCATCCGCAAAGAGGCAAAACTTACCCGGCAGCCCTTCCACTATATCACTAACAAAGATGTTAAAAAGAATCGGACCAAGGACAGATCCCTGGGGCACACCACTGGTAACATCCTTCTCCTCAGAGTGAGCTCCATTTACTTGTACTCTTTGTCGCCTCCCACCCAACCAATTTCTAACCCAAGCAGTAACATTAGGGTCCATCCCTAGGGTGCTCAGTTTGTTTATAAGTCGCCTGTGAGGAACAGTGTCAAAGGCTTTACTGAAATCTAAATACACCACATCTAGAGCTCTCTCTCGGTCCAACTCCCTAGTCACCCAGTCAAAGAAATCAATCAGATTTGTCTGACAAGACCTGCCTCTGGTGAATCCATGCTGCCTCGGATACTGTAATCCGCTGGACTCCAGAAACCTCACTATTTTCTCTTTCAGCAGCGTTTCCAATAATTTACTCACCACCAAAGTTAAACTAACCGGCCTGTAGTTTTCAACCACATCCTTACTTCCGCTTTTGTGTAAAGGCACCACATGAGCCTCTCTCCAGTCCTTTGGCACCACTCCCGACTCCAACGAGACATTGAAAAGGTCAGTCAGTGGAGTTGCTAGAACGTCCCCAAGTTCCCTCAGTATTCTAGGGTGTATCCCATCTGGTCCCATTGCTTTGTCTACTTTACGTTGAGCTAGTTTCTCACGAACACAGTCTTCTGAAAATTGTTCAAGATGTCCCTCGCTTCTGTTCTTATTTGTGGGTGTTTTCTGAGGTCCTGCTCCTGGTTCTTCATCTGTGAACACAGAACAAAAATATTTGTTAAGCAATTCCGCTTTAATCCTTATCAGCTTCTACATATTCCCCCCCTGCACCCTTGAGTCTGACAATACCACTTTTGCCCTTCCTCTTCTCACTAATATATCTGAAAAATGTCTTATCCCCCCATTTTATTGCATTGGCTATTTCCTCCTCCTTTTGAATCTTTGCCTTCTTGACTACTTTGCTAGCTTCTCTAAGTTTTTCCAAATACAGATGCCTGTCTTCCTCTCTCTGTGATCTCTTGTATTTCATGAAGGCCTCCCTCTTTTTCTTCACTTTTTCAGCTACCGTATTTTTCGGACCATAAGACGCACTTTTTCTTCCCCAAAAAGTGGGAGGAAAAGTGCCTGCGTCTTATGGTGCGAATAGAAGAAGTTTTCGCTTTAAAGAGCAAGTTTGTCCCTCACGCTGTGCCGTACGGCGTGCTCTTTCCTTCTGGGGCTGCCCACTATAGGCTGCTTGAATCGCCAACTTCGAATGAATCAAGCTTGCAGGCAGAGGACCGGGGAGTGGAAATGCCGCGGGGTAGAGGCTGAAGCCATGCCTTGGGAGGGAAGGTCACATTCAACTCGGCTGGCTGAAGAGATTTGTCCATATCCACTGCAACAAAGCCTGCTCAAATCTCCTGTGTTGCAGATTCAGTGACGCCGATGAATCGGTCCATCGGATCTGTAACCAAAGGCAGCAGCTTGGCGGGGTAAGCCTTAGCCTCCCCTTTCCTTTTTGGCATAAGGCAGAGATATGGAGCATAACCCTCAAGCAGCCATATCAAAACCATGCCCCTAGAAATAATTTATTTAATCAGACCAGTGGTGCTCAATAAAATTGGGAATATTTCTATATCTTTCTAACATTTTTTCTTGTTCTTGGCATTTCTTGATACTTGAGTTTCTTCTTTCTTTCAATACATTGTTCAGAATAGTTGCTTGGCATTGGCATTTCTACTAGCAAAGCTATTCTTGTGTTTTTCTATGTTATCTAATTTTCTTGCATCAAGTTTTTTATCGATGAGAAAGGGAATGTCCCAGATGGTCACAACTTCCTCATTCTTCACAGTTCTCTTAGGGTTATGATGCCAATGTTTTTCTCATACAGCAATATTGCAGTATTTATGCAGTTTCCAGTGAATGAGCCATGCTACTTTATTGCACCTTTCTGTTTACAAGCCTTTTGACATTGGCAGTCACAAGACATGCAACCATATCCAGTTTTGTTTTGTAGAATCTCATTTTGTCCATTTTACCATTTTTTTTCTATGCGTTCTGTGAACCGTAGTCCATTGTCATCAGAATGCTTGTCCATGTTTTAGGATGTAGACTGTGACTACCTTTTCTGTGGTTCCAGATGGGAACAAATTTTAAAAAGAAACTGTTTGGGTACTGAGTGTAGAAAGAATTTTGGTTCAGAATATTTTTTTTCCTATTTTTCTCCTCTAAAAACCAGGTGCGTCTTATGGTCCGGTGCGTCTTATGGTGCGAAAAATACGGTACTTCCTTCGAAAACCATAGCAGTCTCCTTTTCCTTTTGCCTTTATTTACCATTTTTTTTTGTTTGTTTTTTTGTATAATCTGTTTATTAAACAAAACGACAGTACAAAGCAACCAACAGGTTCACAATACAACAGCAAAAAATTTTTTGTTTTTCAATCAATACCTGGCCCCTCCGGGTGTGGTTGTATCTGATCCACCGCCGGAGGACAGGAACCTCACACAAGGCAAAACAATGCGGTAAGGACTATTTCTAGGTATCCCCCCTCCTCCCCACCCCCCACCCCACCCCCAACCGTATCTATTCCACGCTACTAAACCAGAAGCATCTCTATCCAACCTTAAGCACCTCGCTGCGGGCGATAGGACCCAAGTTCTGGATATAGGGCATCCAAACCAATAAAAAGGAGGCCCAGCGCTTGGGAGATCCTAGTGCTCGGCGTCGCTCAAAAAGCATGAGCTGATGAAAGCAGTTGCGCCATTCACAAAAGGTAGGAGCCAATGCCTCACGCCATCTACGGAGAATAGGTCCCTTCCCCACCAGACAAGCCTTGCGTACGAGAAGACGCTCCCAGCGCCCCTTAGGATGGAGTGGTCCCAGGCAATCCAGCACCACGAATAACCCCGTCCAGTGGACCCGCTGTCTTAAAAGCCCACCCAAATAACTTTTGATGCGCTTCCAATAGGACTGTATCATGGGGCAGGTCCACCACATATGACCGAGGTCAGCTAAGGGACACGAGCATTTAGGGCAATTGCCAGACTCGGCAAGGTGGCTCCGCAACGCCCTCCTCGGGGAGAAATGTGCCTGAAGGATGGATTTATACTGCACCTCCCGCCATCTGGTCCCTTCTACTAATTGTCGAATCTGTGATATGGCAATACATGCCGAGCCCGGGTCGACCGCTCGGCCGAGCTCTCGTGCCCACGCCTTCTCTACGGCTGAGAAATCCATGGGACTATCTAGGCGATCCAATCGCTTTTTCAACTCGGCAATGGTTGGGGGAGCGTCTGCTCCCAAACTTAAAAACTCCAAGATCTGGGCGGAGTGCTCCAACCGGAGTTCCGATTGGGGCAGAGAGCCCACATAGTGGGACAATTGGGCATAAGCAAAACTGGACTCAGGCCGCCTCAAATCATATTCAGCAACGAGTTCATCCAAGGTCTTATATTTCCCTGTAGTATCAACTACATTTCCCAAGCGAGTGATCCCGGCTCTTTCCCAGTACCGGAAAGCGGACGAATCGGAGCCAGGGGGAAACTGAACATTACCCCGTAGTGGCAACCATGAGGATACCGTAGGATTGCTGCTCCAGAGTTTATTAAGCTGCTGCCAAGTGCGCCGCATCGCCTGCAGTAGGACGCTATTGGTCAGCCGAGTCGGCAACTGCACTCTCGGCAACTGCAAAGCCGCTTCTAGGGCATGGGGCGCCATAAGGGCCTGCTCCAACTCCCTAGGGCAGGGGTCTGCAACCTTTAAGACGTAAAGAGCCACTTGGACCCGTTTCCGAAGGGAAAAAAAAAACTGGGAGCCGCAAAACCATTGCGACATTTAAAACAAATCTAACACTGCATATCTGTCGTCTTACCTTAATGCTATATACGACCCCCTACTTTTCCTGTTAAAATATAGGTGTTTGGCCTATACTCGCCGTATAAGACTACCCCTCTTCCTTCACACACCAAAAAAAAAAAATGCCAGAAAATATCACAACAACAAGTAACAATATTTGATTTCAAACTTATGATGATTTTGTAGTCAAATCACTAATATGAAATAAAATTATTTTTTCTACCTTTGTTGTCTGACCAATTTATTCTTTGATCATGCTGGTCCCGATCTGAGGCTTCTGCTTTTCTGTCTTCTCTTAGCTCTCTTTCTGTGGTCTATGGTCCATCTGCCATTTCTTATCTCTTCTTTCGTTTTCTTCACTTCTTTCCATCAGCCTATTTCCAGTCCCAGTAACCCTCCCCAATATCAGCCCCTTTCCAGTCCTCACTCCCAGTACCTTCCAGTGCTAATCCCCCCTCAACCCCATACCCAGTGCTAGCCTCCTTAATCAGCCCAATACCAGTCCTACCCCCCATCAGCTCATTACCAGTCCTAGCCTCCCCTAATCAGCTCATTTCCAGTGCTCGTCCCCTCAACCCCATTACCAGTGCTCCATCCCTCCATGTCAGCCCCCTCCCTCCCTCCATCCATATCAGCTCCCTCCCTCCATGTCAGCCCCCTCCATCCCTCCATGTCAGCCCCCCTCCCTCCATCCATATCAGCTCCCTCCCTCCATGTCAGCCCCCTCCATCCCTCCATGTCAGCCCCCTCCCTCCCTCCATCCATATCAGCTCCCTCCCTCCATGTCAGCCCCCTCCATCCCTCCATGTCAGCCCCCCTCCCTCCATCCATATCAGCTCCCTCCCTCCATGTCAGCCCCCTCCATCCCTCCATGTCAGCCCCCCTCCCTCCATCCATATCAGCTCCCTCCCTCCATGTCAGCCCCCCTCCCTCCATCCATCCATATCAGCTCCCTCCCTCCATGTCAGCCCCCCTCCCTCCATGTCAGCCCCCCTCCCTCCAACCATCAATATCTGCTCCCTCCCTCCATGTCAGCCCCCCCTCCCTCCATGTCAGCCCCCCTCCCTCCATCCATCCATATCTGCTCCCTCCCTCCATGTCAGCCCCCCTCCCTCCATCCATATCAGCTCCCTCCCTCCATATCAGCTCCCCTCCCTCCATCCATCCATATAAGCTCCCTCCCTCATTTTCTGCTCCCTCCCTCCATGTCAGCCCCCCTCCCTCCATCCATCCATATCAGCTCCCTCCCTCCATGTCAGCCCCCCTCCCTCCATCCATCCATATCTGCTCCCTCCCTCCATGTCAGCCCCTCCCTCCATCCATATCAGCTCCCTCCCTCCCTCCATGTCAGCCCCCTCCATCCCTCCATGTCAGCCCCCCTCCCTCCATCCATATCATCTGGCTCCCTCCCTCCATGTCAGCCCCCCTCCCTCCATCCATCCATATCTGCTCCCTCCCTCCATGTCAGCCCCCTTCCCTCCATGTCAGCCCCCCTCCCTCCATCCATCCATATCTGCTCCCTCCCTCCATGTCAGCCCCCCTCCCTCCATCCATCCATATCTGCTCCCTCCCTCCATGTCAGCCCCCCTCCCTCCATGTCAGCCCCCCTCCCTCCCTCCATCCATCCATATCAGCTCCCTCCCTCATCCATATCTGCTCCCTCCCTCCATGTCAGCCCCTCCTCCATCCATATCAGCTCCCTCCCTCCCTCCATGTCAGCCCCCTCCATCCCTCCATGTCAGCCCCCCTCCCCCATCCATATCAGCTCCCTCCCTCCATGTCAGGCCCCCTCCCTCCATCCATCCATATCTGCTCCCTCCCTCCATGTCAGCCCCCCTCCCGCCATGGCAGCTCCCTCTCCCTCCCTCCATCCATATCAGCTCCCTCCCTCCATGTCAGCCCCCCTCCTCCATCCATATCAGCTCCCTCCCTCCATGTTCCCCTCCTCCCTCCATCCATCCATGTCAGCCCCTCCCTCCATCCATATCAGCTCCCTCCCTCCATGTCAGCCCCCCACCCTCCAACCATATCAGCTCCCTCCCGCCAGGACAGCCCCCCTCCCACCATCCATCCATAACAGCTCCCTCACTCCATGTCAGCCCCCCTCCCTCCATGTCAGCCCCCTCCATCCCTCCATGTCAGCCCCCCTCCCTCCATCCATATCTGCTCCCTCCCTCCATGTCAGCTCCCCTCCCTTCTTCTGCAGCCGCGGCTCCCTGCCTCTTACGGAACCGCGGCTGTGCTTTTAAAATCATCTCGGAGCCCTTCCTGTCTTGACGGGCTCCGTGCAGCATTGTCCCGCCTCCTAGAGGCGGGACAATGCTGCACGGAGCCCGTCAAGACAGGAAGGGCTCCAAGATGATTTTTAATAGCACAGCCGCGGTTCCCTAAGAGGCAGGGAGCCGCGGCTGCAGAAGAAGGGAGGGAGCCCATAACGCCATAAATACCGGGCGGGCAGTGTGCTCCGGAGCCGCGGCAAAGGTGAGAAAGAGCCGCATGCGGCTCCGGAGCCGCGGTTTGCCGACCCCTGCCCTAGGGGTATACACCGCGGTGTCCCCCAACCAATCACTTAGGTGTCGTGCTTGGCAGGCCAACGCATATTTCCAAAAGTCCGGAACTCCCACCCCTCCTGTTCTCCAACCCCCCCGCAATCGGAATAACGGTATGCGCGCTCGGGCCCCTTTCCATAGAAAACGCCGAATTTCACGTTCCATACGCATCACATCCCGGCGCAGCAGCCACACTGGGAGAGTTTGAATCCAGTAAAGTACGCGTGGAAGGATAACCATCTGTAAGGCCGCCACCCGACCTAACAAGGACAAAGGCAGCGGCATCCAGGCCCGCAACTGCGTCTGAAGTTTGAGAAATACTCGGTCAAAGTTTATTTTATACAACGTCTCAGGCAGTCTTGTCAACACTATACCCAAGTAGACAAAGGCCTCATCAGCCCATCGGAGAGGGAAAGTGCCCGGCCATTGAGCCCGCAGCGCACCCCCCACGTCCAAGGCCTCAGATTTCTCTGTGTTAATACATAATCCGGCAAATCTCCCGTAACTGGAGAAGGCCGCTAACAGACGAGGCAGTGAACTCTGGGGTGATGTGAGATGGACCAATATATTGTCCGCAAAGGCGGCCACTTTAAAGCCCACTGTTCCAATCTGGACCCCCGGGATGAGCACGGATTCCTCCACGGTCCGAATCAAGGGATCCAATGATAGAACAAAGAGTAAAGGCGATAGCGGGCACCCCTGGCGTGTGCCCCGCTCTATGCGGAAAGGATCGGAAAGTAAACCATTACAAAGGATGCCCGCAGTCGGGTCGGCATACAACAGCGTCACATATTTACAAAAGATGTCGCCTAGTCCGTAATGCGGCAACAAATCTTTCAAATAGTCCTAATGCACTTGATCAAAGGCTTTCTCTGCATCAAAGCTGATCAATAGGGAGGGCAGCTCCCGGTCCCTGACCCACTCCAAGGATGCCAAAATCTTCCGTAGATTACGGACCGCGTAACGCCCTCTGACGAACCCCACTTGGGACTCATGAATCAACCCATCGAGCACCAGGGCCAATCTATCCGCCAGTATTTTTGCCAATATTTTCATGTCGAAGTTCAGTAATGAGATAGGGCGGTAGGAAGCCGCCCGAGTAGGGTCTTTCCCAGGTTTGGGTATTAAAGTAACATAGGCATGGTTAGATCCCCAGGTGAAATGTCCAGTTTGCGCCCTGCGACTGTACAGGTCGGCGAGAACCGGGGGGACCACGTCACCCATCACTTTATAGAACTCGGCCCCACAACCATCGGGACCGGGCGCCTTGTAACACTGTGCCCGCTGAATGACAGCGCGGATTTCTTCCACAGTGATCGGGGCGTCTAGAGTGGCCTGCTGTGTGGTGGACAGCTTCGGTAAGGTCAACTTTCGCAGGTAACCCTGTAACTCGGATATAGTCCCCTCTCGCCGTGCATAGAGTCTTTGAAAAAAGGAACGGAATTGCCCCACTATTGCCCGGTTATCTTTATGCAAGAGACCGGTCTCATCTCGTATGGCGGCTACCGATCGGACTCCCCGGCTGCCACGAAGGCAGCGAGCTAAGAGACGGCCTGGTT
Organism: Ichthyophis bannanicus; assembly: GCA_033557465.1. Lineage (NCBI taxonomy): Eukaryota > Metazoa > Chordata > Amphibia > Gymnophiona > Ichthyophiidae > Ichthyophis > Ichthyophis bannanicus. The sequence continues at coordinate 329,530,047 of CM066034.1, read as the reverse complement.
TGTCCCCAAATTGGTATAAACAATATCGATAGTAAAAATGGGATTTCTTCGTCCGCTGATGTATAAGTTCGTTTAGCGATGTTTGCAATTCCCAAAAGCGTCTACGGTTTCCCACTGAAGGGTCTCCGGCGCAGCGACGGCGTGCCCTGACCACCTGCTTTTCCAGAGACACTATTTGCCTCGCTAAACGTCGACGTTTGCGCACGACATACTCAATAATGTTGCCTCTAAGAACCACCTTGGCGGTCTCCCAGAGCAGTTCTGGGTCAGCAGTATGTGCTTCGTGATGGAGCATAAAATCCGCCCAGCAGCCCCGCAAATGGGCTTGAAATTCCGGATCGCGGTCTAGGCCGGTGGGGAATCGCCAGATACGTGTTGTATCAGCTACTGCCCCCCACGCTAAGTCCACCCAGATCGGGGCATGATCTGATACTTCGGTGGGTCCAATCTGCGCGTCATCCACCCGTGAAAAGATCTCTTCCGAGACTAGTAGGTAATCTATGCGGGCTTGGGTCCCATGAGCCCTCGATAAATGGGTGAAATCCCTTTCAAGGGGGTGTAACAAACGCCAGGGATCCACGAGACCCAAACGCCGACAAAGCTCCCGAAGTACCATCGTAGTTGGTGCCCTCCCTCTCCCACCTCCCATTGCGGCAGTGTCCATGTCTATATCTAGGACCCCATTCAGGTCTCCGGCCAGTATCAGCGGGACATCTGGTAGTTGCTCCACCTGGGATGCCAAGCGTGCGTAAAATGCACGGTCCAAAACATTAGGGCCATAGAGATTTCCCAAAACCACTGGTTTACCATCCAAATGGCCATATAGTAAAAGGTAGCGGCCCTCGGGGGTCCACAATTTCTCTGAGTTGGTCAAAGCGTGTCTTTTTGCTGATGAGCGTGACCACTCCACCCTTTCTGCCTTTGGCCGGGGCTCCTTTACTTTGCCCAACCCACGCCCTTTTTAATTTTACATGTTCATCGGCTGTCTGGTGGGTCTCTTGTAATAATGCAACATCACATTTCAGTCGCGCCAGAACTTGCAAGATTTTCGACCTTTTAATAGGATTACCTATCCCGCAGACATTCCAAGAGATGATTCTCAGGTTGGATAATAGACTCGCAGCAAGTATGACATTAACCAACTAATATGATAGGGGTGGACCTCCCCAGCCTGAGGTCCCCCCTGGAATAGAAGGATGCTTCTGGTTAGCCCCGCACGCCTAATTCCTTTCTTCCCCCCCCCATATCTTACCCAACCCCTTCCCGCTACAACCCCCGCCCCCTTTTGCCCTCGCCACTTCTTCCCCTTCCCCCAACTAAACAAATTCTTCTCCCTACCCATAGGAGACTTTAGGATGTGAGCAGGACCCCCTCCCCTTCTATACACCAAACACTCCCCGGCTACCTATCCCCAGTAAGGACCCTTTACCCCACCCAGCCCCAGTCCACTCTACCCCGACTACTGAGCTCTCCCCCCTAATACCTGACGCCTGCATAAGCAACCACCGTTCTCATAGGAATACACACAGAAAAAGGAAGGGAGGGGGAAACAAGGTGGAATCCCCCCACATCCAATGCTGCAAACCCCAGAGCAACACTAAGAACTTACAGTGGGTGGGCAGTATTCCACAGACCATAGCTGAACAGCAAGAGAGGTTTGGTTACCCCACAGGCCAGGGCCCTCCACCACGTATCCCTGGTGGGCACGTCCCAGACATTACAGCGACCAAACCTGATGCAGCCCAATGTGGAATACTCCCCCCCCCCCCTCGTGCAATCTGTAGCAAAAGTTTGGCTGAGGTCTGCTCGCCGGGGGAGACGAGATCGGGGGGGCCATATAAACACCCCAGGTCTTGGCGGTCCCTCCCCAACACTTAAGACAAAGCTTCCCGCGAACCAGAGATGCCCCATTGCCCGGAGTATAATTAGCACAGAGGGGTGTAGATGCCCACTGCAGGGCTCGGTGTGGTACCTGCTACCCAGAATCCCATACAGGTGGACTCCCTCGGAACCCCCCCTCGAGGGGGAAGGTGTCTAGCCAGGAAACGGCGGTTTAAATAGGCTCCGAGGGCCCAGGCAAACCTTTGGCCTGCTGAACACAGCGCAGCCTCTAGGATACAGTAACTAAGGCCTCAATGAAAAGTACAAACAGTGTATCTATTAACATTTACATTGTAACACAGTTGCCGGAGATCTGCAACACATAGACACAATCTTGTGCCTCCGGCCTCAAAGCGGCTGTCCGGGTAGCAGAAAGGTTTTGGGGTAGTTCGCTGGCACCCGTCGTTACTGGCCTGTCCAAACCAACAGAGGGCCTCCCTCCCACTCACCGCCGGGCAAGGCCTTCTCCCCAAGGCATCCCGTGCGCTCCAACAAGGTGGGTGTAACACGTGTTGAGAGATCTCGCAGGCCCGCGTAACGAATTGTAATGTCCCAGGTTTAGCCAAGGCAGTATGGCATCAACGTATTTGTAGCCCACTCCAGCTCGCAGGGATTAAGCGATCCACTTCAATTTACAGCGCAGGGGGCAGTTCTTCACTCGCTGGGCGAGCTGTTCTGGTCCGCCGCCGGTGATGTGAGCCGGTCCACATAGGTAGCAGCTTCTTCCGCTGATTCGAAACTCCGGCGGGTCCCCTCTTTCCAAATCACCAGGCGAGCAGGGTACTGCACCTGGAAGCGAATGTCGGCAGCAAGAAGTTTTTGGCAGAGGGAGGCGTAGGCTTTCCGGTGTTGGCTCAGCGCGGCTGAGTAATCTTGTGTGGCTCGAATTCGCATACTCTCCCATTCCACCGCTCCCCTCTGCCGCACAGTTCTAAGCAGCGCCTCCTTTTGCGGGAAACTGAGGAACTTTGCCAGAACCACTCGGGGACGGCGGTCGTTCGCCGATTGCTTGGGCCCGATCCGGTGGGCTCGTTCCACTATAATAGGGCCATGTGTTTCGGCTTCGGAGCGTAGCGATGTCGCCAGGGCCTCCACAAACCTCGGGAGGTCTTTATCAGGGACTGAGTCGGCGACTCCCAAGAATCTTAGATTATTCCGCCTGGATCGATTTTCCAAATCGTCCAGTTTGGATGCCTGGTCTGTGGCTACTTTTTGCACCGCTCGAAGTTCCCGCCGGAGAGTTACCAGGTCTTCCTCTGCCTGTGTGATGCGGGTCTCAGCCTCCTGCACTCGGGACCCCAGTCCCCCCAGGATGTTATGGATCGCGTCCATTTTCGTGTGTAAGGCATCAAACTGCCCCGACAGCGCGGCAGTCACCGCCTCTACGGTCAGGGTCGGAGGTGGAGGAGACCCGGTCCGTTTTGGGGGAGAGTCCACCATCTTGGATGCCCCGGCGCCCCGGTCCTTTTCCCTGCGACCAAGTTTAGCTGCCGAAGCCATGGCCGTCTCGGGGTAAAAAGCGGCGTCGGGGAGTGAGCAGGTCGCCCCTCACGCGGGGATAGCAGATGTCGGTTTTTCACGGCGGATTGTCCCGTTTCAGGGGGCAGGGGGCCCAGAGCTCAGACCGGACACGTCCGTCCAAGCTCACCACATCACGTGGTCTCCCTTTATTTACCATTTTAACAAAAAGGTTGGTTGCCCTTAAAATACCCCCTTTCAGTTTTGCCCACTGTTTTTCTACATCCCCCAGCTGTTCCCATCCCACTAACGACTCCCTTAGGTATTGGCCCATCTTCGCAAAGTTAGTTTTCCTAAAGTCTAAGATCCTCACCTTGGAATGGATTCTAACAGCCCTAGTCCTAATACTGAACCACACCATCTGGTGATCACTGGATGCAAAATGATCTCCCACTACAACATCAGAAACACTTTCACCATTGGTAAGCACCAAGTCCAGTATGGCCCCTTCACGTGTGGGGTCTGTTACCGATTGCCTGAATAGTTCTCCCTGTAGAGAATCCAGGATCTCCTTACTTCTAGATGATACTGCAGCAGGAATGTGCCAATCAACATCTGGCATATTGAAATCTCCTATCAGTAGCACTTCCCCTTTCCTAGCAATGCTGTGTATGTCTTCAATTAACTCTCTGTCCACCTCTTCCTCTTGTGAGGGAGGTCTGTATATCACACCAATGCAAATAGATTTCTCTTTCCCTCTTTCTAGTTTAACCCACAATGCCTCCTCTCTCCCTTTTAAGCTCTGTAATTCCAAAGCTTTAATAGTAGTTTTTACATATAGTGCCACTCCTCCTCCCCTTCTTCCTACCCTGTCCTTTCTGAATAAAGTATAGCCAGGTATAGTTACATCCCAGTCATGGTTTTCTGTGAACCATGTTTCTGTAACTGCCACTAAATCCAAGTCAGCCACTCCCACCAAAGCTTCAACTTCAGGGATCTTATTTCCCATGCTACGGGCATTAATACACACTGCTTTCCATATGTTACCCCTGTTACCCATTTCCATAAAGGTATTTAATGTATCACCTACCTGGGGGCTTTCACTTACCTGGGGGCTTTCTTCACCCATCCCCTACGAATCTAGTTTAAAGCCCTCTTCAGTAGATTAGCCAGTCTACTACCGAAGATGCGTTGACCTTTCTTGGACAGATGGATGCCATCTCTGCTCTGCAACCCTTAGAACAGCATCCCATGGTCTAGGAAACCAAAACGCTCTCGATGACACCATCCACGCAGCCATGCATTCATCTCCAGGATGCGAGCCTCTCTGCCTTGGCCTTTACTCTCAACAGGGAGGATTGAAGAGAACACCACCTGTGCACCTAACTGCTTCACCCTCTGTCCCAGAGCCATGAAGTCACTTTTGATACGTTCCGAGGTATACCTGGCAGTATCATTTGTTCCAACATGGATTAGCAACATTGGGTAATAGTCAGTGGGCTTGATGAGTCTCGGCAATCTCTCCGTAACATCTTGGATTTTGGCACCAGGTAGACAGCATACCTCTCTGGACATCAAGTCTGGTCAGCAGATGGACGCCTCAGTACCCCTCAGAAGAGAGTCTCCAACCACCACTACCCTTCGTTTCCTTCTGGTCACTGATTCTGCAACTTTGGGGTACTTGAACTCTGGTTCTTCCCTTTCCAGGGATGCTTTCACCTCCTCCACTTCCAGGGCTGCATAATGGTTCTTCAATTCAAGGGCTGGAGAAGTTGGATTGGTGATTTTGCAGGCCCTGGTGACTTGTGTCCAACCATCAACATTCTGTTGGCACCCATCTTCTCCTGTGCTGGAGAGCTTGGTTGCTGCAAGAAGCATCTCATCAATGTACTTCTCACTGTCTTGAATGCTCCTCAGCCTCGCCACCTCCTCTCTGAGTTCCTCCACTTGTTTCCTCAGAGCTTCAGCATGCAGGCACCCTGCACACGGAACCGGTCCTTCAACTGGCATTAGGACCTCTGTCTGGACCGAGGCAGAAGCTGTAACGGGGGCAACAGCTTTAGCAATACGATTTTTCCCAGCCATTGCTATGTTCGTGGAGCTTAGGTATCTGTTAAAGCAAAAGAGAGAGATCTACCAAGTACTAGCCGGTTTCGCAGCTGTCCTTTCAGAATAAAAGCAGTTAAATCTCTATAATTATATTCAAAATGTGCTGGTCCAATTCTCTGTGATTTGTTAAAGGGGGAGGTGCCCTATAAAGCAAGACTGCTCACTAGGGGTGGGTGGGAGTCGGGGTGGGTAGGGAGGGAACTAACACCTGATTAGGTGTTAGCCGTTTCTAAACCTGAGGAGGTTACTGGAGTTCAGCAACCTACTGTTCTCAAGGAAAGTTCCCCTAAAGCACCAAAAGAAAGTAACCTTGCTTTTAAAAAATATACAAAAAACCCTTTTAAGAGCTCCCAGTCAGAGAGCTAGCAATGTAATATAATAAAACAAACAAGCAAACCCTCAAATCCTTACTGTTTGTTGATCTGTGGAGCCCTGGTTAGGTAAACTTTCATTCAACCTCCAGAATACCACCCCACCCTGCTTCTGGCGTTGAAATCCTACTTCCACCGCCCCATGATCTGACCAACCTATCGGTATAATACTCCCCCCCTGTGCCTCCAACATCCATTCCCTATCTAATAGGAGCATGTCGATCCTACTCCAACTATTATGTGGTGCAGAATAAAAAGTGTATTCCCTCCCCTTGGGATTGAGCGCCCTCCAAGAGTCTACCAAGTTATACTGTTTCATCAAAGTTTTTAAACCTTGTCTGTTCCTACTCCCCCCATCACCCCCTTTCGGCTCTCTATCTACCCCCGGATCTATTACCATATTTAACCCCCCCACCACCAGTTTCCCCTGTCCTGCTCCCTCTAATAATTTCCCCACCTCTTTCCAAAATGCTCCATGATTCCCGTTTGGTCTATACACCAACACTATTACTATGCCCTCATTCCCTAGCCTCCCCTTTATCCCCACTACTGTCCCCTCCAAATCCTTAAAGTGCCCCACCACTTGAATCCTACTCCCTGTCCTCACCAGTAGAGCTACCCCCCCTTCTTTACCCCCTCTTTATTACATGAGTAAAATTGATCTGGGTAATACCTATGCTGCATCCTCCCCACATCTCCTCTCCGCAAATGAGTTTACTGAATTAACACCACATCCCACTGATTTTTCTGTGCCTCCCTATACAACAGGCTATGCTTAGCTGGGGAGTTCAACCCCTTAACATTTACTGTTCCAATCCGCAGCATTTCCCTTCAATCCCCTCACCCTCCTCCATTGTGCTGTGTCCTTATCCCCTCTCCCCACCTCCTACCCCTCCCTCCTTCCCCTCCCCCTCCCTCCCCCTTCCCTCCCCTCCCCCTCCACACATTCCCCCTTCCCATTCCCTAACCGCCCTCCCTCACTTCCATGTATGACTTGTCCTATCCCATTGCTTATCCCTTCTCCTTTATCCCCAGTAAACTCGGCAAGCACCCCCCCACCTCCATATCCCCCCTTCTGCCTCCCAAACCCCACCATCCATATAACCCGATCTATGCCACCCCAACTCACCCCTTACATTCAACAATCTCCTCTCCCCCATTCCCGCTCTCCCCAATGCAGCCCTATAAGTCCAGTGTCCATAATACGTGAGCATTAGAGCTCTACCACCCCATACTCACTGACTGCTCCCAAGCACTGCCTCTCCAATCTGCCTACTCAGGGGTCTTCCACCAATGTCGCAGTCTTCCGATTCTGGGACAGCCGCTTCAGTCTCTTCCCCTTTTCTCCCGCTCTCTGCCATTGCAAACTCGTATGTTGTTTACCATTCACAGTTTTAGTTTGCATCCTCTGCTCACTCGCTGCCGCTTTGGGTAGATTCTCACACCCCCAACTCTCTCAGCATCGACCAAGCTTCACTGTTTTCACCTTCCTGGTCACCCCATTCACTGACATCAGAAGGCCAAAGGGAAACATCCATCGATATCGCAGTCCTTTCCCCAACATATAGGCAGTGCCTCTTTCATATTTCTCCTCCGCTCCAGCGTTCTTGACAAACCATTAAACACTTCTACTTCACTTCCTTCCCACGCGATCCTGCTATACTTCCGTGCCGCATTTAATACTTGTTCTTTAATAGGAAAACTGCTCATACAGGCAATAATATCTCTCGTCTGCTTCTCCTGCCTCGGGCTCAAACTCCTATGCGCTTTTTCAATGCCAATTGTTACTGTTTGTGTGCCTCCGTCATCCCCCAGTTGCAATATATGGCTACACAAGCATTGCACTATCTGGACACAGTCTTTAGATGCCTCCACCTCTGGCACCCCCCGAATGCGCAGATTGTTCCGCCGCGCTCTATCCTCTATCTCCTCTATTTTCTCCTGTATCTCCTCCTGCTGGGCTTTGATTTTACCCTGCACCGACGCCATATCTCTCATCTCTTCTTCATATTGCTCCACGTGGCTTTCCAAATCTTCAGCCCGCTGCCCCAAGCAGCCCACCTCCTTCGGGATCGCTATCAAAGTCTCTTTCAGATCTTTCCTCATCGCCCTGATCTCCCCTTGCATTTCTATTTTAAAAGCCTTCAGCTAAGCTTTCAGCGGCATCTCCTCAGGCCCCTCTGTATTCACTACATCCTCCTCCTCCGAGCTCCCCGCATCAGCCCCATCTTCGGAGCCTGCCGACTCCGCAGTCGCTATCAGCTCCCGACGCACATACGGGGATTGGAAACCCGCCAACTTTTTCCTCACTGCCATAGCAAAGGTGGGTGCTCGCCTCCCTTCCACTTTTTATCCAGGAATCACTGTAAAGCCACACCAAACTCGTGAATCGGACGGAGCTAGGCTACTATGCTGCCATTAGCTCCGTGACATCACCGGAAGTTGCCAAAATATTTTTATTAGTTGCAGAATAAGAAAGTTTAGCATGTGAGCCAATGTATTGTGGCAGGCAAATAACATCCTATAGATTTATATTCCTACTTTGTGTTCTACATATATTTTATAAAAACAACAAATTAAACTTCTAAAACATTTCTAACACTGTGGGGTTCTTCTGAATGAACAGTGGACAAGAAATCTGTAGCTCATCTGGCAACACTGAGTAGGATTGTCCGGCTAAAATCTAGACACTTGGCTACACTCTACAATCCCTAATAGAGGCTATCCATAAGCACTTTACCTAATGTGACTATTAGTAAGGTTTAAATTGTTGTTTTTACAAAAAAGGTTCTCAACCCTGTCCTCGGGACCCACCTAGCCAGTCGGGTTTTCAGGATAACCACAATGAATATGTATGAGAGAGATTTGCATACACTGCCTCCATTATATGCAAATATCTCCCATGCATATTCATTGTGGTTATCCTGAAAACCCGACTGGCTAGGTGGGTCCCGAGGACAGGGTTGAGAACCCGACTGGTGATAGAAGAACGTAAAGTGTTATTTTCACAGAATGATCAGAAAATTAAGTCAAAGAATGTAGTTATATTGAGGTTTCTAGAAATACTTTGCAAAATAAAAATGTCTGATAAATGCCTGCCATCTCATGCAGATTCTTCTCTCTCTCTCTCCATTGTTCTGCATCTAGAAAGAGCAGAGCCTAAGAGACACTAAGTACATACTCCTCTCTCCCCCCCCCCCCCACCCCTCCAGATCTTTGTGATCCTTTATGATAAGGACTGACAGAACAGAAACCTAAAGTTAAAAGGCATACTGTGTGGATCATGAGATCCAAAAATTGTTAAAAAGTCAGGGAGTTGACTCCATATAAAATATAGAGGATTATGTATTTGAAGTGTGTCTATTTATTGCCATATTGTAAGAGACAAGATAAATATATGCAAAATAGAAAAACTAATTTTGTAGAGGTCAAGGTTGGTCTTAAGTTATAAAGCTATGGTAAATAAAAGAGATCCTTGCTCTGTTGATCTTTTGCAAGGCAAAGGTCTTATGGAGCAAGCACAAAAGTAAATAAACCATTGACTATTAGTATGTACTACCATAAAGGGGTCAGAAGAACAAGGAAATCTGCATTCTGGCATATGGTCTGTCATGTAAGAACTTGGAATTATGTTAAATAAACGGGATGAGCAAAAACCCACGTGTGCTGCCTGAGCACACTAGATAGGCTACTACGTCATTTCGTTCGACCTTTCCCCTACTTCCTGCCTCACCACAGCGCGCGTGACGTATCCCCTTTCTAGCAAGGTTTTGGGATGGACGCAGCCCTTCCCGGAAGTGATGTAGGCTTGGGGTAGGAAGTTGTAGGAGTGCAGTTAGTAGTACACTTCGGACTTTGTACCGGTGGTTATGGAGGCGCAGCAGCCGTCGGAAGCGGCGGATATTGAGAATATATTGAATCTTTCTTGGCTGGGCCTGGAAACTCTGAGCGCAGAGGCCGTAAGCGAGGAGCGTCGGAGAGATGTGCAGCAACTACTGTTGCCCCATAATCGCTTGTTAGTGCTGCCGTCTACCGTAACTGCCTTTTCCCAACTGCTGTTGCTGGACATTAGCAATAACGGGCTGGCCTTCGTGGGCGAGCCTCTGTTGGGCCTGACCAAACTGAGGACGCTGCTGGCCAAGAACAACCGGCTGGACGAATTCTCGCTGCCCAAGGAACTGGGCAGGATGGGACTGGAGGTGCTCAACCTGAGCGGCAACCGCTTCGAGCAGGTGCCTAGCCAGCTACTGGAGCTGCGGACCTTGAAATCTCTCTCAATGGGGGGCAACCGGTTAAAGAGCATCCCCGTTGAGATCGAGAACCTGAGCAGGTGTGATACCAAGGGGATAAGCAGGGGCTAGGGTATTACTTTCAATTAATCTGCTATACCGTGTCATTGAAAGGTGAGGGCTTAGCTCTCATGAGTCGACATGTCTGGTTTTGTGTGCACGGATCTTTAATATCTACACAGAGTAAAGGGCGGATCTGTTTCTGACCTGGAGTCCAAAAGCTACTTTAGTGCCCATTCTCGCTGCAGTATCGGTTCGTTACCGATAATGCCCAGGCAAAGTATTTGCACGCTTGTGCACTGACAGCTATCTCTTGCATCAAACCCTCTCCATTTCTTCTGGTCCTGCTTAGATGCTGAGTTGCCAGAGTGGGCACTAGATAACGTTAAAGAAGGACTTAATGCATGTCATGAGGTTTAATGAATAGGTGGCTCACCTTTACCTGAGTAGTTTGATTTCAGCACTTAAACCTTTGGACTCTCTGAGTTTGCCTGTTTCCCAAGATTTTGAAGTTGAGCAACCGACTGAGGTATCTAGATGTAAATGACAGCATTGCAAAATATGTTCATAGAACATTTTTTATCCTGATGTTATTGTGCTTACTATTGCATCATTACGTTTTAAAACAACGACTTGAGGTTGTGTAGATGCATTCAGTTTGTCTCTCTGAGTAGACATAGAGGCATGCTTATTAAACTAATTGAATATGTCTATGTCCAACTTTCCAGAGCTACACTGCCTTTATCAGGCCGCTGAATAACTAGCTGATTCGGTACTGAAGTGCTAGGTATGAGGGTGCCTGTATATGCTAGAAAGTTATAGATTTCATTTATTATAGCTAAGTAAAGGGATGGGATGGAGTAGAGTTTGACTAAGGGCAACAGATAGTAGCTCTTTAGAGTTCCAAAGGGCTTGTGTGTTCTTAATATAAACACAAAAGGACTTTAGAACTACACAACAAAACATTCAATGTTAAAGTTCCTTCTAAATACCCTGATTATGAACATGTTAAAGGTATGTTCTTCCCTTGAGAATTGTTCACCTGTTGAGGTGACACTGTTCTGTGATGTGCTATTTTGTGCCTGTGAAGGTTCATTTTTGTCCTTGGTCTTTTTTTTGTTGTTTTTCACTTCTTTTGCATTAGATGTTATATAATACATTTTTAAAGCATAAATATAACTTCTTTAAGAAAATGAGAAAAACTATGCAGATTCAGACCAAAGTTCATTGATATCCTGTCTCTGACATTAGCCAGTCCAGGTCACAATTAGCGTGCTTATCCAAAAAAGTAATTCATTTCCAGGAATGAACAATGACTCTCCCAAGTCTTCCTTGCTAATGATTCTTATGGACCTTCCTCCATGAACATGTCCAGTCCTCTTTAGAATAACCAATATGTTGGCTGTCTTGACATCTTCCGGCAACAGATTCCACAGCTTAAATATGCACTGCCGGAAGAATGAAAAACTGTAGAATTTAATCTGCTGGGAATTTGTTTCATGAAGTTTCTTCTTGGTTTTTAGTTTGACAGGTTAATGCTTTTTCTGTGTGATTGACTGACTGTAGGTTCCTGTGATATGTACTGGAACAGTTGGCACCAGTGATGGGAAAAATTGCCTGTTAGTCTGCAGACTGGAATGAGTCAATGCAGCTATCTGTCTTATCAAGCTGCTGGGCCATCTCGACTAATTAGAAACATAACAACAGAAAAAGACCGCGTGGCCTATTGTCTGCCCTCCCATATCAACTACATTAGTCCCCTTTTTTTCCTTTAGAGATCCTCTGTGTTTGTCCCATGCGTTTTTTAATTCAGATACTGTCCTCGTCTCTACCACCTCCACTGGGAGACTATTCCATGCATCTACCACTCTTTCCATAAAGAAATATTTCCATATATTACTCCTGTCTATCCCCTTTCACCCTCAACCTATGTCCCTTAATAGCAGAGCTTGCCTTCAATTGAAAGAGACTCTGCTGTGCATTTATACCGTGAAGCTATGTAAATGTCTGTCATATCTCCCCATCCTGCATTTCCTCTAAAGTATACATATTAAGATCTTTAAGTCCGTCCTCGTATGCTTCATAACAAAGAACACTAACTATTTTAGTAGTCACCCTCCGCACTGACTCCAACCTGCTTATATCTTTTTGAAGGTGCAGTCTTCAGAATTACACACAATACTCCAAATGAGGTTGCACCAGAGATTTATACGGAGGCATTATCACCTCCTTTTTTTGCTGGCCATTTTTCTCCTTATACACCCAAATATCCTTCTGGCTTTGGCAGTCACCTTTTTTCTACCTGTTAAATACTTTAAGCTCGTCAGACACAATTACGCTCAGGTCCTGCTCTTATTTCATGGACAGAAGTGCCCCGCCCCCTACACCGCTCTTTGGATATTTTGCAGTCCAAGTGCATGACCCTGCATTTTTTTAGCATTACATTTCAGCTGCCAAAATTCTAGACCGTTCTTCAAGCTCAGCTAGATTCCTCCTCATGTTATCTATTTTGGTATCATCTGCAAATAAGCAAACATTACCCGACAGCCCTTCTGCAATATCAGTAACAAAGATGTTAAAGAATTGGCCAAGGACAGATCCCTGTGGTACACCACTGGTAACCTCCATTTACCTGTGCCTCCCAATCAACCAATTTCTAACCTAATCAGTAACTTTAGGGTCTATCCCTAGGGTGCTCAGTTTTTTTATAAATCACCTGTGTGTAATGATGTCCAGAGGCTTTACAGAAATCTAAGTGCACCACATTTAGGGCTCTCCCTCACTCCAACTCCCTAATTCAGAACATTTCTTTATAACTTGTTCAGAAAATGTTGCAGTTTAATTCATGAATCCATGTAAAAGTTCATTGGTTTCAGACACTACCTTCCCTATATCTAACAAAGATATCTCAGAGGGAGAAGCTCCCGAGTTTAAAACTGCAGAGACTCCACCTACACGAAGTGGCTGAAGCCAACTAACATCTGGTAGGGCCTGTGGCGGATTCCCAGGCCTGGTTTCCTCTGGAACCTGGCCAGAGATCACTTGGGAGATAAATTCACCTCATGTCCGATTTTGCACCTGGATTGGGGGTGGGGAGTTTTTACTATTGGACTTAAAACCGCCCCAGAAAGCACAGATAAAGAGTAGCCCAATTGTGGCGTTTCCAACACCTCCTGTTACTTACCTCAGTTCTCATTACCACATGCTGATCCATAGGGCCAATGGCCACTGTTGGGGTGGAGCTCAAAACCACCTTTTTCCTCTCCTTAATTTTCCGCTTACCAGCACCTCAGGGCGTCCCACGCGACAATTTGGGGTACTAAACCCTGAAGAGACACCAAAGGAGCGAACCTCTTTGCTCACATGGCTGCGGAAGCGGCAGCAGTTCATTTCAAGAGTTCTGGGTCGCCTCGTTGATATGGAGGGGAGAGGCTAAGCTTCCTCCCGTTCAAGCTAAAGTCCTCTATAGCCCAAGGATACTGTTTGGCACACACACCGGGTAGCCAGCATTTGCAATTCCCCAGAGCTGTGCTACTTCCCAATAGATTTATTAAGATTTGTAATGGTCAGATTCAGCATCAATTGATGGCAGAAGAAATTTTCCCAGCTCCTCAATGTCAGTGGACACAGTTGGGAGAGGGGGGTCTCAACTATTGGTTTCTAAATACAAAGAAAATGTTGTCAAGGCTACCAGTTATAAAGATGGGCCACATACTTGCTGTGTTGGTTTCTCTATGAAATGTAGTACCCTTTGATCATAAGTGGAGTCAACTAGCAGTCTTTTTGTGGCTAGTGTTTGCTGGTAAGGTAATGTTCAGCTGGGAAAGGAATCTGGGCAGATGTCTTGGTTCAGCATCCCTCTTGTTCTCCCCATCTACTGGTTCATGCCACCCCAGCCTATGTGGAGCAACGTCTTGGTCACATGGCTTATTCAAACCTATTTGCACCATCTTAGCAGTAGTTCTGCATGCTTCTCATTGATTTTATCAAGCTAAATTTAACTATTTTAAATCATGCAGCTCATTCAAAATTAGTCCTATCTGACCCATTTAGAAATGTTTTTTAAAATGCTTTCCTAAAAAAAAATATATATATATAATATAATATAGATTCCATGTGTGGTTTTGTGCATGCATGTATACAAACACATCTATACTATCTCCAGGAACAAGCAGGAATGAATCTTCACATATGGGTACGTCGGTACTGACGGAGTCTGCGCGGGAACGCTTCCCAGCGTCCAATCAGACAGCCTTTGGAAGCATCCCAACACGCCTGCGTGCTGCCTTCCCAACTGTCTCTCCTCAGTTTTCATTTTTCCGCGGAGCCGGCAGGACCTCCTCCTGTCACCGCAGAAAATTCTTCTTTTATTTTTTAGTTTTCTTGTGGTTGCGGCTGTCTTCCCCGACGCCACCAGTACCGCCGGTGTTTTTTTTTCTTGTAAAATTTTTCCTTTTTAAGGAATATTTTTTCCTCCTCAGTTTCTCACGGTTTCTCAGGCCTGTTAGGCCTCTCCTTTTTCCTTCATGGAACCGCCAGCCACTATCCCCAAGAAATGTACAAACTTATTTTTAGACACTCACAATTGGTGTCTAACCTGCTTGGGTCCTGACCATTTTCCTCCGGAGCCCTTTGGCAATAATATTGTGAGAAGAAGTTTTCAACATCGAGTCACCCTCAACACGTGGTCCCCATCCAACTTCAGAGCACTGACCATATCTTCTTCTACACAGGATCAGGTAACCCAAAAACAGTCTGTTAAGACTAGCCAGTCCTCGAGCGGCAGTTCTCATGCATAGCATAGAGATGCCTACGGCCTTGCCCTCGAGAAACCACTGGTTTCAAAACCCCGGTGGGAGTCTTCGGCCTCCAAAGCCTGTGTGGGGTTTCAGGTTGTTCCTGAGGTTCACCCCTCATAGAACATACCTGAGCCATGCCCGGTGGTGGCATCCGCTTCGAGCGGTACCGATACCCCGGCATTGGCAATGGTGTTGGATGAAACATTCCTCACCAAGGATCGTCGTCTGGCGTCCTCAGTACCTACTGGGCCGTTGGATATGCTCCAGACCGGCCCTCCAGTGTCGGTACCCCTTCGATGCCGAGTCTGGAATCGATCTCTAGTCTGGAGGACTGGGTACCGACTCGCCTTGGTACCGACACCAGACGGTACTGAAGGCCCGGTTCCGATAATTCGGATCCGCAACTCTCGGTTTTTTCGATACCGTTAGAGTTGCCACCGGCTGGCCTTCATCCACCGGTATCGGATACGTTACCGGAGTCGGTACCGGTATCCACATTACCATTGCTGTCGGTGCCTTCCATGCTTCTCTCATCAGGCTCACTTCCCTTGATACCTAGTTTGGAATCGATCCCTAGCATGGACCATACGCTACTGACTGTTGCTGGTCCCGACCTCCTGTGGTACCGGCGACCATCTTCTAAGGACCACCATTCAGGATCTTCTATTCCTATAAAGTTGGATAGATCCCTCGGTGCCAATGCTAGTTCTTCAGCAGATCTAGCCTCTCCAAAAGAATTTCCCTCTGGGGATTTTTCTTTTCAAGCTTTTCTCCTGGATATGGCAAAATCACTTGCCATTTCTATACCTGGACAGGATCCTACACAAGGGAATACAGAATCCCTGTATATTCCTGGAAGAGCAAAGGAGAACATCATGCTTCCTTTGCATCATTCCTTGCAGGATCTCCTTCTACGAATGTGAGAAGCTCCTTTAAAGGTACCCCCACTTTCAAGAGCAACTGATCTTCTATATCAGGTGCCCCCTTCTCCAGGATTTCAAAAGACTCAACTTCCTCATCATTCCATTGTTGTAGAATCAGCAGTGAGGTGGGTGAAGAGTATTAAAAAGCACTCTTCTTATCCGCCAGGTCGTGAGTCTAAGACTTCGGATGCCTTTGGACGCCAAACTTTCCAGGCATCCATGCTTTCAGCAAGAATTCTCTCATATATTTTTTATATGGGCTTATCTCTTGAGGAGGTCACAAGGAAATTACATCTTTTGACTCCTTTTCTTCAAGAGCCCAAGAGTGCAGACTATTCCTCACTGGTTAGTCATGCTCAAAATATCTCTAGATTTCTTACTCGTGCTTCCCTAGACTCCTTTGAGTCTGTTAGCAGGACTTCTGCTATAGCTATAGGAGCACAACGTAAAGCCTGGCTCCAAGCTTCAGACTTGGACAAATGGGCACAAGTTAGACTGGGAAATACTCCTTGCACTGGAGAAAATCTCTTTAACAAGGAGTCTTTACTCCAGGTTGTTCAGTTAACAACTGACTGTCCTGTTTCCAGGGGCTGTTCTACGCCGCCTTCTTTCCCAGTTGGTAGGAAATGTCCTGCCAAAATTTCTTTCCCTAGGGGAAGAAGATTTTATCCATCTTCTGCCCATCATACAGATGTTCCCAAACAGGGGAAACATCACCCTGGTCTCAAGAATCCACAACCTCAGCAGGGTCAACAAACCCAGCAGTTGCAGGGTTTCAAATAGATCATCATTGCCCCTCTTGGTTGGTGGTTAGAGTAGCAGTCTGCTTCTTTTCATTTGCAGTATCTGCACTAAATTTATTCTAACCTTCCTAGATATCTGTTCATGAGACATCTTTTCTTTAACTTTAAGAGTCTTTATGATGATCATGCTCATACTTAACAGGGTTTTCCTCTTTCTCTTGGAGGAAAGAGAACTAACAACTATTAATAGACAGTTGTTTTCCCTGTACTGGCATGTATCATCTCACCTGTCAGAAACTTCCTTCATAGTCAGTCTCTTTTAACTCTGTCTTACCTCCCTCTTACTATAACATTTGGTTTGTAAGAGGGACCCTTTTACACTGGTAAGCCCCTATGGTCCTCTACCTGTTCTACCGGGGGATTCTCCCTTCAGGAGTTGTCTCCCCCCTTGTTATCTTGGGGCAGCCCATCAGACAATAGGAAATCCTACCAGGTCTGTTGTTTGTTTTTCCTAATCTAAAAGAGGGAGAGGGAAAAGAAACTTTCTCCGCTGCCTTGGTACGTTGCTGCAGATACAGCAACTCCTAGTGGTTAAGTCACTGGTTCTGTCCACCACACAACCAGGGATTCCCCTCCACTAGCAATTCTTCTAGCCTCAGTGCTAAATCCCAAACAGGTTATCAACCTCGTTTGGGACACCCTCTTATCACAGCCTGGTTGGTTAACTTCTATTCTTCGCCCCCTTGGCCTTGGCAGAATACTTCGTTACCTGCTGGCTTTCCACAGCCAGTGTTTCTTCTAACCATCCTGCAGCATGCTCTCTGCAACTCTACAGAGTAGCTTTGCACTATGGGCTCTTGCTAGAGAGCATTAGTATCTTGCCTAGCAGATAACCCCAGATGGTTAAAAGGGGGTTACCCCAGTCATGTTTCCATGACTGGCAGGTATCTCCTACCCTTACCATCTCATCTTAAATCTCTTTTGAGACATCAGTCTCAGGCCTTTCATTACATGAAAACCTAAAGAAGGGCCAATTTCCTGGCTTGGCCCATATCTCCTTTGGTCTTCTCGTCAGAGATAATTTTCTTCAATGGCAGCTAGAGGACACCCAATACCCCTCTTGCCCTCATAGGCAAGTCACTAGGGTATCTTCCTCCAGTGGCGTCCTCTATCCATTCTCCATATGGCAATTCTGGAGAAATCTGGACTTCCTGCCTACAGTCTGAAGTTATCCTCTGCCTTTTTCACGTAGGCCATCCTGGTTATTCAAGAGCTCAAATTCTGAAAAGAATCCAGACTTCTTCTTGTCAGGGAGACACCTCCTCTGACTCTGCCAATCATAACCAGGAAAAGAGTTTTTCTCTGTATGTCTATTCAAGCAGGTATTAACTTTCCTGCTCTTAGATGAATCTTCCTCTCTCCCTATATCCCTAGGGGGGGATCAGCTTCTATAGACCTCTCTCCTTCCACATACCTGGAGATATGTGTTTATATGTCTACATATTCACACACAGATATATATATATATATATATATTCATCTATATCTGTGTGTCTTCGGCCCCTACATATCTCTTATAGATATATTCATATATACCCTATATGTGTATATATTCAATATATATATGTATATATACATAGATATATTTATAGAACTATTGAGATATATTTTTAGATAGATGAGTATATGGATACATATCTATCTGTTCTGTTAGGTTCAGATATCCTTATATTCCTCTGTGATCCTGACAGATGGGCACTACCCCTATCATTGCTATCCAGCATACTTAGGGAGTGACACTTATAACCACTTCCTGTGGTAATTAACAATTTTCCCTACCATATAGGTTGGGTACTCCTGAAGCTCTCTATATACCTTTTTTTCTTTCCTAATTGACCCCATTTAGGAAAGACATTGTGGAGCTTCAGTTAATCTAAAGCTTAGGGCTCCTGAGTCTGTCCTTACTTTCTTATCAGATACAAGGGTCTCCATACCCTTTCTCCCCTACATGGACTGATTCCATCCCCAGTCCAGTTAGGTCAGACTCATTTCTTCTTTTGGTCCTAAGTTTGTACTGTTTTGGACCAAAACAGCTTAAGCTTTCTTAATACTACCTTCTGCGTCTCCGCTGAAGCTCTACCTCTTATACTACCCCAGTTTTCCCCTGGGGCTATTTCTCACCCTGAAGGGTTCTAACCTCCACTTGTTTTTTTCTATTTTTATTACCTCTACTTCTCAGTGAGGTACCCCTTGAGCACATTCACTGGCTCTTCTAACAGATCCATATGTACCTCAGTGGACTTGTGTAATGCCAACAAGGGAGGCCCAGATTACAATATTTTACTACAAAATGCCCTCTATACAGGGTCTTCCCCTTTAGAAACCCTATTCTAGCCAGCTGTTCCACAGCTGCTCTTCTGTATTCAACTCCTACCCTCCATCCCCAGGATGCCTGAGGTCTTAGCAATAGCATGGCTCGTTCTAGACTTGCAACATGCTAGGATTCCCTCTGGGCATCTCAGCTTGGGAGTCCCCATATGTGAAGACTCATTCCTGCTTGTTCCTGGAGATAGCACAGTTACTTACCTGTAACAGGTGATCTCTGGGAACAGCAGGAATAAGTCTCGCGCTCTCTCTCGCGCTCTCTCTCGCGCTCTCTCTCGCGCTCTCTCTCGCGCTCTCTCTCGCGCTCTCTCTCGCGCTCTCTCTCGCGCTCTCTCTCGCGCTCTCTCTCGCGCTCTCTCTCGCGCTCTCCTTTCAAACTTAACTGAGGAGAGACAGTTGGGAAGGCAGCACGCAGGCGTGTTGGGATGCTTCCAAAGGCTTTCTGATTGGACGCAGGGAAGCGTTCCCGCGCAGACTCCGTCGGTACCGACGTACCCATATGTGAAGACATTCCTACTGTTCCCCGAGATCACCTGTTACAGGTAAGTAACTGTGCTTAACAGTGCCACAGAAGTAGGCCAACATTTGGTTCGTGGCCCGAGTGCTATAGGATGCATACCTTTGTTTTAAGGTTGGGGCTTCCAGTTTAGACAGGACCACAAACAGATCTAATTGTCCAAAATATGCAGACAAGCCAAATCCTTAAAGCTCATTTGCAGATGCATGTCTGGTGAATGTTATAAGCAACTTTGAAAATCAGACCATTGGTGGGTCTCAAGAACAGATATTTTTAAGACAAAGAAACATTAACATGTCTAGGAGGAGGGGTTGTTCTGCTATAAAAACAGCTGCTATCCCTACAATGAACTTATGTTTGATTACTGGTTCAGTCAGTGGGAGTTGCTGACAGATAACTTGCTCAGGAAGGAAGAAGAGACAGAAGTTTTAAATAATATGAAACAGAAGTACATTTTGGCTATAGGTGATCATGAGAGGAAGGAAATTAGAATTGAAAAAGCTGCAAGTAACCGTGCAGTTTCAGGATCTTACTAGCTGTTTAACATCCTACATTTAACTCTTTCTCCTTCATCTGAAACTTGACAGAAAATGGGAGCCTGGGCCAGCTAAAGGATTTAGAGTGCATATAGAGTTTGGATGGGGCTTTTGTTCCTCTGATGGATGCTCTTTTGAATAGAGTTCTTGGTCTCTTGGCTGTGTGTTGAGCTTTCATGTGAAGTTCTCTTGGATGCTCTGTCTCCATCCAATCTTACTCTGAGAGCTTACAGCTGAAACCTGGAGGGGGAAACTGAATGAATGCAAACAGACAAAAAGGTGTTTGTTTTTGTTTTGTCAAAAGGGAAAATGAATGCATGTGAGGGGGAGAGACTCATTGATAAATCCAATGGCTTCCTTCCCAGTAATCTTGGCTTTGCTAGTGCTGAGAAGCAGCGAAAAGCTGGGGACTGCTCTAGGAATGAGGCTCTTAAGTCCTAATGCTAGCATGGTTTCAAAGCACACTATGTCCTGTGCCACTTTACGATATTGTTCAAGCATTACTTGTGGATGTGTGTGAATTAGAAACAAAACTCTCTTGGTATTCTTTTTTGCTTTATTGCTTTATGTTCATCTTAAATTCAGAACTTAACCAAGTTTCAGATTTCCATGCAGTGCTGACCCATCTTACCCCAGCCAGAATAGGTACTGTATGTGCCTCTTGCCTGTTCTGAAATGGTCAGGAACCAACCTCCTTCCCTGCTGTGACTTCTGCAGGTCATCGAGCCTTTGACCTGGTCGACAAATCTCAAGCAATTCAGGTTACAAGAAATTATTTTATTTAAGGTGGTCCAATAAAGTCATTCACAGTACATCAAGTTGCAACCCCTCAACTAAAGAAATTGAAAGGCTCCCTAAATTTAGTGTAGACCTGCAAAGCCACATCCAATCATCTAACAGCTGCTGGATGATGGGTGTGATGTGAGTTGATCACTCCTCACTGAAAACTGGACTAAATGTCACCATTTATGTAAATACCATTATGACTATTATCCCACAGAGAAGTCAAAGAATTCAACAACATGGAGATAAATGAATATTCTTTACCTTCAATCGTCTGCTGGCATAAATCACTTTGCTGATATCCATAATAACTCACAATATTTGTGTGGTCCTTTGGAGACGTTTTCACAATCGTGTCCACTACAGTTGTGGTCAACATTATTGGCACCCTTGCAGTTTAACCCCTTAATGTCCAATATCTCCTAAAAAATAAAAGTAGCCAATGAAATTGCTTTGGACTATATATGCACTATATTTATTTTATTTAAGTTTTTCTATACTGTATTTTCATTTAATCAAGGCGGTTTACATTAACTTTTTACAAAGAACATTCAATTATAAACAATAACTTTTACAAAGAACTTTGACACACACAAGAATCAAATAAAACAAGACCAATTAAAAAGGGAAATTTACAGAACATGATTATTGGCACCCTTATAAAACATTCAAATCAATTTGAATAGAAGAACCACATTCCCACTGCAATAAAATTTAGATGAACCTGTGATCATTTGTCAGTACTCACATGACTTAAATCAACCAATTAATGATGGCTCTAATGTTTAAAATGGCCACATTCACTCCCTATTTCATTGAGACCGTCAGAAAAGCCATTATCGCCGAACATCAAACTTCAAAGGCGTACAAGGCCATCTCCAAAGACCTTGGGATTCCTTTGTCTACAGTTCACAATGTTAGTAAGAGGACATTTACTCATGAAACTGTCAAGAACCTCCCAGGACATGGTGGGAAGAAGAGAATTAATCCAAGAAGTCTTCGAAGGTTTGAGCAAACTGTTGAAAAAACACAACATAAAACATCCAAAGAGCTTAAGGCTGACCCAGAGCAATCTGGAGTGGTGGTTTCAAGCTGCACCATAAGCCATGCACTAAACAAAGGATTTCATGTGCAAAGGCCAAGCAGGATCCCACTACTCAAAGACTGACATGAAAAGGCATAACTGATCTTTGCCCAAACCCACCTTGAGAAACCACAATCCTTCTGGGAAAATGTTCTGTGGACAGATGAAATCAAGCTTGAACTCTTTGGCAATGCAGACCAGCAATACATTTACAGGTGAAGAAATGAATCTTATAAGGTAACAAACACTCTTCCTACAATTAGATATGGTGGAGATTCCAAAATGTTGTGGGGCTGTTTTGCTGCCTCAGGAATTGGAGGCCTGGAACGTATTAAAGGAATCATGAAGTCCGAGGACTACTAAGGTATTTTGGGGCAAAATGTGCTACCTAGTATCAGAAAGCTAGGTCTGGGTTGAAGGTCATGGGTCCTCCAGCAGGACAATGACCCAAAACATACATCCAAAAGTACAAAAGAATGGTTAAAAAGAAAAAAATTGATTTGTTTTAAACTGGCCAGCAATGAGTCCTGATCTCAATCCAATCAGGAACCTTTGGAAAGAGCTGAAATCTGTCATTGGTAAAAGGAATCCTAGGAACATTCATGAGCTGTAACAATTGCATTTGAAGAATGGAGAAACCACCAGCAAACAAATGTACAAATCTTGTAGATTGCCTCTAAATGTTTCTTGTAGCCATCATCACTGCCAAAGGTGGTGCAACTAAATATTAGTGAAGGGTGCCATTAATCCTGTCCTGGTCATTTTTTTTTCCTCAGAAATTATGTCTAAGTTGCACAGACATCTTTTTGTTGTTGTATGGCTAGCAACATACAGTACTAATAAAATATTATGATGACATACAGTTGGAATATTTCCCATTTATTTCTCAAAATATTGTACACAACATACCAAAAATGTATGTTTTTTCACAGCAATGATTGGATGTTGTTGGAAGAATTTTGAAGAAAGAGAAATACTTTCCCTGAAACAGAACTAGAAAGAAAATTATAGTAGTTTGAAATATAATAAATAGAGAGAATTATGTCAGATACCTGAACTTTAGGAGAGAAAAGAAAAGATTAAAACATGATTTCTCTGCATATACATTTTAACACAGTAATAGAGCAGATTATAAAATGGTCCGACAAAAAGAACATTTTCTGTAAACATTATATATAGTGTTCTTGCAAATTATTATATTACTATTGCTTATGCAAATGACTGACATTTTAAAAATAAATCATGCAGACAAGAAAATATGCACACTAAACCAGGGTAATATGCACAGCGTTTTCTTCATTTGATCTTTCTGTACACAAATATTCACTTCAGCAATGATTTGATCAGTGAAGGAACCAATGACAACTGAGGGCTATATTGACACTTAGAATTAGGAAAGGCCAAATATTAAGCCTGTGTTGCTTTAAGGTATGTTTGTAAATCTTCATCTCTTATTAAGTGGACATTTATTAGTATTAAGATTAAAGGCCATTAACTCCCTGCATCAACGTACAAGTTGTGCTTTTAATGGAATAAGTTATTGTATATGTAATTGGAGACTGACTTTCCAAACAAATATAAAATGTATGTATGGTGGGTACTTCTGACATTTGAGGGTAGGGATTTGCCCTTCACTAGCTTTTTATAATGGAGCAGGCCTTGAGAAACTTTCTTTGGTCTTGGGAGCTATTGGCTGAGACAAGCTTTCTCACTCCCCCCCCTCTCTCCCCCCCCCCTCCTCTAGACTGAAATCGAGGAGTGTAAGAAAGGTAGTTCCATATCGTCCTGCTAGACCAGTCCAGACAAATAGGTTGTGTTCCCCTACCAGCAGATTGGGGGAGACAAAGAACCATTGAAAAGCCCAAGTTTCAGTAACATCTCTCTCATGCCTCTATCTACATCAGCCACCAGAGGTCTCTTCAGTATTTCTTTGTCTCCAGCAGATGGTAGATGTATTTTCTCATCTCTGAAGGTTGAGAGGAAAAGATTGATTCAATGCTTATGAACCTTGAGGGTGACTCTCTCATTTGAGTTTGATATGGGAGGCTCTACTAGACTGCAGTCTCTTCGGTAGCCATAGGAGGAGGGAAAATTTGGTTCAGCTCTACATCTTTATCATAAGAGCCTGTTGAGCAGCCAGCAATTGGAAGGATCTGGAAGAGATCAGCAGCCTCACAGAATCTCAACACCCCCTCCCTCCTCCTCTGTTCCCCATGCTCTCTCCTGAAGATTGCAGAAGACTCTCAGAGGGATCTGCCTGCTAGTCACCTTAAATGCAGTGCTGCAAAGCTACTATAACAGCATCAGGGGAGTAGAGCTGAGCTCGGTATGGATCCTCTCTGCCTGGGGCTCTCAGGGGGGTGAGTACCAAGACTTGACCTATAATTGTCCTTATTGGGGGGGCTCCCGATTCAGTCTGTGTGGGATGCAATTTGGGGTAGACCACTGGTGACTGTTAGCACAGTGTGGGGTTTCCTGCAGTTTTCTGCATGCGCTAGTAGCATTTTCCCTTATTGTGCACCTGGAGGTCACATGTTCCTACCGTAGTGTCTTTATCTTTATTTGCAAAATGGGATATAACGCCCTTGCTGAAGCGTCAGGGCGGTGTACAATACAGTAATCCATTGGCTACAGAAAATAAAGGGGAGAAAGGAACGCCATTGATAGACAGGAAAGTAAGAGAGAAAAAGAAACAAAAAGGTAGGACAGAAGTGAGACACGACATGGGAGAAACAGAGATCCAGGGCAAGGGGAGGGAGCTGTCTAGTGAGTTAGGCAAGGGGTCACGAAACTAGCGGTGGGGGGTGGGGGGGGCCCCCAACGGGGAAGAGTCCGAGCCATCAGCAGGAGCAGGAAGGTCATAGGCCTGACAAAAAAAGGTGAGTTTTAAGGAGTGACTTGAACTGAGGGAAAGAATGTTCAGTGCGGAGGGAGTGCGGGAGAGAGTTCCAGAGGGCAGGGCTGAGGAAGAAAAAGGCAGAATGACAGGTGAGCTCAAGGTGGGCCTGGGAGGGGGAAGGAAGAAAGCCGGTTGCCATGAACAGAGCGGAGGAGACGGGGGGCAGGTTGAAGGTGAATGATGTCAGCCAGGTATTGTGGAGTACCGATATGCAGAACCTTGTGGGTGATGGTAAGGAGCTTATAAATAAATCTAACAGAGATTGGAAGCCAATGAAGGGAGAAGAGAGAGGGAGTGATGTGGCCATTAACAGTGCCTGTAAAAGTACAGTTATCGCGCCTTAGCATGCACTATTACGATACTTGCCTTAACTCTTATGTTGTGTTTTGGCTTCTGGCAAGTGTGGTGCCACATCTCCAGCTTCTGGACTCTGCTCTTCTAGTATGGCAGCTCCTGAGTTGTTCCTGGAAGGATTACGCCCCCTCCCGCCAGGGGATATGGTTAGTACGGCCATACCTGCTTAAGGGCAAGAGGTGGTGGATGACGCTGTGGGTAAGGATAAGTAGGTGGCCGGATGTTCCAGTTACCATGCTGTGTGCCATTCCCTGACCTCTAGGGGATTGATGGCAACTATGTTCCCTGGTATAAGGGGGTTTATTTCCATGGGGAGCGCTCCTTTTTGCAATAGGCCTGGTTATTCTGGTATGGAAACTCAGATTCTGCAGCCTCTGGGTCCCCCCCCCCCCCGAGCGCAGTCTCATTAAGGGCAGGCTGAGAGTGGAAGCCCTGTTTGATTACTTATTGCTGAGTCCCCAGCAAAGAATGCCCCCTGGAGATGGTGATTAGCTCACATCTGTCCAAGATTTGGACTGTGGCTTGAATTCAGATGTCTAATATGGATGAAAAAGTACTCTCGCCTTCAGAAGATTGTGAGGAGGCTGATGCTATCTGCCTGTGCTGGAACTAGAGGCTTTCCTAGGGTCTTATCCACCTTGAGCTTGGCAGATGCTTTAGGCATGGAGCAGGAACTGAAGATGCATTCACTCCTGCAAGGGATGCGGAAATCCACTAATGTCTTGCTGTTCCTAGAAGTGCTCAAGGGCCTGTTCAGTCTGAGTGGGATTTCCCCGACTCCATGCTTAAGGGGCTAAGGGTGTATAAGAAGATGCACACTCTCCCAGCGAAGGAGTATGTTGTGTGGTTTGGTTTGATATTTCCAAGGTGGATGCGCAGGTCACGGCGGTTACCATTCGGATCCCATTCCTATGGAAGGTGGATTGGCATTAAAGGATACTCTGAACTAGAAGGTGGATTCATATTGAAGAACCATTTTGCTGTGGTGACTGCTATTCTTCAGTTGTGGTATGTGCAGAGCTGATGTTTCGAGCCCTTCTCTAGTGGATTCAGTCTCTTCCACCAGATGATTCTACCCTTCTTTTGGAGTCCTGCTACGTCCTTCCTTTCTGATACTGTGTATGGCCTGGTATATCTAGCAGCCAGGGATTTTGCCCTGTTGATGGTGACATGGTATTGGCTAGGCTCTGACATGGGGCAGCAGATTAATTTTTTATTTATTTATTTATTTGCATTCTCTTATATACCATGCTATTCTGCATCAGTGCGGTTTACATTGAACAAACTGAAATTACATTGAACAGGGCATTATAACTTGGAGATAACTATTTTACAGGGAACATGGGCTATGGAGGGTTAAGTGGCTTGCCCAAGACCACAAGGAGCACCTGTGGGACTAGAAACCCCAGTCCTTCCGGCCCAAGGTTGCTGTCCTCTAGTGGCCTCTTCCGGCCTGAAGTACCTTGCCCCAACCACTAGGCCACTTCTCCACTCCAGTTGCCCATCTGGCCTTAGAGGGATGTTTCTCTGGGTCTGATTTGAAGAAGCTGGTGAAGGATCTGGATGAGATGACATTTGCTGCATTCTGGAGGACAGGTCCAAGAGGCCTGTGAAGTGGGCAGGAGTCCTTTTTCTGTCTGCCTCCACCTGCTCCTCACGGGTGTAGAAACTGCTCCGATATTCATAAATATAAACAACATTCGCAACAGTTAAAACTGAATTTTTTTAAGTAGGGGTTATCCCAGCAGCATTGTACAAAAAGCATATCGACGAGCTTTATACAACAACCGAGATTTACTATTACTTCCTAAACCACCGGTGGAGCACTTTGAGAAAGAGGGTCCCATTAATTTTGTTACACACTACTCTCCGGTTAGTTTCCAAATACAGAAAATCTTAAAGAAATATAGCCCGATACTACATACTGTTCCAGGTCTTCAAGAAAAAACACCTAATTGGAGGACTGATGCGTTGCCTATATAGTCATGTCATATAGATTGACAACTTCAGGATGGGTGGGAATGTAAATGTCCCTGGCCAGTAGAACATGAACTGAGGATACACTCATATTTACATGAACTGAGGATACACTCATATTTCTGATTTTTGAAAGGCTATGCAAGGAATGTAGGTAAGTTACAATTTCCTAAGCCTAACCAAAATTAGTTTGGTTGCCACTAGACTGTAGATTGAGGTGGCTGTGAACAGATAGAAATTTGATAAAGACAGAAAGATAGGAAGAGCAAGGTGTTTTGTTTTGTTTGTCCTCCGCTGATGCAGTTACCCTAACACATCACAGTGCCTAAGTAGTAGTATAAGAGAATAAAACAGGAAAGAAATAGGCAAGGAAAAGTTTTATATCAAAAACCAGCCAAATAGTAAAGTTGTAGAGTCTCTTGAAGCTGATTTTATCCTTTTTATGGTCTACCTGACCACCTCCTCTGAAGAGCAGTGTTGGGGAAGGATAAGGATCTTCACCTTGGGGATATCCGGAGGGTGTTTCTCCAGTACTTGGAGGTTACAAATTTTATTTTTGCGAGTCCAACGATCGTTTTATGCTGATTTGCTGGCCCGCACAAGGGTGATATGACGGCTAAGTTGATTGTGGGGCACAGGATTAAGAAGGCCATTGCCTTGTTGTAGAACAGGTCCAGCTGGAAAGCATGGTTATCATGTAAAAGTAGTCCAAACAAATAGGAAGCATGGTATTAGCAAAAAAAACCTTTATTCATAAACGTTCATAAACTGGGGTGATTAGGGCCCTAATCACCCCGGTTTGTAAATGTTTATTCATAAAGTATTTTTTGTTAATACCACACTTCGTATTGATCTGTTATGAAACAGGCTAATTCCGAGGGTTTATGCACCCATGCCACCCGAGTGCAAATGTCCTCATGAGTGGGGCAGAGTGGAGCTAGTTAGCCCCTGTAGACATTTTGTTGGGCTGCAACGTGGGTATCACTTTCCACTTTTGTCAAGGATACCACTTGGATGTCCATGCGCGGGTGGACATGGCCTTTTGGCTCAAGGGTTTTGTGAGTTGCTGCGTTTTCTTCCCGCCCAGTGGAGTCATAGCTTTGGTACATCCCACTTGTTTGGACTGGTCTAGCAGGATGATACAGAAGGTGACATTTTACTTACCAGTTAATTTCTTTTCCTTGAGTCCTGCTAGACCAGTCCAGGGCCTGCCCCTGAAAACTGTATTTACTCTGTTCTTCTGCTGTGGTACCCTTGCATCTGCTATGATTTTTTTACTTGGCTGTGCAGGTTCATCTTCTACTGAGCTTTCTGTTTATGCTTTCCTGTACATAGTTCTTTACTGTTCATTACTCATTGTTGCCCACAGTGAGGTTATGTGAGGCTTGCCATGTTTCTCCCATATGCTTTGGGATGAATAAAGAGACCTCTAGTGGCTGAGGAAGATAGACATGTGTGATGTCATTGAAACCTGGGCTTTTCATTGGTTCTTTGTCTCCACCAATCTGCTGTTGGGGAACCAACCCACTTGTCTGGACTGGTCTAGCAAGGAAAGGACATAATTGATAAGTAAAATGTCATCATACCTCTTCTGAGGTCTTCGGCGTCTACTTTATGGCCTGATTTATTAGAGCTATTTTCCCATTCCATATCCAAGGAAAAAGAGCTGCTTAAATCAAGCCCTTAATGCACACCTGCAGGCCACTTGTACATCAGTCTCCTTTCACTCTTGCTGTCCCCTCCCATCCCATTTTGTGCCTCTGTCTCTCCCCCTCCCAAACATCCATCCCTGTTATCACCCAGTCTTCCTCCTGGTTAAGATTAGCTACCCTACCCTAGCTCGCCCACGACATACAGCAAACCAGTGAACTGCCCCCTCAGCCAGCCCTCATCACTAAAGAAATCAGTCGGCCCTCATCACCCAGCAGGTCATTGCAAGCCAGTTGGCCACTCCCACTCCTCCCAGCCTCTATCTGTACCCCTTCGAGTCAGTCAACTATCCCTAGCTAGCCAATGAATCCCCCAGCCTTTCTTCCCATCCCTGCAAGCCAGTCCACTTCCTCAAGCCCCTACTCCTGCCCCACCATGTTCACTTAGCAGAAACAAAATACAAATACCATTTTTCTTTTTGGACACCTGGAGTCTGACTTCAACCTTGAGAAATAGGAGATGTTTAATCCATAATACTAATCGTTCTTACCACTTAGTAGTATGAGTGGCCAAAAGCACTAACCAGTTTATTTGGATGTTGTCAAAGGCTAATTCATTCCTGGCTTTTCTCCATTGCTTGCAGGGACTTGTAGTTCCTGTTGGTGTCCATCCCTGAATCCATGAGACCAGCAAGAGCTAGATCTCCTGTATGCATATAGAGAAAGCTAATACAAAACCAGGCATGGAGCTGAGCTGAAGAGGGGGGGGGGGGAGAGAGGTCAGTCCCTGCAGCAGGACAGTAATGGTAGGCGGGAATTGCCCTGTTGCTGAGGATTCTGGATGCTGCTGCTGTTGCTGGTAGATGGATGGAGCCCCGCATGCTAGAATCTGTACCACAGGCAACTGCTTGGGACAGTGTTCTAAAGCAGTAGTCAAACAGGAGGAGAGAGGTACTGCATGCACGCGCTGCCTCCCCTTCAAAAGAAAGCATGCTAGACCGCAGCCAATGGATGGCGGTGCCAGGGTACAAGGGCAGCAACCTGGTTCCAGGGGGTCAGTGGAGCTGGGTGTGGGAGGACCTCGCCATGCATGGAGTAGCTGGGAAGGAAGGAGTGGAGGAACCCAAATGGCAGCACCTGCTTATTTCTTAGGTGGGGACAAGGTCGCCCGAGGACAAGTTCAGGGACCAGATGGGTCTATACCAGGTGTCTGCAACCTTTAAGACGTAAAGAGCCACTTGGACCCGTTTCCGAAGGGAAAAAAAAAACTGGGAGCCGCAAAACCATTGCGACATTTAAAACAAATCTAACACTGCATATATTGTTTCTTACCTTAATGCTATATACGACCCCCTACTTTTCCTGTTAAAATATAGGTGTTTGGCCTATACTCGCCGTATAAGACTACCCCTCTTCCTTCACACACCAAAAAAAAAAACGCCAGAAAATATCACAACAACAAGTAACAATATTTGATTTCAAAATTATGATGATTTTGTAGTCAAATCACTAATATGAAATAAAATTATTTTTTCTACCTTTGTTGTCTGACCAATTTATTCTTTGATCATGCTGGTCCCGATCTGAGGCTTCTGCTTTTCTGTCTTCTCTTAGCTCTCTTTCTGTGGTCTATGGTCCATCTGCCATTTCTTATCTCTTCTTTCGTTTTCTTCACTTCTTTCCATCAGCCTATTTCCAGTCCCAGTAACCCTCCCCAATATCAGCCCCTTTCCAGTCCTCACTCCCAGTACCTTCCAGTGCTAATACCCCCTCCACCCCATTACCAGTGCTAGCCTCCCTTAATCAGCCCAATACCAGTCCTACCCCCCATCAGCTCATTACCAGTCCTAGCCTCCCCTAATCAGCTCATTTCCAGTGCTCGTCCCCTCAACCCCATTACCAGTGCTCCATCCCTCCATGTCAGCCCCCTCCCTCCCTCCATCCATATCAGCTCCCTCCCTCCATGTCAGCCCCCTCCATCCCTCCATGTCAGCCCCCCTCCCTCCATCCATATCAGCTCCCTCCCTCCATGTCAGCCCCCTCCATCCCTCCATGTCAGCCCCCTCCCTCCCTCCATCCATATCAGCTCCTTCCCTCCATGTCAGCCCCCTCCATCCCTCCATGTCAGCCCCCCTCCCTCCATCCATATCAGCTCCCTCCCTCCATGTCAGCCCCCTCCATCCCTCCATGTCAGCCCCCCTCCCTCCATGTCAGCCCCCCTCCCTCCATCCATATCAGCTCCCTCCCTCCATGTCAGCCCCCCTCCCTCCATCCATCCATATCTGCTCCCTCCCTCCATGTCAGCCCCCCTCCCTCCATGTCAGCCCCCCTCCCTCCATCCATCCATATCTGCTCCCTCCCTCCATGTCAGCCCCCCTCCCTCCATCCATATCAGCTCCCTCCCTCCATGTCAGCTCCCCTCCCTTCATCCATCCATATCAGCTCCCTCCCTCCATCCATATCAGCTCCCTCCCTCCATGTCAGCCCCCCTCCCTCCATCCATCCATATCAGCTACCTCCCTCCATGTCAGCCCCCCTCCCTCCATCCATTCATATCTGCTCCCTCCCTCCATGTCAGCCCCTCCCTCCATCCATATCAGCTCCCTCCCTCCCTCCATGTCAGCCCCCTCCATCCCTCCATGTCAGCCCCCCTCCCTCCATCCATATCAGCTCCCTCCCTCCATGTCAGCCCCCCTCCCTCCATCCATCCATATCTGCTCCCTCCCTCCATGTCAGCCCCCCTCCCTCCATGTCAGCCCCCCTCCCTCCCTCCATCCATCCATATCTGCTCCCTCCCTCCATGTCAGCCCCTCCCTCCATCCATGTCAGCCCCCTCCCTCCATCCATGTCAGCCCCCTCCATCCCTCCATGTCAGCCCCCCTCCCTCCATCCATGTCAGCCCCCCTCCCTCCATGTCAGCTCCCCTCCCTTCTTCTGCAGCCGCGGCTCCCTGCCTCTTAGGGAACCGCGGCTGTGCATTTAAAATCATCTCGGAGCCCTTCCTGTCTTGACGGGCTCCGTGCAGCATTGTCCCGCCTCCTCTAGGAGGCGGGACAATGCTGCACGGAGCCCGACACGACAGGAAGGGCTCCGAGATGATTTTAAAAGCACAGCCGCGGTTCCGTAAGAGGCAGGGAGCCGCGGCTGCAGAAGAAGGGAGGGGAGCTGACATGGAGGGAGGGAGCAGATATGGATGGAGGGAGGGGGGCTGACATGGAGGGAGGGGGGCTGACATGGATGCTGACATGGATGGAGGGAGGGAGGAGGGGCTGACATGGAGGGAGGGAGCTGATATGGATGGAGGGAGGGGGGCTGACATGGAGGGAGGGAGCAGATATGGATGGAGGGAGGGAGGGGGGCTGACATGGAGGGAGGGAGCAGATATGGATGGAGGGAGGGAGGGGGGCTGACATGGAGGGAGGGAGCTGATATGGATGGAGGGAGGGGGGCTGACCTGGAGGGATGGAGGGGGCTGACCTGGAGGGAGGGAGGGAGCTGATATGGAGGGAGGGGCTGACATGGAGGGAGGGAGCAGATATGGATGGAGGGAGGGAGCTGATATGGGTGGATGGAGGGAGGGTGGGGGGCTGACATGGAGGGAGGGAGCAGATATGGATGGATGGAGGGAGGGGGCTGACATGGAGGGAGGGAGCAGATATGGATGGATGGAGGGAGGGGGCTGACATGGAGGGAGGGAGCTGATATGGATGGAGGGAGGGGGGCTGACATGGAGGGATGGAGGGGGCTGACATGGAGGGAGGGAGGGAGCTGATATGGATGGAGGGAGGGGCTGACATGGAGGGAGGGAGCAGATATGGATGGATGGAGGGAGGGGGCTGTCAGGGAGGGAGGGAGCTGATATGGATGGAGGGAGGGGGCCTGACATGGAGGGAGGGAGCTGATATGGATGGAGGGAGGGAGCTGATATGGATGGATGGAGGGAGGGGAGCTGACATGGAGGGAGGGAGCTGATATGGATGGAGGGAGGGGGGCTGACATGGAGGGAGGGAGCAGATATGGATGGATGGAGGGAGGGGGGCTGACATGGAGGGAGGGGGGCTGACATGGAGGGAGGGAGCAGATATGGATGGATGGAGGGAGGGGGGCTGACATGGAGGGAGGGAGCAGATATGGATGGATGGAGGGAGGGGGGCTGACATGGAGGGAGGGAGCTGATATGGATGGATGGAGGGAGGGGGGCTGACATGGAGGGAGGGAGCTGATATGGATGGAGGGAGGGGGGCTGACATGGAGGGATGGAGGGGGCTGACATGGAGGGAGGGAGCTGATATGGATGGAGGGAGGGGGGCTGACATGGAGGGATGGAGGGGGCTGACATGGAGGGAGGGAGCTGATATGGATGGAGGGAGGGAGGGGGCTGACATGGAGGGATGGAGGGGGCTGACATGGAGGGAGGGAGCTGATATGGATGGAGGGAGGGAGGGGGGCTGACATGGAGGGATGGAGGGGGCTGACATGGAGGGAGGGAGCTGATATGGATGGAGGGAGGGAGGGGGCTGACATGGAGGGATGGAGCACTGGTAATGGGGTTGAGGGGACGAGCACTGGAAATGAGCTGATTAGGGGAGGCTAGGACTGGTAATGAGCTGATGGGGGGTAGGACTGGTATTGGGCTGATTAAGGGAGGCTAGCACTGGTAATGGGGTTGAGGGGGGATTAGCACTGGAAGGTACTGGGAGTGAGGACTGGAAAGGGGCTGATATTGGGGAGGGTTACTGGGACTGGAAATAGGCTGATGGAAAGAAGTGAAGAAAACGAAAGAAGAGATAAGAAATGGCAGATGGACCATAGACCACAGAAAGAGAGCTAAGAGAAGACAGAAAAGCAGAAACCTCAGATCGGGACCAGCATGATCAAAGAATAAATTGGTCAGACAACAAAGGTAGAAAAAATAATTTTATTTCATATTAGTGATTTGACTACAAAATCATCATAATTTTGAAATCAAATATTGTTACTTGTTGTTGTGATATTTTCTGGCGTTTTTTTTTTTGGTGTGTGAAGGAAGAGGGGTAGTCTTATACGGCGAGTATAGGCCAAACACCTATATTTTAACAGGAAAAGTAGGGGGTCATATATAGCATTAAGGTAAGAAACAATATATGCAGTGTTAGATTTGTTTTAAATGTCGCAATGGTTTTGCGGCTCCCAGTTTTTTTTTTCCCTTCGGAAACGGGTCCAAGTGGCTCTTTACGTCTTAAAGGTTGCAGACCCCTGACCTAGTGTGTGGGATTTGTGAAGCCCTGTATTGTCAGTGGGGGGTCCATTCTGCTGCTACTTTTAATATATTGGGGGGGTCAGGAGGGAGGTTCACTGCTTTCTCACCTATGTCACCTCAGAGGTGAGCAAGAGGAAGAATAGCAGATAAAATCATGCTGGCACATGAAGCTGGAACGACAGCCTACACATACGCTAGCACTGTATTCTACCTCTGACATTTTAGCTCATCCTTTCCAATGGTAGTTCAAGTCGAGTTATATTCAGGTACGTAGCTATTTCCTTGTCCCCAGAGGGCTTACAATCTAAGTTTGTATTTGAGGCAATGGAGGGTTAAGTGACTTACTCAACATCACAAGGAGCACCAGTGGGAATAAAACCTAGTTCTCTTGGGTACTAGGCTGTTGCTGTAACCACTAGGCGGCTACTCCACTCTTTCATTAACAAGAGATTTAAATGGCAGTGAGGTAATGGTGCACTTTTTTGTGTGCAGAACACCTTTCTGCATCAATAGCTAAACTGTATGCACAAAAGCATGCAAACAAAGTGAGGCTTAGTGCACTAAATGAGCTTCAGGGAATTTTGATGTTTGCTGCAGGTGTGCACTTAACCAGTAATTGGGTATCCTATGTGGAGGGGAGGCAAGAGGACAAAAAAACTCTCATTGGGGTTACGGCATCCTTTGTGTGTTTATAGTCAGCAAAGGCCTGAAGCTTACAGCTGTGCGAAGTCTCGCACTTTATCAAGCTTTTTGTAACAGCTGATGTGTAAGAAATATTTTCTTTGTGATGATACATGTAGCATTAGGTGGAAAGCAGTCTGTGCTTGTGCACTAGATAGATCTCTCCCTCTGTTCATTAGGTTACAAGTTACCAAGCAGATGCAGGGCTCACACCTTGTCCCCAAGCAAAGAATGTGCATTTAGAAATGAGAGAGGGCACAGTACTTCCTGGGAAACTCTGATGGATAGCGGGTTCTTTGGAGCTAATTGAGGTCTCTCTAGGCTGAATGACCTTGTTAACAATGAATTATCTTGTGTGGTTTGTTTCTCTTTTCTACAATAAGCTGCTTTGGGATGCTATGTGAAGCAGGACATCATATTTGACTTCCTTTTCCTGCTAGACTAGCCCAGATAAGTGGATTATGCTCCCTAGCCAGCAGAGGCAGGCAAGCAATTTTCAGTGAAATCAATTAGTATATCTGCTATTGCAGCACTGAGAGAAGCCACTATTGTCTGCCTCCAGCAGGGTGGTAAGGTTTCTGGACTTGGTGCAGTAGTGTAGATAGGCATGCTTTCCCCTGGCCCAAATCACGATCCTGTGACCTCTGAGACTGAGACTAATAGGCTCGATGTTTGCTCGGAGCTCAGTTACGCCCATTTCCTCAAGCAGACAGCTGCCCTGTGTCTAGCGCTGGTGGAACAGAGAAGAGACAGGAAGACCCCACAGCGACACTGAGGGGAGTTGGTAAATTGTGCCTGTCCCCCCTTCTCTCTGGCTGTCCTCTGTCTGCTTGCTGTGATTTTCCTACTATTCTGTTTTCAGTTGACTTCCATTTGACTCTGCTGCTTGCAATAAAGTAGCTCTTAAAAACAAAACAAAACTGCATCTCCAGCAGCTGGGCTTCAGGCCTACAGGGCAGCCCTTCTAGAGTTTCCCTGGCCAATCTTGATAATGGCTGAGATTCCCTTTTTG
This sequence comes from Ichthyophis bannanicus, assembly GCA_033557465.1. Taxonomy (NCBI): domain Eukaryota; kingdom Metazoa; phylum Chordata; class Amphibia; order Gymnophiona; family Ichthyophiidae; genus Ichthyophis; species Ichthyophis bannanicus. Next base: position 329,494,358 of record CM066034.1, on the reverse strand, counting down.
CTGCAGTTGTGTTTTTACCAGTAGTGCTTTTTTTGCTGCAAATCCCGCCAGGTCGGCTTCGTGACTGGCTCCTTTTGTCCCAAGTGCAAGGGGGATGCCTCAGGGCCTGTGTTTTTAGGTATTTTCGGGGACCCCTCCCCAATGGAGGGTCAGGGTCAGAGTTCTGATTCCAATCTGTGGGGCTCTATCACATCTCCTACAGTTTTCCTGCCAGTGGGAACGGTGACATCTTGGATGGCTGCATGGTCTTGGTGAAGGGGGAGCATGGTGAGGAGGCGCAGGCTTAAACCAGTGGTCCCCATCAGGGTTTTTTTTTGTCAACTTTGAGCCAACAGCTGCTAAAAAGCCCATAAGCTGTTTTCAGTCTCTACCTGCTTGTCAGCATCCCCTCCCCCCCCCCCCATGGACCCTGATCTCCACTACAGGGGACTTGGGGGTCCTCTGCCATCTCTACAACTAGTGGCAAGGAGATTAGTGCATAATGGGGACACGTTTTGCCTGTCTGGGAGCCCTGTTTTATGCACTATAGGTATTGGTAGATGTTCCTCTTCTCCATCCCAGTCTCAAGCAGATGAGTCGATAGAAGAAGGAACTTCCCCCTACTAGAAGGCAATGATCCATCTGTGATGTGCTTGTTTCATAAGGAGGACCTCTCCATACTTATTCAGGATGCTATGGTGGCCCTGTCTCGGGACTTGTCGGATCTGCTTTTTGAGCTTCCTTGGGTGAATGCCTCGGTCACGGCAGTGTCACAGTGCATAATTCCGGTGGAAGGGAGCATTGCACTGAAGGAATCTCATGATAGGAGGGTGGAAGCTCTCCTCCAGGATGCCTTTACAGCTTTGGCTTTGGGCATTCAGTTGACTCTGTGTGCAGGCTTGATGGTTAGAGCCCTTCTATGCTGAGTCCAGGAGTTGCCAGACAGCCTTAAGGTGGTGAGACTGGAGTCTGGTGCTTTGTATATACCAGGATTTCCTCCAAATCCTTGGTAGTGGTCAAGCAGCGTCTGTGGCCATGGCCTTAAACCTGGACTGCGGATGTTGCTTCCAAATTACACCTGAGTAAGTTTTCCTTCAAGGGCAAGTTGCTGTTTGGGGAGGATCTAGAGAAATTTGTTGAAAGACCTCTGCAAGGGTTTCCCGCACTGTTTCCAGTGAATAGACCCAGGAGTACCTGGAGTGCCTCTTGGAGAACTCCTTTGGTTCTCAGAAAGTCTGGGATGGGTAAGTGTCTAGGCAGGGCCTACTCCTCTTATGAGTTGGCCCTTTCATGGCTCCCAAAGCTCTTGGGTCTCAGCAGCAGTTCCCCCAGGATCCTATAAGCACCCATAATGAGATCCGGCAAGTCCCTTCTGAGATAACAGCTGGCAGAGGCCGGTTGCACTTGTTTACTCTGAATAGACCCATATCTCCTCAGACCAATGAGTGTTGGAGGTCCTTTAGTCAAGGTTATGTGCTGGCGTTCAGAGCCTCTTTGGGATGCCTTTCTGGAGTCTGAAGTCTTCCTGTAGCTCCCTACTCAAGTGATAGAGGAAAATCTTCAGTGCCTCCTACAATTGCAGGCTATTGTAACCGTGCCTCCACAGAGCAGAGAAAGGGCTGTTAATCCGTCTACTTGTGGTGTCCAAGAAGAGTGGCTGCTTCCAGTGCATTCTGGACCTGAAGGCAGTCAGTGTCAAGCTTCAAGTGCCTCACTTACTCATGGAGACCATTAGGTCAGTCATGGCATCAGTCCAGCAAGGAGAGTTTCTGTCCTCCTTGGACTTTGCCATAGTGTACTTCATTTTTTTTTTTTTTAATTTAATGTTTATAAATTTTTACATAAACATCAAGAGTACATCTTGAACATGAAATTGAGAAGGGTATTGGAAATAAAAAAAAAAAAAACAAGGCATACATTAGAACTCATACAAGTCCTGACACAAACTATCAAACAAATCCAGCCCCACCCACTCTAGCCCACAATAGAAGGGATCCATAGAGAAAATAATTACAATACCGTAAGGAAATAGGTGATGTGTAAACAGCCAATACCTAAGCATACTCAACCGGGAACAGACCGAGAATCATCCCCACCCCCAGTTTGTCGGGCATTTATGAAATCCAACAATTGGGAGGGTTCATAAAATATATAAAGGAATTAGACTGATACTATCTCCAGGAACAAGCAGGAATAAGTCCTCACATATGGGTACGTCGGAACCGACGGAGCCTGCGCGGGAAAGCTCCCCAGCTTCCTAGAATGGAAGCTTTTGGGACCTCCCACTGCACATGCGCGCTGCCTTCCCGCCTTCCTGAACAGCTCTCCTCAGTTTCTCTTTTTCCGCGGAGCCAGCAGGTCGTGTATCCTGTCACCGCTGAAGAAATTGTAGTTTTTTGTTTTGTTTCTTTAGACCGCGTACCTGCCTTCCCATACCGATACCGGTATCGCCGGTCTTCCTTTTTCTTTCTTGAAAAATTATTTTCTTTTTCTTTTATTATTTTTCAGCACTTGGTCACTTCAGTTAGGCCTTCAGGCCTACTTGAATTCTCCACATGGAGAAGCCAGCCCCTGGATTTAAGAAGTGTACCAAGTGTACTGCTGTAATATCAGTCACAGACACCCATGAATGGTGTCTTAAATGTTTGGGGCCTGACCACTCCATTCCGGACTGCCCTTCCTGCTCCCAAATGTCTAAGCGTGGGCTGCAGAACCGGGCCAACAAATTCCATGTGCTGTTTGCTTCAGAGAATCCAACATCACAGTCATCCAGGTCATCATCTCCGGATGGATCTCAGGTAACCAAACCTTCTGTGGGCAAGTCCTCAAAGGGCAAATCTCCTTCAAAGCATCGAGAGGCTCTTAGTTTTGAGGACCCTGCCCCAGCCAAACAGCCCCGGCGGGAAGCTCTGCCTTCCAAAACGCCAATTCAGGGGCTACAGGTTGACATCGATGGCACGGCCTCGACAGATCACCTGTTGGACTGCTCTGGGGTACCGGCCCATACCGGTACCGACATCCAGGCAGCCGTGGCGTCTATGGGCAATACTGTCCAATCCATGCAGCAGGCCGTCATGGCTTTCATTAAAGCTGCAACGCCATCGGTACCGCTTCCAGCGGTTCCGGGCCCGGTTCCGGTATCGTCCGCCATGCCGGAACCCAGGCCTTCCTCTTCTAAACGCAAATCGGTACCGTATGGGCTTTCGCTCCATACCGCTTCCATACCCGGTACGCCCGATGTCGATACTGATCGGTATGCGTATCGTGCGTTGGAGGAAACTAGAGAATACACCGATTCCTCTGAGGATTTTGGCTCCTCTGATGAGTCTGCAGAGCTCTCCCTTGACCTTCCTGAGGAACCTTCTTCTCCAAAAAGGAGAATGTCTCCTCCAGAGGATTTGTCCTTTCAGGACTTTATTTTAGAAATGGCTAAAGGCCTTTCTATCACTACCTCCTCTGAAAGGGAACCAAGGTCAAAAAGATTGGATATTTTAGGATACTCTAAGTCTCCTAAAGAAGCAGTTACCCTGCCTATCCATGAAATCCTTCAGGAACAATTGATGGATTTCTGGGAGAACCCTTTAACTCTGTCTCCTTATTCCCGTAGGTTGGACACCATGTATCGGGTCCCTCCTTCTCCTGGTTTTCAGAAAACTCAATTGCCTCACCACTCCATTGTGGTAAAGTCTGCAATGAAAAAGATCAAGAGTACTAAAAGGCACTCTTCTACACCTCCAGGAAGGGAATGTAAGACACTGGACTCTTTTGGTAGGAAAATCTTCCAGGCTAGTATGCTTATAGCCAGGATTAATTCCTACAGCCTCTATATGGGCATGTTCCTAGGGGAACTTGCCAAGAAAGTGCGGCATTTTGCCCCCTTTATCCCTGAGAATAAACAGGAGGACTTCCTTTCTGTAGTGAAACAACTTTCAGATGTTTCTAAGTTCTCCAACAGAGCTGCCTTTGATTCCTTCGAGGGAGCCAGCAGAGCTTCTGGCATTGCTATTGCAGCCAGACGTCTGGCTTGGCTCCAGGCTTCTGATCTGGAACCCTGGGTTCTAGATGGCTTACGGAATCTGCCCTGTACAGGTGAGAACTTATTCGGTGCAGAGTGGCAAGTTAAAGCCACTCAAATGGACGCTGAAAATGCCACCTTAGAGAGACTTTCTAAGTCCACTTCTACTCCCACTAAGAAGAAGTCTTTCAAGAGGCCTTATTATAAGAAGGCCAGATATGCTTCCAATACTGGCCAGCAATCTTCTCAACCTCGTTTTGCGGCTAAACGTCAGCAAACGAAACAAGCAAGAGCAAAGCCTGCAGCAGCTACTACAGCTCAACAGGCTCCACCCCCTCAGGGGTTTTGACTTGCCCCTAGAGAACTTGCCATTCCTGGTTCTGGACCAACCAGAACCTCTCACCATACCTGGAAGGTTAGCTCACTTTGCTCCCAGATGGGAACAAATCACAACAGAGCAATGGACCCTCTCTATCATCCGAGAGGGTTACAAACTTCATTTCTCCAACCTTCCTCCTCATCACATGGTGAGACCCTTCAATTCTCCATCTCCTCTCCTAGCCCTGTTGGGTCGGGAGATCTCTTCTCTGCTTGCTCAAGGGGCCATAGAAGAGGTTCCTCTTCATCAACAAGGGTCAGGTTTCTACTCCCCCTATTTTCTCATTCCAAAGAAGACAGGGGGATTCAGACCAATCCTAGATCTGAGAGAATTGAACAAATTTCTGTACAAGGAGAAATTCAAAATGCTCTCTTTGGGCATTCTCCTTCCATACCTTCAGAGTCAGGACTGGCTTTGTTCTCTAGACCTGCAGGATGCGTATACACATCTACTCATCCATCCATCCCACAGAAAATATCTTCGCTTTCTGTTCAGGGGAAGTCATTACCAATACAGAGTACTTCCCTTCGGTCTCGCCTCTGCCCCAAGAGTCTTTACCAAATGCATGGCAGTCATAGCCGCATTTCTCAGAAGCATGGGGATTTTCGTATTCCCATATCTGGACGACTGGCTCATTCGAGCTCCAACTCAGTCGCAGGCCCAGATTTCCCTAGACCGCACAAGGAGCCTTCTGCAGTATCTGGGACTGGTGGTAAACCTTCCCAAGTCTCAACTCAGCCCTACTCAGTCTCTAGAATTCATAGGGGCCCAGTTGGACACCACCACTGCAAGAGCCTACCTTCCACTGGTTCGGGGTCAGCGTCTGCTGAGCTTGGCCTCCCAAGCCCAGTCCAGTACTCACTTGACAGCCAGGGAAATGCTACGCCTCCTGGGCCATATGGCCTCCACAGTACATGTGGTGCCCTATGCTCGTCTTCATATGAGAGCAGCTCAATGGACCCTGGCCACCCAGTGGACTCAGGCGTCGGGAGCACTCTCAGACCAAATACAAACCTCAAACCGTCTGTCTTGGTCCCTCCATTGGTGGATATCCACCAAGAATCTGTTGTTGGGGGCTCCCTTTCAGCCCTTGCTACCCCAAGCAACCCTCACAACAGATGCCTCCCAATTGGGGTGGGGAGCCCATCTGCTAACTCTCTCCACTCAGGGCACTTGGTCTCCACAGGAGGCCACCCTTCATATCAACCTCCCGGAACTGCGAGCAATTTACCTTGCCCTCAAGGTCTTCTATACCCTCCTTGCCAACCTGACTGTCCTGGTTCAGACAGACAATCAGGTGGCCATGTTTTACATAAACAAACAAGGAGGGATGGGCTCTCTGTCGCTTTGCAACGAAGCTCTCAGATTATGGGCCTTCGCCAGAGAGCACCAAATTCATCTGCTAGCAGTGTATCTTCCAGGAGTTCAAAACTCTCGAGCAGACAGGCTCAGTCGAGTTCTGCTGCCACACGAGTGGTCCCTACACGTGGACCAGATAAGCAGAATCTTTCAGGAATGGGGGACCCCGGACATAGACCTCTTTGCAAGTCCGTGGAATGCCAAACTTCCCCGGTTCTGTTCCAGGACTCTGTGTCAGGAAGCTCAGGCCACGGACGCCTTTCTCCTCCATTGGGGTCAGGCGTTCCTATATGCCTTTCCACCCATTCCGCTGATTCCCAAGACTCTGTTCAAACTCCAGAGAGATCACGGCTCTATGATCCTCATAGCTCCACGCTGGCCACGCCAAGTGTGGTTCCCTCTGCTTCTACAGCTCTCCCAGGGATCCTCCCTGGACTTAGGAGCTGCACCAGACCTTCTGTCTCAGGAGGAGGGGACTTTGTGGCACCCAAACCCCAAATCCCTACATCTCCGAGCTTGGTTACTGAAGGCTTAAGTCTTCAAGACTTTAATCTTTCTCAACCTGTGAAAGATATCCTTCATGCCTCTAGGAAACCTTCCACGAGGCGGTCTTATGCTTTCAAATGGAAACGTTTTTCCATTTGGTGTGCTCAGCAGGGCCTTGACCCTCTGGCACTTCCTTTGAATTCCCTCTTAGACTATCTCCTGCATCTTTCCAATGCAGGCCTTAAGACGAATTCTGTAAGAGTCCATTTAAGTGCTATTTCAGCATCCCTGAAACCTATAAATGGACAACCTATCTCCTCTCATCCTCTTGTTGCAAGATTCATGAGAGGCCTGACTCTCACTAAACCTCCCATCAGACCCCCCCCCGGTCGCATGGGATTTGAATCTAGTGCTTGGTCAGCTTATGAAGCCACCTTTTGAGCCGTTATTTTCTACCTCCTTGAAATTTCTTTCCTGGAAGGTACTATTCCTAATTGCAGTCACTTCCGCTCGCCGCATCAGCGAACTGCAGGCTCTAGTGGCTAATCCACCTTATACAAGATTTCATCATGACAAGGTGGTCCTTAGGACGAATCCCCACTTTATGCCCAAAGTGGTCTCGCCTTTTCATCTTAATCAAGAGGTATATCTACCGGTTTTTTTTCCGGCTCCTCATGCATCCAGTGCAGAGAGGAACCTTCATACTCTGGATTGTAAAAGAGCTCTAGCCTTTTACCTTAATAGGACTCAGCCACATCGAAAGTCTTCTCAACTTTTCGTGGCTTTTGATCCTTCACATTTGGGACTTCCAGTCTCCAAGCGTACACTTTCCAATTGGATTGCTCAGTGTATTTCCTTTGCTTACCAGAGTAAAAACATTTCTCTGGAAGGCCATGTCACAGCTCACAATGTGAGAGCCATGGCAACTTCTATGGCTCATCTGCACTCTGTTTCCATTGATCAGATCTGTCGAGCCGCTACCTGGGCCTCGGTTCATACCTTTACAGCCCATTACTGTTTGGACAAGGACTCCCGCCGGGATGCCTTGTTTGGCCAGGCTGTCCTCAAACACCTGTTCCATTCTTAGACAACTCCTGCCCACCTTCCCAGGATGGATGCCTGAGATCCATACGAAGATGGCGAACCCTTGGAGGGGGATCTCCCAGGCATCTCAGCTAGGGAGTCCCCATATGTGAGGACTTATTCCTGCTTGTTCCTGGAGATAGCACAGTTACTTACCTGTAACAGGTGATCTCTGGGAACAGCAGGAATTAGTCCTCACAACCCACCCACCTCCCCTAGGAGTTGTATCTTCTATCTATCTGTCTTCCTGTCCTCTCTCTATTGTCTCAGCTATAAACTCGAAACTGAGGAGAGCTGTTCAGGAAGGCGGGAAGGCAGCGCGCATGTGCAGTGGGAGGTCCCAAAAGCTTCCATTCTAGGAAGCTGGGGAGCTTTCCCGCGTAGGCTCCGTCGGTTCCGACGTACCCATATGTGAGGACTAATTCCTGCTGTTCCCAGAGATCACCTGTTACAGGTAAGTAACTGTGCTTTATCAAGCATTTGCAAGGAAATTAAAAAACAAAACAAAAAAAAACCTCCCAGTAATTGAATCCCCGGTCTCAGCAGGAGAAATTCCTGTCTCCTCTTCTGGGTCTCTCTAGAGCAAGGGTTCTCAACCCTGTCCTCGGGACCCACTTAGCCAGTTGGGTTTTCAGGATAACCACAATGAATATGTATGAGAGAGATTTGCATACACTGCCTCCATTATATGCAAATGTCTCCCATGCATATTCATTGTGGTTATCCTGAAAACCCAACTGGCTAGGTGGGTCCCGAGGACAGGGTTGAGAACCCCTGCTCTAGAGAGATCTGAAAACATACTCCTGCAAACCTTTAAACAGCATATGTCATTTCTTAAAGAACAACTTCATGAGACATTCTTTATCAGATAATAATGCCAAAGTAATCAATAAGGTAGATAGCACCACCTGCTCATCTTTCGAAGATTCCAACATTTCTGTTACATTTAAAACATCAACATTAATCCCACCAGCAACCCCTCCTGACCCTTCAGCTATAGTGTACTTCTATATCCCCCATCTGGGAGCACCATCAGCAGTTACTCTGCTGTGTCCTGGTCTACTATTTCTAGTTTCAGGCATTGCCCCCAGACCTGACCTGGCCTTGCCTGGCTTAGCCACAGCAACTCACATTTAATCAAAAGTGGTGGTAGTGGCAGCATTCCTATGCAATCAAGGCATCCAAATACATCCATATTTGCATGGCTAGCTGATTCTGCCCAATTCCTTAAAGGGCAGACACGGCCTTGTGATTCACTAGTTGGAACAACTGGGATTGGTAGCTACCCCAAGAGCAGTCTGGTTCCCTCTTAGGACTTGGAATGGCTGGGTGCTTGGTTAACACTTGCTTGTGAAGAGGGTTTTTTTCATGCAGGAGAGGTTTTTCAAGTTGCAGCAGCAACTGAGTGTTCTGCTCAGTCAGCCTCCCAGGCCTGCAACTACTTGCAGACACATCTGACACACTGGTCTCCCAGCTCCCAATTGCTCAGTCGGTACCTTCCTCTCTCCTGAGATATTGGGGAATAGTAAGGGATGCCTGTAGATATGTCAGATTGAGATAGTCACCAAGGATGCCAGCCTGAAGGGCTGGGGAGCTCACCATCTTGGGTCAGTTTGCCCAGGGTCTTTGCCCCTTCATGAAGTTTCCTGATTTGGTCAATTGGCTGGAGACCAGAGTGATCAATCTGGCACTAGAGAGATTTCGGCCTCTACCTAGCAGGCAAAGCAGTCTGTGTGTTCTTGGACAAAGCCACAGCCATGGCTTACATCAACAAGCAAGACAGTACTCCACCATGGCAAATTGTTGTCTGCCTTTCCTGTCAGTGACCCACATAGCAAGCATCAACAATGTGCAGGCCAACTTCTTGAGTCACAATTCTGTACATCCCATTGAGTGGGACCAAAGCCCTCACACATTCAATCTCATTGTAAGGAGATAGGGCCTTCCAGTGTTCAACCTGATGGCCACCAGGCGAATGTCAAGGTGGAGAACTGTGCAGGAAGGATCTGTGGGTAATTGGATGCCCTGCTTTTCAAGAGTGGCCTGAGAAGGGACTCCTATGTCTTCCACCCTGCCCCCCCCTCCCCCCATGGCCCTTGGCGAGCTGCACAGAGTTTAATCTCACTTGGGTTTAGTCATTCTAATGACATGAGACTGACCATGGTACGTGGATCTCTTCAGCCTGTTGACCAGACCCCCTATCTTGCTTCCTCAAGAGAAGGGTCTTCTGTAGCAGAGGTCCCTGATCTTGGAGGATCTCATTCCCTTTTCACTTACAGCCTGTCCCTTGAGAGGAGCAGGCTGTCCAAGAAGAGCTACCTTAAGAGCAATAGTGAATACAATACTCTGGGCCTAGAAGGGCCTCTGTGTTTTTTTGGTTTGTGTGAGAGTTGGGTGAGTCTCTTGAGAGATGATGATCTGCTCAGGTCCTGCAGGCCGGGAAGGCAAACATCACTATTCTTGGTCCTCCTTGCAGTCCATTTTGGACCAAGGATTGGTGCTGAACTCTCTCAAGGTTCAGGTTGCGCCCTAGTATGCTACTTGGACCAAATTCAGGGAATGTCCTTGGCAGAGTACCCTGATGTTTCTCGCTTCCCCAGAGGAGTTACAGAGATCTGTATTTCAGTACATCCAATCGTTCCTCAGTGGAGTCTGTCTGGTATTGAAGGTTTTGAAAGACCCTCCTTTTGATCCCAGTCGGAAGGCCTCTCAAGGATATAACCCTCCAAGGTGGTTTTCCTGGTTGCTATTGTTTCTATTAAATGGATATCAAGAGATGCAGGTCTTGTCCTATAAGGAACTCTGTCTAGTCATCTCAGTGGCATCTGTCTTCTTGTGGACTGTTCTGTCCTTTCTCCCAAGATACAGTCTACCTTTCATCTTAGCCAGATTGTCATTCTTGCCCTCCTTTTTCAAGTCTGGCCTTTGGACAAACCCCTCACTTGTCTGCTGGATACATGGAGGGCATTGATATCATCTGGAGATGACTAATTCCTTCCATCAGTCACACCATATTTTCAGCAGTCCAGGGAAAGCACTGGCGGTGGCTATATTCTCGATTGACTACTGGATTAAGGAAGCTGTCAATACTGCTTACTTTCTCAGTGGGAAAGTGCATGCCGGAGGGAGTTGAGGCTCACTCCATGAGGGCACAGGCCTCCTCTTGTGCATAGTCTGCCCTGGTGTCCCCAGAGGACATCTATAATTTAGGCTACCTGTTCATCTCTGCTCATCTTTTGTGAAGCACCCCAGGTTGCATATAGGTTTCTGAGCGGATGGCCCATTTGGCAGGGCAGTTCTGTCCAGAGCATCTTCCTCCCACTCTGTGTCCTGACTGTTTGGGTACATCTCACTCATCTGAACTGGTCTATAGGATGATAAGGAAGGAGATGTTTTACATATCTGATTTTTTTTCATTTGGTCCTGGACTGGTCTAGCAGGATTCAATCTTGAAGATGTTACCTACAGGTTTGGGATTCTTGCTGCCTCTTCATGGAGTGGTCGGGCTATTTTTGACCCAGAATTTTTTTTTTCTGAAAGAGCCAATGGTTTGTACATAGTTGTGGTAACAGCATTAACTTGAGTACTTTCTTTGAGTTTTCAGTTTGCTTACTGCTTGGGAAGTTTTCATACTGGCTTTCAGTGCTGCACCAAATGATATACCAAGTGATGTGATATCACTGCAAGTTGCTCTGGTCTGTTTCCACCTGCTGGCTGGGGAGCCTAACCAATACTGTACCTAGCCCTGTGCGAGCGGTGCAGCTGCATGGGGCGCAGAGGCTTAGGGGGTGCATTTCAGCTGCCTGCTGTTGCCCTGCTTCTGCTACATTTTGTTCTCTGTGGCGGCAAGGCAACAGCAGGCCCACTGAAGCAGGCAGCCAGAATGCACCCCCTAAGCCTTTGCACAGCTCTGGTCTCTCCCTCCTCTGACATGACATCAGAGCAGGGAGGGGTCAGATTGACTTTAAGTTAGGTCTGTTCTGCTCTGTGCGACTTGCACATCCGGTGTGCACCCCCCCCCCCTCCTCCCAATATCTCTGTCCACCCGCTACCTGCTCTTGCCCTGCTGCCGCCACCAGAGGGTGTCAGCAGCAGGGCAAGAGCAGGCAGCGGCTGGACGGAAGTATGGGGAGGAGGGGGGGGGCACGCCCGCCCAATGTGCAAGTCGCACAGGGCGTGATTCTTGCTCGGTACAGCCCTGAGCATAACCCATTCCTCTGGACTGGCCTAACAGGATTCAAGGAAAAAAATTATCAGGTAAGTAAATTTATACTTTACTTTTAAACCACTTAACCCTCCCTTGCCTCAGGTACACATAGATTGTGAGCCCTTTGGGGACGAGGGAATATATCCAGTAGCTGATTGTAGTAATTGTAAACCACTCTGATGCCTTTCAGCCTGGGCGGTATATCAAGAGTTTACACAAACATAAACATAATTGCTGTGACTTACATTCAGTGGGGCAATTATTTTGACGAGGTACTTTACCCTTTTTCAACATTATAGAGAATATATGCTTCCTCAACATCTTTTTCAGTACCTTCAGGTATGACACTGGGTGGGAAAGGGGGAGGTTTGAGGCCCTTTGATTAGTGAATTCCTCAGAGGGTTTGTGCCAGGATATTAAGCCATATGTGGTGCTGCCTTCAGCATTATATGCACATTTGCAGGCTTGAATCTGCCCCTCCCTTCCCCCCCACCCTACTTAGTTATGTCACACCGTCTGCTGGAAATTGGAATTGGGATGTACTTCAAAATAGTAGGAGCAGATGGAGAAGGCCTTGGCAAATGTTTCTGTGGCTACTTATCTTCAAGAAAATAATTACAAGATAATGTATAGATGGTATTTAACTCCTCAGACTCTCTCTTGCTGCTATCCACGGGTCACAAGTTACTGCTGGTGAAGATGTAGTAACATGAGAACTATGGGATTTATTTGGAGCTGTCCACACATCAAAGCCTATTGAAAAGTTGTTCAATATTGTATTATGTGATCAGAAGGTGTTTTTGTTTAACTATCCTGTGGGAACCCTAAGAACTTGTCAAAAGATATGACATGTTTAAGTGTAGCAAAGCTTAATTTGCTTGTATTGGGTCAAGCAGTGATATCCTGGGTCCCTTTTTTATAATGGTTTATGAACCTTTCCTCCAGGAACTTGTCCAAACCTTTTTTTAAACCCAGCTACCCTAACATCATTTACTACATTCTCCGGTAGCAAATTCCAGAGTTTGATTACACGTTGAGTGAAAAAAATGTTCTCTTATTAGCCTTAAATAGGTTACCCTGTAACTGGGGGGTGAGGAGGGTATTTTCTGTTATGTTGTATTAAAAACTTTAAAAGAGAGACTGGATAGAGCTACATTTGCTGTCTTTGCCAGTTAATGTGCACTGCATATTCTTGTATCAGGTGCATTGGTTTTCTTGTAGCCCACCTGATTGGGTCATTCTTAACTTTTTAATAAAGTTTCTTTGAAAATACATATTTTTTTGTTTTATTTATTACATTTTTCCCTTTTTTATGTTCTGTTCTCCCTTTTTAAAGTTTGGAGTTCCTGTACCTCGGGGGGAATTTCATCGCCTCAATACCCCCAGAGCTAGCAAATCTTTGTTACCTGAGCTATCTAGTCCTGTGTGATAACAAGATCCAGAGTGTCCCACCTCAGCTGGCACAGTGAGTATTTGTCTTTCCCATTTTCTCTGTCTAAAATGTCTCAGGGCATCAGTGCATGTGAGCAATCGCTCTCTAGAAAGAATTGGAAAGGTTGCATCTGTGGTCATGCCGTCAGTTATTGTCTGGCAGGGAATGAAGAGGAGCATCAGTAGCTGCACAGTTGATAGCGCTTTTCAGGGGCTTGGCAGTTGTGGGAATTGCATATGTAAGGGGATGCTTCATTGGACATCCACACACATGGTGTTGGCATGGGTGATATTATCTGATTATCTAGGATGCACTGCAGCTCCCAAGCTAAGGCAGGTTCTAAAGGGTGCCTCCAAATTGAAAGATTTTTTTTCTACGGTGTGGGGTTTTTTTTGGGGGGGGGGAGTGGGTATTTTGAGGAGTGGTGAATTTGTCTCGGGAGGTTGGAGTTATGTAACTATGGGAGTAGTTTTACCTTTTTTATTCTTTCCAACCCAGTGGAAGTTAGAATTATACATAAGGAGTCAAATGTCTGCCTGAGGTGCATAACTCTCTGAAAATTTAACAGAATGAGATTCATTTTGGCATGTGAGAAACTGGTGAAAATCCACCTCGAGTACAAAAATGGGCCAGATTGGACTGGAGATTCCAAAGAAATAAGCTCCCCCAAAAGATTGCCCAATGCATTTCTACTGGAGAAGCAGTTCCAGCTTCTGCAGTGTAGAAACTTAAGATACAGCAAAACACAGCCACTAGGAAATTGCTCCTTTCAAACTAAATCTTTTTTTTTTTAATTGCTGAGGGGAGTAGACAAGCAGAGTAGCTGGGGGTGGTATTTGTTTTTAGTTTTTCTTTGCTTCCCTCACTTAACTATGTTCTGGTATCATGAGCTAGGAAGAAGGGGAAGGGGGGTCTTAATATGATTCAGTGCTATGGCCAAGAATATCAGTTTTCACAAGGCATACAGCTATAAAGTCCATTTGCATTAAGTAATGTGCATATTCAGTAGTACTTGAGGCATTCTGTGGTAAGAATGTCTAAGCTGCTGTTGAAGATAGCGGTCTCACTCCTTTCAACTGATCAGATGTGTATGCATCTCTCTCTCTGTCATTGATTTGCAGGTTGCATTCACTGCGCTCTCTTAGCCTGCACAATAACCTGCTCACATACCTGCCCCGTGAAATCCTCAACCTGATTCATCTGCAGGAGCTGAGTCTGCGTGGGAACCCACTAGTGGTACGTTTTGTCCGCGATCTGATGTACGACCCTCCAAGTCTGTTGGAGCTGGCGGGGAGAGTTATCAAAAGTCGGAATCTTGCCTACACTCCCTGTGAGCTCCCGGGAAACCTCGTCCGGTACCTGGATCTCGCAAGCAAATGCCCCAACCCCAAATGTGCAGGTAAGCTTTGTTCTGTGCACCCTTCGTCCTTTTCCCTATCACCAAGCCTAATTTCCTTACTGCAATTTTTGTTCTGCTGTTCTGGATGGGCAATAAGAACATAAGATATGCCATATTGGATCCCACCAAGGTCCATCAAGCCCAGTATCTTGTTTCCAACAGTGCCCAATCTAGGTCGCAAGTACCTAGCAGTTTCCCCAAAAGTCACAGGTTCCATAATGCTTGTGTTGGGGCAAGCAGTGGATTTCCCAGGTCCCCTTTAATAATGGTTTTCTCCAGGAACTTGTCCAGACCTTTTTTAAACCCAGCTACACTAACAGCTTTTACTACATCCTCCGGTAATGAATTCCAGAGTTTGATTACACATCGAGTGAAAAAATATTTTCTCTTATTAGTCTTAAATAGGTTACACTGTAGCTTCATTGCATGTCCCCTAGTCTTTCTATATTTTGATGGCATAAACAATCTATCTACAGTGATTACCTTTTGATAGAGAAACAGTAGTTAGCATTGTGCTTCTTAATTCTCTTTAAGTCATTACACCTATGCACCTTTTCCCTTTCAAGTATCACTTGAATGGGATCTGAATCCTGCTTGATCACTGCAAGTTAGGCCTCATAGTGGAATAAACCAAGACATTATTGCTTCTGTTATGCTGTGGTTTTCAGTGTATTTGGATGCAGCATCTTTCTTTCATGGCCCAGCAGTTTTCCTCTTGCTCTTTTTTGGCTCTCAGTTAAATGGTGCTTGCCTGTCTCTTAGGAGCAGACCTATACTGGGTAATAGTACCACAAACCTTAATTCAGCAATTACCCAGGGATTTCATCCCTGCCCAGCTATCAGTGATGGTCATCGCCATAGACCACAAGACACATCTTTTAGCTGGCTAATGTAAATCTATAATCTGATCACAGTCACTCCAGTGGCTGTGAATTCTTTTACTGTATCCTCAGCTGGCCCAGGGAGCAGAATTATGACTTGGAAATCGAGCTCTGGTCTCTTGCATGGCAGGGTTGCAGCAATTGCCATTATGCAGCTGCTTGATGACAGCTGCTAAGTGGAAGAGTAGCCTAGTGGTTAGAGCAGTGGGCTGGAACTAGAGAAGCCAGGGTTCAAATTCCACTGACACTCCTTGTGGCCTTTGACCATTGCAAGCCCTAAGCCCTAAAGGGCCAGGGAAATACCTACTGTACTGGACTAACACGCCTTGAACTGTTGGAGCTTAAATAGGCTGATGGCTAGCATGGTGGCTTTTGTTCTATCTGGTTCATGCAAGCACTTGAAAAAAAAAGAATGGAAATCCCAGATATAATGCTGGAACTATTAATCTGACACTATTAACTTTGTATGTCAATTATTTTCATCATGCATCCTGCCTCTCCCACAGGTGTGTACTTCGACTCCTGTGTCCGCCAGATCAAATTTGTGGATTTTTGTGGGAAGTACCGTCTTCCTCTGATGCACTACCTGTGTTCTCCAGAGTGTTCCTCACCATGTAGCTCCAACTCTCAGAGCGAGTCGGACTCTGAGGATGAGGCCAGTATTGCAGCACACAGAATGCAGAAGGTTCTCCTTGGGTGAAAGCAACACAAAAAAACCTCAAACAAGTGGACGAACCAGCACCTTAAAGAGAAGACAATGGCACTGTTGATTCTGAAGCAGTTATAATTTAGATCAGAATCTTGTGGACCTCTGAAAACCATTGTCTTGGCAGCCTTTTGTCTAGGACAGGTCTAGTTCCTGGCTGCTGAGCTTTGGGGGGAGGTATCTTTGTTTATGAACCTTTTGAAAAACATGCAAAATTTGAAGGAAAAAAAATCTCCATGTTTTTTGTGTCCAGTGAATTTCCATTGCTTGCAAGTGAAAAATTCTGCCACGTGATGATGAATGTCGTCTCCTGCACTACCTCTACCTTCCCACAAAACATGAATGCATCTTTAGCTGCCAGCTTTCTATGATGCCTGTGACAGTCTTCATTGCAGACCCAGAATAATTGTTGTACTGACAAGAATTTGAGGAATACCAGCATGGTTCAGGCCCCCTGCTGCTTATGTAATTGTCACCTCGAGACACTGGCATATCTTTTACTATTATACAGCAGTCTGTTGTGTATTCGCCCAGAGATGCTGCTGATTTTCTTCCTGCTCTCATTCCCTTGCTATGGAGGAGCTGAGTGTCTCGCTCCTGGAGTTTCATCTTTCACAACAGCTGCCAATTCGGAGCACTCTCCTCATCATTCATGGGTTAGTCATCTTGCCTACTAGACATGTGCAAGAGTTGCATGTGTTCAAAGAATTGTTATGCTGTTTCAGAAAACTATTCACGTCTAGGTCATCCACAAAGGCAAGATGAAAAAGGACCCCCGTTCACTGCTCCTTGCAGGCATGCAATTGGGAGGTGTTTCTAGGGGCTAGGTATTGTAAGCACTTGAAACGTCACTGAAGGATCTATTCTAGTTATCCGTTTTATACTTTGAATATGTTTCAATTAAAGGCACATCTAATTTCTACTTCTTGCAAGATGGATACTGTGATTCAGAATGTTGTATATTTAAAGCAGAACTGCAGTTGCCTCAGACTAAAATCATGTGTGGTGTGAAAGCTAGTAGCTGTATAACTAAGCAGTAAAATTAAAGGGAACCTCAATCAATAAGTTCTGGAACTTTACTGTATGATTCACCCATGTCATCATAGTTTGTTTAGAAGTCCACCAACATGCCATTTTTCCTTTTGAATTATTCACTGAAAGTAAATAAAGCCGTGCTGCCTTTAATGTATGTTACAGTTGATGTCATTGACTTCTCTAGCAGTGAGAGATGCTCAAAACCCCCTGGGGCAGAAAAACTTAAACACAGCTTGTACAATTACACCAAATCTTCAGTTACACTATATTCCTCAGTTGTAACAGTATATAAATAGCTTTCTAAATGGTGAAAGCTATAGCCTGAAAACCCATAGAAAGTACCTTAACCAATAATGGGGAAGAGAGGGAATCATAGCTACCAGCATCTCTTTGCCTACTTCCCAAATGTGGTGTTTCTACAAAAACTCGCCATAAAAATCCCAAGACGATCACAATCTAAAACAAAGCAACTTGAAAACAGAAATACATACTTAGTGAAATACAGTTTATATGTGAGCATAGGCAGCAGAAAGGGGTGGACCACATGGGTCATGGCCACACCAATATTTTGCACAACGCAGCATCAGCAATAGAGAGCTTGGAGGCAGGGCTGGAGATTGGTTGGTTTGTTTGGCCCCTCCAACCAAAAGGGTATTTTGCTGCCCCTGTGTGTGAAAGTAGCATTTTTGTACTTAAGGCACAGTATACCCACTCACATGATGAGCCCAACTGTAACTGATCTTGAGGTTGACTTTGGAAAGGCAAGTAAGGCTGGTCCCTTTCAGACCACCAATGTCCCCTTGTTTAATCCAACACGGTCTTTTTCCCCGTTGCTGTTGCTCACATTTGCTGTGAAGTCGGCAGTATCTGAGTGACTTACCTTCCATGGTACCTTCTTTTGTTTGCTGCTAACAGTAGTACTTTTCATTCTGCTAGACCAGTTCAGATGAGTGTATCCTGTTCCTCAGCCAGGAGGTGGCGGCAGACTAGAGCAATTATGAGTGATGACATCACTATTATAGCCACTGGAGCTGCACTGAGGAAAGCCAATATTTTTCTGCCAAAGTATGTGAACTGGTGCAACAAGCCTGTCTCCCCTGACCCAGACTAAGGTCTTGTGATCTTTCTGAGACCTGCATGCCCAATGTTTGCTCAGAGCTTGGGTACACTGTTTGTCTCCTTGAGCTCACAGCTGCCTTGTGTTCAGCACTGCTACCCACAGGTTCCAGCACTGGTGGACCACAAAGCAAATAGGAGGATCCCACAGGGCCACTGAGGGGGGAAGGGATAGGGGTAGTACGTTTGGGCTCAGGCCTCTCTTCCCTCTTGCAGTCCTCCTTTTATTTTCTTCCTTACTTTATTTTTGCAATTGGCTCTCTCTTTGCTGCTTGTTTCAGAGTTTTGTTTTTTAGTTTGGGTTTTTTTGTTTTGTTAAAGATAAATCAATCAATCCCCCCCCCCCCCCCAAAAAAAAAAAAACCTCTTTGAGGCTGAGGCAGCCCTTTTCATTTTTGACAGGTGTTGGGAATTCCTTTCTGTTCAGAGATTCTTTTTTCACCACATCTCTTTTCTTTCTCTAGCTTTTTTTCTTTGCAGGTTTGTTTTTTGTCCTTTTGGCCCCATGTGGAGCTCTGCCACAATGCCAGATGCATGGCATTAGGTCCTTTAACTCCTGTTGGGTGAGCTCTGGCTGGCTTCTTTTGCCCAGAGTGCAATGGGGATGCCTTTAAGCCAGTTTATCAGCAATTTCAGGACACTCCATAGGAGCCTGGAATCCAATGCTGATGTTTGCTGCCTTTGCCGCATATCCTATGGTTTTCCCATTGATGGAAATGGTGGCCATCTTGGATGACCACATGGTCCTTGTGGAGGGGGAGCATGGTGAAGCCACATGCTCAAGATAACAGGTTGTTCTGATCCCAGCATTCTTGACTTGGCAACAGTTTCTTCTGGGGTCTGTGACCCCCCCCCCCCCACACACACACACAATTCAATTCAGCACATCCCTTACAAGGTACAGCTGGAAAATCACCGTGGAGGGTTCTCCAGCTGCTTTACTCAGAATGGGCCATATCATGTCGGGTCCACAGGAAAACACACGCACTTTCTCACTAAAAGCAGGCAGCAAAAGGAGTTGAGAAGTAAAACCAGCTGTCCTTTTATTAAGACCCCAACACGGCCAGGTTTCGGTTGAGCCTTTGTCGGAGGGAACCCTAAAGAACAATTGCACAAACAGTTAAAAGTTTAACGTACAATTCGTAAAGTACAAAAATAATAATAAACAATAAAAACATAGAAACCATATGTTAAAATTTAAAACCACACTTGCCTAAAATTACTTTTTGATCACACCTTGTAAAATTATAATTTATCAAGACGTGAAGCTATATAACAATACATCACACCACAATGCCATTAAGCATGCAGTGACCTAATTATGTGCTCTGCATGTGCAAAGTGTAGCATGGCTGCAGCACACCTGTACTTTTTTTAATCACGTGATGTTTGATATCATGTAAAAGCAGTTCGTCAGATTTGCGATGAGTGAAAAAAATGGAACGGTGAATTTGCATTAAATTTTGCCTGAAACTTGAAGATTCGTGCAAAAAGACTTATGACAAGTTACAGCAAGCATACGGCGATGAATACATGAGTTGTGCTCAAGTTTGACTGGTACAAACGTTTCCAAGAGGGCCGCCAAAGTGTTGACAGTGACAAACATTCTGGAAGGCCATCCATGACAGGGATGAAGACAAAGTTAAAGCAGTGCATGCCGCAATACGCTCGAATCGTCAGTTGACTGTCAGGGAGCTTGCTGATGACATGGACATCATTTTTGGGTCTGTACAGTCCATTCTTACTTCGATCTTGGGATGAAATGTGTCTCTGCAAAATCCGAAACTCCTGTCCCCTGACCAAAAAGTTGATTAACTGTCTGCAGCCAGGGAGTTGTTGGAATGTGTTGAAAATGACTCAGATTTCATCAAAAAGATTACTTGTGATGAATCATGGGTTTATAATTCTGACCCAGAAACTAAAGCTCAATCCTCAGAGTGGATGGTTCCAAACTCTCCCAGACCCAAGAAAGCCTGTCGGGTGAGGAGCAGTGTCAAGGTCATGCTCACAGTTTTGTTTGATTACCAAGATATTGTTCATCATGAGTATGCTCCAAAAGTCCAAACCATCAATAAAGGGTACTACATCCAAATTCTGACTCATTTGAGAGCTACAGTTCATTGTAAGAGGCCAGGGTAGCACAGGAATGGTGAACGGTTGCTTCATCACAATAACGCTCCAACTCACGCATTACAACTTGTCCAGCAGTTCTTGGCCAAACACCAAATCGAGCAAGTCTGTCAGCCTCTGTACTCTCCTGACCTTTGCACCCTGTGACCTTTTCTTGTTTCCAAAACTGAAATTACCACTGAAAGAAAGGAGATTTGATGACTTAAAGACCATTAAAGAAAATTCAACACAGCTTCACTGCATAATGAATGAGGAATTTGAAAATTGTTTCCAGCAGTGGCAAGAATGCTGGAAGACGTGTGTTTTATCAGAAGGGGACTACTTTGAAGGAGACTGAGTGCAATAACTGTCAGTGTTATACTTCTTGTGTTCTACAAGTCTTGCTACTTTTTGATCATGCCTTGTATAGTATCATTGATGGTCTCTAGTGATGTTTATGCTTCCATTCTCATTTCTATATTCATGTTTTATTATATTTTGTTTATCTACTTGTAATTATTAGTATAATTTTATTCCTCCTTTTGTATGTGTCCCAGTTTTCATTTTAAAATTGATTGTTTTGTTTTTATGGTCTATTTTGTTTTATATTATAGAGAGTAGTGCTCTTGCTTTTATTATCCAAAATTGCCAATGATTTTATTGTCCTGTAACTCATAAGTAAGTTCTGTGGTTTTTACTCTCCCTTCCCACAGCACCCATGGTGTTATTTATAGTTGGTTGCAATGTGTAATATATTTTTTGAATTTTATCCCTCATCACAATTTTCTGTGAGGTTTTCTGTCCTGATGCCTGTCCGATATCAAAGTATTAATTACACAGGTACACTAAAAAAAAATTTTTTTAAACTGCCTCTAATGTTTCGATTGATTTTTACATTTTTTGGTGCGCTGAATCCAAATCTGGTAACCAATTTGCTCCATCACGTACAGATTTTTTGCTACATTGGGTTAGCAGTTTGAGGTGAACGTTTCAGATTGAGTGCGATCGAGATAAGTTTCTTGGATGAATTCTTTATACTAATTGTTTAGTAGTTATTCAAATAAGAATAAAGAAAATTGTAACAAGGCAGCACATAAGAATAGAGTAATGTCAACAAAACACACTGTGATGGTAGCAAAATTGTCTGCACTTAAAACAGTCACATACATGTGCACAAACATTGAGCATATAAGAGCGAGGTTAGACACAAAGCAAAACAAAGAAATGTGCAAAAAATGTTGTACAGGTATGTATGTAACAATAGAAAACGCAAACCGCACCATTGCAATACATGAAGACAAACACCCGATGGTGTGAAAATAAAATTCTAATAAATGAGATCCGACACTGTGGTAATAACTAGCAAATTTTTATTTCAAAGTTTAGTAAAAACACGATATTTGTCAACACAGTTTAGATTTTAAAGTCATTCTTGGGTCAATCAATCTCCTGGTGGGCCCGTTTCTTCTTCCCCCGAATGCTTCTCTTGGTGCGCTGCTTGGCGTATTTCTCATCTGGGGTTTCCCGCAGCAGAAATCAGCCATCATAGTGGTGTTCCATCTTCCTTGGTACCTTCTCTCTGCGTCCTTGATGTCCTGGTGAAACCTTTCACCTTGTTCTTCACTGTACGCCCCCAAGTTTTCGGGAAAGTAGTTCACATGGGAGTGCAAGAAATGGACTTTCAGGCTCATGTTACAGCCTTGTTCTTTGAAGGCATTGAGCATCCTGACAACAATATCCTTATAGTTCTCATCCCGCCTGTTCCCCAAGAATTTGAGAACAACATCCTTGAAGGAATCCCAGGCTTCTTTTTCCTTCTCAGACATCGTTTCAGCGAATGCTCCATCTGAAATGAGTTTCCTTATATCAGGGCCAACAAACACTCCTTCCTTTAGCTTTGCTTCAGAAAGTCGGGGGAACTTTGAGCAAAGGTACCGAAAGCACTCACCATCTTTTGGAACGGACTTGATGAATTGCTTAATGAGACCCAACTTAATGTGGAGAGGTGGTAATAGAATTTTATCACGAGGTACCAAGCTCTCATGAAGAACATTTTTCTCACTGGGTCTCAAATACTCCCGAATTGGCCAGTCTTTTTTCCCCCAGTGTAGGTCGTGGGCCCAGCTATCCCACAAGCAAAGGAAGCAGGGATATTTGGTGAAACCGGATTGCTGCCCTAATAGCATGGATAGAATTTTAAAGTCTCCACAAATCATCCACTTATGCTCATCATAACGAATCTTCTGAAGAATCAGGGCCAAATTCTCGTATTTTTCTTGGAGAATAACAGAGTGAGCAATAGGAACTGAAGCGAATGTGTTGCCATTATGAAGAAGAACACCTTTTATGCTGTCTTTTGACGAATCAATGAACAGCCGCCATTCAGCAGGATCATACTTGAGTTTAAACTTTTCCATCACTCCGTATATATCGTTGCAAAATACCAAATCTTCCTCTTTGCTGAAATACTTCAAAAATTGTGTGTCGCGGTTGCGGTACCAATAAAAAGTTGTTCCTGGTGACAATAGATTTTTCTGTTTAAGCCGAGAACCTAGCAGTTGGGCAGCATCTTTTGGGAGTCCTAAATCCCGGACTAAATCATTCAATTCAGCTTGAGAGAAAAGTTCAGGTTTCGGATCTGGTTCAGTTTCAAACTCGGAAGTACTGGACTCATCGGGAAAAGCCATCTGATGAGTCTTATCATAATCAGAACCGTCCACACAAATATGATCCAAAGATTTTGGTGGTTCAGGCACAGGTACTTCGTTGCTATGAGGCATAGGCCTAATTGCTGAGGGAAGGTTGGGGTAACTTATTACGTTCTTATTTTTTAAGTTGTATCCCTTCACAATGCAAGAGCAAAAATGGCAGTCACTGCTGTGGTCTCTTTGTTCATGCCACATCATAGGTATTCCGAAACGAAATGCTTGTTTTTTACCTTTCATCCATAAGCGTAGATCTTCCTCACATGTCTTGCACACTTTGTGAGGAGCCCACGGTTTGTCTTGATCGCCTAACTTCAAACCGAAATAGGCGAAATATACTTTTTTAATAAATGCAGAAATGTTCCTCTGCTGCTTTTTCACGGTATATTCCCCACAAATAAAACAAAAACTGTCCGGAGAGTTGACGCAACCTCTGGCTCTGTGAGCCATCACAAATACACAGCACTGCAAACTACAACTGTAGTGAACCACTTCGGAATAAAGCTGGATTACGACTGAGCAAACAAAAGGTAATAATGAACTTGCAAGAAACTGAAATTTGACAGGAACGTTCATGTCGCAACCACCGTGTTTGAGCGAGCGAACGAGGCGAGGCGAACAGGAAAGAACATGCGCCAGCGCGATTACTGGATTTAGCCCCCCGCCTCCCAATTGTCCTGTTAATGTATAAAATGAATACAAAACACTCTAAAATATCATGAGGGAGTGTTTCTAGTTAGTTAACCATTACAACCTCTATTTTGGGCCAAGAAAATAAACTGCAGTCGGCTAAAAAGAAATTATGTGAACATTCCTTATATGGGTAAGAAATCTAATTTTGCAAGAAAACGTGACGTGATGGAACATTTTGGCTATTTTTCCTGGATTCAGCACCCCAAAATCTATAGGAATCAGTTGCAAAACTGGAGGCAGTTTTTTGGTAGTGTACCTGTGTTATTATTTATGTATGACATGACTTTCTTTTTATGTTTTAGTTTCTATTTTTGTTTTATAACATTCAATTAATATTTCTTTTTAATTGTCTCTAGATTAAGTTTAGACAAGTATGGTTTTAAATTTTAACATATGGTTTCTAAGTTTTTTTTTTATTTGTTATTTTTATACTTTGCTTTGTATGTTGTAAACTTTTAACTGTTTGTGCAATTCTCTTTGAGGTTCCCCCTGACAAAGGCTCAGCTGAAACGCGGCCGTGTTGGGGTCTTAATAAAGGACTGTTGGTTTTATTTCTCACCTCCTTTTGCTGCCATATGTCAGGCAAATGGATCCCAAGGTCCTAAATCGGAGGTACATGCTGGAATTGTCAGAGCCTCTTCAGGATACCTTTGTGGAGTCTCCCTGTGGATCCCTACTCAAGCAGCTGGCAAATAAGGATGCTCTGCAGCACCTCCTGCAGTTGCAGGCTAGGCTTTTGTACCCATGCCTTTTTGCAGAGCGAAGTCAGGGGTGTTATTACATCTACTTTATGGTACCAAAGAAAGGAGGGTCTGCTTTTGCATGTAGTCCTTTGGGTTATTCATTGCACTGGTCCGACAAGAAGAGTTCCTTACCTCCTTGAATCCTTCCAAAGCATACTTTGTATTCCCATATGGGAGCAACATCAGCAGTTCCACCACTTCTGTGTCCTGGGCAGCCATTTCCAGTTTGGGGCTCTGTTTGGCCTGGCCACAGCACCTGGCGTCTTGTTGAAGCTCATGGTGGTGGTGACATTCCTGTATAAAATGGTATCCAGGTTCACCCATACCTGCATGACTTTCTGAATAGGTATGATTCCTGGTAGAAGGTCATAACAGATACAGCCCTAGTGATTTTCTGATTGAAACAGCTTGGGATGGTGGTCTACTATCCCAAGAGCAGCCTCGTTTCCTCCCTCCTAGAACTTGCAATACCTTGGGACTCTGTTCAACACACTCTGCTGTAGGCCAAGTGTTCCTTACTCTGGAGAGGTTGAAGCTGCAGTGACAGCTCAGAGAATTTTATGCCTAGGCAGCTCATTGATCCTGGGACTACCTGTGGTCCATGGCAATGACCCTGGAGCTGATCGCCCTGCTCCCAGGTGTTCGATCAGTGTAACTGGTCTGATGAGTGCAGTCTTGCCCTCTGTTGGACAGAATGCCTTTTAAAGTGCCAGATTGGGTGATTAGTCACCACAGCTGATAGTTCAGTTGCTGAGGAACACGCTGTCTTGGTCAGGTCAGTCAGTTCAGGGACACTGATTCCCAGAGGAAACCATCTGATCAATCAGGCTGTGGAGGCTGGAGCAATCCACCTGGCTCTGGAGAGGTTCTGATCTCTTCTGATGAGCAAAGCTGTCGCTCTTCTTGGATAAAGCCACAGTAGTGGCTTATGTCAACAAGCATGGCAGCACTTGTAGTGCCTGAAGTGGCAGAGCTGTGGCCACTGGGCAGAGGATCATCTGCTTGCTCTATTGGCAGCCCATATATCAGGCATAGACAACATGCAGGCTGGCTTCTTGAGTTGAGGACACCATGGATCCCACAAATGGGAGTTAAGCCCTCATGTGTTCAACATTATAGTGAAAAAGTGGGACTTGTCAGTATATGTTTTGATAGCCACCTAAATAAGTACCAAGGTGGGGAACCTTTCCAGCTGGAGGAGAGATTTGTGGGTGATAGGCCTGTATGCCATGCTTCCAGGTGTGGTGCCAAGAGCTTGTATGTCTCCCCTCCCCCCTTCCCCCCTCCCCCCCCCATGGCTTTTGGTGAGCCATCTTTGATGCAGAATTTAGTCTGTCTTGGCTTTGATTCTAGTGGTGCTGGGCTGGCCACGCAGGTCCTGGACTATCACTCTCTTGAGCCTTTTGGCAGGGTTCCCTCTCTTGCTTCCTCAAGAGGGGTCATCTGTGGCAAGGGCCCCTGGTTTATGTAGGATCCCATTCCCTTTTCACTTATGTTTGGGTCCTTGAAAGTTATAGACTGTCCAAGAAGAGCTACTCTGGAGCCAGTAGTAGACACTTTTCTCAAGACCTGGAGGGCCTCTACTTCCTTGGCTTATGAAAGAACCTGGAGGGTCTTCAGGAGATGGTGATCTCCAGGAACAAGCAGGAATAAGTCCTCACATATGGGTACGTCGGTACCGACGGAGCCCGTGCGGGAAAGCTCCCCAGCTTCTTAGAATAGAAGCTTTTGGGACCTCCCACTGCACATGCGCACTGCCTTCCCGCCTTCCTGAACAGCTCTCCTCAGTTTCTCTCTTTTTCCGCGGAGCCAGCAGGTCGTGTTCCTGTCACCGCTGAAGAAATTGTTATTTTATTTGTTTCTTTAGACCGCGTACCTGCCTTCCCCATACCGATACCGGTATCGCCGGTCTTTTCTTTCTTTCTTTAAAAAATTATAATTCTTTTTTCTTATTTTTTAGCTTTTTGGTCACTTCAGAGAGGCCTCTCGGCCTACTCAATTTCTCCTCATGGAGAAGCCAGCCCCTGGATTTAAGAAGTGTACCAAATGTAATGCTGTTATTTCAGTCACAGACACCCATGAATGGTGTCTGAAATGTTTGGGGCCTGACCATTCCATACCGGACTGCCCATCTTGCTCCCACATGTCTAAACGTGGGCTGCAGAACCGGGCCAACAAATTCCATGTGCTGTTTGCTTCAGAGAATACAGCATCACAGTCATCCAGGTCTTCTTCTCCGGATGGATCTCAGGTAACCAAACCTTCTGTGGGCAAGTCCTCAAAGAGCAAATCTCCTTCAAAGCATCGAGAGGCTCTTAGCTTAGAACTTGAGGACCCTGCCCCAGCCAAACAACCCCGGCGGGAAGTCCAACTTCCAAAAACGCCAATTCAGGGGTCTCAGGTTGATATCGATGCTACGGCCTCGACAGATCACCTGTTAGCCTGCTCTGGGGTACCGGGTCACTCCGGTACCGACATCCAGGCAGCTATGGCGTCCATGGGCGATACTGTACAGTCCATGCAGCAGGCCGTCATGGCTTTCATTAAAGCTGCAACGCCATCGGTTCCGCTTTCAGCGGTTCCGGGCCCGATACCGGTATCGTCCGCCATGCCGGTATCGAGGCCGTCCACCTCTAAACGCAAGTCGGTACCGTATGGGCTTTCGCTCCATACCGGTTCCATACCCGATACGCCCGATATCGATACCGATCGGTACGCGTATCGTGCGTTAGAGGAAAGCACCAATTCCTCTGAGGATTTTCACTCCTCTGATGATTCTGCTGAGTTTTCACTCAACTTACCTGAGGAGCCCTCTTCTCCTAAAAGGAGAATGTCCCCTCCAGAGGATTTGTCCTTCCAGGACTTTGTTTTAGATATGGCTACAGCCCTTTCTATTACCACATCCTCTGAAAAGGAACCCAGATCCAAAAAACTGGATATTTTGGGATACTCAAAGGCCCCTAAGGAGGCAGTTACCCTGCCTATCCATGAAATCCTTCAAGAACAACTGATGGATTTCTGGGAAAATCCTTTGACTTTGTCTCCTTATTCCCGTAGGTTGGACACCATGTATAGGGTCCCTCCTTCTCCTGGTTTCCAAAAGACTCAATTGCCCCACCACTCTATTGTGGTGAAGTCTGCAATGAAGAAGATTAGGAGTACCAAAAGGCACTCTTCCACCCCTCCAGGACGGGAATGTAAGACTTTGGACTCTTTTGGTAGGAAAATTTTCCAGGCTAGTATGCTTATAGCCAGGATTAATTCCTACAGTCTCTATATGGGCATGTTCCTGGAGGAACTTGCCAAAAAGGTGCGGCATTTTGCCCCCTTTATCCCTGAGGATAAAAAGCAGGGATTCCTTTCCCTAGTGAAACAACTCTTAGAGGTTTCTAAGTTCTCTAATAGGGCAGCATATGATTCCTTTGAGGGAGCCAGTAGGGCTTCGGGCATTGCTATTGCAGCCCGACGTCTTGCTTGGCTCCAGGCCTCTGATCTGGAACCTTGGGTTCTAGATGGCTTACGGAATCTGCCCTGTACAGGTGAGAACTTATTTGGGGAAGAGTGGCAAATCAAAGCCACCCAGATGGATGCTGAAAATGCCACCTTGGAAAGACTTTCAAAGTCCACTTCAATTCCTACTAAGAAAAAGTCTTTTAAAAGGCCTTACTATAAGAAGGCCAGAGTTGCTTCAAATACTGGCCAGCAGTCTTCTCAACCTCGCTATACTGCTAAGCGTCAGCAATCCAAACAAGCACGAGCTAAGCCTGCAGCAGCTACTGTAGCTCAGCAGGCTCCAACCCCTCAGGGGTTTTGACTTGCTCCTAGGGAACTTGCCACTTCTGGTTCTAACACAACCAGAACCTCTCACCATACCCGGAAGGTTGGTTCACTTTGCTCCCAGATGGGAACAAATCACAACAGAACAATGGACCCTCTCTATCATTCGAGAGGGTTACAAACTTCATTTCTCCAGCCTTCCTCCCCATCATATGGTGAGACCATTCAATTCTCCCCCATCTCTCCTAACCCTGTTGGATCAAGAGGTTTCCTCTCTTCTTGCCCAAGGGGCCATAGAAGAGGTTCCTCTTCCTCAACAAGGGTCCGGTTTCTACTCCCCTTATTTTCTCATTCCAAAGAAGACAGGGGGATTCAGACCAATCCTAGATCTGAGAGAATTGAACAAATTTCTCTTCAAGGAGAAATTCAAAATGCTGTCTCTCGGCATTCTCCTTCCTTACCTCCAGGGTCAGGACTGGCTTTGTTCTCTAGACCTACAGGATGCGTATACACATCTACTCATCCATCCATCCCACAGAAAGTATCTTCGCTTTCTGTTTCAGGGAAAACATTTCCAATACAGAGTACTCCCCTTCGGTCTAGCCTCTGCTCCAAGAGTATTCACAAAATGCATGGCAGTCGTAGCCGCATTTCTAAGAGGCATGGGAATCTTTGTCTTCCCATATCTGGACGACTGGCTCATCCGAGCTCCAACTCAGTCACAGGCCCAGATTTCCCTGGACCACACAAGGAGCCTTTTGCAGTATCTGGGACTGGTAGTAAACCTTCCCAAGTCCCAACTCATCCCTACTCAATCTCTAGAATTCATAGGGGCCCAGTTGGACACCATCACTGCAAGGGCCTACCTTCCACATGTTCGAGGCCAGCGCCTCCTGAGTTTGGCCTCCCAAGCTCAGTCCAGCACTCACTTGACAGCCAGGGAAATGCTACGCCTACTGGGTCATATGGCCTCCACAGTGCATGTGGTGCCCTATGCTCGTCTTCATATGAGAGCAGCTCAATGGACCCTGGCCACTCAGTGGACTCAGGCGTCAGGAGCGCTCTCAGACCAAATACAAACCTCCGATCGTCTGTTTTGGTCCCTCCACTGGTGGACTTCCACCAAGAATCTGTTGTTGGGGGCTCCATTTCAACCATTGCTACCCCAAGCAACCCTCACAACAGATGCCTCCCAAACAGGGTGGGGAGCCCATCTGCAAACTCTCTCCACTCAGGGCACTTGGTCTCTACAGGAGACCACCCTTCATATCAATCTTCTGGAACTGCGAGCAATTTACCTTGCCCTCAAGGTCTTCCACTCCCTCCTAGCCAACCTCACTGTCCTAGTTCAGACGGACAATCAGGTGGCCATGTTTTACATAAACAAACAAGGAGGGACGGGCTCTCTGTCGCTTTGCAACGAAGCTCTAAGACTATGGGCCTTCGCCAGAGAGCATCAGATTCACCTGCTAGCAGTGTATCTCCCAGGAGTTCAAAACTCTCGGGCAGACAGGCTCAGTCGAGTTCTGCTGCCACACGAATGGTCCCTACATTTGGACCAAATAAACCGAATCTTTCAGGAATGGGGGACCCCGGACATAGACCTCTTTGCAAGTCCGTGGAATGCCAAACTTCCCCGGTTCTGTTCCAGAACTCCGTGTCAGGGAGCTCAGGCTACGGACGCCTTTCTCCTGAATTGGAGTCAGGCATTCCTATATGCCTTTCCACCCATTCCTTTGATTCCCAAGACTCTGTTCAAACTCCAGAGGGATCATGGAACTATGATCCTCATAGCTCCACGCTGGCCACGCCAAGTGTGGTTCCCTCTACTTCTACAGCTCTCCCAGGGATCCTACTTGGATCTGGGAGCTGCGCCAGACCTCCTGTCTCAGGAGGAGGGGACTTTGTGGCACCCAAACCCCAAATCCCTTCACCTCAGTGCTTGGTTACTGAAGGCTTAAGCCTTCAAGACTTTCATCTTTCCCAACCAGTGAAAGATATCCTTTCTGCCTCTAGGAAACCCTCTACCAGGCGTTCCTATGCTTTCAAATGGAAACGTTTTTCCATTTGGTGTGCTCAGCAGGGTCTTGACCCTCTGGCACTTCCTTTGAATTCTCTTCTTGATTATCTCCTGCATCTATCCAATGCAGGCCTCAAGACGAATTCGGTAAGAGTCCATTTAAGTGCTATTGCAGCATCCTTGAAACATATAAATGGACAACCTATCTCCTCTCATCCTCTTGTTGCAAGATTCATGAGAGGCCTGACTCTCACTAAACCTCCCATCAGACCACCCCCGGTCGCATGGGATTTGAATCTAGTGCTCGGTCAACTTATGAAGCCACCTTTTGAGCCAATGTTTTCCACCTCCTTGAAATTTCTTTCCTGGAAGGTCATCTTCCTCATTGCAGTCACTTCGGCTCGCCGCATCAGTGAGCTGCAGGCTTTAGTGGCTAATCCACCTTACACAAGATTTCATCATGATAAGGTGGTCCTTAGGACGAATCCCCACTTTATGCCTAAAGTGGTCTCGCCTTTTCATCTTAATCAAGAGGTATATCTACCTGTCTTTTTTCCAGCTCCTCATGCATCCAATGCAGAGAGGAACCTTCATACTCTGGATTGTAAAAGAGCTCTCGCTTTTTACCTTAATAGGACTCAGCCACATCGAAAGTCTTCTCAACTTTTTGTGGCCTTTGATCCTTCCCATTTGGGACTTCCAGTCTCCAAGCGTACACTTTCCAATTGGATTGCTCAGTGTATTTCTTTTGCTTACCAGAGCAAAAACATTTCTCTGGAAGGCCATGTCACTGCTCACAATGTGAGGGCCATGGCAACTTCTATGGCTCATCTGCACTCTGTTTCCATAGATCAGATCTGTCGAGCCGCTACCTGGGCCTCGGTTCATACCTTCACAGCCCATTACTGTTTGGACAAGGACTCCCGCCGGGATGCCTTGTTTGGCCAGGCTGTCCTCAAGCACCTGTTCCATTCCTAAACAACTCCTGCCCACCTTCCCAGAATGGATGCCTGAGATCCATACGAAGATGGCGAACCTTTACAGGGGATCCCATGCATCTAAGCTAGGGAGTCCCCATATGTGAGGACTTATTCCTGCTTGTTCCTGGAGATAGCACAGTTACTTACCTGTAACAGGTGATCTCTGGGAACAGCAGGAATTAGTCCTCACAACCCACCCACCTCCCCTAGGAGTTGTATCTTTTATCTATCTATCTTCCTGTCCTCTCTCTGTTGACTCAGCTATAAACTCGAAACTGAGGAGAGCTGTTCAGGAAGGCGGGAAGGCAGTGCGCATGTGCAGTGGGAGGTCCCAAAAGCTTCTATTCTAAGAAGCTGGGGAGCTTTCCCGCACGGGCTCCGTCGGTACCGACGTACCCATATGTGAGGACTAATTCCTGCTGTTCCCAGAGATCACCTGTTACAGGTAAGTAACTGTGCTTTCCTCTCAAGCCCTGAATGCCAGTGAGTTGGCCATAGTCACTGTTTTGTCCTCCTTACAGTTCTGTTTGGGTCAGGAGTTTGCCTTGAGCTCTCGAGGTTCATTTAATGGTCCTTGTATGCTACCATGGGTGTATTCAAGGGATGTCACTCAAGGGAGTGAAGCAGATCTGTCTGCTAATGCACCTGGTTGTTCCTCAGTTGAGTCTTTGTTGAAGGTGCTGAAAGATCCTCATTTTATGAGCCCCTTAAGAAAATCTCTGCAAAGGATTTGACCCCAAAGGTGGTTTTCCTGGTGACTATTGCTTCTGTCAAGTAGATGTCAGAGCTACAGGCCTTGCACTGCATGGAGCCTTTTTTGTTCACATTGACAGCACCTTTTATCTCCATGGACTATGCTGTCTTTTCTCACAAAATTGTTGTCTTCCTTTTTACTTTAATCAGGCTAACCTCCTGGCTATCTTTCAGGCAGATCCCTGACTGCACCTGGACGAAAGGAAAGCATTAGTGAGATACCTGGAGCTTAATTCCTTCTGTCAGTTGGACCATCTTTGTTCTCTTCAGCAGCCTGAAGAAAGGGAAGGCAGAGGCTAAGTCCTCAGTTGCCTGCTGGATTAAGGAAGCTGTTAGTTCAGCCTATTTTCTGTATGGAAAGTGCATGCTGGAGGGAATCGGAGCTCACTCCACTAGGGCACAAGCCTCCTGAGCGGGGTCTGCTTTGTCATTTCCAAAGGACTTCTGTAAGATGACTACTTTGGTCATCTTTGAGCACCTTTGTTAAGCATTGCAGGTTGCATGTGGGAATCGGTGTGGTTGGTGCCTTTGAGGCAGTTTTGTCCAGTGTTGTCATCTTCCCACCCTGGATACTGACTGCTTGAGTATGTACTGCTCATCTGGACTAGTATAAGATGATAAGGAAGGTGGACCTTATATGTATGATTATTTTCTTTTCTTGCAACTTGAATCCTGCATGATCAATCCAGAACTCTTCCTATAGGTTTGTAAACATTGCTGGCTTTTGCTTGCATTGTCAGTATCCATGTCTGAAATAGAACAATTTATGGTAAAAGAGCCAAACATTTTTTTCATAAATTTTTTTTTTTTTTAGATTTCTGCATGCAGTACATAATGGCTTCTCTCAGTGCTGCCTAACATGTATACTGAGAAATGACATCACTGAAAGTTGTTCTGGCCTGCCTTAACCTACAGGCTGGGGAGCAAGATCCACATGTCTGGACTGGTCCAGTAGGATTCAAGAATGAGTAGCACATACTCAAGCAGTCAGGACCCAGGGTAGGAGGACAATTAGGCTCTAGACAGAACTGCTGTATGAAACGTCCTTATGTTAACGATTGGGTAAGGTTAACAACCATGTTACTGCCTTCCCTATAGCAGAATTTGGTGTAGGTTTTGGTTTCAGCTTTTGTACTTTTTGGCAGCAAGATGACTCTCACTGTAGCAGCTTAGGATCTAAAATGAATCTGCCTTTCAAAAATGAGTGACACAATGTTCTGGAAGGTACAGTACCTGAATGTAACTTGCCTTCAACTTCTGAGAAAGGTGTGAACTAAATACAACTGAACCCATACAGGGCTCTGATTAAAGTTGGAATTTTAAGTGACTTGTATGTGCTAGAGCTTTCACAGTTTCCTGCCATGACACACACTTTTATTTTAGGCATAGCTAAACGTCTTATGACAAAACAAAACAATAGTTTGTTTTATTTTTTTACTATTTTTTAAACTGTTTTGTTTGTTTAATATAGTCTTTTAGTAAACTAAACCTAAGTCAAGGATTCAGCATAGGTTACAAATTGAATTCATCATTCTGCAGACAATTGTCTAGTTAAATAAAATTTATGCAAAGAACTTCTTAAAATGTTAATATTTCAGAGCATGGGGGTCATTTCACACACCTATGAAAAAAAATTACAGATTAGTGACCATGTTTCACAGAACATAGCTACAAGTTGCAGATAAACTTGTGGATAATTTACAGGACATATATTTTCCAAGAAAGTTTCTACATAGTGCCATGACTGAGAACTCGTATGTTCTTGGCTATGGCTATTTAAAAAAAAAAAAAAAAAAAGCATCTTGTACAGCGGTAGCAGCTCTTCTAAAACCCAGTCTCACTATTACAGCTCTTAAGTATTTTTAAAAGCCCTAAGTCTTTTCCATCCCAGCCCCTTTTCTGACAATCATGCCCCTTGAAGCCTTGCTCTCTTTAAAAAAAAAAAAAAAAAACCAAACCTTTCTTGACCTAGTTTCTTCCCTACCCCTAGCCTCCACTCGCCCAAAAAAGCCTTGCCCTTCAGTAGGGTACAGGAGTGATTCCTACTTGCTCCTATCCCAGTGCCACCAAGATGATGGTACTTGACCCTAACGATATGTCTGAACATATCTGTTTCTGGGATTGGGGGAGTCTCTTACAAAGATGGTCTCTAAATGAAAAACGTTCACAAAAAAAGACTGTCAATTTAAACAATGTGGAACCACTGGTGTTTTTTCACTACCATGCAAAGCCCCTTTTGCAAAAAACTTCTCTTTAGTACATCAGTCCTATATCTTGTCTATAAAGTAGTAGTTATTGGGTCAAAGAGCTGGGTAACTGATTGTGACAAGAGGTGGATCATGCAACCAGGGCAATTTAGGTTTAAATCAAATGCTTTTTAAATTATACTTCTAAATTGTTAGGAAGATTTCAGCACCAATTAAAAATGAAATTGTAAAATGAATCTCTGGCAGTCATTTTAACAGTATGAAATTGTTAGTACCATATAATAACTTGTTTAGTTCAAACATGAGAATTCAAATAGTAACTTCAGAAGTCCAAACATATGGCCAGAGAAAATGGACAGTGCTTAAGAAAAATACAGTATGATATAAGAATATTTGCATTTGTTCAGACATGCTTCCTTTAGTATCTTCATAGCAGGACCAAATCTCATGATGCTGTTTCATTCGGACAACCCAGCCTTACGTTTCTCTGTCACACTGTTTCTTACCCATAAGTAGAAGAATATCATTAAAATAGCCTTTAGAATCTACTGCCATGACAGAGTAGGTTTTCCCTTCTATGGTTTCCTCTGTAGATCTCAGAAATCAAGAGTGGGTACTCGTTCCTCAGGATTGCAGGAATATGTTGTGCTGCTCACTTTCTGTTCCTTGGTATTTACATATATCTAGATGATGACTTCTTGCCCAGCTATTCCCTCCCCAAATCTGCTATTCCTTGACCTTTTGTCTTTGCACTTCTAGACAGAGGTAAGGACTTAATTGTGTGTTTCATACACCACCTGCAAGAGCTTCTCTGGTCCATCATCTCTTATCTCCATGTATTTGCTAACAAGCATGTTCATAGACTCTAATTAGAACTTATGATTAGTATTCATATCATCGTTCATTTATGTTCATTTTTTTAAAAAATGGATTTAAATTTAACAATTTTAAAACTGTTTTAATTATCAAAAATACTGACTTAGCCACCCTGCACCCTGTTGTGTACAATTAATTCACCAACACCTTTGGTCTGCCCATCACTGTATAGTGCAGAATCTTGCTGATGCATTCTCATGAGCATCAAAATCTGCCCCTCAGTGGAAAGAAATTAATTTTTTTGGAATGTCATGAAAAAAGAGTTGACAGGTTTTATCATATACTGTGTATGCTAATTCCAGTGTCTTGCTGTGCATGGTTGCACATTTCAGCTTTATTTACGGGGAAAACTGGTGGTTGATCAGTTAAGTTAACCAGTTCAAGCCTCTTCCCATGAGTAATACTGGGATGTTGGCCCAAATAGTGGCATAGCTCACACATGGCATTCAAAAATTAGTCAGCTCTTTTAAATGTTAGGAATTTTACATTTTGATGCAAAGATCATTTTTCTTCATAGGTTTGTGCCTCTTTATATGTATGCACTTAAGAGCATGGGTTTATCAAAGGGGTTACTACTATTTTATATTTCTCAGAAAAACTCATGTACATCACTACCTTGATTCCCTTTACCCAATGGGACATGTTATACTGCACCCCTAAAGACGTATGTGCCATCCAGTTGGCTTAAGGCACTTATCCTGGTATTTGATGTCCTTTTTGTAGAAATGTATATCGGTCCAAAAATTTTGAATCCCATGAGTAGTTTCTACTTGACTCCCATTTTATGCCAGGGAGAAATTTTTAAGCATTTGTTCTGTTTTTTGTTCCTGTCTTTTGCAAAGAACTTTATTCAGAGGGTAATTTTCAAAGCAATTTCTGTAGGTGAAAGTGTGCTGCCCACAGGGATGGGCTATTTGTAATATTATCTGGCTCTATGTGAATAAGCATACAGTATTTCATTGAGGACATACTTGTTACAACATAGAGGAGGTTTCTTTTGAATTTTCAGAACCGTGTGTGTTGGCTGAAAATACCTGCAAAAAAGTATATGCAAATGTCTATGGGTCTTACTTAGGTAACTTTCAAAGTGAAAGTTCCTGCTTACTTTCACATTGAAAGCGGGGGTAAAATCTACAGGTATGTTTTCCACAAACATTGCAGCAATGTGTGGGCAGTGTGAAAATGTATTCTCTAAACTGTTGTATTACCACTTTGTCTCAGATCGATAAGGGTTTGAATCAAGCTGGAAGCAGCCTCATTTAACGTGCATTCAGAAGATTGCAAAGACTTGATTGATTTTTAAAAGTGCCTTCTGGAATTACTTATATGTGTGTTGCTAGAAATGAGTGAATGGGAAACTTTAAAAAACAAATATTAACAGTATTTCACTATGAATTGTAAACTAATAAAGTAAAAAATAAAATCTTTTTCAATTAACTTGTATGTCATTTTAATATTTTGGACAAATATATGGCTGAATGACATGGTCTCCCTCTTGGGTTCAACGTGCAGGGAATTTGGTCTGGTCTGTTACATACAATAAAAATCTGTCTTGTAGTGTAGCCTAAATGTTACATCTTTTGGATGGGCTTGAACTGGAGGCATTGCAAATAAAGACTGAGACAACTTGGCAGTGATGACATGGGAAGGATGGGGACAGGGATGTGAGCAGTTTCTGATGTTTACAACATGGAGCGTGGCCTTTAAGCACAGATAACGCCTTTTTAAGCACAATTACTGCCACACCAAATGCAGAAAAGAGACAGACATGCACATAAACAGAAAAAGAAAAACTAGCACACAATGCCAAAAGTATTTACATTTATTGAAATTATAGGCAAATGAACTGCACATAATAAAATGATATGCTAATATTGCCTGTGCCCAATGTAGAGAAATGCATAGAGGATTTTGCAACCAGCCTTAGTGCCAATATATTGATGCCTGGTCTTGAGGTGGCTTAAACATCTAATGCATGCCCCCCAATAGTATTTTGATGGTATCGGGGGCTTTCCCCGATGCCTGGATCATCTTATGGGCAGTGTTTAAAGATGATCCAGGCATCAGGGAAAGCCCCCCTGCCATCAAAATACTATCGAGGGGAGGGGTGCGGCTGATGTCCCTGATAGAAAGCAAATCCCTGGTGGCCCAGCAGTCCTGAATTCCCCCCCACCATGCCGAACCAAAAATAATCCCTGGTGGCCTCACACACCCCCACTCCCCTTCCAGTACCTTTACAAACAAGCAGGAGTGCTGCCCACGCGCTCCTGCTCTGCCATTTTGAAAAATGGCAGAGCCTGACCCTGCCTGGTGCATCCTTGGATGCACTGGGTAGGGTCAGACTGCCGTATATGGTAGAAAATGCCCCTGATGCATCAAAATACTGTTGGGGATTATATGCAGATTACCACCACTGTGCCCCTGTTTTTCTCTGGGAGTGCATTCCAAACTTTGCATGTATTTGGCTTGCTCTCACAGTTTAACACTGCCATTTGCAGTTTAATGTGTGGCTAATTTGGCATACAGAAAGGAGCTCATATGTAATGTTAAAATCATGTGCTATTGGTGTGCCGCAAATAGGCGTAACAAGTTGAGAGTGCACAACTTCAGCACCGGCTTTCTGCATCAGCCTCAGATTTTGCGAGTGAAGAAAAAAACATTTTGAAGTGCTTGACCTTGGAGCTCAATTTGTAGACAAAAAGGGAATTCCTTATCGTCTCTCCAGTCTAGTCCCGACATCTAGGGTTTATGCACCTCCTCCAGCAGCTATGGAGACTGAGAAACGTCACTCTTTTGATGATACAAATACAAATATTCCTGGGACCGCCTCTTCTGTCCAGTAATCTCAGTCTCCATAGCAGCTGGAGGTTGGTGAGCCTGTAGGTGGAAGGCTCACTGGAGAAACATTTAAGGAGTGTAGATTAGAGAGAATAGTTGTTTGTTATAAAAAAAAAAAAAAAAGAAGAAATTTGGTCTTATTGGATTTAAAAAAAAAAAAAAAAAAAAGCCCTTTGAGTGAGAAGCTGTGCTGAGGCCTCCTTCCTATCTCCCTCCCCCTCTGTTTAAAGTCAGTGGGCAGGGGAGGAAGGTACTTCTCGAGATCTGCAGGGCTGAGCTCCGATTCCCGAACCCGCGGTAGGGTGAGGAATCGGCAGCGGGAGCACAAGAGTGCAGCGGCAGTGCTCAGCGATTGTGGCTGAAACACGTGGCAAGGCCGCTGAATTCAACAGTAACAGTTCCTCAGAGGGCGATTCTGTCCTGTCGCGGAAGCCGCGGTATGGCTGAGCGCGGGAAGAATCGGTTCAGCAAAGGCAGAAGCTGCTCATTGTGAGGTAAGCGGCTTGCCTTTCGGTAGTGCGCAGGCAGGGAGACCAACATTTTTAGCTTCGGGGAGTCGTGGCCGTGTGTCAGAAGCATGGGAAAGCCGCGTGTGCTTCGGGCCTGCAGGATATCCCACAGTGAGGGTTGTTTCCGTTACCAGCTAATTGCTGTGAGATTCCAGCACTACGGGGACAGAAACGGAGAGGCTTTGCTCAGCAATTTCTTGTTTGAAGTAAATAGTAATTTCCAGTTGATAGGGGGGTGTGTGTGTGTATATATATGAATATATATGTGTATATGTATGTGTATTGTCACGCCCATAGCCCCTTACATAAATATGGAAGGGTGTGCTTGTTAGAAAGTTCCCCAATTAAGCAATGTTCCAGACTGGCTATCTTGCAAAGGATTATGGTACTGGTAGTCCAGCCATGCGGTGCTTGCTTTGGAGGTAAATGAAGAGAATGTAGTTGGCTTGAGTGTAAGGCAGTAACAGAATATTTATTTATGAGGTAAATCCAGATGCACACAGATTCTATTTGGTAACACCTTAGGATGTATTT
The DNA here is from genome assembly GCA_033557465.1 of Ichthyophis bannanicus. Classification (NCBI taxonomy): domain Eukaryota; kingdom Metazoa; phylum Chordata; class Amphibia; order Gymnophiona; family Ichthyophiidae; genus Ichthyophis; species Ichthyophis bannanicus. The sequence goes on along the minus strand of CM066034.1, from coordinate 329,455,537 downwards.
TCAAGGATTTTATATTCAAAACAATAATACAACTGAAGGATAAAGAAAGTAGCTTGTAAAGTCCATAACAACAAAGTCCTCCTCAGTCACTGCTGACACACCTGCTCAGCAGGGCTGGAGTAAATGAAAACCAAAACTAAAAGCTTCTTCACCAAAAACAGCTTTCCTTTTCACATTTAAAGCACTTTTGTATCCAACGTGTGTACAGCCTGAGCTGTGTGCTGCTCTGATACCAGCTGGCTAACAAGCTCCAATCAACAGCTTTTTCCTTCTCTGCACAAGTATTTACACAAACTTCTAGTGCCAGTTATTAGAACGTTTCCCTTTTGATGTTTGATCCTAGTTGCAGGATTTCTCTGTGCTAGCAACCTTGCATAAAGAACAGTCCATGAGATTATCGTCTTCCTCTGTAATTATAGCCTGTTCTTCTACTTGCATTGGCTCTATATCAGGAGCTGGATCAGAGGGCTTTACTAACTGACCTTCAATAGGACAGGAACTGTGTCTAAACACTCTGCCTTGCTTTAGGTTAGATAAACGTTCATAGTTCATACCTGGGTTAAAGGTGGCATTATGCTGTCCTCTCCAATATTCTGGCTAGTATGTATTGGAGCTTTTATAACCTATCCTCCAGTCTATATTCCTGGACCTCAGGGCATCTGCTCCATACCTCTTCTTAGGGTTCCTAGCTGCAGTTCTCCAAGCCTTTGGATTTCCCCAATTCCTTGGAGCTGGCTTCTCCCAGGAATCTCTCCAAGAATATGAATCTCTTAGAGCTCCTCTCTCCTTGCTCTCAGGCTTGCCTTCAAGCCTCCTCTCAGGATTGCCTCCTCGCTCTCCTCGTCATCCAGGCTTTCCTTCTCCTCTCTCTGCATATTCTGTTCTAGTTTTAAAGTTCCCAGTTTCCAACCCCTCCCTTGCACTCCCCAGGTGTTGATGATTAAACTCTCTCCTGGCAGCTGAGTAATTAGGAGTGACATAAGGGTTTCTCAATCTGGGCTTATACTCTTGCACCTCATCTCCACTAGAGGCTCTCTGCAGGCTACTACAGCCTGGAATAACCTGTCTTTTTGGTAAATATGTAGTTTTACTTCTGTGACCTGCCAAAACAGGTCCCTTGATTAGGGTACATTCCCTACCTTTATCAGTATTCTCTAGGCTCTGGGCAGCTTCCTCATCACAGTATATATATATATATATATATATATATATATATGTGTGTGTGTGTATATAGAGGTAGGTGGTGCTGCAGTAGGGATAGCAGCAGATAACTGTAGATATCGATATATATGTAGACAGAAATAGTTTTATATCATAAGATAGATACATATAGATAGAGCTTAAAGGTTGGATAGGCTGTGGCACTGTGCATGGTCTCCTTCTATTGGAAGTACTGTCCAGTTGCAACGTAGGGGAGAGATGCCTTTGAAACAACTTTGTTTGCTCTGCGGTCTTAGAAAGGGCTCAGTTTCAGATACTGGAGTCTGTAAAGCCTATTCACAGGAAGCAATCTCTGCAGCCAGTTATAGAGGTTACGGGGGAGGGTCTGAAGGCTGTTTTGCCTACACCTGAATCCCCCGCCATTCCATTGCTGGAGCCAGGGGCCGGTTCCTCCTTGGCTCCTGAGAAGCAGTTTTCCCAACAGTCTTTGCCAGATGGGCTAGGTGCAATTTTTTTCACAGGATTTTGTGGCTCTTTTGCAGCAGGTCTTAGAAGGCTGTAAGAACACTGAAGCACCTTCTCTGGGAGCGACCTTAGGCGAAAAGCGTCCTGGGACTCCTTTAGACTTGGGGCTCATGAAAGTTCCTTCCAAGAGGTCAAGGAAGGCAAAGCATTTGCAGGAGCAATTAATAACCTCCAGGAGTCCTTTTTCAGAGGTCGGAGAGCAGGGCACGGAGATACAGGATGATTTAGAAGGAGAATTAGCAGAACTGGAAGATCAAGCGAGGGTGGTCAGTCTTTAGACAGGACGAGTTACCGGCTCTCATAGAGGAAACTCCAAAAGCCTTGAATATGCCTGCTACGGGGCCGGCAGAGGATGCATCCTTAGAGGATCCCTTGTTGCAGGTGTTCCGAAAAACACACAGAGCCTTCCCCGTTCATCATATGATGCGAGAAATGATTCAGGAGGAATGGGACATGCCAAAAGTGAGGCTTAAGGGTTCCAGGCTTATGTCTCGTTTATACCCTTTGGTAGATCAGGATCGGGAATTGTTTGTTTAGGTCTCCAAAGGTAGATGCGGCGGTATCGGCAGTGACCAAAAAGACTACCATCCCGGTGGAGGGTAGTGCCACGCTTAAGGATGTTCAAGATAGGAAACTAGATACCTTGTTGAAACAGGTGTTTGACATCTGTGCACTTTCCTTGCATGCATCGGTGTGTGGGGCCTGAGTGGCTCGTGCCTGCCTCCGTTGGTCTCAGCATGTTGATGGAGACCAATTGGACGAGAGTGAAGGGGAAGCATCAAAGTTAGAGTCGGGGACTGCTTACCTAGCGGACATTCACTATGACCTTATTAGGAGTCTAAGAGTATGGCGTCAGTAATAGCAGCCAGGTGTTATCTTTGGCGCCGTAGTTGGGCGGCTGATGGTTCCTCGAAAGCCAGATTGGGTAAGTTACCGTTTAGGGGTAAACTACTATTTGGAGAAGATTTGGATAAGTTGGTAAAAGATTTAGGAGAATCTAAGGGAGGAAGACTCCCAGAGGACAAGCAACAGCAGAGGAAGCCTGTGCCATCTAACAGAAATCAGCAGAGGGAATTTTGCCGTTTCTGCCCAACCTGATTTGGACAATTTCAAAGGGAGTGTTTATCTTATAGAAATCAAGGGTTTTGAGGATTTAGAGGGTCAAGCAGGGGTTTTGAGCCCCCTCTCCCTCAAATACTAGAAAGGCGCAATGAAGTCACAGGGGCCCAGGGGGAAGTGATACCCGTAGGAGGGCGGTTGCGGGAGTTTTATCCTTCTTGGGTCCGAATTACTACCAACGGGTGGGTGTTGGAGATCATTCGAGAGGGTTATGCTCTCGAATTCCAACATCCAGTGGCCGATGCTTATGTTCAATCCCCATGCAAAACGCCTCTGAAAGTCCAGGCAGTGCAGGAGACCTTGGACAGATTGCTGAGACTCAACGCGTTGGTTCTGGTGCCAAAAGAGCAGTGCGGGTGCAGTCGATACTCCCATTTATTTTGTAGTACCAAAAAAGGAGGGATCGTTTCGGCCGATCTTGGATCTCAAGCACGTAAATCGGTGTCTCCGCATATCGCATTTTCAGATGGAAACTCTGCGATTGGTGATTGTCGCCGTAAGGGCAGGGGAGTTCCTCACTGCTCTAGATTTGTCAGAGGCTTATCTTCACATACCCATTCGGAAAGAGCATCAGATGTTCCTCAGATTTGCACTTCCAATGGGTCATTTTCAATTCTGCGCCTTACCGTTCGGGTTAGCAACGGCACCATGGACGTTTACCAAAGTCATGGTAGTAGTAGCGGCGGCATTGCGAAAGGAAGGAATTCTGGTGCACCCATGTTTGGACGATTGGTTGATATGGGTGAAGTCCAGAGAAGAGAGCGAGTTGGCGATGGCCAGAGTGGTAGAGTTCCTTCAGAGTCTAGGCTGTGTGATCAACACTGCAAAAAGCAGGCTCGAGCCGTCGCAAACCCTAGACTATCTCGGCGCACATTTCGATACGCAGATAAGGGAAGGTGTTTCTGCCTCGGTTGAGTGCTCGGAGCTTGAGAAACCTAGTCAGGACCTTTCTAAGCCAACGGATTCCCACAGCATGGCATTATCTGTAGTTGCTGGGGACAATGGTGGCAACACTCAAATTGGTCGCGTGGGCGAGGCCGCATATGCGACCGCTTCAGAGAGCTTTGCTCAGACGATGGTCGCACCAGAATGATCCTCTATCCCGGATTCTTCCGTGTCGGCCGGATACGAGACAGGCCCTGCAATGGTGGTTAAGGTCAGGTGTGCTGGAAAAGGGAATGCCCCTAGAGGATCCCATTTGGATATCCCTCACGACAGATGCCAGTCTCTTGGGATGGGGGGCGCACATTGAACGAACTTTTGCCCAGGGAGTAGACTGGCTAATCTACTGAAGAGGGCTTTAAACTAGATTTGTTGGGGATGGGTGAAGAAAGCCCCCAGGTAAGTGAAAGCCCCCAGGTAGGTGATACATTAAATACCTTTATGGAAATGGGTAACAGGGGTAACATATGGAAAGCAGTGTGTATTAATGCCCTTAGCATGGGAAATGAGATCCCTGAAGTTGAAGCTTTGGTGGGAGTGGCTGACTTGGATTTAGTGGCAATTACAGAAACATGGTTCACAGAAAACCATGACTGGGATGTAACTATACCTGGCTATACTTTATTCAGAAAGGACAGGGTAGGAAGAAGGGGAGGAGGAGTGGCACTATATGTAAAAACTACTATTAAAGCTTTGGAATTACAGAGCTTAAAAGGGAGAGAGGAGGCATTGTGGGTTAAACTAGAAAGAGGGAAAGAGAAATCTATTTGCATTGGTGTGATATACAGACCTCCCTCACAAGAGGAAGAGGTGGACAGAGAGTTAATTGAAGACATACGCAGCATTGCTAGGAAAGGGGAAGTGCTACTGATAGGAGATTTCAATATGCCAGATGTTGATTGGCACATTCCTGCTGCAGTATCATCTAGAAGTAAGGAGATCCTGGATTCTCCACAGGGAGAACTATTCAGGCAATTGGTAACAGACCCCACACGTGAAGGGACCATACTGGACTTGGTGCTTACCAATGGTGAAAGTGTTTCTGATGTTGTAGTGGGAGATCATTTTGCATCCAGTGATCATCAGATGGTGTGGTTCAGTATTAGGACTAGGGCTGTTAGAATCCATTCCAAGGTGAGGATCTTAGACTTTAGGAAGACTAACTTTGCAAAGATGGGCCAATACCTCAGGGAGTCGTTAGTGAGATGGGAACAGCTGGGGGATGTAGATAAACAGTGGGCAAAACTGAAAGGGGGTATTTTAAAGGCAACCAACCTTTTTTTAAAATGGTAAATAAAGGCAAAAGGAACAGGAGACCGCTATGGTTTGTGGTGAACAGCGCCCTCCTGAGCCTATGGAAACGGATGAAAATCCTGAGGTTCAGCAGGATTTATGCCTATTTGAGAAATCAAGGAAGAAAGAGAGACACTATTCCACAGAGCTGAGCATGGATACCAGCCCAGGGGAGGAGTCCTGCAGTCCTGATTGGGCACACCCTGCCCTTGGAAGGGGCGTGTCCAGGAGAGAACGTGGTTTTAAACCAGAGCATGGCTTTGCTAGTCAGAATGAGAATGAGAGTGAGTTTAGGATTGAGAGGAATGAGGAGAAGGAGAGGAGAAAGAAGGAGAAGAGGAAGAATGATTGGAAGTCCAGAAAACAGTATGCTGATACTTGGGAACCTGGCATTGGAAGGAGACCTGCAAAGTTCTATTCAGAGGCAGTGAGTAGAAGTCCCAAGGAGAGAGGACCTTGTCCTGAAATAGATAACCGTTGGAAGGCACAGCCCTGGGAAAGGAAGCCTTCAAGGCAGGCACAAGAAAGAAAACAATCATTCTGTAAAGTACCATTTGAGCCAGAGAGTAACAAACATTCTAACAGCTGGAGAACGTTGGAGCCATCTGAAGTCAGATCGGCATGGCAACAAGTAAGTGAATTGCCACAAAGTTTCCAGGCTGAACGTAAAGCTAACTCTCCTGTGTGTGAAACATTAGCAAAAGAGACTAGCAGTTACTCTGATACAATTAATCTAAGAGAGGAGAAAATAAACAGCCTTAAGCCAGAGGGAAGTTGTATAGCTGATAGCAATTCCCTATCTCACAAACAGCAGGCTGAATTGCTCCTACAGAGTTTTAAGCAGCCAGTGTTACCAGAAGCCAGTAATTCCATACAGCTTGAAGAGTTAACACAAGATAATACAGACTTACCAGATTGTGAGAGCATGGATTGCACGGTCTGCTGTGTAGAGATGCCAAGCTGAAGGAAACTGCTTTTTACCGTATGTGAATTGAATGCTACGGAGCTGTTGTATTGCCTTGCTGAGAAAGCTCTAATTATGTGCACCTGATTTTCCCCAGCACTGTGAAGGTAACAGTGGCTGAAAGAGGCTGCAGTGAATCTAACTGACCTCTTGGGGCAAAGTGAGTAATTTGCTGAGAAGTGAAAAGAAGCAGTTATACTTTAAGTTGCCTTTATCCTAAGTTTTCCTGTTAGCATTTGAAGCACCTACTTTGTTTGCATTTATTTGCCATGTGATGGAACAATATCCTTTACTACCGTATAATAAAAATATTGGAAACCCCATAACTACAACTCTTTATTTCGGAGCGAGAGGAGCAGGAACTACAGTACCCAGCATCCCCTGGATACAGGTTGCTCTCCTTCCTCACGAAGCATCATACCGCCGCTCCTGTCTTTAGCCCCAAGGCCGGGCAGGAGCGCCGCAGGTTTTCGAAGGAAGTAGCTGAAAAAGTGAAGAAAAAGAGGGAGGCCTTCATGAAATACAAGAGATCACAGAGAGAGGAAGACAGGCATCTGTATTTGGAAAAACTTAGAGAAGCTAGCAAAGTAGTAAAGAAGGCAAAGATTCAAAAGGAGGAGGAAATAGCCAATGCAATAAAATGGGGGGATAAAACATTTTTCAGATATATTAGTGAGAAGAGGAAGGGCAGAAGTGGTATTGTCAGACTCAAGGGTGCAGGGGGGGAATATGTAGAAGCTGATAAGGATAAAGCGGAATTGCTTAACAAATATTTTTGTTCTGTGTTCACAGATGAAGAATCAGGAGCAGGACCTCAGAAAACACCCACAAATAAGAACAGAAGCGAGGGACATCTTGAACAATTTTCAGAAGACTGTGTTCGTGAGAAACTAGCTCAACTTAAAGTAGACAAAGCGATGGGACCTGATGGGATACACCCTAGAATACTGAGGGAACTTGGGGACGTTCTAGCAACTCCACTGACTGACCTTTTCAATGCCTCGTTGGAGTCAGGAGTGGTGCCAAAGTACTGGAGAGAGGCTCATGTGGTGCCTTTACACAAAAGCGGAAGTAAGGATGTGGTTGAAAACTACAGGCCGGTTAGTTTAACTTTGGTGAGTAAATTATTGGAAACGCTGCTGAAAGAGAAAGTAGTGAGGTTTCTGGAGTCCAGCGGATTACAGGATCCGAGGCAGCATGGATTCACCAGAGGCAGGTCTTGTCAGACAAATCTGATTGATTACTTTGACTGGGTGACCAGGGAGTTGGACCGAGGGAGAGCTCTAGATGTGGTGTATTTAGATTTCAGTAAAGCCTTTGACACTGTTCCTCACAGGCGACTTATAAACAAACTGAGCACCCTAGGGATGGACCCTAAAGTTACTGCTTGGGTTAGAAATTGGTTGGGTGAGAGGCGACAAAGAGTACAAGTAAATGGAGCTTACTCTGAGGAGAAGGATGTTACCAGTGGTGTGCCCCAGGGATCTGTCCTTGGTCCGATTCTTTTTAACATCTTTGTTAGTGATATAGCGGAAGGGCTGTCGGGTAAGGTTTGCCTCTTTGCAGATGATACCAAAATCTGCAATAGAGTAGACACCCAGGAAGGTGTAGATAACATGAGGAGGGATCTAGCTAAGCTTGAAGAATGGTCTAGAACAGGGGTCTCAAACACGCGGCCCGCGAGAGCATCTTGTGCGGCCCGCAAAGTACCGGCGAGTAAAAAAAAAAAAATTCCAAACTTGCCGCCGCAGTATTAAGCGTCCCGCGGGCCCCTCTGCCTGGTCCTCTCCTCCCTGCAGTATCAGCTCCAAAAGCGGCGGTTTTCAGAGCCGCGAAGAGAGAGAGTTTCTCTCGCGCGGTTCTGAAGAGCAGCACGAGAGTCTACAGAACCGCGCGAGAGAAACTCTCTCTTCGCGGCTCTGAAAGCCGCCGCTTTTGGAGCTGAATGCTGCAGGGAGGAGAGGACCAGGCAGAGGGGCCCGCGGGACGCTTAATACTGCAGCAGCAGCAAATATACATTTTTTTTCATCCAATTTGGCTGATGGTGGGAGGGGGGTTAGGACTGGTAATGGGCTATGGGGGGGGGGGCTAGGACTGGTAATGGCCTATGAGGGGGGTAACTGAAAATGGGGTGATGGGGGTAACACTGAAAATGGGGTGATGGGGGGTTAGTACTGGTAATGGCCTATGATGGGGTAACTGAAAATGGGGTGATGGGGGTAACACTGAAAATGAGGTGATGGGGGGGGTTAGTACTGGTAATGGCCTAGGAGGGGGTAACTGAAAATGGGGTGAGGGGGGAAACACAGAAAATGCGGTGATCGCGGGGTCGTACCGGTAATGGCCTATGATGGGGTAAATGAAAATGGGGTGATGGGGGGTAGTACTGGTAATGGCCTATGAGGGGGTAACTGAAAATGGGGTGATGGGGGTAACACTGAAAATGAGGTGATGGGGGGGGGTTAGGACTGGTAATGGGCTATGAGGGGTAAGACTGGAAGTGGGCTATGGGGGGTTAGGACTGGTAATCGGCTATGGGGGGGCTAGGACTGATAATAGGCTGGGGGGTCTGCTAGGACTGGAAATGGGCTGAGTGGAAGGGGGGCTTGAACTGCAAATGGCTGATGGGGAGGGGGGCTTGGAATGGAAATGGGCTGTGAGGGGAGGGAGCTAGCACTGGAAATGGGCTGATGGGGGGGAGCTACGATTGGAAATGGGCTGATGGGGGGCTAGGACTGAAAATGGGCTGATGCAGTGACTAGAAGGGAGGGGGTGCTGTGTGGGACTGGAACTAGAAGGGAGCTGATGTTGGGGGAGGATTAGAATGGGATGGAGCTGGGAGAGTGAAATGGAGAGGGGAAAATATTTTGTGTGGGAGGGAAGACAAATCTACAATTGGCCAGGTAAGTGGGGATTGAGGATGGAGGGGTAAAATTTGAGTGAATGAAAATAGGAATGAGGAAAGAGCAAAAGGAGAAAGATTAATATGTTAAAGCAGATGTAGAGGGAGAATGGAAAAAGCTAGAAGAGAGAAGGACAAATGGACAGCAGACGATGGAGAGTTAGCAGAAGGCACGAAGAAACCAGAAGAAAGTGGCTGGAACTGAAAAAAAATGCACAAAAGGTAGAAAAATATCTTTATTTTGAATTTATTAACTGGAATATGTCAGTTCTGGGAAATGTGCATCAATAACGTCTGCGCTTTGTTTAGTACAAGAGGAAATTAATTTATAGTTTTATTTCTACAGTGTTGTTGTACATTCCAAGTTTGGCTTTTGGGGGGTCCCAGTTTAAATTGTCTTGTTTCTAAATTTTGATTCCTTGTTTGGTGATGGTGTATTCTGCATGTGTAACTGAACTGAGGTATTCTGTTTATGTAATTCCTATTTGACATTGCTACTTGTTCTCTGTCCCCAGTAGGTCATGTATTGTTGTTCTCTGAAATGTATTGATTTAATATTTGCAGTGTTGCCTTTTGATAGGTAGAGTATGGTGCTTTGTGAGTCCTGGTAGTGCTGTTAGGATATGGCGGGTTTGCTATGGGTTCTAAATGGGCAGTGTTTGTTTGTAGTAGTTCCTAATGTGCCTGGCGGTTGCCACTGGATTATAGTAATGTAGAAATCTTTTAGTCTTTCTTTATTCATGCACTCATTAAGAGGCATGTTTACTAAAAGTTAGGGTATGGTAACATTATGCAAATATTTATGCAAATGAGGTCCCTTATGCAAATGAGGTCCCACGTCTCATGCGGCCCCCGGGTTATTTTACAAGTCCTCATTTGGCCCTCAAAGCAATTTGAGTTTGAGACCCCTGGTCTAGAATTTGGCAGCTGGGATTTAATGTTAAATGTAAGGTCATGCATTTGGGCTGCAGCAATCCAAGGGAGCAATACAGTATAGGAGGTAAAGTACTTTTGTCCACTAAAGAAGAGCGGGACCTAGGCGTGATTGTGTCTGATGATCTTAAAGTAGCTAAACGGGTAGAAAAGGCGACGACAAAAGCTAGAAGGATGCTTGGGTGCATACGGAGAGAAATGGCTAGCAGAAAAAAGGAGGTGATAATGCCTCTGTATAAGTCTTTGGTGCGACCTCATTTGGAGTATGGTGTGCAATTCTGGAGACCACACCTTCAAAAGGATGTGAACAGGATGGAGTCGGTGCAGAGGGTTGCTACTAAAATGATTAATGGGCTTCATTATAAAGCATATGAGGACAGACTTAAGGATCTTAATATGTACACCTTAGAGGAAAGGCGGGATAGAGGTGATATGATTGAGATGTTTAAATACCTCCGTGGCATAAATGTTCAGGGAGAGAGCCTCTTTCAATTGAAATCAAGTTCTGCTACGAGGGGACATGGGATGAGAGTGAAGGGAGATAGATTCAGGAGTGATATGCGGAAATATTTCTTTACAGAAAGAGTAGTGGATCTGTGGAATAGTCTCCCAGTGGAGGTGGTAGAGATGAGGACAGTAACTGAATTCAAAAAAGCATGGGACCAACACAGAGGATCTCTAAAGGTAAAAAGTGGACTGTTGTAGTTGTTGTTATGGAAGGACAGACTAGATAGGCCATGTGGTCTTTTTCTGTCATCATGTTTCTATGTTTCTTTGACAGTGGACCGAGGTGGAGAGGACATGGTCCATCAACAGGTTAGAGTTGAGAGCAGTTGCTCTAGCGCTGAGAGCCTTTCGGACTTGTCTCGAGGGCAGAGCGGTGAGCGTATTCTCAGACAATGCCACAGTGGTAGCATACATCAATCGTCAGGGGGGCACCAGCAGTGCGCCGCTGGAATCCGAGGCCGATCTCCTTTTGGAGTGGGCTGAAGCACATCTAGTGGCACTCTCGGCGACACATGTAGTGGGCGTAGACAATGTGACGGCCGATTTCCTGAGTCGGGTCAAGGTGGACCAAGCAGAGTGGGTGCTGCATCCAGAGGTCTTCCAGTTGATAGTGGACAGCTGGGGACAGCCAGTAATGTATCTCATGGCGACGTTGCAGTCAGCAAAGGCAAACAGATTTTTCAGCAGAAGAAAGGAAAGAATGTCGGAGGGCCTCGATGCTCTCATTCAAAGGTGGCTGGAGTGGCAGCTCCCTCTGTTTTTCCCCCGTGGGTTTTAATAGGTCAAGTTCTGCAGAGGATAGAGGTTCACAGAGGACCGGTGATTCTGATAGTGCCGGATTGGCCGAGGCGACTGTGGTATGCAGATCTGGTCAGATGTTTGGTGGATCGCCCCTGGCGTCTGCCATTTCGGAAGGACCTCTTGTTCCAAGGGCCTATACTTATGCCCCAGGTGGATCGATTCTCGCTTACGGCTTTTCTCTTGAAAGGGCGAGGCTGAGAGCAAGAGGGTATTCTTCAGCCGTCATTGCCACGATGTTAAAGGCTAGGAGAAGATCTACGTCATTGGCGTATCTGACGGATCTTTGAAGCATGGTATTTGGACAGGAAGATTCAGGCTTTGAGTGCGATGGTCACGCACGTGCTGGCTTTCTTAGAAAATGGTTTTGACAGGGGTTTGGCAGCTGCTTTCTTACAGGTGCAGGTAGCAGCCCTAGCTTGTTACAGGGGAAAGGTTAAAGGGGAGACATTGGGGATGCAGCCGGATGTGAAACGATTTTTGCGGGCAGTCTCTCTTCTGAGGCCGCCTTGTAGATCTCCAGTTCTGTGGTGGGATCTGGCTTTGGTGTTAGACGCATTAACGCACGAACCGTTTGAGCCATTGGCGAAGGTGTTGGATAAAGATGTAACACTCAAGACAGTGTGTGTGGTAGAAATTTCTTCAGCTCGTAGGATTTCGGAGCTGCAGGCTCTATCGTGTCGGAAGCCCTTTTTGTCTTTTTATGATAATAAGGTGGTTTTGAAGCCCGTGCTGTCTTTCTTGCCAAAGGTTGTATCAGCTTTTCACGTCAATCAATCCATTTCACTTCCGGTGTTTGTCGAGACGGGAGAACAGTCTAGCTCCGGATCCTCCCACTCTCTGGATGTTCGCCGAGTGCTGAAGAGGTATCTTCGGAGAACGTCGGGTTTTAGAAGCACGGATAGACTTTTTGTCCTTTTTGGTGGACCGCGAAAGGGAGAAGCGGCTAGTAAAGCTTCCAATTGCATCATGGATTAAGGAAGCAATAGCGTCAGCTTACATTCTAAAAGGGAAATCGGTTCCAGAGGGCATTAGGGCACATTCGACGAGGGCGCAGGCGACGTCGTGGGCGGAATGCAGTTTAGTGCCAGCTATTGAGATTTGTAAGGTGGCTACTTGGTCTTCGTTGAATACGTTTGTAAAGCATTATGGCCTCGATGTGCAGGCAGAGAGGGATACGGTGTTTGGCGCAGCGGTGCTTCAGGCTGGCCTGGCGGGTCCCTCCCGGTAAGAAAAGGTTTTACTTCTCTGTTACATCCCTAGATGTTGGGACTAGACTGGAGAGACGATAAGGAAGATGAAATTAGACTTACCTGCTAATTGTTGTTCCTTTAGGAACTCCAGTCTAGTCCCATATCCCTCCTTGGTTCTTCTCTGTGGTTGGCCTGAAGCACGATACCTTCGGGGAGCAGGGAAGTGTGGTCTTCCTTAGCACTGGTTCTTAAACGTAAGTACAATCATTTAGTTCAAACAAATGATAACGGGAGTGTTTTCTTTCCCGTTAGTTAAATAAGTTTCCATTTGGTATGTTCTTACTACTTGATTGTTGCTCGGGTGAGTCTGCTTTGTCAATAGATTACTGGACAGAAGAGGCGGTCCCAGGAGTATTTGTACCAGTGTCGTCAAAAGAGTGATGTTTCTCAGTCTCCATAGCTGCTGGAGGAGGTGCATAAACCCTAGATGTTAGGACTAGACTAGAGTTCCTAAAGGAACAACAATTAGCAGGTAAGTCTAATTTCATCATAGAGCTGGAGAAGGGGATTGAAAGGGCCAAGCCTAGGGCCAGGTGCTGGATAGGGCAAGGTACAATGACTGACTTCTCTGCTCCAGGCTCACCCTCTCTGCTCCTCTTTCCTGCTGGCTACTTGGAAGGCAAGGCGTAGAGCAGAATACTTCTCCTGCTCTGAATGGCATTCCAGGCCATTCCAATAGATGTTAATGCACTAGAGGCAGGTCTTGTCTGACAAATCTGATTGATTGATTTCTTTGACTGGATGACCAGGGAGTTGGACCCAGGGAGAGCCCTAGATGTTGTGTATTTGAATTTCAGTAAAGCCTTCGACACTTTTCCACACAATCAATTTATAAACAAACTGAGCACCCTAGGGATGGACCCTAAAGTTACTGCTTGGGTTAGAAATTAGTTGAGTGGGAGGCAACAAAGGGTACAGGTAAATGGAGTTCACTCTGAGGAGAAGGAGGTTACCGTTGGAGTACTGCAGGGATCTGTCCTTGGTCTAATTCTTTTTAACAACTTTGTTAGTGATATTGCAGAAGAGTAAAATTTGCCTCTTTACGGATGATGGCAAAATCTGCAACAGAGTAGACACCCCGGAAGGTGTAGATAATATGAGGAGGGTTCTAGCAAAGCCTGAAGAATGGTCTAGCATTTGATTGCTAAAAAATGTAGAGTCATGCATTTCGGCTGCAACAATCCAAGGGAGTAGTACAGTATAGGGGGTGATGTACTTCTGTCCACGAAAGAAGAATGGGACCTAGTCATGATAGTGGCTGATGATCTCAAAGTAGGTAAACGGGTAGAAAAGGCAACGGCGAAAGCTAGAAGGATGCTTGGGTGCATATGGAGAGCAATGTACAGCAGAAGAAAGGAGGTGATAGTGTCTCTTTATAAGTCTTTGGTGGGACCTCATTTGGAGTATTGTATACAATTCTGGAGACTGCAACTTCAAGAGGATATAAACAGGTTTGAGTTGGTGCAGAGGGTGGCTGCTAAAATGGTTAGTGGTCTTCAATATAAAGCATATGAGGACATACTTGAGGACCTTAATATCTATACTTTAGAGGAAAGGCGGGACATGGTGATATGATTGAGATGTTTAAATACCTCCATGGCATAAATGCACAGGAGGAGAGCCTCTTTCGATTAAAAGCAAGCTGTGCTGCAAGAGGACATAGAATGAGGGTGAAAGGGGATAGACTCAGGAGTAACATGCCGAAATATTTCTTTATGGAAAGAGTGGTAGATGCATGGAATAGTCTCCTAGTGGATGTAATAGGGATGTGGACAGTAAATACAAAAAAGCATGGGACAAACGCAGAGGCTCTCTAAAGGGAAAAAAAGGGAACTCTTGTAGTGGTTGATATGGAAGAGCAGACTAGATAGGCCATGTGGTCTTTTCTGCCGTCATGTTTCTCATTCCTGAATGGCTTAGCCTCAACTTCTTTGATGCCATACTGGGTCAGACCAAGGTTTCATTAACCCAGTATCATTTTTCCAATAGTTGCCAATCCAGGTCGCAAGTACCTGTTTACCAAAAAGTAGACAGATTCCATGATTCTTATCCCAGGGGTAAGCAAGAGATTTCCCCAGTCATCTTTAATAATGGTTTATGGAAGTTTCCTCCAGAAACATGTCCAAACCTCATTTAAACCCAGTTACACTAATAGCTTTTACTACATCCTCCAGTACGGAGTCCAGAGTTTCAAAATTTATATTCAAGAAAATTGTAAATGAAAAAGTAATCAAGAAATAATAAAGGAAAATAAATAAATAATATGTAGAGAAAAATAAATACATTTTAGACCATAGTAGTTGGGCCAAGAAAAAGAAAAAAAAAACAAATTATTGCAAATAACCAAGAGGCAAGCGGAGAAAGCTGTAGCAGACAGATATGCACTAAAGTTTATGGAATGTGAGACCCGCAGACCTTATGCTTTTCTCTTGCAGAAATAAAGTCAATGAACTGTTTGGCTTCAAAGAAGGTTTGTCCAACAAGAGAGATTTAATACTAAAAAGGAAATGTAATTTTTCTAACTGCCATCTAAGGCCAAAACTCTTGACCTTATAGCCAAAAATGCATGGCGTCTGGCCTAAGAAGTAGGTCTAGAGAAATAAAGGATAAAATACATATATGTGATCCTAAGGGTCTCATTAATATATCTGACATAAAGATGGAGAACAGTGTTGCGGTCAGGATTCAGCAGAAAGGAAACTATTAAAGTTCTCCTTCCAGTGAATACTTCCAACAAACTCCAGACAATCTGTCAAGACCATAGATCCCTCTTAGATGGCATCCTAGTTTAATGAAGGGGTCTACTTCTCCTGGAGGCAGTGTTAAATACCAGGCACAGGTTATGGGATGCAAATTATCAGATGATATTGTATGGAGATAAATGGTTAAAATAATAGTTACCAACTGGAGGCACTAAGAGAGACTTAGGTAATTCAAAAATTTGTCTTGTTCTGATTTTCCACATATTTAGTTTGTTTATTATCTCACTTTCCTTAATTTAGGCCACTTTGAAATCCCCATTTCTTTCAACTGTGCCTCCACTTTAATCCAACTTTGCCTCTTGTCCCAGAGCTGATCTGACATTTCAGCATCTCTGCAATATGTTCCATTTTCTCGGCCAACTTAGTAGTTTCATTCTTGAGAGACAAGTCCAAATGCTGAATAACATCCCACCTTCTTCACCCCCTAGGACAATAAAATACCTTTCCATCATTCCTCTTTTGCTGATGTAACCTTTCAGTAGGGGACAAAGACACCAGTGGAGGCCTCTCAAACATACTGCTGCCTCAAACACCAATTCTAACCTGTATGGTGTCCCGGGTGCTGGCACATTTGCTTCTGGATTGCAGAGAAGCTGCTTTTCCTTGAGGCTAAGTGATGCTTCTCCAGTGCTCCGCTATGGAAAAGACCACTGTACAGTCAAAATCTACAGCAAACTCCAATTTGGGACAAACTCTGCACTCTTCAAGTGTCACCTGCACCTTCTTAGAGCATGTCCTGGGCCTGGAGGGGTAAGCCTGATCTTCCCTTCTCTTTTCCTCCTCCTAATGCAGCAAGAGCAGACTCAGAAGAACAGAACATCTTGAGTCAGATGCTCTCTCTGTCCTAAATGCCCCATGCATGACTCCTTTTTTTTTATTTAAGATTAAATTACATTTTACCAAATATGAGCACAAGGAAAATTTATAATTAGGTACACAAGTTATGTCCTTGCCCAAGTAGCATAGAATCTAAATTTTAGCTGACCACCAAGGTAACATAGACTGAGTGGACCAAAAGAGAAAAAAAGTTTGGTTTTCAGCATGTTAGAATCCAAAAATTTTATTTATTTAAACAGATTTATATACTGCTTTATTCTAAAATCAAAGCGGATTACACAGCAAACAAATCAGGTGGCAGGGTGTGTGGGTGTGGGCATGCAGTGATACAATGAGGTATGTGTGTGAGAGCAGTGTGATGTTGATTATGTAGTGTTCTATATACAGTAGGAGCTCTGTACAGGAACAATATACATTTTTACATTTTCTTGCTGTAGGTCATCTAGAGCTGTAGGCTATATACAGTATGAGCTATGTACAGCAGCTATTTACATTGTAAATTGTCACTTTCAGAGTGAACTAGAATTGTCAAATTCAATAGTCAAAAAAAGAATCACTCCACTAATTCACAGTTTAATATCATATACCATTTCATTCACAGGCATTAAGAGGAGAAAAAGGCCTCAGAATACAGGAGATTCGGCTAGGGCATGTAACAAGCCTTTGCCTATTCCCATCACATCAATGGCCAGAAAAAACTCCCCTTTAATTCAATTACAAACAAAATTCATATCAATTCATATCAAACTGCATTTATATCATTCATAAATTCATTATAAATTCTTCTTAAGATTTATTTTTTCATATTCTCATATTTCGTACATGCCACCACTTTTTTCTAGACCATGCCACTGTTCACTTAACTGAAGCAATTCAGCAATGAAATCCATATAGCCATCTGACACCCCGATGCCAACCACTATGTCGACTGAGCGTTTTGCTTATTGCTTTGTCAAGGGGCCCTTAACAGAAATCTACCTGGTATGCTGGAACCGCTGAGTATGCCGAGGCACAGGAAGCTGTTTGAGCACTATATCTATATCATCAACAAAGACAAAATCTGGAGCTGAATGTGGTATAGATCACCAACTACTAGTATGCAAACTCAAGCTTAAGTTGAAAAAGAGCATGACCTTGAGAATATACCACTGGAATTTAAAGACTGCCTACAAAATTGATTTACTGCTTTCAATAAAAATGACAGAGCTCCAGAAGAGTTATGGGATGACATCAAGAAAGTTGTGTTGGAAGAAAGTGAGAAGTCTACAAAAGGTGAAAAAGCAAAAAAAGGCCAAAATGGATGACTGAAGAAACTCTGAAAATTGCCCAGAAACAGAGACGCTAAAGTCAGAGGAGAAAGAGAGGCAATCGCAGAATTCAACAGAAATTTCCAATGTTCAGCAAGACAAGACAAGGAAAAGTACTACAATGACACATGCAAGGAAATAGAATCAGAAACTATTAGAGGAAGGACAAGATCAGCTTTCCTAAAGTTACAAGAGTTAACAAAAAAATTCCAGCCTCAAATTGGAATATTCCAAGATGCTCGAGGATAGATGTTGAATGATGCTGAGAAGATCAAGAAAAGGTGGAAAGAATATACAGAATCGTCATTATAAAGATCAAATGGACCAGCAGCTGTTTCAACCTGTACCTTATGATCAGGAACCATTGGTGTTAAGGTTTTCAGTGCTGCTTCGACTTTTTATCAAAGAACAAAGCACTGTGCATTGATGGCATTCCCGTTGAAGTATTACAGCAATCTAATGCAGCTGTTAGCATACTTTAAAGGCTCTGCAGGGAAATTTGGAAGACAACATCATGGCCAACTGACTGGAAAAGATCTGTGATTATACCAATGCTAAAGAAAGGTGATCCAAATGACTCTGGAAATTATTGCACAATCGCTCTAATCTCACATGCCAGCAAGATTCTACTCAAGGTTATTCGGCAGAGATTGCAATCATGTCTGGAGCGAGAACTGCCTGAAGTACAAGCAGGGGTCAGGAAAGGGTGAGGAATGAGAGAAGACATTGTGAATGTGAGATGGATCTTTGAAAAGACAAAAGAATACCAAAAGGATATCTGTGTTTTATCGACTATAGCAAGGCTTTTAACTGCGTAAACCATGAGAAACTGGGCCACATTAAGAAGCATGAGTATACCAGAGCACCTGATCATTCTCTTTCACAGCCTTTACACTGATCAAGAAGCAACAGTTTGTATGTAACAAGGAGAAACAGAATGGGTTAAAATCAGCAAAGATGTACGCAAGACTGCATGCTTTCCCCCTACCTGTTTAATTTATATGCATAACATCATTAGAGAAGCAGGACTGTATGAAGATAACAGAGGTGTGAAGATTGGTGGAAGACTCTAAACAACCTTCGCTACGCTGATGATGCTGCATTAC
Organism: Ichthyophis bannanicus; assembly: GCA_033557465.1. Taxonomy (NCBI): domain Eukaryota; kingdom Metazoa; phylum Chordata; class Amphibia; order Gymnophiona; family Ichthyophiidae; genus Ichthyophis; species Ichthyophis bannanicus. The sequence continues at coordinate 329,437,128 of CM066034.1, read as the reverse complement.
TGGCTGAAAGTGAAAGGCAATCTGAAAGATTGCTTCTCAAGATCAAGGAACATAGTCTTAAAATGGGCCTGCACGTTAATTTAAAGAAGACAAAGATCCTGACAACTTGCAAAATCAGTAAGCCCATCATTGATGGAGAAGAAATTGAAATAGTGAACAACTTTAATCTATTAGGATCAACAATCAATAAAGAAAGGAGAAGCAGTCAAGAAATCAGATGACACATTGCTCTTGGCAGAATGGCTATGAAGGACCTAGACAAGATTCTCAAGAGCAGAGATGTCTCTCTGCATACAAAGATTTGATTCCTTCAAGCCATGGTATTTTCAATAACATATGGATGCAAAAGTTGGACAGTGGAAAGAGATAGGAATAAAATTGATGCTTTTGTATTATGGTGCTGGCAATGAATACTTTGTATATCATGGACTGCCTGAAGAACAAACCAATCAGTTCTAAAGATTAAACCTAAGCTTTCTTTAGAAGCTCATATGACAAGACTTTGACTTTGGACACATCATGCGAAGAGAGAGATTATTAGAAAGAGACATGCTTGGCAAGGTAGAAAGTCATCGCAAAAGAGGAAGGCCAGCAATGAGATGCATCAATACAATAACAGCAGCTATGGGTGCCACTCTGTCAACAATGTGCCGCATGACTGAACATCGAACACAGTTTAGGACAACTATCCAGAGGGTCACCGTGATTTGACACAGGCTCGACTGCACTTAACAACAGTGTTGACTGGTTTGTTCTTCAAACAGTCTGATATACAGGGTCTTCATCAGCACCATAATTCAAAGGCATCAATTTTCTTCCTGCCTATCTTTTTCACTATCCGACTTCCACAGCATAAGATGTTAATGAAAATACCATGGCTTGGACAAGTCTAACCTTTATATGGAGAAAGATCTCTCTGCTCTTGAGAATCTCATCTAGGTCCTTCATATCCTTTCTGCCAAGAGCAATGCATCGTCATATTTCTTGACGGCTTGACATTTCTTTGATCATTGATCCAAGCAGGTTAAAGTTGTCCACTGTTTCAATTTCTTCTCCATCAATGATGAACTTATTGATTTTTACAGTTGTCAGGATCTTTGTCATCTTTACATTAAGATGCAGGCCCATTTTAAGACTGTTCTTGTTCTTGAGAAGCAAATGTTTCAGATAGTCTTCACTTTCAGCTAGTATTATGGCATCATCAGCGTAGCTAAGGTTGTTGATGAGTCTTCCACCAATCTTCACATCTAACAAAGAAACAAACACATTTATTTATTTCTACTCGGAGACCATTTATTCTACTTGTATGCTAAGCTATACTCTGATTTGATTTAAATGAAAAGCTCTCTGGTGGTATTAAGACCTGACTAACTCAGCAAAAACACTGGATTCTAAAATACCCAGATTTATTAGCTTTAACCTAAAGAATTCCCTTTTTTCCCCAAGAATTAAAGTATATTCCAAAAGATAAATACTTACAAGTACAGATCAAAAGATAAATACTTACAAGTACAGATCATTTTCCAGCTGTAGCAGTCCCTTTTGGTAGTTCTTCAAGACTGAGAATCACAGAGAATCTTCACACAGTCCTGCTTCTCTGATGATTTGCTATGCATATAAATTAAACAATTAGGGAGGAAGTATGCAGCCTTGTTGTACACCTTTGCTGATTTTAAACCATTTTGTTTCTCCTTTTTTTGCCCAAACTTTTGCTTCTTGATTAATGTAAAGGTTGTACAAAAGAACTGTTAAGTATTTATTTATTTATTTATATTTATTTATTTATAGTCTCTTCTATACCGCGCTATTCGGCATCAGCGCGGTTTACAGTGAACAAAGAATTTACACATTTCCGATGGTACTTTGTGTTTACAGTTGAACAGGCAAAAGTAACTTGGATAACAGGGGTAACTATTTACAAATTAAAAACAGAATCATGAACATTTCTTGGTTTCAGCGTTATGGGTTTTGGGAGGTCTGTGAGGTGGTTGAAATAACTGCATTGGTATTTCGGTATACCCATGCTTCTTAATGTGGCCCAGAATTTCTCTTGGTTTGCACAGTCAAAAGCCTTGCTGTAGTCAAAACACACATATATATTGTGATAAGGAAGCTTATCAGGGCCCAGGAAACAAGGATAAAGAGGGGGAATTTACCCTTATCAAAGGACCTGTATTGCCAGGTCAGAGATACAAAACCTCAGTTGTACCTAGAAACCAGATTGTACCAGGCTACAATAGGTTTTAGAGTGTCCCTAGTGGTGAGAAGGAGGGGGAAAGCAAGCTCAGAGTAAGGAACCCTTACGTCACTGACTTTCCAAATTACTCAGCTGCCAAGAGGCAGACTGATTTACAACACCTGAGAGGAGAAAGGGCAGGGTTAGAGCCTGGGAGATTTAAAGTTAGGACAGAATATTCAGGAAGGGAGAGGAGAAGGAGTAGGAATGCCTACGGAGGAGAAATGGAACTGAAGCCCTGAGAACCAAAAGCCCATGCTGGAGGACAAGACAGGGAAGCTCAGATACATGCTGGCCAGAATATGAGGGAGGAACCACTGAACCAAGCCTTGACCCAGGTATGAGTTTTGGAAGCCTGTCTGATGGGGAGCATTACAGATTTGCTGGAGACCGCGCTTGTCCTGATGGGAGGCAGTCAGCTAAGCCCTCTGAGCCAGAAGTAGAACCTATGCAGCTAGGAGAACAGGAATTAGTTCTGGAAGAGGATGATTCTTACATGGACTGTTCTTTATGCCAAACTGCCAAGCACAAAGAAGTCCTGAGAGGGAATACATCATAAGGGAACCTTCCAGAGTCCAGTACTCTAGAGAGCCTGTATGTGAAGTGAAAACGTTCTTTGAAAAGGAAAATACTTATTTTTATTTTATTTTTTATTTATTTATTTACATTCTCTTATATACCGCGCTATTCTGCATCAGTGTGGTTTACATTGAACAAACTGAAATTACATTGAACAGTGCATTATAACTTGGAGATAACTATTTTACAGGGAACATGGGCTATGGAGGGTTAAGTGGCTTGCCCAAGACCACAAGGAGCACCTGTGGGACTAGAAACCCCAGTCCTTCCGGCCCAAGGTTGCTGTCCTCTAGTGGGATTTGAACCCCTGACCTTGTGCTGAGAATGTCTGCAGCTGTTTAATTGTTTGCTCATTGATCAGCTGAAGTCAGTGCAGTGCAGAGCTTATGCCGTACTCACGGTGGATTTAAGACGTTTCTTTTGGAACAGAAAAGAGAGCTGTTTATGTGAAGCTGATATTTTTGGTTTTGTTTTAAACAGCACTGCTAGGCACATTTGCTAGCAGTGGCTGTGGAAAGGACTTTCTGCTTTGCATTGAAAGACGTTACAAGCTGTTTGTGCTTAAGTTCAGTTATATCCTGTTGTACTAAATATAATCCTGGAGAAGAAATCCAATAGGTGACAATTTGTGAACCTTATTTGCGTTTACCTCATAAATAAATTCTGTCAATGCCTTAACCCTCAACCAACTACAAAAGAGTGTTTTTCTGCCTAAAAGTCAAGTGTAACCTGACTGGACTACCTTTCCCATGGTGCACTTCAAAGTCAGTCAGTCTTCCACCACTTCAACATTGCTGAAGTGGTGGAATCTGCTATAACAAGCACGCCCCTCCACACTGCGGTAAGGGGCTATGTGCGTGACAATATCTTTTTGGTATTCTTTGTTCTTTTCAAGGATCTATCTCACATCTGCGATGATGTCTCTTGTTCCTCGCCCTTTCCTGAACCTTGCTTGCACTTCAGGCAGTTCTTGTTCCAGGTGTGGCTGTAGTCTCTGCTGGATGATCTTGAATAGAATCTTGCTGGCATGTGGGATCTCAGCAATTATGTGATAATTTCCACAGTCATTTGGATCACTTTTCTTCAGTATTGGTATAAACACAGTTCTTTTCCAGTCAATTGGCCATAATGTTGTCTTCCAAATTCCTGGCAGAGCCTTGTAGGTATGGCAACAGATGCATCCGATTGCTGTAATCCTTCAATGGGAATTCCATCAATACCCGGTGCTTTGTTCTTTGATAATGCTTTCAGTGCTGCTTCAGCTGCTTCTTTCATCACCAATGGTTCCTGATCAAAAGGTACGGGTTGAAACAGATGTTGGTCCACTTGATCTTTATGATATAATTCTGTATATTCCATCCGCCTTTTCTTGATGATCTCAACATCATTCAACATTGGCCCTTGAGTATCTTGTAACATTCCAGTTTGAGGCTGGAATTTTCTCTTTAACTCTCATAGCTTTAGGAAAGCCAATCTTGTTCTTCCTTTAATAGTTTCTATGTTGTTGTATGCATCATTGTGGTATTTTTAATTAATTTATTTATTTAAAGTTTCTTCTATACCGCACTATTCGGCATCACTATTTCTCCTTGTCTTGTCTTGCTGTACATTGGAAATCTCTGTTGAATTCTGTGATTGCCTCTTTCTCCTCTGGCTTTAGTGTCTGTGTGTTTCTGGGCATTTTTCAGAGTTTCTTCAGTTATCCATTTTGGCCTTTTTTGCCCAGTACAAGCATTGTGGAACCTGTGTCTTTTGGGGAAACTGCTAGTTACATATGACCTAGATTGGCCACTGTTGGAAACAGGATACTGGGCTTGATGGACCTTGGTCTGACCCAGTATGGCATATCTTATGTTCTTATGTTCACTTTTTGTAGAGACTTCTCACTTTCTTCAAACACAACTTTCATGATGTCATCCCATAACTCTTCTGGTGCTCTGTCATTTGTATCCAAAACAGCAAATCTCTTTTGTAAGCAGTCTTTAAATTCCGGTGGTATATTCTCAAGGTCATATTTTGCTATATTCATGAGTTGCTTGCTTTTTTTTCAGCTTTAGCTTGAGTTTGCATACTAGTAGTTGGTGATTTGTACCACAGTCTGTTCCAGGTTTTGTCTTTGTTGATGTTATTGAGCTTTTCCAACTTTGACTTCCATAGATGCAGTCCATTAGAATTTTGTAAAATTCATTGGGTGAAGTCCATGTGTACAATCGCAGCATATGTTACTGGAAGATGATGTTTGCGATGAATACTGTAGATCGTTGGTCTTGCAGAATTTTATCAGTCTTTCTCCTGCTTAATTTCTGTTGCCAAGTCTATATTTTTTAAACACTTTGCCGCTGCCTTTGTTGCCAACTTTTGCATTCCAGTCACCCATAGGTCTCAGGATATCCTGTTTGCATGTTCTGTCAATTTCAGCTGGTACTTGTTTGTAGAACTCATTCATTTCTTTTCTGCAGCTGTTGAGGCATATACCAGAATAATAGTTGTGTTGACCGGTATTCCCAATAGATGAATAGAAAATAAGTGTTTGCTGATTGCATTGTATTTCATTACAGTTCTTACCCAGTAAGCTTAGTAAGCATGAAGCTTTAAATGCATGCGGGGGCAGGGTGGCACTATATTTGGATTTCCTAAAAACTATGAGGATATAGAATACCTGCAAAGCGGACAAATTTGTGTAGACTATCATCATTGCTATAACTCAAAGGCTTAATGCATGCATTATTAATTAAACTGTGAAATTTGAACATATCCAACTAGCATAAGGAGTGGGTTTATATTAGCATGGAAGTGTTTCATCTTTTTGGTTACATGACTGGTAAAATCTTTGATCAGATCCCCTTTAGAAGTAAATACGCTGATAATACAGCTCTGTACTTATTAGCTCCTTTCAATTCTTTCCTTTTCCCCTTCCCCCCTCCCCCTTTGCTATTCTTTCTGCTGTCTATTAAACACTTAAGAGCCTGTCTACCTCTGGCCTCATACCAGCTAATAGATTCTTATTGAGCTAAGAAACTTTCAAGGCTTCAGTGATAATCATGTGTGAACAGGATAAGAAAAAGGATTAAGATAAATATCAGACTTTAAGTAGTTTAATTAGTCTGAGAGTTGCAGGTTATACAAACCACTAATCTTTTCTCTGACTCCAAGGGTGTGGAAGAAAGAAGGTGAGGGAGTAAGGAGTTGGAGGAAATATGATGGGGATACAAAGTTAATAAATAGGAATGCTAAAGTAGCATAGGTTCAGATGTAATCCCTTCTTTATATAAATTTTTAAATTTTGGTTAACTATTTAATTGTAAAAAGTTAAATTATTGTAAATAACTCAAGTTAAATATTGGTGTTTATGAAAAGGGACGCGTATCTTTTCATCTATGGCAAAAACATTGTTGGTAAATAAGCGAATTACTTAACTAATTAAGTAAAATTTCCCTTTAGTTACATGAGAAGTCACTGAAATAGAGAAACTTGATATTGTAAACAGTAACCACCAGCATAAAGGTTTCCATATATGTTACTTTAATAAGCTATGGTATTAAATGTTAAAACAAACACTAGATATGTATCTTTCCTATTGGCGCACCACTGACCTTATTTGTCATCCTTTTCACCAAGGGGCCTCTATTTTATCCAAGCCTGGAATTTCATTGTTTTTGTCTGTCTCCACTGAAAGGCTTTTTTTATGCATAGAAGTGCCAGATTATGACATTTAAACTTCAACTGCATTGGGGAAAAGGAGATGAGATTTAAAATGTTCTAGGCTGATGACCTGGCCTCTGTATCAACCACTTTTTGCTTGACAACTACAGTATTTATTTGCTTTATCATTTGTCTGTGCCGATTTAGACGCCCCCCCCCCCCCTCCCCTCTTTGACTTTGAGTTGGTCTCCATGTGCATGTGTCATGAGAAAGGAAAGAGTGGTTTGCTTTGGAGCTGTGTAAGAGAACTCATTTTGAGTTTTTCAAGTTAATGCCCATCCTTTGAATTTCAGAATCTGCTGACTCCTCCAGCAAGTGTAAAACAAACTAGAGAGAGCTTTTCTTAAAAATGATGGCAAAAGGCACACCTCTGTTTTCTTTTCCTGCAAGATTCTACTGGAGGGGTAGTTTCCTACCTAGCAGCAAAAAGACAGGCATATCACTTTTTAATCTGATTAAGCTTGGCTTGACTCATACTAAACTATAATAGAATTCCCATGGAAATATGGCCAATCCACATAAGCAGTAGTTAAAACCAAGTCTGAATATGCATACACACACATGACATTTTAATTAGATACCATTATGCTTCAGTTGGTAGAATTTTACCTCTGGGCTGGAAGATGGTGGGTTTAAGTGCCACACCAAACTTTGGATTAATTCCCAATGTTGACACCATGGAGCAATGGATGAAAAAATAGGAGGAAAGGAGTGGTACCATGCCGTAGGCACTGTCTTTTAGATGACATCTCATATCCTGACTCTATCATGTAGACTTCCAAAATACTATGGCACCTTGGGCTGGAATAGGGATGGGAGCTACTGTGAGCACAGAGGGAAAAAAAGGTGTGCACGCACATATAGGGCAATTCTCAAAAGCATTTCTGTTCATGAAACAGGATTTTTATATGCAGATTGCCCAATAAGTAAATGCATAAGTATATCTGTATATCCAGATGGGGGTGGGGCAGAGACTGTACTTGTATGTGTACTTTTGGATTTCCAAAAGTATGCATGAATACTTCATGGAAAAATCTACAAATAGTAGTTCAGATTTATGTAGGTGCTTTTCCTGAGTAAAATTTCAAAGGCAAACCCCCAACTATTCAAATTGTTCTGGTATCTAGTTTATTATCTTCCTCTGTTGTTGTAATAATGCCTTGTATATTTTTACATCTTCTGTTAAAATGAAGGCTCATGTTTCATAGAATTTAAGAAATTTACCCGTATTATATTGATGCTGTTAATAATGTTTATTATGATATTCATTTTAAAACCTGTTGACAATGCAAAGTTGTCATATTTTTTCTGTACGGCACTACTGAGATAAATTAATGGTGTTTCCTAACCCTCTTCTGGAGGAATACTTAAAACAGTCTGTTTTGAGATTAATTGTGCATGAAATAGATTTGCATGCATTGGAGACCTATATTTATCTCATGTATTTTCATGGTCGTAAACATGAATCTCCAGGAACAAGCAGGAATGAGTCTTCACATATGGGTACGTCGATACCGATGGAGCCTGCGCGGGAACGCTCCCCAGCGTCCAATCAGAAAGCTTTTGGGAGCATCCCACAGCGCCTGCGTGCTGCCTTCCCGCCTTTCCAACTGTCTCTCCTCAGTTGTTATTTTTCCGCGGAGCCAGCAGGTCATGTTCCTGTCACCGCAGAAGAATTTCCTTATTTTTTCTTTATTTCTTTTCTGTACGTGTCTGCCTTCCTCGACGCTACACCAGTACCGCCGGTTCTTATTCTTTTCTTAAAAAAAAAAAAAAAAAAAAAAAGACCACCTATTTTTTTCTTCAGGTGTACTTCAGTTTTGGGCCTTAGGCCCAAAACCTTTTTCCTTAAATATGGAAAAACCTGCCTCAGATTTTAAGAAGTGCACAAAATGTGGCGGTACTATATCCGTCACCGACACCCATGACTGGTGTCTCAAATGTTTAGGCCCTGACCATTTCATTAAAGATTGTGTGTCCTGTTCCATGATGTCTAAGAGAGGTCGACAGAACCGAGCTGCCAAGCTCAGTACCCTCTTTCCCTCTGATGCGGCTTCGGTGGCATCGACGTCTTCCAGGGTTGCTTCTTCCTCACATGGATCTAAGGTAACTAAACATAAATCCAGCCGGTCCTCGAAGGGCAAATCTCCTTCTAAGCATTGAGATGCCCCTGGCCTTGCCCTCGAGGATTCTGCACCGGCAAAATTACCCCGGCGGGAGGCTTCGGCTTCTAAAGCATCATCATTGGAGTTCCAGGACGATCTAGATGGTGTGGCCTCAACAGATCTCCTGGTGCCATGCTCTGGGGTACCGGTGGCTTCCACCGGTACCGACTTCCAGGCATTGGCAGCGTCGATGGATCAGAGGATTCTGTCCATGGAACGCAGTCTGGCGGCTTTTCTTGTGGCATCGACGCCCGTGGTACTGCAACAGACTACTCTGCAGGTACTGGCTCCGGTATCGTCATCGGTACTGATTCCGGTACCGGTGGCATCGACATCGGCAACGGTGTCAGCCATGCCGGTACCCTGCCCTTTGCAGCCCTCCGGTACCGATACCCCGGTACCGGTGATTCCCGATACCGACCCCGGTCGGTACGGGTATCGGGCTTTGCAAGAGCATCCCGACAGATGATACTTCGATTCCTCTGATGACTCTGAGGATTCTGAAGAGTCTGTCGATGCAGCGATACTTCTTCCACAGGAGGAGTCCTCTCCTAAACGAAGGATGTCTCCTCCAGAGGACTTGTCTTTTCAAGACTTTATCAGAGAGGTGGCTCGGGGTTTCTCCATTACAGTAGCCCCAGAGTCAGAGCCTAGAGCTAAGGAGTTAGATATTCTACAATATCCTAAAACTGCTAAAGAGGCAGCTACCTTGCCTATTCATGAGATTCTGTATGATCTCATGTTAAGGATGTGGGAAGCACCTCTAACCACCTCTCCTCATTCTGGCAGGTTGGACACCATGTATCGTGTCCCTCCTTGTCCTGGTTTCCATAAAACTCAGCTTCCTCACCACTCTATTGTGGTTGAGTCTGCAATGAGAAAGATTAGAAGTGCCAAGAGACATGCCTCTAATCCTCCAGGACGTGAATGTAGAACCCTGGATGCTTTTGGTAGAAGAGTCTTCCAAGCTTCCATGCTTGCTGCGAGGCCCCTCAGGGCCTTTGACTTTCTGCTAGAGAACTTAGCCTTCCTGGCTCTAGAAGGACCAGAGCCCTCCACCATTCCAGAAAGGTTATGTCACTTTGCTCCCAGATGGGGGCAAATCACAGCAGAGCATTGGACACTCTCCATCATAAGAGAGGTGTACAAACTTCATTTTTCCAGCTTGCCCCATCTCACAAGAGTGCACCAGTTCAATTCTCCAACCTCCCTCCTCAGCCTGTTAGAGCAGGAGGTTGCCACTCTTCTAGCCCAAGGGGCAATAGAGGAAGTGCCTTCTCAACAACAAGGCACAGGGTTCTACTCCCCCTATTTTCTTATCCCAAAGAAAACAGGGGGCTTCAGACCCATTTTAGATCTCAGAGAGTTGAACAGATTCCTAGTCAAGGAAAAATTCAAGATGGTTTCTCTAGGAACTCTGCTGCCATACCTTCAGAGTCAGGATTGGCTTTGTTCTCTAGATCTCAAGGATGCATACACTCATGTTCTCATCCATCCAACTCACAGAAGGTTCCTTTGGTTCCTTTTCCAGGAGAAGCACTATCAATACAGAGTGCTCCCCTTTGGCCTGGCCTCTGCACCAAGGGTGTTCACGAAATGCATGGCAGTGGTTGCTGCTTTTCTGCGCACCCTGGGAATATTTGTCTTCCCCTATCTGGACGACTGGCTCATTCGAGCTCCCGCTCAGAGGCCAAGACTGCTCTAACCTGCACAATGCGTATCCTTCAATATTTAGGGCTGGTAATAAACATCCCAAAATCCAAATTGATCCCTACTCAGTCCTTGGAGTTTATAGGGGCATTGCTGGATACCACAAAGGCAAGGGCCTTTCTTCCCCAGGCCCGCTGCCTTCGCTTGATGCAGTTAGCTTCTCAAGCAGAGTTAAAACCCCTACTAACTACTCGAGAGATGTTACAGTTGCTAGGCCACATGGCTTCCACCGTTCATGTGGTACCCTATGCTCGCCTTCACATGAGAGCAGCTCAGTGGACTTTATCCACCCAATGGACCCAGGCATTAGGCTGCCTGTCAGACAAAATAGCAAACACAAGTCGCCTCATTTTGTCCCTCCAATGGTGGAAGTCCCCTTAAAACCTCTTGCTGGGGTGTCCTTTTCAACAGCCTCTACCCCAGGCAACTCTTACAACAGATGCTTCTCCAATGGGCTGGGGAGCTCATCTTCAGGACCTCTCTACCCAGGGCATCTGGTCCCCACAGGAGACTTGTCTCCACATCAATCTCTTGGAACTCAGAGCAATCTTCCTTGCTCTATGAGTTTTCCACACCCTGCTCAGCCACAAGACAGTCTTTATCCACACGGACAATCAGGTAGCCATGTTCTACCTAAACAAGCAGGGGGGAACTGGCTCTGTCGCTTTGCAACGAAGCTCTGCGACTGTGGGCCCTCGCCAGAGAGCATCACATTCATCTTTGGCAGTCTATCTTCCAGGGGTTCAAAACTCTTGGGCAGACAGACTTAGTCGCGTTCTGCTTCCTCACGAGTGGTCCCTACATATGGACCAGGTGTCAAAAATTTTCAAATTTGGGGAACCCCGGACATAGACCTCTTTGCAAGTCCATGGAATGCCAAACTTCCCTGGTTCTGTTCCAGAACTCCGGCTCAGGGGGCTCAGGCAAGGGATGCTTTCCTACACTGGGGTCAAGACTTCCTGTATGCCTTTCCACCCATTTCCCTAATTCCCAAAACCCTGTTCAAGCTTCAGAGAGACTGAGGCCACATGATTCTCATAGCTCCACATTGGCCACGGCAAGTGTGGTACCCTCTGCTTCTACATCTCTCTCAAGCTCCCTCCCTAGAGTTAGGGTCTGCTCCAGACCCCTCTCAGGAGAATGGAAAGTTGTGGCATCCCAATCCCCAGTCTCTGCATCTCAGGGCTTGGTTGCTGAAGGCCTAGATCTCCAGCATCTTCCTCTTTCTCAGCAAGTGAAAGATGTTCTTCAAGCTTCCAGAAAATCTTCCACTAGACGTTCTTACGCCTTCAAGTGGAAAAGGTTTACCATCTGGTGTTCTGAAAAGGGTCTTAACCCCCGTGCCATACCTCTGGAATCGTTACTGGAGTATCTCCTGCATCTGTCTAATGCAGGCCTTAAGACAAATTCAGTAAGAGTCCATCTGAGTGCTATTGCAGCTTCACTCAAGCCTCTAAATGGACAACCTGTTTCCTCTCATCCCCTTGTAGCAAGGTTCATGAGAGGCCTCCTTTTAACAAAGCCTCCCATTAGACCACCACCGGTGGCATGGGACTTAAATTTGGTTCTTGGTCAGCTTATGAAGCCGCCTTTTGAACCTTTAGCTACTACCTCCTTGAAATACCTTTCTTGGAAGGTTATCTTTCTCATTGCAATCACATCAGCACGCCGCATCAGTGAATTGCAAGCACTAGTAGCTAATCCACCTTATACAAGTTTCCATCATGACAAGGTGGTCCTTAGGACTAATCCACATTTTATGCCTAAGGTGGTCTCGCCTTTTCACCTCAACCAAGAGGTCTACCTACCTGTCTTTTTTCCAGGGCCTCATGCATCAAGTGCAGAGAGAAATCTTCATACCCTGGACTGTAAAAGAGCTCTGGCTTTTTACTTACAGAGGACACAGCAACATAGAAAGTCTTCCCAACTCTTTGTTGCTTTTTATCCTTCTCATTTGGGACAACCAGTCTCCAAGAGAACTCTTTCCAACTGGATTGCCCAATGTATTTATTTCACCTATCAGAGCAAGAACATTTCTCTGGAGGGCCATGTCACAGCTCACAATGTGAGAGCCATGGCAGCCTCAATGGCTCATCTGAACTCTGTGTCTATCGACGACATCTGTCGAGCAGCCACTTGAGCCTCGGTTCATACCTTCACAGCCCATTACTGCTTGGACAAGGACTCCCGCCGGGATGCCTTGTTTGGTCAGGCTGTTCTCAAACACCTGTTCCATGCTTAATCAACTCCTACCCACCATCCCTCATGGGATGCCAGAGATCCAGGTTAGGAAGTGCAGCCCTGTCCCAGGGACACACAACTTCTGGGCTCTCTCCCTGGCATCAAAAGCTAGGGAGTCCCCATATGTGAAGACTCATTCCTGCTTGTTCCTGGAGATAGCACAGTTACTTACCTGTAACAGGTGATCTCTGGGAACAGCAGGAATAAGTCTTCACAACCCACCCACCTCCCCTAGGAGTTGTCTCTCTCTTTCTATCTCTCTTCCTTTCCCTGAAGGGAGATAGATTCAGGAGTGATATGCGGAAATATTTCTTTACGGAAAGAGTAGTGGATCCGTGGAATAGTCTCCCAGTGGAGGTGGTAGAGATGAGGACAGTAACTGAATTCAAAAAAGCATGGGACCAACACAGAGGATCTCTAAAGGTAAAAAGTGGACTGTTGTAGTTGTTGTTATGGAAGGACAGACTAGATGGGCCTTGTGGTCTTTTTCTGTCATCATGTTTCTATGTTTCTCTCTCCCCTTTGTCTCAGCTATAAAACTCATCTGAGGAGAGACAGTTGGAAAGGCGGGAAGGCAGCACGCAGGCGCTGTGGGATGCTCCCAAAAGCTTTCTGATTGGACGCTGGGGAGCGTTCCCGCACAGGCTCCGTCAGTACCGACTTACCCATATGTGAAGACTTATTCCTGCTGTTCCCAGAGATCACCTGTTACAGGTAAGTAACTGTGCTATACCAGACTAGATAGGCGTGCCTCCAGGAGAGGGTTGATAAACCCTGTATTACGACAATGAATGAATGAATGATTGACACAATGGAGCTAATTTTTCTGGAATAATCTTCCCATGGATAAACCTTTAATGAATATAGCCCCCATAGTTAAATAGTTCTCTGTCTCCCTCTTTCCTCAGGAGCAGGATTTACAATCTTGATGGAAAGACAGACCGATAATAAGAGTAGTTCATTTGTAGATCACAGGTAACTTCTACTTTTGTCTCTAAAAGGAAGACCCTTATAGGTGAAGGGATGGCTCATCAAGCCCCAGTTTTTGTCCTAGATTCTCATAAATAGTACAACTCATGTCATGCCTCAGAGTCCCTCCTCCAGTTATGGTGTACAGGATATCTTTCATCCCTGCTCTACCTTCTCGCAGTGTTTAAGGAAGGGTTTTTGTGTCTAGTAAGCAGCTCCTGCATCACCTTGGGATGAAAGGATGGGAGGGAGCACAAGGGTTTTTCTACTTGTAGGCATTTATGATAGTTGGAAAGCTGGCTGATGCTGGCTAGCTGGTGATTCTTGTCTGCAATATGTTGAAAGGCAATATGGCTATAACAGCACGGATGCTATGTGTGCCATGGGTTCCGTGGATATGAGTTTCTCCAGGACCAAGCAGGAAGTCAGTCCTCACTTATGGGTGACGTCGGCGCCGACGGAGCCCTCGCGGAGCAATTTTCCCCAGCTTTCAAAGAAAGCCTTTGGGAATTGCAGCGCGCATGCGCGGTCGTCTTCCCGCCCGAAGGTGCCATCTTAGCCAGTCTTCTTTTTTCCGCGGAGCCCTACAGACGTCCCCGCGAAAAAGTTGATTTTCTTCTTTATTTTATCCTTTTTTCCTTCGGTTCGACGCCGATCTTTTTCCCGCCCGGACTCGCGACGCCGGTCACGAGTCCTCTTACTTTTTTCGGTTTTTCTGACTTAGTCAGCTTTCGTTTTCGGTTTTTCCCTGGCAGCCCGGTCCTTTGACCTCGCAGGGGCCCTTTTTCCCCCGATGGCTGCCAGTGGGTTTAAGCGGTGTGGTCGGTGTGACCGAAATATGTCACTAACCGACACACACGACTTTTGCCTCCGCTGCCTGGGCCCGGATCATGAGGAACTGATCTGTGGGCCCTGCAGCAAAATGTCCTCAAAGGCGTTGAGAAGTCGGCGGCATCAGCGTGAGAGAATCTTCGCTGACCCCAGCCGTACCCGGACCTCGTCGGAGGCCTCCGCGTCGAAGGGCTCCAGCTCGGACCGTCGCCGGAGTTCCTCCGACCGGGGTTCTCCCTCCGGGGACCATCGTCGGAAGGTGAAACCCGCGAGGGCGGCGTCGGTGGACGCTCCTGGTTCCGCGAGGGCCAGGTCGCATAGCCCCGACAGCCGCCCCGGGTCCTTGGAGAAGGAACACATCCCGAAGCGACCTCGCCTGGAGTCGGAGATGCCTGCCCGGGTAAGTCCTGTGGTCCTTCTGGACTCGCCTCCGCGACAGCCGACGTCGGGCCCGACGCCGTCGGGGCCCGAGTCGGGGGCTGCTGGGTCACCTGAGCTCGGACTCAGGTTGACGGCCTTGGAGAGCAGACTGTCTGCCTTCATGGACCAGCAGAGGGCACTGCTCGCTGGCTTCGCTGGCGCCGCTGCCCCGACCGCCGGGACGTCGACGTCCAAGTCGACCCCGGAGACCGAGCCGATCCTCGAGTCGATGAGAACTCGAGTCGATCCTCGGTCGAGGTCACCCTCGGCCTCCCGTTAGGGACCGAGGTCGCCGACGCCGACTCCCTCGGCGTCGGGGCGGCTGGCGCCGCACCCTGCCCGGGCCGACCCCACCGAGTCCTCGTCGGAGTCGGTCTGGGAGTCTGAGGAGGAAGAGTCACCTGATTCTTTCCGGACTCGGTGTGTCCCATCGGACTCACCGGAGTCCGAGCCTCGGAAGCAGTCCCCCCCGGAGGATGCCCGGTTCTCGGACTTCGTTAGGGATATGGCCAAGGCTTTGGCCTTCCCTGCGGATCCCGAGGAGGAGCCTCGAGCCGAAGAGCTCGACGCCCTCCAGTATGACTCTCCCGCGAGGGAACACTTTACTGTACCGGTTCCTCCTATGCTGGAACGACTACTCTTCCGCATGTGGGAGAGTCCGGCCTCCTCGCCGGTCCTGAGCAAGCGGGTCGATTCTATCTATCGAGTCCGCAAGAGCCCTGGCTTTCAAAAGGCACAGCTGCCACACCATTCCATGGTAGTGGAATCGGCCATGCATCGTCTTAAGAGCCAGAAGATGCACTCCTCGGTGCCTCCTGGAAGGGAGGCCCATAACCTGGATGGCCTTGGCAAGAAGTGCTTCCAGGGCTCTATGCTCGCATGTCGTGTCCAGACTTACCAGCTATACATGGGCATGTATCTCCGGGATCTGGCTAAAGAGCTAGCCGGATTCTCCGCTGGTCTGTCCGAGGAACCCTTGCGGAGGTTCCTAGCCTTGTCCACTGGCATTCGGGAATGCTCAAAGTTCATGTCCCGAGCAGCCTATGATGGCTTTGAAGCATCGGCTCGAGTGGCCGCAGCCGGCATCGGTGCCCGCCGACAGGCTTGGCTTCAGTCGTCAGACCTTGAGCCCTGGGTGCAGGACAAGTTGGTCGATGTCCCCTGCCGAGGCGAAAACCTCTTTGGCAAGCCCATGGCGGAAAAGGCTGCGCAAATTGAGACTGAGACTCTCACCAGGACCAGGCTTTCTAGGAAGACCTCCGCCCCTTCCCAGAAAAAGAAGGGTTCGGGGAAAAAGTCCTTTTACCCGAGGAAGGCGGCTGCCTACAAACAATACCCCCATTATCAGGACCCTGCAGCTCCCCAACAGGGCCAGCAGGCCAAGGGACGGGGTAACGGGTCCCGTAGGCAGCAAGCCCCCAAGCCTGCACCACCAGCCCCTGCTCAGCAGGGTGGGGGTTTTTGACTCACTAAGCATAGCCTCTCCCCCCCCGCTGGTTCCTCCCAGCACCGGAGGCCGGCTGGTTCACTTCGCCCACAGGTGGTCCAGCATCACCGCAGATGCCTGGGTGCTTCAAGTCGTGCGAGAAGGCTATCTTCTCCACTTCCATCAGGTCCCTCCCTCCTATTTTCCGGGAGAACCTCCGCGCCCCCCTCTGCACAGGGAGTTGCTCCTTCAGGAGTTAGCAGGTCTTCTGCAGGAACAGGCGGTGGAACCGGTGCCACACCACCTGAGAGGTCAAGGCTTTTATTCCAGGTATTTTCTGATACCAAAGAGAACAGGGGGCCTCAGACCCATCCTGGACTTGCGCAACCTCAACAAGTTCCTTGTGCGGGAGAAGTTCAAAATGCTTACCCTTGGAATCCTTCTGCCCTACCTCCAGCAGGGAGATTGGCTATGCTCCTTGGATCTAAAGGATGCCTACACGCACATCCTCATCCACCCAAGCCACCGCCAATACCTAAGGTTTATGGTGGCAGGGAATCATTACCAGTACAGGGTACTGCCCTTTGGCCTGTCCTCCGCACCGCGAGTCTTCACAAAATGTCTCGCGGTCGTGGCGGCCCATCTTTGGCTTCACGGCCTCTATGTCTTTCCGTACCTCGACGACTGGCTCATCAGAGCAGCGTCCGCTCGGGAGGTCACCAACGCCACGCGCCGCACGGTGACTCTTCTGCAGCACTTGGGCTTTGTTATAAACTTCGCAAAGTCCACTTTGCTCCCCTCACAGGATCTCGAGTTCATCGGCGCAAGGCTGCACACTCCTCAGGCACGAGCGTACCTACCGCTCGACAGGGCTCAACGGCTCATGGACCTAGCCGACCGTTTTCGCAGCCAGCCCCTGGTCTCCGCCAGGCGCTTCCTGAGACTGCTAGGCCATATGGCTTCCACCGTCCATGTGACCCCCAATGCCCGCCTGAATATGCGGTCTGCTCAGTGGTGTCTCTGCCAGCAGTGGCGTCAAGCCACAGGCGGCCTAGCAGACCTAGTGCGCGTCTCCGAGCCGCTGATCTCGTCTCTCCGGTGGTGGCTCCGGCAGCCAAACCTCGTGTTCGGAATGCCTTTCCAGTCACCTCAGCCGACCCGGGTGCTGACCACCGATGCATCCCTCCTGGGCTGGGGAGCACATTGCCAAGAGGCGCGTACTCAGGGCCTCTGGACCACGTGGGAGTCTGCTCAGCAGATCAACTTCCTGGAGCTCAGGGCGATCCGCCTAGCTCTCAAGGCCTTCTCCCACCTGACTTCCCACCAGTCCGTCCTTGTCCAGACGGACAATCAAGTTGCCATGTTCTACGTGAACAAGCAGGGGGGCACGGGCTCCTTCCTCCTCTGCCGGGAGGCGCAGAAGCTCTGCTCTTGGGCCGTCAGTCACGGCATTCTCCTCAAGGCAGTTTATCTCCCGGGCCGAGAAAATTGCCTGGCGGACAAACTCAGCAGGGTCCTCCAGCCGCACGAGTGGCGTCTGGATCCCTTGGTAGTTCAGAAGCTCTTCCTCAAGTGGGGCCTCCCCACGGTGGATCTCTTTGCCAGTCCTCACAACCGGCAGCTTCCTCGCTTCTGCTCTCGTCAGCCACACCCCCTTCGGGTGGCGGCGGACGCTTTTCTGATCTCATGGTCGGGGAGCCTTCTGTACGCTTTCCCTCCCATCCCGGTAGTCTCTCGGACTCTTTTCAAGGTTCTCCGAGACAAAGCCTTCATGATCCTGGTGGCCCCTCGCTGGCCCAGGCAACCGTGGTTTCCGCTCCTACTGCAATTAGCGGTGGAGGATCCAATCCCTCTGGGGGTACAACCGGATCTCCTCACTCAGGATCAGGGGTCCCTACTGCACCCCAACCTCAGGTCTCTCAACCTCATGGCCTGGCTGCTGAGAGGGTAGTCCTTGCTCCCCTTCTCCTGCCGGCGGAGGTGGAGGAGGTCGTCTTGGCTTCGCGACGGCCTTCTACCCGCAAATGCTACGCCCTTAAATGGCGTCGCTTTGCAGTCTGGTGTACCCAACAGTCTCGGGATCCCTTCTCCTGCCCGGTGTCGGTGATCTTGCAGTACTTGCTACACCTCTCTAATCTGGGACTTAAGTCCAACTCCGTCAAAGTTCACCTCAGTGCTCTTTCAGCACATCATGTGCCGGTGGACGGCAGACCTCTTTCCAGCGACCCTCTTGTAGCGAGGTTTCTCTGAGGTTTTCTTCTACTTAAACCACCTCTGCGCCCCCCAGCGCCTGACTGGGACCTGAATGTGGTTTTGCAGCGGATCACCTGTCCGCCTTTTGAACCTATGGCTACCTGTTCTCTCCGTTTTCTGTCTTGGAAAACACTGTTCTTGATAGCCCTCACTTCCGCTAGACGCGTAAGTGAATTGCAGGCCCTCGTGTCTGATCCCCCTTACACTAGGTTCTACAAGAATAGGGTAGTCCTACGGACTCACCCGAAATTTCTGCCTAAAGTGGTCTCCCCTTTTCACATCAATCAGGAGGTGGTACTTCCAACCTTCTTTCCCAGACCACACTCCAGCCGAGCTGAAACGGTCCTCCATACCCTGGACTGTAGAAGGGCTTTGAACTTCTACCTTGACCGTACGCGGGAGCACCGTAAAGCTGCTCAGCTTTTTGTGTCTTTTGACCCCAATAAATTGGGGCTCCCGGTCTCCAAGCGTACTCTGTCCATCTGGGTTGCGGACTGTATCTCTTGGGCTTATGGAGCAGCCGGACTCTCCTTAGAAAGTCGAGTCACGGCTCATTGCGTTCGGGCAAAGGCCACGTCAGTGGCTTACCTCCGCTCTGTTCCGCTGGCAGACATCTGCCGGGCCGCTACTTGGTCTTCGAGCCAGACTTTTGCGGTCCATTACTGTCTCGAGAGGGAGTCCCGTAGGGACAGTGCTTTCGGACAGGCAGTCCTCCGTAATCTCTTTGAGGTCTGAGCAACTCCTACCCTCCATCCCGGATGTGGGCTACCGGTGGGTGATAATTCAGCGAAGATTCTATCCTTCTGTGCTGCTGAGCTAGAGGGAGCTCATTTTTGTGCTTAGGGTCTCCGGTAGCCTTGAGCTTGGGAGTCCCATAAGTGAGGACTGACTTCCTGCTTGGTCCTGGAGAAAGCGTAGTTACTCACCTGTAACAGGTGTTCTCCAGGAGCAGCAGGAATCAGTCCTCACTACCCTCCCTCCTCCCCTTGGAGTTGCAATCGTCTGCTTATGTTCTTTTTGCAAATTTTTATGCTGTCTTTTTTAGCTATGTCATCTGACTGGCTAAGATGGCACCTTCGGGCGGGAAGACGACCGCGCATGCGCGCTGCAATTCCCAAAGGCTTTCTTTGAAAGCTGGGGAAAATTGCTCCGCGAGGGCTCCGTCGGCGCCGACGTCACCCATAAGTGAGGACTGATTCCTGCTGCTCCTGGAGAACACCTGTTACAGGTGAGTAACTACGCTGTATCATCATCAGGACCGGTCCATGGGTTTCTGGTGCCTTAGGTGAATCATTGGTCATGTGCACCTATCCTACCCTGCCCCTCCACCCTACCCATAATCCAGCATCTCCCCTTTCCTACTCCTCCCCCAAGGTATCCAGCATCTCTTCTCCCCTACTTGCTTCCCCCAGGTTGCCAGCATCTCTGTCCTCGTCCTCCCCCAATATCCAGCATCTCTCCTCTTCCATTCCCTTATTTGAGATATCCATCATATTTCCTCTTCCGGGTATCTAGCATGCCCCTCCCCCCATTCCCTCACCCCTTCCTAAGGTGTCCATTATCTTTCCCCCTTCCCACCACCACTGATGCTATCCACCCCAACCTACCTCCACAGGAGGCAAAAACAATTGGGCTTCAGGGGAAAGCAGCACTACATCGGTATAGCCAAGAGGTAGCACTAGGGAAGTTCTTGAATATCTGCATGCATGCATGCACATGCCTGCGACATTCCACCCACTCTGATATGGGGACGAGATGTGGGAGACCATGAGTATACACACATAAGAACATAAGATATTCCATACAGGGTCAGACAAAAGGTCCATCGGTCCCAGTATCATATTACCAGCAGTGGCCAAGCCAGGTCATAAGTACTTGTGAGGCTTCAAAAAAGTAGACAAATGGATAAGGTGGCATACAAATCTGTCTAAATAAATAAATTAATGCTATGCTGCTTATCCTAGGGCAGGGGTGGGCAATTCTGGTCCTGGAGGGCCGCAGACCAGTCAGGTTTTCATGATGTCCCTAATGAATATTCATGAACCTATTTCCATACAATGGAAGGCAGTGGATGCAAATAGATCTCATGAATATTCATTAGGATCATCATGAAAACCTGACTGGTCTGCGGCCCTCCAGGATCGGAATTGCCCACCCCTGTCCTAGGGGTATGCATTAGATTTCCCCAGTCTGCTT
Source organism: Ichthyophis bannanicus (assembly GCA_033557465.1). Classification (NCBI taxonomy): domain Eukaryota; kingdom Metazoa; phylum Chordata; class Amphibia; order Gymnophiona; family Ichthyophiidae; genus Ichthyophis; species Ichthyophis bannanicus. Next base: position 329,416,400 of record CM066034.1, on the reverse strand, counting down.
TAATAATGGTTTATGGACTTTTCCTCTAGGAACTTGTCCAAACCTCTTTTAAACACTGCTACATTAACACCTTTTACTACATCCCCCGACAAGGGATTCCAGAATTTAATTACAAGTTGAGTGAAAAAATATTTTTTCCAATTAGTCTTAAATGTGCTACACTGAAGCTTCATTGCATGTGCCCTAGTCTTTTTATCGAAGGAGTAAACAACCAATCAACATTTACCCGTTCCACTCCATTTATTATTTTATAGACCTCTATCATTTCTCCCCTCAACCATCTCTTTTCCAAGCCTTTCCACATCGGTATCCTTCCATCCCCTTTATCATTTTAGTTGTTCTTCTCTGTACTTTTATTTTAGTTGTTCTTCTCTGTACTTTTTCTAATTCCGCTATATCTTTTTTAGATATGGTGGCCAGAATTGCACACAATATTCAAGGTGTGGTTGTACTATGGTGTGATACAGAGGTATTCCACCTAAACCCTCCTCTGCCCTTCTTTCTTTCTCAGTCTCTGTGGATAACTCTCTACTTCTCCCTGTCTCCTCAGCTCGCAACCTTGGGGTCATCTTTGACTCCTCTCTCACCTTCTTCACATACATCCAACTGATAGCTAAAGCCTGCTATTTCTTTCTCTATAACATCAACAAAATTTGCCCATTCTTTTCTGAACACGCTACTAGGACACTTAACCACTCCTTAGTCACCTCCCATCTAGACTACTGTAACCTACTCCTTGCTGGCAGGGCCGGATTTACCTATACGCCCATTACGCCGTGGCGTAGGGCCCACAAAAATCGAACAAATTAGCTTTTTTTAAAAAATAAAATTAAAAACCTGCTGGCTGCCGCCGCGGGGCCCCCTCTGCTGCCGCGGCAGCATGGACTGACCCGCGGGGCCCCCTCTGCAAGCTGAATCAATCGGTCCGTCCGTCCATCCCTCCATCCCTCCCTCCCTCCGTGCAGGCTTTGAGAGGCGCGAAGGGAGAGTGTCTCCCTCGCATCTCTGTTAAGCCCGCAGGGGCTGCTGGGAGACACTCTCCCTTCGCGCCTCTCAAAGCCTGCACGGAGGGAGGGAGGGACGGATGGACCGATTGATTCAGCTTGCAGAGGGGGCCCCGCGGGTCAGTCCATGCTGCCATGGCAGCAGAGGGGGCCCCGCGGCGGCAGCCAGCAGTTTTGGTTTTTTTATTAAATTTTACTTTAGGCCGATGGGGGGGGGGGTAGCACTGGTAATGGGCTATTGGGGGGGGCTGGGACTGGAAATGGGCTGGGGGGTTAAGGCTGGAGGTGGGCTGATGGGGTTAGGACTGGTAATGGGCTGTGGGCTGTTGGGGGGGGGGTTAGAACTGGTAATGGGCAATGGGGGGGTTAAGACTGGTAATGGGCTGTTGGCTGACGGTGGCAGTCTGGTAATGGGCTATGGGTGGCTAGTAATTGAAATTGTCTGGTGGGGTTAATACTGGAGGTGGGCTGATGGGGTTAGGACTGGTAATGGGCTGTGGGCTGTTGGGGGGGTTAGAACTGGTAATGGGCTTTGGGGGGGTTAAGACTGGTAATGGGCTATGGGGGGGCTAGGACTGGAAATGGGCTGGGGGGGTTAAGACTGGAGGTGGGCTGATGGGGTTAGGACTGGTAATGGGCTGTGGGCTGTTGGGGGGGTAGAACTGGTAATGGGCTTTGGGGGAGGTTAAGACTGGTAATGGGCTGTGGGCTGATGGGGGGCTAGGACTGGTATTGGGTTGGGGGGTTGCTAAGACTGGAAATGGGCTGATGGGTGGCTAGGACTGGAAATGGGCTGATGCAGGGACTAGAAGGGAATGGATGCTGGGTGAGGCTGGAACTAGAAGGGAGCTGATGTTGGGGGAGGATTAGAATGGGATGGGGCTGGAAGAGTAAAATAGAGAAGGGAAAAATATTTTGTGTGGCAGGGATAAAAAATCTACAATTGGCCGGGTATTGGGAGAGTAAGTGGGGATTGAGGATGGAGGGGTAAAATTTGAGTGGATGAAATAGGAATGAGGAAAGAGCAAAAGGAGAAAGATTAGTATGTTAAAGCAGATGTAGAGAGAGAATGGAAAAAAACTAGAAGAGAGAAGAAAGGACAAATGGACAGTTAGCAGAAGACACGAAGAAACCGGAAGAAAGTGGCTGGAGCAATTGCAGCTGAAAAAAATGCACAAAAGGTAGAAAAATATCTCTTTATTTTGAATTTATTAATTGGAATATGTCAGCTCTGGTAAATGTGCATCATTAACGTCTGCGCTTTGTTTAGTACAAGAGCAAATTAATGTATAGTTTTATTTCTACAGTGTTGTACATTCCAAGTTTGGCTTTTGGGATTCCCAGTTTAATTATTGTCTTCCTGTTTCTAAATTGTGATTACTTGTTTGGTGATGGTCTATGTTCTGCATGTGTAACTGAGCTGAGGTGTTCTGTTTATATAATTCCTATTTGACATTGCCACTTGTTCTCTTTCCCCAGTAGGTCATGTATTGTTGTTCTCTGAAATGTATTGGTTTAATATTTGCAGTGTTGCCTTTTGATTGGTAGAGTATGGTGCTTTGTGAGTCCTGGTAGTGTTGTTAGGATACGGCGGGTTTGCTATGGGTTCTAAGTACCGTTCAGTAACACATTCCACTTGTAAATCTGATTTTGTGGTGTATATGCTGGTGTGCCCCTGTGGTCTCAAGTATGTGGGCCGCACTATCAGACCGGTTCGGAAACGTTTATTAGAGCATAGATCACGCATTGATAAGCGACAAGAAGGGGCTCCAGGAGTTTCACATTGCCAACATATGAATCATTACTTTAACGATCTAAGGTGGAGGGTTTTAGATGTGGTAGCCCCAGTGTTGCGGGGGGGTGATCGATTGGCCCGATTGCATTTTAAAGAACAGCAGTGGATTTTTCGTCTCCAATCGATGGCACCGAATGGGATGAATGCTGACATTGACTGGTGGGGGTTGCATTTAGGAGCTCAATAAAGTTGTTGAGCTGTGGACCTTTGAACTCTGACGTCATTGTATCACCTGATTTAAGCGGTGTGATTCTTACGGGGTTCATACTGCCTGACGAAGAGCTGTGGAAGAAGGAAGAACAGACGGCTTGAAACACCTTTGGTGTCGCGCTTGAACCTCGTTGTGTGGAGTGGTGGAGCGGTGTTGGTCACTTGTCGGTTAACTCATGAGCCCTTAATTCTTGGAGGCAAGGGGAGTGAATTTCGGAGACTATCACGGACAGAGTGAAGGGGACCCGTTCCGTAACAGCTAAGTTGTCTAAAATATCTTTACGTTTGAAGGGGGACTTTTGGAGCTGTGAATTTGGGTTTTTTGTAGCCCGAGGACCATTTGGGATCCAATAGACTCTTTTTGAAGTTTAAAAAAAAAGATTTTTGCTGACAACAGCAATGTGCTGATTTGGTCGGCTTGGCTGGGAAACAGCCGTTTTCAATTATGAGTAAAAAGGAGGGTTCACTTCAGGAGGTGAAAAGCTTTGTCTCACGGTGAACGATCCGACAAAAAATTTTGACACTTATGTGTGGGGATAGCTGTTGGTTTTAGAGTCTAGGGCAACATTTGTAGTTGTTTGGGTTGGTGATATATTATAGGGGAATCATGTTTTTCTAGTTTACATTGGGCTGATTTCCAGGGGTGTATTGGGTAGGATGGGTTCTAAATGGGCAGTGTTTGTAGTAGTTCCTAATGTGTCTGGCAGTTGGCACTGGATTATAGTAATGTAGAAATCTTTTAGTCTTTCTTTATCCATGCACTCATTAAGAGGCACGTTTACTAAAAGTTAGTATATGGTAACATTATGCAAATATTTATGCAAATGAGGCCCCTTATGCAAATGAGGCCCCGCACCCCCCTTGGGCCGCCCCTGCTGGGGGCCCACAATTTTTGTTGGCGTAGGGCCTGTGATAAGGAAGCTTATCATAGCTCAGGAAGGAGCTATAGAAAAGGTGAAGTGACTCTGAACAAGCAACCTGTCAGTTCTGGTAGAAATAAGAAAACAGAATTTTCCCATAAAAGACTACCAGTCCCAGAATGCACCAGGTTTCCAACAGCCATTAGAGGAGCTGAAGTGGGGAAACGTGTGTTCAATCAGGAGGGCTATGAGGTAATCCCTAAGTACTCATCTCAAAGGGCAGGGCCTGATTCAGCACAGCTGCGCTGTATTAGGGGGGAGCACTCATCTAGGCAGAATAAAGGTAGAGTTTATTCTACAGAGAATTGTCCTCAGTATCCTGAGAATCAGCTTGAGCTTGATCAGTTTCATCTGAAGGATCATCAGAAGCAGAAGCCAAACCGGACGGACAGAGAGGGGAAGAATCCCTCTGGAAGAAAGAGGAGAAAAGCCTTTGAGAGGTCTAGAAGAGTCCAAAGCAGTACGTATACTGGGAGGTATTCCAAGGGCCAGCATACACCATTGGACTGGGGAAAGCCAGAGGAATGGTGCTGCAGAGCTAGGAATCTCCAGACGCTACCTGTGAGGGAGACGGCTGCACGTGGAAGGGACCCTAAGACCTGTGCCAGAAGGTATGTGAAGAGAGATCCAGTGTCCAGGGATCTGGATTGGAAGGCTGGACATAAGAACTGGACTACATACTGGCCAGGCTATATAGAGAGGAACTCTAACAGCAATGGAAGCTCAGGTATGAACACTGATCTATGCCCTAGCTATAACCTTGAAAGACAGCAGGGAAACAAGTATTCTCCTGAAAGTGCTCCATTGAGAGATTCATCTGTGCCAATCCATGATATTGAACCCATGCTTGTTGAAGAAGGGGGAATAATAGCAGATGAAGAATGTGTTTATATGGACTGCTCTCTGTCCAAACTCCGTTGGTGATTTTCTGTTATAAAGTACAGCAACCATCACAAAGAAATACAAACTTGTTCTTTAATCTACTCAGAAAAGCTCCTGAAGCAGGATTTGACCCACACAGTAGAAAGCCAGCCAGCTAAGGGGTTTCAGCTGGATAACTGATAGCAATTGAGCCTTACCTAATTGCTTGTGAGCTAGGAGAGAATCACTTCTGAATCTATGTGGGAAGTTATCAGAAGTTAACCTGAAAAGAACAGTTATTTTCTTTCTTTGTGGCTTTTCGTTTGTTTGATATATGCTAAGAAAACATTAGCTAATGCCTGACAAGTTTGAATGTTGTTTTCCTGATTTTGACTTTGTTTTTCCAAGTTAAACATTGGAAGCAAGTAACCTGATTTATGTGCTACCAAGCATATCTGTGTTGGGAGAAATAACCCCATAAATAAATAAATATCTTATTGGCTTTACACTTGAGCACAACTAAATTATTGTCAGCAGCTGTGTCTGGTGTGAATGAACTGCATTGCCCACAATCCCTTGCAAATCATACAGAAATATGCACTTGCCAAGACTGTGAAGATTCTCACCCAGGCAGCCGTCTGACAGGCCTCACTCAAGGTAAATCCGGCCCTGCTTGCTGGTCTCCCTCTGAATCATCTCCCCTTCAATCTGTTCAACACTCTGCTGCGCGGCTAATCTTCCACCAGACTTATCATGCTCATATTACTCCTCTTCTCAAGTCACTTCATTGGCTCCCTATCTGTTTCCACATCCAGTTCAAACTTCTGCTGACCTATAAGTGTATTCACTCTGTAGCTCCTCACTACCTTTCCTCTCTTATCTCTCCCCTCTCGAGAACTCCGCTCTTCTGGAAAATCGCTTTTATCTGTGCCTTTCTCTTCTATTGCTGACTCCAGACTTTGCTCCTTTCACCTTCCTGCTCCTTATTTCTGGAACAAACTACCTGAGTCTGTACGGCGGGCACCTTCTCTGTCCCTTTTCAAATCCAGGCTGAAAACTCACCTCTTCGCTGCCTCTTTTGGATCTTGACTCACCTGATCTCTTTTTTGTTTCCTTACCGTTCTGCCTAGATGTATCCCATGTCTACAGCTACTGTCTGTCCTGACTAGATTGTAAGCTCTGATGAGCAGGGACCGTCTTTTGCATGTGTTAGTGCAGCGCTGCATACGTCTTGTAGCACTATACAAATGTTCAGTAATAGTAGTAGCAACCTTATTATATCCTTAGTTTTAGTCTCCATTGCTTTCCTTATGATTCTTAGCATTCTATTTGCTTTCTTGACCACTGCCACACACCGAACAGAGGGTTTCAATGTATTATCCATGATGACGCCCAGATCCTTTTATTGGGTGGTGATTCCTAATGTGGAACCTTTCATTGTGTAGTTGTAGTTTGTGTTGTTCTTCCTGACGTGCATAACTTTGCACTTGTCCACATTTAAATTTCATCTGCCATTTGGATACCTAGTCTCCCAATTTCTCGAGGTCCTCTTGCAATTTTTCACAATCCTCTTGTGATTTAACAACTTTGAATAATTTTGTGTCATCTGCAAATTTGATCACCTCACTCATTTCAAGGTCATTTATGAATATGTTAAAGTGCGGTGGGCCCAGCACAAATCCTTGAGGTACTTCACTATTCACCTTTCTCCATTGAGAAAATTGGCTATTTAGCCCTACTCTCTGGTATCTATCTTTTAATCATTTCCCAGCCCACAATAGTACACTGCCTCCTATCTCATGACTTTTTAATTTCCTCAAGAGTCTTTCATTAGGGACCTTGCAAAGGCTTTTTGAAAATCCAGATACACTATATCAACTGATTTACCTTTATCTATCTGTTTATTTACGTCTTCAAAAAATATAGTGGATTAGTGAGACAAGACTTTCCTTGGCTAAATCCATGTTGGCTTTCTTCCATTAAACCATGACTATCTGTACAGTATATGCAGTAATTTTGTTCCTTATCACCGGTGCTGACATCAAGCTTACCCGTGGAACCTTTTTTAGAAATTGATGTTACATTCTCCACCCTCCAGTCTTCAGCTCCTAGAGATGATTTTAATGATAGTTCACAGATTACTGTCTGAAATAATATTTTTGAGTACTTTCAGCACCCTGGGATGTATGTCATCTGGTCCAGGTAATTTGCTGCTGTTTAGTTTATCAAATTGCTGTATTACGTCTAACTGAAATGATATTTAGTCTTTAAAGTCTGAAACAAAGAATTCAGTCACACTCTCCATTATGGCCTTATCTTCCTTTACTGCTCCTTTTACCCCTCTGCCATCCAGGGCCGGCCCAAGGGGGGTTTAGGGCCATGTGCGGAAACTCATTGTGGGACCTCATTTGCATAAATATTTGCATAATATTAACATGCGCTATCTTTTAGTAAACATGTCTCTTAATGAGTGTCTGGATAAAGAAAGACTACCAGATTTCTACATTACTATACTCCAGTGCCAATTGCCAGGCACATTAGGAAGTACTATAAATACTGCCCCTTTAGAACCCATAGGAAACCCACCATATCATAACAGTACTACCAGGACTCACAAAGCACCAAACCCTACCTATCAAAAGGCAGCACAGCAAATATTAAACCAATACATCTCAGAAAATACCAGTACATTTCCTACTGGGGAAAGAGAGCAAGTGGCACTGTCAAATAGAAACTACATGAACAGAATACCTCAGCTCGGTTACACATGCAGAACACAGACCATCACCAAACAAAGAACACAAGGGATCACAATTTAGAAATAGGAAGACAAGAATTAAACTGGGAACCCCAAAAGCCAAACTTGGAATGTGCAACAACACTGGAGAAATAAAACTATAAATGAATTTCCTCTTGTACTAAACAAAACACAAAGACATTAGCAATGCACATTTCCCAGAGCTAACATATTCCAGTTAATAAATTCAAAAGAAAATAGTAATTTTTCTACCTTTTGTTGTTTGGTCATGTTATTTTTCAGTTGTAATTACTCCAGTCACTTTCTTTTGGTTTCTTTTTGTCTTCTGCTAACTTTCCATTGTCTGCTGTCCATTTGTCCTTCTAGTTTTTTTCCATTCTTGCTCTACATCTGCTTTAACCTACTGACTTTTCCCCTTTTGCTCTTTCCTCCATTTCTTTCTTTATTGCTTTTTCATCCACTCAAATTTCACCCTTCCATCCTCAATCCTCACCTACTCTCCCAGTACCTGGCCAATCGTAGATTTTTCTTCCCTCCCATACAAAATATCTTTTCCCCTCTCCATCCTCACTCCCCCAGCCCCAGCCAGTCCTCCCCCATCAGCTCCCTTCTAGTTTTAGCTCCACCCAGCATCTGCTCCCTTCTAGTTCCATTCTCCCCTCCCCCCCCCCCCCCGCATCAACCTATTTCCAATCCTAGCCCCCCAATCAGCTCATTTCCAGTCCCTTTCCTCCCCTCCCCCCTGAAGAGCCCAGTGCCTGTCTGACCATTTTCAGAGGGAGCCAGGGAGGCCTGGCACCCAGGCTCACCTCTGCACAGCTCCCAGAGTGAAGAGTGCTGTGTTCCTTCACTCCAGCAGCTGTATTCTCGTGAAGTCCACTGGTGCAGTAAGTTAAAGGGCATTTCCTATTTCCCGGCACTCAGCACGTTTCATGAGAACACAGCTGCCAAGTGAAGGAACAAGCCACTCTTCATTCAGTGGCTGTGCAGAGGTGAGCCAGAGCCTCGGGCCTCCCTGGCTCCCTCTGAAGCTGACCCTGCAAACCGACCATGTGCAGAATGAAGTTGGCACGGGGCTCTGTGTAAACAACATTCTGGCACAATAAACGGGTCGGCCCTGCTGTCATCTAATGGGCCAACTCACACTCTCAGTTTTTTTGCTATGAATGTACTTGAAAAAGTTTTTATTGTGCATTTTTAGTTCAACAGTAAGCTTCCTTTCAACTTCTATCTTTGCCTGTCTTATCAATGTTTTGCATCTTACTTGCCAATGCTTATGTTGTTTCCTATTTCGTCATTTGGCTCCTTTTCTCCATTTTCTGAAGGATGCTTTTTTGTCTAAAACAGCCTCTCTGAACTTGCCTTTAAACCTTGGTGGCAATTGTTTGACCTTTCTTAATGTATGGAATACATCTAGTCTGGTCTTCCAAGATAGTATTTTTAAATAATGCCCAGGTTTGATGCCCAGGTTTCTTAATCATTTTCCTCATTTCATCATAATCTCCCTTTTGAAAGTTAAATGCTAGCACTGTGGATTTCCTCATAGTCCTCCCTCCATTTTATTAAATCAAATGTGATCATGTTATGATCACTATTGCTAAGTGGCCCCAACACAATTATCTCTTGTACCAGATCCTGCATTCCACTAGGTACTAGATCTAAAATAGATTTCCCTCATGTCCGTTTCTGAACCAGCTGTTCCATGAAATGGCCATTTATTTCATCTAGAAATTGTATCTCCTTAGCATGTCCGGATGTGATATTGATCCAGTTGATACCAAGGTAATTGAAATCACCCGTTATTATTACTGTGCTGTAACTTGTGAATTTCCCTAATTTCTTTTAGCATTTTGCCATCCATCTGCTCATTCCGGCCAGGTGAACAGTAGTACACCCCTATTGCCCTTCCTTTCTTTTTTTATGTGGAATTTCTATCCATAGAGATTCTGCAGTGTATTTGGTTTCTTGCAAAACATTTATCCTGTGTGACTCAATTCCCTCATTAATATATAATGTCAATTTGATCTGCCCTATCATTGTGATATAATTTGTATCTAGGCATTACAGTATCTCACTGGTTGTCCTCCTCCTACTAGGTCTCTGAGATGCCAATTATATCTAACCTTTTATTCATTGCTATATATTCTAACTTTCCCATCTTATTTTTTTTAACTTTTACCATTTGCATACAGGTATTTCAAAGTTTGTATTTTGTTCATATTAACAATCTGGTTATCAGTTGACAGGGATAATTTGGAATTCTTCAATTCTGCTCTTTACATAAAGACATCTGGTTTACTTTTACCTTTGTTGAAGCCTCTCTAGCAGGATGCCCTTACTTCCCTGTTTTGCTAGGATCCTTCAAGGATACATCCTTCCGAACCATGTGCTCTTGGGTGACTGACTACTTTCCCTCTTTTTCTAGTTTTAAAACTGCTTTGTCTCCTTTTTAAAAGTTAATGCCAGCAGCCTGGTTCCACCCTGATTAAGGTGGAGCCCATCCTTTTGGAAAAGTTCTCCTCTTCCCCAGAATGATTCCCATTTCCTAACAAAACTAAAACCGTCTTCCTTGCACCATCGTCCCATCCATGCATTGAGACACTGGAGCTCTCCCTGCCTCTTGAGTCCTGCACGTGGAACAGAAAGCATTGCTGAGAACACTAACCTGCACCCAGAGACTCATGTCCACTGCTTACAGCAGCTTTAAGGGGCTTCCCTGATGCTGCCTTTTGCCTGTACTGGGATGCCACCCCTCCTCCTCCTTGAAGCCTGCTGCCCTAGGCAGACACCTAGTGTGACTAGTAGTAGGGCCGACCACGATCATTATCATCCTCATTCCCTATCCCTCTCTGTCCCCTGATTCCTCTATACTCCCTACCCTCTGTGCCTCCATTCATCATCCTTCTGCCCCTCTTGCCTTAGAACCATTTGCCATTTCTTTCCTCTCAGATCCCAGCAATTCCCATCATCCAGATTCCTTTCCTCTTTTGCTATTTTATCCCCTCTCCCCAGCATGGAATACTAAGATGCTCCTTCCCCATAAAGGCTGTATTAACTGGAAATGCAAGCAATGCTAGACCATTTAATTAATTTTTGTAGAAGGCAATTATATAACAGCTCATCTGTGCTGGAGGTGCCTATTTTGAAATTATTTATAAAGGTACATGCATGCAGAAGATGCCTATGTGCCTTTATAAAATAGGCTTCCAAAACCTGCACAACTGTGGCTAAAATCCAGCGGTGTAGATTTATACCTGCATGGGAGCAGGTGAGGTTTGCATGTAGACGTGTATTTTATAAACCATGTAAGTACTTGGTGACTGTACCATCCTTTGTCTAGACTACACTCCAGAATGCATGTAGCCCATGGGGTAATCTTATTAGAGGCTTTTTATATGCATAATTCAGGGGCTGTGCATGCAAAAATCCTTTATAAAAAAAACAAACAAAATGTCCCCAAATAATTTCATATGACATAATATGCACCCAGCACTGTACATTTTTTTATCCATTGTGGTCACCGCTGAAATGAGTTTGCATGAAGAGTTTGGCACAGGCTTATAAAGCCCTTGCCCTTTAGGCCGTTAACTTAAATTTAGCTTGGCTCAATAATGGTAAATTCTTTGGCATGGGAAAGTCCTTTTGTGGCTTTTGCGAAGCAGGCTGGTGATTTCAGTTCAGCTCCCAGTAGGTGGGTGAGCACATCACTTGAGTGCTATCACTGTTAGCAGCCTCAACAGAGGCCAAAGATGGAATAGGCAGGGAGACTGAATTAATTATTCATGCCTAGAGACGCACTGAGGAATATGATTAAGTGTTGGGATTTGAATGTTGCGAATTCAGCATATTTTTATTATGACATGGAGAATGCAAACATAAAATACCTTGAGTAAGAAGTTGGAGTATATGGCTATCTGGCCCTTTGTTCTATTTTAATAAAGAGAGATCAAAGAACTGACAGAGATTAAGTTATTCTTCATATCTACATTGTTTGGTTTGTGGGAAGCAGGAGAAACCATAGAAGATATATACAAAACAAAGATATCCGAGCTGGAGAAAGAAGGCAAGCCAGCCATAGACTCTGACTGTAATTCACTGGATTTTTGCAAGAAATTCGAATTATTGGGTCAAGTGTCTTAGGAACCCTAGTCAAAGTTGTTGGATACATCTCTGAGAGTAAGCTTATTGCAAGGGGAATAAGCGGCCAGCTAGAATTTAGTTTGAGGCACATGAAATGACAAGTGCAAGAGAAACCCAGGGCCCAGCTTGCAACCAAAAGGCTTATTGTGCAAACAAAAAATAGTTTATGCAACTAAAAAAATGTCCAATAAATTTTGAATTTCTTTTCCTTGAAAAACTTCATGAAAGCAGTGGGGATAGTGTGTCCCATTTTATGTAAAATAGCACAGGTCATGAGACTAGTGTCAGTGGTTTCCACCAGTTATATTAGCACGCTTGATACCTGTACATGCATATATATGTCTATGCATATACATATTGGGAGGGAGGATGCTTGTTATCCCTCTCTATTTTTTAAGACTTCTTGATATACTTTCATCTGTCGCTCATTAGAATAAGCATTGTCTGGATTCCAGAACTTTTCCTTTTTTCTCTCGCGTCCTCATCCTCACCCTCTGGGAGTTAAAGAATGAGGCGAATCTCCTGTAACAGCTTATTCCAGAGCTAGCTGTTACTTTCAGTCAGATGTTCTCAACCTAATCCTAAGGACACACCTAGCCAGTCAGGTTTTGAGGATAACCATAATGAATATGCATGAAAGATTTGAATGCATGGCTTCCATTGTATGCAAATCTCTCCCATGCATATTCATTGTGGTTATCTTCAAACCCTGACTGGCTAGGTGTGTCCTGAGGACTGGGTTGTGAACCCCTCCCTGCCTTTAGTAGTATTCCAGCCTGGCCAAGTTAAGGGAATTTGAGAACGTGTTACTGTGGAAAATAGAGAATTTTAAGCATCAAGCCAGTAGTTTTCAACCAGCAGGAAAGGAGAAGATACTATCCGCATTATAAAGATACTGCATAAAACACAGTACAAATGGGCAGACTCCTTTTCCAAACTTCAAGCAAATTCTCTGTTTTGATTGCATCTGTGAAAGTTGCAGTTTTATTATTACAATTATATGTTTTTGGAGAAGGTCCAGTGCTCTTGACTGGGTCCTGAGTAGAAAAAGCGCAGGTTTAGCTCTGTTTAGCCAGTGGGTTGGCCAACAAATGGCATCTAAAAATGGCTCAACATGTAACTAAACAAAGGGCCAAGTTTCATAAATCCAGTGACAGAGAAATGTTTCTATGTAACTTTGTTCTAAAATAATAATTAGTTCTAGTGATTGATGAGGAAAGAATATCTATTCATCACTAAAGCTGACAGTAGACTGGACAAACAATAGAATTGTTTAGGGCTGTAGATCTCTGCCTAGTTCTGTTGTACTTAGTTACGATGGTGTTCCCTGGTAATTAGTTGAATGGCCTTCTCTGTAATTGATACTTACGCTGGTTTCTCAACAGCAAGAATCAATTGAGCAGCTCCCCAGCCTGTCAAATTTGTATAATTGTAATAATAAAACTGCAACTTTCACAGATGCAATCAAAACAGAGAATTCCAAGGCTGGAATACTACTAAAGGCAGGGAGGGGTTCACAACCCAGTCCTCAGGACACACCTAGCCAGTCACTGCGTTGTGCAACATCTCGCCACTATTCTGCTATAATATTTTTCATCTCTTTCTCTCAGTTTTTCTTTTTCAGGTTTTTTTGTAGCATACTGCTCAATCGCTTTGTCACGCAACTGGAGGTGGCAGAAATATGGAGCAAAGAAGCAACTTGAAATTTCTGGTTAAGTTGGAGAAGGACCCAACTGAGTGTGTCCAACTTCTCCAAAAGGCTTATGGAGAAGATGCAATGTCAGTGCCGCGAGTTTTCGAGTGGCACAAATGCTTCAAGACTGGTCGCGAGGAGATGGAAGATGACCCCCAAGTCAGGATGGACTTCCACGACTAAGACGGCTGAGAGCATTGACAGAGTGAACCAGCTGGTGCGGAGTGATCGCAGATTAACAGTGCGGATGATAGCTGAGGAGCTCAGCCTGAACAGGGAGTCAGTGTGGACCATCTTGGTGCAGGAGCTTGGGATGTGGAAGGTGTGCGCCAAGATGGTGCCCAAGCTTTTATCGGATGACCAGAAGGAGCACTGGGTCAATGTTTGTTGAGACTTGCTAGAGAAGATCCAGAGTTCGTTGGCCGAGTCATCACAGAAGACGAGAATTGGGTCTTCCGGTATGACCCTGAAAGCAAGAGACAAAGCCTGCAGTGGGAGACTCAACTGTCACCCAGACCCAAGAAGGCGCGCATGTCCATATCAAGGATCAAGGTCATGCTGATCGCATTCTTCGACCAGAAGGGAGTGGTCCATCATGAGTTTGTGCCTGAGGGTCAGACAATCAACCAGCACTTCTACCAGCAGATCTTCAATCGTCTCCATGACCGGGTTCTGTGCAGCAGGCGGGCTCTGTGGAGAGACAAGTTGTGGCTGCTCCACTACCACAACGCGCCTGTACACACCGCGCTCAGTGTGAGGCAGCTCTTGACCACCTCCTTATTCCCCAGATCTCACACCATGCGACTTCTGGCCCCCAGGTTGAAAACTGTGCTAAAAGGAACTCATTTCACCTCTATAGAAGAGATCAAGGCCACTGTGATGAGGGAGCTGAGGGACTTCAAGAAGGAGGACTTTACCGAGTGCTTCTATACGTGGCAGAAGTGAATGCAGAAGTGCATTAACTTGGGGGGGGGGGAGGATTACTTTGAAGGGGACAATGCGCAATTTCTGTAGATTTTTTAATAAAACATTTATGGGACAGTCTCAATTTTTTTTTGTAACACCTTGTATATGGGACAGAGAACTGAGTGACAGCTTAATGTATCTGTCTCACAAGCAGAGACACAGAAGTGATTTGCAAAATTCTCTCACGTACTGACAGAAAAGTCGTCTAGTATAAAATAAAATAATTTTGATTCCTATAGATTTTTTTTAATGTTTTAAAAGCTATTGTAGCTCTGAGAAAGGATTACACCTTGCAGTCTGCTGAAAGGTTTCTCCCAAAAGACTAGAGCAGTAGCAGGAGATCTGCCAGGCTCTTAAAGGGGTTAAACTACGTCTACTATTATTTATAATTTTCAAAGTATTATAAGGTTACACAGTGCTATAAAGACACATAAAAGAGAAGCAATTTCTGTTCCATATAGCTTACATAGTCTGATCACATCATAATGCTTGGAAAGGGTAGGTGTGGAAATGGTTGTACAAGGGTGAGGAATGAGAGACATCACTGCGGATGTTAGATGGATCCTTGAAAAGACTAAAGAATACCAAAAGGATATCTATGTGTGTTATCAACTACAGAGTGGAGGAGTAGCCTAGTGGTTAGAGCACTGGCTTGGTAACCAAGCAACTAGAGGTTTTTTTAATTTAATTCCCACTAGCACTCCTTGTAGCCTTGGGCAAGTCACTTAACCCTCCATTGCCTTGGAAGAAAGACCTGGCAATCTGCTTCCAGTCACAGTGCCAAGAAAACCCAAGAGCTTCCAGGTCACCAGAGGTCAGCATTGACTCAAAGGCACACGTTGCATTGTTATCAAATACAGCAAGGCTTTTGACTATGTAAACCATGAAAAACTCTGGGCCACATTAGGAAGCTTGGGTACACCAAAACACCTGATCATTCTCTTTACATTGATCAAGAAGCAACAACAAGCAAACAGAACAAGGAGAAACAGAATGGTTTAAAATCAGCAAAGGTATACGACAAGGCTGCATACTTTCCCCCTATCTGTTTAATTTATATGCAGAACAAATCATCAGAGAAGCAGGACTGTATGAAGACAATGGAGGTATGAAGATTGGTGGAAGACTCAACAACCTTCGCTATGCTGCTGATACCACATTATTTTTTTATTATTTATTTATTATAGTTTCTTATATACCGTGCTATTTGGTATCAGCGCGGTTTACATCACAACACAACGACCATAACAACAAGCTGTCTGGTTTTACATCGAACAGGAGTACAAACTTGGACAACAGGGTTAACTATATACATAGGCTATTTACACTGCAAGGATAGGTAAACATCAGATATTGAATGTAAGGGCCTTTCTAGAGTGGGTCATTTCTTGAGAGGGATATCTAGGTTCAATTGCTGGTTGGGTAGTATTGGAGGAAAAGGTGGGATTTGAGTGCCTTCCTGGCTGAAAGCAAAGATGGTCTTAAACATTTGCTTCTCAAAATCAAGGAACATAATCTTAAAATGGGCCTGCATCTTAATGTAAAGAAGACCAAAATCCTGACAACTGGAAAAATCAATAAGTTCATTGTTTTATAGAGAAGAAACTGAATAGTGGACAACTTTAACCTACTTGGATCAACTATCAATAAAGAAACAACAAGCAGTCAAGTAATCAGATGATGCATTGCTCTTGGTAGAATGGCTATGAAGGACCTAGACAAGATTCTCAAGAGCAGAGAGGTCTCTCTCTTCATACAATATTCGACTTGTTCAAGCCATGGTATTTTCAATAGCATCATATGGATGCAAAGGTTGTACAGTGAAAAAAAGAGACAGGAAGAAAATTGATGCCTTTGAATTATGGTGCTGGCAACGAATACTGTGTATCCCATGGACTGCCCAAAGAACAAACCAGCCAATACTAGAGATCATCAAACCTAAGCTTTCCTTTGGCTTTCATACTTTGAACAAATCATGCGAAGAGAGAGATCATTAAAGAAAGACATCATGCTTGACAAGATAGAAGGTCAATGCAAAAGAGGAAGGCCAGCAATGAGATGGATCGATACAATAACAGCAGCTATGGATGCCACTCTGTCAACAATGAGCCGCCTGACTGAAGGCCGAGCACAGTTTAGGAAAACTATCCAGAGGGTTGCCATGAGTCGACGGCACTTAACAACAACAATATGTGCAGGTACATTTATAAAGCTACATTAGTGATTGTAATGCATGTTTTTGAAAGAGGGGAATGTTTGCTGTCGGATGTATTAATGTAAAATGGGTAATTATGGACATTAGTGTGGTTAAAGAAGCTATATAATGCAAGTGTATGTTTAGGGAATAGTTGATGGAAGTGCAAGGTCACTATTGCTGGATGGAAAGGGTTTTTTTTTTTTTTGGATGATTTGATAAGATTGTCGTTCAGTTGTAAAATCTATTAAGAGTTAAGAATTTGGGAGATGATGTTAAATAGAAATATGTTTGAGAGTTAAGGAACTTTAAGAGCATATTAGCAGACCCCATGGATGGGTAACTGCATATGTGCTATGTGCTTCAGGCTATAAATGTTGGGTGGGGGGTGTTGTGGGATTTGGGGGAATTTAGGATGGTTTTAATTCTGTTTTTATTGTTTATTTTAATTATTTCCTTTTTAAAAGGCAGAGGCTTGCTGCTTATAAATTTCTTATATTTTCTCCGGGAACAAGCAGGAAGTCGGTCCTCACATATGGGTGACGTCGGCACCAATGGAGCCCTGTGCGGAAGCATCTCTCCAACATTCAAAGAAAGACTTTGGAAGATGCACCACGCATGCATGGTCCCCTTCCTGCCCAAAGGTGCCATCTTGCTCAATCTCCTTTTATCCACAGAGCCCACCAGACATGTATCTGATTTTCCTGGAAAAAGCAGTTAAATTTCATCCTATAGTGTTTGTTTTTTCTCCGCCTGTGACTGGTTCCTTTCCCGCCTCTGAGTTCGCTTGCCTCGGCATCGCATCTTGGACTGTCCTTTTTTTCCTTGTTAAGTTCTTTTTTCCCTGGCGCTCTTTCATGCCTTTTTTCTGCTGGCTGGCAGTTCCTCAGGTCTTCGACCTCACCAGGGTACTTTTTCCTACGATGGCCAGAGGCTTCAAGAAGTGTGATTAGTGCTCTAAAAATATGTCCCTCACTGACACACATGATTGCTTCCTCCATTGTCTTGGTCCCGACCATGATCCGGAGCTTTTTGGCCTTTGCAAGCAGATGTCCACTAAAGCAATTTAACTCTGTCAGCAGAAGCATGACCAAATTTTTTCCAGGTCAGACTATGCCAAAGAGACCCCTGTGACCCCACGATCCAGGGCCCTATTTGAGACCCCGCACCAAATCCCTCAGCCCCTGAAGAAGGCCTGAGGTGTCTGAGAAGGACCAGTTGTCCAAGGTCCCCAGGAAGGACTTGACTCCCAGCGATCAGCCTCAGACCTCCGAGGCTATCCTCATTGAGGACTCTCCTCACCGGCGCAGGATCCAGCTACCCCAACATCCACACCGTTGGCTGAGGTACCATCTGGACTGGAATCCAGGATGGAGAGCAGTCTGACTGCCTTTCTGGAGATGCAGTGGGTGCAGTTGTCCGGCTCAGCCAGTTCATCCGCCTAGACCACCGGGACCTTGACCTCGAGGACTTCCCCAGTTGTTGAGCCGATCCTCATGAGCTTATAGCCTCGTGTTGATCCTTGACAGTGGTCCCAATCACAGTTCCCTTCCTCGGGCCATCAATCGTCTTTGACCACTGCTCATGGCTCTGGCCATGCAACCTCAAAGGCCCATGGACCACCGGCCCTGGATCCATCACTGGCATGGCCCACTATCAAGTCCTCCACCGAGTACTCCAATTGGGAGTCCGAGGACGAGACATCCCCAGACATTCACAAGCACTGCAACGTGCCGTCAGACCTGTCACCATTCGAGGCCAGGCACCAGTCACCAGCCGATGACACAGCGCTCCTTGAATCTGTGCAGAACATGTCGAGGGCATTGGCATTCCCCACTGACTTGGAGAAGGACCCTCACATGGAGGAGCTTGAGATCCTCCACTATGAGTCCCCGCCAAAAGAGTCACTCACAGTGCCTGTCCCAGCCGTCCTGGAACAGCTGCTGCTCTGAAAATGGGAGTCACTGGCCTCAGTGCCCATAGTCAGCCGTCAACTCGACTCCATATACCGAGTCCGCCGGAGCCCAGGCTTCAGGAAGGTTCAGCTCCCACACAACTCCATGGTGATGGAGTCTGTGATGCATCGACTTAAAAAGCCAGAAGATGCATTTGTTGGTGTCTCCAGGCAGGGAGGTCAGGACCTCGACGCCCTCGACAGACAATGCTACCAGGGATTGATGCTGGCCTGTCTGATACAGGCATACCAACTATATATGGGTATGTACCTGAAGGACCTGGGGAAGGAGCTCACCGGGTTCTCCACTATCCTCTCTGAGAAACCACGCCAACAGTTCTGGAACCTGGTCAAGGGTGTCGGTGATTGCTCTAAGTTTGTCTCGAGCAGCCTATGATGGCTTTGAGTCCCACAGCCTGTGCAGTTGCAGTGGGCATCAGCACCTGACACCAGATCTGGCTCCAGTCCTTGGACCTGGAGCAATGGGTCCAGGTCAAACTTTTCGATGTCCCATGCCAAGGAGAGAACCTCTTTGGTAAGCTCATGTCAGACAATGCTGCGAAGCTCAAGTCTGTTCCTGACAAGAACTTGACTTTCTAAAAAGACCACCACTTTGCCTAAGCAAAAGGCCTCGGAGAAAAAGCCACCCTATCCGAGGAAGGGACAGGCCTAATGAGGCTATCAGCAGTACCAGCCTTCCCAGGCTCCACAGCAGGAACAGCATGCCAAGGGGCGCACACAGGGCCCTCATAATCCGAGGATTCCCAAGGCCCTGACATGGGTTCAGGCCCCATCTGGAGGGAGCTTTTGACTCATTGTTCATAGCCCCTCTATCCTCAGGAGGTCAGCTGCCGACAGGGGGACGCCTAGTCCACTTTGCCCACTGGTGGCCTAACATCACCACTGATGCCTGGGCACTCCAGGTGGTCAAGGAAGGTTACCTCCTCCACCTAGACCAGATGCCCCCCTCTTTTTTTCCAGGAGAGCCCTCCAAGACCCCTTCACCAGAACCTGCTACGGCAGGAGCTCACAGGTCTACTCAAGGACAGGGCCGTTGAAGGTGCCCCACTTTCAAAAGGGCAAGGGGTTCTACTCCCGGTACTTCCTCATGCTGAAAAGAACCAGAGGCTTCAGACCCATCCTAGACCTGTGGAACCTGAAAAAGTTCCTGTTGCAGGAGAAGTTCATGATGCTCTCCCTTGGAACATTGCTGCCCTACCTCCAGCAGAGAGAATGGCTGTGCTTCCTGGATCTAAAGGATGCTTATACCCACATCATCATTTATCCCAGTCATAGACAGTACCTAAGATTCGTGGTCGAGGGAAACCGCTACCAGTACACCGCGCTATCCTTCGAGCTGGCTTTTGCATCCAGGGTCTTCACAAATGCCTGGCAGTAGTGACTGCCTATCTTCTCCTCCAAGGGGGGCCTTCATTGTCCCCTATCTGGATGACTGGCTCATAAAAGGACAAACAGCCACTGAGGTACAACAGGCCACAGGCCGCACCATCAGTGTCCTGGAACATCTGGGCTTCGTAATAAACCGGCCCAAATCTCATCTCACTCCTATGCAAAGCTTGGAGTTCATAGGGGCGCAGTTGGATACCTGCCAGGCCAAGGCCTTTCTCACCCTAGACAGGGCAAGTTGCCTCAAGGTTCTGGCCGCAGAGGTACAGTGCCAACGCTTTGTTCCAGCTCGCTCCATGCTCCGCTTACTCAGCCACATGGCATCCACAGTGCATGTTACACCAGACGCCCGCCTCCATGTGAGGGTGACCAATGGTGCCTCCAATTCCAGAGGATGCAGGCCACTGCCCGCCTCAGGGACAGAGTACGCATGACCCTCCCGCTGGCAGAGTTGCTCAACTGGTGGCAGGTGACACAGCACCTACAGGTAGGCATGCCCTTCCAGACCCCCATCCCCCAGCCGGTCCTCACCACAGATGCCTCTCAGCTGGGTTAGGGAACTCACTGTGGAGGTCTCCGCATGCAGGGCACCTGGCCCAAGGCAGAAAGCCAACAATATATCAACCTCTTGGGGCTCAGGGCCATATTTTTGGCTCTCCAAGCCCTCTATCATTACCTACATCACCAACCGGTACTGGTTCAGACAGACAACCAGGTTACCATGTTCTACCTGAACAAGCAGGGGGGTATGGGGTCGTGCACCCTCTGCCAGGAGGCAGTAGCCCTCTGCTCATATGTGATCAGCCAGGAAATGCTCCTGAGAACGGTTTACCCCAGAGTAACCCAACGACTGTTTCAGCTCTGGGGGACCCCTCAAATGGACCTCTTTCCCAGTCTGGCCAACGCTCAGTCGATACAATTCTGTTCCTGCTAGCCTCACTCTTCCTGGGAGGCAGCAGATGCCTTCCTCATCCCATGGTCAGAGGGCCTCCTATGCACCTTCCCGCCCATGCCATTGGTCGCCAAGACCCTTTTCAAGGTCGTCCGGGACAAAGCGTCACTAATTTATTTTTATTTATTTATTTAACAGTTGCTTATATACCGCTACCTTCCACAGATCAGGTGCGGTTTACAATGAACGAAAAATGAACAGAATAAAAGGTCTGTTTTACATGAAACATTAGATAACTAAGTACAATTTGCTAATACATTGAACAAGATTGAACTATGTGTGGTAAATAATTTGTTATATAACAATCAAACTATTTACATATTTTGAACTATTTACATATTTCTCTATACAGGATTTCCACATAGTTGTTAAATCATCTATTAATTGTAACTAGATTGAAGAAATTAAATTTGGTATTCCCTGAGATATCTATTAACCATTTCCTGTTAGTGGTAGGGTATTTTCTAGTGTATAATTCTGGTGCCCCAGGCAGCCATGGCTCCCACTGCTGCTCTGCCTAGCAATGGAGCCCCCTGTTCTTCTGGGGATCTCTCCAGGGCTTCTGACTCAGGAGAACAGCTCTCTTTTCCACCCCAATCTGGGGTCTCTGGCACTAAAGGCTTGGCTGCTGAACAAGTAGCCTTGGCCCCTGCAACCTTTCGGGGGAAGTAGAGGAGGTCCATCTGGCCTCCTGCAAGGCCTTCACTAGGCGTGCCTACACCTTCAAGTGGTGTAGATTCTCAGTGTGGTGCTCAAAGAGAAGGGGCAATCCATTCTCCTGCACAGTGCAGACAGTGCTGCAGTCCCTGCTTCATTTTTCACAGGCTAGACTCAAGTCCAACTCTGTCAGGGTACACCTGAGTGCTCTCGCAGTGCACCACCACCCTCTCAAGGGCAAGGCTCTTTCATCACATCTCCTCATCACCTGCTTCCTACGGGGCCTGCTATTCTCCAAGCCTCCAATCTGCCCACCCCCGGCGGAGTGGGAACTCAACACGGTGCTAGAGCAACTCACTCGACCACCATTTGAGCGCTTGGCTACCTGTCATTTGCAGTACCTCTCCTGGAAGGTCGCCTTCCTGATGGCACTCACCTCTGCCCACAGTCAGCGAGCTTCAGGCCCTGGTGGCAGAGCCACCCTATACCAGGTTCTACAAGAACAGGTTCATGCTATGCACGCACTCCAAATTTCTTCCGAATGTGATGCCTTTGTTTCACCTCAATCAGGAGGTGGTGCTCACCCCCCTTATTTCCATTGCCTCATGCCAACAGGGCGGAGACCATCCTGCATACTCTAGACTGTAAGAGTGCCCTGTCCTTTTACCTACAGTGTATCCAGGGCCACCGCAAAGCCTCCCAGCTTTTCATCTCCTAAGATACCTGTCAGCTGGAGGAGGCAGTGACCAAGCGGATCTTGTCTACCTGAGTGGTGGACTGCATTGCCCTCACCTACGAGCAGGCTGGGCTCCAGCTGGAGCACTGTGTCACGGGGCTATGGCGACCTCAATGGCAAACTTGTGCTCCGTCCCGAGAGCAGACATATGCCGGGCCGCCACTTGGTCTTCAGTCCACACCTTTGCAGCTCACTACTGCCTGGAGAGGGAGTCCCGATGGGACAACACCTTCGGACAGGCCATACTCCGTAATCTCTTTGAGGTCTAGGCAACTCCTACCCTCCGACCCTTCTGTGTTCAGGCTACCAGAGTGAGGGTTCTCCCTGGGCACTAGGGCCTTTCCAGAGTCTATCCTTTGGACTCACTTGCTATTGCTCATGGCTTGCCATGTTTTTTTCTACAGGTTCTCAGTAGCTTGTAGCTATGGAGTCCCATATATGAGGGCTGACTTCCTGCTTGTTCCTGGAGAAAGTGTAGTTACTCTCCTGTAACTGGAGTTCTCTGGGGACAGCAGGAATCAGTCCTCACAAACCTCCCTTCTCTCCTTAGTGTTGCCTTAGTTGTACCATTTTTTGCTGTCTTAGCTATGTCATTGACTGAGCAAGATGGCACCCTTGAGTGGGAAGGGGACCACGCATGCATGATGGATCTCCCAAAGGCTTTCTTTGAAAGCTGGGGAGATGCTTCTGCACAGGGCTCCGTTGGCGCCGACGTCATCCATATGTGAGGACTGATTCCTGCTGTCCCCAGAGAACACCTGTTACAGGTGAGTAACTGCGCTTTACATGCTCATCACTTAGAAGGCCTTGTTTAAAAAGTGGAACAATGAGCCTTAAGATAATTTTATTAAATGTGAATGGTATAAATCACTCCATTAAATGCAAAAAAAAATATTTTCCTACCTCAAAACTTTGAATGCAGATATTGTATTTCTAGAAGTGACGCATTTGCCATGAGTCCTGTGTCAAGCTAAGAGTTGGATGATTGGATAACCATGCTTTTTCTTCAGGGGTTAACAAAAAGGGAGGGGTATCAGTACTCTTTACGCAAGAACTTCCAGTACAGATTTTATGCCAGAAGAATGATAATGAAGTGAGATGGATTTGTGTGAATGTCACTATTGGTGGCCTCAATTATACACTAGTGAATATTTATTCCCCAGCAAGGGATTTCCTAACCTTTCTTGAGAATTTAGAACAGATGTTGCCGTCTTTTGGAAAAGGAGATATCAAATTGGGTGAGGACTTGAATGTGGTCTTGGATAATAGTATGGATAAAAGATTGAGCAAAAGTATATCCGGAAGGCGGTTTTGTGAGACGGTGGAAAACCTCATGAGAACCTTGTGTCTCACTGATGTGTGGCGCTGCTTTAACTCAGCAGCACGAGAATATACATTTTTTTCATTCCCGCACTAAAATTACTTAAGGCTTGATTATTTTTTGGTATTCACATCACTGATCACATTGCTGTAGGTATTCAGTTTTTATTCCGGTGTCAGCCTCGGGGTAGTTTCTCCAAATGGGTTAGTTTTGCGCATACTATGGCGGTCATGAATCTCCTGTCAGGTCCCCGTGGTGTTTCAGTAGCAATTTTTTATTAGAAACCTCTTTTGTGGAAAGAATAAAATGTGCAAGTGAAGATTTCTTTAAAAGAAATGAGGAGGGCTTTTAAGGTGATCCTACGTGGAGTGATCATTAGTTTTGTATCATGGCTCCATAAGAGAGAGAAAGAATTGGCCAGTGTATTGGAAAGGGAAATTGAGGATCTAGAAGCTGTTTGCATAAGAACCAATGATAGGGCTGTTTTCAATCAAATAGTGAAATCAAGGTATGAGTACAATCGGATAATCGCAGCAGGGAGGGAGATATTTGTGCATAAGACGGTATTATGCTGATGGTAATAAGGCAGGTAAACTTTTAGCTGCATTATTGAAAGTACAAATATTAAAACATTTCATAACATCAATCCATGATGCGAATTCTAAAGTTATCACTAAGTCTAAGGATATTTCTAAACTATTTGCTTCATATTATCAAAATTTATTCTCTTCTGCTGCTTTATCACATGAGGGGCGGGGAGAGTTTCTAGCTGCAGAGGAACATCCTAAGTTACCTTGCCATATTGGTGATAGGTTGGGTGTGTCCATAGGTATGGGTGAAATATTGGAAGCAATTAAGTTGTTACCTAGTATCAAAGTTTCAGGTCCGGATGGATATATAGCTGAATTCTCTCAGCAGTTTTCAGTAATTTTGGCGCCAAAGCTGCAGCTTCTTTATCAATATATGTATTCTCATCCACAACTATTGTCCTTCTCTGAGGTTCATATAGTGTCGTTGCTAAAGCCTGATCAAGATCCGAAATTGGTGGAAAATTATTGCCCTATATCACTACTCAATTGGGATTATAAAATTTTGACCAAAATACTAGCTACTAGGTTAGGGAAAGTGTTTGATGTCCTAATAGGAAAGGAGCAAACAGGCTTTATGAAAAGTAGACATATAACTGACAATGCATATTTATTCCATAATTTATTAGTGATGACGAAGCGTGAAGGTTGCCCCATTGTTGCATTGTCTTTGGATACTAAAAAGGCTTTCGATTGGATATCTTTTCAAAGTCTTGGATTGGTTTGGATGTGGGGAGAGTTCCTTTCAGTGGGTAAGGGTTTTATATGCATCGCCCAGCTCCAGGATAGTTGTAAACAATGTGGTTTTCAAGGCTATTTTACTTAGTCGGGGAACAACATAAGGCTGTCCACTGTCGCCCCTATTGTTTAACCTTGCTTTGGAACCATTCTTCCTCTGCATTAAAAAAGATAAAGGCATTAAAGGTATTAGTAGCCTTGAAGGAATGTAGAAGCTTGCTGCGTATGCAGATGATATTTTGTTGTTTCTTTCCTATCTGGTAGTTTCGATTAATTCACTTTTAAAAGTGATGGGAAAATTTTCAGAATACTCCAGATTTAGGGATATGTTTACTAAACCGTCTTAATGTTATCGGCGCTAGTTGCAGCGATAATGTGAAGAATGCCATATAAGGAGTGGGCGTTCCAGCGGCAAGGTAGCAAGAATCTGTATCACGCGATAGTGGGCGCCATGGCACGTTAACGCGCACTAATCCTAAGTTCATGCCAGCACAGTGTTGGAAGCAATAAAGATGTAGCCCACTGGTTACTGCAATGACTGCAGAGACAGAGGTCATAGGTTCGATTTCCCAGTGGTGTTATGTAAGAAGGCTGTCTGAGAGATTTCCTTTTAATTTAAATCAGTGCTGTCTGAGGCATTTCCTTTTTTAAATTTAAATCAGTGCTGCCAGCAAAAACACCCTCACAGTGCCATAACCTAAGGTGCCGCATAAGGCACCCTATAAGATACTCCATAGGACATATTATAAAGTGCCCTGTCCGCCAAGGCACTTTATAATGTGCCCTATAGGGCGCTATATAGGGCGCCTTATGAGGCACCTTAGGCTACGGCACTGTGAGGTTGTTTTTGCTGGCAGCACTGGTTTAAATTAAAAGGAAATGCCTCAGACAGCCTTATTAAATAACACCACTGTGGGATCAAACCCATGACCTCTGCCTCCGCAGTCATTGAAGTACCCAGTGGGCTACACACCGCTGGCTGGCTACAGAAAGACTGCAGGTCACCACACAAACTGTCTGCTGTGGTTACCAGGATAGGGTAAACCCACTCGTACCCACTGCACATGCAGATCAGCAGCCTACATCTGATCACAAGATGGGGTATGCACTTCTATAGCACCCTGTCCTGGTAGGAGGAACTGACCGTGTGTGTTACTGGCACAGAGTAGCTACAGACCGTGACATTGTGCAGTTCCTATGCTCATCCTGAAGGCGAGGTGAGGTGCTCAGCACCAGGTCCGCAGCACCTGGCTTGGCTGAGGTAGACTGCGCTGCAGGTCCCCATCAGTGCCAGTGTGTGATGGGTAGTCCCTGCAGACACACCTAGGATACACCTTTGTCCATCTGTATTTCCCAGTCATGTCTAGCCCTTGTGGACTATGATGCACCCAGAATAGTGCATATCCTGAGTGGTTGCCATGGTCACATGTTATAAGAGAAGGATGGTGGTTGTACCCAAAAGCGGATTATGTAGCACCACCCAACCCGCCCTCTGTGGGTCAGGGTGGGGGACAGGATCTCCCACCAACAAATCCGCATTCTACATCTCTGCAATGGTGGCAGTAAAGGGGACCATCAACCCCAGTCCTGCTGGAGAATAGGCACCCTACAGGGCAATCAATATAGATCTGTACGCATCACATAGGGCACTGGCAGACAGGCTGTAGGCCTGGGAAAGCTCAGCTGCCCCCCACCACTATCTGACATTCACCAGCAGAGGGCACAGTCAGTCTCCACCTGCTGCACCCTGCAAGGTGTTCCATCCATACACATGTTAACTGCAGACAGTCTGCTAGCTAGTACATAGTGCATGTTCCTGGAGAAACTGTGTGCACCCACAAATGGGATGTGAGCACACACACCAATCAAGTATGTCAGTGATTGGGCCCCAGAAAAGGGAACTCATAGATAGCACTTGAGAGAAATATGTATAACACTAAGGGGGAACCTAACCTTGCCATGGTCACTGCTCAGTCAGGGTGAGAGTGACCTCCCAGCATGACATGCTGTGGCTACCCTGTCCGTGCAGGTGGTGGTCGGGCACTACAGTGTCCCAGCCATTGCCCTATGCCCTGTGCAGATGCAACCTTCCCAGGCCGCCCTGTCCGGGCCATACCCACAGTACCGTGCTCCTCATTATGCACATTGGCAGGCTAACACTGAAAACAGTGCAAGCATTGTGGGCTCAGTAAGGTGTAGGCAGCCACAAAACACACTCCCACACCTATGTCAGCATTGTGCAAATATGGAGGTTTTTGACAGCCCTGGCCACCACACCAGTCCTGGGCACAGTGCGGGCATTGCTATGGTACGAAATACTGTTGGGGTCACTCCCCGGAGTGGTAAACACTGTCAGAAACCAAAACTGAAACACACTCCACAGATATCAGAAAGGTTGCTATGATGCATCTCGGTCAACAAATTGTGTTTAACTTAGGATTTGTTATCTGCCATTAATCATAGCAACCTTTTGATATATGTGTAACGTGTTCCCAAGTTTAGGACGGCATTGCTAAGGTATGCAGGTGCTAGTATTGAGAGATGCTGCTCCGCGCAGGGCCCAACAGCCTGACTCTCCATGAGGCTTTGGATAGTGGAGCCTGTGGGTGTGGGGGTTTGTGCCCCTGTTGGCCGCTGCTCTAGGGCAGAGGTTCCCAACTCCGGTCCTGGTGGGCCAAACACGGTTCAGGTTTTTATGCTGTCCCTAATGAATATGCATGAGATACATTTGGATACAATGGGGGCAGTGCATACAAATGCAGCACAGGCATATTTATTAGGGACAGCATGAAACCTGAATGGTGTTTGGCCCTCCAGGACTGCAGTTGGGAAACTCTGTTCTAGGGATTGCACATGTTTATGGTGTTTGTGCCCTGTAGGGTAAAATATAGGCGTTTATGGCATGTTTACTTAATCTGCAATAAAGGTTCCATCTTTATTAACACGGTTTAGAACTGGGTAAAATATAGGGACATGGTTTGCAGGAGCCACAGCTGGGACTTGAACCTGTGACCTTCTGCCCCTGAACACACTGGCTGTGTGTACTGCACCAAGCTGCTGCCACAGAGGCAGATCATTCCCTGGGGATACTATGACTGTTCGTCAGACAGACCTTGTCTGTTGCATTGCACGGCACCCACCTAAACGGGGCTTGGCCGTGGTCTGCTGTGGGCAGATGCCACTGCCCCCTCTGCCACCATGCTGACATGCCCTTGTGCCGATGGTGCTGGTGGTGCGCAGTCCCAGGCCATCCAGTGTGCTGGTAGGCGGCTGCCTATGGTGCATGATATGGGGTAGGGGTGCCTGCCTAGACATTCACGCTTCCCCCCCGGCACCGTTTGCCAATGTTATGTGCCCTTGGGGTACTTGCTGGGTACTGTCCCTTGGGACACTGTGGGACACACACTCGTAGCCATGTTTGCCCTTGGTCAGTTGCTGACTTGCTGGTTTTCCGCTTCTACATTCCTATGTGTCACCTAGGCATCTGCCTAGCCCACCCTGTGCCCCAGCTGCCTCACTGCATGTCCCGCCTGCAGCCCCCTGTACCCCATTTGCAGCCTCACAGTAGTGCCCTCTCGTACTTGGGCACTATGATGTTGCTGCACATGTATCACTACTATCACTTTCTTGGCTTCCCTGCCTTTGCTGCACATTGCTGACTGAAATGGTCTCTCTCCCCTGCAAATGTGCCTCTAGCGCGAGGTTTTCACTTGCGCTACTTTTTAGACCTTCATTTCACGGCGTTAGTGTGCATGGAGCCTCTCCCCACCCACTCTCCGCCTCTGGGAAGCCTTACTCCATCCTCTGGACAGCCTTACTCCACTCTCTGCGTACCTTACCGCCGCCAGAGACATTATCGCGCGGTACCGCGACATTATCGCACGGTAACGTCGCAGCTGCGCCGTTAGCTCCGTTTAGTGAACATACCCCTTAAGGTTAATTGGGCCAAATTGGAGCTTTAGCCGATGAATGATCTTGTCATAAGGGAGGGTCTGGAAGTTTTGTCATTTAAATGTTCGCCGGAAAAAAATAAAATATCTGGGAGTGCATTTTTTTCTGTCCCCAGAGGATATGCTTGATTACAATTGTAAAGTCATAATAGCAAAATTAAAAAGTAGTCTGCAGTGCTGGTCTCCTTTATATTTGTCATGGTAGGGAAGACTGGATGACATAAAAATGATGATTCTGCCTTGAGTTGTTGTATAAATTGCCCAGATTACTGCAAGGCAAATTTTTATAAAACATTAAACAAAATGATTGCAACTTTTCTGTGGAAAGGTAAAAGATTCAGGAAGCTCTGTCTAAATTAAAATTGCCATGGAAAAAGGGAGGTGTTGGCTTCCTAGATTTTCAGGCTTATCACACTGCGTCCCTGTTGCATTATGGTGCACTTTGGTTTGAACATCAACAGATGAATACTCCTCCATGGCTGGAGGTTGAAAAGGTTTTGGTGAAGCCCTTTTCTTTAGATACTTTGCCCACAATGTCTATTTCACGATCAAGACTGAATGCACCTCTTATTTCCAGTACCATTAAAGTAGTAGCAAAGCTTGGTAGGGTTTATGCAGTCCCATATTCTTATTCAGAAGCAGCATCTATTTGGTATAATCCATTGCTAAAGGTGAATGGTTGTAAATTATGTTGGAGGGGCCGGTAGGCAAAAGGAATCTTTGGAGTAGGGCGATTATTTGATAATAACAGCCTAATAAGTCAGGAGTGTCTTGTTGAGAGATTCGGTCTCTCCAATTTGCAGGCTAGAAGATTAGAACACCTGTCTCTGGGTTTGGTGCAGGATTCGCCATGGTCTGGGGGGAGTTGCCCACACTCAGATTTGTTGGATATATGTAATAAAATTTTAGCAAATGGTAAATTAATTTCAGGTTTTTATATGCTATTAATACAAAATAGTGGTTTGACACTAGTTGGCTTACAAAGGATGTGGGAATTTGATGTGGGCCTTCCTTCAGAGGTTATAAATTGAAATGTATTCTGGAGTTATGTAGTGCGACCTACAATCTCCAGCAGTCTGGCACAAACATTATTTTGTGTGGCTCATAGGGCTGTATGGACACCTCTGACAATAAATCATGCTGGATTCCTTCCATCAGGAGTATGTTGGCGATGTTCTGCAGAAATGAGCACGTTGGTGCACATACTGTTTGAGTGTCCATTTGTCAAGGACTTTTGGGAAGGGGAATGGGATTATGTTTGTGCTATTTTGAGACCAAATTAGATTTATAATTAAAGGTTGTGCTATTTTGGTCATTATGACTGCCAGAGGACTATGCTATACATAAGACAGTATTGTTTGACATATTGTTATCTATAGCCTTAAAACATATATTACAATATGTAATTAGAAGAATACATCGCTTTTAAATGTAACATTTTTTGGTGGCATGATGTCTGTTTGGTTCTCAGATTGGATGGAGTGACGTCAATATTTAAGAATTGTACTGTTAAAGTAGAAAGAGTGTGGATGGCTTTGGATGAGTATGTCTCTAAGATTTGAGGATGTTATTTCTTGTAATTCAGTTTTTGGTTATGCCTCTGTCTTTGCTATTTACATGTGTGTAATTTTATTGTATTTTGGGAAAAGTTAAATACAATTTAAAAGAAAATAATTTTCTGTGGTTGCATGTGGCTTTGTTATTGCCTCTTTGAGTAAGCTTATTTTCATCACCCAAAGACATTTTAGGATACTACCTACA
The DNA here is from genome assembly GCA_033557465.1 of Ichthyophis bannanicus. Lineage (NCBI taxonomy): Eukaryota > Metazoa > Chordata > Amphibia > Gymnophiona > Ichthyophiidae > Ichthyophis > Ichthyophis bannanicus. The sequence goes on along the minus strand of CM066034.1, from coordinate 329,385,796 downwards.
GTGGAGTTCATGACATTGAGAGTGCTATTTTGAAGGATTTCAATTACATTGATAATAAATGCTTGTTCCTGTGGGAGTTTTAAAATTATTACAGAAGATTTGGAAAACGTTTTTTGAATTTGGGTCTTTGAACAGCGTTTAGTGTAACCTATATGGACATCAGCTTCATCTCTTTTCGGACATTGCTTTGTGCAGATAAGTACATGATTACTTATACTTTTGAGGTGCTCTGAATGATCCCTATTGTGTATAAGTATTTTGAATATCTGATATAATAGTTTGTATGAACTAAGGGGAAGTGTATGTATTAAGAGATGTCCAGTTTTTAAACAGGGTGTGAGGAGATTGTTTTAATGGTCTCGTTGTTTAATTGTCGGATCAGTGTTATATTAGTAAACATAGTAATTCCCTATCTTTTATAGTTATCATTTTTTAATTCCTAATATTGGCCTGATTCACTGATCATTGTTTTAATTTTAGGGATGGGATATGAATCTTATATGTGGAGCTTGTTTGCTGTAATTTAAATTTTGAATCTGTAATAAATTTGTATGGAAGATATGGTAATGGTTAGATGATCCGATTTAAAGGTTGTAGAGCTACATTTTTTATTGCATATGCAATCGCTGAAAATGCACATGAACGCCAGCATGCCAATCAAATCGCCAATTTTGTGGAAACATCTAATAGCTTCCCTTGGCTGTCTTAAAGGCCTAATCAGTTAGAATCAAATTATTATATCCTTCAAAGCCTTAAACTAGTGGTTCTCAACCCAGTCCTCTAGGACCCTCAGGCCAGTCAGGTTTTCAGGATATCCACAATTAATATGCATGAGATAGATCTGCATAGTGGTGGTTGGTGACTCTCTTCTGAGGCGTCCATCTGCCGACCAGACTTGATGTCCAGAGAGGTGTGCTGTCTGCCAGGTGACAAAATCCAAAATTTTATGGAGAGTTTTCCGAGACTCATCAAGCCTACTGACTATTTCCCAATGTTGCTCATCCATGTTGGCACTAATACTGCCAGGTATTCCTCTGAACATATCAAAAGTGACTTCATGGCTCTGGGACAGAGGGTGAAGCAGACAGGTGCGCAGGTGGTGTTCTCTTCAATCCTCCTTGTTGAGGGTAAAGGCCAAGGCAGAGAAACTTGCGTCCTGGAGATAAAGCATGGCTGCGTGGTCAGGAGTGGTGCCAGAGTACTGGATAGAGGCACATGTGGTCCCCTTACACAAAAGCAAAAGTAAGGATATGGCTGAAAACTATAGGCTGGTTAGTCTAACCTCTGTGGTCAGTAAATTATTGGAAACGTTGCTCAAAGAGAAAATATTGAGGTTTCTGGAGTCCAAATGGATTACAGGATCAGAGGCAGCATGGATTCATGAGAGGCAGGTCTTGTCAGACAAATCTGATTGATTTCTTTGACTGGGTAACCAGGGAGTTGGACCGAGGAAGAGCCTTAGATGAGGTGTATTGGATTTCAGTAAAGCCTTTGACACTGTTCCGCACAGGCAACTTATCAATAAAATGGACCTTAGTTACTGATAGGGTTAGAAAATGGTTTAGGAGGAGGCGACAAAGGGTAGAGGTAAATGGAGCTCACTCTAAGGAGAGGTAGGTTACCAGTGATGTGCCGCAGGGATCTGTCCTTGGTCCAATTCTTTTTAACATCTTTCTTAGTGATATTGCAGAAGGGCTATCAGGTAAGGTTTGCCTCTTTGCAGATGATACCAAAATCTGCAACAGAGTAGACAACCAGGAGGGAGCAGCTAACTGCCAATAAAACTACAAGTGATAGAGCATTCACCTACATTGCCCCATCTATCTGGAATGCTCTACCCGATTACTTAAGGACCATCAAGGACCTACAAACCTTCTGCAAAGAGCTTAAGAGGCACCTTTTTGTAGAACACTATGGCTACATCACCAATTACCAGCAGTCACAAACAATGTAACTCCTCCACTCACCCTGACACACAACATATATAACTATCTTGCGCCAAAATGTTCCTAAACAATAAATTGAGTGTTTTATTTTTGTACATAGCTATGGTAACGTCATTCTCGTTGCCACATTTACCATGTAAATATGTTCCACTAATGTTTCAATGTAAAAGTTCTTGTTATGTTTAATGTTCATTGTAAACCGCCACTGATCTCTGGAAGTGGCAGTATATAAAACCTTTTTTCTAGGTCTTTTTCTCAGAGTGGTAAATTATGGAGTATGTTTACTAAACTGCAGTAATGTCATTCACGTTAGGTTCCGCGGTAAAGGTACAGATGCCCATATAAAGGCATGGGCGGTGCATCGTTACAGCAAGCCGTTTAAGCTAACGCATGTTACAAAATACCGCATGTTACAAGGCGTCTCATAAGGCACCTTACAAGGCAGATTACAAGGTGCTTTGTAAGGCACCTTAAAAGGCGCTTTGTAAGGCACCTTACAAGGCATCTTGTAAAGCACCTTGTAAGGCGCCCTGTAAGGCGCCTCATAAGGCACTCTATAGGGCTCCTTAGGCTAAGCGCTGTAGTAGGCACCCCTGGACAAGGCACTCTAGAAGGCACCCTGGGCTATGGAACCATAGGTTAAGGTGGCCTAACAAGGTTATGGTGCCCTAGGTTATGGTGCCCTAGGTTATGGTGCCCTAGGTTAGTGTGCCCTCAGGGCTGCAAGGTGCCGCAGGATGATATGCATGACCTGTGAGGAACAGAGACAGATGTAGCCCCAACACTATATAGAGCACTCAGGAAAGACAATGAACAGGTGAGTGAAGGAGGGAGAGCTGGGAGCAGCTGGACCCACCATATCTGCGGGCAGCCCATGTGGCTGCCAGTACTGATGACATACATGGTGGGGGCAACTGTATCACAGCACAGGGTGTTTGCAATGTAAAGTACTGGAAAGACAGTTGGTGGCAGATGATGGGAATACGTGTCCCCCAGTGGAGGCGGAGGTGGCCGGATAGTTACAATGATGAGTGGACAGAGGAGTGGTGGTGCCATGCAGATCAGGCACAGGTGAGGCAAGCATGATGAGGCGCAATGCAGGAAAGGGTAGCAGTGCAGGACATGGGGTGGCAGCCTGCACAGGCAGACAGGACTCTACAGAGCTGACAGACGCAGATAGACGGACCGAGGGAATGTTGGCAAGTGTGGCGAGGGTATTATGGGCTGGCAGCACAGATCTGCAAAAATATGACTGTTACAGGCATGCATACTATTTGAGTAAGACAGGCATAAGAGGAGGGAACAATGAGGAATGGAACCCATGAACACTGCTGAGAATGGCATTGTATTAACCAGTAGGCTATACCTCCGTGGCGTATGTCACAGCAATGGCTGGGTACAGAAGGACTGCAGGTCACCACACATACTGTCTGCTCTGAGTGCCAGGATAGGGTAACCCCACCAGTACCCATGATGCAATGCATATGCTGAATAGCTGTCTACAGCTGATCACCAAATGGGGTCTGCACCTCTCCGGTACCAAAGACGAACTGACAGTGCATGATACTGGCACAGTGTAGCTACAGACCATGCCATTGTGCAGGTTCTGTGTTAACCCTGAGGGATAGGATTGGTGCCCAGCACTAGGTCCGCAGTACATGTGGTGCTAGAGATAGGTCTTCCCCATCACTACCAGTGTGTGACAGATGTTCCTTGCAGTGCAGCCGAAGGTAATTCGGTGCCCATCTGTATCCTGCAGTCACATGTGGTCCTCTGTGACCAGACACCACCCAGATTAGTGTGTACCCCGTGTTAGGGTCTGGCTGACATGGGCACCTGTTATCAGGGCAGAGGGGTTTCTAGACCTGCATGAAGTGTGTGTAGCAGTGCCTTTATAAGGTCAAAGTGGTATACACTACATACCCCAAAGGGCCCACATCACCCTTTTTGTAGGTAAGGGACAGGTGCCCCAGCCCCGGTGAAGCAACCTCCATCCTACTGGTATTAGACAGCCCTCCAGGCTGGGTCAGTGGCAGACCAACAGCAATGTTGGGGTTAGGTCTGGAACACCCCCAACTGCCGCACAACACTGTCTGCCAGTCACCAGCAGACAGCACAGTCATACTGCACCTAATAGATATTCCAACCATGCACAGTCTAATTGCAGACATTCCACTAGCCAGTCCATAGTGCATGCTCACAAAGGAACTACGTGCACCAAGCAGGCATCTCAGTGATTGGGGCCCCAGCACTGGGAACACAAAAGTATCACTGGAGGGAGATAGTGTAGAGCGCTATGTGGGAACCTAGACATGCCATGGTTACTGCTTGGTTAGAGTGAGTGCCCTCCCAGCATGCCATGCTGTGGCCACCCTGTCCATGCAGATGGTGGTCGGGCACTACAGTGTCCCAGCCATTGCCCCACACCCTGTGAAGATGCATCCTGGCCAATCCGCCCTGTCCGGCCATACCCACAACACCTTGCTCCTCATTATGCACATATTCAGGCTAATGCTGGTAACAGTGGGACATTGTGGGCCCGGTGAGGTGTGGGCAGCCACAAAACAATGGATAGACACACACACACTCCTATTGCAGCATTGTGCAAAGATAGGGGTGTTTGGCAACCCTGCCCGCCACACTGGTCCTGATCACAATGCTGACATTGCTAAACTGTGCAGGAGGTAGTAGTAGTGCTCTGGTGATAACTGCAGCTCAATGCTGGGGCCAACAGCCTGACTCTCCATGTATCTTTGGATTGTGGAGCCTGTGTGAGTGGGTGTTTGTACTCCTGTTCGCCGCTGCTTTGGGCTTTGCACATGTTGCTGTTGTATCTGCATTGTAGGGTAAAACATAGGGACATGCTCTGCAGGAAACACAGCTGGGGCTTGAACCTGTGACCCTCTGCTTCTGGACACACTGGCTGGGTGTACTGCACCACACTGTTGCCACAGATGCATGGTGGTCCCTGGGGCTGCCTGTACTTTTTCTCAGCCAGACCTTTTATGTTGCACTGCACACCATGTACTGGTACAGGGCATGGCCTAGGTCCACTGCAGGCAGGTGCCATTGCCCCCTTCAGCATGGGCACCCCCCCCCCCCCGCCATGCTGACATGGCCATATGCTGTCGGTGCTGGTAGTGCGCAGTCCCAGGCCATTCACTGTGTGGGTAGATGTTCGCCTAGGGAGTGGGGTCTGGGGCAGGGGGCATACATGAGCATCCTCACATCCCCCCCCATCACCGCCTACCAATAGTATGTCCCTTCCGCTTGGGGGAGGGTTGGCTGGGGGGATGTTAGGTCAGTGCCCTGGCAACTGTTAGCTCGGGTGGACCAGGTAGATGTAGGTGGATTGTGTTTGTCCTTTGTCAGCTGCTGTCATGCTGATTTCTGGTTTCTATGTTCCTAGGCGCCCGCCTAGTCCACCCTGTGCCCCAGCCACCCCCGCTACATGTCCCGCCTGCAGCCCCTTATGCCCCATTTGCACCATCGCCATAGTGACTGTTCATACTTGGGCACTATGCTGTTGTTGAAAATGTAGCACTACTATCACGTTCCTTGGGCTCCCTGCCTATGCTGTACATTGCTGACACTGAAATGGTTTCTCTCTCCTGCAAATGTGCATCTAACGGCAGGTTTTCATTCGCGGTAGGAGTTAGCCCTTCAGTTCAGTGCGTTAGTGTGCAGGGAGCCTCTCCCCGGCCACTCTCCACCCTCTGTGGTGTTTGCCGCGGCCGGGAAAGTTAATGTTACATACCACACGTTAACGTTACCTAATGAGCGTTAACGTTACCTAACGAGGGCTAACGTTACTTAACGCGCAGTCTGTAACATTACCGCAGTTTAGTAAACATACCTCTATATGTCTGAACTTATAAGCACTCACTCCATATGTATCTCTAAATTGTTATGTTCTTCTTTTCACGGGTATTCGCGCTGTTGTATGTTCAAGCATACTACAAATGTATATGAAGTAGGTCTCAGACTTATACGGCACTGACCTTAAAGACTTATATCTGTCTAAATATTAGTGCCTTTTCGCATCACTGACCATCCTTCAAAATCAGCTTAGAAATTACAACAAATTGGGACAAAAAATTATCAACTTATCAGCTGTTCTTATCCCCAATGCCTCACTATGGCGCCCTTTCCATGTTTCGCTTCATAAGCTTCATCAGGGGTCTTTAAAGAAAGCTGTCAACAGAAATATATACAAAACTTATTAAAAATTACCCATACTTTTTCCATAACAATATGAAACTAACCTTACAAATTTAAAAATCATACTACCTATTCACTATAACTATCTTATCGATGTACTCCTTATTCTTTACTTTTTACTTACTTTATCACTTGCTCCCATTTAGAAAGTTTTCATTAGTATTGTAAAACACTTCTAATCACCTATCCTTTCTCTATTAACCCTTCGGTTCTCCAAGAGCTTTAGTAAGTCATGTGTGATATGGAAAGAATTGTTGTGAAGGTTCTGTGATAACAATGGATAGAAAGGTACCCATAGTGAGTAAGGTTGTTTAATGAATAAAATTTGTTTTAATAGCGATATGGAAACATTTAGAGTATGTAGATCTGCTTTCCCCCTTTAGAAGAGGGATTTTAAAAAATATGCAATACAATCACACTATTAGAACGATAAAGTATAATCACAGCCTTTTAGTAAGAGCTTGTACGAGGTATGTGAGAAGCTCTTGGAGAACCGAAGGACAGGAAATGGGCTGATGGAGGGGCTAGGATAGGACTGGAAATGGGCTGATGCAGGGACTAGAAGGGAGGGGATGCTGGTTGGGGCTGGAACTAGAAGGGAGCTGATGTTGGGGTTGGATTAGAATGGGGATGGAGCTGGGAGAGTGAAATGGAGAGGGGAAAATATTTTGTGTGGGAGGGAAGACAAATCTACAATTGGCCGGGTACTGGGAGAGTAAGTGGGGATTGAGGATGGAGGGGTAAAATTTGAGTGGATGAAATAGGAATGAGGAAAGAGCAAAAGGAGAAAGATTAGAATGTTAAAGCAGATGTAGAGAGAGAATGGAAATAAACTTGAAGAGAGAAAGGACAATGGACAGCAGACGATGGAGAGTTAGCAGAAGACATGAAGAAACCAGAAGAAGGTGGCTGGAGCAATTGCAACTGAAAAAAAATGCACAAAAGGTAGAAAAGTATCTCTTTATTTTGAATTTATTAACTGGAATATGTCAGCTCTGCATCATTAACGTCTGCACTTTGTTTAGTACAAGAGGAAATTAATTTATAGTTTTATTTCTACAGTGTTATACATTCCAAGTTTGGCTTTTGGGGTTCCCAGTTTAATTGTCTTCCTGTTTCTAAATTGTGATTCCTTGTTTGGTGATGGTCTATGTTCTGCATGTGTAACTGAGCTGAGGTATTCTGTTTATGTAATTCCTATTTGACATTGCCACTTGTTCTCTTTCCCCAGTAGGTCATGTATGGTTATTCTCCTAAATGTATTGGTTTAATATTTGCATTGTTGCCTTTTGATAGGTAGAGTATGGTGCTTTGTGAGTCCTGGTAGTGCTGTTAGGATACGGCGGGTTTGCTATGGGTTCTAAATGGGCAGTGTTTGTAGTAGTTCCTAATGTGCCTGGCGTTTGGCACTGGATTATAGTAATGTGGAAATCTTTTAGTCTGTCTTTATCCATACACTCATTAAGAGGCATGTTTACTAAAAGTTAATGTATGGTAACATTATGCAAATATTTATGCAAATAAGGCCCTTTATGCAAATGAGGCCCTGCACCGAGTCTCCGCACATGGCCCCGCACCCCCCTTGTGCCACCCCTGGCTGCACATGTGTCACTGCTATCACTTTTCTTGGTCTCCCTGGCTTTGCTGTACATTGCTGACTGAAATGGTTTCTCTCTCCTGCAAATGTGCCTCTAGCGTGAGGTTTTCACTGGCGCTAATTTTCAGAGCTTCATTTCATGGCATTAGTGTGCATGGAGCCTCTCCCCGCCCACTCTCTGCCCATTGACCCCTTATCTCCGCCCCTGGGGAGCCTTACTCTGCCCTCTGGGTAGCCTTACTCCACCCTCTGCGCACCTTAATGCTGCTGGAGACATTATCATGCGATACGTGACGTTCTCACACGGTAATGCGCCATTATCGCATGATAATGTCACAGCTGCGACGTTAGCGACGTTTAGTAAACATACCCCTAAGTCACCACCTTCCCCAAATACTAATTATCTACAGGTACCATTTCTAATGGAAAAACAATTTGTATGTCATCTGCATCAGTGAAATAGAAACAACCATAAGACTGAACTAAATCTAAAGTGAGAAGAAAAATATTAAAGAAAAGGGGAGAAGCGTACTGAGCCTTGTGGCACCCAAAATAGACTCTCCTCTTTCTAGACAATAACCCATTAACCTTGACCTGAAATGTTCTCTCTATAAGAAAAGAACCAAGCCATGTTAAGACATTCCTCCCAGTCCTACTGTCTTGTGCCTTTCTAGCAAAATCAAGAAATCTGCAAAATCAAATGAGACAATCAATGTGATTGCCTCTTTCTTGTCCAGATACCTGTAAATTACATCCATCACTTTGGTTTTGGCTTCTTGGATCAAGGAGAGGGCTTTCAATTCAACTTCCTCATCTGTTCCCAGCTCTTCCATTCATTTGAACACCTGAGTGTGATTATTTATTTGCGATGGACTTTTGAAGAATGGGTGTCTTTCATATCCAGGTCTACATTCTATACCATGAGATAGATTCATTCATTTATTTTACAGGTTTTTTTTATACCACTTTATT